>CM065913.1:17602500-18852500 GCA_033439115.1 Firmiana major | reverse complement strand
CCACTCTATCCTAGCGAAGCATGCCTCTATATCTTCTACTCTCTCAGTAGGTTTCTATGGAGCCTGCTTAGTCTATGACTCCGTACAGCTCTCAGGCCTACCTCTACGGCCTCTAGCACGTGCTCTCGCCCCTCTACCTTTGCGTGTAACTGGCATAATGCCTAACTTCCTGTATTATAATAATTTATAAAGCTCAATCCACCACGGTATACACAGTTATATCTAAACAAAAGAGCAGTAATATGGGGATGTACTTTCCTACGTTTTATTACTGACTCACATCAGGCCAACTCAGCTCTGATACCAATCTTTGTCACGACCCTTTTTCATTCCCTTTAACCGAAAATCACTATAAATTTTTCGCGTTTTACTGTTACCTTTCCCTGTCGTGAACAAACTCACCATACACAGTTGGGTTGTGAGTCAATCATAATCATCACGTACCATTCATTCACAATTTAATGAAACGATGTCATACATTCGCAGTTAATCATGTACTTATACAAAAACATGTTTTACTGACATCTACATCCCCCATAATTACAACTCAATCATTACTGTGCCATTACATTGTTTAGATAGAAAAAGAATCCTGTATATATACCTTTCGGTGATGGAAGCAGCGGATGTCCAAAAACATAATGCCTTAGTCCTCATTGGGCTACTACGTACTCTCTATAGGAGGGGAAAATAGAGAGGGATGAGCAAACCACATGCTCAGTAAGGCAATAATGCAAGCATGGTAGATAACTACTCTATCTACATGCTGATAGTGTTATGCATAAATCGTTTATGGTAGGAGCATGAGGAAGTAAAACTATACCATATGAGTATACATATATATCATGTATGAAAATCATGTACATTGGCATATAAAACATGGTAAAAACATCATGTATAAATCATCTCTTGCTCAATCTCATTTAAATTCATAAAAAAGGTAATTCATTAAGAAACCTCCTTTTTAAACCCACATCATAAAACTCTTTCTCAAACATATACAATCCCATCACAAACCATTTTCTCAATTACGAACATCATCATCGTTTCACAAATCAAGTCCATAAGGCTCGATCCCTCCCTCGGGTCTACCCTGGTCAGCCACAATCACACTTATAGATTAAAATCATATGGTAGTAAGTAAATAAAGCAAGGGAGACACGTCATTATAAGCTCATTGACTATGTTGGCCAACTATCACATATCATCCCAGACTACATGGATCTCGGTGTGCGGGGTATCATGCTAGCACGAAGGTGGGTTAGTTCTCCGTCAGACTTTCTCAAATCAAGTAACCACCACGCGGTACATCGTACTCCGTGAACCCACAACATAGTTGGGGGTGCCTACCGTAGGTCTTATCTACCCCATACTGAGTGAAACCTCTAGTCTCAAGTGCACGAGGGAGTACTCTTAATACCAGGTCCTAGCCCCTCATGGCCTTGCTTGCCCCTATTGGGTTCCCTGATTCAGGTCCTAGCCCCTCACCCTCACCCCACTTAAGAGGTCTGTTAGGCCTGTTGGGTTCCCTGAGTTAATCCGTATTACCCTCTCCATGGCCTTATACATACCACAGTGTGAAAACCAGTGCGAGCTATGCTCTAGTGCGAAATCATGCATCAAAACCAATCACCTCGTACAAGTAATGCTCTAATGCGACATTTATGCATAAAAACATGTAGAAACCATGTACGAGAATCACTCCAGTATGGTTATATGCATAAGAAAAACAACTCAAATCCACATACGAGCGTAAGCTCCAGTACGGTTTATAAAACCTCGTCATAATTCAAATCAAAGTGCGAGTTAAGCTCCAGCACGTTTCACACAAGTGAAAATATCAAAATCCAGCGCTAGCGAGGCTCTAGAGTGATTTATGTCATACAAATACAATAGGCGACTTATACACAATCAAACAATCCTGGAAATCAAGTTTAGCACTTCACAAATGCTTTTTTCACAACATCAATAAAACACTAGCCGGCCCATCTATAAGCTTGTTTAACACAAAGCAATTACGTTTTGTAAAACATCAAAACATTAGATTTATGCAATTATTAGCCTTACTATCCCATTTCATAGAATCCACTTCAAAACCAAAGTCACGCATATACTTATCATCATTCATGAATACCATCAATCATTTACTTGCGCAACCATGCATTTCATAAAACACCCAATTTTCACCCACAAGTTCAAAGTATGAGCAGCTATCTCTATATACTCACAAAATTTCCTTACCTGGAATCGCGATGCGTGATTCCACTTCTTTAAAGCTGCTTACTCGTACAGCTCGATTCATTTCCAACGGACTCTTCGGGACTATACATAAACAAAATTTCGAATCGTTTTAGCCCATTATAATCTAACTTTTTATGTTTATTATAGTCGATTTGACCTGTAGTCTCTATTAATGCTTGTGAGGCCTCTCTTTATTATTCTACTCATAACTCGAGTAGATGGATTCTCTTAGGCCTCTTAACTTAGTCTAAATCAATATTAAATTGATATTAGGCTCATGGTTCACAAATTTCCCCACTATGGCCTTTCATTAAGCCTTACTTATACTCATCCTCATAAATTCACCGAACTCACTTTATAGCTTTATTTACCCATTTCATATCATTTACATTACTCCAATAGGTACTTTAGCATACCCATAATTCATCAACTCATTTGACTTTCACTTTCTCACACTAGGTTCAACCAATTTTCTAGGTTACATTAGTTCTAACACAACCTAGATGTTTCCAACCATCCATACTCATGCCAAACCACTCCAAAATCAAGTAAATAGACAATGTATCAAAGTTGGAGTGTTAGAATCTTACCAAATCCAATTTCTCTTCTTGCTCCAAATGTCAATGCCCTTTGCTCTTTCAATACCCCAATGTGGTTTTTGATTCCCAACTATGTTGTTCTCTTCCTTAAGATGAACAACTTTGCTTCTAATAGTCTCTCTTCAGATCTTACTGGAATGGGTGGATTTTAGAGAGAGAAAGTTAAGTTTTTGGGTTAAAAATGGAAGGGTGATGTTATTCTCAAAATTTTCAAATTTTCAGCACTCCTTTTACAGAAATAGCTTGAGGAGATCGATCTGTACTAGGAGGAGATCGATCTGGTCCCCTCAATTCTCCCTTTTTCACGGTATTTTAAGCATGAGATCGATCTATCGAAGCTTGAGATCGATCTGCTCCCAAACAGAGAGCTAAGGAGATCGATCTGTATGCTTGAGGATCAATCTTTTCATTACAGAATGGTTAGGAGATCGATCTGGCCCCATTGGAGATCAATCTGCTCTATTCCATTGTCCAAATAAGAGCATTCTGGCTCTTCCAAATCGATCTCTCATCCTATGAGATTGATCTGGCTTTCATATTTTCTAGATTTTTTACAGGTTTCCTGCTGTAACTCACACCCAAATGTCCTTAATTTGCTACCATAGCCATTTTCTCATCCATCCACCTTTATGACTTGAAAATAGCATCAATTCATATCTTATTCACATTGAAACTTGTGTGCATTACTTGTATATCCAAAGGTATACTATATAAAACTAAATGGAAGCATTTATATTCGTACGACTTCCTTCCATTTACCACACTACTCATTTTGAGTTCCATTCACATTCATCAATTATAAGAACTCATTCCTTCATATTCATACACAATGAAACTTGTATGTACATTACAAATCATATTACACATATGTAAATTGAATCCATGGACTTACATCAATTATACTTTACATTACAAGTCCATTAGTATTCATTAATCCAATTACACACGTTACAGCCATACATATACAGGGTCTCATAGTATGCTCATGCTTATGTTCATGACATGTAAAGCAATTCATGCTATTTAAATCAGTGCACAGTTCTCAAAACATAACATGGAAAATCATCACCCGTAAATCAAAATCAAGGCATGGTAAATCATCATGGAAGGTGTACTTATTAAGCATTTCAAATCTCAACATAAACCGATACAAAATCATCACTTGTCAGGACACAGCCCCTCCCATGGACTATCCTGACCCACAAATACATTTCAAAACATGGATTTCTCATTTAACAATAGACATGTGAGATAGGCATATAATATAATAAAGGTAATAACTAGGACTATGGCCATATCCTCTGTGATCCCAGACTACACGGATCCTAGTGTGCGGGGTATCACCTCTATCTGCTTTCGCACGGGAAGTGGGTCACATCCAACCCGCTAGTCCATAGCAGAATCCATCATCCAAAGACAACATATATATAATATCACACACAGTATAGCGTACTCCATGCTACTTGCACAGTACAACGTACTTCGTAGACCCATATCATCACAATATATCTTGCCACATCTCAATACGCACGTGCGAGCCTATTTAATCGACGTGGCACACAGCCTTTTCGAAGCTCCCAGCACGGCTCCCAACATGTCAGAAAACCATGTGCGAGTAGTCTCAAGCATGATAACAAGTATAATGGACATCTAGTGCAAGCTATGCTCCAGCACCATGTCAGAATTCGTATGGAAACTAATGCGAGTTATGCTCCAGCACAATGTCATAAAATCCTTATGAAAACTAGTACGAGCTAAGCTCCAACACTCATGCATGTAAAACTCTAGTGCGAGTATCTCTCCAGCACTAATGCACGTTTAAAACACGTCAAATCTCATGCGACCAGCGGTCTAGCACGTTTCATTTCCATAAAACTCATATAGGTGGCTTATTCTTTGCAAAGCATGGTTATGAAACCAAATCAAGCTACTTTTTATGAAAATCATTTCAAATGCTAGCCAATCTACCAATCACATGTTAAAAAGCAATAAAAAGATTTCAAAGCATCATGCTCTTGCTTTTAATGCACATTTATCAAAACCCCAATTCTTTACCCTTTAAACATCCATTTCATCATATGACTCTTAGCTACGTTAAAAATCACCCATGCACCTAAAAGGTGTACAGATATCCCTAGGGCTAAAAAAATTCCCTTACCTCAATTCACTTGGAAGCAACTCTTCCTTCCTTTCTCGCTTTTCACGATTTGGCTCAACTTGCTCCGGGTGTATCCTTGGGAGCTGTACACATTCATAAATCATATGAGTTAATACCGATAACTCATATTTAGACGTCAACTAGTCGATATATCTCGTTGAACTTATTTCATTAAGTTTGACCCATTATCACATTTTGTCGTCATTATGCCATTTGTAGTCAATTTAACTAGCAACATACTTGGTTACTTATCAAACCCTTGGTATAAATTTTTATCCATAACCTTCTATCATTTATGCATTCTCTACAACATCATTTATGCACATTTTCATCACTTGACTAATCTCACAATGTGGCTTCATCCAATCATCTCAAAATCATGCATATTACCTCACTAACAACTTGATATTATCCCTTTTATCATCTAATCAACCACATTCTAATTTTTGACACTAACTCATTCTAGGTTATGCTTGTTTCTTTACATTCTAGGTAGTTTCATTCATCAATAAATACACCAATTTGCTCAAAACAACAACTAGATAAATATAATTAGAGTTGGTGTATTGGAAACTCACCTAGCTTGACTTTCTTCTTTTCCAAGTTTGGAAGACTCCTTAGTTCCTTCAATCCAATGAGTTGAATGTTGGCTCCAAGCTATGTTGCTTCCTCCTCAAAATGAAGAACTTTGGCTCTAATAGCTTTTTCCCAATTTTTTTTGAAAGAGGGTGTATTCTAAAGAGAGAAAGCTTGGTATTTTGGGTGAAAATGGAAGAGGTGTGTTGGTTTGTTAAAGAAAAGGGTTTTGTTGTGGGGTATTTATAAATTGAGAGTGATGAGATCGATCTGCTAGGGTGAAGAGATCGATTTTCCTTTAATTTTAGCCATCGAATTCTCAGCTTTTAAAATGGGGAGATCGATCTGCTCATTGGGGATAGATCAATCTTGACTTGGCAGAAACTTGAGGAGATTGATCTGCTCATTAGGAGAGATCGATTTGCTCTTGACAAAATTGAATGGGGATCAATCTGCACTTAATACGGGATCGATCTGGGCTTAGCAAAGGCAAATACAGATCGATCTGCTCAATAGGGAGATCGATCTAGCCTTGGTAGATTTACTTGGAATTGTTCTACTTACACTAGGGATCGATCTGCCTTGGATAGGAGATCAATCTGGCCTTTATCTGGGCATTTTCTGTTACATTTTTCTAGATTTTTCGGTAATTTCCCATTTCATTACTCCAATACTCATTTTACATTTTAATTCCACTTAGAGCATGGAAAGGCTCATTTCTTATGATTCACATACAATATAACTTGTGTGTATTGCTTGAATTCTTGAAGGATAATTAGAATTGATAGTTCATACATTATCATTTTGTGTCTTCATTCTTTATTTCCAATCCAAGTGTTTAAAGTTTTATTCGTATACTCCAATAGCCTTCTTAGGTGTGTGTCTCTCAGCTAACCCCCAGTAATTATTTGTGGCCATCTTGTCTAATAGTGAATAAAGCTCTTCCACCATCTAGAACATTGGAGCTCCTCTTACCACATCATCTATGATCGTTTTATTTGGACTAGTGAGCCCATTGTAAAAGGTTTAAACTTAAAGCCATAAGGGCAGCCATGATGGGGACACTTCCTAAGGAGGTCCTTATATCTATCCCAAGCCTCATAGAAGGACTCAAAATGAAGTTGAACAAAGGAGGAGATGCCATTACGATGCTTAACCATTTTACATGGAGGAAAAAATTTAGCTAGAAACTGTTGGGCTAGCTTATCCTATGTAGAGTTGGATCTAGGAGGTAGCGACATCAATCAATATTTGGCTCTAACCTTAAGTGAGAAAGGGAATAACCTAGGCATAATCGCATTATCAAAGACTTCACTATACTTAAAAGTATCGCAAAGCTCTAGGAAACTACCCAAGTGAGAGTGTGGGTCATCATGGGTAGCCTACTAAACTGTACTACAGTCTGAATCATTTGAATGATTGCGAGCATGATCTCAAAGTTGTTGACTAGAATTGCTGGACTCCGGATCCCAACATAATATCCACCAATAGAAGGGATAACGTAGTCACCAATCGTTCGAAACTCTCTATGACCAGCCATGGGTTTGTCTTGTAGCAAAGAAACTATCTTCCTAGAATCCTTTATAACTTTTCCAAGTGTATGTTCAATCTCAAGATCTAAGAGAAGGTAATCAAAGCTCTTAGCTCACGCATATAGACATCTAAAACCACTTTGATAGAATTATTAGTTTTTTGTTTTTTATTTTTATTTTTTATTTTTTGATGAATTTTTTTTTTTATGTATATGCATCAAAAGAAAATTATCCTAATCTAACCTAAAGGTTGTATGTTTGTACAAGCTAGAACTATACCTAGGCATGCTTTCTCTGATATCAACTAAGACTAACCTGATCACACCTGTCACACGGGCTACCTGAGTTTTATCCCCTGTAACGGCGTTGTAATACCTACTTTTGGTGATGTATTCCTTATGATTCATATGATGTAACACATTTCCATATGTTAATTGAATCATAAGAAGAGATTTTAGCTAGAAAGAAATTGAAAATGGAATAAATGAGTATTCATGAATTCAATGTAATGGCTAAATAAGGGCTGAAGTGGCCACAAATTAAATGAACGGAATTTAAACCCTTTAGACTAAGGATAATGACTTAAAACACGAATTGATAATGTAAGACCTGTAAATTGTAAGTACCCTTTTATGATTCCAAGCAGTATACACAAGTCAAATAGTGTGTGAATCATAAGAAATGAACCTTTCCATACTCTAAGTGGGAATAGAATGCAAAATGACTAGTAAAGCAATCAAAGGCAAGTTTTCCTTTGAAATTTTGGGAAAACTTGCATTTGGGAACCTGAAGATGAAGGCTAGATCGATCTCTTATCTAAAGTAGATCGATCTCTTATTTAAGCAGATCAATCCCCATTTGATTTTGCCAAAAAACAGATCGATCCCTTCCCTAGTGCAGATCGATCTCAATTTTCTTTTGCTTAGAAAGGATCGATCTCTTCCCACAAAGCATATCGATCTCTCTCTATCAGTAGATCGATCTCCATTTGCTTCTACCTAACAAGGATCGATCCTTCCCCACAAGCAAATCGATCCCCACCTCAAAACAGATCGATCTCCATTTAACTGTACCATGAAAGGATCGATTTCTTCCCAATGAGTAGATCGATCCCACACTGACATACCTGAATATTTCAATAGCTTAAACCAAGGGAAGATCGATCTCTTACCCTAAGAGATCGATCTCACCACCTTTATTCTATAAAAACTTGACGCAAAGCCTTCTTTCTCAGAAAAACAAAACACCTACTTCATTTTTACCCAAAAAGAACAAGCTTTCTCACTCTAGAATACCACCCCCTTCAAAAAAGATTTGAGAAAAGTTGCTTTGAGCAAAGTTGTTCATTATGAAAATGAGAACAACATAGTTAGGAATCAACATTCAACTTGTTGGATTGAAGGAGCAAAAGGGTCTTCAAATTTCGGACAAGAGTAAAGACAAGCTAGGTGAGTTTTCAATACACCAACTCTAATTATGTTTGTCTAGACATTGCTATGAGTTGATTGGTGTATGTATTGTTGGTTGAAACTACCTAGAACATGATGAATTAAACATGACCTAAAAATGGGTTTAGTGTGAGAAAATGAGATATGGTTGATTTAATGATGCATGGATTATACTAAGGTGTTAGTAATGTTAGATGCATGATTTTGAGATGGTTTAGTGAAATCAACTTATGGAAATGAATGAGGTTATGAAGGGTGCATATATGGTGTTTGTGAAAATGCATGAATGAATGGAAAACTAAGGATAAAGTATGCATGCCAAGTGCTAGATAGTACAACTAAGTGAGTTTGTTAGTCGAATTGGCTAAGAATGGCATGATGGGTGTTTGACCACCATGCCTTGCCCAAATGTGAAAATAAGCCAAGCGTGATGAAATCGACTCGATAAGGTCAATGGACTAGAATTCGGTCCAACGAGAGATAATGGGCCTAAGGAGCCTAATGGGCCTAGGTTAAACGAATAGAGAATTCGGCTCAATAAGATATATTGACTAGGATAAGTAAAAAAATGAATTATTAGTAATTGACTCATGTGATAAATGAATGTTTGTAGCTCCCAAGGATATATCTGGAGCAAATCAAGCCCAATCACAAAAAACATGAAAGGAAGAAGAAGTTGCTTCCGGGTGAATTGAGGTAAGGGAATTTTATTGGCTCTTAGAGATACTTGTACACGTTTTCGGGTGCATTTACAATTTTTAAAATGTTTGAGGATCATCGAAAAAGATTAATATTTAAGAGGTTTGAAATGATAAATTATCATTTTCCTTGGGAAGGGCAAAAAGTGGGATTTTGGAAAAGTCATGAAAAGCAAGAACATGATGTTCTTGAGTCTTTTTACTGCTTTTTAGCATGTGGATAGGTAAGCTAGCTAGCATTTAAATGATTTGCATGAAAATAGCTTGATTTGGTTTTAATAACCATGTTTTACAAAAGAATTAGCCACCTACATGAGTTTTATGGAAATAAAGCGTGCTAGAGCATTGCTCGCATGAGATTTGACATGTTTATACATGCATTACTACTGGAGCGGTGCTCGTACTATAGTTTTACATGCATGAGTGCTGGAGCCTAGCTCGCACTATTTTTCACATGGATTTTATGATATTGTGCTAGACCCTAGCTTGCACTAGTTTTCACATGGATTTTATGGCATGGTGCTGGAGCGTTGCTCGTATTAGATGTCTATTATACATTTACAGTCGTGCTAGAGACTACTCGCACGTGGTTTTGATGACATGTTGGGAGTCATGCTAGGAGCTTCGGGTAGACTGTGTCACACCGATTAAATAGGCTCACACGTGCATATTGAGATGTGACATGATATGATGTGAAGATATGGGTCCACGGAGTACGTTGTATCGTGAATATAGAATGGAGAATGTTGTACCGTGTATGGATATATATAAATATATACCATCTTCAGACGAATATTAGATCTGCTATGGACCAATGGGTTGGACGTGACCTACCTAACGTGCGAAAGCAGATAGAGGTGATACACCGCACACTGAGATCCGTGTAGCTTGGGATCACAGAGGATATGGCCATAGTCCTAGTTATTAGCCTTGTTATTATTTGCCTAATCTCACGTGTCACTTGGTTTATGATGAATCCATGTTTTTAAATTATTTAATGGGTCAAGATAGTCCAAGGGAGAGGCTGAGTCCTGACGAATGCTTATTTGTACTGATTTGTGTTGAATATGAACTGCTTTTAAGTGCACCTTGCATGATGATTTTCCATGCTTTAATTATGACTTACACATGATGATTTTTCATGCTTTATTTACAATATGTGCACTGATTTAAATAGCATGAACTGCTTTATATATCATGAACACGTGCATGAACTAATGTTTTTGGGTATGACGAGTAACTGCTTGATTTTACGCATGACATCATGATCATGTAGATAGTACAATTATCTACGTGTTCCCATCATTACCTTACTGAGCGCGTGGTTTGCTCACCCCTTTATTTTCTCCCTCTATAGAGCACTTTCAGTAGACTGAGAGTGAGTAAAGTGTTGATTTTTGGAGTCTGCAGCATCCCATCACATAAAGGTATACATATTTGTACAGTTTTGTATCTAGACATGCAATAACACGGTAATATTGTAAGACCCGTATTTTGGATGTAAACTGTATGAAATCATGAGTATGGTGATGTATATGCAATGTAAGTATAAGTGGTGTAAGTCCATAGATTCAATGTACATACTTGTAATATGAGTTCGTAATTACACAGAAGTTTCATTTTATATGAATGTGAAGAAATGAACTTTTATAAGTGATGAATGTAATTGGAACTCAAAATGAGTAGTAAGGTATAATTGAATGAAGTTATACTTCTATTGAGTTTGGTATAGGATGCCTTTGGCTATACAAGGAATGTACGCAAGTTTTAATATGTATAAGGTATGAATGGATGCAAATTGTAGGTCTCAAAGGTGGATGAATAAAAAATGGCTATGGCAGCAAAATGTATGAAGTTGGGTATGAGTTGCTGCAGAAAACTGCATAAACATCTGGAAATATGAGGGCCAGATCAATCTCATAGATGAGAGATCGATCTGGAAGGGAAAAAATGCTTTTATTTGAGCAATGGAACAGGACAGATCGATCTCCAATGGAGCCAAATCGATCTTCTAAACATTCGATAATGAGAAGATCGATTTCCTTAGCTCTCGGGTTGGATCAAATCGATCTCCCCTAGAAGCAGATCGATCTCCTTAAGCTACTGCTTGAGACAAATCGATCTCAAGCTTTTGACAGATGAATCTCATGCATTCAAATTGATGTAAAAATAAAGGATTTGAGAGGACCATATCACTCTCATGCTTCGACAGATCAATCTCATCAAGTGATTTCTATAAAATGAAGCACGAAAATCTGCACTTTTTTGAGATAGAACCTTTCCTTTCCATTTTTCACCAAAAACCTAGATTTTATCTTTCTAAAATCAGCCATTTCCAATAAGAATTGAAGGGGAACTATTAGATACAAAGTTGTTGATCTTAAAGAAGAGAACAACATAGTTTGAAATCAAAGCTTCATTTGGGGTATTGAAGGAGCAAGGGACATTTTCATTTGGAGCAGGAAGAGAAGCTAGATTTGGTAAGTTTCTAACACTTCAGCCCAAGTAAATTGGACCATTTGTTGATTTTGAAGTTGATTTGTATAGGTATTGATGATTGAAATCACCTAGAAAGTATTAGAACTAATGTCACCTAGAAAATGGAATGAGTCTAGTGTGAGAAAGTGTAATTTGGATGAGTTGGTGATTTGTAGGACATGCTAAGTTATCATTTGAGTAATGTGGATGATTAGAAAAGGGTAAATGAAGCTACATTGTGGGTTGAGGGAAGTTATGAGAAATGAGCACATGTAGTGTTTGATGATATGCCTGATAATTCTATTAAAATAGAATTATTTGTGCTTAATTTCTCAATTAATTATTTTAAACCCCATATTATTTTATTAATTATCTCCTTTATTTAATTAAAATTATTTAATGTGCAGGTAAATTAAATCCAGATGAAACTCAGTCGTTTCAATCGAAAATGGATTGAAAATGGGCTAAAGGAGACTGGACCACTTCCAATTCGCAGACCGAGTCACCAGTCGTTTGGGCAAGTGTGATGCCAGGTGTTTGTATTTTATTTATCTCGAAACAATAAGATCGACGGACACCGTGCCAATATTTTGGAAGACATACGCTGGGCCACATCGCACAGTCAAGTGGACAAATAGACAAGTGACGTGGAAATATCTGCTCTGCAGCAAATCAAATGAAGACAAGTGGCCAAACAATGTCAACTCATCTAGGAGAAAAAATTACCATTGTACCCCTATGTTTGTGTATAAATAGAACATGATGAGCAATTGAAAAAGAGGGTAGTTTTTAGGGTAGAAGTAATTTAGGAGTAGTGTAGTTTAGGGTAAATTAGTTTTTAGGAGTAGGTGTAGGTAGGGTAAAAATAGTTTTAGAATAGTTTTATTTTTTCGGTAGCCACCATTGTTCTAGAAATTTACAAGCTCCATTTTATTTTCTTTAAATGAAAAATGTTTCCTTTAAGTTGCGATTAATTTCTATTACTTCAGTTTGCTTTCATTCCTCTGTTTTTGTTTAGCTGGGTTGGAGGGGCTGGTGACAGCAACAAACTTCCTCAATCCGTTGCTCCATTTTCATTTTCAGTCAGTCCGTATTGTTATTTATTTCGTTGATCTTCCATTTTCTTATTCTCGATTTTATTAAAGTTCCATTTCTTTGTCTCATCTGCTTAGTCGGGTGATTCATTCTCCTTTATTACTGTCCCACTCGGTTTTGGTGATTTGGTGTGGTCTTGATGCCTAGCATTATTTCCACATCAATAGCAATGTGGAATCACGGCTGGAGCAGGAATTGAAGCAACTCAAGGATGCTAGACATCCACGTTAATGTGCCTACGGGTGTTGATAGTTTTGGGTTAATTGCTAGTTGTTGATTTTCTTTATTTCCTTTCGGTTTCAAATTTAAAACGTGTGATTGCATTGTGCTTCTTTTTTTCTTTTTCATTTTTCTGCACTACATGGAATCATTTTGTTTTCTGCATTTAGAGTGTTAGTTTTCATCTTTTATTCAGCATTCAAGTTGTGTTTTCCCTAGCTTTGCATTGGTTCTTTTCGACATTTTCAAGTTGTATTGGTTTATGCTTGTTGTTGGCCGGTGATAAATGTGGATAAGCTGATGCCATTCGGTGCAGCAGAGCCTCACGGTTGCAAGGATAGAAAATCACATAACTAGGCTCTGTTCTCCTCTGTTCTTCATCATTTTTCTAGTGTTCATCATCTCTTATTGTTTTTGTTTAATACATTTCAATTCTACTTAGCAGATTGGAATACAGGTGCGTTAAAATTGTGGCAGAACTATTCGGGATGTGCTTACAGGATCAAGTCCGTTGCAGATAGACCTCTAGCATGAACCAATGTGAAGGCAGTTTTGGTATCGACTCCTGGGCAGAAGGTTGATGGCAGCACTACGTTAGCTGTACATTCTGTTGCTGTGCAGAGAATGAATAGCTGGGTAGAGACGTGTGTCGTGTAGCCGAGGAGGACGTACCATAATAGTTGTGCAAGCAGAGACCCAGGAGCAGGAACAGATAGAACCTGACCAGAGAAGCAGCACCTGGAGAAGAACCGTGCACAGTTGGGACCACGTAGCTGAACTTTAGCTTAAGGCCATGTTTGGTCTTGCAAATCAGCCACAATTCCATTTTCATGCATATTTGTTATTTTATTTTGCCTTTTAATTGTATTGTTTTAGCTTATGTTAGTTTAGGTAAAAATAGTCTTTATTTAAATTGCATATTATTGTTCCTTGCTTATTAGTATAACTTAGTTTTAATTAGGTTGATAGTTAATTAAGTGTTATTATCTTGCATTTAGAATTAGATTAAATTTGTTTCATACATTTTTAATTTAGTCTTCATCTTAAAATTAAAATAAAAAAATATTTATTTCTCATGCATTATTTTAGATTTTATTGTTAAGTTAGAATTTAGATATAATTAGGATTAATTTTAGATTCAATATTTTAGACAATTAGATTTATAGTTATTTTCTTAATTTTCTAGGATGTTATTTGTCACACCCCAAACTTACTGATTCAAATTCGGAAGCCGGAAATTTTGAGCCAATTTCACGCTTTCACTTTTCCTATCGTTTGTATGTGTTTGTGGTAGACTACCTACGCGTCGATTATTCCTTTCGACTCTTTATAGGTCCCCACTAAACTAAAAGTGGTTTTCAATTATTTATACCTAAAATTTCACAAGTTCGAAAACTTTCATATTTCATTCACATTATAGTAAATTTCATCAGACGCAGTAATGATCATAAAAACTGAATATATATCAATTTCAACAAAATTACACTCCACAACATGTCTACATCCCAACCCTCTCACGAGTGTACACCATGAAGCTTACATACTGTGTCAACATATAAATATATATATCCACCGTACAAAATATACCTCGGTGGAAGCTCGGTTGTCTCAAAAGCATGACGAAATCCGCTGAATCTCGTACTGCCTTAATCTGGGGGAGGAAGGTGGGGTGAGTTTTATGAAAAACCCAGTAAGAAAATATGCAGCTACTGAAAACAAAAATTAGTTTCATACATACCCTCATGCCTTACATTCAAATCAAATCCAAACCGACAAACATACAGCTTTTATAAAACCTGAGCTAAGTAAAACAATGTCATCGAAAAAGTAATTTCATTTGGAAAAAGTATTCATATCATAAAATTAAAATCCAACATAGAATTTGAGGGCAAATTTCAGATTTTCGGATACAGAAATCAAATTTCAAATAGATATCAATTATACATACATATATCGCAAAAAAATCAAATACGAACACCGAAATTAAATAAATATTACAATAAGTTTTTCGTTGTGATATTTAAAAATATATATTTAGTTCATTTGTACAAAAACTCCGCATTTAGATTTAATTCTCATGCCAAATAAATTCGATTTGAGAAAAGTATATTAAAATTTTATTTTAAAAACCGTGGGAGCCATCTCTAGAATCCCTGATGGGAACTAAGTGCTACACGTGTATTTGTTGTAAGACTAAATCATTTTGGTACACCTACTGTAAGGGTTCCCCTGAAAAGAAATCGGGAACAGTTTGGCCTATCCTGAGGCGATAGGTGCCAGTGTCGTCTGGCTCACGAGACTGGCTCAGGTCTATGATCATAGATAGCGCCCTAGAAAATAGGGAGTCCGTTGCACTGATAGCTACAGTGCCATTTGATAAGGTTGTACCTAATGCATTTACGCTTCAGCATCCGTATGCAACTTTTGTATATTTATCTAATTTCGGTGTTCGTATTTGATTTTTTTGCGATATATGTATGTATAATTGATATCTATTTGAAATTTGATTTCTGTATCCGAAAATCTGAAATTTGCCCTCAAATTCTATGTTGGATTTTAATTTTATGATATGAATACTTTTTCCAAATGAAATTACTTTTTCGATGACATTGTTTTACTTAGCTCAGGTTTTATAAAAGCTGTATGTTTGTCGGTTTGGATTTGATTTGAATGTAAGTCATGAGGGTATGTATGAAACTAATTTTTGTTTTCAGTAGCTGCATATTTGCTTACTGGGTTTTCCATAAAACTCACCCCACCTTCCTCCCCCAGATTAAGGCAGTACGAGATTCAGCGGATTTCGTCATGCTTTTGAGACAACCGAGCTTCCACCGAGGTATATTTTGTACGGTGGATATATATATTTATATGTTGACACAGTATGTAAGCTTCATGGTGTACACTCGTGAGAGGGTTGGGATGTAGACATGTTGTGGACTGTAATTTTGTTGAAGTTGATATATATTCAGTTTTTATGATCATTACTGCGTCTGATGAAATTTATTATAATGTGAATGAAATATGAAAGTTTTCGAACTTGTGGAATTTTAGGTATAAATAATTGAAAACCACTTTTAGTTTAGTGGGGACCTATAAAGAGTCGAAAGGAATAATCGACGCGTAGGTAGTCTACCACAAACACATACAAACGATAGGAAAAGTGAAAGCGTGAAATTGGCTCAAAATTTCTGGCTTCCGAATTTGAATCAGTAAGTTTGGGGTGTGACAGATTTGGTATCAGAGCCCGTGTTTGTTGTGTTTATGTAGGCTGTTTGTCTTTATTTACATCCCAGTACACCATGGAAGTGTCAGCATATATATATATATAAAGTTTGAATTATTATTGTCAGTATTCATCGGTATATTTTTGTATAGGATTTTGATTTGGATTATGGAGTGGAGAGGCAGGCGACCTCGAGGTAGAGGGAGATCGAGACAAGCTCCTGCGTCGCCACCTCCACAACCACTTAGCCCGAACTCTCGGATAGGGCAGGTTGAGCACAGTCTCGGACAGCTGCAGCAGACAATGCAGCAGCTCACCAATCTTTTGATGCAGCAACACGCTGGAATCCAAACTCAAACCCCTAACGTACAACCACCTCCACCACAACAGGTTATACCACCTCATCCCCAGCAGCCAGTTGCTCCACAACCATCAGCTGAAGATTTGGTAGATCACAATATGTCGAGGTTTCGACAATTTCAGAAGATGAACCCACCGACTTTCAGAGGTGTTAAGGACCCTGATGTAGCAGAAGCATGGGTGAAGCAATTGGAGAAACTGTTTATGTTTATGGGTTGCAGCTCCACGGAAAGAGTTACTTTGGTAGTATTTATGTTTCGGGATAAGGCAGAGATATGGTGGGAGTCTGCAGAGAAGTTATTGAGGGCCAAGAGACCGGAGATTACATGGGAGGCTTTTCTCGAGGTGTTCTATAAGCAGTATATGCCAGAGCCGATCAGGAGGAAGAGACAAGCAGATTTCCTTCATCTCACTCAGGGCTCTATGACAGTGGACGAGTACGAGTCCCAATTCTCTGCCCTCTGTCGCTACGACCCTTTAATATCTAAGGATGAGTTGGCGAAGACTGTGAAATTTATAGATGGCCTCAGGCACAGCATCCGGGGCCGATTGTCTGCATTTGATATTAACGATTATGCCGAGGCTCTTCGTCGGGCTCAGATGGTAGAGTTGGAGATAGACATGACACAGAAGGAGTCCGGGCATAAATTCAAGGGTAAAGGCAGAGACATGAGATTCAGTGAGAGGAGATCTGATAAGGGCAGACAACAGTATGACAAGAGGCCCAAGACATCCGGTTCCCAAGCTCAGACTACAAGATTTAATACTGACCCCACCTGTCCAACATGTGGAGGACATCATGGCACTAGGCCATGTTACCGGGAGATAGGAGCCTGTTATCACTGTGGCAAGCGAGGCCACTTGATCAGAGATTGCCCGAGCCTCAAGGAGTCTAGTAAGGGTGCTGAGCGTTCTACAGTGGATAAGGTAAGCGTCCGGTGACACAAGGACGAGTGTTTGCCTTGGATGAGACTACTGCTCAGGCTACTGATTCTGTCATTCAGGGGTATTTAGCCTTTGTTGAAACGGTAGACCAGGCTCCACTCAGTATTCGAGACATTTCAGTAGTCTATGAGTATGAGGACATTTTTCGAAAGAATTACCGGGTTTACCTCCGCAGAGATAGGTTGAGTTTACTATAGACTTGATTCTGGGAACCCAACCAATTTCTAAACCCCCATATAGGATGTCACCCACCGAATTGGAGGAATTGAAGACTCAGTTGCAAGAACTGTCTGATAAGGGGTTCATACGCCCGAGCGTATCTCCCTGGGGTGCTCCTGTACTTTTTGTGAAAAAGAAGGACGGTAGTTTGAGACTTTGCATGGATTATCGACAGTTAAACAAAGTGACTGTCAAGAACAAATACCCCCTGCCTCGTATTGACGATCTTTTTGATCAGTTGAGAGGTGCTCAAGTCTTCTCCAAGATAGACCTTAGATCCGGCTATCATCAATTGAGAATCCGAGGGGAAGATGTTTCGAAGACCGCTTTTAGAACTCGGTACGGGCATTATGAGTTCCTAGTAATGCCATTCGGGTTGACCAATGCACCAGCGGCCTTTATGAGCTTGATGAATGAAGTTTTTAGGCCGTATCTGGATAAGTTCGTGATTGTCTTCATAGATGACATCCTAGTATATTCCTCATCATATCAGGAACACGAACAACACCTACGCACGGTCCTTCAGACACTCAGAGAAAAACAGTTGTATGCAAAGTTCAGTAAATGTGAATTTTGGTTGGATCGGATATGTTTTCTGGGGCATGTGGTATCAAAGGACGGGGTGTCTGTCGATCTGTCCAAGATAGAAGCCATCCTAAATTGGGAGAGACCAAAGACTCCTACTGAGATTCGTAGCTTTTTGGGTTTAGCGGGTTATTACAGAAGATTTGTGGAAGGGTCTTCTAAGTTGGCTGCACCGTTGACCCGACTCACTCGGAAAGGAGTGAACCTTGTTTGGAGTGAAGCTTGTGAGAACAGTTTTCAGGAATTGAAAAGACGGTTGACCACGGCACCTATCCTTACCATTCCCAATGGTTCCGGAGGTTTTACTGTCTACAGTGATGCTTCACATCAGGGTCTGGGGTGTGTTCTGATGCAGCACGGGAAAGTTGTGGCTTATGGTTCGAGGTAGTTGAAGAACCATGAGAAAAATTACCCTACACATGACCTGGAGTTAGCTGCGGTTGTTTTTTTCCCTAAAGATCTGGCGACATTACCTTTATGGAGAGACATTTCAGATTTTCACTAATCATAAGAGTCTAAAATATCTCTTCTCTCAGAAGGAATTAAACATGAGGCAGCGCCGTTGGATCGAGTTGTTGAAGGATTACGATTGTGAGATTCTCTACCACCCCGGGAAAGCTAATGTGGTAGCGGATGCTCTCAGTCGGAAGAATACAGCTATGGTCTCATATTTCATGGTTAAACAATGGGATTTGTTGGAACAATTTAGGGATCTGAGGATTTCAGTGGATCAGGATCAGTCAGTGGACGGTTGTTTAGTTGCCAGTATAAGAGTTGAACCGGAGTTACTTGATCAGATTAGGAAGGTACAGAAGAATGATCCTCGAATTGTAAAGATTGTTTGTGAAAATGAAGGGGATGACGGTAGACATTCTGATTTCTCAGTGGGCAATGATGGTATATTGAGGTTTCAGGGTCGGATGTGTATTCCGGATAATGACGACCTAAAGAGACTGATCTTAGAAGAGGCTCACAACTCGAGATACACCATGCATCTTGGCAGTACGAAGATGTATCATGATTTGCGTGGGTTGTATCATTGGGCTGGTATGAAGAAGGACATCGCTGAATTTGTTGCAAGATGTCTGATTTGTCAACAGGTAAAGGTGGAACATCAGAAACCTGCAGGGTTACTCCAACCTTTGCCTATACCAACGTGGAAGTGGGAGCATATTACCATGGATTTTGTTATGGGACTCCCGAGAACCCAAAGAAAGTATGATGCCATTTGGGTTATTGTTGATCGGCTTACCAAGTCAGCCCACTTTCTACCCATCAAGGTTACAGATCCATTGACTTCGCTGGCAGAATTATTTGTTAAAGAGATAGTCAGGCTTCATGGTACCCCAGTGAGCATAGTATCTGATCGAGATTCTCGCTTTACATCCCGTTTTTGGGAAAAATTTCAGGAGGCTATGGGATCTCGTTTGAGCTTCAGTACTGCTTTTCACCCTCAGACCGATGGGCAATCCGAGAGAACAATTCAAACTCTCGAGGACATGTTAAGGGCTTGTGCACTTGAGTATAAGAGCTCCTGGGATGATCATTTGCCGCTAGCGGAGTTCGCTTATAACAATAGCTATCATTCAAGTATCGGAATGGCTCCGTACGAAGCCCTTTATGGTAGAAAGTGTAGATCTCCGATTGCTTGGGAGGAAGTTGGTGATAAATTGATATATGCTCCAGAGTTAGTCAAGAGAGCTTCCGAAAGTGTTAAGGTGATATGCGATAAGCTAAAGGTTGCCAGGGATAGACAAAAATCCTATGCAGATAATCGACGGAGGCCATTGGAGTTTGAGGTTGGTGATTCAGTGTTCCTAAAAGTATCGCCGTCGAAAGGCATCATGAGATTTGGCAAGAAAGGTAAGTTGAGCCCGAGATATATTGGACCTTTCAAAATTTTAGAGAGGATTGGAGTTGTGGCATATCGGTTAGCTTTACCTCCCCAGCTAGCTGGCGTGCATAATGTATTCCATGTTTCCATGCTTCGGAAATATAATCCAGATCCTTCTCATGTCATCGGATATGATACATTGAAGTTACGGGAGATATGACATATGTGGAAAAACCAATAAGGATTTTGGACAGACAAGAAAGAGTCCTAAGATCGAAAACTATTCCAATGGTCAAGGTACAGTGACAACAACACTCGGAGGATGAAGCCACTTGGGAGCTAGAGAATGTGATGCGCGACAAGCACCCGTATCTCTTTTCAGAACTATAATCAAAATTTGGAGGACCAAATTTCATAAGGTGAGGAGGATGTAACATTCAGCTTTTTCTTTTTCTTTTCTTAATAAAATAATGATAGAAAAAAAGAAAAAAGAAAATTTTGATGATGATGATGAACAGGAGGGTAGGTGAACGGAAATGAAAAAAAAAAAAGAAAGAAAGAAGAGGGGTGGCGTGTGGCAGTAAATTGAAAAGAAATGAGAGCAGAGAAGATGTGGGAAGTTGCTGGAAAATTAGAGTAGAAATGATAGGGGACTGTAGCATTGTGAGTGCTTTGCTTAAGAAAGAAACAGACTGAGAAAGTGAGACGCGAAGATAGCAGGAAAAGGAAACTAAAAGCTTTTGGTAACAGGGGAAACTCCTTCTCGAGCAACAAAAACCACGGTGAAAAATCAAGGATGAAGCAAAAGGGATAAGAAAGAGAGACTAAAATCGGGAAGGATAAAGAAAGAAGTCAAGAAACAGAGAGTGTACAGAGGAGAGGATATGAGGGAGGCGGAAGACCCAGCTGAAAATTGAGAAGCAAAATTGAAGCTGCCAAGAGTGATAGAACCATGAGAATGGGGATTCGGTCACATCTATCACCTGCGTTTCCCCAGGCAGTGTAGAAACGGCAAGGACTGAAGAAACAGGAGCAGTAAAGGAGTTACCCAGTCTCATCGTGACAAAGGGCGAAAAGAAAACTAAAGCAGTGCAGGGAGTCTGTAAAGGCGAAAACGATGGTGCTGGAGTTGACGTTCGTTGGTGTTAGCAAGAGTGAAACAAGGCTGTGATGCAGAGAGGTAACAAAGAAATAAATAGATAAATGTAACAGCTTGGCAGTGATGACAATTTTCTATTTTGAAAATTATCAAGTTTATTTGATGAGTTATATGATACAAAATTGTAGGTAAATGAGATTAGGAACCGTTTAGAAGAATCGAGAGAAGTAAACTAGTTTCGTTATTGGTGTCAAGTACAGGTAAGTAAATATACAGTCTACAAATTTAATTAACTATTTTGTTCTGAAATGTTTTGCAGTGATATGAAATTATGTTTGACATTTGGAAATTCTATTTAAATATATATATATATATATAAGTAAATAAATATTACAATAAGTTTTTCGTTGTGATATTTAAAAATATATATTTAGTTCATTTGTACAAAAACTCCGCATTTAGATTTAATTCTCATGCCAAATAAATTCGATTTGAGAAAAGTATATTAAAATTTTTTTTTATTGTGACGGCCAACCCCTGCCCGGCCAACCCCTGCCAACGGCCATGGCAACCAAGCCCAGGTCCACTGACTCGCAAGGCCCATCGACAACGTTGGTGGTCTAACAACGGGTGGTCCAACAACGCCAACAACATCCACGTATTGTCCGCTTTGGGCCGAGGCCCGCACGGCTTTGTTTCATTTGGGGAAATTCCCCTCAGAACGCGTCCTCGGAGGCTCGAACCAGGGACAACACCCTTAGTTCTCACACTCCTTATGCCAATGAGCCAGTTGGCTCAATGGCATAAGGAGTGTGAGAACTAAGGGTGTTGTCCCTGGTTCGAGCCTCCGAGGACGCGTTCTGAGGGGAATTTCCCCAAATGAAACAAAGTCGTGCGGGCCTCGGCCCAAAGCGGACAATACGTGGATGTTGTTGGCGTTGTTGGACCACCCGTTGTTAGACCACCAACGTTGTCGATGGGCCTTGCGGGTCAGTGGACCTGGGCTTGGTTGCCATGGCCGTTGGCAGGGGTTGGCCGGGCAGGGGTTGGCCATCACAATAAAAACGCGCCTTTTTATTGTGACGGCCAACCCCTGCCCGGCCAACCCCTGCCAACGGCCATGGCAACCAAGCCCAGGTCCACTGACCCGCAAGGCCCATCGAAAACGTTGGTGGTCTAACAACGGGTGGTCCAACAACGCCAACAACATCCACGTATTGTCCGCTTTGGGCCGAGGCCCGCACGACTTTGTTTCATTTGGGGAAATTCCCCTCAGAACGCGTCCTCGGAGGCTCGAACCAGGGACAACACCCTTAGTTCTCACACTCCTTATGCCATTGAGCCAACTGGCTCATTGGCATAAGGAGTGTGAGAACTAAGGGTGTTGTCCCTGGTTCGAGCCTCCGAGGACGCGTTCTGAGGGGAATTTCCCCAAATGAAACAAAGTCGTGCGGGCCTCGACCCAAAGCGGACAATACGTGGATGTTGTTGGCGTTGTTGGACCACCCGTTGTTAGACCACCAACGTTTTCGATGGGCCTTGCGGGTCAGTGGACCTGGGCTTGGTTGCCATAGCCGTTGGCAGGGGTTGGCCATCACATTATTTCATTAAATTTTGAGTTAGTTTAATTTGCATTTTTATTAATTATATTAATTACATGCATATTTTATTTAAGGCTTGTTTAATTTTAGTCTAATTAATTTTGTATTTTGCATTTTAGTTTATTTGCGTTAATTAATTTTAATTGTTTTAATTATCTTTTGTAGGTTATTACTTTTAGTTGCTTGGAGCTCTGTAAGTAATTTTTGCTCTGTTTTATTTTCTTTAGTTTATAATTTTTCTTGTTTTTATTTCTTTTAATTCTAGCCTTGTAGATCACCCATTATAAATTCATAATTTGTTAGGATATACTTAGGGTGAGATTAACAGATACTTAATTAGGCTAATCAGTTTCTCTGTGGGATGATAATCCGGAATCAAATCTCATTATTACTTGTACGACCCGTGCACTTGCGAATACACGTCTTGGTCACTTAGAGTGGGCGTAGTCGGGACAATCAAGTTTTTACGCCATTGCCGAGGAAGACAATTAGCCATTAATTAATATCGATGAAATTATGTTTAGGTGTAATTCTAGCTTGTAAATACTTAGGTTGTAAATATTTAGAGTTTTAATCTAGATTAGTTAATTTTATCTTTCATAAAAATTAAAAAATTAAAAAAAATTGAAAAATAAAAAAAAGCTTAAAAAATTTTTTTAAGGACTTTTTGATGTTTGCATGCGTAGAGCCAAGGGTTATGATTGCTTTCCTTTAGATCTTGAAATTGAAAAAGCTCTTAAAAAAATTAGAAAGGATTCTAGGAAATTAATAGCTCCGCTGCAAAACACCATGGTGGAAAACAGAGAAATTAGGATCATTGGAGATTATGCAGCACCAACTATAGAAGATTATTATATTGGAATTAGGCCACCAGTTGTCCAAGCGAACAATTTCGAAATCAAGCCTTCAATCCTCTAAATGATCCAGACTTCACTGCAGTTCAGTGGGTTTCCTCATGACGACCCACATGCTCATCTTGGGCAATTTTTGGACCTGTGCAACACATTCAAGCACAATGAATTATCGGATGATGCATTGAGGCTTAGGTTATTTCCTTTCTCGCTTAGGGATAGGGTATGACACTAGTTAACCTCCTTACCTCCAGGATCCATTTCTACTTGGGACGAGTTAGCCCATCAATTTTTAGCTAAGTTTTTCCCTCCCTCTAAAATGGCTAAACTCCGTAGTGACATATCTTCCTTTGCCCAATTTGATTTTGAATCTCTTTACGAAGCTTAGGAACGATATAAGGAGCTTCTTAGGAAGTTCCCTCCTCATGGCCTACCTTTATGGCTGCAAGTCCAGACCATCTACAATGGACTTACAAGCTAAAATAGGATCATCTTGACGCTGTTGCGGGAGGAGCTTTAATGTGCAAAACGAAGGAGGAAGCTTACGAGTTGTTAGACAAGATGGCAGCTAACAATTATCTATGGTCTTCGGAGAGGCAACTGCCTAAGAAGTCGACGGGTATCTATGAGCTCGACATGTTCTCTACCTTGACCTCTCAAATAGCTAACCTTACGAAGAAGGTAGAGTCGCTCAGTACCCAACATAATCCTTCCACCAGTCCTAACCCTATGTATTCTGTACAAAGTCCATTTCTTTCTTGCAATCTGTGTGGTGGTACACACTTTGTAGATAGGTGTCCGCATAACTTAGAATCGGTTCAGTACATTGCCCCACCTCAGAAGTAACAGAACAACCCCTTTTCTAACACCTACAATCCAGGGTGGAGAAATCATCCTAACTTTTCTTGGACCAAAAACCAAGGGCAATCTTCTAATTCTAGACTTGTAGAACCCCCTGGTTTTCAAGCTCCACCGGTTCATGTACCACCACACTAGCAATTTCCATATCATTCGCCTCATCACCCATCTAGTCATTCCTATCCACCACCTCAATTTCAGCACCATCCACCTCACTTCCATCAACCACCACCACCACCACCACAACCCCAGCACTTACCAATAGCTGAGGAAATGTTCACAATGATCCTACAAAATCAAGCACTTACCAGCAGCTGAGAAGAAGCCCTCGCTTGAGGAAATGTTCACAACGATCCTGCAAAGTCAAGCTGCCTCAATCAAGAATTTAGAAGTTCAGGTTGGACAAATAGCCATCTTAGCCAACATCTACAAGAGACCCTTCCTAGTAACACTGAAATTAATCATGTTAGGCAAAGGGAGGGTAAGGAACATGTTAAATTCATCACCCTTAGGAATGGCAGAGAGCTAGATGATCCATAAGTTAAGTCCAATCCTGTTAAGCCCACAGTGGTAGAGTCCTTAGGGTTTAAAGAGGCAGCTCAGAAAGAACTGGAATATCAGGATCAGGCTGCAAAGGAAACAAAGCGAGGCGTTTCTTCATCTATACCTTATTCTTCTTCACAGCCTTCCTCGTCCTCTAATGCTACACATGTTACCACTACATCCCTTCCAATTAGACCACCAGTACCTTTTCCTTAGAGGTTTCAAAATCAAAAGCTGGATCAACAATTCACCAAATTTCTTAAGGTTTTTAAGAAATTTCACATCAACATTCCTTTCGCAAATGCTTTAGAGTAAATGCCAAGTTATGTGAAGTTTATGAAGGATATCCTCTCGAGGAAAAGAAGATTGGAAGATTATGAGATAGTGGCCTTAATTGAGGAATGTAGTGCAATTATTCAGAGGAAATTACCCCTCAAGCTCAAAGATCCCGAGGTTTTACCATACCATGCACCATAGGGATCAATTTTTTGGTAGAGCTTTGTGTCATCTTGGAGCTAGTATTAACCTTATGCCTTAGTCTATTTACCAGAAGTTAGGAATAGGGGATGCCAAGCCTACCACAGTGACTTTTCAGCTAGCTGATAGATCTATTAAGTATCTGAAGGGAGTCACTGAGGATGTATTAGTAAAGGTGGACAAGTTCATTTTCCCTGCAGATTTTATTGTGTTGGATATGGAAGAAGACAGGGAGGTCCCCATTATTCTAGGCAGACCCTTCTTAGCTACTGGTAGGACATTAATTGATGTGCAAAAGGGGGAATTGACTATGACAGTCCCAAATCAGGAGGTGACATTCCATGTTTTCAAACCTTTGAAGCTCCCTGATGACTCTCTAGAGTGTTTTAAGATGGAGGTTAAGGAAGATATAAGGCTTAAGCACAAGAAATCTGAGAGAAGGATGGAGGTAGATAGAACTCAGGAGGATTTAACTATTAATTTTCTGTCACCACTTAGGCTGACCCTCTTACTCTTCACCTTGCTGTTGAGTGTTGTTTTCTTTAGCAGCATTTGAAGTGGTTGTATTTTTCTTTTCACTTTTTGTATAGTTCTTTTTCTTTTTCTTTTCCGTTATTTCTTTCTTTGTTCTTTTGTAGATTGCTTTTCTGGTACATTTTCAATCAAGCTTCGATTATTCTTCATCATCATCATAAAGGAGAGTACTCTGTTCTTGAACTTAAAATTTTATATTATCTGCACGCTGAGGATACTATGCACTTCAAGTTTGGGGGTGAGGATATCACTTGAGCAATTTTGGGCAAAATTGATAATTGTTTTTGAAAATATGAGCTTTCATTGTGTGATTTTAGGATGATTTAGTACTTATCATGTAGTTTTCCCATATTCTGATGATATAACCCCATGATTTAGTTTGACTTTGATTGATTGAGAAGTATGATTATAGGAAAAGCATGAAGTTGAATTCTTAAATTTGTCTTGATTCTGATTGTGATTTCCTCATTTTATGCACATGTCATGCCATGAATCTATATATTTATTTAGAGAAAGCTTATGTGGACATAGGATTGCATTTGTTCAGTTGATTTTGTGCATCATATTCTAGAATTTGTTTGATCTGATCTCGAGGTAAAATATTAGATCACACTTAATTAGGGAGATGATTTAGGTCATCTTTGGATCGTTTGAGCCTTTCTAGCTATCCCTATATATATTTTACCCCTAGTCACCCATCTGAGCCAAATAAGCTTTTCTTTGTAAATACACCTACATAATTTTTCGTAGCTTAAATACTTTGTTCCTATCCCTTACCCCAAAAGCATGAAAATTAATTATGATATATCTCGAGCTATGTACATATGGGTTATAGGTGATAGTGAAATTCCAAAAAAAAAAAAGTGATGACAGAAGAAAAA
The DNA here is from genome assembly GCA_033439115.1 of Firmiana major. NCBI lineage: Eukaryota > Viridiplantae > Streptophyta > Magnoliopsida > Malvales > Malvaceae > Firmiana > Firmiana major. Next base: position 18,825,446 of record CM065913.1, on the reverse strand, counting down.
AAGAAAAAAATACAAAAATAGAATAAAAGGTTTAGCAAAATAAATAAGTTTGTGGGAAACAAATAAGAGCTCGTACATTAAAGATCCTAGAAGTAATACATGTTAAGGGGTAATTAAACCTAAATCAACTTTATCATACCTTAGCCCTAACCTTACATTACAAGCTTAATGAAGTCCTATTGATCTTTGGTTAAGTGTGACTACATTTGTGGAGAGATAAGTGAAAAGCAAACTTACGGGAATGATCACTTGTCATTGACTTTGCATTCACTGTGTTTGCATAATCTGATCCGGGTAATGTACTGTGAAGTGGCTTTGACATTTTCACACACACACGAGGAGTCCAATTTGGGTTAGGACTTATGATTGAATGATTCTGAGTGTTGGACTTGTAATTGTGAATCTTTGATTTCAGAGTTGGTACTTTTTCTTTGAGGATAATATTGGAGAAATTATTATGTTGGTACTGGTCATTCCTGCATGAATTTTGTTTTGCTTAAGGACAAGTAAAAGCTCAAGTTTGGGGTGTCACAATTCTATTAAAATAGAATTATTTATTCTTAATTTCTCAATTAATTATTTTAAATCCCCATATTATTTTATTAATTATCCCCTTTATTTAATTAAAATTCTTTAATGTGCAGGTAAATTAAATTTAGATGAAACTCAGTCGTTTCAGTCGAAAATGGGCTGAAAACGGGCTAAAGGAGACTAGACCACTTCCAATTTGCAGACCGAGTCACCAATTGTCTGGACACGCGTAATGCCAGTGTCCGTATTTTATTTGCGTCAAACGATAAGATCGACGGACAACGTGCCAACCTTCTGGAAGACACGCGTCGAGCCACATCGCACAGTCAAGTGTACAAACAAACAAGTGACGTGAAAATATCTGCTCTGTAGCAAATCAAATGAAGACAAGTGGCCAAACAATATCATCTCATCTAGGAGAAAAAATTACCATTGTACCCCTATGTTTGTGTATAAATAGAACATGATGAGCAATTGAAAAAGAAGGTAGTTTCTAGGGTAGAAGTAATTTAGGAGTAGTGTAATTTAGTGTAAATTAGTTTTTAGGAGTAGGAGTAGGTAGGGTAAAAATAGTTTTAGAATAGTTTTTATTTTTTCGGTATCCACCATTGTTCTAGAAATTTACATGCGCCATTTTATTTTCTTTAAATGAAAAATGTTTCCTTTAAGCTACGATTAATTTTTGTTACTTCAGTTTGCTTTCATTCCTCTGTTTTTGTTTATCTGGGTTGGAGGGGCTGGTGACAACAGCAAACTTCGTAAATCCGTTGCTCATTTTTCATTTTCAGTCACTGCGTATTGTTATTTATTTCATTTATCTTCCATTTTATAATTCTCTATTTTATGAAGGTTCCATTTCTTTGTCTCCTCTGCTCATTCGGGCGATTCATTCTCCTTCATTACTGTCCCACTCGGTTCTGGTGCTTTAATGTGTTGTTGATGCCTAGTATTATTTCCACATCAATAGCAATGTGGAATCATGGCTAGAGCAGGAATTGAAGCAACTCAAGGATGTTTGACATCCACGTTAATGTGCCTACGAGTGTTGATAGTTTTTGGTTAATTTCCAGTTGATTTTCTTTATTTCCTTTCGGTTTCAAGCTTAAAACGTGTGATTGCATTGTGTTTCTTTTTTTCATTTTCATTTTTCTGCACTACATGGATTCATTTTTTTTCCTGCATTTAGAGTGTTAGTTTTCATCTTTTATTTCAGCATTCAAGTTGTGTTGTCCCTAGCTTTGCATTTGTTCTTTTCGGCATTTTCAAGTTGTATTGGTTTATGCTTGTTGCTGGCCGGTGATAAATGTGGATGAGTTGATGCCATTCGGTGCAGCAGAGCCTTACGGTTGCAAGGACAGAAAATCACATAATTGGGCTCTGTTCGTCATTGTTTTCTACTGTTCATCATCTCTTATTGTTTTTGTTTAATACATTTCAATTCTACTTAACAGATTGGAATACAGGTGCTTTAGAATTGTGGCAGAACTGTCTGAGATGTGCTTGCAGGATCAAGTCCATTGCATAAACCAGCGTGAAGGCAGTTTTGGTATTGACTCCTGGGCAGAAGGTTGATGGCAGCACTACGTTAGCTGTACATTCTGTTGTTGTGCAGAGAATGAATAGCTGGGCAGAAACGTGTGTTGTGTAGCCGAGGAGGACGTACCATAATAACTGTGCAAGCCGAGACCCGGGAGCAGGAACAGATAGAACCTGACCAGAGAAGCAGCACCTGGAGAAGAACCGTGCACAGTACCAGTGCACGGTCGTGACCACGTAGCTTGACTTTAGCTTAAGGCCATGTTTAGCCTTGCAAATCAGCCGCAATTCCATTTTCATTCACATTTGTTATTTTATGATTCCTTTTATTTGCATTGTTTTATCTTAGGTTAGTTTAGGTAAAAATAGTCTTTATTTAAATTGCATATTATTGTTCCTTGCTTATTAGTATAACTTAGTTTTAATTATGTTGACAGTTAATTAAGTGTTATTATCTTGCATTTAGAATTAGATTAAATCTGTTTCATGCATTTTTAATTTAGTCTTCATCTTAAAATTAAAATAAAAAAATATTTATTTCTCATGTATTATTCAGATTTTATTGTTAAGTTAGAATTTAGATATAATTAGGATTAATTTTAGATTCAATATTTTAGACGATTATATTTATAGTTATTTTCTTAATTTTCTAGGATGTTATTTTATTAAATTTTAAGTTAGTTTAATTTGCATTTTTATTAATTAGTTTAATTACATTCATATTTTATTTTAGACTTGTTTAATTTTAGTCGAATTAATTTTGTATTTTGCATTTTAGTTTATTTGCGTTAATTAATTTTAATTTTTTTAATTACCTTTTGTAGGTTATTGCTTTTAGTTGCTTGGAGCTCTGTAAGTAATTTTTTCTCTATTTTGTTTTCTTTAGTTTATAATTTTTATTGTTTTTAGTTCTTTTAATTCTAGCCATGTCGATCACCCATTATAAATTCATAATTAGGCTAATCAGCTTCTCTGTGGGACGATAATTCGGGATTCAAATCTCATTATTACTTATACGACCCGTGCATTTGCGGATACACGTCTAGGTAACTTAGAGTGGGCGTAGTCGTGACAATCAATGCCATAGTGAAGAAATGTATGAAATATGAACACTATGAGCTTAATATCGATTTGATATCGGCTTAGTATGAACCCATGGGCCTAAAGGGAACCATAAACTAGATATATGAATAGAGAATCGAAATGAGATCTTATAAGTATTAATGAAGGCTATAGGTTGAATCGACTATAGCGAACACCATGTTGAGTTATATGGACTAAATTGATGTGTCATACGATTTCGTACAGTTTCAGAGAGTTCTTTGGAGACGAATCAAACTGCACACGTACGCAGCTTTACGGAAGTGGAATCACGTGGCGCCATTCTAGATAAGGGAATTTTGTGAGTATATAGAGGTAGCTGCTCATATTTTGAACTTGAGGGTATACAGGGCTTTGGAAATCTGCATGAGCTTATAGAAATATGTTTGACAATGTATGAAAATTGTTTCGAGTATTCATATGAGATTTTGTTGTTTGAAATGGTATTGTAAAGAAATGGGATAGTAAGGCTAATAATTGGTAAATAACGTGTTTTGAATGTTTTCACAAAACACCTTGCTTCATTTTAAGCAAATTGACTGATAGGCTGGCAAATGTTTGAACGTTTTGTGAAATAGTACATGTGAGGTGCTAAGCATGGGATGTGAATGTTTTGGTTGTTTATGAGCCGCTTATCCTATTTATGTGAATTAAACCGTGCTAGAGCCTAGCTCGTACTGTATATTGATGTCTTCACATGTTTAAAATGTCCTGGAGCTTAGCTCGCACTTTGATTTGAATTGTGGTGATTTTTTATAAACTGTACTGGAGCTTTTGCTCATACGTGGATTTCGCGTGGATTTCTTATGCATATAATCGTACTGGACCTATGCTCATACATGGTTTTCTTCATGTTTTATGCAAAAATGTTGTACTAGAGCATTGCTCGTATGAGGTGATTTGATGATGATGCATGAATTTGCGCTAGAGCGTAGCTCGCGCAGGTTTTCACACTATGGTATGTATGATGCCGTGGTGAGGGTAATACAGATTGGTGTTAAGGGAACCCAACAAGCCTAACAGACCTCTTGAGTGAGATGAGGGTGAGGAGCTAGGACCTGACATTAATCCATTCAGGGACCTAGGCATGAGGGGCCAACAAGGACTACTTTGTACCGTGTGGTTGAGGTGTTGATGAGAAAGTCTGGCGGAGAACTAATCCACCTTCGTTCCAACATGATACCCCGCACACCGGAATCCGTGTGGTCTGGGATGATTTACGACATAGTTGGCCAACATAGTCCATTGAGATATAGTGACCTGTCTCCTTGCTTATTACATAATAAAACATGGTCTTGATACTTGAGTGTGATTTTGACTGTCCATGGTAGACCCGAGGGAGGGGTCGAGCCTTATGGGATTTGATTTGTGAAATGGTAATGATGTTTGTGAATGAGAAAATGATTTATGATGAGATTGTATGTATTTGAGAAAGGATTGTGATTTCAAAAGGATGTTTCTTAAATGAATTGCCCTTTTCTATGAGATTTGACGATTGATGAGCATGAGATGATTTGTACGTGACGATTTTACCATGTTTTATATGTCAATTTCCATGATTTTAATACATGATATTTGTATACTCACACGACATAGTTTTAATTCTTTATGCTCCTGTTATAAATGATTTATGCATAACATTATCAGCATGTAGATAGGGTAGCTATCTACCATGGTTACATTATTACCTTACTGAGCGTGTGGTTACTTATCCCTCTCTATTTTTCCCTCTACAGAGCGTACATAGCAGTCCAGTGAAGACTGAGGCGTGGTATTTTGGACATCCGTTGCCGTCCATCTCTAAGAGGTATATACATGAAGATTCTTTTTGTATCTAAACAATTGTAAAAGCACAGTAGTTATTTTGTATCGTAATGTGGGGGATGTAAAAGCTAGAAACATGTCATGTATAACTCAACTTTCAATCAATGACACTTCTTTTAATTTAATTGAGAATGAATGAGAGTAATGTTTATTATTGACTCACAGCCCAACTGTGTAGTGGTGAGCTTGTTCACGACCTGGTGAGGAAAGGAAAAATGTGAAACATTTGTAGCGATTTTCAGTTAAAAAGGATAAAATGGGTCGTGACAGAGATTTGTATCAGAGCTGAGTTGGTCTGGTGTGAGTCAGTAATAAAACGTAGGAAAAGTACATCCTCATATTACTGTGCTTTTGTTTAGATATAAGTATGTATACCGTGATGGATTGAGTCTAATAATGATTTTAATATAGGAAGTTAGGCACTATATCAGTTACGTGCCAAGGTAGAGGGGTGAAAGCACGTGCTAGAGGCCGTAGAGGTAGGCCTGAGAGCTGTGTGTAGCCACAAACTGATCAGGCTCCATAGAACCCTACTGAGAGATCAGGGGATACAGAGGCTCGCTTCGCTAGGATAGAGCGGAGTATAGAGAGCTTAGTTGAGATAGTCATGCAGGCTTTGGGTGACGGTGATAAAAGGTCCCGCAATGCAGCCTACTACTACTGGATAAGCAGCTGCAGAGGCGGAGAGACCTCAGGCTACTGAGACAATGACACCCCCAGTACGGGATACGGCCTCGCCTATCACACCACAGCAGAGCAATAGCGATTTGGGGTATAATTACGAGCTGAGTAGGCTATGCCAGTTTTAGGAGTTGAAACCTCCGGTATTCAGAGGAGTAAAGGACCCGATGATTACAGAGAATTAGGTCTATGCAATGGAGAAGTTGTACAGATTCTTTAGTAATACATCGGCTGAGAAGATAGCCTTTGCCATGTTTATGCTGAAAGGCGAGGCATAGCACTGGTGGAGATCCACCGAAACTATTTTGAGGGCTAAACACCCCGAGATCACGTGAGAGATATTCTTGGAGGCCTTTAGGAGGCAGTATATCCCAACCACCGCACGGAGGAACTTGCGGATGGAATTTATGAATTTGGTTCAAGGGAACTGTACTGTGGACGAGTATGAGTCAAAGTTTATGTCTTTGGGGAGATACGACCCGGATACAATGGGTAGTGAGACCCGAAAGATTCATAAGTTAGTTGATGAATTGAGATTGGCTATCCGGACTAAGCTAGCTCCCTTTGACGTCCAGACTTATGAGGAGGTAGTGCACAAGGCTCAGTTATGAGAGTAAGACTTCGAGCGGAATGCCTTCGAGCTGGGAAAGATTAATGCTAGGAGAGATAGAGATCGGAAGAGATCCGAGATGGATAGAGTGGCCAGGAGAGGAGGCCAGAGATACTTTGAGAAGAGACCTAAGATCGAGAGGTGCAGGAAAGAGCTGATAGGCCCCCCATGTACCCAGCTTTGACTGCACCGAGGGGTATGGTTATTGGAAGACCATGACCTACTACTGATCAGTGTAGGAGATGTGGCAAACACCATGGGACTAGACCATGTCAGATGCCCCCTGTTTCATGTTATAGGTGTGGGAAGCCCAGACACATTTCGAGATACTATATAGAGATGGTTGAGATTGCCCCACAAAAGGGCAAGCAGCCAAAGAAAGCTCCAGTTGAGATAACTGCCCTAAGGAGGAGGGCTACAGCTGAGGAAAAAGGGAAACAGATAGCGAGTGTGAGTAGAGGAAGAGTGCATGCGCTGGACCAGGACACTACGGACGCATCGACGGATATGGTTAAAGGTACCATCCAAATCTTTGACTTAGAAGCGATGGTATTATTTGATCCTGGTGCCACACATTCTTTCATATCACCTTCTTTTGCACATAAATTGTTAAAGCATGTGAAACCTATATTGTTGGATAAAATGTTGATGATTTCCACACCCATGAATGATAGTTAATTGATTGAGCATGTATGTAGAGATTGTAAGTTAAAGATAGACGGAAAGGAAATGACAACTAATTTAATTTTATTGAATATGGATGATTTTGATGTAATATTGGAAATGGATTGGTTGGCTACCAATCATGTTGTTATGGACTGTCATGCTAAGATTTTGATGTTTCCAAAGATAGGAAATCATGTTTTAAGATTTGTGAAATGAAATAAAAGAACTTGATTCCTATAAATGAAAGAGTATGTTCTTATTGAATTTATTTGAGAGATGAATTCCTATGCTTATGTTGAATATTGATGTGATGATTCATGACACTAACGGCGGAAAGAATAATGTGAAGGGTTCATTGCCTACGTCGTCGATATAGATGAGGTACACCCGGAATTGAGGGACATACCCATAATTACAGATTACCCTGATGTCTTTTCGGATGAATTACTAGAACTCCCACATGAAAGGGAAATGAAATTTTACATAGTGTTAGTGTCTGGTACAGAGCCGATATCGAAACCACCATATAGAATGGCTCCGATAGAGTTGGAAGATCTAAAGAATTAGTTACAAGAGTTGCTGGAGAAGGGGTTTATTAGATCGAGTGTCTCACATTGGGGAGCACTAGTTCTATTTGTAAGGAAGAAGGATGGGAGCCTCCGACTGTGTATAGATTATCGGTTGTTGAATAAGGCCACCATTAAGAACAAGTACCCCTTCCACCCATAGATGACTTGTTAGGTTAGCTTTGACGAGCCCAAGCATTTTCAAAGATAGATCTGTGATTAGGGTATCATCAATTGAGGATCATGTGTGGAGATGTACCTAAGACAACATTTTGTACCCGTTATAGACATTACGGGTTTTTAGTGATGCCATTCGGATTGACGAATGTCCCCACAACATTTATGGCACTGATGAACGATGTGTTTAAGCCATACCTGGATAAATTTGTTATTGTTTTTATTAATGACATTTTAGCATATTTCAAGTCCAGGGAAGAGCATGAGCAACACTTGAGGTTAGTTCTACAGACCCTCTGACAGAAAGAGTTATATGCCAAACTCAGCAAGTGTAACTTTTAGTTAGAGTAGATCTCATTATTGGGCTATGTTGTGTCGAAGGATGGGGTATCAGTGGATCCATCCAAGATAAAATCAGTTGTACAATGGGAACAGCCCAAGACAGTTACTGAGATCAAAAGTTTTTTAGGATTACCTGGGTATTATCGGAGATTTGTTAAGAGTTTCTCCAAACTAGCTGCACCGTTGACACGCCTCACGCGTAAAGTGTTTAGTTTGTGTGGGATGAAGCATGTGAGAGGAGTTTTGAGGAGCTTAAGCTTCGATTGACTACTGCTCTGGTTCTCACCATTCCTACCAGCTTAGGAGGATTCTCAGGGTATAGGGATGCATCACACCAGGGACTGGGCTGTGTGCTTATGCAAGATGGGAGGGTAGTTGCTTATGGATCTAGACAGTTGAAAGATCACGAAAGGAACTACCCGATACATGATTTGGAGTTGGCGGGCGTGGTGTTTGCTTTAAAAATATGGCGCCACTACCTCTATGGTGAAAACTTTAGGTTTCACACATCATAAGAGCCTTAAGTACCTGTTCTCGCAGAAAGAGTTGAACATGAAACAGAGGAGATGGCTCGAACTTTTAAAGGATTATGATTATGAAATCATGTACCACCCAGGTAAGGTAAATGTGGTTACCGATGCCTTAAGCAGGAAGAACCTTGGGTTGGTGTCTTATATGTTGGCACGGGAACATGAGTTATTGGAACAATTTGTGAACCTCAGTTTGGATGTGACCCCACCTGGTTCAAAGAGACTTGAGATCCTAGCTAGTTTGAGACTGGAGCAAGAATTGATTAGTCGTATTCGGTAGGCTCAGCAGAGCGATCGACAGTGTATCGATTGGTTGAGCCAGATACAGACAGGTGTGGGTATTGAATTTGAGCTGAGTACATATGGCTTATTGAGGTTCAAAGGCAGAGTTTATGTTCTTGAGGATCCTGAGATCAGGAGACTGATTTTATTAGAGGCTCACTCATCAAAGTACACGATACATCCGGGGAGTACTAAGAAGTATCAAAACCTTCGGAAGGTTTATTGGTGGTCTAGAATGAAAAGAAACACTGTTGAATATGTCTCTAAGTGTCTCGTTTGTCAGCAGGTGAAAGTAGAGCATCAAAAGCCTGCAGGATTATTGCAGTCTCTATCGAAACTGACTTGGGAGTAGGAGCATGTCACCATGCATTTTGTGATGGGATTACCGAGGACCCGCAGAGGTCATGATGCCATATGGGTTATTGTGGACCGGTTGACTAAATCAGCCATTTCTTAGCTGTGAGAGCTACCGATACTCTGAGACAGTTGGCGAACCTATATGATTGAGAAATAGTATGGCAACATGGTATACCAGTGAGCGTTGTTTCTGATAGGGATGCCCGCTTCACTTTCCATTTTTGGGAACATTTCTAGGAAGCGATGGGGACCCACTTGAGCTTTAGCATCGCTTTTCATCCTCAGAAAAATGGGCAGTCAGAGAGAACTATACAAACCCTAGAGGATATGTTGAGAGCGTGTGTACTAGATTTTTGAGGCTCCTAGGATGATCACCTATAGTTAGTTGAGTTCGCCTATAATAATAGCTATCATGTGAGTATCGGGATGGCACCCTATGTGGCACTGTATGGACGCAGATGTCGATCACCCGTTAGATTGGAAGAGGTTGGTGACAGATAGATTTTTACTCCAAACTTAGTGCAGTAGGCATCTGAGGACGTCCAATTGATATGTGAGAGATTACAGACAGCTCAGAGCCAACAAAAGAGTTATGCTGACAAGAGATGGAAACCACTAGAGTTTGGTATCGACGAGTCGGTATTTCTGAGAGTTTCACCTTCGAAGGGTATTATGAGATTTGGTAAGAAGGGTAAGCTAAGCCTTAGATATATCGGACCCTTTGAGATTTTGGAGAGATTGGGAGATAAGGCGTATAGGTTGGCATTACCATTGGACCTGGCATATGTTTATAACGTCTTCCACATCTCTATGCTTCGGTAGTATCACTCTGTCACGACCCTCAACTTACCAAAATCAGCGTAAATTTTTCGCTTTTTCATGCATTATTCATTATGTGTTCTTTCCTTACCTCGATCGTGATCAGTTATACACTCAATGGTTGGGTTGTGTGCTAATGTCTACCTCATCCATCCATAACAATTCAATTTGCAATATAATTCTAGAAGTAAACACTTGTATAGATGCATAAGAGTTACTGTTTACAAGTGTTTACATTGCTTTACATCCCCAATGTTTACATACAAAATGCTACTGTGCTATGTCTAGTTTAGATACAAAATAATTCAAGTGTGTATACCTTATGCGATGGGATGCAGCAGATATCCAAAAGGGAAAGCCTCCAGTCACACTCAATCTATACTCAAGTCTCTGTAGAGAGGGGAAAAATAAGGGGGGTTAGCAAACCACATGCTCAGTAAGGCAATCATGCGAACAGGTAGATACTGGACTATCTACGTGATCGTGATGCCATGCTCAAAGCATACAATTCATCATTTTCTCAAAATATGAGTTCATGCTGGTGTTAATGGTATGTAAAGCATTCATGCTACTAAAATCCAGTGCACAATTCAATTCAAAGCATGGCATTAACCATCATGCATATTTTATAAGTAAAGCATGGCATTAATCATCATGCATATTTCATAAGTAAGGCATGGAATTAAACATCATGCATCAGTGCACTTTGAAACTATTAACAACCGATATCTCAAAACAATTCAACACTTGTCAGGTCTCAGCCTCTCCCTCGGACTGTCCTGACCCACAAATCATTTCAAACATGGATTTATTCATAAAGCAATAGACATGTGAGATAGACAATTCAATAAGGGTAATAACCTCTAGGACTATGGCCATATCCTGTGATAACGGCTACACGGATCAGGTGTGTGGGATATCACCACTATCTGTTTCCTCACGGGAGGTGGGTCCAATCCAACCCACCGATCCATAGTAGATCTTGTCAGAAGATGGCATATCACAATCTCAACACGGTACAACATACTCCATGCTACCTGTATGGTACAACGTACTCCGTCGACCCACATCAATACATCACATCGTATCACGCCACATCTCAAAACGCACGTGCGAGCCTATTTAATCGGTACGACCTCTTATCTACTCGAAGCTCCTAACACGGCTAATAATCATGTCAAAACAATGCATGTGTGAGCCTATTTAATCGATGTGACACCCAGTCTACCTGAAGCTCCAAGCACGGCAACAAGTAAGTTGGGCATCTAGTGCAAACTATGCTCCAACACCATGCCAAAACTAGTAAAAATCCATGTGACAACTAGTGCGAGCTAAGCTCCAGCACTCATGCATATAAAACACATCAAACCTCGTGCGAGTCATACTTAGCATGCTTTCATTCTCACAAAAACCATGTAGGTGGCTCAATTCTTTACAAAGTATGGTTAACAAACCAGAACAACTCATTTCTTTAGCAAATCTTTTCAAATGTCAGCCAACCTACCAATCATTTGCTAAAAAGCAATTAAAACATGATTTTCAAAGTATTATGCTTTTGTTTTCATGCACATTTCTCAAAACACCCAACTTTTGCCCTTCAATCACTGAATTTCATTTCCTAATATCTCATGCATTCTAGCAAAGCATTTAAGCGCCCAAATTACGGACAGATATCTCTAAGAGTCCACAGAATTCCCTTACCTCGATTTACTTGAGTGCGACTCTCTTCCTCTTAGCTTCTTGCGCTCTTGGCTCGCCTTGCTCCGGTATATCCTCGGGAGCTATTATTTATTCATCCAAACCACTTGAGTTAATATTGTTAACTCACTTTTTGACCTCACTAGTCAGTGTAACTCATTCATGCATTTTACAATGCTTTAATCCACATTTTACCCTTTTTTTTGGTAAACCTCACAATTTATTCACTAACAACATCTTAAAATCATACTCATAACACTATTATCATTCAAGATACCCCATTCATCATTAATCTCAATATATTTTACTTTCTCACACTAGACCATTTCTAGGACATGGTGTATTCATTTTATTCTAGGTAGTTTCTACCATTTCTATGCATACCAAATTATTCCCCACATCAATATCCAAACAATGTACTTGAATATTTGCATTAGAAACTCACGTAGCTTGTTTTCCTCTTTGCTCCAAATGAAAATGTATCTTAATCCTTCAATCCAACAAGTGGGGAAATGCCTCCAAACTATGTTGTTCTTCTCTTTGATGTGAACAACTTTGCCTCTAATAGCTCTCCCTCAAATCTTACTAAAAATGTGTGGATTTAGGAGTGAGAAGCTAGGTTTTAGGTTAGAAATGGAAAAGATTGGTTTTGTCTCGAAAGATTGCAGATCCAACTGCTCTATATTTATAGAATTTGCTTGATGAGATCGATCTGCATTGGGTAGAGATCGATCTGGTCCTCTTAAAATCCATCTTTTTTCACGACATTTGAAGGTAGGAGATCGATCTGTCGAGGCTTGAGATTGATATACTTCAAACAAAAGGTTAAGGAGATCGATTTGGCCTTAGGGAAGATCGATCTGTATTTACAGAAGGTTCAAAAGATCGATCTGGTCTTAAGGGAGATTGATCTGTATTTTAAAGAATGCTTAGGAGATCGATTTGGCACCATTTGAGATTGATCTGTCCTTTTCCATAGCTCAGAATAAGAGCATTTTGGCTCTTCCAGATCGATCTCTCATCCTATGAGATCGATCTGGCCTTCATATTTCCAGATTTTCTACAGTTTTTCTACAGCAACTCCTACCAAACTTCATACATTTTGTTGCCATGGTTATTTTCTCATCCAATCATCTTTGAGACTTGAAAATGGCATCCATTCATACTTTATACCTATTAAAACTTGTGTGAAATCTTTATATAACCAAAGGTGCTTAATATAGACCAAATGAAAGTGCATAACTTATGCAATCCTCCTTCCATTTTACCACACTACTCATGTTTAAGTCTATTCTCTTCATATTCATATATAATGTAACTTGTACGTACGATCACAAGTCTTATTACAAGTGTGTACATAATCTTATGGACTTACATCACATATACTTCACTTATGAATTCATAGTATAACTCCATTTACATTTCTATGTACATATATACAATTATACATATACGGGGTCTTACATTCTCCCCCACTTAAAAAATTTGGTCCTCCAAATTAGAACCAATTCAATCCACTAATATCTTGGGATACTTCTCCCTCATCAAACTTTCCAATTCCCATGTGGCTTCTTGAACAGTGTGATATTGCCAATGGACTTTCACCAAGGGAATTGTCTTTGTCCTCAACACTTTATCTTTTCTATCCAGTATCCGAACTGGCTTCTCAACATATGCCATACCTTCATTGAGCTGCAATGGCTCATATCTTATCACATGAACCGGGTCTGGGTGATACTTCCTTAACAAGGATATATGGAAGACGTTATGAACACTTGCCAACTCTGGTGGCAATGCCAACCTGTATGCCTTATCTCCCACCTTATCAAGTATCTCAAATGGCCCTATATATCGAGGGCTTAATTTTCCCTTCTCCCCAAATCTCATAATCCCCTTCGAAGGAGAAACTTTTAAGAACACCGACTCACCCACATCAAACTCTAGTGGTCTCTGTCTCTTGTCAGCATAACACTTTTTTCAGCTCTGAGCTGTTCGTAATCTCTCACATATCAATCGAACGTCCTCAGATTCCTGCTACACTAAGTCAAGAGCAAAGATCTGTCTATCACCAACCTCGTCCCATCCAATAAGGGAATGGCATCTATGCCCATACAATGCCTCATATGGTGCCATCCCGGTACTTGCACGAAAACTGTTATTATAGGCGAACTCTGCGAGTGGTAAATGGTTATCCCAAGAGCCTCCAAAATCCAACGTACACACTCTCAACATATCCTCCAGGATTTGTATAGTCCTCTCTTACTGACCATCTGTCTGAGAATGAAATGCGGTGCTAAAACTCAATTGGGTCCTCATCCCTTCCTGAAAACGTTCCCAGAAGTGGGAAGTGAAGTGGGCATCCCAATCAGAAACAACGCTCACTGAAATTCCTTGTAGCCTCACTATCTCGCACACATGCAAGTTCGCTAACTAGCTCAGAGTATCAGTAGCTCTCATAGCTAGAAAATGGGTTTAGGGTTTCGTCAACCGATCCACAATCACCCATATGGAATCATGACCTCTGCAGGTTCTCGGTAATCCCATCACAAAATCCATGGTGACATGGTCCCACTTCCAAGTCGATATCGGTAGAGGCTGCAATAACCCTGTAGGCTTCTGATGCTCTACCTTCACTTGCTGACAAATGAGACACTTAGCAACATATTCGACAATGTGTTTTTCATTCCAGACCACCAATAAACTTTTCGAAGGTTTTGATACATCTTAGTACTCCCTGGATGTATCATATATTTCGATGAGTGAGCCTTTGTCAAGATCAACCTTCTGATCTCTACATCATTAGGAACACATATCCTACCTCTGAACCTCAACAATCCATCAACACTCAACTCAAATTCAGTCTTTGTAACCCTCTATATCTGCACGACAATATCACCGGACTGTTGATTAACCGCTGAGCCTATCGGATTTGATCTACCAGATTCGGTTCCAACTACAGGCTAGCTATCATAAATCCACTATCAGCGTCAGGCGGGGTCATATCCAAACTGAGGTTCGTGAACTATTCCAACAGTTCGTGTTCCCTGATCATCATAAATGACACCATCCTGAGATGCTTCCTACTAAATGCATCAGCAACCACATTTGCTTTACCTAGATGGTACAGGATCTCACAATCATAATCCATTAAGAGCTCGAGCCATCTCCTCTGTCTCATATTTAACTCTTTCTGTGAGAACAGGTATTTAAGGCTCTTGTGATCTGTGTAAACCTGAAATCTCTCACCATAAAGGTAGTGGTGCCATATCTTCAGCGCAAACACCACCGCTACCAACTCCAAGTCATAGGTCGGGTAGTTCCTCTCATGATCCTTCAATTGTCTAGATCCATAGGCTACTAACTTTCCATCCAGTATCAATACACAGCCCAGTCCTTGGTGTGAAACATCCATATACACCGAGAAACCTCCTGAGCTGGTAGGAATGGTAAGTATCGGAGCTGTAGTTAACCTCCTCTTCAACTCCTCAAAAATTTCCTCACACTTATCGTCCTACATAAATTCAACATTCTTTCTCGTGAGACGTGTCAAAAGAGCAACTAACCTTGAGAACCCCTCCACAAACCTTCGGTAATATCCAGCCAAACCCAGGAAACTTCTAATCTCTATCACTGTTTGGGGTCTCTACCACTTAACCACAGCCTCAATCTTAGATAGGTCCATTGACACTCCATCTTTTGATTCTATATGACCCAGAAAAGAGATCTGTTTTAACCAAAAGTCGTACTTACTGAGTTTAGCATATAGCTTCTTCTCTCGGAGGGTTTGTAGCACTATCCTTAAATGCCTTTCATGCTCCTTTCTAGATCTTGAGTACACTAGTATGTCATCAATAAACACGATTACAAATAGATCTAAGTACTGGTGAAATACCTCATTCATCAACGACATAAAAGCTGCGGGAGCATTCATCAACCCGAATGGCATAACCATAAATTCATAATATCCATATCGGGTGCCGAAGGCTGTCTTGGGTACATCTTCACTCCGTATCTTCAACTGATGGTACCCAGACCTCAGATCTATCTTGGAAAAGACTTGCACTCCCTTAAGCTGATCCAACAAGTCATCGATCAGTGGAAGGGGATACTTATTCTTGATGGTGGCCTTATTCAACAACCGGTAATCTATATACAGTCGGAGGCTTCCATCCTTCTTCCTTAAGAATAGAACCGATACTCCCCAAGGTGAGACGCTCAGCCTGATGAACCCCTTCTCTAGCAACTCCTGTAACTATTTCCTTAGTTCTTCCAACTCAACTTGAGCCATTCTGTATGGTGGCTTGGATATCGGCTCTGTATCAGGTGTCAAATCTATACCAAATTCCATCTCTCTATCTGGAGGTAACCCTGGTAACTCATCCGGAAAGACATCTAAAAATTCCCTAACTACTGAAATGTCTCCCAGTTTTGGACGTGCCTTATCCGTCTCAATCACATAAGTGATGAACCCTTCACATTATTCTTTCCACCATTAGTAATCATAAATCATCACATCAACATATATAATTTGTAAATTAGATTCATCTCTAAATTATCATGTAACTAGTTTCTACTCTTCTCAATTGCAATAACATATCATTTCTTTTCATTTCACCAATTTTACAACAAGGTTATCTATCTTTGGAAACATCAAAGTTTTTGTATGACAATCCATAACAACATGATTGGCAGCCAACCAATCCATTCCTAGGATCACATCAAAATCACTCATATTTAATAAAATTAAATCGGCTGCCATTTCTTTACCTCCTATCCTCATCTAACAATCTCTATATACATGCTCAGTCAACTGACTATCATTCATAGGGGTAGATATCATCAACATTTTATCTAGCAGTGAGGGTTTTATATGCTTCAGTAATTTACATGCAAAGGATGGTGATACAAAGGAATACGTGGCACCAAGATCAAACAGTACAAATGCTCCTAAATCAAAGATTTGGATGGTACCTTTAACCACATATGAAGACTGATCCGCAGTGTCTTAGTCCAGTGCATGCACTCGTCCTCTGCTCACACCCACTGACTGCTTCCCCTTTTTCTCAGCTGCGGCCCTCCTCCTCGGGGCAGCTATCCCAACTGGTGCTTTCTCTGGCTCCCTGTCCTTTCGTGGGGCTCTCTCTGTCATCTCTAGGCAATCCCTGATTATGTGTCCTGATTTCTCACATTTGAAGCATACTACATGAGGTCCATAACATGGTCGAGTACTATGGTACCTGCCACACTTGTTGCACTGCTCTGTAGTAGGTCGTGGCCCTCCTATCATAATTCCTTTCGCTGGACCTAGAGTCGGGTACATGGGAGGATTAACTGTTCTCTCCCGAATCTTCTCGATCCTCGGTCTCTTCCCAGCAAACCTCTTGCTTCCCTTATAATCGAAGCCTCTATCCATCACTGGTCTCTTCTTATCTCTGTCCCTTATCTTACTAACCTTCCCAAACTCTGAGACGATTCTATCAACATCTTGCTCACACAATTACACTCTACGCATTGCCTCCTCATAGGTCGGTATGTCCAAGGGAACTAGCATAGACCTAATGGTCAGTCTCAGTCCATCCACAAACTTCTGGATTTTCTCGACCTCATTACTCATCGTATTGGGTTCATACCTATCCAAGGAGATAAAGGTCGTCTTATACTCATCCACTATCCTACTTTAGGTCAGTCCCAAAAATGCCATTTTTAGCTTTTGTTGCGCGGTATCAGGAACATACTGTCTCTGAAAGGCCTCCAAAAACACATCCCAGCTGATCTCTGTATGCCAGGCTCTCAGAATAGGCCTGGTAGACTTCCACCAATGTTCTGCTAATCCTTCAGCATAAACGAGGCAAATGCTACCATCTTGGTAGTAGTGTACTCAAAGAACCCATACAACTTCTTGATCTCATTGATCCAATCCTCTGTCGCTACTGGTCCTTAACTCCACTAAAAGACGACGGTCCAAACTTCTAAAACTGCCACAATCTGTCCAAATCGTATCCATAACCCCAACCTCTACTGCCTGGTGTAGCAACAGGTGTAGGCATATCCTGTGCAGGTGGGGTATCTGTCGTCTGAGGTCTCTGAGCTGGCTGTGCCCGTGTCTCAGGAGCTACTGCCTGCTCAATATCACCCTTTGTAGTAGGACTCTATCTACCGCCAACTCCAAGTAAAGATTGGATGACCAACTCCAATATCATCTTAATACTCCGCTCAATCCTCATGAAGCGAGCCTCAGTACTCTCGGGCCTTTCCTCTGGACCTTGTGGAGCATGCTCAACATCAACCTCCACCTCAATATCATCCTGAGTCTCGTGGGTTTTTGGCTTAACATTACCCCCAAACCTACCTCTACAGCCTCAAGCTTCTTCTCTCATCCCTCTATCGTGACTAGTATTAGGTATATTGTTTCACTTCCTTACATACACATCAATTTCTTAGTCAACCCATCGACACACACACAATTTGTATATAAACAAGCACAATAACATGAGGATGTAATTTTCCACTTATTAAGTACTTTTAGACATCGACACACATCAGACAAACTCAACTCTGATACCAACATTTGTCATGACCCTCAACTTACCAAAATCAACTCAAATTTTTTGTATTTTCATGCATTATTCATTATGTGTTCTTACTTTACCTCGATCGTGATCAGCTACACACTCAATGGTTGGGCTGTGTGCCAATGTCTACCTCATCCATCCATAACAATTCAATTTGCAATATAATTCTAGAAGTAAACACTTTTATAGATACATCAAGTTACTATTTACAAGTGTTTACATTGCTTTACATCCCCAATGTTTACATACAAAATGCTATTGTGCTATGTCCGGTTTAGATACAAAATAATTCAAGTGTGTATACCTTACGCGATGGGATGCAGCAGATATCCAAAAGGGAAAGCCTCCAATCATGCTCAATCTATACTCAAGTTTCTATAGAAAGGGGGAAAATAAGGGGGTGAGCAAACCACACGCTCAGTAAGGCAATCATGCGAACAGGTAGATACTGCACTATCTATGTGATCGTGATGCCATGCTCAAAGCATACAATTAATCATTTTCTCAAAATATGAGTTCATGCTGGTGTTAATGGTATGTAAAGCATTCATGTTATTAAAATCCAGTGCACAATTCAATTCAAAGCATGGCATTAACCATCATGCATATTTTATAAGTAAAGCATGGCATTAATCATCATGCATATTTCATAAGTAAGGCATGGCATTAAACATCATGTATCAATGCACTTTGAAACCATTAATAACCGATATATTAAAACAATTCAACATTTGTCAGGCCTCAGCCCCTCTCTTGGACTGTCCTGACCCACAAATCATTTCAAACATCAATTTATTCATGAAGCAATAGACATGTGAGATAGGCAATTCAGTAAGGGTAATAACCTCTAGGACTATGGCCATATCTTGTGATACCTGCTACACGGATCAGGTGTGAGGGATATCACCACTATCTGCTTCCGTACGAGAGGTGGGTCAAATCCAACCCGCCGGTCCATAGCAGATCTCATCCAAAGAGGGTATAGCACAATCTCAACACGGTACAATGTACTCCATGCTAACTGCACGGTACAACGTACTCCGTGGACTCCTATCAACACATCATATCACGTCACATCTCAAAACGCACGTGTGAGCCTATTTAATTGGTACGACCTCTTATCTACCTGAAGCTCCTAACACAGGTAATCAATCATGTCAAAATAATACACATGCGAGCCTATTTAATCGGTGTGACACCCAGTCTACCCGAAGCTCCAAGCACGGTAACAAGTAAGGTTGGCATCTAATGCAAGCTATGCTCCAGCACCATATCAAAACAAGTAAAAATCCATGTGAAAACTAGTACGAGCTAAGCTCTATCACTCATGCGTATAAGACACATCAAACCTCGTGCGAGTTATACTCTAGCACGCTTTCATTCTCACGAAAACTATGTAGGTGGCTTAATTCTTTGCAAAGTATGGTTAACAAACCAAAATAACTCATTTCTTTTGTAATGCTTTTCAAATGTCAGCCAATTTACCAATCATTTGCTAAAAAGCAATTAAAAAATTATTTTCAAAGCATTATGCTTTTGTTTTCATGCATATTTCTCAAAACACCCAACTTTTGCCTTCAATAACCCAATTTCATTTCCTAATATCTTATGCATTCTAGCAAAGCATTTAAGCGCCCAAATTGTGTACAGATATCTCTAAGATCCACAAAATTCCCTTACCTCGATTTACTTAAGTGCGACTCTCTTCCTCTTAGTTTCTTGCGCTCTTAGCTCGCCTTGCTCCAGTATATCCTCGAGAGCTGCGATTTATTCATCCAAACCACTTGAATTAATATTGTTAACTCACTTTTTGACCTCACTAGTCAATGTAACACATTCATGCATTTTACAATGCTTTAATCCACATTTTACCCCTTTTTGGTAAACCTCACAATTTATTCACTAACAACATCCTAAAAACATACTCGTAACACTATTATCACTTCAAGATACCCCATTCATCATTAATCTCAATACATTTCACTATCT
Organism: Firmiana major; assembly: GCA_033439115.1. NCBI lineage: Eukaryota > Viridiplantae > Streptophyta > Magnoliopsida > Malvales > Malvaceae > Firmiana > Firmiana major. Next base: position 18,805,165 of record CM065913.1, on the reverse strand, counting down.
CACACTAGACCATTTCTAGGTCATGGTGGATTCATTCTATTCTAGGTAGTTTCTACCATTTCTATGCATACCAAATTATTCCCCACATCAATATCCAAACAACGTACTTGAATATTTGCATTAAAAACTCACCTAGCTTGTTTTCCTCTTTGCTCCAAATGAAAATGTATCTTGATCCTTCAATCCAACAAGTGGGGAAATGCCTCCAAACTATGTTGTTCTTCTCTTTGATGTGAACAACTTTGCTTCTAATAGCTTTCCCTCAAATCTTATTGAAAATGTGTGGATTTAGAAGCGAGAAGCTAGGTTTTAGGTTGGAAATGGAAAAGGTTGGTTTTGTCTCATAAAATTGCAGATCCAACTACTCCATATTTATAGAATTTGCTTAATGAGATCGATCTGCATTGGGTAGAGATCAATCTTGTCCTCGTAAAATCCCTTTTTTCATGACATTTGAAGGCAAGAGACTGATCTGTCGAGGCTTGAGATTGATCTGCTTCAAACAGAAGGTTAAAGAGATCGATCTGGCCTTGGGGAAGATTTGACTGCTCCATACTTACCTTTCTTTTCATCAACAGTTAGGTTGTGATTCGATGTCATCATCCTCGCTTACCATAACATTCATTGTCATACATGCACGTCAATCTACTATCTACTAACTGTAATTTCTTTTATAACATAAGTGAGCTCGTATAAAATCTAATACAAATACATTCCCCATAATATACACCATTTACATCAATGTGTTGTTTATATGTTTAGATATAGAATCGTACAAAATATGTATACTTATCGATCGATAGGAAATGGCAGCGGATAACAAGAACACTATCCCTCTCTTGAAATCGCTCTACTGTGGATACTCTGTAGAGAGGTGTAAAAAAAAGAGGTGAGCTCACAGCTCAGTAAGGAAATCAAGCAAGCAAGTGGACATCTACACTATCTACTCAAAATGCTTACCTTTCTTTTCATCAACAGTTGGGCTGTGATTCGATGTCATCATCCTCACTTACCATAACATTCATTATCATACATACATGTCAATCTACTATCTACTGACTGTAATTTCTTTTATAACATAAGTGAGCTCGTATAAAATCTAATACAAATACATTCCCCGTAATATACACCATTTACATCACTATGTTGTTTATATGTTTAGATATAGAATCGTACAAAATATGTATACTTGTCGATCGATAGGAAATGGCAGCGGACAACAAGAACACTATCCCTCTCTTGAAATCGCTCTACTGTGGATACTTTGTAGAGAGGTGTAAAAAAAGGGGGTGAGCTCACAGCTCAGTAAGGAAATCAGGCAACCAAGTAGACATCTACACTATCTACTCAAAATAATGCTATGCCTCGAAAGTATTGTTTCCTTAACTCACTTTAAAAGAGTGTCTTTAAATATATATATATACTTGTACAGATTAAATCTCATGTACAGAAATCATGCTTAGTTCTCAAATGTAGGCATTTCGTGCAAAACAATGCATCTTTATAATTTCACAATGCCTTAGATAAATCATGCCATTTATATTCAAATCATAGTAAACATGGCATTTAAATCATTCACAACACAACAATCAGACTCCGACCCATCCCTCAGGTCTATCCGTATCATAAAATCAATCAAGTGATATATCATGTGAGACTTTGTGGTAAAATACAATAATATCATGGACTATGACCATATCCTATAATAGTGATCTCAGGATACACAGATCTCGATGTACGGGGAAATCACTGCTGCAATGGGAAGGGGGTCAGTCCATCACAAATCAACTCCTCAACTCCTCAACTCCACAACAACACACAATACAGTGTACTCCATGCCACTCCCACAGTACAACATACAACCGTGGGCCCTATCTCAATGGACAATCAATACCACATCTCTAAATCCACATGCGAACATCTCACATTGTGACACACAGTCTACATGAGGAAATCAACATGGTTTTTCAACATGTTTTATATATCACATAAAATACAGTGTGCGCCTTTAAGCGTGACTCACATTCGACACTCCACCCAAACATTGTTTCACATTACAAACTCAAACTCTAATGCGAGTAAACATCTAACACTAGGTCATGCATAGTTCATGTTCAAATCAAGTACAAGTAATCGCTCCAGTACCATGCTATGCATAAAACTGATCAAATCAAGTACAAGCAATAGCTCAAGTACTATGTCATGTATAAATCATGAAGAATCGAGTACGAGCAATAACTCTACCACTCTGTCATGCATTTCATGTAAAATTCGAGTACGAGCTAATCGCTCCAGCACTCTATCATGCATAAATCATATAAAACTGAGTACGAGTAAGAACTCCAGCACTCTATCATGCATGTCATGGAAACTCTAGTGCGAATCATACATCAGCACTAATATATGTGGAAAATATATCAAATCAAGTGCGAGCTGTGCTCTAGCACAATTTATTCTCACATAATTCGATAGATTGCACTTTAAAAAGGGATGATTTTCAAAATATCAAAATCAACATTATAATTTGTGCTATTTCTCATCAACCATGAAAACATTAGCCCATCTACCTACTCTTCTGCTAAACAGCAGTAAAAACACTCAAAATAGTGATTTTCATGCTTTTTACAACTTTTCTCGAAAGTTGACTTTTTTCCTAACTAAGGGTAAAATCATAATTTACCACTATCGGGTCACAATAATTATTATTCACTTTCTCTGTCCCACAAAGTTTTTAAGTGAATATAAAAGCAGATGAAAATATGTGCAGGTATCTCTAACTACTCACAAAAGTCCCTTACCTGCAATCACTCGAGAAATTTTACTTTCTCAATGCTGCTGGATCTAGCAGTCCGATTCGTTCCTCCACTAATCTCTAGAGCTGCATATAAGCATTCATCAGGTTAATTATACTTTTCGTGCTATATTTCACATTTAATACAGCCTATTTCACTTAATAGGCTTAATAAACCTTAATGGGCCTAACTCTGCCTTAAGCCTATTTCCATTTTACTATTTATTTTCATTGGACCTACTGGGCTTATGGGCCCCACCAACTCTTATTGGGCTTATTCGAGACCCATTACATCACATTAGGTTGAAACCAATTGGGCTTGGCCCACTGGACCAATCGGCCACATGCCTTAGCCGAGAGCTCCCATGTCGTCAGTCACACCATACCATGCCGTCCATGGCCATTTGCTAGCCAATTTCACTTAGGCATTTTCACAAACACTTGGTTGGCAATGTTCTTAAGCTTCACTTAGTTCATTTAGGAATTTTATCAAACACCTTGATTACCAACTTAATTCATGTATCAATTGATCAAATTGATTAATTCTAACTATTCCATAATCATGAACACATGTATATTAACTCATTCATGCCTTAAAATCATATGTGCATTCATCAATTTATCACTACTCACTATTGGTCAATTCATGTTCATAGTGATTCCATGTGTTTCAATGCTTAAAACATATACCAATCTACTTAAAATCATTCATACATTAACGTGTATGAATTTAAAAGCTTGAAATTATACCTAGTATATGCGTTCATACTTGGTCGAATCTTTGAAGCCTCTCAATTTTCACACTATGGCTCCTTGATAGCCAATTCCAACATATGTTACTCCTCACTCAATTTGGAACAACTTTCATGAAGATTGAATGTTCATGAATATATGTGTTTTAATGGTTTCTAGTGATTTCTAGTGATTTCTAGTGAGAGAAAGCTTGAATATATGTGTTTTAATGGTTTCTTTGTGTAGCCAAGAATGATGAGTTGAAGAAGACTAACTGGTGGCTAATTTTATAAGCCAATTACTTAGTCATTAAGCATTACTTTTTAGCCAACAAGTTTGAATGGAATTGATTTAGTTAATGGTTACCAAATTGGCTATGGTTACCTTTTACTAATGGGCTTGATTTTTACCAATTTGGGCCTAACATGTGAGACCCTGTATATGTATAATTGTAATATATACATATACATGTAAATGGAGTTATACTATGATTTCATAAGTGAAGTGTATGTAATGTAAGTCCATAAGTTTAAGGTACACACATGTAATAAGAGTTGTGATTGTACATACAAGTTACATTATGTATGAATATTAAGATATGGACTTAACCATGTGAAGAAATGAGAGTAAAATGGAAAATGTGTAGTGTGGAAAAAGAGAAGGAAGATGTGCATGAGTTATGCACTTTCACTTGGTGTATACCATATACTTTGGTTACACAAGGATTTCACACAAGTTTCAATAGGTATAAAGCATGAATGGATGCCATTGTCAAGCATCAAAGATGATTGAATGAGAAAATGACTATGCCAGCAAATTAAAGTTGTTTTGGTATGAGTTGTTGCAGAAAAACTATAGAAAATCTGGAAATATGAAGATCAGATCGATCCCATAGGATGAAAGATCAATTTGGAAGAGCCAGAATGCTCTTATTTGAGCAATGGAATAGAGTAGATCGATCTCCAAGGGAGCCAGATCGATCTCCTAACACATTTTGTAAAATGTAGATCGATCCTTAAAGGAACAGATCAATCCCCTTAGCTCTTGGGTTAGAAGCATATCGATCTCCCCTAAGACCAGATCGATATCCTTAATCTTCTATTTGAAAGCAGATCGATCTCAAGCCTCGACAGATCGATCTCCTGCCTTCAAAATGTCATGGAAAAGAGGGATTTTAAGGGGACCAGATCGATCTCTACCCAATGCAGATCAATCTCATCAAGCTAATTCTATAAATATGGAGCAGTTGGATTTGCATTTTTGAGACAAAAACTAATCTTTCCCATTTTCAACCTAAAAACCTAGATTTTTCTCTCTAAATCCGGCCATTTTCAAGAAGATTTGAGGGAAAGCTATTAGAGATAAAGTTGTTCACATCGAATAGAGGAACAACTTAGCTTAAAGGCATTTCCCCACTTATTAGATTGAATGGTCAAAGGTGCATTTCCATTGGAGCAAAGATGAAATCAAGCTAGGTGAGTTTCTAAATGAAATAACTTAAGTACATTGTGTAGATATTGATTTTAGAGTTGTTTGGTATGCATAGAGAGGGTAGCAACTACCTAGGAAGTAATGCATCCACCATGACCTAGAAATGGTCTAGTGTGAGAAAGTGAAATGTGTTGAGATTAATGATCAATAGGATATATTGAAGTTAATAATAGTATTGTGGTATGATTTTAAGGTGTTGCTAGTGAATAAATTATGAGATTTACCAAAAAGGGGTAAAATGTGGATTAAGGCATTGGTAAATGCAAATAAGGGTTATATTGACTAATGAGGTCAAATGTGAGTTAACAACTTTAACTCAAGTGGTTTGAATGAATGAATCGCAGCTCCCGAGGATACACCAGAGCAAGGTGAGCCAAGAGCGCAAGAAACTAAGAGGAAGAGAGTCTTACTCAAGTAAATCGAGGTAAGGGAATTGTGTGGACTCTTAGAGATATCTGTGCGTAATTTGGGCGCATTTAATGATTTGCTAGAATGCATGAGATATTAGGAAATGAAATTGGGTGACTGAAGGGCAAAGAGTTGAGTTTTGAGAAAAGTGCATGAAAACAAAAGCATAATGCTTTGAAAATCATGTTTTTATTGCTTTTAACAGATGATTGGTAGGTTGGCTAACATTTGAAATGTTTTGTAAAAGAAATGAGCTGTTTTTGTTTGTTAACCATACTTTGCAAAGAATTGAGCCACCTACATGGTTTTCGTGAGAATGAAAGCGTGCTAGAGTATGACTCGCACAAGATTTGATGTGTTTTATACGCATGAGTGCTGGAGCTTAGCTCGCACTAGTTTTCACATGGATTTCAAACTGGTTTTGGCATGGTGCTTAAAGCTTAGCTCGCACTAGATGCCCACCTTATTTGTTGCCATGCTTGGAGCTTCGAGTAGACTGGGTGTCGCACCGATTAAATAGGCTCGTACGTGCATGTGATATTTTGACATGTTGATAGTCATGTTAGGAGCTTCGAGTAAACAAGAGGTCATACCGATTAAATAGGCTCACGCGTGTGTTTTGAGATGTGGCATGATATGATTTGTTGATGTGGGCCCATGGAGTACGTTGTACCGTGCAGGTAGCATGAAGTATGTTGTACCGTGTTGAGATGTGATATGCCATCTTCAGACGAGATCTACTATGGACCGACGAGCTGGATTTGACCCACCTCTCATGTGGAAGTAGATAGTGGTGATATCCCGCACACCTGATCCATGTAGCCGGTATCACATGTTATAGCCATAGACCTAGAGGTTATTACCTTTTATTGAATTGCCTATTTCACATGTCTATTGCTTTGTGAATAAATCCATGTTTGAAATGATTTGTGGGTCAGGACAGTCCGAGGGAGGGGCTGAGACCTGACAAGTGTTGGATTGTTTTGAGATGACAGTTGTTAATGGTTTTTAAAGTGCACTAATGCATGATGTTTAATGCCATGCTTATTATGAACAACGCATGATGGTTAATGACATGCTTATTTGAGAAAAATGCATGATGGTTAATGTTATGCTTTATTTGAAATATGGATGATGATTTATACCATACTTTGAATTAAATTGTGCATTGGATTTTAATAGCATGAATGATGTACATACCATTAACACAAGCATGAACTCATATTTTGAGAAATGAGGAAATGTATGTTTTGAGTATGGCATCATGATCACGTAGATAATGCAGTATCTACCTGTTCACATGATTGCCTTACTGAGCGTGTGGTTTGCTCACCCCCCTTATTTCCCCCCTCTCTACAGAGATTTGAGTATAGAGTGAGCGTGATTGGAGGCTTTCCCTTTTGGTTTTTGGTATCCACTGCATCCCATTGCTAAAGGTAAACACACTTGAATTATTTTATATCTAAACTAGACATAGCACAGTAGCATTTTGTATGTAAATATTGGGGATGTAAAGCGATGTAAACACTTGTAAACAGTAACTCTGATGTATTTATAAAAGTGTTTACTTTTGAAATTAAATTGTTATGGATGGATGAGATAGACATTGACACACAGCCCAACCATTGAGTGTGTAGCTGATCACAATCGGGGTAAGGTAAGAACACATAATGAATAATGCATGAAAATGCGAAAAATTTGTACGTATTTTGGTAAGTTGAGGGCCGTGAGATAACATTTAGGCTTCTCGGTTCGGGCCTTCCTAATGGGCTTTTGGGCAGAACTTTTTACTATACATCAGGTCTCCAATTGTCTTAATATTTGACCTACCAATTGATCCAACAATTCGGTCTAATGGACCTAAGAAATTCAATCTACACTTATTATACCTTAATGGGCTTTAAGACCTTCACTTTGACCTATTATGTTTTTACCCGTTAAATTTAATCTGGAATTCATCCAAATAAATTTTACTTACTTTTAGGGATGATTCTTGTATTTTGACCAAAAATATTTTTCTCTAAATTTTTCTCCATACTTAGGTTAATTTTTAACCTTGGTTAGTCAACTATGGCAAAAGTCCACTTTTCTTAACTATAGTTGACTTTTTCCTTAATCATTGACCATGTTGACTTTTTCTCAAAAATTTGAATGTGTCATATCGTATGGTTTACACTCTCCTCTTTATGTTCTGGCCATTTTCGGTAGGTAAAAATACCTTAAATACCTTAAACCGCTAAAAAGGTATGTTTTACCACTTTTTGGCTTTTACTCTTGTTCTCTGTGTTTGGGACTAAAGCAAGCTGACTTTCTTTCATGAGCGCCCTATATTTTCTCATTTTAAGTTCTTCTTTTCAGTCAGAATGATTCAGATCCACTTGGTTTAGCCATGTGGCTCTTATAGCCCTTTTTCGACTTTTATGTAGTTTTTAAGTGTTAAAGCATTTTACTAACACTTAAATCAAGTAAGTACTCTTCTGATTTAATTTACTTAATACAATATTCTACACATATAAATCATAAGGAACAAGCTACATAAGAATACAAGTCTTACAGCCAGTATCTCTACTATGGTCTCAAGGCGACGCTCTAGTCTCTCGAAACGTGCATTGGTACTCTTTGGTACCTCAGTAGGACCTCTAGTCTCATCTCGGGTCTCTGGCCTACCTCTACGGTCTTGAGCCCTACCTCTAGCCCCTCTACCACGACGACTATTAACCATAATAGCAAATTTCCTGCATTTATAACCATTAATTAGTCTGATTTCCATTTCGCATACACAATTGTAATTAAACAAAGCACAATACTATGGGGATGTATAATTTCCTAATTACTAGTATCGATTCACATCAGACCAACTCTGCTCTGATACCATTCTATCACGCCCTTCACTCACACGTGACTTCTCCAAAATCACCACAAATTTTTTGCATTTTTACATTTCACTTACCTCTTCCTCTGTCATCACTCTACACAAATAGTTGGGTTGTGATTCGATATTAGTCACTTATTCACTTTCATTCATAACATGCATATAATTTAATACTCTTTTCTATAACGTAAACTCTTATACATAAATACAACTATTTATATATATATATATACATCCCCGACCGTACATTCGTTTACATAATTGTGCTTTTACATTGTTCAGTACAAAAAGTTTCAACTTGTGTATACCTTTCGTAAGATGGAAATGAAGCGGATCAAAGTCTACCAGTCCTCAGCCGTGTCTACCTACTGTGGATGCTTTGTAAAGATGTGAAATAAAAAGGGGGTGAGCTCACAGCTCAGTAAGGAAATCAGGCAAGCAAGTAGATAACCACACTCTGTCAGGACCTATTATCAATCCATGACTTAACCAAAAACTACTACAAATTTTTCGCATTTTTAACTTACATTTCCTCTCTTCAATGGTTGGGCTATGATTCGATGTTAGCTACATCGCATACCACATCATTCATTATACAAACATGTCAATATACTATTACTAACTGTAACTGCTTTTATAATATATGTGAGATTATATAAAAGCAAAAATATATATCGTATACATCACTGTGCTGTTTCTATGTTTAGATACATAACCGTATAAAATATGTATACCTGTCGATTGATAGGAATTAGCAGTGGACTCAGGAATACTGTCAGACCCAAAATTTATGTAGCTTGTTCCTTATGATTCCTATGTGTATGAACACTCTATTATTATAGCTGAATCATAAGAAGAGTATTTACTAGATTTAAAGTGTTAGTAAAATGGTTTATCACGCAAAAGCTACATAAAATGCCAAATGTGAGCTATAAGAGTCACAGGCTAAACAGAGAGGATCTAAATCATTCTGACTGAAAATAAGAACTTAAAATGAGAAAGTCTAGAGAGCTCATGAAGGAAAGTCAGCTTGATTTAGTCCCGAACACAGAAAAAGAGAATAAAAGCTAAAAAGGGTAAAATGGACCTTTTTGGCGAGTTAAGGTATTTAAGGTGTTTCGGGTGTAATTATCCACCGGGAACGGTTGAAACCTAAAGACGAGAGTGTAAGACATAAGATATCACACTTTCAAAATTTTGAGAAAAAGTCAACTTGGTTAATGGTTAAGGAAAAAGTCAACTATAGTTAAGAAAAGTGGACTTTTACGATAGTTGACTAATCATGGTTAAAAATTAACCTAAGTATGGAGAAAAAATTGAAGAAAAATATTCTTGGTCAGAATACAAGATAATCATCCCCATAAGTAAGGAAAATTTATTCGGAAGGATTCCAGATTAAATTTACTAGTTTAAAACGTAATGGGCCTAAGGTGAAAATTTTAAAGCCTATTAAGGTATACTAAACGTATATCGAAATTCTTAGGTCCCTTAGACCAAATTTTTGGACCAATTGATTGGCCAAATATTGAGACAATTAAAGGCCCAAGGCATGGTGAAAATTTCAGCCCAAAATCCCATTAAGAAAGCCCAAACCAAGAAGCCCAAATGGAAAGCCCATGAGATAAATATCTAACCATAGTTAAAGCTAAACATGACTCATAAGGTGACTCATAAGGTGACTCATGACTAAGGCTTAGGAAGTCAAGTATAATGGCTAGAAAGTAAGGCTTAATTGCTAAGTGGCTTATAAAATCAGCCACACCATTGTCATCTTCATCACACCATTCTCGGCTACACAAGGAAACCATTGAAATACAATTATCCAAGCTTTCTCTCACTAGAAATCACTAAGAATTAGGCATATTTGGAACTTGCATCCTTCATAGAAGTTGTTCCAAATTGAAAGGAGAGTGACATATGTTGGAGTTGGCTATCAAGGAGCCATAGAGTGCAAACCGTGAGCCTCCAAAGTATACGGCCAAGTGTGCATACAACAATTGGTATATTTTCAAGTTTTCAATTTCATATATGTTAATGTATGAATGATTTTAAGTATATTGGTATATGTTTTAAGCATTGAAACATATTAAATCACTATGATGTTGGTTAGGCCGAGAGTGAGTAGCGAGATATTGATTTATGTCCATATGATTTTAGGGCATAAATGGATTAATGTACATGTGTTAATGATTATGGTGTAATTAAAATTAATCAATTTGATTAATTAATACATGTAATTAGTTGGCAATCAAGGTGTTTGATAAAATGCCTAAATACTATATGATGTTTAAGAATGTTGCCAACCAAGTATTTGTGAAAATGGCTAAGTGAATTGGCTAAGGAAAGAGACATGGCCGACATGCCATCGGCCGATGGCATGGATAGCTCTCGGCCATGGCATGTGGCCGAGAGGCTTAATGGGCCAAGCCCAAATATTTTAGGCCCAATGTAAGGTAATGGGTGTAGGACAAGCCCAATAAGAGTTGGTGGGCCCTACAAGCCCAATAGGCCCAACGAAAATGAATAATAAAATGAAAATGGGCTTAAGGTATAATTAGGCTCATTAAGGATTATTAAAGCCCATTAAGGGAAATGGACTCTATTTAATGTGAAATACAGTAGGAAAAGTGTAATTAACCTGATAAATGGTTATATGCAGCTCCAGAGATTATTGGAGTAGCAAATCAGACTGCTGAAACGAGCAGCGCAGAAAAAGTTAAATTTCTCTAGTGATTGCTGGTAAGGGACTTTTGTGAGTAGTTAGAGATACCTACACGTATTTTTGTCTGCTTTTACATTAACTTAAAAACTTCGAGGGTCAGAGAAAGTGAATAATAATTATTGTGACCCGATAGTGGTAAATTACGATTTTGCCCCTAGTTAGTCAAAAAATCAACTTTTGTGAAAAGTTGTAAAAAGCATGGAAACCACCATTTTGAGTGTTTTACTGCTGTTTAGTAGAAGAATAAATAGATGGGATAATGATTTTAAGGTTGATGTGAATTAAGCATACTTTATAGTGCTGATTTTGATATTTTGTAAATCATCCCTTTTTTTAAAGAGCCATCTATCATATTATGTGAGAATGAATCGTGCTGGAGCACAGCTCGCACTGAATTTCATATATTTTCCACATACATTAGTGCTGGATTATGATTCGCACTAGATTTCCATGACATGCATGATAGAGTACTAGAGTTCTTACCCGTACTCAGTTTTATATGATATAGGCATGAGAGAGTGCTGGAGTGATTAGCTCGTACTCGAGTTTTTCATGAGATGCATGACAGAGTGCTGGAGCATTGTTCGTACTCGATTCTTCATGATTTATACATGACATAGTACTGGAGCTATTGCTCGTACTTGATTTGATGATATTGTGCATAGCATGGTACTGGAGCTATTGCTCGTACTTGATTTAATACATGAACTATGCATTGACCTAGTTGCTGGAGGTTTACTCGCACTAGAGTTGAGTTTGTGACGTGAAACAGTGTTTGAGCGGAGTGTCGACTGTGAGTCGGGCTCAAAGGCGCGCACTGTATGTGATATATAATACATGTTAAAACCCATGCTTGATTCCTTGTGCGGACTGAGTGTCACATTATGTGAGAGGATATCTGCATGAGGATACTAAAGACGTGGTATGATATTCCATGGTCTGAGGGCTAAGACCTATGGCATGCACCCCGACTGTGATGTAAGGTCCACGGAGTACGTTGTACCGTGCATGTGTCATGGGGTACACTGTACCGTGTGGTGTTGTGGAGTTGAGGAGGATATAGCTGACGGTTGTGATGGACTGACCCCCTCTCTCATGTAGCTTGGGAAACTTCTGCATCGATTACGAGAATTCCAGAAGTTTAGACCTCCATCTTTTAGTGGGTCAAGGACCCTGTAGCTGCTGAGGAGTGGGTGGCGGAGATAGAGACACTTTATGGATTCTTCGAGTGTACGACCTCGGAGATGGTCGCATTTCCTGCATTCCTACTGAAGGGAGCTGCAGAGCATTGGTGGAAGTCCACCCGACCTATATTGAGAGCTCGACACACAGATATCAGTTGGGAGATATTTCGAGAGGCCTTTAGGAGGCAGTTTGTTCCCGATACCGCACAGCAGAAATTACAGGCAAAGTTTTTGGGATTGAAATAGGGGGGTTTGTCAATGGACGAGTATGAGACTCGATTCCTATCCCTAGGGAGATATAACCCAGATACCATGTATAGTGAGGCCAGGAAGGTCCACAGGTTTATCGATGTGTTGAGACTGGTTCTACGGTCCAGGTTGGTTCCATTAGACATAGCGACTTATGAGGAAGCAGTGCGCAGGGCGCAACTGTGTGAGCAAGATTATGAGAGGAATACTTTCGAGTTTGGGAAGTTTAGCTGTAGCCGAGATATACAGAAGAAGAGGCCGACTAGAGATTTTGGTTATCAATGAGGGAGGAAACTTTTCGATAAGAGATCACGGGTTGAGGAGGCATGAGAGAAATTTGCTAGACCCCCTGCTTATCCGACTGTAGCCCCAGCAAAGGGCATTGTCATAGGAGGACAGAGACCTGCTGCCGATCAGTGCAGAAGATGCGGTAGACAACATGGAGGTAGACCGTGTCCGCTGACTCCTATCGTATGTTTTCTATATGGGAAACAGGGGCATATAGCTCGAACTTGCCCAGAGATGGTTAATATTGCACCACTGAGGGGCAGGGAGCCAGATAGAGCTCCAGCTGGTACGTCTGCTCAGAGAGGTAGAGCAACGGTAGAAGAAAAAGGGAAGCAAGTGATGGGTTGAGGGCGAGTACATGTTTTGGACTAGGGGACAACTGATGCTTCATCGGATGTGATACAAGGTAACATCTTGATTTATGATATTAAAGCATTTTCTTTTTTTATCTTGGTGATAATTCTATTTTTTTAGAATTATTTGTGCTTAAATTCCTAATTATTTATTTAATCCCCATATTATTTTATTAATAATCCCCTTTATTTAATTAAAATTCTTTAATGTACAGATAAATTAAATCCGGATGAACTTAGTTGTTTCAGACGAAATTGGGCTGAAAATGACCTAAAGGAGACTGGACCACTTCCAATTTACAGACCGAGTCATCAGTCGTCTGGACACGCGTGATGCTAGGTATCTGTATTTTATTTGCTCCGAAACGATAAGATCGAAGGACACCATGCCAACCCTCTAGAAGACACACGTCGGGCCACATCGCACAGCTAATTGAACAAAAAGACTGATGACGTGGAAATATCTACTCTGCAGCAAATCAAATGAAGACAAATGGCCAAACAATGCCAACTCATCTAGGATGAAAATTTACCATTGTACCCCTATGTTTGTGTATAAATAGAACATGATGGCAATTGAAAAATCAAGTAGTTTAGGGTAGAAGTAGGAGTAGAAGTAGAAAGTAGAGTAGGAGTAGGAGTAGAGTAAGCTAGGGTAGAATAGTTTTAGGGTATTTTTAGGATTTATTTTCCTTGTTCTTTTATTTTCCCGTTAAGCCATCTTCTTAAATTTTTACTGTTCATTCCATTGTCTCCATTTTATCTTTGTTAAATTTCATTTTAATGAAAGCTCACTTTCAATCCATGCTCTCGGTTTGGAATCATTAAGCTATTTGATTTGCCAATTTTTATTCACAAAGATCACTCCTTAGTTTAGCTCTCGGTTTTCCTTGATTATTGTTTATGTTTTCTTTGTTTCATTTGAAAACCATCATCTTTAAAAGCTTTGATTGGTCCCCTGTTTGAGCAATCGGGTTGCATGAGTTATTCATTCAATCTTCTCCCCTTTGATTCTGTTGCTTTGATGTGGGAGGATGCAAAGCATTTGTCCACATCATGAGCAAAGTGGAGTCACGGCTGGAGAAGGATTTGAAGCTACCCGAGGAGGATGATCGGAAGTTTCCTGTTTTCATTTCTGAAACTCACGGACAATGTGGAAGTGGTGTTACTGTTATTTAATCCTTTCGGTTTTATAATCATTTGCTGCTTTGTTTCCTTGTTTTATTCTTTCCTTATTCCATCTGGCATTTGCATGATTTTCCTTATTCGGTGCTTGATTGTAGTTAGAGTTTAACTTCATGTTTTCTGCATTTATTCATGTTTCCTGCATATAGTTTAGTTACTGCATTCTATGTCATCTTCATTGTAGTTTGTTAGTTGCTGGATTAGGAAATGATTGTGGCGGTTGTCCGGTATAATGATTAAAGCAGTAAATCATAGGAGCATAGTTTGAGACATGGTAGCAAGATAATTGGTCCTCTGTTTAGCTCTGTTTCACGTTTTCTCCACTGTTCATTGTTGTTATTTTTTCGTCATTCGTTAGTGAGCTGGTATTAGTTTCCTGTTTATGATTCCATTGCTGTGTTGTCGTCCTTGACCATCACTAATGCTGTTGAAGTAGATGTTCATAGGGTGCAAAGTTTGGGCAACCAGGATCGGGTCCAGCCCCTGTCTTCTTGTGTTGTCTGCCGTTGCCGAGAGCTGGGATGTGTCCTGCTTTGTGATGATGCAGATTCTGGACAACATAACCAGCTGTTGTATGTACAAGTATGATGTGATGCAAGAAGCCATGGACGAATGTTGATGCAGCACTTGGAGACAGCCAACAGCAGTTGGAGCAGAAGCACAAAACCGAAGAGAACAGCATCCTTGAGCAGCACTTGCAGTAGCAGTACAAGGCTAGGACAACTCCGGTGGTGGATGCACATCAGCCTGGGGCAGTAGGACAGATGGCACCTGTCCAGCAGTCGGTTGCAGGACTAAAGCATAACTGGAGCAGAGATGGACAAACCGGGGGCAAAACTAGCACAGCACTGAGCAACCCGAGCAGCAGCACCTGGAAATGAAAATTGATGAAGAAGACAAATTAACAGTGCAGACTATCGGGACCACTTTGGTTTAGCAATATTGCCTAAGGCCATGTTTGGCATATGTATAATGTAGTGTTTAATTCATTTTTGCATGCATTTTAGTTAGACTAATTTCAATTTTATTAGTTAGCTTAGTTGATTTCTTATGTGCATGATTAGTCATAGTTCATTTGATTGATTAGTCTAGAATTTAGATTTAATTATGCCATTAGTTAATTTTATTTTAGTAATAGGTTTTCCAATTAGAATTAATTTAGATTAAACTCATTTTATGCATTTTTAATTTAGTTTTCATTTTGATTAAATCTTAGGTTAGTTTAAATTGCAATTTTTATTAATTAGATTAATTTGCATGCACATTTCATTTTAAGTTTGTTTAAATTTTAGTTTAATTAATTTTATTTCTTTATTTTTTATATTTGCATTTTAATTGCGTTAATTCATTTTAACTGTTTTAATTTTCTTTTGTAGGTTATTTGCTTTTAATTGCTCTGAGTACTGTAAGTAAATTTTGCTCGGTTTCATTTCCTTTATTTTATAATTTTATTATTTTATTGCTTTCAGTATTTTAATTCTAGCCTTAGTAGATCACCCATTTTAAATTCATAATTTGCTAGGATATACTTAGGGTAAGATTAACCGGTACTTAATTAGGCTAGTTAACTTCTCTGTGGGATGATAATTTCGGGACTCAAATCTCATTATTACTTGTACGACCCGTGCACTTGTGGATAATACCCTTTGGGAACGTCAAGTTTTTGGCGCCGTTGCCGGGGAAGTTTTAATTAGTCAGTAATTAATAGCGGTGAAATTATGCTTAGGTGTAATTCTAACTTGTAAATATTTAGGTTGTAAATATTTAGATCTTTAGTTTACTGTAATTAATTTTCTCATAATTAATTAAAAAAATAAAAAATTTTAAAAAAACTTAAAAAATTTTTCTTAAGGACTTTTAGGTGTTTGCATGCATAGAGCCAGGAGTTAAGATAGCTTTCCTCTAGATCCTGAAATCGAACGCACTCTTAGAAAAATTCGAAAGGATTCCAGGAAATTTATAGCTCCGCTGCAAAGCATCATGGCAGAAAATAGGGAAATTAGGACCGTTGGAGATTATGCAATGCCGACTATTGGAGGTTATTATACCGACATTAGGCCACCAGCTGTCCCTGCTAATAATTTCGAAATTAAGCATTCCATCCTCCAGATGATCCAAACATCTTTACAGTTCAGTGGGCTTCCACACGATGACCCACATGCTTACCTTGGGCAATTCCTGGACTTGTGCAACACGTTCAAACATAATGGATTATCTGATGATGCGCTTAGGCTTAGATTATTCCCTTTCTCACCTAGGGATAGGGCACGACACTGGTTAACCTCCTTGCCTCCAGGATCCATTTCTACATGGGACGAGGTAGCCCATCAATTTCTAAGTTTTTCCCTCCCTCTAAAATTGCCTAACTCCGTAGTAATATATCTTCCTTTGCCCAGTACGACTCTGAATCTCTTTACGAAGCATGGGGAAGATATAAGAAGCTTCTTAGGAAGTGCCCTCACCATGGCCTACCTTTGTGGTTGTAAGTCCAGACCTTCTACAACGGACTTACAAGCCAAAATAGAACCATTGTTGATGCTGCTGCGGGTGGAGCCCTGATGTGCAAAACAGAGGAGGAAGCTTACGAGATTTTAGAAAAGATGACGGCTAACAACTATCTATGGTCCTCGAAGAGGCAAATGCCAAAGAAGCTGGCGAGCATTTATGAGCTCGACACACTGTCTACATTGACCTCTCAAATCGCTAATCTTACGGAGAAGGTCAATACCCAGCATAATCCTTCTACCAGTCCTAATCCGATGTATTCTGTCCAAAGTCCTTTTCTTTCCTACGAGCTGTGTAGTGGTACCCACTCTGTAGATAGGTGTCCGCTCAACTTAGAATCGGTTCAGTATGTTACCCCTTCTCAAATGCAACAGAACAACCCTTTTTCAAACACCTACAATTCAGGGTGGAGGAACCATCCTAACTTCTCCTGGAGCAAAAATTAAGGGCAAACCTCTAACTCCATATCTGTAGGACCCCCTAGTTTTCAAGCTCCACTGGTTCAGGTACCCCCACAGCCGTAATTTCCATACCATCCACCACATCATCCATCCCCACCTCGATTTCAATATCATCCATCACCACCACTACCACCACCACCACCACAACCTATGCAGCCCCAACATTACCACAAACCAACAGCTGAGAAGAAGCCTACATTAGAGGAGATGTTCTCAACAATCCTACAAAATCAAGCTGCTTCAATTAAGAACTTAGAGGTTCAGGTGGGACAAATAGCTAGTGCTCTTGCCAACGTCCTCAAAGGACCCTTCCTAGTAATACTGAAGTTAATCCTGTTAAGTAAGGGGAGGGTAAGGAACATGTTAGATCTATCACCCTTAGGAGTGGCAGAGAGCTAGAGGAGCCATAAGTTAAGTCCCAACCTGAACAGCACATAGTTGAAGAATTCATAAGTTCTAAAGAAGCAGCTCAGCAGCTCAGAAAGAGCAGGAACCTAAAGATCTGGCTTCCAAGGAAACAAAGCTAGGCACTTCTTCATCTATACCTTCTTTTTCTTCTATTTCACAACCTTCCTCATCCTCTGATTCTACACAGGTTCCCACTGCATTACCTCTAGTTAGACCACCAGTACCTTTTCCTCAGAGGTTCCAAGATCAAAAACTAGAACAACAATTCACTAAATTTCTTGAGGTTTTTAAGAAACTTCACATCAACATTCCTTTCGCAGATGCCTTAGAGCAAATGCCAAGTTATGTGAAGTTTCTAAAGGATATCCTCTCGAGGAAAAGGAGATTGGACGATTATGAGATGGTGACCTTAACTGGGGAATGTAGTGCAATTATCCAAAGGAAATTACCCCCTAAGCTTAAGGATCCCGGGAGTTCTACCATACCCTGCACTATTAAAAATCTATTCTTTGGTAGAGCCCTATGTGATTTAGGAGCTAGTATCAACCTAATGCCATTGTCTATCTATCAGAAGTTAGGAATAGGGGATGTCAAGCCCACTATAGTGACCCTTCAGCTAGCAGATCGATCTATTAAATATCCAAAGGGAGTCATTGAGGATGTCTTAATAAAGGTTGACATGTTTATTTTTCCTGCAGATTTTATTGTACTAGATATGGTGGAAGACAAGGAAGTCCCCATTATTTTAGGCAGACCTTTCCTAACTACTGGTAGGACGATAATTGATGTGTAAAAGGGGGAGTTGACTATGAGAGTCATAGATCAGGAAGTGAAATTTAATGTTTTCAAACCTTTAAAGTCCCCTGATGACTCTCAAAACTGTTTTAGAATGGAGGACATAAGGCTTGACCATATAAAATCTGAGAGAAAGAAGGAAGTAGATTGAGTTCAAGAGGATTTAATTGTTAACATTCATTCACCATTTTGGCTAATCCTCCTGCTCTTCGCCCTGCTGCTGAGTGTTGTCTTCTTCAGCTGCATTTGAAGTGGTTGTGTTTTCCTTTTCACTTTATATATAGTTCTTTTTCTTTTCTGTTGTTTCTTTCTTTGTTTATTTTGCAGGTTTATTTTTTAGTTTGACGCTTTCAATCAAAGCTTCAGTTGTTCATCATCATTAGATAGGGGAGTACTCTATTCCTGAACTTCAATTCTTATATTATCTGCACACTAAGGACACTGTGCACTTCAAGTTTGGGGGAGGGGATATCACTTAAGTATTTTTCAAAAATTTAAGCAAATTGAAAATATTTATCAAATTTTTTTCGAAAATCTGAGCTTAAATTGTTTGATTTTGGGATGATTTAGTGCTTAGATGTAGTTTTCCCATATTCTGATGATATGACCCCATGATTTAGTCTGACTTTGATTGACTGAGAAGCATGATTATAGGAAAAGCATGAAGTTGAGTTCTTGAATTTGTTTTGATTCGGATTGCGAGTTCCTCATTTTATGCACATGTCATGTCATGAATTTGTATATTTATTTAGAGAAAGCTTATGTGAACCTAGGATTGCATTTGTTCAGTTGATTTTGTGTATCATATTCTAGGATTTGCTTGATCTGATCTCGAGGTGAAATATTAGATCGCACTTAATTAGAGAGATGATTTAGGCCATCTTTGGATCGTTTGAGTCTTTCTAGCCATCCCTATACATATTTTATCCCTAGTCACCCATCTGGGCCAAATAAGCTTTTCTCTGTAAATACACCTGCTTAATTTTTCGTAGCATAAATACTTTGTTCCTATCCCTTACCCCGAAAGCACGAAAAGTCATTGGATATATTGTGAGCTTTGTACATAATGGGTATATGGTGATAGTGAAAATTCAAAAAAAAAATGAATGAAGAAAAAGAAAAAAAGAAAATGAAAAGAAGAAAGAAGAAAGAAGAAAAATACAAAAATAGAATAAAATGTCTAGTGAAATAAATAAGTTAGGGGGAAATAATTAGAGCTCTTACATTAAAGATCCTAGAAGTAATGCATGTTAAGGGGTAATTAAACCTAAATCGACTTTATCAGACCCTAACCCCAACCTTACATTACAAGCTTAATGAAGTCATATTGATCTTTGATTAAGTGTGACTACATTAGTGGAGAGATTAGTGAAAAACAAACTTATGGGAATGATCACATGTCATTGACTTTGCATTCACTGTGTTTGCATAATCTGATCCGGGTAATGTATTGAGTAGTGGCTTTGACATTTTCACACACACACCAGGGATCCAATTTGGGTTAGGACTTATGATTGAATAATTCTAAATGCTGGACTTGTAATTGTGAGTCTTCGATTTCATAGTCTGTACTTTTTCTTTGAGGATAATTTTGGGAAAATTATTATATTTTGTATTTATCATTCCTACAATTATTTTGTTTTGCTTAAACACAAGAAAAAGCTCAAGCTTGGGGGTGTGATAATTCTATTTTTTATAGAATTATTTGTTCTTAAATTCCTAATTATTTATTTAATCCTCATATTATTTTCTTAATAATCCCCTTTATTTAATTAAAATTCTTTAATGTGCAGATAAATTAAATCCGGATGAAACTCAATCGTTTCAGATGAAATTAGGCTAAAAATGAGCTAAAGGAGATTGGACCACTTCCAATTTGCAGATCGAGTCATCAATCATCTGGACACACGTGATGCTAGGTGTCCGTATTTTATTTGCTCCGAAACGATAAGATCGAAGGACACCGTGCCAACCCTCTGGAAGACACACGCCAGGCCATATCGCACAGCTAATTGGATAAAAAGACTGATGACGTGGAAATATCTATTCTGTAGCAAATCAAATGAAGACAACTGGCCAAACAATGCCAACTCATCTAGGATGAAAATTTACCATTGTACCCTATGTTTGTGTATAAATAAAACATGATGGCAATTGAAAAATCAAGTAGTTTAGGGTAGAAGTAGGAGTAGAAGTAGAAAGTAGAGTAGAAGTAGGAGTAGAGTAAGCTACGGTAGAATAGTTTTAGGGTATTTTTAGGATTTATTCTCCTTCTTCTTTTATTTTCCCGTTAAGCCATCTTCTTAAATTTTTACTGTTCATTCCATTATCTCCATTTTATCTTTGTTGAATTTCATTTTAATGAAAGCTCACTTTCTATCCATGCTCTCGGTTTGGAATCATTAAGCTATTTTATTTGCCAATTTTTATTCATAAAGATCACTCCTTAGTTTAGCTCTCGGTTTTCCTTGATTATTGTTTATGTTTTCTTTATTTCATTTGAAAACCATCATCTTTAAAAGCTTCGATTGGTCCCCTATTTGAGCAATCGGGTTGCATGAGTTATTCATTCAATCTTCTCCCCTTTGATTCTGTTGCCTTGATGTGGGAGGATGCAAAGAATTTGTCAACATCATGAGCAAAGTGGAGTCACGGCTGGAGAAGGATTTGAAGCTACCCGAGGAGGATGATCAAAAGTTTCCTGTTTTCATTTTTGAAACTCATGGATAATGTGGAAATGGTGTTACTGTTATTTAATCCTTTCGGTTTTATAATCATTTGCTGCTTTGTTTCCTTGTTTTATTCTTTCCTTTTTCCATCTGCATTTGCATGATTTTCCTTATTCAGTGCTTGATTGTACTTAGAGTTTAACTTCATGTTTTCTGCATTTATTCATGTTTCCTGTATATAGTTTAGTTGCTGCATTCTATGTCATCTTCACTGTAGTTTGTTAGTTGCTGGATTAGGAAATGATTGTGGTGGTTTTTCGGTATAATGATTAAAGCAGCAAATCATAGGAGCATAGTTTGAGACATAGTAGCAAGATAATTGTTCCTCTGTTTAGCTCTGTTTCACATTTTCTCCACTGTTCATTGTTGTTATTTTTCCGTCATTCAATAGTAAGCTGGTATTAGTTTCCTGTTTATGATTCCATTACTGTTTTGTCGTCCTTCACCATCACTAATGCTGCTCAAGTAGATGTTCATAGGGTGCAGAGTTTAGGCAACCAGGATCGGGTCCAGCCCCTATCTTATTATGTTGTCTGCTATTGCCGAGGGCTGGGATGTGTGCTGCTTTGTGGTGATACAGATTCTGGACAGCATAGCCAGGTGCTGAATGTACAAGTATGATGTGATGCAAGAAGCCATGGACGAATGTTGATTCAGCACTTGGAGACAGCCGATAGCAGTTAGAGCAGAAGCCAAAACCGAAGAGAACATCATCTTTGAGCAGCACTTGCAGTAGCAGTACGAGGCTAGGACAACTCCGGTGGTGGATGCACATCAGCCTGGGGCAGTAGGACAGACGGTACCTATCCAGCAGTCGGTTGTAGGACTAAAGCATAACTAGAGCAGAAATTGACAAACCGAGGGCAGAACCAGCACAGCACTAAGCAACCCGAGCAGTAGCACCTGGAAATGAAAATTGATGAAGAAGACAAATGAACAGTGCAGACTATTAGGACCACTTTGGTTTAGCAATATTGACTAAGGTCATGTTTGGCATATTTATAATGTAGTGTTTAATTCATTTTTGCATGCATTTTAGTTAGACTAATTTCAATTTTATTAGTTAGCTTAGTTAGTTGATTTCTTATGTGCATGATTAGTCATAGTTCATTTGATTGATTAGTCTAGAATTTAGATTTAATTATGCCATTAGTTAATTTTATTTTAGTAATAGGTTTTCCAATTAGAATTAATTTAGATTAAACTCATTTTATGCATTTTTAATTTAGTTTTCATTTTGATTAAATCTTAGGTTAGTTTAAATTGTAATTTTTATTAATTAGATTAATTTGCATGCACATTTCATTTTAAGTTTGTTTAAGTTTTAGTTTAATTAATTTTATTTCTTTATTTTGTATATTTGCATTTTAATTGCGTTAATTCATTTTAACTGTTTTTGTTTTCTTTTGTAGGTTATTTGCTTTTGATTGCTCGGAGTACTGTAAATAAATTTTGCTCAGTTTCATTTCATTTATTTTATAGTTTTATTATTTTATTGCTTTCAATATTTTAATTCTAGCCTTAGTAGATCACCCATTTTAAATTCATAATTTGCTAGGATATACTTAGGGTAAGATTAATCGGTACTTAATTAGGCTAGTCAACTTCTCTGTGGGACGATAATTTCGGGACTCAAATCCCATTATTACTTGGACGACCCGTGCACTTGCGGATAATACCCTTAGGGCTTGTCACCTAGTGCCACACATTCTTTTCTATCACCTTCATTTGCATGTAAATTAGCAAGACATGTAGAGCGTATACCATTATGTATGATGATGTTGATTAGTATGCCTATGAATAGTAGTCAAGTTGTAGAATATGTATTTAATGACTGCAAGTTGAGAGTAGGGGATAAAGAGATGACAGCCAATCTAATATTACTAAGTATGAGTAACTTTGATATAATATTAGGAATGGATTGGCTATCTGCAAACCATGCTGTTTTAGATTGTTATGCTAAGACAGTTATGTTTCTTAACTCTACTAGATATGTTGTAAAGTTTAATAAGAATAAATGAAAGGAGTAGTTATGATTATTACATGATTACTGATTTAGAAAACCTTTAACATATCAAGGTTTCATTGCTTACGTGGTAGATATGGATAAGGCACATCCGAAGTTGTCTGATATTACTGTGGTCAGTGAGTACCCAGATGTTTTTTCGGATGAATTGCCAAGGTTACCACCAGACAGAGAGATGGAGTTCTGTATAGATTTGGTACCTGGTACGGAGCCTATTTCGAGACCACCATATCGCATGGCCTTGGTTGAGTTAGAGGAGCTCAAGAGACAGTTACAAGAGCTGTTGGATAGGGGTTTTGTATGACCGAGTGTTTCACCTTGGGGAGCACTGGTTTTGTTTGTGAGGAAGAAGGATGGGAGCCTCCGATTGTGTATAGATTACCGATTGTTGAATAAGGCCAGCATCAAGAATAGGTATCCCCTTCCACACATTGACAACTTGTTAGATCAGCTTCAGGGAGCACAGGTCTTTTCCAAGATTGACCTGAGGTCTGGGTATCATCAGCTGAAAGTTCGAAGTGGAGATGTACCCAAGATAGCATTTTGTACACGATATGGCCATTATGAGTTCTTAGTCATGCCATTCGGATTGACGAATGCTCCAGCTGCTTTCATGGCTTTGATGAACAATGTGTTCAGGCCATATTTGGACCAGTTTGTTATCGTCTTTATCAATGACATATTGGTGTATTCGAGATACAAGGAGGAGCATGAGGAGCACCTCAGGATCGTATTGCAGACTCTACGAGAGCAGGAGTTATGTGCTAAGCTCAGTAAGTGTAACTTTTGGTTATCACAGATCTCGTTTTTGGGACATGTTGTATCGAGGGATGGTGTATCAGTTGATCCATCTAAGATAGAGGTTGTAGTCCAGTGGGAACAGTCAAGGACAGTCACTGAGATCAGGAGTTTTCTAAGTTTAGCTGGATACCATCGAAGATTCGTTGAGGGATTTTCGAAGTTGGCACTCCGTTGACACGTCTTACTCGAAAGAGTGTACCGTTCATATGGAACGAGGATTGTGAGAAGAGTTTTGAGGAGTTGAAGCGTCGATTAACCACCGCTCTGATTCTCACTATCCTTACCAGCTTAGGAGGATTTGCAGTGTATACCGATGCTTCGCATCAGGGACTGGGCTGTGTATTGATGCAGGATGGGAAGGTAGTTGCTTATGGATCCAGACAACTGAAGGATCATGAGAAGAACTATCTGACCCATGATTTGAAGCTAGCCGCAGTAGTGTTTGCGTTGAAGGTATGGCGCCACTACTTGTATGGCGAGAAGTTCCAGATATTTACCGATCACAAAAGCCTCAAGTATCTATTCTCACAGAAAAAGTTGAACATGAGACAGAGAAGATGGCTAGAGCTTCTGAAGGACTACGATTGTGAGATACTTTATCATCCGGGTAAGGCTAATGTTGTAGCCGATGCCTTAAGTAGGAAGAGCCTAAGGATGGTATCGTATATGATGGTTAGGGAACATGATTTGCTAGAGCAGTTTACTAGCCTCAGTTTGGGAGTCGTGCCTTCTGACATGGATACAGACTATGTGATAGCTAGTCTACGCTTGGAGCCGGATCTATTGGACAGGATCAGAGTGGCTCAGCAGATTAATCCATTTTGTATGGATGTGAGTAGTCAGATGCAAAAGGGCACCGTGACTGATTTTAAGTTGAGTTCTGATAGACTACTGAGGTTCAGAGGCAGATTATGTGTTTTCGAGGATCCAAGACTTAGGAGATTGGTATTGGCGAAAGCTCATTCATTGAGGTATACGTTACATCCGAGGAGTAACAAAATATATCAGAACCTCCGTAAGGTATATTGGTGGTCGGGTATAAAGAAAGATGTAGCAGACTTTGTGGCAAAGTGTCTCGTATGTCAGCAGGTGAAGGTAGAGCATCAAAAACTTGTTGGGTTATTACAGCCTCTACCTATACCGACATGGAAATAGGAGCATATCACCATGGATTTGTGAGGGGTTGACCGAGAACCCGCAGGAATCACAATGCTATATGGGTGATCGTCGACAGACTGACGAAGTCAGCCCACTTCCTAGCAATGAGAGTGACCGATACTCTGAGTTCATTAGCAGAACTGTATGTACGCAAGGTAGTGAGGTTACTCGGTGTACTAGTGAGCATAGTCTCTAATAGGGATTCTCGCTTCACTTCCCACTTTTAGGGACATTTTCAAGAAGCCATGGGAATCCAGTTAAGTTTGAGCACCGCTTTCCATCCTCAAACAGATGGTCAGTCAGAGAGGATTATACAGACTCTGGAGTATATGTTGAGAGCATGTGTGCTAGATTTTAGAGGCTCCTGGGATAACCACTTGCCACTAGCCGAGTTTACCTACAACAACAGTTATCATTTGAGTATCGGGATGGCACCGTATGAGGCCTTATATGGCCGTAGATGTCGTTCCCCTATTAGATGGGAAGAAATGGGTGACCGTAAGATTTTCGCTCCTGATATGGTTACACAAGCATCTGAGGACATCCACTTGATTGTAGAGAGACTGAGGACAGCTTAGAGCAGACAGAAGAGTTATGCTGATAGGAGACGTAGGCCACTAGAGTTTGCAGTTGGTGAATCCGTGTTTTTGAAAGTTTCTCTTTCCAAGGGCATAGCGAGATTTGGGAAGAGAGGGAAACTAAATCCTTGCTATATTGGACCCTTTGAGATACTTGATTGAGTGGGAGATAAGGCTTACAGGTTGGCTTTGCCACCGGACTTATCAGTTATCCATAACGTCTACTACATATTGATGCTTCGGAAGTATCACTCGGATCCGGTAGATGTCATTAGTTACGAGCCTCTGGAGCTCCGAGAGGACATGTCATATGTTGAGAGACCGATTCGTATATTGGATAGGAAGGAGAAGGTATTGAGGTAGAAGACCATCGGGTTAGTGAAGATTCTCTGGCAGCATCATACTTCAGAGGAAGCTACTTGGGAGCTAGAGAGTCTGATGCGAGAGAAGTACCCTCATCTATTTGATGACTGACTTGGTTCTAATTTGGTGGACCAAATTTTCTGAGTAGGGGAGGATAGTCAGACCTGAATTTTATGTAGCTTGTTCCTTATGATTCCTATGTGTATGAACACTCTATTATTATAGTTGAATCATAAGAAGAGTATTTACTAGATTTAAAGTGTTAGTAAAATGGTTTAACACGCAAAAGCTACATAAAAAAGCCTAATGTGAGCTATAAGAGTCACAGGCTAAACAGAGTGGATTTAAATCATTCTGACTGAAAATAAGAACTTAAAATGATAAATTATAGAGAGCTCATGAAGGAAAGTCAGTTTGATTTAGTCCCGAACACAGAAAACGAGAATAAAAGCTAAAAAGGGTAAAATGGACCTTTTTAGCGAGTTAAGGTATTTAAGGTGTTTCGGGTGTAATTATCCACCGAGAATGGTTGAAACCTAAAGACGAGAGTGTAAGACATAAGATATAACACTTTCAAAATTTTGAGAAAAAGTCAACTTGGTCGATGGTTAAGGAAAAAAGTCAACTATAGTTAAGAAAAGTGAACTTTTACGATAGTTGACTAATCATGGTTAAAAATTAACCTAAGTATGGAGAAAAAATTGGAGAAAAATATTCTTGGTCAGAATACAAGATAATCATCCCCGAAAGTAAGAAAAATTTATTCGGAAGGATTCCGGATTAAATTTAATGGTTAAAACCGTAATGGGCCTAAGGTGAAAATTTTAAAGCCCATTAAGGTATACTAAATGTATATCAAAATTCTTAGGTCCCTTAGACCGAATTGTTGACCAATTGATTGGCTAAATATTGAGAAAATTAAAGGCCTGAGGCATGGTGAAAATTTCAGCCCGAAAGCCCAAACCGAGAAGCCCAAATGGAAAGCCCATGAGATAAATATCTAATCATAGTTAAAGCTAAACATGACTCATAAGGTGACTCATGACTAAGGCTTAGGAAGTCAAGTATAATGGCTGGAAAGTAAGGCTTAATGGCTAATAAGTGGCTTATAAAATCAGCCACACCATTGTCATCTTCATCACACCATTCTCGGCTACACAAGGAAACCATTGAAATACAATTATCCAAGCTTTCTCTCACTAGAAATCACTAGGAATTAGGCATATTTGAAACTTGCATCCTTCATAGAAGTTGTTCCAAATTGAAAGGAAAGTGACATATGTTGGAGTTGGCTATCAAGGAGCCATAGAGTGCAAACCATGAGCCTCCAAAGTATTCGGCCAAGTGTACACACAACAATTGGTATATTTTTAAGTTTTCAATTTCATATATGTTAATGTATGAATGATTTTAAGTATATTGGTATATGTTTTAAGCATTGAAACATATTAAATCACTATGATGTTGGTTAGGCCGAGAGTGAGTAGTGAGATATTGATTTATGCCCATATGATTTTAGGGCATAAATGGATTAATGTACATGTGTTAATGAATATGGTGTAATTAAAATTAATCAATTTGATTAATTAATACATGTAATTAGTTGACAATCAAGGTGTTTGATAAAATACCTAAATGAACTATATGATGTTTAAGAATGTTGCCAACCAAGTGTTTGTGAAAATGGCTAAGTGAATTGGCTAAGGAAAGAGACATGGCCGGCATGCCATGGTGTAACTGATGGCATGGATAGCTCTCGGCCATGGCATGTGGCCGAGAGGCCTAATGGGCCAAGCCCAAATAATTTAGGCCCAATGTGAGGTAATGGGTCTAGGACAAGCCCAATAATAGTTTGTGGGCCCCACAAGCCCAATAGGCCTAACGAAAATGAATAGTAAAATGATAATGGGCTTAAGGCATAGTTAGGCCCATTAAGGATTATTAAAGCCCATTAAGGGAAATACACTGTATTTAATGTGAAATATAGTAGGAAAAGTTTAATTAACCTGATAAATGATTATATGCAGCTCCAGAGATTATTAGAGGAGCAAATCGGATTGCTGAAACGAGCAGTGCAAAGAAAGTGAAATTTCTCTAGTGATTGTAGGTAAGGGACTTTTGTGAGTAGTTAGGATACCTGCACGTATTTTCGTCTGCTTTTACATTCACTTAAAAACTTTGAGGGTCAGAAAAATTGAATAATAATTATTGTGACCCGATAGTGGCAAATTACGATTTTGCCCCTAGTTAGTCAATAAGTCAACTTTTGTGAAAAGTTTTAAAAAGCATGGAAACCATCATTTTGAGTGTTTTACTGCTGTTTAGCAGAAGAATAAATAGATGGGCTAATGATTTTAAGGTTGATGTGAATTAAGCACACTTTATAGTGCTGATTTTGATATTTTGTAAATCATTCCTTTTTTAAGGAGCCGTCTATCATATTATGTGAGAATGAATCGTGCTGGAGCATAGCTCGCACTGGATTTCATATATTTTCCACATACATTAGTGCTGAATTATGATTCGCACTAGATTTCCATGACATGCATAATAGAGTACTGGAGTTCTTACTCGTACTCAGTTTTATATGATATATGCATGAGAGAGTGCTGGAGTGATTAACTCATACTCGAGTTTTTCATGAGATGCAAGACAGAGTGCTGGAGCATTGCTCGTACTTGATTCTTCATGATTTATACATGACATAGTACTGGAGCTATTGCTTGTACTTGATTTGATGATATTGTGCATAGCATGGTACTGGAGCTATTGCTCGTACTTGATTTAATACATGAACTATGCATTAACCTAGTTGCTAGAGGTTTACTCACACTAGAGTTGAGTTTGTGATGTGAAACAGTGTTTGAGCGGAGTGTCAAGTGTGAGTCATGCTCAAAGGCGCGCACTGTATGTGATATATAATACACGTTAAAACGCATGCTTGATTCCTTGTGTGGACTGAGTGTCACATTATGTGAGAGGATATCTGCATGAGGATACTAGAGACGTGGTATGATATTCCATGGTCTAAGGGCTAAGACCTATGGTAGGCACCCCGACTGTGATGTAGGGTCCACAGAGTACGTTGTACCGTGCATGTGGCATAGGGTACACTGTATCGTGTGGTGTTGTGGAGTTGAGGAGGATATAGCTGGCGGTTGTGATGGACTGACCCCCTTCCGGTTGCAGCAGTGATGCCCCACACACTAGGATTCTGTGTAGCTTGCGATCACTTGTCGGATATGATCATAGTCCAGGATACTATTTACATTTCACCACAGAGTCTCACATGACAGAACACTTGATTGACTGATTTAAATTGCGAACAGACCTGAGGGATGGGTCGGACTTCGATTTTGTGTTATGAATGATTTAAATGCCATATTTATTGTGATTTAAATATACATGGCATGATTTATCTAAAGGCATGATTTATATAAAGATGCATTGTTTTACACTACATGCCTACATTTAAGAAAGAAAGCATGATTTCTGTACATGGGATTTAATCTGTACAAGTATATATATATATATTTAAAGACATGCTTTTAAAGTGAGTTAAGGAAATAATGTTTTCAAGGCATAGCATTATTTTGAGTAGATAGTGTAGATATCTACTTGCTTGCCTGATTTCCTTACTGAGCGAGTTGTATGCTCACCCCCCTTTCTTTACATCTCTCTACAGAGCATCAGCAGTAGAGTGAGAGCTATTGAGGGATAGTATTCTTGAGTCCACTGCTAGTTCCTATCAACCGCCAGGTATACAGATTTTGTATGGTTATGTATCTAAACATAGAAACAGCAGAGTGATATATATGATATATATTATAGGGAATGTATTTGTATTAGCTTTTATATAATCTCAAG
Source organism: Firmiana major (assembly GCA_033439115.1). Lineage (NCBI taxonomy): Eukaryota > Viridiplantae > Streptophyta > Magnoliopsida > Malvales > Malvaceae > Firmiana > Firmiana major. Next base: position 18,775,199 of record CM065913.1, on the reverse strand, counting down.
TGTATTATAAAAGCAGTTACATTCAGTAACAGTATATTGACATGTATTTATGATAATGGATAATGTGGTAAGCAAGGATTCTTACATGAATCACAGCCCAACTATTGAGGAGAGGAAAGGTAAGTTAATAAATGCGAAAAATTTATAGTGGCTTTTGGTTAAGTCCTGGATTGAGAACGGGTCCTGACAAATACTATCCCTCAATAGCTCTCAATCTACTGTTGATGCTCTGTTGAGAGATGTAAAGAAAGAGGGTGAGCATACAACGCGCTCAGTAAGGAAATCAGGCAAGCAAGTAGATATCTACACCATCTACTCAAAATAATGCTATGCCTTAAAATGTTTTTTCCTTAACTCACTTTAAAAGCATGTATTTAAAACACACACACACATATATCTATATACTTGTACAGATTAAATCCCATGTACAGAAATCATGCTTTCTTTCTCAAATGTAGGCATGTAGTGCAAAACAATGCATCTTTATAATATCAGAATGCCTTTAGATAAATCATGCCATTTATATTTCAATCACAGTAAATATGGCATTTAAATCATTCATAACACAAAATCGGAGTCCGACCCATCCCTTAGGTCTGTCCGCAATTAAATCAGTTAATCAAGTGATATATCATGTAAGACTCTGTGGTGAAATGTAAATAGTATCCTGGACTATGATCATATTCGACATGTGATCCCAAGCTACACGGAATCCTAGTGTGCGGGGCATCACTGCTGCAATGGGAGGGGGGTCAGTCCATCACAACTGCCAGCTATATCCTCATCAACTCCACAACACCACACGGTACAGTGTACCCCATGCCACTCTCATTGTACAACATACTCCATGGACCCTACATCACAGTCGGGGTGCCTGCCATAGGTCTTAGCCCTTAAACCATGGAATATCAGACCACGTCTCTAGTATCCTCATGCGAATATCCTCTCACAGTGTGACACTCAGTCTACACAAGGAATCAAGCATGGTTTTCAACATGTATTATATATCACATATAGTGCACCTTTGAGCGTGACTCACAGTCGACACTCCGTTTAAACACTGTTTCACATCACAAACTCAGACTCTAGTGCGTGTAAACCTTTAGCAACTAGGTCAATGCATAGTTCATGTATTAAATCAAGTACGAGCAATAGCTCCAGTACCATGCTATGCACAATATCATCAAATCAAGTACGAGCAATAGCTCCAATACTATGTCATGTATAAATCATGAAGAATCGAGTACGAGCAACGCTCTAGCACTTTGTCATGCATCTCATGAAAAACTCGAGTACGAGTTAATCGCTCCAGCACTCTCTCATGCATATATCATATAAAACTGAGTACGAGTAAGAACTCCAATACTCTATCATGCATGTCATGGAAATCTAGTGCGAATCATAATCCAGCACTAATGTATGTGGAAAATATATGAAATCCAGTGTGAGCTGTGCTCCAGCACGATTCATTCTCACATAATATGATAGATGGCTCTTTAAAAAGGGATGATTTACAAAATATCAAAATTAGCACTATAAAATGTGCTTAATTCACATCAATCTTAAAATCATTAGCCCATCTATTTATTCTTCTGCTAAACAGCAGTAAAACATTCAAAATGGTGGTTTCCATGCTTTTTACAACTTTTCATAAAAGTTGACTTTTTGACTAACTAGGGGTAAAATCGTAATTTGCTACTATCGGGTCACAATAATTATTATTCACTTTCTCTGACCCTCAGAGTTTTAAGTGAATGTAAAAGCAGACGAAAATACATGCAGGTATATCTAACTACTCACAAAAGTCCCTTACCTTAGATCACGTAGTGTGACCTCTCTTCCTCTGTGCAGCCCAAATCTCGCAGTCCGGTCAACTCTCAATATGACTCTGGAGCTGCATTTAACCATTCACTGAGTTAATTATAATTTTCCTACTGTATTACACATTTAATACAGTTCATTTCACTTAAATGGGCCCGTTTACTCTAAATGGGCCTAAATACTTTAATTGAGCCTTAATTCGTATTAAGCCCGTTTTCCGCGTATTATTTCCCTTCATTAGGGTCTATTGACTCATTGGGCCTATCAATACCCATTGGGCTTTATTCCAAGCTCTTTGGATAACCCGTATATCATTTACGACAGTTAATTCAAAATTTTAAATAGAATTCTATAAATGCGAAATTTAATCCGAAATGCGTAAACCAAATCTTAAATACGCAATAATCACATAAATTGTCGTAAATGAGCTTTACTTACCCGAGATTATGCGATGGTATGCAAATCGAAGTTCGATCAGGCTTCTGTTCGAAATTTATCGTCGAACTGCACAATTTTATATATTTAACTTCGGGTTAATTTTTCGACTAAATATAATTTAAATAAATTTATCGAAAATCAAATCGGTCACTTTTGAGCTTGTATCGACTTATTCAAAGTCCGATGAAATTCCAAAAATTTTCCTTTTCTTTTTCTTTCTTTTTCCTATTTTTCCCCTTTTCTCTTTGGCTGAACCGGTTCGGTCCGGTTCAGCGCAGAACCTTCTTCACTGAACCGCCGACCGATTCAGGCTTCCTTTGGTCATGCCAGCGTCTTTCGACCGGTTCCAGACGCATCACCACCTCCGTTAAATGCGCTTCAGCCTGGGGAACACTCGGCCAGGCTCGATTGGAGCCAAGCACCGTCGATAGCCGTCGAATCTCATCTTTTCATCAGCGACAATTTCCTTTCGATTCGCCGACGTCCGGCGTCGGTGACGCGCGTTGTCAGTGCCGATGGGTGCTCACGGACCTCCTCTTCCTTTTTCGGCCTCTGTCCTGGCCGTGGGGTCACCGGTGCTCGCTATTCGGTGGTCTCTTCTCTCCCTCGGCTTGCGTCGATTTCCTCAGTAACTTTCTCTCTCCCCACGTTTCAAATTTCAGATTTTCTCTTCTTATTTTTTTCTTCTTTTATTTATAATATATTTTTATTATTATTTTATTCATTAAAATAATAATAAAAATCCTAAAAATATCTCAAAATATCTAAAAATATCATATTAAATTCATTTAGTCCGTAAATGAATTTATCAGTCCAATTTTGCCTTTCTGGTATATTTTTTCACTATTCTCGGGATCGTTTTTCGGGGTAAAAATTTTGAAAATATTAAATAAATTCATATCGTTATCAATTGGACTCGTAATTCAATATTTTCTTCGATTTTGATCAAGAGTCCTCAATTTCATATTTTTAATAAAATTTTCTCATCGGATTTATACCGAATTTTGGTCATTTGATCGTTTTACCCCTATACTTGTTCGGGAATTACTTTAACCCTTATCTCGCTGTTATGTAGCTTACATGCATTTTTAATTTCTTAAATAGTCGATTGCATGACAGTAAATACTCTTTTTATGATTCAACTATGAAATATAGTGTTCGTACACATAGGAATCATAAGGTATAAGCTACATATAAAATCGAAAACTCGGGTCTGACAATCCTCCCCTACTCAAAAAATTTGGTCCTCCAAATTAGAACCGAGTCAGTCATCAAATAGGTGAGGGTACTTCTCTCGCATCAGACTCTCTAGCTCCCAAGTAGCCTCCTCTGAGGTATGATGCTGCCAGAGAATCTTCACTAACCCAATGGTCTTCGATCTCAATACTTTCTCCTTCCTATCCGATATCTGAATCGGTCCCTTAACATATGACATGTCCTCTCGGAGCTCCAAAGGCTCATAACTAATCACATGTGTCAGATCCAGGTGATACTTCCGAAGCATCGATATGTGGAAGACGTTATGGACACCCCATAAGTCTGGTGGCAATGCCAACCTATACGCCTTATCTCCTACTCGATCAAGTATCTCAAAGGGTCCAATATAGCGAGGATTTAGTTTCCCTCTCTTCCCAAATCTCGTTATGCCCTTGGAAGGAGAAACTTTCAAAAACACGGATTCACCAACTGCAAACTCTAGTGGCCTACGTCTCCTATCAGCGTAACTCTTCTGTCTACTCTGAGCTGTCCTCAGACTCTCTACTATTAAGTCGACATCCTCAGATGCTTGTGTAACCATGTCAGGAGTGAAAATCTTACGGTCACCCACTTCTTCCCATCCAATAGGAGAATGACATCTATGACCATATAAAGCCTCATACGGTGCCATCCCGATACTCGAATGATAACTGTTATTGTAGGCAAACTCGACTAGTGGCAAGTGGTCATCCCAGGAGCCTCTAAAATCTAGTACACAGGCTCTCAACATATCCTCTAGGGTCTGTATAGTCCTCTCTATCTGACCATTTATCTGAGAATCGAAAGCAGTGCTCAAACTCAACTGGGATCCCAAGGCTTCTTAAAAATGTCTCCAAAAGTGGGAAGTGAAGCGGGAATCCCTATCAGAGACTATGCTCACTGGTACATCATGTAACCTCACTACCTTGTGTACATACAGTTCTGCTAATGAATTCAAAGTATCGATCGCTCTCATAGCTAGAAAGTGGGCTGACTTCGTCAGTCTGTCGACTATCACCCATATAGCATCGTGATTCCTACGGGTTCTCTGTAAACCCATCATGAAATCCATGGTGATATGCTTCCATTTTCATGTCGGTATAGGTAGAGGCTGCAATAACCCTGCAGGTTTCTGATGCTCTACCTTTGCCTGCTGACATACGAGACACTTTGCCACAAAGTCTGCTACATCTCTCTTCACACTCGACTACCAGTATACCTTACAGAGGTTCTGATACATTTTGTTACTCCCCAGATGTAACGTATACCTCGTTGAATGAGCTTCCGCCAATATCAATCTCCTAAGTCCTGGATCCTCGGGAACACATAATCTACCTCTGAACCTTAGTAGTCTATCACAACTCAACTCAAAGTCAGTCACTGTGCCCTTCTACATCTGACTACTCACATCCATACAAAATGGATCAGTCTGTTGAGCCACTTTGATTCTGTCTAACAAATCCGGCTCCAAGCGTAGACTAGCTATCACATAGCCTGTATCCATGTCAGAAGGCACGACTCCCAAACTGAGGCTAGTAATTGCTCTAGTAAATCATGTTCCCTAACCATCATATACGATACCATCCCTAGGCTCTTCCTGCTCAAGGCATTGGCTACAACGTTAGCCTTACCCGGATGATAAAGTATCTCACAATCCTCGTTCCATACGAACGATACACTCTTTCAAGTAAGACGTCTCAACGAAGCAGCCAATTTTAAAAATCCCTCAACGAATCTCTGATATATCCAGCTAAACCCAGAAAACTCCTGATCTCGGTGACTGTCCTTGGCTGTTCCCACTGAACTACAACCTCTATCTTCGATGGATCAACTGATACACCATCTCTCGATACAACATGTCCCAAAAATGAGATCTGTGACAACCAAAAGTCACACTTACTGAGCTTAGTATATAACTCCTGCTCTCGTAGAGTTTGCAATACGATCCTGAGGTGCTCCTCATACTCCTCCTTGGATCTCGAATACACCAATATGTCATCGATAAAGACGATAACAAACTGGTTTAAATATGGCTTGAATACATCGTTCATCAGAGCCATGAAAGCAGCTGGAGCATTCGTTAATCCGAATGGCATGACCAAGAACTCATAATGGCCATATCGGGTACGAAATGCTGTCTTAGGTACATCTCCACTCCGAACTTTCAGCTGATAATACCCAAACCTTAGGTCAATCTTGGAAAAGACCTGTGCTCCCTGAAGCTGATCTAATAAGTCGTCAATGCGTGGAAGGGGATACCTATTCTTGATGGTGGCCTTATTTAACAATCGGTAATCTATACACAATCGGAGGCTCCCATCCTTCTTCCTCGTAAACAAAATCGGTGCACCCCAAAGTGAAACACTCAGTTGAACAAAACCCCTATCCAACAGCTCCTGCAACTGTCTCTTGAGCTCCTCCAGCTCAACCAAGGCCATGCGATATGGTGGTCTTGAAATAGGCTCCGTACCAGGCACCAAATCTATATAAACTCCATCTCTCTGTCTAGTGTTAACCCTGGCAACTCATCCGAAAAAACATCTGGGTACTCACTGACCACAGTAATATCTAACAACTCCGGATGTGCCTTGTCCATATCTACCACGTACGCAATGAAACCTTGATATGTTGAAGGTTTTCTAAGTCAGTAGATAATAATAATAACTACTCCTTTTATTTATTCTTTATTAAACTTTATAACATATCTAGTAGGGTTAGGAAACATAACTGTCTTAGCATAACAATCTAAAATAGCATGGTTTGCAGATAACCAATCCATTCCTAATATTATATCAAAGTCACTCATAATTAGTAATATTAGATTGGATGTCATATCCTTGTTCCCTACTCTCAACTTGCAACCATTAAATACATACTCTAAAACTTGACTACTATTCATAAGCGTACTAATCAACATCATTATACATAATGGTGAACGCTCTACATGTCTTGCTAATTTGTATGCAAATGAAAGCGATACAAAAGAATGCGTGGCACCAGGATCTATTAAAACATATGCTTCAATATCATAAATCAGGATGTTACCTTGTATCACATCCGATGAAGCATCAGTTGTCCCCTGGTCCAAAGCATGTAAGCGCGCTCGACCCATCACTTGTTTCCCCTTTTCTTCTGCCGTCACTCTACCTCTCTGAGTAGACGTACCAACTGGAGCTCTATCCAGCTCCCTACCCCTCAGTGGCGCAGTATCAACCATCTCTGGGCAAGCTCTAGCTATATGCCCCCGTCTCCCGCATCGGAAACACACAATAGGAGTCAACGGACACGGTCTACCTCCATGTTGTTTACCGCATCTTCTACACTGATCAACAGCAGGTCTCTATCCTCCTATGGCAATACTCTTTGCTGGAGCTATAATGGGATAAGCAGGAGGTCTAGCAAATCTCTCATGCCTCCTCAACCCGTGATCTATTACCGAAGAGTTTCCTCCTTCCTCGATAATTAAAATCTCTAGCCGACCTCTTCTTCTGTATATCTTGGCTCGGACTAAACTTCCCAAACTCGGAAGCATTTCTTTCATAATCTTACTTGCACAGTTGCACCCTGCGTACTGCTTCCTCATAAGTGGTTATATCTAATGGAACCAACCTGGACCATAGAACTGGTCTCAATCCATCGATAAACCTATGGACCTTCCTGGTCTTACTATAGATAGTATCTGGGTCATATCTCCCTAGGAATAGGAATCGAGTCTCTACTCATCCACTGATAAACTCCCTTGGTTCAGTCCCAAAAACTATGCCTATAGTTTTCGCTGTGCGGTATCGGGAACAAACTGCCTCCTAAAGGCCTCCCAAAATATCTCCCAACTAATATCTATGTGTTGGGCTCTCAATATAGGTCGGGTGGACTTCCACCAATGCTCTGCAGCTCCCTTCAGTTGGAACGTAGCAAATGCTACCATCTCCGATGTCGTACACTCGAAGAATCCATAAAGCTTCTCCATCTCTGCCACCTACTCCTCAGTAGCTACAGGGTCCTTGACCCCACTAAAAGATGGAGGTCTAAACTTCTGGAACTCTTGTAACCGATGTAGATCACATCCGTACCCTAATCCACTACCACCCGAAACTGGTGGGGGTGTAGGAGTATAGGTGTATCAGGGGCAACTACCTCTCTTGTCGTAGGTCCTGCCTCCTGTCCTCACCTACCTGGCATCATCTGTGCCAACATTAGATCACATCCGTACCCTAATCCACTACCACCTGAAACTGGTGGGGGTGTAGGAGTATCTACAGTCCTCGGTGCATGAGCTGTCTGTGTAGGTGTATCAGGGGCAACTACCTCTCTTGTCGCAGCTCCTGCCTCCTGTCCTCACCTACCTGGCATCATCTGTGCCAACATCTCTACAATCGTCTAAAGACTACGCTCTAATCTTGTAAAGCGCATCTCAGTACACTCGGGTGCCTCAGTAGCATCGGGAGTCTCATGCATAGGTAATGGTTTGGCAGTAGCTCGTCTCTCAGGCCTATCTCTACGACCTCGAGCCCTACCGCTCGTACCTCTACCACTACGCGTATTTGCCATATAGGCAAAGTTCCTGCATTCATAACCATGAATTAGTCTGTCTCCTATCTGGTATACACAGTTATATATAAAACACAACACAATACTATGGGGATGTACACTTTCCTATTTCCTAACACCGACTCACATCAGACCAACCTCAGCTCTGATACCATTCTGTCAGGACCCATTCTCAATCCATGACTAACTAAAAACTACTACAAATTTTTTACATTTTTAACTTACCTTTCCTCTCTACAATGGTTAGGCTGTGATTCAATGTTAGCTTCCTCGCATACCACATCATTCATTATACATACATGTCAATATACTGTTACTGACTGTAACTGCTTTTATAATATATATGAGATTATATAAAAGTAAATACAAATACATTCCCCAAAATATATATCATATATATCACTGTGCTGTTTCTATGTTTAGATACATAACCGTATAAAATATGTATACCTGTCGATCGATAGGAATTAGCAGTGGACTCGAGAATACTATCCCTCAATAGCTCTCAATCTACTGCTGATGCTCTGTAGAGAGATGTAAAGAAAGGGGGTGAGCATACAACGCGCTCAGTAAGGAAATCAAGCAAGCAAGTAGATATCTACACTATCTACTCAAAATAATACTATGCCTCAAAAAGTTATTTCCTTAACTCACTTTAAAAGCTTGTATTTAAAACATATATATCTACTTGCTTGCCTGATTTCCTTACTGAGCGCGTTGTATGCTCTCCCCCCTTTCTTTACATCTCTCTACAGAGCATCAGCAGTAGAGAAAGAGCTATTAAGGGATAGTATTCCTGAGTCCACTGCTACTTCCTATCGATCGATAGGTATACATGTTTTGTATGGTTATGTATCTAAACACAGAAACAACACAGTGATGTATACAATATATATTATGGGGAATGTATTTGTATTTGCTTTTATATAATCTCACATATATTATAAAAGCAGTTAGAGTCAGTAACAGTATATTGACATATATGTATGATAATGGATGATATGGTAAGCGAGGATTCTGACATCGAATCACAGCCCAACCATTGAAAAAAGGAAAGGTAAGTTAAAATGCGAAAAATTTGTAATGATTTTTGGTTAAGTCATGAATTGAGAACGGGTCCTGACACACTATCTACAAAATACTATGTTCCTGCCTTGAAATCATTTCCTTATCTATGCGTATCTAAAGCATGCATCTCACTCAAAGCTTTTATGCCATATATATATATATCGATACAAATCATCAGTTATAAAACTGGAAATATGCTGGTTTAACAACTCAGCAGTTTATGCAAATATTGCATTTCTCATGTGATTTCACTTAAATCATATTTTTGTCATGCCATTCAATTAAATCAAAATAATATGGCATATCATCATGGTTAAAAGCATGGAAAAATTGGGCCTCACCCATCCCTCGGGTTACCCTTTTCACAATTCACAAATTCACATGTTCATACTATAAAAATCATGTGATAAGTTTATTCAAGAAACTCAATTTACATTGCATGAAAAGAAAGCGAGATAGGAGACTACATGTTCCGAGATTATGATCATAACTCATTTTTCGTGATCCTAGGCTACACAGTACTCAGTGTGTGGAGTCTCACAATTGCTGTAACGGAAGGTGGGTCAAATCCATACCGTCAGCTCACAACTCACTCTCATATTGTGTACTCACGGTACAACGTACTCCATGTGATATACATAGTACACAGTACTCCATGGACCCTATCTCAAGGTGGGATGTTTGCCATGAGTCTTAGTCCTCATACCTTGGATATACCTCATAGTTAGGATGCTTGCCATAAGTCTTAGTCCTCCTACTATGGGTTTATTTTTGATAGTGTCACGACCCTCAACTTACCAAAAATTGTCATAAATTTTTCACTTTTCATGCATTATTTAGTTTTCATCCCTACCTTACCTCAATCGTGATCAGCTACCCTCTCAACCGTTAGGCTGTGTGTCAATGTCTACCTCACCCAACCATAACAATTTCATTTGCATTAAAATTTAGAAGTAAACATTTGTATAAATAAATCAGAGTGTTGTTTACTTGTGTTTACATTGATTTGCATCCCAAATAGTTACATACAAAATGCTACTGTGCAATAGAAAGTTTAGATACAAAATTACTTCAATGTGTATACCTTATGCGATGGGATGCAGTGGATACCAAAAGGGAAGCCTCTAGTCGCTGTCAATCTATACTCAAATCTCTGTAGAGAGGGAAAAATAAGAGGGGTGAGCAAACCACACGCTCAGTAAGGCAATCATGCAAACATTTAGATACTGCACTATCTACGTGATCATGATGCCATGCTCAAAACCATACAGTTTCTCATTCACATCTCAAAAGCATTAGTTCATGCTTGTGTTAATGGCATGTACAGCAATTCATGCCATTTAAATCAGTGCACAAGTCAAATTTAAAGCATGGCATTAATCATCATGCATATTTCATAAACAAGGCATGGAAAAATCATCATGCATCAGCGCACTTTAAAACCATTAACATACTTTCTCATCTCAAACAAATCAACGCTTGTCAGGACATCAGCCCCTCCCTCGGACTGTCCTGACTCACAAAGCATTTCAAAACATGGATTTATTCATAAACACAGACATGTGAGATAGGCAATATAATAAGGGAAATCTCCTTGAGGACAATGGCCATAACCTATGATCCCATGCTACACTGATCAGGTGCGCAGGGTATCACCACTATATGCTTCCACACGGGAGGTGGGTCAAGTCCAGCCTGTCGGTCCATAGCAAATCTAATCATCATCCGAAGATGACATATCACAATCTCAACAGGGTATAACATACTCCATGCTACCTGCACGGTACAACATACTCTGTGGACCCATATCAATACATCATATTCACACCAAATATAAAAAATGCACGTGCGAGCCTATTTAATCAGTTCGGCACCGAATCTATCCGAAGCTTCAAACACGACAACAAGTATGGTGGGCATCTAATGCGAGCTATGCTCCAGCACTGTTAGCACTGAATTTTATATATGTTTAGGACCCTTTTTACTTAGTTATTTGATTTGTTCTTTGCAATATTAGGTATGTTTTATGTGTTTTATGTACTTGTGCAAGAAAAAGAACAATTTGGAGAAGTCAAGGCTTTTAGAGCTGGTTCTGATGATTTCGTTAAGAATTGAAATTACTTGGTGCTGATCGTGACTTATGCTGCAGCAATAGAAGAAACTGGACAGTGCATAGCAGATTTGAGGAATTAATACCATTGTGGCAACATAGCAGTCTGATTAGGGCAACACTATTTTGCCACGTGGCCTTTCGCGATTTAGTATTTGGAAACCTTATAAACAGTCTTTTTATCAAAATTTCGAGGGGAGGCTGCTGCTCAAGACTTCAAGATTAATTTAGCTCCATTAAAACTTTATCTTTTTCATCTTTTTACCATATTTATTCTTAGGATGTCAGATTTGATTTCTTAGATGTTTATTATGATGTCTAAGAACTAAACTCCATTTTCCAAGAATCGATGTAACCAACTTTGCGCATATTGCAATTACTTTGTGATGTTGTTTAGATGATTTCAGTTGTGTTTATTTAATCTGGTTGTTCTTAATGCTCTAGTTGATTGGCCACCTATTAGATGAATTAGTATAAGAATTCGGCACTCGAGAGAGGGGATTGTTTATATGCACAAGGGTAGATTAACATATGACATCGTTAGATCGAGAGGTTGATAATTCTTATGAGCCATAGAGAAACGTATTACTATTGCTTAATGAACCCTATTATTTGATTATGAATCGAGAGGTTAGGATTAGGTAAATTGGGTATGACTGTTTAAAACTCGAGAGAGATAAATAGGAAATAGTTTCGGCTATAACCAATTTGAAATCAAAAGAACAATTTATTAAAGGAGTTGCATGAACCCTAGTTAGGTGAAATCGGTTTCTAGGAATATTTTGTTATTGATATTTTCATTCGTGATTATTGTGATTTGCTTTAATTAATTTGTTTCATAGTTAATAGTTAGAATAGTTAAATAGGATTTTAACCAACATTAATTGATTTTCTAGATAAAGCTAAAGGTTGTTGATTACAGTGATTAGCGGTAGACATAATTCTCCGTGGGATGATACTCATATTTAGTCTATACTCGAAAACTGACCTGTGCACTTGCAGTAGTGTTCCATTTAGGACAACAAGTTTTCTGGCGCCGTTGTCGGGGAACTGTTGTCTAGTTTCTTGTTGACACTGTTCCCCAATAGCCTTTACTTTAATTTAGATTTTTATTTTTATTTTTGTTTTAATCTATTATCTATGATATTTTTTTTTCAGGTGAATCGTAAAAACTCGCAGCAGTGGAAGTGCAGATATAAAAGAGTTAGATCTAGAGCTTGAGAGAACCATCAGACAAATTCGCCAAAACAGATTTGAAGAGAAAGATCGAAATTTAATCATAGTAGATCATAATCAGCAGTAGCGAGCTATACGCGATTATTTCACCCCAGTTGTGAATCAGAATTTCGCTGCTATAAGAGAGATTCCTGTGAATTGCAACAACTTTGAATTAAAGCCGACATTGATCAACATAGTTATGCAAAACCAATTTGAAGGTTCGGCTATGGAGGATCCTAATACACATTTGACAAGTTTTCTACAGATTTGTAGCACCATTAAGATTAATGGAGCCCCTGATGATGCTATTTGGCTAAGGTTATTTCCTTTCTCTCTTCGGGATAAAGCCTTGAGTTGGTATCAAAATCTACCAGTAGGAAGCATTCTGACATGGGCAGTGATGGCATAGAAATTCTTGGTAAAGTATTTCCTACCAGGAAAGACTATGCAGATGAGATTAGAGATTACCCAGTTCACACAGTTAGACCAAAAGCCATTACATGAGGCATGGGAGCAATTTAAAGAGTTATTACGTAGATGCCCTCAGCATGGATATGATGAAGGAAACCAGATACATGTTTTCTACAAAGGCATGACTCCGCAGACAAGAGCTACTGTGGATGCCTCAGTAGGAGGTTCACTACGGTCTAAGACACTTGATCAAGCTATGCAGTTACTTGAGGAGATGGCTATAAACAGTAGCTGATGGCCAAGTGAAAGAGCTAATGTCAGAAGAGTAGCAGGTATGCATGAGTTAGATATGCAGACAGCCATTCTAGCAAGACTTGAGCAGATTTTGACATAAATAGCTTCAATGGGATATAAGGGCCGCAAGCTGTGATTCATCCTGACAAAGCAAATCCTTACTTGATAGGGACAGATTTGGAGCAGGTGAATTATGTTAATAATCATAACTTTTGTTTTTAAGGAGATCAGGTTCCAAACTATTACCAACCAGGATTTAGAAACCATGAGAATCTATCTTATGGTAATTCTAAGAATGTTCTAAACCCACCAGCAGAAAGTAACAGCAATACAGGATTCAATAACCAAGGGAATCCCTAAGGTTATGGTGGAGTTAGAAGGAACGAATTTGAGGAATTCATGGTTGAAAGTATAACATGATTTAGCAAAACTGATGTGCGGTTAGACATTATGGAAGTTAAAGTGTCAGAGATGGGTACTAGTCTTGGTGCGCAAATGAAGTATATGGAGACTACTTTGGGACATTTAGCTGCAGCTGTCAGTTCTTTGAATAAAAGAGGTAAGTTCCCAGTGATATAGTGTTAAATTTGAAAGAACATTGCAATACTATATCTTTGAGAAGTGAGAAAACCTATGAGTCGCTAAAGGTAGCAGAGAAAGAAGAAACTGCGCCAATCACTGAGGTGCAAAAGAAGAAGACCGAACCTATTGTGTCAAAGGATGCCGAATCAGAAACGGTTAAACAAGGAGTTGATTCTAAACCTTTTAGTAAACTTTTTCCTGATAATCCTCCTTTGTTGAAACCATCTATTCCTTATCCTTAAGCTTTGTATAAAAGGAAGATTGAATTTAAGTTTAAGAAATTTTTAGATATGTTTCAGAAATTACATATTAACATTCCGTTTGTTGATGCCTTGCAGCAGATGCCGCATTATGCGAAATTCATGAAAGAGGTGCTGTCAAAGAAATGGAGACTTAAGGATTATGAAACTATCAACTTGACAGAGGAATGCAGTGCAATTTTACAGCAGAAGTTACCGCAAAAATTGAAAGACCCTGGAAGCTTTACTATTCCATGCGAGATTGGAGGATCGAAAGTGGGTAAGGCATTGTGTGATTTAGGTGCTAGGATAAATTTAATGCCTTTATCTATTTTCAAGAGCCTAGGTCTTAGAGATGTGAAGCCGACCACCATAACACTGCAACTAGCAGATAGATCGATTACTTATCCCAGAGGTATAGTAGAAGATGTACTTATTAAAGTTGTTAAGCTAATTTTTCCTGTCGATTTTGTAGTCTTAGATTATGAAGAGGACAGAGAAATTCTGTTTATACTTGGGAGACCATCCTTGCCACTGGGAGAGCACTAATTGATGTTTAGAGAGGGTAATTAACCTTGACGATGAATGATGAATCGATTATGTTCAACATCTATAAGGTGATGAAATTCGCTAATGAGCCAGAGACTTGTAAGTTGATTGAAGTGGTGCAGAGTTGTGTATAGGAAGTTGGAACAAAGGAAGTACCAACTGATCCTATGGCTCAGTGTCTGGTGAATTCAGTTTCTAATTTTGATGATGAATTATTAATTGATGAAATTAAAAGTTGTGTTGCTACTTTGGAAGCTAACCCATTAGAAAGTGTGACTACAATAACTAAGGAAAAGATTGACAAGTCGCAGGTAAGTGAGAAAAAAGAAGATAAAATCGAATTGAAAGAATTACCAAGCCATTTGAGGTATGCCTTCTTAGGTGATGATAGTACTTTTCCTATGATTATTTCATCATCTTTATCTGCTGCAGAGGAAGACAAGTTGCTTAGAATCTTAAGAGAGCACAAATCGACATTGGATGGTCCATTGCTAACATCAAAGGAATTATTCCCTCCATTGTGATGCAAAAAATTTGGTTGGAGAAAAATCATAAACCCTGTATTGAACCATAGAGAAGACTGAATCTAGCAATGAAAGAAGTTATTAGAGATGAGATTTAAAATTATTAAATGCTAGTATTATATATGTGATATCTGATATTTCTTGGGTGAGTCCTGTGCAGGTTGTGCCTAAAAAAAGGTGGAATGACAGCAGTTCGTGACACCAACGATGAAATCACATCCACCAGAACGGTAACAGGTTGGAGAGTCTGCATCGATTATAGGAAGCTGAACAAAGCTAGTAGAAAAGACCACTTCCCGCTTTCATTCATTGACCAAATGTTAGATAGACTAGCCGAACACAGTTATTATTGATTTTTCGACGGCTACTCGGGCTATAACCAGATTGCGATAGCCCCAAAAGATCAAGAGAAAACAACCTTCACTTGCCCATATGGAATTTTCACATATAGGAGGATGCCTTTCGGCTTGTGTAACGCCCCAGCAACCTTCCAGAGATGCAGGATGTCGATCTTCGCTGACATGGTTGAAGAGATAATGTAAGTCTTCATGGATGACTTCTCGGTATTTGGTAAGACTTTTGACCAATGTTTATCTAATTTGGCACTTGTTTAGCACAGATGTGAAGAGATGAATCTCGTCTTAAATTGAGAGAAGTCCCATTTTATGGTACAAAAAGGAATCGTCCTTGGACATAAAATTTTAGCTCACGACATTGAGGTAGATAGAGCTAAAGTCCCTGCTATTGAAAAGCTTTCCCCTCTAAAATCAGCCAAAGTCGTGAGGAGCTTTTTGGGACATGCAAACTTCTGTCGTAGATTTATCAGGGACTTTTTGAAAATCTCAAAACCTTTATGTAATTTATTAGAAAAAGATGTTGATTTTGTCTTTGATGATCTTTGCTTGCAGGCGTTCGAAAAGATCAAGAATGAGCTTCTTTCTGCACCTATTATGATCGCACCTGATTAGACATAACTACTTGAATTGATGTGCGATGTGAGCGATTTTGCAATTGGAGCAATCCTTGGGCAGAAAAGAGATAAGATTTTTTGGGCTATCTATTACTCAAGCAGGACCTTAGAAGAAGCTCAAAAAATTTACACAACAACGGAGAATGAGATACTTACACTTGTACATGCATTTGACAAGTTTAGACCATACTTAATTGGGGGCAAGGTTATTGTCTATATAGACCATGCCGCTATTCGGTATCTATTTGTGAAGAAGGATGCCAAACCCAGACTTATTAGATGGATCTTGCTTTTGTAAGACTTTGATTTTGAGATCAGGGACAAAAAGAGATCCGAAAATGTTGTAGCTGATCATTTGTCTAGGTAGGAGTAATTTGAAATTCAGCAAGAACAACCTATTCAAGAGGAGTTTCCATATGAAACAATAATGAAAATTGGTGCAAATCTGCCCTGGTTCGTAGACATAGTGAATTACTTAGCAGGAAGATTAATGCCAAGTTATTTAACTTATCAACAGAGTAAGAAATTATTCCATGATGTCAACTCAAATTTTTGGGATGGCCCTCTACTGTTTAAGAAGTGTCCAAACCAGATTATAAGAAGGTGCGTGCCAGAAGATGAAGTTCAGGAAATTCTACGTCACTGTCATGCTGCAGCATATGGAGGCCATTTTGGTGCAGAACGTAAGTAGCAAAGGTGCTGCAATGTGGTTTTTATTGGCCTAGTGTGTTCAAAGATAGCTACATGTTTGTAGAAACATGTGACAGATGTCAAAGGGTTGGAAACATTTCAAGAAGGTATGAATTACCTTTGATAAATATTCTAGAAGTGGAAATCTTTGATGTATAGGGTATCGATTTTATGGGGCCGTTTCCTCCATCTTTTAGGAAGCTATATATTCTCCTTGCTGTTGATTATGTCTCTAAGTGGGTAGAGGCAATAGCAACACTAACAAATGATGCAAAAGTGGTGATTCGATTTCTACACAGGAATATTTTGATAAGGTTCGATACTCCAAGGGCTATCTTGAGTGATGAAGGCACTCATTTTTGTAACAAAGTCTTCAGTGGTTTGATGTCAAAGTATGGAATTTTACATAAAGTAGCTCTCGGTTATCATCCGCAGACAAATGGTCAAGTTGAAATTTCAAACCGAGAAGTGAAGTTGATCTTAGAGAAAACTATAAATCTGAATAGAAAAGATTGGGCTAACAGGTTAGATGATGCGCTTTGGGCATACAGAACGGCCTATAAGACTCCAATTGGGATGTCTCCCTATAGGTTGGTATTTGGTAAGGCATGTTATCTACCTGTAGAGCTTAAGCATCGAGCTTACTGGGCCATTAAGAAGCTCAATTTTGACTATGACAAGGCTGGAGCAAATCGGTTACTCTAATTGAATTAGCTTGATGAGATGAGGAATGAGTCCTATGACAATGCAAGGATTTATAAAGATAGGACCAAGAGATGGCATGACAAGATGATAATGAGACGATAATTCCCTCCTAGATAGCAAGTTCTCTTGTATAATTCACGGCTGAAATTATTTCATGGCAAGTTAAAGTCAAGGTGGTTAGGACTGTTTGTGATACACCAAGTTTTCCCATATGGAGCAATTGAGCGGAAGAATTCGGATGGGAGCTTGTTCAAGGTCAATGGGCAGCATTTGAAGTATTATTATGGAGAGGAGGTGCATAAATTAGAAAGCATTCCCCTTAGTGAATCGAATTGAGGAGACTGAAAGAAGTCTGTCTGAAGACTTAACATTAAGCGCTTTTGGGAGGCAACCCAATTTTTTTTTTAGGATTTTTAGTTTTTAAATTCTTTTTATTTTTATTTGATTTTAGTGGTGTGTTTTTATTTTTATTTTTTTAATTTATTTAATTATGTTGCGTTTTATTTTGCAGGCATACGCATATGAAGAGCACTGTTTGGAAGTTTAATTTTCATGGTTTTTCAAGAAAGAATGCATGAGTGCGTGTGACACGATCTAAATGTATTGTCCGCAAGTGCACGGGTCGTACAAGTAATAATGAGATTTGAGTCTCGAGTTATCATCCCACAGAGAAGTTGACTAGCCTAATTAACTACCGGTTAATCTTACTGACACGCCCAAAAGGTATATGTCCGCAAGTGCATGGGTCGTACAAGTAATAATGGAATTTGAGTCGCGGAATTATCTTCCCACAGAGAAGTTTACTAGCCTAATTAAGAACCGATTAATCTTACCCTAAGTATATTCTAGCGAATTATGAGATTAAGGTGGGTGATCTACTAATCTAGAATTGAAAATACCGAAAGCAATAAAATAATAAAACTATAAAATAAAGAAAAATAAAACCGAGCAAAATTACTTACAGTGCTCAACGCAATTAAAATCAAAAACCTACAAAAGAAATTAAAACAGTTAAAACTAATTAACGCAATTAAAATAAAATGCAATTATGAAAATAACAAAGAAAGATAAATTAAACTAAATTTAACAAACATAAAATGCAATTAAACTACTTAATCAAAATGCAATTTAAACTAACCTAAGATTTAATGAAATAAATTTACCCCTAATCTAATTCTAAATGAACACTTAATTAACTATCATCCTAATTAGAACTAAGTTTTATATTACTATGCAAGAATATTAACATGCAATTTAATTAAAGACTTTAAACTAAGCTTAACAAATTAAATTGAAATTAAACTAAACTAACAATGCATGAAAATGAATTAATTGCTAGAGTTGAATGCCAAACAAGCCTTAAGCATTTTAAACCATTCCCTCCCTTTACTGTTCACGTGTCTTCTAAAATTATGTTTCTTTCTAAACTTTCACGGTTTTGGCAACTATCTCTCGGCACTCTGCTTGCTTTCGGTTCTGATTTCTACTCCAGGCCTGTCTCGGTTCCGCTTCCTGCTGCACCATTTCCTGCTTCAGACTGTTTCTGGTGTGTCTCGGTTCTACTGTGTCATATGCTCCTGCTGCACTCTGCTTCTCGGTTCTGACCAGTGTACATTGTCCATGCTCCTCTTCAGCAGGATTTTGTCCTGCTCTCGGGTTGCCATCTGCTGTAGGTCCTGCACTATTTTGTCCTCTGCTCCAAGTGCTCCAGGAAGGATCCGCTTCTGCTGTTTCACGTTCTCGGCTCTCGGTCTGGATACGCACTGCTCTCGGTCCTGCATCTTCCAGCTCTCGCTCCTGCATTGTCTGTCTCTGCTTCTGTCATGCTGCTGCTCTCGGTTGTGCCTACTCCTGCATAGCTTTTGTATTTCTCAATAATGAAAATCTCCTTCAGCCGATACTTAACCCGAACACAGCACACAATTGAAACAGGGGAGACCAGAGGAGAACTCTCGGTTTCCAGGCATGCTGCTGCTTTCGGGAAGCTAGCTTTGCTCTCGGTTCATGATCTGCTGCCAGGATCTCGGGTTTCTTTCATGGTTCATGAGATCACACCAGCTCCCCACATTCTCGAGTAACAAGGACAGCTAACGAAAAGAAAGAAAAGAATAAAACTACATGGGAAGCAAACCGAGAATAAAAAACAAAACAAAAACAAAATCTGAAAATGAAGGAAAAACCAAGAACTACCACTATGAAGAATTATGCAAAACAAAACTTGAAAATAAAAGACTGGATTATAACCAAACCAAGAAGAAGGATGAGTAAATGAGGCTGCAAATCAACATGAAAAACTTTTCATAAATGAAAACAAATGAAGATGAACAGTAACATAGAACATGGTTTCGGGAAAAACTTCTAACAATAATAACAACTAAATTAATCTAACTAAACTACTCTAACTACTTCTACACTAACACTACTCCTACTCCTAAAATTACATTTACTTCTACTCCTAAAATTACATCACATTTTCAATTGTCATCCTTTCCTATTTATAAACACACTAGGGGTAAAATGGTAATTTTCATATCCTTGATGAGTTGGCATTTTTTTGGCCACTTGTCTTCACACCATTGGCTCCTTGAAAAGATGTTTCCATGTCATCGGTTTTCCTGTCCAATTGGATGTGCTAGGTGGCATGACTCATGTTGTCCGCGTGGGTCAATCTTGATTTTTGCCCAATTCCGATCCATTTTCTACTGAAATATTCAAAATTCATCCGAATTTAATTTATCTGCAAACATAAGAATTTTAATTAAATAAAGGGGATAATTAACAAAATAAATTGGGGATTTAAATAATTAATTAGAAAATTAAGCACAAATAATTCTAAAAATATAGAATTATCACTTACTCTAAGTATATCCTAGCAAATTATGAAGTTTTGATTATCGGTGGTCTACTAAGTTTGAAATTATAAATACTGAAAATAATAAAACTATAAAATAAAGAAAATAAAACCGATCTAAGTGTTACTTACCGAGCTTCACGCAATTAAAATCAATACCGACGAAAATAATTAAAACAATTAAAATTAATTAACGCAATTAAAATAAAATGCAAATATGAAAATAAAGAACTAAAATTAAACTAAAATTTAAACAAACTTAAAATAAAAATGCATGTAATTAAACTAACCTAAAATCTAATAAACATAAAAACCAAATTAAAAAAATGCATGAAAAACATTTAATCTAGATTAATTCTAAATGCCACTTATAAAGCACTAAACTAAAATAAAATCTTAAAACATGCAAAACAATAAAGCTAACCTACCATTACTTAATTAAATTACCTAAATAACAACTAACAAGTATTAATCAATTTAATTCATTAAAGTAAAAACATGAAATAACACATTATTTGGCCAAACAAGGCCTTAACCAAATTTAGAAACCAAAAGTGTCCCTCCAAACATTATTCACGTGTCTTTCCAAATTCATGTTTTTTTCTAAACTTTCATGGTTTCGGCTACTAGCTCTCGGTCGGTTTCTACATGTTCACCTGGTAGTGCACCCTGCTAGCTCTCGGGTTCTGCAGTGTCCTGCTGTGTGGTTCTGCTTCTGCACCATTTCCTGTTTCAGACTCCATTCTCGGTTCTGATGTGTCTTGCTGCAAGGTCTGCCATCTGCTGCCATTGCTGCTATCAACTGCAGGTGTTGTTTCTGTCTGACTGCTGCTCTAGGCATTCTCGGTTCTAGGTGCTCACGGGTTCAGCTCCATGCTTAGCAACATAGCCCTGCCAGCAAACTATATCCATGGTGCAATTCCTGCAACACGGTTTATGAGCTGTTATAACCAAATGGGAACAACACAGCAGCTACTTCAGCGAACTCCAAGCCTCCTCCTGCTTCAGTCTAGCACTCAACAGCTTAACATTAACCCGAGCCTCACTCCTACAGCAGAAAGCAATGAGCAATGCAGGTTATAAACAACACATAGATGAACAGTAATATTACACTAAAACAGAACATAACATAGTGCATTTGTAATTCCCGATCACTCCCATGGTGCGCTCAGTCCCTGCTCTGTGATGCATGGAGACAATAAGTAACAATAAGCAAGATGGAAATAAATAACTAACTAAAAAAAATAGGAAATGTAGTGATGCACAAAAACAAAACCGAGAAGGGAGAATGCAGTAGAAAGAAACGGTAGCAAGCATTAATATGCAGTAAAAAATGGCTTATGTGTATTGCAAACAAAGTCAAATGAAACAAGGAAAATCAAATAACAATGCATTACTAGATAAAAGTTCAAAAACTAAAAGAACTAAGTGAAGATTGGCAACTGAAAAATTAACCAAAACTACAATACCCGAATGCACATGAACCTGGAATCCATCATTCTCGGTTAGCTTCATTTTCTTTTCCAACATGATTCCACAATGCTCTTGATATGGAACAATGTTCAATATCATTCCTCATCAAGGCACCAGAACCGAAATGGAGAAGAATGATTGAAGAGTGCTTGTAACCCGAATACACACGAGGAAACTAAATCGAGAGCTAGGAAAATAAAACTTGCTTCAACAAAAACATCAACAGTTTAGGAAAATCGAGAATGAGAAAAAGAGAAGCAAAACACTTTCCATTAACTTTCATTGAATCCAATATAAAGGAAATAACTTTGATAATATGAACTACAAGTAACCGAGTAAAGAAAATGAAAAACTTCATAAAAACATTAAGAGAGTTTCATGAATAGTGAACAAAGCTTGCTTAAATTTTCTATTCGGGAAAGCCTCTAAGGAAAATAAATTAAAACTATTCTAACACTACTCCTACTTCTACACTACATTACACTACTCCTACTCCTACCTTACATAGTTATTTCAATTGCCATCCTTTCCTATTTATACACACAAAAGGGGTACAATGGTAATTTCCACATCCAAGATGAGTTGGCATTTTTTTGGCCACTTGTCTTCACACCATTGGCTCTTTGAAAAGATATTTCCATGTCATTGGTCTTCTTATCCAATTGGATGTGCTAGGTGGCATGGCTCGTGTTGTTCGCGTGGCTCAATCTCGATTTTAGCCCAATTCCGACCCATTTTCTATCGAAATATTTAAAATTCATCTGGATTTAATTTATCTGCAAACATGAGAATTTTAATTAAATAAAGGGGATAATTAACAAAATAAATTGAGGATTTAAATAATTAATTAGGAAATTAAGCATAAATAATTCTAAAAATATAGAATTATCACACCCCGAAACTTGAGCTTTTGCTTGTCCTCAAGCAAAACAAAATGATTGTAGGAATAACAAGTACAAAACACAATAATTTCCCTAATATCATCCTCAAAGAAAAAGTACAGATTATGAAATCAAAGACTCACAATTACAAGTCCAGCACTTAGAATTATTCAATCATAAGTCCTAACCCAAATTGGACTCCTCGTGAGTGTGTGAAAAATGTCTAAGTCACTTCTCAATACATTATCCGGATCAGATTATGCAAACACATTGAATGCAAAGTCAATGACATGTGATCATTCCCATAAGTTTGTTTTTCACTTCTCTCTCCACTAATGTAGTCACACTTAACTAAAGATCAATAGGACTTCATTAAGCTTGTAATGTAAGGCTGGGGCTAAGGTATGATAAAGTCGATTTAAGTTTAATTACCCCTTAACATGCATTACTTCTAGGATCTTTAATGTAAGAGCTCAATTTATTTCCCCCAAACTTATTTATTTCACTATACTTTTTATTCTATTTTTGTATTTTTCTTCTTTTTTTCTTTTCTTTTTCCTTTTTTTTTTGAACATTCACTATCACCAGATACCCATATGTATAAAGCTCAAAATATATCCCAATGACTTTCATGCTTTCGGGGTAGGGGATAGGAACAAAGCATTTAAGTTAAGGAAAATTATAAGGAAGTGTATTTACAGAGAAATGCTTATTTGGCCCAGATGGGTGACTAGGGATAAAGTATGTACAGGGATGGCTCGAAAGGCTCAAACGATCCAAAGATGGCCTAAATCATCTCCCTAATTAAATGTGATCTAATATTTCACCTCGAGATTAGATCAAACAAATTCTAGAATATGATACACAAAATCAACTAAAAAAATGCAATCCTAAGTCCACAAAAGCTTTCTCTAAATAAATATACAGATTCATGACATGACATGTGCGTAAGATGAGGAAATCACAATCAAAATCAAGACAAATTCAAGAATTCAACTTCATGCTTTTCCTATAATCATGCTTCTTAGTCAATCAAAATCAGACTTAATCATGGGGTCATATCATCGGAATATGGGAAAGCTACATGCTAAGTACTAAATCATCCCAAAATCAAACAATTTAAGCTCAATTTTTTTAAACATTTAGAAATTTTTTTTTTCAATTTTGCCCAAATTTTTGAAAAGTGCTCAAGTGATATTCCTTCCCCTAAACTTAAAGTGCACAATGTCCTCAGTGTGTAGATAATATAAACATTTAAGCTCAAGAACAGAGTACTCCCATTTCTGATGTTGATGAATAATCGAAGCTTGATTGAAAGCATAATACTGTAAAGGCAATCTGCAAAATAAACAAAGAAAGAAACAGCAAAAAAAGAAAAGAACTATATACAAAATGAAAAAGAAAACACAGTCACTTCAAATGCAGCTGAAGAAAAGAACACTCAGCAGCAGGGCGAAAAGTAGGAGGGTCATCCAAACTGGTGACATGGTGCTGACAGCTAACTCCTCTTGAGCCCTATCTACTTCCTTCTTTCTCTCAGATATTATATGCTTAAGCCTTATATTCTCCTCAATCTCCATCTTAAAACACTCTTGAGAGTCATCAGGGAGCTTCAAAGGTTTGAAAACATTAAACTTTACTTCCTGATCTTGGACTCTCATCATTAACTCCCCCTTTTGTACATCTATTACTGTTCTACCAGTAGCCAGGAAAGGTCTACCTAGTATAATGGGGACTTCCCTGTCTTCCTCCATGTCCAAAACAATAAAATCTACAGGGAAAATAAACTTATCCACCTTTACTAAGATGTCCTCAATGACCCCATTCGGATATTTAACTGATCAATCAGCTAACTAGAGGGTTACTGTGGTGGGCTTGGCATCCCCTATTTCTGACTTATGATAGATAGACGATGGCATCAAATTTATACTAGCTCTTAAATCGCACAGGGCTATACCAAAGAATAAATTTCCAATAGTACATGGTATGGTAAAACTCCCGGGATCCTTGAGCTTGGGGGATAATCTTCTCTGGATAATAGCACTACATTCCTCAGTTAAGGCTACCGTCTCATAATCTTCCAATCTCCTTTTCCTAGAGAGGATATCCTTCAGAAACTTCACATAAATTGGCATTTGATCTAAAGCATCTGCGAAAGGAATGTTGATGTGGTGTTTCTTAAAAATCTCAAGAAATTTATCGAATTGTTGATCCAATTTTTTATTTTGGAACCTCTGACGAAAAGGTACTGGTGGTTTAACCGGAGAGGATGTAGTGGAAACATGTATAGCATCAAAGGGCGAGGAAGGCTGTGAAATAAAAGAAGGTATAGATGAAGAAGTGCGCAGCTTGGATTCTTTTGCAGCCTGATCTTGATGTTAATGCTCTTTTTGAGCTGCTTTGTTAGAACTTATGGGTTTTTCAACTATGGGCTCAATAGGATTGGACTTACTTTGTGGCTCATGTAGCTCTTTGCCGCTCCTAAGGGTGATGGATTTGACATATTCCTTACCCTCCCTTTGCTTAACAAGATTAGCTTCAGTGTTACTAGGAAGGGTCCCTTGAGGACGTTGGCTAAGAGCATTTGCTATTTGTCCTACCTGAACCTCTAAGTTCTTAATTGAAGTAGCTTAATTTTGCAGGATAGTCATGAACATTTCCTCAAGCGAGGGCTTCTTCTCAGCTGCTGGTACATGGTAATGTTGTGGCTGCGTAGGTTGTGGTGGTGGTGATGGATGATATTAAAATTGAGGTGGGGATGGATGATGTGGTGGATGGTATGGAAATTGCGTCTGTGGTGGTACCTGAAGTTGTGGAGCTTGAAAACCAGGGAGTCCTACAGGTTTAGAGCTAGAATTTTGCCCTTGGTTTTAGCTTCAGGAGAAGTTAGGATGGTTCTTCCACACTAGATTATAGGTGCTTGAAAAATGGTTATTCTGTTGCGTTTGAGAAGGGGTAACATACTGAATGATTCTAAGTTGAGCGGACACCTATCTACAGAGTGGGTACCACTACACAGCTCACAGGAAAGAAAAGGACTTTAGACAGAATACATAGGGTTAGGACTAGTGAGAGGCTTATGTTGGGTACTGAGCGACTCTACCTTCTTCGTAAGGTTAGCGATTTGAGAGGTCAAGGTAGACAGTGTGTCGAGCTCATAAATACCCACCGACTTCTTTGGCAATTGCCTCTCTGAGGGCCATAGATAGTTGTTAGTCACCATCTTTTCTAACAACTCTTAAGCTTCCTCCTCTGTTTTGCACATCAGGGCTCCACTCGCAGCAGCATCAATAATGGTCCTATTTTGGCTTGTAAGTCAATTGTAGAAGGTCTGGACTTGCAACCACAAAGGTAGGCCATGGGGAGGGCACTTCCTAAAAAGCTCCTTATATCGTTCCCATGCTTCGTAAAGCATTTTCGAATCAAATTGGGCAAAGGAAGATATGTTACTACAGAGTTGGGCCATTTTAGAGGGAGGGAAAAACTTAGATAGAAATTGGTGGGCTAACTCGTCCCATGTAGAAATGGATCCTGGAGGTAGGGAGGTTAACCAGTGTCGCGCCCTATCCCTAAGCGAGAAGGGGAATAATCTAAGCCTAAGCGCATCATCAAAATAATCCATTATGTTTAAACGGGTTGCACAAGTCCAGGAATTGCCCAAGGTGAGCATGTAGGTCATTGTGTGGAAGCCCACTGAACTGTAAAGAGTTCTGGATTATCTGGAGGATGAAAGGCTTAATTTCAAAATTATTAGCAGAGACAGTTGGTGCCCTAATGCCGGAATAATATCCTCCAATTGTTGGCACTGCCTAATCTCCGACTGTCCTAATTTCCCTATTTTCTACTATGGCGTTTTACAGGGGAGCTAATAATTTTCTAAAGTCCTTTTGAATTTTTCTAAGAGTGCTTTCGATTTTAGGATCTAGAGGAAAGCAATCAAAACTTCTGGATCTACGCATGCAATCATCGAAAAGTCCTTAAATTTTTTTTTTTAAGTTTTTCAATTTTTCAATTTTTTTATTTTAATTTTCAATTAACTAATCTAGATTAAATATTTACAAACTAAATATTTACAAGCTAGAATTACACCTAAGCATAATTTCACTGATATTAATTGACAACTAATTAAGACTTCCCCAGCAATGGCGCCAAAAAATTGACACGATCTAAATGTATTGTCCGCAGGTGCACAGGTCGTACAAGTAATAATGGGATTTGAGTCCCGAGTTATCATCCCACAAAGAAGTTGACTAGCCTAATTAACTACCGGTTAATCTTACCCTAAGTATATCCTAACAAATTATGAAGTTTTGATTATTGGTGGTCTACTAAGTTTGAAATTAAAAATACTGAAAATAATAAAACTATAAAATAAAGAAAATAAAACCGAGCTGAGATTTACTTACCGAGCTTCACGCAATTAAAAACCAATACCTACGAAAATAATTAAAACAATTAAAATTAATTAACGCAATTAAAATAAAATGCAAATATGAAAATAAAGAACTAAAATTAAACTAAAATTTAAACAAACTTAAAATAAAAATGCATGTAATTAAACTAACCTAAAATCTAATAAGCATAAAAACCAAATTAAAAAAAATGCATGAAAAACATTTAATCTAGATTAATTCTAAATACCACTTATAAAACACTAAACTAAAATAAAATCCTAAAACATGCAAAACAATAAAGCTAACCTACCATTACTTAATTAAATTACCTAAATAACAACTAACAAGTATTAATCAATTTAATTCATTAAAGTAAAAACATGAAATAACACATTATTTGGCCAAACAAGGCCTTAACCAAATTTAGAAACCAAAAGTGTCCCTCCAAATACTATTCACGTGTCTTTCCAAATTCATGTTTCTTTCTAAACTTTCATGGTTTCGGCTACTGGCTCTCGGTACGTTTTCTGCATGTTCGCCTGGTAGCGCACCCTGCTAGCTCCCAGGTTCTGCTGTGTCCTGCTGTGTGGTTCTACTTCTGCACCATTTCCTGCTACAGACTCCATTCTCGATTCTGCTGTGTCTTGCTGTGTCCTGCTGCCAAGTCTGCCATTTGCTGCGATTGCTTCTATCTACTGCAGGTGTTGTTTCTGTCCGACTACTGCTCCAGGCATTCTCGGTTCCAGGTGCTCACGGGTTCAGCTCCATTCTTTGCAACACAGCCCTACCAGCAAACTATATCCACGGTCCAATTCCTGCAACACGGTTTATGAGCTGTTACAACCAAATGGGAACAACACAGCAGCTAATTCAGCGAACTCCAAGCCTCATCCTGCTTCAGTCCAGCACTCACCAGCTTGACATTAACCCGAGCCTCACTCCAAGCGTCACTCCTACAGCAGAAAACAATAAGCAATGCAGGTTACAAACAACACATAGATGAACAGTAATATTACAATAAAACATAACATAATAGAGTACATTTGTAATTCTCGATCACTCCCATGGTGCGCTCAGTCCCTGCTTTGTGATGCATGGAGATAATAAGTAACAATAAGCACAATGGAAATAAATAACTAACTAAAAAAAATAAGAAATGTAGTGGTACACAAAAATAAAATCGAGAAGGGAGAATGTGTCACGACCCAATTCCATTCTCTTTAACCGAAAATCACTGAAAATTTTTCGCGTTTTACTGTTACCTTACCCGGTCGTGAACTAAACTCACCACACACTGTTGGACTGTGAGCCAATAATAAACGCCACATCTCATTCATTCTCAATTAATTAAAACGATGTCATACATGTGCATTTAATCGTGTACTTATACGAATACATGTTTTACTGACATCTACATCCCCCATAAGTACAACTCAAAAGAATACTGTGCTTTTACATTGTTTAGATACAAAAAGAATCACTGTGTATATACCTCTTAGCGGTGGAGATGCAGCGAAGTCCAAAATAATACGCCTCAGTCCTCACTGGGCTACTATGCACGCTCTGTAGGGGGGAAAATAGAGTGGGATGAGCAACCACACGCTCAGTAAGGCAATAATGCAAGCATGGTAGATAACTACTCTATCTACATGCTGATAGTGTTATGCATAAATCATTTATAGTAGGAGCATGAGGAATAAAACTATGCCATGTGAATATACATATATATCCTGTATCAAAATCATGTGCATTGGCATATAAAACATGGTAGAGACATCATGTATAAATCATCTCATGCTCAATCTCATTTAAATTCATTAAAGGGCAATTCTTTAAGAAACTTCCTTTTTAAACCAACACCATAACACCACCAAAGCAACTCACAACCACAACCACATTTACATTCCACAATTCACGCATGTGTATAAATCTAGGTCACTATATCAAAAGTGCCTATGTGAATCATTACATCATAAATCATCCCAGACCACACGCATTCAGGTGTGCGGGGTATCATGCTGGCACGAAGATGGATTATCCCTCGCCAGACTTTCTCATCACATAACCATCATGCGGTACATCGTACTCCATGTGATATACACGGTACAGCGTACTCCGCAACTCATATCGTGATCGGGGGTGCCATTCCTAGGCCTTATCTACCCCATACCAAGAGTTTTCCATATTCCGTGAAGGAGAGCCTCCCTGCCGAACAGAGCCTCCCCTCCTAACAGAGCCTCCCTGCCTCCTCGGGCTTAAGGATGTTAGCTTAAGGATGTAGGGCTTAAGGATCCTTTCCGTAAGAGAGCCTCCCCACCGAACAGAGCCTCCCCGCCTAACAGAGCCTCCCTGCCTCCTCGGGCTTAAGGATGCTAGCTTAAGGATGTAGGGCTTAAGAATCTTACCGTACCCATGTAGGAGAGCCTCCCCGCCTAACAGAGCCTCCCCGCCTCTTTGGGCTTAAGGATTTTGGCTTAAGGGTCCCACCGTAAGAGAGCCTCCCTGCCAAACAGAGCCTCCCCGCCTAACAGAGCCTCCCTGCCTCCTCGGGCTTAAGGATGTTAGCTTAAGGATGTAAGGCTTAAGGATCTTACCCACTTTCACAACCCTATACGAATCCCATTGTACAAGCTTGTGCGAGCAAAGCTCTAGCACGACTCATGCATCATGCATCTTCTCATAAAGAGGCACGTACGAGCATAGCTCTAGTACGGTTATACTCATAAGACAACCACTCAAAATCCACGTACGAGCAGAAGCTCCAGTACGGTTTATAAATATCATTATAGATTCCAAATCAAGGTGCGAGCTAGGCTCCAGCACGTTTCATACAAATGAAAACATAGAAATCCAGCGCGAGCGAGGCTCTAGCGCGATTTATGTCATACGAATGCGATAGGCGGCTCATATACAATTTATCAATCCCGGCAATCGGGTTTAGCACTCACAAATGCTTTTCCACAACAACAATACAATACTAGCCGACCTATCTATAAGCTTGCTCAAAACCAAGCAATTCGTTTTGGAAAAACATCAAAACAATAGATTTATGCAATTATTAGCCTTACTATCCCATTTCATAAAATCCACTTCAAAATCCAAAACCACGCATATACTCATCATCATTCACGAATACCACCAATCTTTTATTTGAGCAATTCATGCATTTCATACAACACCCAATATTCACCCACAAGTTCAAAGTACGAGCAGCTACCTCTATATACTCACAAAATTCCCTTACCTGGAATCGCGATGCGTGATTCCACTTCCTTAAGCTGCTTACTCGTACGATTCGGTTCGCCTTCAACGAACTCTTCGGGACTGCACAAAATCATATCCCGAATTATATTCGATCCATATATTGTAACCCTTGTGCTTGCTATAGTCAATTTAATCTATAGCCTCTATTAAAGCTTATTTAGCCTCGTTTCATTACTTTATCCATAACTCGAGTCTATGGATCTTCTTAGGCCTATTAACTTATTTAAAATCGATGTTAAATCGACATTAAGCTCATAGTGTTCATATTCCATGAATTCCCTCACTATGGCATTTATCCATCGCATACATATCCATTTTCACAATTCTTCCAACTCACCATGTAATTCCATCTAACCATCTAAAATCATAACATTACCCCAATAACAACTTTAGCATGCCATAAACCATAAGTTCATTCAATCCCACATATCCTCACATTATACCCATTTTAGATTTCTAGGTCACACCAATTCCACTACATTCCTAAGTAGTTTATCCATCAATACTCATACCAATCAACTCCAAAATCAATTAAATAGCTAATGCATTTGGATTGGTGTGTTAGAATCTTACCAATATGATTTCTCTTCTTGCTCCAATGGTAATGCCCTTAACTTCTTCAATTCCAAAAATGGGAAAATTCCCTCTCACTACGTTGTTCTTCTCTTTGATAGGAACAACTTTGCCTCTAATGATCTCTCTTCAAATCTCACTGAAAATGGCTGATTTTAGAGAGGGAAAGTTAGGTTTTTGGGTTGAAAATGAGAGGTTAATATGTTTTTCTGAGATTTCCAGATTTTCAGCTCTCCTTATATAGAAATGGCTTGAGGAGATCGATCTGGTCCAAGAGGAGATCGATCTGGTCCCTTAAAATTCCTCTTTTTCACGGCATTTTTAAGCCTGAGATCGATCTGTCGAAGCAATGAGATCGATCTGTTGAAGCATGAGATCGATCTGTCGAAGCATGAGATCGATCTGGTCCCAAACAGAGAGCTAAGGAGATCGATCTGGGTGCTTGAGGATCGATCTTTTCACTACAAAATGCTTGGCAGATCGATCTGGCTCCATTGGAGATCGATCTGCTTTATTCTTTCGCCCAAATAAGAGCATTCTGGCTCTTCCAGATCGATCCTCATCCTATGAGATCGATCTGGCCCTCATGTTTTCCAGATTTCTTGCAGTTTCCTTGCTGCAACTCATACCAACACATCATTAATCTATTGCCATGGCCATTTTCTCATCCATCCACCTTTAGAACTTGAAAATGGCATCCATTCACACCTTATGCATATTGAAACTTGTGTGCATTCATTGTATGTTCAAAGGTATGCTACATAAAACCAAATGGAAGCATAACTCCATTCCATTTTACCACACTACTCATCTTGAGTCTCAATCACATCCATCACTTGCTAGAACTCATTTCTTCGTATTCATACTCAATGAAACTTATATGTACGTTATAATTTATATTACACATACATACATTGAATCCATGGACTTACATCAATCATACTTACATTACAAGTCCAATCATGTTATTTGATCCAATTACACACATTACCCTTATACATATACGGGGTCTTACATTCTCCCCTCCTTCAAGGAATTTGGTCCTCCAAATTAGAACCAAGTCACTCTTCAAGCAGTTGGGGGTACTTCTCCCGTATCAAGTTCTCTAATTCCCACGTGGCCTCTTTCGCCGTGTGGTGTTGCCAAAGAACTTTCACCAAGGGAATTGTCTTATTTCGCAACACTTTCTCTTTCCTGTCCAATATCCGAACCGACTTCTCAACATACGTCATACTCTCATGGAGCTCCAACGGCTCATATTTTATCACATGTGCTAGGTCCGGGTGATACTTCCGAAGCATCGAGACGTGGAAGACGTTGTGGACATTCGCCAAGTCCGGTGGTAATGCCAACCTATACGCCTTATCTCCCACTCTCTCCAAAATCTCGAAGGGTCCGATATATCTAGGGCTCAGCTTGCCCTTCTTACCAAATCTCATAATACCCTTCGATGGTGATACCCTCAGAAACACCGACTCACCCTCATCAAACTCCAATGGTCTTCATCTCTTGTCAGCATAACTCTTTTGTCGGCTCTGAGCTGTCCGTAATCTCTCACATATCAACTGGACGTCCTCAGATGCCTGCCGTACTAAGTCCGGAGCAAAAATATGTCTGTCACCAACCTCTTCCCATCCAATGGGGGAACGGCATCTACGCCCGTATAATGCCTCATAGGGTGCCATCCCGATACTAGCATGATAGCTATTATTATAAGCGAACTCGGCTAACTGCAGGTGGTCATCCCAAGAGCCTCTAAAATCCAGCACACACGCTCTCAACATATCCTCGAGGGTCTGTATAGTTCTCTCTGACTGCCCATCTGTCTGAGGATGAAAAGCGGTGCTAAAACTCAATCGGGTCCTCAGCGCTTCTTGAAATTGTTCCCAGAAATGGGAAGTGAAGCGGGCATCCCTATCAGAAACAACACTCACTGGTACACCATGTAGCCGTACTATCTCTCGAATATACAGATTCGCCAACTGACTCAGTGTATCGGTAGCTCTCATAGCCAAGAAATGGGCGGACTTAGTCAACCGGTCCACAATAACCCATATGGCATCATGACCTCTACGGGTCCTCGGTAACCCCATCACAAAATCCATGGTGACATGCTCCCATTTCCAAGTCGGTATCGGTAGAGGCTGCAATAATCCTGCAGGCTTCTGATGCTCTACCTTTACTTGCTGACAAACGAGACATCTAGCGACATATTCCGCAATGTCTCTCTTCATTCCAGACCACCAATACACCTTCCGAAGGTTTTGATACATCTTGGTACTTCCCGGATGTATCGTATACTTCGATGAGTGAGCCTCTGATAAAATCGTTCTCCTGATCTCAGGATCCCTGGGAACGCATACTCTGCCTCTGAACCTCAATAAGCCATCAGCACTCTGCTCAAAATCACTACCCACACCCGTCTGTATCTGCCTTAGCCAATCGATGCATCGTCGATCACTCTGCTGGGCTTGCCGAATACGGCCAATCAACTCTGGCTCTAGTCTCAAACTAGCCATGATCTCAAGTCTCTCATATCCAGGTGGGGTTACATCCAAACTGAGGTTCGCAAAGTGTTCTAACAACTCATGTTCCCGTACCATCATATAAGACACCAACCCAAGGTTCTTTCTACTCAAAGCATCGGCAACTACATTTGCCTTACCTGGGTGGTACATGATTTCACAATCATAGTCTTTCAGGAGTTCGAGCCATCTCCTCTGTCTCATATTCAGCTCTTTCTGCGAGAACAGGTACTTAAGGCTCTTATGATCTGTGAACACCTGAAATTTCTCACTATAGAGATAGTGGCACCATATTTTCAATGCAAATACTACAGCCGCCAACTCCAAATCATGTGTCGGGTAGTTCCTCTCATGATCTTTCAACTGTCTAGATCCATAGGCAACTACCTTCCCTTCCTGCATAAGCACACAGCCCAGTCCTTGGTGTGATGCATCCGTATACACCGAGAATCCTCCTGAGCTGGTAGGAATGGTGAGAACTGGAGCAGTTGTCAATCGACGCTTGAGCTCCTCAAAACTCCTCTCACATGCCTCATCCCATGTAAACTTAACATCTTTACGCGTGAGGCGTGTCAACGGAGCAGCTAGTCTGGAGAAACCCTCTACAAATCTCCGATAATATCCTGCCAATCCCAGGAAACTCCCGATCTCAGTTACTGTCTTGGGCTGTTCCCACTGCACAATTGCCTCTATCTTGGATGGATCCACTGATACCCCATCCTTTGACACAACATGCCCCAGAAATGAGATCTGTTCCAACCAAAAGTTACACTTGCTGAGTTTGGCATACAATTCTCTCTCTCAGAGGGTCTGCAGAACTATCCTCAAGTGCTCCTCATGATCTTCCCTGGACTTGGAATACACCAAAATATCATCTATGAAAACAATCACAAACTTGTCCAGGTATGGCTTGAATATGTCATTCATCAATGCCATAAATGCTACGGGAGCATTCATCAATCCGAATGGCATCACCAAAAACTCGTAGTGGCCATAACGGGTACGAAATGCTGTCTTGGGTATATCTCCACTCCTGATCCTCAATTGATGATACCCTGACCGCAGATCTATCTTAGAAAATACTTCGGCTCCTTGGAGCTGATCCAACAAATCATCGATTCTTAGAAGGGGATACTTGTTCTTAATGGTGGCCTTATTCAACAATCGGTAATCTATACACAGTCGGAGGATTCCATCCTTCTTCCTTACAAATAGAACCGGTGCTCCCCAAGGTGAGACACTCGGTCTAATAAACCCCTTCTCCAACAACTCTTGCAGCTGTTTCTTCAGCTCTTCCAACTCTATTGGAGCCATTCTATAGGGTGGCTTCGATATCGGCTCTGTACCAGGCACTAACTCAATGCAAAATTCCATTTCCCTTTCAGGTGGTAGTCCTGGTAATTCATCCGAAAAGACATCAGGGTAGTCCGTAATTACGGGTATGTCCTTCAATTCTGGGTGTGCCTCATCTATATTGACCACATAGGCAATGAACCCTTCACATTGTCCTCTCCATCGTTAGTAATATAAACCATCACTCCACATTCAACATTTATCATAAACAATAAATTTATCTCTCAAGCAATATGAATTTAAAATCATACTCCTTTATTTACAACAAACATGCTATTTTCATATCATTTCTTTTCATCAAAGTTTACAATAATATTGTCTAATCCTGAAAACATCAATGTTTTGGCATGACAATCCATCACAACACGATTGGTAGCCAACCAATCCATTCCCAAAATTACATCAAAATCATTCATATTCAATAAAATCAGATTGGCTATCATTTCCTTCCACTCTATCTTTAATTTACAATCCCTACATGCATGCTCAGTCAATTGACTATCATTCATGGGTGTGGAAATCATCAACATTTTATCCAACAATGTTGGTTTCACATATTTCAATAATTTATGTGCAAAGGAAGGTGATATGAAAGAATGCGTGGCATCAGGATCAAATAATACCAATGCTTCTAAATCAAAGATTCGGATGATACCTTTAATCACATCCGTCAATGCGTCTGCAGTGTCCTCGTCCAGTGCGTGCACCCTTCCTCTGCTCACACCCGCAGCCTGTTTCCCTTTTTCCTCAGCTGTAACCCTCCTCCTCGGGGCTACTGTCTCAACTGGAGCTCCCTCAGGCTCCTTGCCCTTCTGTGGGGCAATCTCCATCTTCTCGGGACAATACTTAGCCACATGTCCTGGTCTCTCACATCTAAAACACACCATAGGGGTCATCAGACAGGGCCTATTCCCATGAAATCTCCCACATCTCCTACACTGATCAGTAGTAGGCCGTGGTCCTCCAATAGTCATGCCCCTCGGCGCAGTCAAGGCTGGGTATACGGGAGGTCTAGCAGCTCTCTCCAGCACCTCCTCAATCTTTGGCCTCTTCTCGAAAAATCTTTGGCCATCTCTCTTGGCCATTCTTCCAAACCCGGATCTCTTCCGGTCTCTGTCCTTTCTGACACTGACTCTCCCAAGCTCGGAGGCATTTTGCTCAAAGTCTTGCTCACATAACTGAGCCTTATGTACAGCCTCCTCATAAGTCACAATATCGAAGGGAGCTAGCTTAGTCCGGATGGCCAATCTCAATCCATCCATGAACTTCTGAATCTTTTGGGTCTCACTACCCATCGTTTCAGGGTCATATCTCCCCAAGGACATAAACTTGGACTCATACTCGTCCACAGTACGGTTCCCTTGAACCAAATTCATAAATTCCATCCGCAATTTCCTCTGTGCGGTAGCTGGAATATACTGTCTCCTGAAGGCCTCTAGAAATATCTCCCACGAGATCTCAGAGTGTCTGGCCCTCAAAATAGTCTTGGTGGACCTCCACCAATGCTCGGCCTCGCCTTTCAGCATAAAAACGGCAAAGGCTACCTTCTCACTTGAAGTGCATCGGAAAAACCTATACAGTTTCTCCATCTCATACACCCAATCCTCCGTAATCACTGGGTCCTTCACCCCTCTAAACACTGGGGGTTTCAGCGCTTGAAACTCTCGTAACCTGCTCAAATCGCAGTCATAACCCACATCACTACCGCTCTGCTGTGGAGCGATAGGAGAATCTGTATCCTGGGCTAGAGGTGGTGTAACTGGAACTGTCTCAGCAGTCTGAGGTCTCTCCGCCTCTGCAGCTGCCTGTTCCGTAGTAGGCTGTGCTGCGGGACCTCGTCTGTCACCGGCGCCCAAGGCCTGCGTGACTATCTCCACCAGACTCAATACTCCGCTCTAATCTAGCGAAGCGAGCCTCAGTATCACCTGCTCTCTCAGCAGGGTTCTGTGGAGCTTGCTCAGTCTGTGGCTCCGCACGGCTCTCAGGCCTACCTCTACGACCTCTAGCACGTGCTCTCGCCCCTCTACCTTGGCGTGTAACTGGCATAATGCCTAACCTCCTGTATTATAATAATTTATTAAGCTCAATCCATCACAGTATACACAGTTATATCTAAACAAAAGCACAGTACTATGGGGATGTACTTTCCTACATTTCATTAATGACTCACATCAGGCTAACACAGCTCTGATACCAATCTCTGTCACGACCCAATTCCATTCTCTTTAACCGAAAATCACTGAAAATTTTTCGCGTTTTACTGTTACCTTACCCGGTCGTGAACTAAACTCACCACACACTGTTGGACTGTGAGCCAATAATAAACGCCACATCTCATTCATTCTCAATTAATTAAAACGATGTCATACATGTGCATTTAATCGTGTACTTATACGAATACATGTTTTACTGACATCTACATCCCCCATAAGTACAACTCAAAAGAATACTGTGCTTTTACATTGTTTAGATACAAAAAGAATCACTGTGTATATACCTCTTAGCGGTGGAGATGCAGCGGAGTCCAAAATAATACGCCTCAGTCCTCACCGGGCTACTATGCACGCTCTGTAGGGGGAAAATAGAGTGGGATGAGCAACCACACGCTCAGTAAGGCAATAATGCAAGCATGGTAGATAACTACTCTATCTACATGCTGATAGTGTTATGCATAAATCATTTATAGTAGGAGCATGAGGAATAAAACTATGCCATGTGAATATACATATATATCCTGTATCAAAATCATGTGCATTGGCATATAAAACATGGTAGAGACATCATGTATAAATCATCTCATGCTCAATCTCATTTAAATTCATTAAAGGGCAATTCTTTAAGAAACTTCCTTTTTAAACCAACACCATAACACCACCAAAGCAACTCACAACCACAACCACATTTACATTCCACAGTTCACGCATGTGTATAAATCTAGGTCACTATATCAAAAGTGCCTATGTGAATCATTACATCATAAATCATCCCAGACCACACGCATTCAGGTGTGCGGGGTATCATGCTGGCACGAAGATGGATTATCCCTCGCCAGACTTTCTCATCACATAACCATCATGCGGTACATCGTACTCCATGTGATATACACGGTACAGCGTACTCCGCAACTCATATCGTGATCGGGGGTGCCATTCCTAGGCCTTATCTACCCCATACCAAGAGTTTTCCATATTCCGTGAAGGAGAGCCTCCCTGCCGAACAGAGCCTCCCCGCCTAACAGAGCCTCCCTGCCTCCTCGGGCTTAAGGATGTTAGCTTAAGGATGTAGGGCTTAAGGATCCTTTCCGTAAGAGAGCCTCCCCACCTAACAGAGCCTCCCCGCCTAACAGAGCCTCCCTGCCTCCTCGGGCTTAAGGATGCTAGCTTAAGGATGTAGGGCTTAAGGATCTTACCGTACCCATGTAGGAGAGCCTCCCCGCCTAACAGAGCCTCCCCGCCTCTTTGGGCTTAAGGATGTTGGCTTAAGGGTCCCACCGTAAGAGAGCCTCCCTGCCAAACAGAGCATCCCCGCCTAACAGAGCCTCCCTGCCTCCTCAGGCTTAAGGATGTTAGCTTAAGGATGTAAGGCTTAAGGATCTTACCCACTTTCACAACCCTATACGAATCCCATTGTACAAGCTTGTGCGAGCAAAGCTCTAGCACGACTCATGCATCATGCATCTTCTCATAAAGAGGCGCGTACGAGCATAGCTCTAGTACGGTTATACTCATAAGACAACCACTCAAAATCCACGTACGAGCAGAAGCTCCAGTACGGTTTATAAATATCATTATAGATTCCAAATCAAGGTGCGAGCTAGGCTCCAGCACGTTTCATACAAATGAAAACATAGAAATCCAGCGCGAGCGAGGCTCTAGCGTGATTTATGTCATACGAATGCGATAGGCGGCTCATATACAATTTATCAATCCCGACAATCGGGTTTAGCACTCACAAATGCTTTTCCACAACAACAATACAATACTAGCCGACCTATCTATAAGCTTGCTCAAAACCAAGCAATTCGTTTTGGAAAAACATCAAAACAATAGATTTATGCAATTATTAGCCTTACTATCCTATTTCATAAAATCCACTTCAAAATCCAAAACCACGCATATACTCATCATCATTCACGAATACCACCAATCTTTTATTTGAGCAATTCATGCATTTCATACAACACCCAATATTCACCCACAAGTTCAAAGTACGAGCAGCTACCTCTATATACTCACAAAATTCCCTTACCTAGAATCGCGATGCGTGATTCCACTTCCTTAAGCTGCTTACTCGTACGATTCGATTCGCCTTCAACGAACTCTTCGGGACTGCACAAAATCGTATCCCGCATTATATTCGATCCATATATTGTAACCCTTGTGCTTGCTATAGTCAATTTAATCTATAGCCTCTATTAAAGCTTATTTGGCCTCGTTTCATTACTTTATCCATAACTCGAGTATATGGATCTTCTTAGGCCTATTAACTTATTTAAAATCGATGTTAAATCGACATTAAGCTCATAGTGTTCATATTCCATGAATTCCCTCACTATGGCATTTATCCATCACATACATATCCATTTTCACAATTCTTCCAACTCACCATGTAATTCCATCTAACCATCTAAAATCATAACATTACCCCAATAACAACTTTAGCATGCCATAAACCATAAGTTCATTCAATCCCACATATCCTCACATTATACCCATTTTAGATTTCTAGGTCACACCAATTCCACTACATTCCTAAGTAGTTTATCCATCAATACTCATACCAATCAACTCCAAAATCAATTAAATAGCTAATGCATTTGGATTGGTGTGTTAGAATCTTACCAATATAATTTCTCTTCTTGCTCCAATGGTAATGCCCTTAACTTCTTCAATTCCAAAAATGGGAAAATTCCCTCTCACTATGTTGTTCTTCTCTTTGATAGGAACAACTTTACCTCTAATGATCTCTCTTCAAATCTCACTGAAAATGGCTGATTTTAGAGAGGGAAAGTTAGGTTTTTGGGTTGAAAATGAGAGGTTAATATGTTTTTTCGAGATTTCCAGATTTTCAGCTCTCCTTATATAGAAATGGCTTGAGGAGATCGATCTGGTCCAAGAGGAGATCGATCTGGTCCCTTAAAATTCCTCTTTTTCACGGTATTTTTAAGCCTAAGATCGATCTGTCGAAGCAATGAGATCGATCTGTTGAAGCATGAGATCGATCTGTCGAAGCATGAGATCGATCTGGTCCCAAACAGAGAGCTAAGGAGATCGATCTGCGTGCTTGAGGATCGATCTTTTCACTACAAAATGCTTGGCAGATCGATCTGGCTCCATTGGAGATCGATCTGCTTTATTCTTTCGCCCAAATAAGAGCATTCTGGCTCTTCCAGATCGATCCTCATCCTATGAGATCGATCTGGCCCTCATGTTTTCCAGATTTCCTGCAGTTTCCTTGCTGCAACTCATACCAACACATCATTAATCTATTGCCATGGCCATTTTCTCATCCATCCACCTTTATAACTTGAAAATGGCATCCATTCATACCTTATGCACATTGAAACTTGTGTGCATTCATTGTATGTTCAAAGGTATGCTACATAAAACCAAATGGAAGCATAACTCCATTCCATTTTACCACACTACTCATCTTGAGTCTCAATCACATCCATCACTTGCTAGAACTCATTTCTTCGTATTCATACTCAATGAAACTTGTATGTACGTTACAATTTATATTACACATACATACATTGAATCCATGGACTTACATCAATCATACTTACATTACAAGTCCAATCATGTTATTTGATCCAATTACACACATTACCCTTATACATATACGGGGTCTTACAGAATGCAGTAGAAAGAAACGGTAGCTAGCATTAATATGCAGTAAATAATGGCTTCTGTGTATTGCAAACAAAGTCAAATGAAACAAGGAAAATCAAATAACAATGCATTACTAGATAAAAGTTCAAAAACTCAAAGAACTAAGCGAATATTGACAACTGAAAAATTAACCAAAACTACAATACCCGAATGCACATGAACCGGGAATCCATCATTCTCGATTAGCTTCATTTTCTTTTCCAACATGATTCCACAATGCTCTTGATATGGAACAATGTTCAACATCATTCCTCATCAAGGCACCATAACTGAAATGGCGAAGAATGATTGAAGAGTGCTTGTAACCAGAATACACACGAGGAAACTAAACCGAGAGCTAGGAAAATAAAACTTGCTTCAACAAAAACATCAACAGTTTAGGAAAATTGAGAATGAGAAAAAGAAAAGCAAAACACTTTCCATTAACTTTCATTGAATCTAATATAAAGGAAATAACTTTGATAATATGAACTACAAGTAACCGAGCAAAGAAATTGAAAAACTTCATAAAAACATTAAGAGAGTTTCATGAATAGTGAACAAAGCTTGCTCAAATTTTCTATTTGGGAAAGCCTCTAAGGAAAATAAATTAAAACTATTCTAACACTACTTCTACTTCTACACTACATTACACTACTCCTACTCCTACCTTACATAGTTATTTCAATTGCCATCCTTTCCTATTTATACACACAAAAGGGGTACAATGGTAATTTCCACATCCTAGATGAGTTGGCATTTTTTTGGCCACTTGTCTTCACACCATTGACTCTTTGAAAAGATATTTCCATGTCATCGGTCTTCTTGTCCAATTGGATGTGCTAGGTGGCATGTCTCGTGTTGTTCGTGTGGCTCAATCTCGATTTTTAGCCCAATTTCGATCCATTTTCTATCGAAATATTCAAAATTCATCCGGATTTAATTTATCTGCAAATATGAGAATTTTAATTAAATAAAGGGGATAATTAACAAAATAAATTGGGG
The DNA here is from genome assembly GCA_033439115.1 of Firmiana major. NCBI lineage: Eukaryota > Viridiplantae > Streptophyta > Magnoliopsida > Malvales > Malvaceae > Firmiana > Firmiana major. Next base: position 18,733,604 of record CM065913.1, on the reverse strand, counting down.
ATTTAAATAATTAATTAGGAAATTAAGCATAAATAATTCTAAAAAAATAGAATTATCAGTGTGAATGATGAGAATTTTGAAGGACAAAGGCTGAATTTATGTTTAGTGGGGTCGACTAGCTTAAATAAAGAAAAGAAAAATTTTGCAAAGGCTTTAGTAGCTTAAGGGTGGACGGCCAAGTCAAGGAAAGAAAAGAAAAAGGTTTTTCAAGAAAGAAAGCGAAAAGGTACATGAATAGTAACTAAGGTGGAAGACAAAGATTTTAATTGGAGATGTGGGGGATGACTAAGTCAAAGCAAAAGAAATGGCTTCTGTGTATTGCAAACAAAGTCAAATGAAACAAGGAAAATCAAATAACAATGCATTACTAGATAAAAGTTCAAAAACTGAAAGAACTAAGTGAATATTGACAACTGAAAAATTAACCAAAACTACAATACCCGAATGCACATGAATCGGGAATCCATCATTCTCGATTAGCTTCATTTTCTTTTCCAACATGATTCCACAATGCTCTTGATATGGAACAATGTTCAACATCATTCCTCATCAAGGCACCATAACTGAAATGGAGAAGAATGATTGAAGAGTGCTTGTAACCCGAATACACACGAGGAAACTAAACCGAGAGCTAGGAAAATAAAACTTGCTTCAACAAAAACATCAACAGTTTAGGAAAACCGAGAATGAGAAAAAGAAAAGCAAAACACTTTCCATTAACTTTCATTGAATCCAATATAAAGGAAATAACTTTGATAATATGAACTACAAGTAACCGAGCAAAGAAATTGAAAAACTTCATAAAAACATTAAGAGAGTTTCATGAATAGTGAACAAAGCTTGCTCAAATTTTCTATTTGGGAAAGCCTCTAAGGAAAATAAATTAAAACTATTCTAACACTACTCCTACTTCTACACTACATTACACTACTCCTACTCCTACCTTACATAGTTATTTCAATTGCCATCCTTTCCTATTTATACACACAAAAGGGGTACAATGGTAATTTCCACATCCTAGATGAGTTGGCATTTTTTTAACCACTTGTCTTCACACCATTGACTCTTTGAAAAGATATTTCCATGTCATCGGTCTTCTTGTCCAATTGGATGTGCTAGGTGGCATGGCTGGTGTTGTTCGCGTGGCTCAATCTCGATTTTTAGCCCAATTTCGATCCATTTTCTATCGAAATATTCAAAATTCATCCGGATTTAATTTATCTGCAAACATGAGAATTTTAATTAAATAAAGGGGATAATTAACAAAATAAATTGGGGATTTAAATAATTAATTAGGAAATTAAGCATAAATAATTCTAAAAAAATAGAATTATCAGTGTGAATGATGAGAATTTTGAAGGACAAAGGCTGAATTTATGTTTAGTGGGGTCGACTAGCTTAAATGAAGAAAAGAAAAATTTTGCAAAGGCTTTAGTAGCTTAAGGGTGGACGGCCAAGTCAAGGAAAGAAAAGAAAAAGGTTTTTCAAGAAAGAAAGCGAAAAGGTACATGAATAGTAACTAAGTTGGAAGACAAAGATTTTAATTGGAGATGTGGGGGATGACTAAGTCAAAGCAAAAAAAATGGCTTCTGTGTATTGCAAACAAAGTCAAATGAAACAAGGAAAATCAAATAACAATGCATTACTAGATAAAAGTTCAAAAACTGAAAGAACTAAGTGAATATTGACAACTGAAAAATTAACCAAAACTACAATACCCGAATGCACATGAACCGAGAATCCATCATTCTCGATTAGCTTCATTTTCTTTTCCAACATGATTCCACAATGCTCTTGATATGGAACAATGTTCAACATCATTCCTCATCAAGGCACCATAACTGAAATGGAGAAGAATGATTGAAGAGTGCTTGTAACCCGAATACACACGAGGAAACTAAACCGAGAGCTAGGAAAATAAAACTTGCTTCAACAAAAACATCAACAGTTTAGGAAAACCGAGAATGAGAAAAAGAAAAGCAAAACACTTTCCATTAACTTTCATTGAATCCAATATAAAGGAAATAACTTTGATAATATGAACTACAAGTAACCGAGTAAAGAAATTGAAAAACTTCATAAAAACATTAAGAGAGTTTCATGAATAGTGAACAAAGCTTGCTCAAATTTTCTATTCGGGAAAGCCTCTAAGGAAAATAAATTAAAACTATTCTAACACTACTCCTACTTCTACACTACATTACACTACTCCTACTCCTACCTTACATAGTTATTTCAATTGCCATCCTTTCCTATTTATACACACAAAAGGGGTACAATGGTAATTTTCACATCCTAGATGAGTTGGCATTTTTTTGGCCACTTGTCTTCACACCATTGACTCTTTGAAAAGATATTTCCATGTCATCGGTCTTCTTGTCCAATTGGATGTGCTAGGTGGCATGGCTCGTGTTGTTCGCGTGGCTCAATCTCGATTTTTAGCCCAATTTCGATCCATTTTCTATCGAAATATTCAAAATTCATCCGAATTTAATTTATCTGCAAACATGAGAATTTTAATTAAATAAAGGGGATAATTAACAAAATAAATTGGGGATTTAAATAATTAATTAGGAAATTAAGCATAAATAATTCTAAAAAAATAGAATTATCAGTGTGAATGATGAGAATTTTGAAGGACAAAGGCTGAATTTATGTTTAGTGGGGTCGACTAGCTTAAATGAAGAAAAGAAAAATTTTGCAAAGGCTTTAGTAGCTTAAGGGTGGACGACCAAGTCAAGGAAAGAAAAAAAAAAGGTTTTTCAAGAAAGAAAGCGAAAAGGTACATGAATAGTAACTAAGTTGGAAGACAAAGATTTTAATTGGAGATGTGGGGGATGACTAAGTCAAAGCAAAAAAAAAAAAAAGATTTAGCTTTGAAGAAGAAGAGAAAAAAGTGTGTGAATAGTGTATAAAAAGTTTTAACTGGACATGTGGGGTCAACTATCTTAAAGAAGAATAGAAAGTGAAGTTTATTTGAAGAATTGTTTTTCTAGAAGACAAAAGCTTTAAATTGAAGAAGTGGGGGCCGATTGATGTAAGGGGTGGTAAGAGAAATAAATTTGCAAAGTCAAAAATTCAAGAATAAAAAAAAGGAAGAGAAGAAATTCGGTCAAAGAAAGTAAAAAGTGTTTACAAGATTCAAAGGATGGGGTGAGTGGAATACACATGGCAAAGTTTTATTTGAGTATGGGATTACCTTATCCTTTCAAATTGAAAACAAATAACCCTACCCACACAAATAGAAAGAGGCAGCCGAACCTCTCACTCTCAGACTCTCTCTTTTTCTTATTCTTTCATCTTTCTTTCTTTGCTCTCTTGAAAGTACAAAGACAAACCCCACAACCATTATTTTGTCTCTTATAATATTGTTTTTTCGTGCTGATTTAGTAGCTTCTCCAACTAATTTTGGTGGTTAAATCTCTTGGTGGACCCGAAAGCTTGGGGGAAGGAAGAAAGTGTTTTATTGTCGGGTTGTTTAGGTGATAAAGATGTGGTCCTAATCAATCCTACGTGGCTTCAATTTCGGGTATTTTTCTTCTTTCTACAGTAGTTTTCGATCCTCTAGAGGCTATTTTATTAGCTCTTACAATTTGGATTTTTAAAGCCCTTTTCAGTTTGTTTGATCTTTATTGGAGTCATTTGGTTTGTGAAGAGATTTTTGGGTTTGTTTTGTGTGTTAGTCCGATTTGGTCTTGTTGAAAATTGTACTTGTTGATTTGTGAGCTAATTGGTGGATAATGGCCCCTAAGACTCGAGCTAGAAGAATAATGGAGAGTTCTAGTTAGGCCACTAATAGTTCAGCCCCATCTCCACAAAGGGAAGAGCCCGTAGTAGCCGATTATGATCCCTCTCGGTTTGTGAATAGTCAAGCAACATAAAAGTTTAAGAAAATCATGGATAAAAACATGATTATTGAGAGGAGCTTTAGGCCTGACATTGGTGGCTGGACTATGTATTCTAAATATCTGAGGGATTTTGATTTGTTGAAATTAGCAAGGCAACCAGAAGATGCTATCCTTGATGTGGTTCATGAATTTCATGCAAATGCCATGGAGAGCACTCATTCTACTTCAGAAGTTAGAGGTGTTCTTGTTCCCTACAATGCGAATGCCATTAATTTGTATTTGGACCTTCCGCAAAGGGTGCAAGATGAGTACGCTAGTTATGTAGCAACACTACACACTGATTATGATGAGCTGGTCCGTGTCATTGACGAATTGACAGTCCCATACACCCATTGGCAAAAGAGGCCGAAAGCTGAATCCATGTCATTCCCGTCCAACCGACTTCAATGCGATCTTCATGAATGGTATGATTTTATCTATTCTAAAATCATGCCTACCACCCATAAAAGTAGTGTCGATGTGGACAGAGCAGCTTTACTTTATTGTATTATGACAGGCAAAGTTGTTGTTTTTGGAGCTATTATTTTTCGGTCCGTACAAGAGTTCATACGTAGAGAGAATAGAAGGGGTTTACCTCACCCTTCCTTGGTTTGTGGACTCTGTAAGAAGTATGGAGTGTATTCGATTGAACTTGAACTGAGATTGACAAGGAAATCTCCTATCACCTTCAAAAAACTGAGAGTACCTTTGACACTTCTGTTGGCCCATCAGCTGAACCTTCTACCACTCTAGGTTCCATTGAGACTTTGCTTCATGAGATTAAAGAGTTACAGATGGAGGTGAGAAATAATGATCGAGATTACAAAACTTTCTTTGAGTATGCTGCCACTTACAATCGGTCATTGGTACAATACCTCAATCTGAGGGGTCGTCAAGGAGAGGTGGAATTTCCCTTACCACCAGAATGGTGTATGCCATAGGAAGGAGATGCAGCTGATAATGAGATGGAAGAAGATGCACTCGAGAAAGTTGATGCTGAGGTCGGCTCCGAGGAGGATGATGACAGTTAGACTACTCCAGGGAAGTCCTCTTTGACACTTTTTCCTATCTTTTCATTGAAGACGATGAAAGTATTAAGTTTGGGGGAGTTATGTTTGTGCTTTGTGTACTGTTCTTTGTGTGCCTATTAAAATATTTTTAGTAGTTGTTATTTGTTTCATGTTTGTATGTTTGTGTGACAATTATACTCGATTTTAAAGGTTAGTTTTCTAGATTGTGGCCGAAGATGGATATTACAAGAAAGTATCAACTTTTGATTAAATGGATGATTTTATTGTTTGAGTATTGGCATGTGGATAGAAAGCTTCACTTGAATCTTTTCACTTAAATTTATGCACCAATCATATTCAGTCTATGTACTTATTGTGTTGATTTGTGAAACCAAAAAGACTCTAGAACTTGATTATTTACAGCTTGAGGCAAAATTGATAGACCATGTATAATTAAGAAAATGATCTAGGCCATTTTTGTTTTGCGATTGAGCCTTTCAAGCCTACCCAATTATATTAATCCTTTGGAAAACCCTTTGAGCCTAATTTTTCCAATTTATTGTTATCTAACCATATTACAAGTCATGGCCTAATTATTTGATTATCTTTTTCTTTTGGTCCCTTACTTGAAAAGCTATTAATCTTTTTTTTTTTGGATTGGGGGATGAGCTCAAAAGAAAATAGGGGTGGTTTGTTAAAAAAAATCGAAAAAAAAGTTTGTTCTCGGGTTTTGATGTAAATTGAGTGTCATATTCAAGTTACAAGTAGTGAAAAATATTAAATTTAGGGGTATGACACTGTTAAAAAAAGAAAAAGAAATCAAACTCAAGAATGAATGAAGTTGGGTAGTGATTCATGAGCTCAAAACAAATTAAGTCCAAGGGTGATTATAGTGCTTTAGGTGGATTGAACTTCATGTTATATCGTTTATCCCACCTAAACCTGAGCCTTACGTTACAACCCTTGAAAAGTCCTTTTGATTCTTGGTTATGCATGAGTCTTTATTAGTGGAGAGTAGTAGTTAATTCAAGCATATGAAGTCTTGTATTTAATTCTTATTTAGGTTTTGCATTAACACTTGAGTGCATGAATTTGAGTAAATGATTGTACACACACACATAAGTGAAAAGTGAAGAGTGAAGGGGGATTGGTTTGTTTTGGTTGGCTTGAACAATATAAATCTGAAATTTGTCTTACGTTGAGAACCTTGTGAATTCTTGAGGAAAATCCCAATTTAGTATAACAAGCATGTGAACTGAGTATGGTTGAGATTCTTTATTTGTTTTGTGTCTAGTATGTCTTTGCTTGAGGACAAGCAAATTTCTATGTTTGGGGGTATTTGTTAGCACTGAATTTTATATATGTTTAGGACCCTTTTTACTTAGTTATTTGATTTGTTCTTTGCAATATTAGGTATGTTTTATGTGTTTTGTGTACTTGTGCAGGAAAAGAACAAGTTGGAGAAGTCAAGGCTTTTGGAGCTGGTTCAAATGATTTCGTGAAGAATTGAAGTTACAAGGTGCTGATCGTGACTTATGCTGCAGCAATAGAAGAAACTGGACGGTGCAGAGTAGATTTGAGGAATTAATACCATTACCGCAGCATAGCAGTCTGATTAGGGTAACACTGTTTTGCCACATGGCCTTTCGCAATTTAGTATTTGGAAACCTTATAAATAGTCTTTTTATCAGAATTTCGAGGGGAGGCTGCTGTTCAAGACTTCAAGATTAATTTAGCACCATTAAAACTTCCCCTTTTTCAATTTTTTTTACCATATTTGTTTTTAGGATGTTAGATTTGATTTCTTGGATGTTTATTATGATGTTTAGGAACTAAACTCCTTTTTCCTAGAATCGATGTAACCAACTTTGGGCATATTGCAATTACTTTGTGATGTTGTTTGGATGATTTCAATTGTGTTTATTTAATCTACTTGTTCTTAATGCTCTAGTTGATGGGCCAACAATGAATTAGTATAAGAATTCGGCACTCGAGAGAGGGGATTGTTTATATCCACAAGGGTAGATTAACATATGATATTGTTAGATCGAGAGGTTGACAATTCTTATGAGCCATAGAGAAACGAATTACTATTGCTTAATGAACCCTAGTATTTGATTCTGAATCGAGAGGTTAGGATTAGGTAAATTGGGTATGACTGTTTAAAACTCGAGAGAGATAAGCAGGAAATAGTTTCGGCTATAAACAATTTGAAATCAAAAGAACAATTGATCAAAGAAGTTGCATGAACCCTAGTTTGGTGAAATCGGTTTCTAGGAATATTTTGCTATTGATATTTTCATTCATGATTATTGTGATTTGCTTTAATTAATTTGTTTCATAGTTAACAGTTAGAATAATTAAATAGGATTTTTACCAACATTCATTGATTTTCTAGATAAAGCTCAAGGTTGTTGATTACAGTGATTAACGATAGACACAATTCTTCGCGGGACGATACTCATATTTACTCTATACTCGAAAACTGACATGTGCACTTGTAGTAGTGTTCCATTTAGGACAAGAAGTACCATGCCAAAACCAGTGTAAAGTCTGTATGAGCTCAACTCTAGCACAACATCATACAAATCCATGTGAAAACTGGTGAGAGCTACGCTCTAGCACTCATGTGTCTGAAAACAAATCAAATCTCATGCGAGTCATACTCTAGCACGGTTTCATTCTCACGAAAGCCATGTAGGCGGCTCAATTCTTTGCAAAACATGGTTATAAACCAAATCAAGTAATTTCTCTTGTAATTCATTTCAAATGTTTGCCAACCTACCCATCACTTACTAAAAAGCAACAAAACAAGGTTTTTCAAAGCATCTTGCTTTTATTTTCATGCTCATTTCTCAAAACCCACTCTTTACCCTTCAATCACCCAATATCATTTCCTAGTATCACATGCACTCTAGCAAAACATTTAAGTGCCTAAATTATGCACAGATATCTCTAAGAGTTCACATAATTCCCTTACCTCGATTTACTCGAGGTGCGACTCTCTTGCTCTTAGCTTCTCGCTCTTTTGGCTCAACTTCGGTGCATCCTCGAGAGCTGCAACTCATTCATCAAACGCTCGAGTTAGTGTTGTTGACTCTCATTCAACTATGCATTTACCCAATCCCTTAAATACTCATTTTACCCTCTTTGGGTAAGTCTAACAATTTATTCCTTATCACCATCTTAAAATCATACCCACAACACCATTATCACCCTATAGTCTCCTATTCATTATTAACACCACTACATTTCACTTTCTCACACTAACTCATTTCTAGGATATTATCATTCCATGGCACTCTAGATAGTTCTATCATAAATATGCACACCAAATCAACTTCAATATCTATAACTAAACAAATGTACTTAGTTTTGCACATTAGAAACTCACCTCTTTGGATTTCCTCCTTGCTCCAAATAGAAATGCTCATTTTTCCTTAAATCAAACAAATGGAGAAAATGCCTCCAAGCTATGTTGTTCTTCTCTTCGATGTGAACAACTTTGCGTCTAATAGCCTTCCCTCAAATCTTCTTGAAAATGATCGGATTTAGAGAGAGAAAACTAGGTTTTGGGTTGAAAATGGTAGAGCGAGAGTGTTTCTCGAAATCTGCAGATCCAACTGCTCCTATTTATAGATTTATCTTGATAATATTGATTTGCCTTGGGTGGAGATTGATCTGGTCCTCTTAAAATCCCTCTTTTTTCATGATATTTGAAGGCAAGAGATCGATCTGTCGAGACCTTAAGATCAATCTGTCTTAGGCAGAAAGTTGAAGAGATCGATCTGGTTAGGGAGGAGATCGATCTACTTCAAACCAAGAGCTAAGGAAATCAATCTGTTTGCCTCAAGAATCGATCCTCATTTTACTGAATGCTTAGGAGATCGATTTGCCTCCATTGGAGATAGATCTGCACTGTTCCCATTACTCGAATAAGAGCATTTTGGCTCTTCTAGATAGATCTCTCATCCTATGAGATCGATCTGACCTTCATATTTTCTAAATTTTCTGCAGGTTTTCTGTAGCAACTCACACCCAAACATCCTAAATTTGCTTCCATAGTCATTTTCTCATCCAGTTACCTTTAAGACTTGAAAATGGCATTCATTCATCCTTCATACACATTAAAACTTGTGTGAAATCTTTGTATAACCAAAGGTATATAATATGAACTAAATAGAAGTACACAACTGATGAAATCTTCATTCCATTTTACCATACCACTCAAAATTCAATATCTTTACATTCCACTCTTGGAAATATCCTTCTTACACTTGTTACACACTTTGAAACTTGCGTGTATTCATTTCATATTCACTTGATCCTAAATCAATCATTCTACAACTCCATTCACACATATTACAAAGTTATACATATACGGGGTCTCACATTCTCTCCCATTTAGAAAATTTGGTCCTCCAAATTGGAACTAATTCAATCTGTGAATAACTTGGGATACCTCTCCCGCATCGAACTCTCCAATTCCCAGGTGGCTTCTTCCATAGTGTGATGTTGCCAAAGGACTTTCACCAAGGGAATTATCTTTGTCCTCAACACTTTCTCTTTTCTATCCAATATCCAAACTGGTTTCTCAACGTACATCATGCTTTCATTGAGCTCCAACGACTTATATCTTATCACATGTGTCGGGTCCGGATGATATTTCCTTAACATGGATATGTGGAAGACGTTATGTATGCTCGCCAACTCTGGTGGCAATGCCAACTTATAAGCATTATCTCCCACTTTCTTCAGTATCTCAAATGGCCTTATATATCGAGGGCTCAACTTTCTCTTCTTCCCGAATCTCATAATCCCTTTCGAGGGAGAAACCTTCAAAAACACTGACTCACCCACATCAAACTCTAGTGGTCTCCATCTCCTGTCACATAACTCTTTTGTCTGCTCTAAGTTGTCTGTAACCTCTTGCAATTCAACTAGACATCATCAAAGGCTTGTCTAACCAAGTCTGAAGCAAAAATCTGTCTGTCACCAACTTCTTCCCATCCAATAGGGGAACAACATTTATACCCATACAATGTCTCATATGGTGCCATCCCGATACTCTTATGAAAACTATTATTATAGGCGAACTCTGCGAGTGGCAAATGGTTATCCCAGGAGCCTCCAAAATCCAACGCACAGGCTTTCAACATATCCTCCAGGGTTTGTATAGTCCTCTCTGACTGACCATCTGTCTGAGGATGAAACGCGGTGCTAAAACTCAATTGGGTCCCCATTGCTTCCTAAAAATGTTCGCAGAAGTGGGAAGTGAAGCGGGTATCCCTATCAGAAACAACGCTCACTGGAATTCAATGTAGCCTTACTATCTCAAGCACATACATGTTCGCTAACTAGCTCAGAGTATCGGTAGCTCTCACAACTAGGAAATAGGCTGACTTCGTCAACCGATCCACAATCACAAATATGGCATCCTGACCTCTACGGGTCCTCGACAATCCTATCATAAAATCCATAGTGACATGCTCCCACTTCCACGTCGGTATTGGTAGAGGCTGCAATAACCCTGCAAGCTTTAATGCTCTACCATCACCTGCGACAAATAAGACACTTAGCTACATATTCAGCGATGTCTTTCTTCATCCTAGACCACCAATAAACTTTTCAAAGGTTTTGATACATCTTTGTACTCCCTGGATGTATCGTATACCTCGATGAGTGAGCCTCTGTCAAGATCAACTTCCTGACCTCTTGATCATCAGGAACACATATCCTATTTTTGAACCTCAACAATCCATCCGAACTCAATTCAAAATCTGTCTCTGCTCCCCTCTGTATCTGCCCAATAATATCACTGCACTACTAATCTGTTCGCTGAGCCTGTCGGATTCGATCTACCATATCCGATTCCAACTATAGGCTAGCTATCATAAATCCACTATCAGCGTCAGGCGGGGTCATATCCTAACTGAGGTTCATGAATTGTTCCAACAACTCGTGTTCCCTAATCATCATAAATAACACCAACCCGAGATGCTTTCTACTTAATGCATCAGTTACTACATTCGCTTTACCCGGGTGGTAGAGGATCTTACAATCATAATCCTTTAAAAGTTCAAGCCATCTCCTCTATCTCATGTTTAACTTTTTCTGCGATAACAGGTATTTGAGGCCCTTATGATCAATGTAAACCTGAAATCTCTCACCATAGAGATAGTGGCGCCATATTTTCAATGCAAACACTACGATCGCCAACTCTAAATCGTAGGTCAGGTAGTTCCTCTCATGATTCTTTAACTGTGTTGATCCATATGCAACTACCTTCCCATCCTGCATCAATACAGAGCCCAGTTCTTGGTGTGAAGCATCTGCATACACTGACAAACCTCCTGAGCTGGTAGGAATGGTGAGTACCAAAGCTGTAGTTAACCTCTTCTTCAACTCCTTAAAACATTCCTCACACTTATCATCCCACACAAATTCAACATTCTTTCTCGTGAGACGTGTCAAAGGAGCAGCTAGCCTCAAGAATCCCTCCATAAACCTTCGATAATATCTAGCTAAACCCAGGAAACTTCTGATCTCTTTCACTTTCTAGGGTCTCTGCCATTGTATCACTGCCTCAATCTTTGATGGATCCACAGACACTCCATCTTTCAATACTATGTGACCCAGAAAAGAGATCTGTTCCAACCAAAAGTCACACTTACTGAGTTTAGCGTACAGCTTCTTCTCTCAGAGGGTCTGCAGCACTATCCTTAGATGTTTTTCATGCTCCTCTCTAAATCTTTAGTATACCAGTATACCATCAATAAACATAATGACAAATCGATCTAAGTACTGGTGAAATACCTCATTCATCAATGACATAAAAGTTACGGGAGCATTCGTCAACCCGAATGACATAACCATAAACTCATAATGTCCATACCGGGTGTAAAAAGCTGTCTTGGGTACATCTCCACTCCGTATCTTCAACAATGATACCCAGATCTCAGATTTATCTTGGATAAGACCTGCACCCCCTTAAGCTGATCTAATAAGTCATCGATGCATGGAAGGGGATACTTATTCTTCATGGTGGCCTTATTTAACAATCGATAATCTATACACAATCGGAGACTCCCATCCTTTTTCCTTACAAATAGATTCGGTTCTCCCCAAGGTGAGACGCTCGGCCTGATAAACCTCTTCTCCAATAACTCTTCCAACTCAACTTAAGCCATTCTGTTTGGTGGCTTGGATATCGACTCTGTATCAGGTGCCAAATCTATACCAAATTTCATCTCTCTATCTGAAGGTAACCCTGGTAATTCATTCAGAAAGGCATCTAGAAATTCCTTGACCACTGGGATGTCTATCAACTCCGGACGAGCCTTATCCATCTTAATCACATAAGTAATGAACCCTTTAACCACATCCGATGATTGATTCGCAGTGTCCTGGTTCAGTACGTGCACTCGTCTTCTACTCACACCCATTACCTACTTCCCTTTTTCCTCAGCTGTAGCCTTCCTTCACGAGCAGCTATCCTAATTGGAGCTCTCTTTGGCTCCCTGCCCTTCTGTAAGGCTCTCTCTGTCATCTCTAGGTAATCCCTGATTATTTACCACTATTTCCCATATCTAAAGCATACTGTATGAGGTCCATAGCATGGTCGAGTACCATGGTACCTACCACACTTGCTGCACTGCTCTGTAGTAGGCCGTGGTCTTCCAATCATAATCCCCTTAGTTGGAGCTATGGTCTGATACATGGGAGGATTAACAGTTTTCTTTCAGATCTCATCAATCCCTGGCTTCTTCCTAGTAAATCTCTTGCTTCACTTATAACTAGCTATCCATCACTGGTCTCTTCTTATCTTTATCCCTCATTGTACCAACCTTTCCAAACTCTGAGGCAATTCTATCAATGTCTTGTTCACACAATTGCGCCCTGCGCACAGCCTCCTCGTAGGTTGGTATATCCATAGGGTCTAATTTGGACTGGATGGTTGGTCTCAGTCCATCCAAAAACTTCTGGACCGTTTCTGCCTCATTACTCATCATATTGGGATCATATCTGCCCAGGGAGATAAAAGTCATCTCGTACTCATCCACAGACCTGCTCCCTTGGGTCAGTCCCAAGAATGCCATCTTCATCTTTTGCTGTGCGGTATCCGAAACATACTGTCTCCGAAAAGCCTCTAAAAATACCTCTCAGCTAATCTTTGTATGTCGAGCTATGAAAATAGGCCTGGTCGATTTCCACCAATGTTCCGCTGATCCCTTCAGTATGAATGTAGCAAATGCTACCATCTCGATAGTAGTACACTCAAAGAACCAATATAACTTCTCAATTTCGTTTATCCAATCCTCAGCAGCTATCGGGTCCTTAGCTCCACTGAAAGACGATGGTCTAAACTTTTGGAACTGTCTCAGCCTATCCAAATCATAACCGTAACCCCCGCCTCTACTGGCCTATGTTGTAGCAATAGTTGTAGGCATATCCCGTGTAGGTAGGGGTGTAGGTGTATCTATCGTCTGAGGTCTCTAAGCTGGTCGTGTACGTGCCTCAGGAGCTACCGCCTGCTCGGTATCACCCTCAGTAGCAGGACTCTGTCTATCCCCAACTCTAGGTAATGACTAAGAGACCAATTCCAAGATCATCTCTATGGTTTGGTTAATCTTCGCGAAGTATGCCTCAGTACTCTCGGGTCTCCCCTCTTGACCCTGTGGAGCATGCTCAACCTCATCCTCCACCTCAATGTCATCCTGAGTCTCGTGTGTTTTCGACTCAACACTCCTCCCACGCCTACCTCTACGGCCTTTAGCTTGCGCTCTCGTTGTCACGACCCTCTATGACTTAACCAAAACCACTACAGATTTTTCGCATTTTTAACTTACCTTTCCTCTCTTCAATGGTTGGGCTACGATTCGATGTTAGCTTCCTCGCATACCATATCATCCATTATCATACATACATGTCAATATACTGTTACTGACTGTAACTGCTTTTATAATACATGTGAGATCATATAGAATCTAATATAAATACATTCCCCAAAATATATATCGTATACATCACTATGTTGTTTCTATGTTTAGATACATAACCGTACAAAATATGTATACCTGTCGATCGATAGGAAATAGCAACGGACAACAGGAATACTATCCCTCAAATGCTCTCACTTTACTGCTGATGCTCTGTAGAGAGATGTAAAAGAAAGGGGGTAAGCATACAACGCGTTCAGTAAGGAAATTAGGCAAGCAAGTAGACATCTACACTATCTACTCAAAATAATGCTATGCCTTGAAAATATCATTTCCTTAACTCACTTTAAAAGCATGTTTTTAAATATATATATACTTGTACAGATTAAATCCCATGTACAGAAATCATGCTTGCTTTCACAAATGTAGGCATGTAGTACAAAATAATGCATCTTTAGAATATCACAATTCCTTTAGATAAATCATGCCATATATATTTAAATCACATTAAATATGGCATTTAAATTATTCACATCACAACAATCAGATTCTGACCCATCCCTCAGGTCTATCCGTAAATAAATCAGTCAATCAGGTGATATATCATGTGAGACTCTGTGGTGAAATGCAATAATATCCTGGACTATGGTCATATCCTATAATGGTGATCCCAGGCAACACAGATCTTGATGTACAGGGCATCACTGCTGTAATGGGAGGGGGGTCAGTCCATCACAACCGCTAGCTATATCCTCTTCAACTCCATAACACCACACGGTATAGTGTACTCCATGCCACTCGCACGGTACAACGTACTCCGTAGAGCCTATATCACAGTCGGGCTGCCTGCCATAGGTCTTAGCCCTCAAACCATGGAATATCATACCATGTCTCTAAATCCACATACGAACCTCTCATAGTGTGACACTCAGTCCACACGAGGAAATCAAACATGGGTTTCAACATGTATTATATATCACATAAATTACAGTGCACGCCTTTGAGCGCGACTCACATTCGACACTCCGTTCAAACACTATTTCACATCACAAACTCAACTCTAGTGCGAGTAAACCTCCAGCAACTAGGTCATGCATGGTTCATGTTTCAAATCAAGTACGAGCAATAACTCAAGTACTATGTCATGTATCTCATGTAAAATTCGAGTATGAGCTAATCGCTCCAGCACTCTCTCATGCATAAATCACATAAAACTGAATACGAGTAATAACTCCAGCATTCTATCATGCATGTCATGGAAATCTAGTGCGAATCACAATCCAGCACTAATATATGTGGAAAATATATGAAATCAAGTGCGAGTTATGCTCTAGCACGATTTATTCTCACATAATTCAATCGATGGCTCTTTAAAAATGGATGATTTTCAAAACATCAAAATTAGCACTATAAAGTGTGCTTAATTCAAATCAACCTTAAAATCATTAGCCTATCTATTTATTCTTCTGCTAAACAACAGTAAAACACTCAAAATACTGGTTTCCATGCTTTTTACAACTTTTCACAAAAGTTGACTTTTTTTCCTAACTAAGGGTAAAATCGTAATTTGCCACTATCGACAATAATTATTATTCACTTTCTCTGACCCTCAGAGTTTTTAAGTGAATTTAAAACTAGACAAAAATACATGCAGGTATCTCTAACTACTCACAAAAGTCCCTTACCTGCAATCACTCGAGAAATTTTACTTTCTCAACGCTGCTCGATCCAGCAGTCCGATTTGTTCCTCCAATAATATCTAGGGCTGCATATAACCATTTATCAGATTAATTATATTGTTCCTACTGTATTTCACATTAAATACGTCTATTTCCCTTAATGGGCCTAACTATGCCTTAAGCCCATTTCCATTTTACTATTCATTTTCATTGGGCCTATTGGGCTTATGGGACCCACCAACTCTTATCGGGCTTATCCTAGACCCATTACATCTCACTGGGCCTAAAATAATTGAGCTTGGCCCATTGGACCTCTCGGCCACATGCCATGACCGAGAGCACCCCATGCCGTCGGTCACACCATGGCTTGCCGTCCATGTCCATTTCCTTAGCCAATTCACTTAGGCATTTTCACAAACACTTGGTTAGCAATGTTCTTAAGCATCACATAGTTCATTTAGGCGTTTTATCAAACACCTTGATTGCAAACTTAATACATGTATTAATTAATCAAATTGATTAATTCTAATTATACCATAATCATTAACACATGTACATTAACCCATTTATACCTTAAAATCATATGGGCATTCATCAATATTTCACTACTCACTCTCAGTCTAACCATGATCATAGTGATTTCATATGTTTCAATGCTTAAAACATATACCAATATACTTAAAATCATTCATACATTAACATATATGAATTTGAAAGCTTGAAAATATACCTAGTATTTGTGTTCACACTTGGCCGAAACTTTGGAGCCTCACAGTTTGCACACTATGGCTCTTGATAGCCAATTCCAACATATGTTACTCTCCTCTCAATTTGGAACAACTTTCATGAAGAATGCAAGTTTCAAATATGCCTAAATCTTAGTGATTTCTAGTGAGAGAAAGCTTGGATAAATGAATTTCAATGGTTTCCTTGTGTAGCCGAGAATGGTATGGTGAAGATGACAATGGTGTGGCTGATTTTATAAGCCATTTACTTAGCCATTAAGCCTTACTTTTCAGCTATTAAAATTGACATCCTAAGGCTTAGTTATGAGTCACCTAATGAGTCATCTAATGAGTCATAGTTAGCTTTAACTATGGTTAGATATTTACCTAATGAGCTTTACAATTGGGCCTCTCGGTTTGGGCTTTCTTAATGGGCTTTCGAGATGAAATTTTTACTATATCTCGAGCCTTTTATTGTCTAAATATTTGGCCTATCAATCGGTCCAACAATTCGATCTAAGGGACCTTAGAATTTCGATCTACATTTAATATACCTTAATGGGCTTTAAAATCTTCACTTTAGGCCAATTACGTTTTTATCCATTAATTTTAATTTGGAATCCTTCCGAATAAATTTTCCTTACTTTTGGGGATGATTAGCTTGTATTCTGACCAAAAATATTTTTCCCTAATTTTTTTCTCCATAACTTAGGTTAATTTCTAACCATGGTTAGTCAACTATGGTAAAAGTCCACTTTTCTTAACTATAGTTAACTTTTTCCTTAATCATTGACCAAGTTGACTTTTTCTCAAAATTTTGAAAGTGTCTATCTTATGTTTTATACTCTTGTCTTTACGTTTTGGCCTTTTTCGGTAGATAAATACATCCGAAACACCTTAAATACTTTAACTCGCTAAAAAGGTCCATTTTACCCTTTTTAGCTTTTACTCTCGTTCTTTGTGTTCGGAACTAAATCAAACTGACTTTCCTTCATAAGCTCTCTATATTTTCTCATTTTAAGTTTTTATTTTCAGTCAGAATGATTCAGATCCACTCGGTTTAGCCTGTGACTCTTATAGCTCACATTAGGCTTTTATATAGCTTATGCATGTTAAATCATTTCACATACTCTTTAAATCTAGTAAATACTCTTCTTATGATTCAACTATAATAATAGAGTGTTCATACACATAGGAAACATAAGGAACTGGCTACATAAAATATGGGTCTGACACTCATCCCTCTACTACGACTGGTATTAGGCATAATGCTCAATTCCCTACACTCATAGCAATTTCTTAGTTAACCCATTGACACACACACAATTTGTATCTCAACAAGCACAGTAACATGGGGATGTAATTTTCTAGCTTATTAGGCATTTTAGACATCGACACATGTTAGACCATTTCAGTTCTGATACCAACTTCGGTCACTACCCTCAACTTACCAAAAATCGTCACAAATTTTTCGCTTTTCATGCATTATTTATTTTTCATCCTTCCCTTACCTCGATCATGATCAGCTACCCTCTCAACCGTTAGGCTGTGTGTCAATGTCTACCTCACCCAACCATAATAATTTCATTTGCATTAAAATTTAGAAGTAAACTCTTGTCTAAATAAATCAAAGTGTTGCTTACATGTGTTTACATTGCTTTATATCCCCAATAGTTACATACAAAATGCTACTGTGCAATAGAAAGTTTAGATACAAAATTACATCTGTGTGTATATCTTACGCGATGGGATGCAGCGGATACCAAAAGGGAAAGCCTCCAGTTGCTCTCAATCTATACTCAAATCTCTGTAGAGATGGGAAAATAATGCGGGTGACCAAACCACACGCTCAGTAAGGAAATCATGGGAACAGGTAGATACTGCAATATCTTCGTGATCGTGATGCCATGCTCAAAACCATTCAGTTTCTCATTCACATCTCAAAAGCATTAGTTCATGCTTATGTTAATGGCATGTAAAGTAATTCATGCTATTTAAATCAGTGCACAAGTCAAATTTAAAGCATGACATTAATCATCATGCATATTTCATAAACAAGGCATGGAAAAATCATCATGCATCAGTGCACTTTAAAATCATTAACATACTTTCTCATCTCAAACAAATCAACGCTTGTCAGGACATCAGCCCCTCCCTCGGACTGTCCTGACTCACAAAGCATTTCAAAACATGGATTTATTCATAAACACAGACATGTGAGATAGGCAATATAATAAGGGAAATCTCCTCGAGGACCACGACCATATCTTGTGATCCCAGGCTACACTAATCAGGTGCGCGGGGTATAACCACTATCTACTTCCACACGGGAGGTGGGTAAAGTCTAGCCCACCAATCCATAGCAAATCTAATCATCGTCTGAAGACGGCATATCATAATCTCAACACGATACAATGTACTCTATTCTACCTGCACGGTACAGCGTACTCCGTGGACCCATATCAACACATCATATTCACGCCCAATCTAAAAAATGCACGTGCGAGCCTATTTAATCGGTGCGACATCTTGTCTACTCAAAGCTCCTAACACGACTATCAACATGTCAATTCTCAAAATGCACATGCGAGCCTATTTATCGATGTGACACCCAGTCTACCCGAAGCTCCTAACACGACAATAAGTATGGTAGGCATCTAATGCAAGCTATGCTTCAGCACCATGCTAAAACCAGTGTAAAGTCTGTGCAAGCTAAACTCTAGCACAACATCATACAAATCCACATGAAAACTAGTGACAGCTATGCTCTAGCACTAATGTGTCTGAAAACACATCAAATCTCGTGCGAGTCATACTCTAGCACGGTTTCATTCTCACAAAATCCATGTAGGCAGCTCAATTCTTTGCAAAACATGGTTATAAACCAATCAAGTCATTTCTTTTTGTAAACCCCACAAATTTTCTATGTTTAATTAAATTATATTTTAATGGAAGTGTGGATGTTCGTTATAGGGCTCGAGAATATAGGGGCCAAGAAACCCGTGAATGATCGGGAACCCGAGGATATAAAGAGTGAAAAGGCGAATGCAAGTACGGAGGGATTAGAGAATTTTAAATTGTTAAATGGAAATTTGTGGATGTAAACAATTGTATCAAAAATTTACGAAGAATGATGGAATCCTGATACTATTTTATTTTCGGAATAAGGAAAGTTTCATGGAAGGCATGATATTATGTCATTGGACAAATTATACGAGAAAAATGTATATATGTAGATATATACATAGGTGAATATGTATTTATATATGTGTATATATATATATATATATGCATATATACTAGACATTTTAATAAAAGAAAAATAATATATATGGCATATATATATTATTTAGTGTGTAGATTTAATATATAGTATTAACAAATAAATAAATAAAACATGAGACAAATAAAAAAAATGAAAAAAATGATTAAATGATTAGATGAAATAAAAGGAAATGGAAATAAATAAATAAATAAATAGTAATAATAACAATAAATAAACCAAACAAACAAATACCTATCTACCTATTAAGATAAGATATACATATATGTTAATATAATATATATATATATATATTGATATTATATATATATATATTGATATTATATATATATATAAGTTGTACGAAATTGGCTTTCAAAGAAAGCCAATTCCATCTCCTGCTAATTGGAATAAGGAAAGAAAACAAATCAAACAGAGGAGTTGGGCGGGAAACCAAAGGGGAGAAAAGAGAAAAGGAAGAAGAAGAGAAGGGAAGAAGGGTGGCTCAGTTGGGGAAAGAAGAGAAGAAAGAAAAGGAAGGGAGAAGTAGAGGGCTGGTAGGGAGAAGAAAAGAAAAGAAAGAAAGGAAGAGGAGGGAAGAGGAGAAAAAGGGAACCAGGAAAACAAATCAGGAGCAGGAGAGCTGATCGGGGAAGGGGGAAGGAAGAAAGAAAAGAGGAAAAGAAAGAAGAGGGAGACCGATTGGAGTTGCAGCAAATCGAGACTGAAGGAAGCAGACCGAAGCAGGGGAGGCTGAGTGAAAAGAGCAGGACCCGAGGAAGAAGAATCAAATGAGAGGCAAGCTAGAAAACCGAGATTGATGAAGGAGGAACAGAGAGTCAGGGCTGGAAACCGAGACTGAAGAAGAGATGAGGCTGGAACCGAGACTCCATTAAAGCAGGGCTTGGGAAACAGAGAACAAAATCGAAACAGGGGCTGGAAATGGAGGGAAACCGAGAGGCTCGAGGGAAGAAGAAGACTGAACAGTGAAGACTGAAATCGAGGCTCCATTAAAGCATGACTTGGGAAAGAAAGAACAAAACCGAAACAGGGGCTGAAAATGGAAGGAAACTGAGAGGCTTGAGGGAAGAAGAAGACTGAATAGTGAAGATTGAAACCGAGGAAGGGGAATTGAGGGAGAGAGAAGTAGAACTGTGAGGAAGAAGGGAGAAAATCGGAAGGAGGCAGGGGCTGGAAATTGAAACAAATGAGGAAGAAAGGAGAAAACCGTGAGAGAAGAAAAGCAAGCTGGAAAAAAAAAAGAGGAAGAGAAAAGAGGTAAGATACATACATGTATATATGTGTATTAATGTACATGAATATATATGTGTGATACATGTATAAGCATGCTAGTATGGTTTGAATTAGATTAAAAATGGAATGATGAGAAGTAGGCAAAAATATATATATTTGTGATATTGAATAATGGAGACAAGTGATAATATATATATGTAATTATGTGAATAAAAAAAATATATATTTGGGTATGTACATATAGGTATGTATAATGAAAGGGTATGTTAGTATATGTACATATATTTGATAATGAATAAGGAAAGCCAATGATAAAATAAATATGAGTATATACTTAGGTGTATATACATATAGGAGTATATGAAAAATGTGTATATACTTGGGTGTATATACAAATGATTGTATAAAATAAATGTGTCGTAGTATATGTACAAACAAGGACATATTTATATATATATGTGATAAGAAAAAAATAGAAGACAATAATATATATATATATATATATATAGGAGTGTATATATATATATATGTCTATATATATTAGATGCATATACATATGGGTGTATATAGGATGAATTTGTGCTAGTATATATATATACAAAGAATGTATATATGAGATAGGAAAAGAGTGAAAACAAATAAATATATATATATATATATACATATGGGAGTGTATATATATGTATTTATGTGTACATACATGTAGAGGTATATAATAAGGTGTATGTCAATAATTGTGCATACAAAATAATATGTGGTAGGGAAAATATATAAACGTGCGTGTTGACTTAGGTACGTACAATAATACTTACACACGCGGTAGTAACGAATAGGTTACGATTTTAACGCAATTCGGGCAATTCTCACGAATAGGGTGCTAAGTGTACAATTTCGTTGTAGGTGATCGTAGAAGGAATTAAGAGAGGTACTAAGAGACGTCACCACTCGAGCACGGAGATTTCGATAGATTGAGCTAAAGGGATATAATTTAAAACGGTAATAGTTACTTACCGAAACTTGATAAAGAAAGCTTGCATAGACATGAAGTATGATTTTCATGCATGTTTCTAAATTATATTTCTGATCAAGACTATGCTCTCTGTGTTTATGTTTTTGAATAATTGTATATAACTGAATTTGATTTCGAAATATGAGCATGTCTTTTAAAATGATCTTTTGAATAAGATGAATTTATTTCGATATTTTCGTATATGAAAACTATAGTTGTATTGAGACTAAGGGCCATTTATGTTGTGTGCTTACGCACGTCAACTTCGCCTGTGTGGCGTCTGAATTCGCCTGTGTGGCATTTGAACTCTTCTGTGTGGCGCCTGTATTTCGCCTGTGTGGCGTCTGTATTTCGCCTGTGTGGCGCATGTATTTCGCCTGTGTGGTGCCTGTAATTCGCCTTTGTGCCGCCTGTATTTCGCCTGTGTGGCACCTATATTTCGCCTGTGTGGCGCTTGTAATTCGCTTGTGTGGCGCTTGTATTTTGCCTTCGTGGCGCCTGTATTTCGCCTTCGTGGCGCCAGTTTTTCGCCTTCGCGGCGCCTGTATTTCGCTTGTGTGGCTTCTGAATTTCGCCTGTGTGGCGCCTGTATTTCGCCTTTGTGGCGCCTCTATTTCACCTGTGTGGCGCTTGAATTTCGCCTGTGTGGTGCCTGTATTTCACCTTTGTGGCGCCTATATTTCGCCTGTGTGGCGCCTGTATTTCGCCAATGTGGTGCCTGTTTTTCGCCTTTGTGGCGTCGGGAATTACCCTTAAGTTCTGAATTCCCTCTACAGAGGATGACTGGGTTATTTTGCCTCGTGATTACCTTGTTATTTTACCGCGTGATTACTTTGTTATTGCCGCGTGATAAATTTGTTATTGCCACGTGATAATTATATGGCCGATATAGTCTCGATTTGAAAATTTAAACTCTGTTTTCAGAACCAGATTTGATAGGTATTCCTGTTTGGAATTCTGAATGTTCGACCAGTTTTACGTAATATCTATTAAGTTCAAATACCTAAGGAATTACGTTTTGAATCTCGATGTTTCTAATTTTCCTTAATCTTTGAATGTTATTATTAGTAGTTTCAGAAAGTATCATTATGCGCATTATCATGTTTTATACATATTTAAATTGCTAGAATCGTTTTAAATACATCTTCTTACTGGGCTTTTTCCCGAAAGCTCACCCCTCTACCTCTCAGATTACTTGTAGTGATTCGTAGATGCTACCTACCGCGTACACGACGTAGGCTGGTGGGGAGAGCTCCCTAGGCTACTTTTTGTACACACAGAAAGGTATACATTTACATTCCTGTACCAGACATAATTGTATGCACAGACACATATTGGAAATATCAGTTGGGATGTAATTTTGTAAGGAACGATGTAAACATTACTACTTTGGTATAATGTTTTGAGATGACTAGTATTAAATTGAAATGGATGTGTTGAGTGGTAAAGATGAACTTGGAAAGTATGCTAGGTAGTGGTGGATATCTAGGATTGCCAAAAAAACAACTGATTTGCAGGTGGGTAGGCTCATATATAAGCCGTTGTGTTGTCGAAATTTTTATCGGCCACATAAGCTAAAATATAGAAATTAATTATAATCACGAGTAAAGTATTAGGAAAAGTGTTTTGACACTGCACATGAATACAACCTAAGTGAATAAGGGAATAAGTGGGTAAAGTAAATTCAAAAAAAAAATTTCTCCGATTTTCAAGGGTCAAGGGTCGTTACACTTTTGCACTTCATTTCAAATGTTGGCTAACCTACCCATCACTTGCTAAAAAGTAACAAAACAAGGTTTTTGAAAGCATCATGCTTTTATTTTCATGCTCATTTCTCGAAACCACTCTTTGCCCTTCAATCACCTAATATCATTTCCTAGTATCACATGCACTCTAGCAAAACATTTAAGTGCTCAAATTCCGCACAGATATCTCTAAGAGTCCACACAATTCCCTTACCTCGATTTACTTGAGGTGCGACTCTCTTGCTCTTAGCTTCTCGCTCTTTTGGCTCAACTTACTTTGGTGTATCCTCGAGAGCTGCAATTCATTCATCAAACACTCGAGTTAGTGTTGCTAACTCAATTTCAACTATGCATTTACCTGATCCCTTAAATACTCTTTTTACCCTCTTTCGGTAAGTCTCACAATTTGTTCCTTATCACCATCTTAAAATCATACCCACAACATTATTATCACCCTATAGTCTCTTATTCATCATTAACACCACTATATTTCACTTTCTCACACTAACCCATTTCTAGGTTATTATCATTCCATGGCTTTCTAGGTAGTTCTACCATAAATATGCACACCAAATCAACTTCAATATCCATAACTAAACAAATGTACTTAGTTTTGCAAATTAGAAACTCACCTCTTTGGATTTCCTCCTTGCTTCAAATAGAAATGCTTTTTGTTCCTTAAATCCAATAAATGGAGAAAATGCCTCTAACCTATGTTGTTCTTCTCTTCGATATGAACAACTTTGCGTCTAATAGCCTTCCATCAAATCTTCTTGAAAATTACCAGATTTAGAGAGAGAAAACTAGGTTTTTGGTTGAAAATGGTAGAGTGAGAGTGTTTCCCAAAATTTGTAGATCCAACTGCTCCTTTTTATAGATTTAGCTTGATGAGATCGATTTGCCTTAGGTGGAGATTGATCTGGCCCTCTTAAAATCCCTTTTTTTCCATGACATTTGAAGGCAGGAGATCAATCTGTTGAGACCTTGAGATCGATCTGTCTCAGGCAGAACGTTGAGGAGATCGATCTGGCTAGGGAGGAGATTGATATGCTCTAACCTGAGAGCTAAGGAAATCGATCTATTTGCCTCAAGAATTGATCCTCATTTTACAGAATGTTTAGGAGATTGATCTGGCTCCATTAGAGATCTATCTGCACTGTTCTCATTGCTCGAATAAGAGCATTTTGGCACTTCCAGATCGATCTCATATCGATCTCTCATCTTATGAGATCGAACTATCTTTCATATTTTTTAGATTTTCTGTAGTTTTTCTGCAGTAACTAACACCTAAACATCCTAAATTTGCTGCCATAGTCAGTTTATCATCCAGTTACCTTTAAGACTTGAAAATGGCATCCAGTTATCCTTCATACACATTAAAACGTGTGTGAAATCTTTGTATAACCAAAGGTATATAATATAAACTAAATGGAAGTTCACAACTCATGAAATCTTCATTCCATTTTACCATACCACTCAAAATTCAATATCTTTACATTCCACTCATGGAAATATCCTTCTTACACTTGTTACACACTTTGAAACTTGCGTGTATTCATTTCATATTCACTTGATCCTAAATCAAACATTCTACAACTCCATTCACACATATTACAAAGTTATACATATACAGGGTCTCACAGATAGCCCTTGGCCATATCTCAAAATAATGCACGTGTGAGCATATAATATCAGTACGACACATAGTCAGCACAAACTCCCAACACGGCTATTTCATACTCTTTACAAATTTGACACGTGTGAGTAAACTCCCAACACGACCATATCACAATGATATAACTTTAGTGCGAGAAATGCTCCCAGCACTATGTCATGTAAAAAATGAGTATGAGCAAAGCTCTCAATGCTCTATAATGCATAATTCAATGAAAACTGAGTACAAGCTAAGCTCCCAGTACTCTATCATGTAAAATTGAGTATGACCAAAGCTCCCAATACTCTATAATGCATCAATCAATAAAAATGAGTACGAGCTATGCTTCCAGTATTCTAACATTCATAGTACGAGAATACACTCAAGTACTATGTGATGCATATCTCAAAATCAAGTGCGAGTATTCTCTATCACTTATGGTTTTCACACAAACCCAATAGATGGCTATTCAAATCATAATTCACCTAAGTAATTCAAATAGGCACTCAAATGTATTATTTTCTCATATACATGAAAACATTAGTCATTCTATCATGCAACTATGAATTTTAGTCACAACTTGCTTCTAAGGCTTTTTCAACCCTATTTTTGGATAAAATCACACTTATCCTCATTTGTCCCTATCACAAAAACATGCATATTCACTAGAATTCATATAGAATGTAGTATCAAAATTCTATTTGAAATACGTGTAGCTATCTCTAGCTACTCATGAAATTCTCTTACCTCGGATCACATCACGTGACCTCTCTTCCTCGGTGCTGTTCACTCTCGCAGTCCGTCAGCTTCCACTGTGATTTTTGAAGCTATTATAATTTTCTATGTTAGTATACCGTAATATACTTGTTTAATTTGAATAATCTCAATTCAATACATCAATCTCATCACTTTTTCCCATTAGGGTGTGATAACATATTTTTTCCATATATCTTTCTTCATTTCTCCTTATTTTCAATTTATGCATTTCATAAAACTACCTTACAATCTACCATACGTACATATTCCATCATTAAATTTATGCCAACACCACTTTCTCATCATTTTCTCACTTTTCATACCAATAGCTAGGTCATGTACATTATTCATGATCCTTTTGTTTCCAACAATATATATATATATACCAACTAACTCACCAATACACCTAGATTAACATAGATCAAAGTGGTGTATTGAATCTTACCTAGCTTGAACTTTTCCTCTTTTCACCAAAATTGGTAAAATCCTCTTTGCTCTTTCAATCTTTGATTCCAACTTCTTATTTCCAAGTATGTTATTCTCCTCTTTACTAAGAACAACTTTGCTTAACTGAATCTCACTTAAAACTACTTGAAAGATGAAGTTTTCTAATGTATCTTAGTTAGGTTTAGCTTGGTTTCTTGAATGGAATAGTTTTTCTCTGGAAAACCTAAAGTGCAAAGCGCTGTATTTATAGAATTGGCTCATAGAGATCGATCTGCCAACTACAAGGGATCAATTTTCCCTGTACTTTTCTCCTCAGAAGACTTTCCAAGCTTATGAGATCGATCTGCCCTTAAGCATGATATCGATCTGCATTACTCAGAAACTTAAGGAGATCGGTCTGGCCTTGCAATGAGATCGATCTGTTGCAACTTGAGCCTTATGGAGATCAATCTGCCCTTAAGTATGAGATCAATCTACATTACTCAAAACCTTAAGGAGATAGGTCTGGCCTTGAAATGAGATCGATCTGTTGCAGCCCGAGCCTTATGGAGATTGATCTGCATTGAATGGGAAATCGATCTGTCCCTTACAAATGTTGTGATATTGCATATTCAACCTATGGGATCGATCTGTATTGCCAATGAGATCGATTTGCTCCCCTTCTGAAGCAGTTCTACTGTAACTTCCATCCCAAAATCACAGTTACATTGGTATTTGATTTACTTAACCATCCATTTTACATTTCCTACACATTTAAAACTTCAAAACATCTATTCTTTATGATTTATATCAATTGTGACTTATCCATATATCACCAAGTCATAAGGAATATATATTAAATCATGAGTCTTACATGTTTTGTTCCTTCAATATCTATCTGTCATGCTTCTTTGTATTTTATAACATTAACTTCAAAAATTAGAGTAACAAAGTTGTTCTCAGTTTTCCTTAGGTGCTTCTTTCTTCCTTTTAAATACATAACAATCCCTTTTGAAGTGCCTAAGTTTTCCACAATAGAAACATGTACATTTCTTCTGGACTTTCTAACCTTTTGTGAATAGTATCTTCTTTTTTGTGAGTTTCTTCTTAGGATTAGTATCCTCTACCACATGAACCTTAAAGATGTTAGTCTCATTATCCTTTCCTTTTTCATTTATATTATAATATTACTCTTCAATCCGAAGATACCTTAAAAGGTAATAAAGAGATATTTCTACCTATGCTTTAAATTTCTCTTAATATCCTTCCATTATGTTTGAAGTTTGTCAATTATAGAAGACATTGTAATTGACTTTTCCATGTTCATTAAATACTGCTTATATTTGTTAAGAATGACTTGAATGTCAACAAGTTATTCCATAACAAGTCTAGAATCATTCATTTTATAAATGTTTCAACCTGTTAGTAGGAACTTTTTACTAGTTGCATCTTCTTTCATGTGTCTAACATTTAACTTTTCCCATAATTCTTGTGATGTGCTAGTTATGATCTATGTATCAAATAAAGAATTATACATGCCATTTGAAATGCATCCTCTACAAGCATAGTCATTTTTCCCACTTTTGTCTTTAATGCACTTGTTCATTCATATCATCTTCCTTTTCTTTTAGTTTGGAGTTGTTAAAATATAAGATGCACTGAGAAATATGAGTAAAATCTTCATCTTTTATTGCCACCTTAGAAAGTACCCTTAATCAAATTGTTCCAACTTTTGGAAGTTGATTGCCAACTTTTTCACTTAAATAAATCATAAGAATGTTAAACAAAATGGTTAAAAAACTTTGTTCACTTAGGGTTGTATGAAGATGAAAGCTTGAACTTCTTCTTGAACTTCAACTTTTGAAAATTAGACTTCTTTACTGAACAATATCGAACTATCACGAACTTAATGTAATAATAGACTTCAAGGCATACTGCTATAACGCCACTTTCCTTAGGACTTCTTTCACCCTAACCAATTATGAGATGCTGAGAGGATTGCTGAAATAGCCTCAGAATACAAAGAAGTAGACCTTGTTTAATATCACTTTACACTTGTAACATTAAACCACTAAACAATTTAGACAAATACAAAAGTACTTTAACTTAGCCAATATCTTATGTAGTAAAACAATATCTAACACCTTTTAAAAGATATTGCATGCCGCAACTTAAAAGATGCAATAGAACAATTACTTTTAGTGGAAGTATAGAAATTCGGGCTAATTTTTTCTTTTTCCTTAATACTTGTTCGTCATGTGAGTCCAGTCTTATCGAGTTATTAAGCAACTGCAAGACCTATAAAATTTCTATGTAATGTATATGATTAATTGATGTACAGACAAGTTATATTACATATGAATTACAAGAAACAAACATTTTTAAGTTCTATATGTGAATAGATTGATAAATGAGTGTTGAAGTCATTGAAAATGAGTTTAACTAGGAAAATTGCAACAAAAATGATGCAGGATGAAGGCCAGATCGATCCCATGCAAGGAGAGCATAATGCCAAGCCTTTTGCAAGAAGGAAGATCGATCCCTCACTCAAGCAGATCGATCTCCATTGGTCTCGGGTTAGACAAGATAAATCTCCTCTTAAGGCCAGATCGATCTCCTAAGCTTTCTGCCTGAAACAAATCGATCCTATCTCATTGAGCAGATCGGTCTCATACAACATGGTAGATCGATCTCAAACATCCAACAGAGCGATCCTCTGCTTGCAAAATGTCAAAAAACTAAAGGAATCAACTAAGGCTAGATCGATCTCCACCCTATGCAGATCGATCTCCTAAGGCATTTTCTATAAACACGGGGCAGTTGGATTTGCATTTGAAGGGAACAAATCCATTTCTTCCATTTTCAACCTTAAACCTAGCTTTCTCTTTCTAAAACCATCCTATTTCTATAAAGATTTGAGAAAAAGCTATTAGAGCAAAGTTGTTCAATATAAAGAGAAGAACAACATAGCTTAGAATCAACACTTCATTTGTTGGATTGAAGGAGCAAATGAGTGTTCTTATTTGGAGCAAGAAGAAAATCAAACTAGGTGAGTTTCTAATGCACCTGT
The DNA here is from genome assembly GCA_033439115.1 of Firmiana major. Lineage (NCBI taxonomy): Eukaryota > Viridiplantae > Streptophyta > Magnoliopsida > Malvales > Malvaceae > Firmiana > Firmiana major. The sequence goes on along the minus strand of CM065913.1, from coordinate 18,704,188 downwards.
CACGACCCAATTCCATTCTCTTTAACCAAAAAATCACTGAAATTTTTTTTTTGCTTTTACTATTACCTTACCCGGTCGTGAACTAACTCACCACACACTGTTGGGCTGTGAGTCAATAATAAACACCACATCTCATTCATTCTCAATTAATTAAAACGATGTCATACATGTGCATTTAATCGTGTACTTATACGAATACATGTTTTACTGACATCTACATCCCCATAAGTACAACTCAAAAGAATACTGTGCTTTTACATTGTTTAGACACAAAAAGAATCACTGTGTATATATACCTCTTAGCGATGGAGATGCAGCGGAGTCCAAAATAATACGCCTCAGTCCTCACTGGGCTACTATGCACGCTCTGTAGGGGGAAAATAGAGTGGGATGAGCAACCACACGCTCAGTAAGGCAATAATGCAAGCATGGTAGATAACTACTCTATCTACATGCTGATAGTGTTATGCATAAATCATTTATGGTAGGAGCATGAGGAACAAAACTATGCCATATGAGTATACATATATATCATGTATCAAAGTCATGTAAAATTGGCATATAAAACATGGTAAAACATCATGTATAAATCATCTCATGCTCGATCTCATTTAAATTCATAAAAAGGGCAATTCATTAAGAAACCTCCTTTTTAAACCCACGTCATAAATCTCTTTCTCATCACATACAATCACATCACATCAATTCACAATCACAACCACGTTTTCATTTCACAATTCAAATCCACGAGGCTCGACCCCTCCTTCGGGTCTATCTTAAACAATCACAATCACACCTAGAGATTTAAAATCATGTGGTAGTAAGTAATTCAAGCAAGGAGACAGGTTACTATATCTCAAGTGACTACATTGGCCAATCGTCACATATCATCCCAGACCACACGGATTTCGGTGTGCGGGGTATTATGCTGGCACAAAGGTGGGTTAGTTCTCCGCCAGACTTTCTCAAATCAAGTAACCACCACGCGGTACATCGTACTCCATGTGATATACACGGTACATCGTACTCCGCGGACCCATAACATGGTTGGGGGTGCCTGCCATAGGTCTTATCTACCCCATACCAAGTGTAACCTTTATAGTCTCAAGAGCGCGTGGGAGTAACCGCAATACCAGGTCCTAGCCCCTCATGGCCTTGCTCGCCCCTATTGGGTTCCCTGATCCAGGTCCTAGCCCCTCACCCTCACCCCACCTAAGAGGTCTGTCAGGCCTGTTGGGTTCCCTGGATGGATTATGTCAGGTACTAGCCCCTCACCCTCACCCCACCTAAGAGGTCTGTCAGGCCTGTTGGGTTCCCTGAGTTAATCCGTATCTCTCACCACGGCCTCATACATACCACAGTGTGAAAACTAGCGCGAGCTACGCTCTAGCGCGAATTCATGCATCAAAACCAATCACTTCGTACGAGCAATGCTCTGGTACGGCATTTATGCATAAAATATGAAGAAACCATGTACGAGCATAGCTCCAGTACAGTTATATGCATAAGAAAAACCACTCAAATCCACGTACGAGCATAAGCTCCAGTACGGTTTATAAACATCATCACAATTCAATTTCAAAGTGCGAGCTAAGCTCAAGCACGTTTCACACAAGTGAAAACATAGAAATCTCGCGCGAGCGAGGCTCTAACGCGAATTATATCTCATACACGCGATAGGCGGCTTACATGCATTCAAAACATCTCATAATATGCTTAGTGCCTCATATGGGCTAATTCACAACATCATTCAAGTACTAGCCAGCCTATCCTTTTATTTGCTCAAATCAGAGCATTGTGTTTTGTAAAAGCATTCAAAATACATGATTTATGCAATTATTAGCCTTACTATCCGTTTTTCATAAAATCCACTTCAAATCCAAAACCACGCATATACTCACCATCATTCACGAATACCATCAACCTTTATTTGAGCAATCATGCATTTCATAAAAACACCCGATATTCATCCACAAGTTCAAAGTACGAGCAGCTACCTCTATATACTCACAAAATTCCCTTAACTGGAATCGCGATGCGTGATTCCACTTCCTTAAGCTGCTTTCTCGTACGGTTCGGTTCGCCTTCAACGAACTCTTCGGGACTGCACAAAATCGTATCCCGCATTATATTCGATCCATATATTGCAACCCTTGTGCTTGCTATAGTCAATTTAATCGATAGCCTCTATTAAAGCTTATTTGGCCTCGTTTCATTACTTTACCCATAGCTCGAGTCTATGGACCTTCTTAGGCCTATTAACTTATTCAAAGTCGATATCAAATCGACATAAAGCTCATAGCGTTCATATTCCATGAATCCCCTCACTATGGCATTTATCAATTATATACATACCCATTTCCACAATTCCTCCAAACTCACAATGTAATCTCATTTAACCCTTTAAAATTATAATCATTACCCTAATAACAACTTTAGCATGCCATAAATCATCAGCTCATTCAATCCCACATATCCTCACATTATACCCATTTTAGATTTCTAGGTCACACCAATTCCACTACATTCCTAGGTAGTTTATCCATCAATACTCATATCAATCAACTCCAAAATCAATTAAATAGCTAATGCATTTGGATTGGAGTGTTAGAATCTTACCAATATGATTTCTCTTCTTGCTCCAAATGGTAATGCCCTTAACTCTTTCAATTCCAAGAATAGGAAAATGCTCTCTCACTATGTTGTTCTTCTCTTTGATAGGAACAACTTTGCCTCTAATGATCTCTCTCCAAATCTCACTGAAAATGGCTGATTTTAGAGAGGGAAAGTTAGGTTTTTGGGTTAAGATTGTAAGGTTAAATGTTTTTCTTAGATTTCCAGATTTTTCAGCTCTCCTTATATAGAAATAGCTTGGGGAGATCGATCTGGTCCAAGAGGAGATCGATCTGGTCCTTTAAAATCCCTCTTTTTCACGGTATTTTTAAGCCTGAGATCGATCTGTCGAAGCAATGAGATCGATCTGTCTAGGCATGAGATCGATCTGTCGAAGCATGAGATCGATCTGCTCCCAAACAGAGAGCTAAGGAGATCGATCTGGGTGCTTGGGGATCGATCTTTCCACTACAGAATGCTTGGCAGATCGATCTGGCTCCATTGGAGATCGATCTGCTCTATTCTTTCGCCCAAATAAGAGCATTCTGGCTCTTCCAGATCGATCTCTCATCCTATGAGATCGATCTGGACCTCATGTTTTTCCAGCTTTCCTGCAGTTTCTTTGCTGCAACTCATACCAACACATCCTTAATCTATTGCCATGGCCATTTTCTCATCCATCCACCTTTATAACTTAAAAATGGCATCCATTCATACCTTATGCACATTGAAACTTGTGTGCATTCATTGTATGTTCAAAGGTATGCTACATAAAACCAAATGGAAGCATAACTCCATTCCATTTTACCACACTACTCATCTTGAGTCTCAATCACATCCATCACTTGCTATAACTCATTTCTTCGTATTCATACTCAATGAAACTTGTATGTACGTTACAATTTATATTACACATACATACATTGAATCCATGGACTTACATCAATCATACTTTACATTACAAGTCCATTCATATTATTTGATCCAATTACACACATTACCCTTATACATATACGGGGTCTTACATTCTCCCCTCCTTCAAGGAATTTGGTCCTCCAAATTAGAACCAAGTCACTCTTCAAACAGTTGGGGATACTTCTCCCGTATCAAGTTCTCCAATTCCCACGTGGCCTCTTCCGCCGTGTGGTGTTGTCAAAGCACTTTCACCAAGGGAATTGTCTTATTCCGCAACACTTTCTCTTTCCTGTCCAATATCCGAACCGGCTTCTCAACGTATGTCATACTCTCATGGAGCTCCAACGGCTCATATCTTATCACGGGTGTCGGGTCTGGGTGATACTTCCGAAGCATCGAGACGTGGAAGACGTTGTGGACATTTGCCAAGTCCGGTGGCAATGCCAATCTATACGCCTTGTCTCCCACTCTCTCCAAAATCTCGAAGGGTCTGATATATCTAGGGCTCAGCTTGCCCTTCTTACCAAATCTCATAATACCCTTCGATGGTGATACCCTCAGAAACACCGACTCACCCTCATCAAACTCCAGTGGTCTTCGTCTCTTGTCAGCATAACTCTTTTGCCGGCTCTGAGCTGTCCGTAATCTCTCACATATCAACTGGACGTCCTCAGATGCCTGCTGCACTAAGTCCGGAGCAAAAATTTGTCTGTCACCAACCTCTTCCCATCCAACAGGGGAACGGCATCTACGCCCGTATAATGCCTCATAGGGTGCCATCCCGATACTAGCATGATAGCTATTATTATAAGCGAACTCGGCTAACTGCAGGTGGTCATCCTAGGAGCCTCTAAAATCCAGCACACACGCTCTCAACATATCCTCGAGGGTCTGTATAGTCCTCTCTGACTGCCCATCTGTCTGAGGATGAAAAGCGGTGCTAAAATTCAATCGGGTCCCCAGCGCTTCCTGAAAATGTTCCCAGAAATGGGAAGTGAAGCAGGCATCCCTATCAGAAACAACGCTCACTGGTACACCATGTAGCCGTACTATCTCTCGAATATACAGGTTCGCCAACTGACTCAGTGTATCAGTAGCTCTCATAGCCAAGAAATGGGCGGACTTAGTCAACCGGTCCACAATAACCCATATGGCATCATGACCTCTACGGGTCCTCGGCAACCCCATCACAAAATCCATGGTGACATGCTCCCACTTCCATGTCGGTATCGGTAGAGGCTGCAATAATCCTGCAGGCTTCTGATGCTCTACCTTCACTTGCTGACAAACGAGACACTTAGCGACATATTTAGCAATGTCTCTTTTCATTCCAGACCACCAATAAACCTTCCGAAGGTTTTGATATATCTTGGTGCTTCCCGGATGTATCGTATACTTCGATGAGTGAGCCTCTGATAAAATCGTTCTCCTGATCTCAGGATCCCTGGGAACGCACACTCTGCCTCTGAACCTTAATAAGCCATCAGTACTCTGCTCAAAATCAATACCCACACCTGTCTGTATCTGCCTCAGCCAATCGATACACCGTCGATCGCTCTGCTGGACTTGCCGAATACGGCCAATCAACTCTGGCTCTAGTCTCAAACTAGCCATGATCTCAAGTCTCTCCGATTCAGGTGGGGTTACATCCAAACTAAGGTTCGCAAAGTGTTCTAACAATTCATGTTCCCGTACCATCATATAAGACACCAACCCAAGGTTCTTTCTACTCAAAGCATCGGCAACTACATTTGCCTTACCCGGGTGGTACATGATTTCACAATCATAGTCTTTCAAGAGTTCGAGCCATCTCTTCTGTCTCATATTCAGCTCTTTCTGCGAGAACAGGTACTTAAGGCTCTTATGATCTGTGAACACCTGAAATTTCTCACCATAGAGATAGTGGCGCCATATTTTCAATGCATATACTACAGCCGCCAACTCCAAATCATGTGTCGGGTAGTTCCTCTCATGATCTTTCAACTGTCTAGATCCATAGGCAACTACCTTCCCATCCTGCATAAGCACACAGCCCAGTCCTTGGTGTGATGCATCCGTATACACCGAGAATCCTCCTGAGCTGGTAGGAATGGTGAGAACTGGAGCAGTCGTCAATCGACGCTTACGCTCCTCAAAACTCCTCTCACATGCCTCATCCCATACAAACTTAACATCTTTTCGCGTGAGGCGTGTCAATGGAGCCGCTAGTCTGGAGAAACCCTCTACAAATCTCCGATAATATCCTGCCAATCCCAGAAAACTCCTGATCTCAGTTACTGTCTTAGGCTGTTCCCACTGTACAACTGCCGCTGTCTTGGATGGATCCACTGATACCCCATCCTTTGACACGGCATGCCCCAGAAATGAGATCTGTTCCAACCAAAAGTTACACTTGCTGAGTTTGGCATACAATTCTTTCTCTCGGAGGGTCTGCAGAACTATCCTCAAGTGCTCCTCATGATCTTCCCTGGACTTGGAATACACCAAAATATCATCTATGAAAACAATCACAAACTCGTCCAGGTATGGCTTGAATATATCATTCATCAATGCCATAAATGCTGCGGGAGCATTCGTCAATCCGAATGGCATCACCAAAAACTCGTAGTGGCCATAACGGGTACGAAATGCTGTCTTGGGTATATCTCCACTCCTGATCCTCAATTGATGATACCCTGACCGCAGATCTATCTTAGAAAATACTTCGGCTCCCTGGAGCTGATCCAACAAATCATCGATTCTTGGAAGGGGGTACTTGTTCTTAATGGTGGCCTTATTCAACAACCGATAATCTATACATAGTCGGAGGCTTCCATCCTTCTTCCTTACAAATAGAACCGGTGCTCCCCAAGGTGAGACACTCGGTCTAATAAACTCCTTCTCCAACAACTGTTGCAGCTGTTTCTTCAGCTCTTCCAATTCTATCGGAGCCATTCTATAGGGTGGTTTCGATATCGGCTCTGTACCAGGCACTAGCTCAATGCAAAATTCCATTTCCCTTTCAGGTGGTAGTCCTGGTAATTCATCCGGAAAGACATCAGGGAAATCCATGATTACGGGTATGTCCTTCAATTCCGGGTGTGCCTCATCTATATCGACCACATAGGCAATGAACCCTTCACATTATCCTCTCCATCGTTAGTAACATAAACCATCACTCCACATTCATTATTTATCATAAACAATAAATTTATCTCTCAAGCAATATGAATTCAAAATCATACTCCTTTTATTTACAACAACCATGCTAGTTTCATATCATTTCTTTTCGTCAAAGTTTACAATAAGATTGTCTAATCCTGAAAACATCAATGTTTTGGCATGACAATCCATCACAACACGATTGGTAGCCAACCAATCCATTCCCAAAATTACATCAAAATCATTCATATTTAATAAAATCAGATTGGCTATCATTTCCTTCCCCTCTATCTTTATCTTACAATCTCTACATACATGCTCAGTCAATTGACTATCATTCATGGGTGTGGAAATCATCAATATTTTATCCAACAATGTTGGTTTCACATATTTCAACAATTTATGTGCAAAGGAAGGTGATATGAAAGAATGCGTGGCACCAGGATCAAATAATACCAATGCTTCTAAATCAAATATTCGGATGATACCTTTAATCACATCCGTCGAAGCATCTGCGGTGTCCTGATCCAGTGCATGTACTCTTCCTCTGCTCACACCCGCAGCCTGTTTCCCTTTTTCCTCAGCTGTAGCCCTCCTCCTTGGGGCCGCTGTCTCAACTGGAGCTCCCTCGGGCTCCTTGCCCTTCTGTGGGGCAACCTCAATCATCTCAGTGCAGTACCTCGATATATGTCCTGGCCTCCCACACCTAAAACACGAAACAGGGGGCACCTGACATGGCCTAGTCCCATGGTATCTCCCACATCTCCTACACTGATCCGTGGTAGGTCGTGGTCCTCCAATAGTTATACCCCTCGGCGCTGTCAAGGCTGGGTACATAGGAGGTCTGGCAGCTCTCTCCTGCACCTCCTCGATCTTAGGCCTCTTCTTGAAAAACCTTTGGCCACCTCTCTTGGCCACTCTTCCAAACCCGGATCTCTTCCGGTCTCTATCTTTCCTGACAGTGACCCTTCCAAGTTCGGAGGCATTTCGCTCAAAGTCTTGCTCACACAACTGAGCCTTATGTACAGCCTCCTCATAAGTCACAATGTCGAAGGGAGCTAGCTTTGTCCGGATGGCCAATCTCAATCCATCCATGAACTTCTGTATCTTTCGGGTCTCACTACCCATAGTGTCCGGGTCATATCTCCCCAAGGACATAAACTTGGACTCATACTCGTCCACAGTATGGTTCCCCTGAACCAAATTCATAAATTCCATCCGCAGTTTCCTCTGTGCGGTAGCTGGAATGTACTGTCTCCTGAAGGCCTCTAGAAATATCTCCCACGAGATCTCAGAGTGTCTGGCCCTCAAAATAACCTCGGTGGACCCCACCAATGCTCGGCCTCGCCTTTCAACATAAATACGGCAAAGGCTACCTTTTCAGCTGAAGTGCATCGAAAAAACCTATATAGTTTCTCCATCTCATACACCCAATCCTCTGTAATCACTGGGTCCTTCACCCCTCTAAACACTGGGGGTTTCAGCGCTTGAAACTCTCGCAACCTGCTCAAGTCGCAGTCATAACCCACATCACTACCGCTCTGCTGTGGAGCGATAGGAGAATCTATATCCTAGGCTGGAGGTGGTGTAACTGTAGCTGTCTCCGCAGCATGAGGTCTCTCCGCCTCTGCAGCTGCCTGTTCAGTAGTAGGCTGTGCTGCGGGACCTCGTCTATCACCGGTACCCAATGCCTGCGCAACTATCTCCACCAAACTCTCAATACTCCGCTCTAACCTAGCGAAGCGAGCCTCAGTATCACCTGCTCTCTCAGCAGGGTTCTGTGGAGCCTGCTCAGTCTGTGGCTCCGCACGGCTCTCAGGCCTACCTCTACGGCCTCTAGCACGTGCTCTCGCCCCTCTACCTTTGCGTGTAACTGGCATAGTGCCTAACTCCCTGTATTATAATAATTCATTAAGCTCAGTCCATCACAATATACACAGTTATATCTAAACAAAAGCACAGTACTAGGGGGATGTACTTTCTTACGTTTTATTAATGACTCACATCAGGCCAACACAGCTCTGATACCAATCTCTGTCACGACCCAATTCCATTCTCTTTAACCAAAAAATCACTGAAATTTTTTTTTTGCTTTTACTGTTACCTTACCCGGTCGTGAACTAACTCACCACACACTGTTGGGCTGTGAGTCAATAATAAACACCACATCTCATTCATTCTCAATTAATTAAAACGATGTCATACATGTGCATTTAATCGTGTACTTATACGAATACATGTTTTACTGACATCTACATCCCCATAAGTATAACTCAAAAGAATACTGTGCTTTTACATTGTTTAGACACAAAAAGAATCACTGTGTATATATATATACCTCTTAGCGATGGAGATGCAGCGGAGTCCAAAATAATACGCCTCAGTCCTCACTGGGCTACTATGCACGCTCTGTAGGGGGAAAATAGAGTGGGATGAGCAACCACACGCTCAGTAAGGCAATAATGCAAGCATGGTAGATAACTACTCTATCTACATGCTGATAGTGTTATGCATAAATCATTTATGGTAGGAGCATGAGGAACAAAACTATGCCATATGAGTATACATATATATCATGTATCAAAGTCATGTAAAATTGGCATATAAAACATGGTAAAACATCATGTATAAATCATCTCATGCTCGATCTCATTTAAATTCATAAAAAGGGCAATTCATTAAGAAACCTCCTTTTTAAACCCACGTCATAAATCTCTTTCTCATCACATACAATCACATCACATCAATTCACAATCACAACCACGTTTTCATTTCACAATTCAAATCCACGAGGCTCGACCCCTCCTTCGGGTCTATCTTAAACAATCACAATCACACCTAGAGATTTAAAATCATGTGGTAGTAAGTAATTCAAGCAAGGAGACAGGTTACTATATCTCAAGTGACTACATTGGCCAATCGTCACATATCATCCCAGACCACACGGATTTCGGTGTGCGGGGTATTATGCTGGCACGAAGGTGGGTTAGTTCTCCGCCAGACTTTCTCAAATCAAGTAACCACCACGCGGTACATCGTACTCCATGTGATATACACGGTACATCGTACTCCGCGGACCCATAACATGGTTGGGGGTGCCTGCCATAGGTCTTATCTACCCCATACCAAGTGTAACCTTTATAGTCTCAAGAGCGCGTGGGAGTAACCGCAATACCAGGTCCTAGCCCCTCATGGCCTTGCTCGCCCCTATTGGGTTCCCTGATCCAGGTCCTAGCCCCTCACCCTCACCCCACCTAAGAGGTCTGTCAGGCCTGTTGGGTTCCCTGGATGGATTATGTCAGGTCCTAGCCCCTCACCCTCACCCCACCTAAGAGGTCTGTCAAGCCTGTTGGGTTCCCTGAGTTAATCCGTATCTCTCACCACGGCCTCATACATACCACAGTGTGAAAACTAGCGCGAGCTACGCTCTAGCGCGAATTCATGCATCAAAACTAATCACTTCGTACGAGCAATGCTCTGGTACGGCATTTATGCATAAAATATGAAGAAACCATGTACGAGCATAGCTCCAGTACAGTTATATGCATAAGAAAACCACTCAAATCCACGTACGAGCATAAGCTCCAGTACGGTTTATAAACATCATCACAATTCAATTTCAAAGTGCGAGCTAAGCTCAAGCACGTTTCACACAAGTGAAAACATAGAAATCTCGCGCGAGCGAGGCTCTAACGCGAATTATATCTCATACACGCGATAGGCGGCTTACATGCATTCAAAACATCTCATAATATGCTTAGTGCCTCATATGGGCTAATTCACAACATCATTCAAGTACTAGCCAGCCTATCCTTTTATTTGCTCAAATCAGAGCATTGTGTTTTGTAAAAGCATTCAAAATACATGATTTATGCAATTATTAGCCTTACTATCCCTTTTTCATAAAATCCACTTCAAATCCAAAACCACGCATATACTCACCATCATTCACGAATACCATCAACCTTTATTTGAGCAATCATGCATTTCATAAAAACACCCGATATTCATCCACAAGTTCAAAGTACGAGCAGCTACCTCTATATACTCACAAAATTCCCTTACCTGGAATCGCGATGCGTGATTCCACTTCCTTAAGCTGCTTTCTCGTACGGTTCGGTTCGCCTTCAACGAACTCTTCGGGACTGCACAAAATCGTATCCTGCATTATATTCGATCCATATATTGCAACCCTTGTGCTTGCTATAGTCAATTTAATCGATAGCCTCTATTAAAGCTTATTTGGCCTCGTTTCATTACTTTACCCATAGCTCGAGTCTATGGACCTTCTTAGGCCTATTAACTTATTCAAAGTCGATATCAAATCGACATAAAGCTCATAGCGTTCATATTCCATGAATCCCCTCACTATGGCATTTATCAATTATATACATACCCATTTCCACAATTCCTCCAAACTCACAATGTAATCTCATTTAACCCTTTAAAATTATAATCATTACCCCAATAACAACTTTAGCATGCCATAAATCATCAGCTCATTCAATCCCACATATCCTCACATTATACCCATTTTAGATTTCTAGGTCACACCAATTCCACTACATTCCTAGGTAGTTTATCCATCAATACTCATATCAATCAACTCCAAAATCAATTAAATAGCTAATGCATTTGGATTGGAGTGTTAGAATCTTACCAATATGATTTCTCTTCTTGCTCCAAATGGTAATGCCCTTAACTCTTTCAATTCCAAGAATAGGAAAATGCCCTCTCACTATGTTGTTCTTCTCTTTGATAGGAACAACTTTGCCTCTAATGATCTCTCTCCAAATCTCACTGAAAATGGCTGATTTTAGAGAGGGAAAGTTAGGTTTTTGGGTTAAGATTGTAAGGTTAAATGTTTTTCCGAGATTTCCAAATTTTTCAGCTCTCCTTATATAGAAATAGCTTGGGGAGATCGATCTGGTCCAAGAGGAGATCGATCTGGTCCTTTAAAATCCCTCTTTTTCACGGTATTTTTAAGCCTGAGATCGATCTGTCGAAGCAATGAGATCGATCTGTCTAGGCATGAGATCGATCTGTCGAAGCATGAGATCGATCTGCTCCCAAACAGAGAGCTAAGGAGATCGATCTGGGTGCTTGGGGATCGATCTTTCCACTACAGAATGCTTGGCAGATCGATCTGGCTCCATTGGAGATCGATCTGCTCTATTCTTTCGCCCAAATAAGAGCATTCTGGCTCTTCCAGATCGATCTCTCATCCTATGAGATCGATCTGGACCTCATGTTTTTCCAGCTTTCCTGCAGTTTCTTTGCTGCAACTCATACCAACACATCCTTAATCTATTGCCATGGCCATTTTCTCATCCATCCACCTTTATAACTTAAAAATGGCATCCATTCATACCTTATGCACATTGAAACTTGTGTGCATTCATTGTATGTTCAAAGGTATGCTACATAAAACCAAATGGAAGCATAACTCCATTCCATTTTACCACACTACTCATCTTGAGTCTCAATCACATCCATCACTTGCTATAACTCATTTCTTCGTATTCATACTCAATGAAACTTGTATGTACGTTACAATTTATATTACACATACATACATTGAATCCATGGACTTACATCAATCATACTTTACATTACAAGTCCATTCATATTATTTGATCCAATTACACACATTACCCTTATACATATACGGGGTCTTACAGCACCAACTCAAAGTACATTTATCTAGTTATTATTGGGAGTAGATAGATGTATGTATTGATGATAGAAACTACCTAGAATGTAAGGGAACAAGTATAACCTAGAATGAGTTTAGTGTGAGAAAGTGTGATATGGCTGAGTTGATGATAAATGAATTATGCTAAGGTGTTAGTCAAGTAATATGCAAGAATTTGAGATGATTGAATGAAGCTACATTGTGAGATTAGTCAAGTTATGAAAATATGTATATGAGGTGTTTGATAAATTGCCATAGTGAAGAAAATGATGGACTAGAGACACTATGAGCTTAATATCAATCTAGTGTGAATCAATAGGCCTAAAAGAGTTCAATAAACTCATGAGAAATTAATAAAGCGATCAAAATGAACATAAGAGGAAGTGAGGCCTTATAAGTGTTAATGCAAAATATAGGTCGAATTGACTATAGTAAACACAAGAATTGTGTTATATTGGACCGAGTTGATATGATATATGATTTTGTACAGTCCCAGAGATTTCATTGGAGATGAATCGAACCGCACAAATGGGAAGCTCTAAGGAGGTGGAATCACTCGACGTGATTTCAGGTAAGAGAATTCTGTAAGTACTTAGAGATAACTGCTCATATTTTGTGGGTGAATATCAGGCTTTGTAAATGCATAGTTATCTAGAAAAGTGACTGATGGTGTATGTGAATGACTACGAGCATATATACATTATTTGGTTTTGAAGTAAATCTTACAAAGGGGATAGTAAGGCTAATAATTGCATAAATCACATGTTTTGATATTTTTACGAAATACATTGCTTTAGTTTAAGCACAATTGACGGATAGGTTAGCTAGTGATTTCATGATTTTGTGAAATAGCAAAAGTGAGGTGCTAAATTTGGTTTTGAGAGTGTTTTGTTGAAAAAGATCTGCCTATCGTACTTATATGAGTTAAATCATATTGGAGCCTAGCTCGCACCATATTTTGATTTGTGATGTTTTATAAGCCGTACTCGAGCTAATAGCTCGTACGTGGGTTTTCCTTGACTTACTTATGCTTATAACCGTATTGGAGCTATGCTCGTACGTGATTTCTTCATTATTTGTTATGCATAAAGTCATACTAAAGTGTTTCTCGTACGAGGATATTTGCTGATGATGCATGAAACCGTGCTAGAACGTTGCTCGCACTGAGTTTTCACACTATGATATGTAATAAGTCGTGTTGGATGCCTCATGTAGACTTTGTGTTACATGGATGAGATGCTCACATGAGCCATGCTGAATGTGTCATGACCCATTTTATCCTTTTTAATCGAGAATCACTGTAAATTTTTTATATTTTTTTCCTTTCCTTACTCGGTCGTGAACCAACTCACTACTACACAGTTGGGCTGTGAGTCAATAATAAACACAACTCCACATTAATTCTCAATTAAATAAAAAGAAGTGTCATTCATTGAAAGTTAAGTTATACAGGACACGTTTCTAACTTTTACATCCCCCACATTGCAATACAATTTGACTATTGTGCCTTTTCATTCTTTAGATACAAAAAGAATCCCAAGGTGTATAACTTCTGGTGATAGAAGCAGTGGATGTCCAAAATAAAACGCCACAGTCCTCACTAGGCTGCTATGTACGCTTTGTAGAGGGGGGAAATAGAGAGGGATGAGCAACCACACGTTCAACAAGACAATAATGCAAGCACGGTAGATAACTACTCTATCTACATGCTGATAGTGTTATGCATAAATCATTTATAATCAGAGCATAAGGAAATAAATCTATGTCATTTGAGTATACATATATCACATAGTGAAAACATGGAAAAGATGCATATAAAACATGGAATCATCATCATGTAAAACCTTTCATGCTCATCTTTATCAATCTCATAATAAAAAGGGAAATTTATTAAGAAACATCCTTTAAGGGTCATCTCTCTCTGAAAACATAATTAAAATCCCATCACAATCATTTCTTAATCTCAAACATCATTATCATTTTTCAATCAAAATCCCATAAGACTCGACCCCTCCCTCGGGTCTACCTTGGACAATCAAAATCATACTCATATATCAAAACCATTTGGTACTATGTAATTTCAAGTGAGACAGGTTACTATATCTCAAAGACTATGTTAGCCAACTACGTCATAAATCATCTCAGACCACACGCATCAAGGTATGCGGGGCATCATGCTGGTACGAAGGTGGGTTAGTTCTTCGCCAGACTCTCTCATCACATAACCACTACGCGGTACATCGTACTCCGTGTGATATACACGGTACAGCGTACTCCGCGGACCCATGTCATGGTTGGGGGTGCTAGCCATAGGTCTTATCTACCTTATACCAAACGTAACCTCTATTATCTCAAGTGCACCTGGAGTCTCCTATACCCACGTAAGAGAGCCTCACTACTGAACAGAGCCTCCTCATCTCCCTGGCTTGAGGATGTTGTGCTTGAAGATCTTACCGTAAGAGAGCCTCCCCACCGAACAGAGGCTCCCTGTCCTCTTTGGCTCGAGGATATAGGACTTGAGGATCGTACCAACTTCCAAGGCATCATACGTACCACAGTGTGAAAACTTGTGCGAGCAAAGCTCTAGCACGATTCATGCATCATAACTAAACCACCTCGTATGAGCAACGCTCTTGTATGACATTTATTAATCAAATGATGAATAAACCACGTAGGAGCACAGCTCCAGTACGATTATATGCATAAGAAAACCACTCGAAATTAACGTACGAGCAGAAACTCCAGTACAGTTTATAAAACATCATCAAATTTCCAAATCAAGGTGCAAGCTAAGCTCCAGCACGTTTCATACAAATGAAGGCATAAAAATCTAGCATGAGCGAGGCTCCGATGCGATTTATATCACACAAATACGACAGGTAGCTCATACAAAATCAAAACAAACCTAAAACTGGGTTTAGCACCTCACAAGCGCTATTTCATGAAATCATTCAAACACTAGCCAGCCTATCCATTAATTTGTTCAAAACCAAGAATTGTGTTATGAGAAAACATTTCAAACACATGATTCATACATTTATTAGCCATACTATCCATTTTATAATAATCGTTTCAAAACCAAATCTCATACATACTCGTAGCTATTCGCATACATCATCAATCATTTTCTCAAACAGTCATGCATTTCATAAATGCCCTATATCCACCCACAAGTTTAAAGTACGAGCAGCTATCTCTATATACTTATAGAATTTCCTTACCTAGAAATCGCGTTGCGGGATTCCACATCCTTAAAGCAACGTACTTGTGCGGTTTGTTTCGTCTCCAACGATCTCTCTGGAACTGTACAAAGTCGTTTATCACATCAATTTAGTCCATACAACACAACTCATGTGTTTGCTATAGTCAATTCAACTTATAGTCAATTCAACCTATAACCTCTATCTATAATTTACAATTCCTACGTACATGTTTAGTCAATTCACTATCGTTCATGGGTGTGGAAATCATTAACATTTTATCCAACAATATACGTTTCACATGCTTCAACAATTTATGTGTAAATGAAGGCAATATGAAGGAATGCATGGCACCAGGATCAAACAATACCAATGCTTCTAAATCAAAGATTAGGATGGTACCTCTAATCACATCCGTCGAAGAATCTGCAGTGTCCTAATCCAGTGCATGTACTCTTCCTCTGCTCACACCCGCTGTCTGCTTCCCTTTTTCTTCAATTGTGGCCCTCCTCCTCGAGGCAGCTATCTCAACTGGAGCAGTCTCTGGCCCTTTACCTTTCTGTGGAGCAGTCTCCATCCTCTCGGTATAATACTTTTCTATATGTCTTAGTTTCTCGCATCAATAAAACACTGCAGGGGTCATCGGACGAGGCCTAGTCCCATGAAATCTATCACATCTCCTGCACCTCTTAGTAGTAGGTCATGGTCCTCCAATAGCCATACCCCTCGGTGCAGTCAAAGTCGGGTATACGGGAGGTCTAGCAGCTCTCTCCTGCACCTCCTCAATCTTAGGTCTCTTCTTGAAAAACCTTTGGCCTCCACTCTTGGCCACTCTATCCATCTTGGATCTCCTCCGATCTCTGTCTCTTCTAACATTAATCTTTCCAAGCTCGGAGGCATTCCGCTCAAAGTCTTGCTCGTAAAACTAAGCTTTGTGTACTGCCTCATCATATGTCTGAATGTCAAATGGGGCTAGCTTAGTTCGGATGGCCAACCTTAATCCATCAACGAACTTCTGAATCTTTCGTGTCTCACTACCCATCGTATCTGGGTCATATCTCCCCAAAGACATAAATCTCGACTCATATTCATCCACCATATGGTTCCCCTGAACTAAGTTCATAAATTCCATCCGTAATTTCCTCTATGCAGTGGCTGCGATGTACTGCCTCCTGAAGGCCTCCAAGAATATCTCCTAAGTTATCTCGGAGTGTCTATCCCTCAAAACAGCTTCGGTGGATCTCTACATGTGCTCTGCCTCGCCTTTCAGCATAAATATGGCACAGGACTCTTTCTCAATTGATGTACATCTAAAAAATCTGTACAGCTTCTCCATCTCATACACCCAATCCTCCGTAATAATCGGGTCATTTACCCCTCTAAATACTGGAGTTTCAACACCTGAAACTATCTCAATCTGCTCAAGTCACAGTCATACCCCAAATCACTATCGCTTTGCTGTGGTGCGATAGGTGAAGCCGTATCCTATACTGAGGGTGTCACCGTCTCAGTAAACTAAGGTCTCTCCACCTCTGCAGCTGCCTGTCCAGTAATAGGCTGTGCTGCGGGACCTCGTCTATCACCAGTACCCAGTAGCTGTGTGACTATCTCCACTAGGCTATCAATACTCCGCTCTATCCTAGCGAAGCGTGCCTCTGTATCTCTTGCTCTCTCAGCAAGGTTCTGTGGAGCCTGGTCTACCTGTGGCTCTGAACGGCTCTCAGGCCCACCTCTACGGCCTCTAGCACATGCTCCTGCCCCTCTACCTCTATGCGTAACTGGCATTTTGCCTAACTTCCTGTATTCACAATCACTTATTAGACTCAATCCATCATGGTATACAAAGTTTTATCTAAACAAAAGCACAGTAACATCGGGATGTAACTTTCCTACGTTTTATTTACTGACTCACATTAGGCCAACTCAGCTCTGATACCAATCTTTGTCATGACCCATTTTATCCTTTTTAATCGAGAATCACTGTAAATTTTTCGCATTTTTTTCCTTTCCTTACCCAGTCATGAACCAACTCACTACTACACGTTGGGCTGTGTGTCAATAATAAACACCACTCCACATTCATTCTCAAATAAATCAAAAGAAGTGTCATTCATTAAACGTTAAGTTATACATGACATGTTTCTAACTTTTACATCCCCCACATTATAATACAATTTGACTACTGTGCCTTTACATTGTGTAGATACAAAAAGAATCCCTGTGTATATACCTTTTGGTGATGGAAGCAGGGGATGTCCAAAATAAAACGCCGCAGTCCTCACTGGCTGCTATGTACGCTTTGTAGAGGGGGAAAATAGAGAGGAATGAGCAACCACATGCTCAGTAAGGCAATAATGCAAGCATGGTAGATAACTACTCTATCTACATGCTGATAGTGTTATACATAAATCATTTATAATCAGAGCATGAGTAAATAAATCTATGCCGTATGAGTATACATATATCATGTAGAGAAAACATGGAAAACAGGCATATAAAACATGGAATCATCATCATGTAAAACCTCTCATGCTCATATTTATCAATCTCATAATAAAAAGGGAAATTCATTAAGAAACATCCTTTAAGGTTCATCTCTCTCTCAAATCACAATTAAAATCCCATCACAATCATTTCTTAATCTCAAACATCATTATCATTTCTCGATCAAAATCCAACAAGGCTTGACCCCTCCCTCGGGTCTACCCTGGATAATTAAAATCATACTCATATATCAAAACCATATTGTACTATGTAATATCAAGTGAGACAGGTTACTATATCTCAAAGACTATGTTAGCCAACTACATCATAAATCATCCCAGACCACACGCATCTAGGTGTGTGGGGCATCACGCTAGTACCAAGGTGGGTTAGTTCTTCACCAGACTCTCTCATCACATAACCACCACGCGGTACATCGTACTCCATGTGATATACATGGTATAGTGTACTCCGCGGACCCATGTCATGGTTGGGGATGCCAGCCGTAGGTCTTATCTACCCTAAACCAAACGAACCTTCATTGTCTCAAGTGCACGTGGAGTCTTCCATACCCATGTAAGAGAGCCTTCCTACCAAACAGAGCCTCATCGCCACCCCTGGCTTAAGGATATAGGCCTTGAGGATCTTACCAACTTCCACCGCATCATACGTACCATAGTGTGAAACTTGTGCGAGCAAAGCTCTAGCACGATTCATGCATCATAATTACACCACCTCTTATGAGCAACGCTCTAGTATGACATTTATTAATCAAATCATGAAGAAACCATGTGCGAGCACAGCTCCAGCACGGTTATATGCATAAGAAAACCACTTGAAATCCACGTACGAGCAGAAGCTCCAGTCCGGTTTATAAAACATCATCAAATTTCCAAATCAAGGTGCGAGCTGAGTTCCAGCACATTTCATACAAATGAAGGCATCAAAATCTAGCGCAAGCGAGGCTCGGGCGCGATTTATATCACACAAATACGACAGGCGGCTCATATACAATCAAAACAATCCCACAATTGGGTTTAGTACCTCACAATTACTATTTCATGAAATCATTCAAAAACTAGCCAGCCTATCCATTAATTTGTTCAAAACCAAGCATTGTGTTATGTGAAAACATTTCAAACACATGATTCATGCATTTATTAGCCTTACTATCCCTTTTATAATAATCGTTTCAAAACCAAATCTCATACATACTCGTAGCTATTCGCATACGTCATCAATCATTTTCTCAAACAGTCAGGCATTTCATAAACGCCCTATATCCACCCACAAGTTCAAAGTACGAGCAGCTATCTCTATATACTTATAGAATTCCCTTACCTGGAAATCGCATTGCGAGATTCCACTTCCTTAAAGCAACGTACTTGCGCGATTCGTTTCGTCTCCAACGATCTCTCTAGAACTATACAAATTCGTTTATCACATCAATTTAGTCCATACAACACAAGTCATGTGTTTGCTATAGTCAATTCAACCTATAGTCAATTCAACCTATAGCCTCTATCTTTAATTTACAATTCCTACACACATGCTTAGTCAATTAACTATCATTCATGGGTGTGGGAATCATCAACATTATATCCAATAATATAGGTTTCACATGCTTCAACAATTTATGTCCAAAGGAAGGCAATATGAAAGAATGCGTGGCACTAGGATCAAACAATACCAATGCTTCTAAATCAAAGACTAGGATGGTACCTTTAATGACATCCGTCGAAGTATTTGCAGTGTCCTGATCCAGTGCATGTACTCTTCCTCTGCTCACACCCGCTGTGTGCTTCCCTTTTTCTTCAGTTGTGGCCCTCCTCCTCGGGGCAGGTGTCTCAACTAGAGCTCTCTCTGGCTCCGTGCCCTTCTGTGGAGCAGTCTCCATCCTCTCAGTATAATACTTTGCTATATGTCCTGGTTTCTCGCATCGATAACACACTGTAGGGGTCATCGGACAAGGCCTAGTCCCATCAAATCTATCACATCTCCTGCACCTCTTAGTAGTAGGTCGTGGTCCTCCAATAGCCATACCCCTCGGTGTAGTCAAAGCGGGGTATACGGGAGGTCTAGCAGCTCTCTCCTGCACCTCCTCAATCTTAGGTCTCTTCTCAAAAAACCTTTGGCCTCCTCTCTTGGCCACTCTATCCATCTTGGATCTCCTCCGATCTCTGTCTCTTCTGACATTAATCTTTCCAAGCTCGGAGGCATTCTGCTCAAAGTCTTGCTCACATAACTGAGCCTTGTGTACCGCTTCTTCATATGTATGAATGTCAAATGGGGCTAGCTTAGTCTGGATGGCCAACCCCAATCCATCAACGAACTTCTGAATCTTTCGAGTCTCATTGGCCATCGTATCTGGGTCATATCTCCCCAAAGACATCAATCTCGACTCATATTCATCCACCGTATGGTTCCCCTGAACTAAGTTCATGAATTCCATCTGTAATTTCTTCTATGCAGTGGCTGGGATGTACTACATCCTGAAGGCCTCCAAGAATATCTCCCAGGTGATCTCGGAGTGTTTGGCCCTCAAAATAGCTTCAGTAGAACTCCACCAGTGCTCTGCCTAGCCTTTTAGCACAAATACGACAAAGGCCACTTTCTCAGTTGATGTACATCTGAAAAATCCGTACAGCTTCTCCATCTCATACACCCAATCCCTCGTAATAATCGGGTCATTTACCCCTCTAAATACTGGAGGTTTTAACTACTGAAATAGTCTCAATCTACTCAAGTTGCAGTCATACCCCAAATCGCTATCGCTCTGCAATGGTGCAATAGGTGAAGCCGTATCCTGTACTGGAGGTGTTACCGTCTCAGTAACCTGAGGTATCTTTACCTTTGTAGTTGCCTGTCCAGTAGTAGGCTGTGCTGCGAGACCTCGTCTATCACCAGCACCCAGTGGCTATGTGACAATCTCCACTAGGCTCTCAATACTTCACTCTATCCTAGCAAAGCATGCCTCTGTATCTCTTGCTCTCACAGTAGGGTTTTGTGGAGCCTGGTCTATCTGTGGCTCCCAACGGCTCTCAGGCCAACCTCTACGGCCTCTAGCTCATGCTTCTGCCCCTCTGTCTCTACGCGTAATAGGCATTTTGCCTAACTTCCTGTGTTCACAATCACTTATTAGACTCAATCCATCATGGTATACACAGTCATATCTAAACAAAAGCACAGTAACATGGGGATGTAACTTTCCTACGTTTTATTTACTAGCTCACATTAGGCCAACTCAGCTCTGATACCAATCTCTGTCATGACCCATTTTATCCTTTTTAATCGAGAATCATTGTAAATTTTTTGCATTTTTTTCCTTTCCTTACCCAGTCGTGAACCAACTCATTACTACACAGTTGGGCTGTGTGTCAATAATAAACATAACTCCACATTCATTCTCAATTAAATCAAAAGAAGGGTCATTCATTAAACGTTAAGTTATACATGACATGTTTCTAACTTTTACATCCCCCACATTACAATACAATTTGACTACTGTGCCTTTACATTGTTTAGATACAAAAAGAATCCTTGTG
Organism: Firmiana major; assembly: GCA_033439115.1. Lineage (NCBI taxonomy): Eukaryota > Viridiplantae > Streptophyta > Magnoliopsida > Malvales > Malvaceae > Firmiana > Firmiana major. The sequence continues at coordinate 18,682,595 of CM065913.1, read as the reverse complement.
TATATACCTTTTGGCGATGGAAGCCGTGAATGTCCAAAATAAAATGTCGCAGTCCTCACTGGGCTGCTATGTACGCTTTGTAGAAGGGAAAATAGAGAGGGATGAGCAACCACACGCTTAGTAAGGCAATAATGCAAGCATGGTAGACAACTACACTATCTACATGTTGATAGTGTTATGCATAAATCATTTATAATCAGAGCATGAGGAAATAAATCTATGCCATATGAGTATACATATATCATGCAGAGAAAACATGGAAAACAGGCATATAAAACATGGAATCATCATCATGTAAAACCTCTCATGCTCATCTTTATCAATCTCACAATAAAAAGGGAAATTCATTAAGAAACATCCTTTAAGGTTCATCTCTCTCTCAAAACACAATTAAAATCCCATCTTAATCATTTCTTAATCTCAAACATCATTATTATTTCTCAATCAAAATCCAACAAGGCTCGACCCCTCCCTCAGGTCTACCCTGGACAATCAAAATCATAATCATATATCAAAACCATGTGGTACTATGTAATATCAAGTGAGACAGGTTACTAAATCTCAAAGACTATGTTAGCCAACTACGTCATACATCATCCTAGACCACACGCATCTAGGTGTGTGGGGCATCATGCTAGTACGAAGGTGGGTTTATTCTTCACCAGACTCTCTCATCACATAACCACCACACAGTACATCGTACTCCATGTGATATACACGGTATAATGTACTCCACGGACCCATGTCATGGTTGGGGGTGCCAGCCGTAGGTCTTATCTACCCCATACCAAACGTAACGTCCATTGTCTAAGTGCACGTGGAGTCTTCCATACCTATGTAAGAGAGCCTTCCTGTCGAACAGAGCCTCCCCGCTACCCCTAGCTTAAGGATATAGGCCTTGAGGATCTTACCAACTTCCACGGCATCATACATTCCACAGTGTGAAAACTTGTGCGAGCAAAGCTCTAGCACGATTCATGCATCATAATTAAACCACCTCGTACGAGCAACGCTCTAGTACGACATTTATTAATCAAATCATGAAGAAACCACGTACGAGCATAGCTACAGTACGGTTATATGCATAAGAAAGCCACTCGAAATCCATGTACGAGCAGAAGCTCCAGTACGATTTATAAAACATCATCAAATTTCCAAGTCAAGGTGCGAGCTAAGCTCCAGCACATTTCATACAAATGAAGGCATCAAAATCTAGCGCGAGCGAGGCTCAGGCGCGATTTATATCACACTATCAAAACAATCCAAAAATCGGGTTTTACACCTTACAAGTGCTATTTCACGAAATCATTCAAACACTAGCCAGCCTATCGATTAATTTGTTCAAAACCAAGCATTGTGCTATGTGAAAACATTTCAAACACATGATTCATGCATTTATTAGCCTTGCTATCCCTTTTATAATAATCATAGCTATTCGCATACATCATCAATCATTTTCTCAAATAGTCATGCATTTCATAGTGCCCTATATCCACTCACAAGTTCAAAGTATGAGCAGCTGTCTCTATATACTTATAGAATTCCTTTACCTGGAAATTGCATTGCGGGATTCCACTTCCTTAAAGCAACGTACTTATGCGATTCGTTTCGTCTCCAACGATCACTCTGGAACTGCACAAAGTCATTTATCACATCAATTTAGCTCATACAACACAACTCATGTGTTTGGTATAGTCAATTCAACCTATAGTCAATTCAACCTATAACCTCTATCTTTAATTTACAATTCCTACACACATTCTTAGTCAATTAACTATCTTTCATGGGTGTGGAAATCATCAACATTTTATCCAACAATATAGGTTTCACATGCTTAAACAATTTATGTGTAAAGGAAGGCAATATGAAAGAATGCGTGGCACTAGGATCAAACAATAACAATGCTTATAAATCAAAGATTAGGATGGTACCTTTAATCACATCTGTCGAAGCATCTGCGGTGTCCTGATCCAGTGCATGTACTCTTCCTCTGCTCACACCCGCTGTCTCAACAGGAGCTCTCTCTGGATCCTTGCCCTTCTGTGGAGTGGTCTCCATCGTCTCAGGATAATACTTTGCTATATGTCTTGGTTTCTTACATCGATAACACACTGCAGGGGTCATCAGACAAGGCCTAGTCCCATGAAAACTATCACATCTCCTGCACCTCTCTATAGTAGGTCGTAGTCCTCCAATAGCCATACCCCTTGGTGCAGTCAAAGCTGCGTATATGGGAGGTCTATCAGCTCTTTCCTGCACCTCTTCAATCTTAGGTCTCTTCTCGAAAAACCTTTGGCCTCGTCTCTTGGCCACTCTATCCATCTTAGATCTCCTTCGATCTCTGTCTCTTATGACATTAATCTTTCCAAGCTCGGAGGCATTCTGCTCAAAGTCTTGCTCGAATAACTAAGCCTTATGTACGCCTCCTCATATATCTAAATGTTAAACGGGGCTAGCTTAGTCTGGATGGCCAACCTCAATCCATCAACGAACATCTGAATCTTTCGAGTCTCACTGCCCATCGTATCTGGGTCATATCACCCCAAAGACATAAATCTCGACTCAAATTCATCCACCGTATGGTTCCCCTAAACTAAGTTCATGAATTCCATCCGTAATTTCCTCTGTGCAGTGGTTGGGATGTACTGCCTCTTGAAGGCCTCCAAGAATTTCTCCTAGGTGATCTCAGAGTATTTGGCCCTTAAAATAGCTTCGGTGGAACTCCCCTAGTGCTCTACCTCGCCTTTCAGCATAAATACGACAAAGGCCACTTTCTTAATTGATGTACATCTGAAAAATTTGTACAGCTTCTCCATCTCATACACCTAATCCTCCATAATAATCGGGTTATTTACCCCTCTAAATACAGGAGGTTTTAACTCCTGAAATTGTCTCAATCTGCTCAACTTGTAGTCATACCCCAAATCGTTATCGCTTTGCTGTGGTGTGATAGGTGAAGCCGTATCCTGTACTGGGGGTGTCACTGTCTCAGTAACTTGAGGTATCTCTGCCTCTGCAGTTGCCTATCCAGTAGTAGGCTGGGCTGCGGGACCTCGTTTGTCACCAGCACCCAGTGGTTGTGTGACTATCTTCACTAGGCTCTCAATACTCCACTCTATCCTAGCAAAGCGTGCCTATGTATCTCCTGCTCTCTCAACAGGGTTCTGTAGAGCCTGGTCAATCTGTGGCTCCGAACGGCTCTCAGGCCCACCTCTATGGCCCCTAGTACGTGCTCCTGCCCCTCTGCCTCTACGCGTAACTAGCATTTTCCCAACCTCTTGTATTCACAATCACTTATTAGACTCAATCCATCATCGTATACACAGTTATATCTAAACAAAATCACAATAACATGGGGATGTAACTTTCTTACTTTTTATTTACTGACTCATATTAGGCCAACTAAGCTCTGATACTAATCTCTGTCATGACCCATTTTATTCTTTTTAATCGAGAATCACTGTAAATGTTTCACACTTTTTTCCTTTCCTTACCCGGTCGTGAACCAGCTCACTACTACACAGTTGGGCTGTATGTCAATAATAAACACCACATTCATTCTCAATTAAATCAGAAGAAGTGTCATTCATTAAAAGTTAAGTTATACATGACATGTTTCTAACTTTTACATCCCCCACATTACGATACAATTTGACTACTATACCTTTACATTGTTTGGATACAAAAAGAATCCCTATGTATATACCTTTTGGCGATGGAAGCAACGGATGTCCAAAATAAAATGCGCAGTCGTCACTGGGCTACTATGTACGCTCTGTAGAGGGGAAAAATAGAGGGGGATAAGCAACTACACGCTCAGTAAGGGAATAATGCAAGCATGGTAGATAACTACTCTATCTACATGCTGATAGTGTTATGCATAAATCATTTATAATCAAAGCATGAGCAAATAAATCTATGCCGTATGAGTATACATATATCATGTAGAGAAAACATGGAAAACAGGCATATAAAACATGTAATCATCATCATGTAAAACCTCTCATGCTCATCATTATCAATCTCATAATAAAAAGGGAAATTCATTAAGAAACATCCTTTAAGGTTCATCTCTGTCTCAAAATATAATTAAAATCCCATCACAATCATTTCTTAATCTCAAACATCATTATCATTTCTCAATCAAAATCCTTCAAGGCTCGACCCCTCCCTCGGGTCTACCCTAGACAATCAAAATCATACTCATATATCAAAACCATGTGGTACTATGTAATATCAAGTGAGACAGGTTACTATATTTCAAAGACTATGTTAGCCAACTACGTCATAAATAATCTCAGACCACACGCATCTAGGTGGTGGGGTATCATACTGGTATGAAGGTGGGTTAATTCTTCACCAGACTCTCTTATCAAATAACAACCACGCTGTACATCGTACTCCAAGTGATATACACGGTATAGTGTACTCCGCAGACCCATGTCTTGGTTGGGGGTGCCAGCCGTAGGTCTTATCTACCCCATACCAAATGTAACCTCCATTGTCTCAAGTGCCCGTGGAGTCTTCCATACCCATATAAGAGAGCCTTCCTACCGAATAGAGCCTCCCCACCACTCCTGGCTTAAGGATATAGGCCTTGAGGATCTTGCCAACTTCCACAACATCATACGTACCATAGTGTGAAAACTTGTACGAGCAAAGCTCTAGCACGATTCATGGATCATAACTAAACCACCTTGTACGAGCAACGCTCTCATACGACATTTATTAATCAAATCATGAAGAAACCATGTACGAGAATAGCTCCAGTATGGCTATATGCATAAGAAAACCACTCAAAATCCACGTACGAGCAGAAGCTCCAGTATGGTTTATAAAACATCATTAAATTTCCAAATCAAGGTGCGAGCTAAGCTCCAACACGTTTCATACAAATGAATGAATCAAAATCTAGCGCGAGCAAGGCTCGGGTACGATTTATATCACAAAAATACGATAGGCGACTGATACACAATCAAAATAATCCCAAATCCGGGTTTAGCACCTCACAAGTGCTATTTCATGAAATCATTCAAGCATTAGCCAGCCTATCCATTAATTTGTTCAAAACCAAGCATTGTGTTATGTGAAAACATTTCAAACACATGATTCATGCATTTATTAAACTTACTATCCCTTTTATAATAATCATTTCAAAACCAAATCTCATACATACTCATAGCTATTCGCATACGTCATCAATCATTTTCTCAAACAGTCAGGCATTTCATAAACGCCCTATATCCACCCACAAGTTTAAAGTACGAGCAGCTATCTCTATATACTTACATAATTCCCTTACCTGAAAATTGCGTTGCGGGATTCCTCTTCCTTAAAGCAACGTACTTGTGCGGTTCGTTTCGTCTCGAACGATCTCTCTGGAACTGCATAAAGTCGTTTATCACATCAATTTAGTCCATACAGCATAACTCATGTGTTTGGCATAGTCAATTCAACTTATAGTCAATTTTACCTATAGCCTCTATCTTTAATTTACAATTCCTACATACATGCTTAGTCAATTGACTATCATTCATGGGTGTGGAAATCATCAACATTTTATCCAACAATATAGGTTTCACATGCTTCAACAATTTATGTCCAAAGGAAGGTAATATGAAGGAATGCGTGGCACCAGGATCAAACAATACCAATGCTTCTAAATCAAAGATTAGGATGGTACATTTAAGCACATCTGTCGAAGCATCTACGGTGTCCTGATCCAGTGCATGTACTCTTCCTTTGCTCACACCCACTGTCTGATTCCCTTTTTCTTTAGTTGTGGCCCTCCTCCTCGGGGCAGCTGTCTTAACTGAAGCTCTCTTTGGCTCCTTGCCCTTCTGTGGAGCAATCTCCATCCTCTTGGGACAATACTTTGCTATATGTCCCCGTTTCTCACATCGAAAACACACTGCAGGGGTCATCGGACAAGGCTTAGTCCCTTGAAATCTATCACATCTCCTGTACCTCTCAGTAGTAGGTCGTGGTCCTCCAATAGCCATACCCCTCTGTACAGTCAAAGTCGAGTATACGGGAGGTCTAGCAGCTCTCTCCTGCACCTCCTAAATCTTAGGTCTCTTCTCAATACACATACAATTCAACTTCAAAATCAATAAATAGACAAATGTACTTGGGCTGAAGTGTTAGAAACTTACCAATCTAGTTTATCTTCTTGCTCCAAAGGAAAATGTCCCTTACTCGTTCATTCTAACCAATGTGGCTTTAATTCCAAAGTATGTTATTATCCTCTTAGATAAGAACAACTTTGTATCTAATAGTCTTCCTCAAATCTTACTGGAAATGGATGGATTTAGGAGTGAGAAAGTGAAGTTTTAGGTTGAAATGGAAAGAGAGATTATTTTCCCGAAATATGCAGATTTCACTGCTCCTATTTATAGAAATTGCTTGATGAGATCGATCTGTCTACGCATAAGATCGATCTGGTCCTCTTAAATCCTTCAGTTTCTCGACACTTTCCAAGCATGAGATGGATCTATCGAGGGCTTGAGATCGATCTGTCCCAGGCAGAAGCTTAAAGAGATCAATCTGCTTCCTGGGGAGATCGATCTGCTCCAACCTGAGAGCTAAGGAAATCGATTTGTTTGTACTAAAATCGATCTTCCCATTACAGAATGTTTAGCATATAGATCTAGCTCCATTAGAGATCGATATGTCTTGTTCCATTGCTCAATAAGAGCATTTTTTGCTCTTCCAGATCGATCTCTCATCCTATGAGATCGATCTGGCATTCATATTTTCAGATTATGCTTCAGTTTTCTACAGGAACTTATACCAAATATCCTCAAGTTGCTGCCATGGTCATTTTCTCATCCAACCACCTTCAAGACTTAAAAATGGCACCCATTCATACTTTATTCACATTGCAACTTGCGTGTTCATTACAAACTCATATTACAAGTATGTACATTGAATCCATGGCTTACATCACTTATGCTTTACATTACAAATACATCACCATACTCATGATTCCATAAGGTTTACATCTAAAATGCGGGTCTTAGAGTATGCCTTGTGTAGACTGCTAGTCACATGGATGAGATACTCGCACGTGCACTTGAGACTGAGTAGGTTATGCATGACATGGGGTAGATAAGACCTACAACAAGCACCTCCAACCATGATATGGGTCTGCGGGGTACGTTGTATCGTGTAGATCACATGCAGTATGCTATACCGTGTGGTTATGATGTTGATTTAAAAGTCTGGCGTAGGACTAACTCACCTTCTTTCCAGCATAATGCCTCGCACACCGGGATCCTTGTGGTCTTGGATGATTATGACATAGTTGGCCAACATAGTCCTTGGTTTACCATGACCGCCTGTCTCACATGATTAGATACCGATGTTGACTTATGTTATCCAGGGTAGACCTGAGGGAGGGGTCAAACCTTGTGGTATGTTTTAAAGGAATGATGCATTGTTTTGATGGATTTTGCTAATGTTTTGACAAGGTGTGATAATTCTATTTTTTATAGAATTATTTGTGCTTAAATTCCTAATTATTTATTTAATCCCCATATTATTTTATTAATAATCCCCTTTATTTAATTAAAATTCTTTAATGTGCAGATAAATTAAATCCGAATGAAACTTAGTCGTTTTAGACCAAATTGGGCGAAAAACGAGCTAAAGGAGACTTAACCACTTCCAATTTGCAGACTGAGTCATCAGTCGACTGGACACGCGTGATGCTACGTGTCCGTATTTTATTTGCTCCGAAACGATAAGATTGAAGGACACCGTGCCAACCCTCTGGAAAACACATGCCTGGCCACATCGCACAGCTAATTGGACAAAAAGACTGATGACGTGGAAATATCTACTCTGCAGCAAATCAAATGAAGACAAGTGGCCAAACAATGCCAACTCATCTAGGATGACAATTTACCATTATACCCCTATGTTTGTGTATAAATAGAACATGATGGCAATTAAAAAATGAAGTAATTTTAGGTTAGTTTAGGAGTAGGAGTTGGGTAGATTAGGGTAGAATAGCCTTAGATTAATTTTCAAAGCTTTTCTTTAATTTTCGCATAGTTTTTCTTTTACAAGTTATTTACTATTCATTTCATGTTCTTCATTACAATTTGTTAAGCTTTTATTTTCAATAGAAATTTAATCTCTTTGTTACATGCTCTCGGTTTCTTCTTCATTATTGTTCATCGATTTTTCTTCCATTTGTTTCCATGTTCTCGGGTTCCTCATTTACATTCCAAGCTCTCGGTTTCGTATATATATATATTTTTTTATCTTCTCAATTTCCTTCCATAAGTTTTATTTTTGTATTTTCAAAGCTTATTTTCCTAGTTCATGTCTCGGTTATGATTTTAAGTGCATTCGGGTAACACTTTGAGCATTTGGGTTCAGACATCTTCACACGGTCTCCTGCTTGTTAATTCTATTGCTGTGATGTGGGATGATGCACAACATTTGCCCACATCAACAGCATAGTGGAATTCGGTAGGGAAGGCAGTGAAGGGAACCACGCATCGAGAGTTTCCTGTTTTCCTGTTTTAGATTTCTTTTGCATTATTGACTTACCATTTTAGTTTTCTGTGTTGTCATCGTTGCTTCTGTATTTGTGGGGAGGTTCAAGTTCAGTACCAGGAGATGAGGTTCGGCAGGTAGCTGGAGGGATTAATGAAGCAATCCAGCAAGCCGAATGACCCTTTGCTCTCCCCTATTTTCTCACTGCTTGCTATTCATATCTTACTCTGCTTTAACATTTTGTTTCAGTTCCTTTAAGCTGTTCTTTATAGATTAAAATGCACATTACATATTTTCTTACTAATGATCTCTTTCATGCCATGGTCTGTTTCGTTGTTCATAGCCTGAACCAGAGTTGAGGTGCTGTTCGGCAAGAAATGGTGACAGCAGCTGCTTAGTAGCCAATGTCCAGCTGATGCCGAGATACATGCTGTAATATTGTTGGTTGCAAGGAGGGTGTACTAGTCAGTAGTTTGGACTGAAGCAAACGTTAGCTGGGCAGGGGAGGAATGTGCTTGATCTGTTGCAGAGAGGAACATACACCAGCTGGAACAGGTTAAGTTTGTTCACCAAGAGCAGGATCGGTCATCAACCGCAGCACTTATGACAGACTACTGAGACGTGCAGTGTATTATGTGCAGCTGGAAATAGCAGCACCTGGAGGAGGAGCCACGGGTGGTACCTGGACAACCCAGAGCAGAGACCTCGGTGCAGAGGATGTGTGCAGCACTGGAAAGAAGACAGTGAACAGTGTCCCAATCTGGACCACTTTGTTGGAAAACAGCTTAAGGCCATGTTTGGCCACCTCCCATTTTTATAATTTAATTGTTTAATGCATTTTTATTTTGATTGTTTTTATTCCTTTTATTAGTAGTTAATTTAGGTAATCTATTAAATGATAATTGTAGGTTAATTCTAATGTTTTAGTTGTTAATTTAATTTTTAGTGTTAATTTTTTGTTAGTAGTTAATTTTATATTTTATGTTTTGGGATTCCATTTTAGTTTAGTTGCACTTAAAGTTAGTTTAGATTAATTATGTTTCATGCATTTTAAGTTAGTTTAATTTGCAATAATTTAAATTCATGCATTTTTATTTTAAGTTTGTTTAAAGTTTAGTTTAATTAAATTTTATTGCTTTATTTTCATATTTTCATTTTATTTTAGTTGCGTTAATTCTTTTTAACTATTTTAATTTTCTTTTGTAGGTTGTTGTTTTTAATTGTTCGGAGTATTGTAAGTACTTTGAGCTCAGTTTTATTTTATTTAGTTTTTATTATTTTACTGTTTTGCAATTATTTTAATATTAGACTTTGTCGATCACCCACTTTGATTTCATAATTTGCTAGGATATACTTAGGATAAAATTAACCGGTACTTAATTAGGCTAGTCAACTTCTCTGTGGGACGATAACTCAGGACTCAAATCTCATTATTACTTGGATGACCCGTGCACTTGTGGATAGATACCCTTAGGGCATCGTCAAGTTTTTGGCGTCGTTGCCGGGGAAGTTTTAATTAGTCAGTAATTAATATCGGTGAAATTATGCTTAGGTGTAATTCTTGCTTGTAAATATCTAGGTTGTAAATATTTAGAGCCTTAGCTTAGGTTAGTTAAATTTTCTCTTAATTAAAATCAAGAAAAAAAATTGAAAAATTGAAAAACTTAAAAAAAAATTATAAGGACTTTTCGATGATTGCAAGCGTAGAGCCAAAAGTTTTGATTGCTTTCCTCTAGATCCTGAAATCGAACACACTCTTAGAAAAATTCGAAAGGACTCGAGGAAATTATTAGCTCCACTGCAATTCACCATGGCAGAAAATAAGAAAATTAGAACTGTTGGAGATTATACAATGCCGACAATTAAAGGGTATTATTCAAGCATTAGGCCACCAGTTATCCCTACAATTAACTTTGAAATTAAACTTGCAATCATCCAAATGATCCAAACTTCTCTGCAGTTCAGTGGGCTTCCACACGATGACCCACATGCTCACCTTGGGCAATTCTTGGACTTGTGCAACACGTTTAAACATAATGGATTATCTGATGATGCACTCAGGCTTAGACTATTCCCCTTCTCACTTAGGGATAAGGTGAGACACTGGTTGACCTCTCTGCCTCCAGGATCAATTTCCACATGGGACGAGTTAGCCCACCAATTTCTAGCCAAATTCTTTCCTCCCTCTAAAATGGCCAGACTCCGTAGCGATATATCCTCCTTTGCCCAGTACGACTCTGAATTTCTTTACGAGGATGGGAACGATACAAGGAGCTTCTTAGGAAGTGCCCTCACCACGGCCTAAATCTATGGCTGCAACTCTAAACCTTCTACAATGGACTTACAAGCCAGAATAGGACCATAGCGGACGCTGCGTCGGGTGGAGACTTGATATGCAAAACAGAGGAGGAGGCTTATGAGTTGCTAGACAAAATGACGGCTAACAACTATCAATGGTCCTCGGAAAGGCAAATGCCAAAGAAATCGGAGGGTATATATGAGCTTGACACGCTGTCCACCTTGACCTCTCAGATCGCCAATCTTACAAAGAAGGTGGAGTCACTCAGTACCCAACATAATCCTCCCAATAGTCCTAACCCTATATATTCTGTCCAAAGTCCTTTCCTTTCCTGCGAGCTATGTAGCGGTACCCACTCTGTAGATAGGTGTCCGCTTAACTTAGAATCGGTTCAGTATGTTGCTCCCCCTACGCAACAGAACAACCCTTTTTCAAACACCTATAATTCAGGGTGGAGGAACCATCCTAACCTCTCCTGGAGCCAGAACCAAGGGCAAATCTCTAACTCCATATCTGTAGGACCCCCTAGTTTTCAAGCTCCACCGGTTCAGGTACCACCACAGCCGCAATTTCCATATCATATTCCTCATCATCCATCCCCACCTCAATTTCAATATCATCCATCACCACCACCACGACCACCACCACCACTCATGCAGCCCCAATTCTACCATGCACCAGCAGCTGAGAAGAAGCCTACATTAGAGGAGATGTTCACGACTATCCTACAAAATCAAGTTGCTTCAATTAAGAACTTAGAGGTTCATGTGGGACAAATAGCTAGTGCTCTTAGCCAACATCCTCAAGGGACCCTTCCTAGTAATACTGAAGTTAATCCTGTTAAGAAAAGGGAGGGTAAGGAACACGTTAGATCTATCACCCTTAGGAGTGGCAGAGAGCTAGAGGAGCCACAAGTTAAGTCCCAACCTGAACAGCACATAGTTGAAGAATTCGTAAGTTCTAACGAAGCAGCTCAGAAAGAGCATGAACCTAAAGATCGGGCTGCCAAGGAAACAAAGCTAAGCGCTTCTTCATCTATACCTTCTTCTTATTCATTGCCTTCCTCGCCCTCTGATTATACAGAGTTGACTATGAGAGTGCAAGATCAGGAAGTGAAGTTTAATGTTTTCAAACCTTTGAAGCTCCCTGATGACTCTCAAGAGTGTTTTAAAATGGAGATTAATGAGGATATAAGGCTTAAGCACATGAAATCTGAAAGAATGAGGGAAGTAGATAAGGCTCAGGAGGAGTTAACTGTCAGCACCTTATCACCACTTTGGATGACCCTCTTGCTCTTCGCCCTGCTGCTGAGTGTAGTGTTTTTCAGCTGCATTTGAAGTGGTTGTGTTTTCATTTTCACTTTGCATATAGTTCTTTTTCTTTTTCTTTTCTGTTGCTTCTTTCTTTGTTTATTTTGCAGGTTTCTTTTCTAGTTTGACGCTTTCAATCAAAGTTTCAATTGTTCATCATCAGAGAGGGGAGTACTCTGTTCCTGAACCTCAATTGTTATATTATTTGCACACTGAGGACATTGTGCACTTCAAGTTTGGGGGAGGGGATATAACTTGAGTATTTTTCAAAAATTTGAGCAAAATTGAAAAGTTTTTCAAAATTTTTTCGAAAATTTGAGCTTAAATTATTTGATTTGGGTTGATTTAGTGCTTAGCATGTAGTTTTCCCATATTTCGATGATATGACCCCATGAATTAGTCTGACTTTGATTGACTGAGAAGCATGCTGATATGAAAAGCATGAAGTTGAGTTCTTGAATTTGTCTTGAGTCTAATTGCGATTTCCTCATTTTATGCACATGTCATGTCATGAATCTGTATATTTATTTAGAGAAAACTTATGTGGACCTAGGATTGCATTTGTTCAGTTGATTTCATGTATCATATTCTAGAATTTATTTGATCTAATCTCGAGGCAAAATATTAGATCACACTTAATTAGGGAGATGATTTAGGTCATCTTTGGATCGTTTGAGCCTTTCTAGCCATCCCTATACATATTTTACCCCTAGTCACCCATCTGGGCCAAATAAGCTTTTCTTTGTAAATACACCAACTTAAATTTCCTTAGCTTAAATACTTTGTCCTATCCCTTACCCCAAAAGCATGAAAAGGCATTGGGATATATTGTGAGCTATATAGGTATTAAGTGATAGTGAAAGAGTATGTTAAAAAAAATGATGAAAAAGAAAGAAAAAGAAAAAAAAGAAAAGAAGAAAGAATAAAAATGTTTAGCAAAAGAAATAAGTTTGGGGGAAATAAATTAGAGCTCTTACATTAAAGGTCCTAGTAGTAATGCATGTTAAGGGGTAATTAAACCTAAATCGACTTTATCATACCTTAACCCCAACCTGACATTACAAGCTTAATGAAGTCCTATTGATCTTTGATTGAGTGTGACTATATTAGTGGAGAGATTAGTGAAAAGAAAACATATGGGAATGATCTCATGTCATTGACTTTGTATTCACTATGTTTGCATAATCTGATCCGGATAATATACTTTGAAGTGGCTTTGACATTTTCACACGCACACGAGGGATCCAATTTGGGTTAGGACTTATGATTGAATAATTTTAAGTGCTGGACTTGTAATTGTGATTCTTTGATTTCATAGTCTGTACTTTTTCTTTGAGGATAATGTTGGGGAAATTATTATGTTTTGTACTTATCATTCCTACAATTATTTTGTTTTGCTTGAGGACAAGCAAAAGCTTAAGTTTGGGGGTGTGATAATTCTATTTTTTATAGAATTATTTGTGCTTAAATTCCTAATTATTTATTTAATCCCCATATTATTTTACTAATAATCCCCTTTATTTAATTAAAATTCTTTAATGTGGAGATAAATTAAATCCGGATGAAACTCAGTCGTTTTAGACCAAATTGGGCTGAAAACGAGCTAAAGGAGACTGGACCACTTCCAATTTGCAGACTGAGTCATCAATCGACTGGACATGCGTGATGCTAGGTGTCCATATTTTATTTGCTCCAAAACGATAAGATTGAAGGACATCGTGCCAACCCTCTGGAAAACACACGTCGAGCCACATCGCACAGCTAATTGGACAAAAAGACTGATGACGTGGAAATATCTACTCTGCAGCAAATCAAATGAAGATAAGTGGCCAAACAATGCCAACTCATCTAGGATGACAATTTACCATTATACTCCTATGTTTGTGTATAAATAGAACATGATGGCAATTGAAAAATGAAGTAATTTTAGGTTAGTTTAGGAGTAGGAGTAGGGTAGATTAGGGTAGAATAGCCTTAGATTAATTTTCAAAGCTTTTCTTTAATTTCTGCATAGTTTTTCTTTTACAAGTTATTTACTATTCATTTCATGTTCTTCATTACAATTTGTTAAGCTTTTATTTTCAATAGAAATTTAATCTCTTTGTTACATGCTCTCAGTTTCTTCTTCTTTATTGTTCATCGATTTTTCTTCCATTAGTTTCCATGTTCTCGGGTTCTTCATTTATATTCCAAGCTCTTGGTTTCGTGTATATATATATATATATTTTATCTTCTCGATTTCCTTCCATAAGTTTTATTTTTGTATTTTCAAAGCTTATTTTCCTAGTTCATGTCTCGGTTGTGATTTTAAGTGCATTCGGGTAACACTTTGAGCATTTGGGTTCAGACATCTTCACACGATCTCCTGCTTCTTGATTCTGTTGCTGTGATGTGGAATGATGCATAGCATTTGCCCACATCAACAGCATAGTGGAATTTGGCAGGGAAGGCAGTGAAGGGAACCACGCATCGGGAGTTTCCTGTTTTCCTGTCTTAGATTTCTTCTGTATAATTGACTTACCATTTTAGTTTTCTGTGTTGTCATCGTTGCTTCTGTATTTGTGGAGAGGTTCAAGTTCAGTACCAGGAGATGAGGTTCGGCAGGTAGCTGGAGGGATTAATGAAGCAATCCAGCAAGCCGAATTACCCTCTGCTCTCCCCTGTTTTCTCACTGCTTGCTGTTCATATCTTATTCTGCTTTAACATTTCGTTTCAGTTCCTTTAAGCTATTCTTTGTGGATTAAAATGCACATTACATATTTTCTTGCTAATGATCTCTTTCATGCCATGGTCTGTTTCGCTGTTCATAGCCTGAACCAGAGTTGAGGTGCTGTTCGGCAAGAAATGGTGACAGCAGCTGCTTAGTAGCCAATGTCTAGCTGATGCCGAGATACATGCTGTAATACTATTGGTTGCAAGGAGGGTGTCCTGGTCAGTAGTTTGGACTGAAGCAAACGTCAGCTGGGCAAGGGAGGAATGTGCTTGATCTGTTGCAGAGAGGGACATACACCAGTTGGAACAGGTTAAGTATATTCACTAGGAGCAGGATCGGTCATCAACCGCAGCATCTATGACAGACTGCTGAGACGTGCAGTGTACTGTGTGCAGCTGGAAATAGCAGCACCTGGAGGAGAAGCCACGGGTGGTACCTGGACAACCCAGAGCAGAGACCTCGGTGCAGAGGACGTGGGCAGCACTGGAAAGAAGACAGTGAACAGTGTCCCAATCGGGACCACTTGGTTGGAAAACAGCTTAAGGCCATGTTTGGCCACCTCCCATTTTTATAATTTAATTGTTTAATGCATTTTTATTTTGATTGTTTTTATTCCTTTTATTAGTAGTTAATTTAGGTAATCTGTTAAATGATAATTATAGGTTAATTCTACTGTTTTAGTTGTTAATTTAATTTTTAGTGTTAATTTTTAGTTAGTAGTTAATTTTATATTTTATGTTTTGGGATTTTATTTTAGTTTAGTTGCACTTAAAGTTAGTTTAGATTAATTATGTTTCATGCATTTTAGGTTAGTTTAATTTGCAATAATTTAAATTCATGCATTTTTATTTTAAGTTTGTTTAAAGTTTAGTTTAATTAAATTTTATTGCTTTATTTCCATATTTTCATTTTATTTTAGTTGCGTTAATTCTTTTTAACTATTTTAATTTTCTTTTTTAGGTTGCTGTTTTTAATTGCTTGGAGTATTGTAAGTACTTTGAGCTCGGTTTTATTTTATTTAATTTTTATTATTTTACTGTTTTGCAGTGATTTTAATATTAGACTTTATAGATCACTCACTTTGATTTCATAATTTGCTAGGATATACTTAGGGTAAGATTAACTGGTACTTAATTAGGCTAGTCAACTTCTCTGTGGGACGATAACTCGAGACTCAAATCCCATTATTACTTGGACGACCCGTGCACTTGCGGATAGATACCCTTAGGGCCTTGTCATGTTACGTTTTGAAGGAATGATTTATGATGAACTTTTTGATTTGACTTGAAATCGATAAATATTTATTATATTGAGCATGAGTGGTTTTCACATGGTGATTTTCCATGTTTACATGTCAATTCCATGTTTTCAGTACATGACATATGTCTATATATGTGGCATAGTTTTATTATTTCCTCATACTCTGAATATAAATGATTTATGCCATAACATTATAAGCATGTAGATAGTGTAGTTATCTACCATGCTTGCATTATTGTCTTACTGAGCGTGTGGTTGCTCATCCCTTCACTTTCCCCCTCTACAGAGCGCGCACAGTAGCCTAGTGAAGGACTGAGGCGTTATATTTTGATATCTGCTGCTCTTTATCGCCCCGAGATATACACACAGGAATTCTTTTTGTATCTAAACATGTAATAGCACAGTAATCATTCTGAATTGTAATATGGGGGATGTAAATGTTAGCAAACATGACATGTATAAGTATGTGACTTAACTTTCAAATGTATGAAATTATTTTTGATTAATTGGAAAATAGGTGGTAAATGATGATTATTACTGACTCACAGCCCAACTGTCATTGGAGAGAGTTGTTCACGACCGGATAAGGAAATGAAAAAGTGAAAATTTTATGGTGATTTTTAAGTGAAAAGGATGAAAAGGGGTCGTGACAGCAATCCTTTGCATAATCCCGTTTCAAGGTAAAGTATTTAAGGTTCTAGTGCAACTTAACTTAGATATTCCATTGAACTCATCTAGAAATAATTCTTGCATAGAAGAAAAAATTCCCCATAGGGACCGATTTCAAACAACAATAAAAAAAAAACACAAACCAATCATAGTCTGATTTAAATCCTTATTATCGATATTTCTTATTCATTACATAAACTATCATACCCCCAAGTTTCATAATTTTCTGAGATCGTTTAGTCCTCAAAAATATATACGTACAAAAAAATCCATTGTTTTTATCGGTTTATGCACTATCGACATATGAAAATTCACTTACTTCCTCGGACACAATATTTTACATATGCAAATATACTAATGTCCTAAAACTTCTACCAACTGCGGAAGCTTAAATTTTACATATCTTTTTTTGTTAGTTTAATGTGCAATGTAAGCAACAAGCATGAAAAATCATTAATTACAGTCTCTAATAAAATTTGTTAGATAATTTTAGGTCTCAAGTCTCAAATTTCCAACAGATGCCTTGATCAATAACAATAATATTAACCAATATCCGAAAAGAGAACCTCTTCAAATTAATTCTATTTGCTTACTATGTCTTTAGTGAACTATTATACACCAATTATCCAACTTTAAATTTATTCTTAGCTTAGAAACATAAGATATAAAAAACCAATACCTTCAATAACTCGTACTTAAAGGCCATACCCATGTGCATTACTTTTCAATACCTATGTCTTAAAGCATGCCTCTATGGTAACTATGTACCATTTGATACCTTATGGCATGCCAATTTGGCTGAGTTTTCTTTCCTTTTCTTGTGCTTAAAATACACATATCTTATATATCATTTAAGCTTTTTAATGAATGATTTGGCACTTACACCCTTTGGCCCACTTTATTTATACGGAATCATAATCACTATATAACCTCAATTTTAAATCAGTCACATTAACCAACATATCATCTGTAGATTACAATTACATCTAAAACAAATTATCATAATGACAAATATAATCTTAGGTGATCTATGTAACCACTAATACAAAAGATCATTAACACAACCATAACAATAGTTACATAATATCTCACAAATTATATCCTAACAAACATCTAAATCTATTGTGTCAATAAGCAATATCTATATATCCACCAAACAAGTAGACCTTAGCTAACAAACCCAAAATACTTAAGGAAGTGAGCAAGAACATGCCACAACTATTGTAACACCCTGGAAGCGCGGTAATTGGGGCTAACTTTTTTCTCCTTTTTTTTTTTTAGCTAAATTTCTTACTTTGGTTGTATTCTTGTATAGTGTTGGTTACATAATTTCTTCATATGCTTACTCTTTTAATCGTTTAAGGTTTGCTAAAAATTTTGGCAGCATAACCTCTTATACCATAACCTATCCTTCTGCAATAATAACAATTTATAATCGTAAACAGTTGTTTTATCTTCTTAAACTTATCATTTACTGATTTGACATACTCCGTAACTAAATCAGTCATATCCATACTTAACAAATTTAACACATTTCATTTGATTCCAAAACCACTTATTCTTACAACTCCGTAACATTAGATTACATCCTTAAAGTATTCACACACCAATATTTGTGCAATATAAATGTTTGGAAATAAACATCATAGGGTATACCTGTCATGACCGCCTGTGACTTACCAAAATCCACTACAAATTTTTCGTATTTTACTTACCTTTCCTCCTGTCACAATTCAATCACCAAACCATTGGGCTGTGATTTGATATTAGTCACCTTAACCACATCCATTTCATAACATGCATAAATGTCAATATAATTATCTATTGACTGTAAATACTATTTTTGTAAAAGTAAACTCATATACATTAATACAAATACTTGTACATATACATCCCGGACCGTACATTTGTTTACATAACTGTACTTTTACATTGTTCAGTACAAAACGTTCAAATGTGTATACCTTTCGTAAGATAGGTATGCAGCGGATAAAGGAATACCAGTCCTCAACCGTGCGCAACTATTGTGAATGCTCTGTAGAGAGTAGGAAATAAAAAGGGGGTAAGCTCATAGCTCAGTAAGGAAATATGGCAAGCAAGTAGATAACCACACTATCTAAAAAATATAATGCTTATGCCATTAAATCATTTCCTTTTCGATTCACATCTAAAGCATGTATCTTTCATGAAACATTTATGCAAGTATATATATAGATACAAATCATCAGCATGAACTGAAAACATGTTGGTTTAATAATCGCAGCAATTTATGCAAAACATTGCATTATCATGTAATTACTATAAATCACATTTCATTATGCCATTTCAATTAAATCAAAACAATGATGGCATATCATTATGTAAAAACATAAAAATCCAGGCCTCACCCATCCCTCAGGTTACCCTTTCACAATTCATAAAGTCACATGTCCAATTTATAAAATCATGTGATAATTCAAACAAGAAATATCAAGTGAGTGAAACGAAGTGAGATGAGATAGGCAACTACATGTTCGAAGATTATGATCATATCTCATTTTTCTGTGATCCTAGGCTATACAGTACTCGGTGTATGAGACCTCATATTTGCTGTAACAGGAGGTAGGTCAAATCCTCAACCGCCAGCCAATAACTCTATATCATCATGTACTCACGGTACATCGTACTCTATGTGATATACACGGTACAAAGTACTCCATGGACCCAATTCTAATAGTCGGGGTGCCTGGCATAGGTCTTAGCCCTCATACCATGGATAATAGTTTCGATAGCCCTTGGCCATATCTCAAAAATTTGCACGTGCGAGCATATAATCGGTGAGACACAGTCTGCACAGGCTCTCAGCATGGCTGTTTCTTGCTATCTCCTTAAAAAATCGATATATGCGAGTAAGCTCCAGCATGACCACATGCACAAGTCATATAAATCTAGTGCGAGCAATGCTCCTAGCACTATATCATGTGAAACTGAGTACGAGCAATGCTCCAGTACTCTATCATGCATCAATCAATAAAATTTAGTACGAGAAATGCTCAAGTACTATATGATACATATCATGAAAATCTAGTGCGAGTATTACTCTAGCACCAATTGTGTGGAAAACATATAAAATCCAATGTGAACTATGCTCTAGCACGATTGGTTTTCACACAAGTTGATAGATGGCTTATTTCAATTGAAATTCACTCAATTAAATCAAATTGGCACTATAACGTGCTGTTTTCGCATATAACATGAAAACATTAGCCAGTCTATCTATGTAACTGTCAAACAATGTCAAAACTAGTCACAAACATGCTTCATAAGCTTTTTGCCCTTAAATAGGGTGAAATCACAATTCTACCATGTCGGTTCTTATTGAAATTTTCCATATTCGAAAATCCATATACTATTTAAATACTCGAAAATCTATCCAAAATACGTATAGCTACCTCTAGCTACTCACAAAATTCTCTTCCCTCTGATCACGTCACGTGACCTCACTTCCTCGGTACTGCTAAACCTCGCAGTCCGATCAACTCCCAATATAAACTCTGAAGCTGTAGATAACCATTCACATTAGTATACCTTAATATACTTCATTTTCAATCGCATGAATTTCAAATCAATGCATTAGGCATTTTCACACCCATTTGGCCTTATTACATCTTATTAGACCTTACACTTTCTTAAGTCCATTTTGATTTTACCATTCATTTCTCGAGAACTTATTAGACTCATCAAGTCTACTAATTTGAATTGTACTGGTATAAATCTCCCAATGCCTCAAGTTCATTATTTTCTCCCACTATGGCATTTCACCATACATCCCATATACCTATTTCCATTCATCATCTATTCCAACACATGTATTTCACAAAACTATCTTATAATCATATGTACATGCTTAATAATATCACTACATGCTTAAATCATCATTTAATCCATGCCTAATCAACTTTCTTTCATTTTCTCAAATTTTAGGTCATAGAGGATTAGCATGTTCATAGGTGTTTTCAACCGACAAAACATACACCAATCAACTCACCAAGATACCTATATTAACATACTTGAAGTTGGTGTATTGAAATCCTACCTAGCTTGATTTTTCTTGTTTTGCCAAATTGGGGGAAAATCACCTTGCTCCTTCAATCCTTGATTTCAGCTTCTAGTTTTCAACTATGTTGTTCTTCTCCTCACAAGGGACAACTTTACTGAAGCAAATCTCTCTCAAAACTGATTGAAAGGTGATGATCTTTTAGAGTAAGAAATTTAGGTTTTCACATGGTTTTAATGGAAGATTGGTTGTTTTCGGGGAAACAAGATGCAACAGTCGAGTTTATATAGAATTACCTTATGAGATTGATCTCCTAGCAATGAGAGATCGATCTGCCCTATGTTTATCTCTTCAAAATTTGACCTTTGGAAGGTAAGATCGATCTGCCCTTGAGAAGAGATAAACAGAATCACTTAGAGATCGATCTACCCTTGAGAAGAGATCGATCTGTGCTATCCAGAACCCTTTAGAGATCGATCTGTCTAAACCAGAATTCACCTAAGATCGATCTGCTTTGAATGAGGGATCGATCTCCCTCTTGTAGAATGCTTGGAATTGTATTTCAAGGCAATGAGATTGATCTGCCCTTCATCTGTAGCATTACTGCTGCAATTTTCCTAAAAATTCAAAGGTAAATTCATATTCATTTGCTTCACTACTGATTTAGCATTTCATTCACATTTGGAACTTAAAAAACATTCATTTCTTATGATTTATATCAAATGTAACTTGTCCGTACATCACGAAATCATAAAGAATACATATGAATTTACGGGCCTTACATTCCTCCACTCTTTCAAGAAATTTAGTCCTCAAAATTAGAACCAAGTTAATTATCAAACAACTAGGGTTGTCTCTTTCGCATCACACTCTCTAGCTCCCATGTAGCCTCCTCTGAAGTGTGATGCTGCCAGAGAGCCTTAACAAGCGGAATCGTCTTGTTCCATAACACTTTTTCCTTCCTATCCAATATTCGGATCAGTTTCTCTACATATGTCAGATCGTCCTTGAGCTTCAATGGCTCATACCGAATCATATGGGTCGAATCTGGATGATACTTCTGAAGCATCGAAATGTGGAAGACGTTGTACACTCTTGATAAGTTTGGTGGCAACGCCAACCTATAGGACTTATCTCCCACATGATCAAGTATCTCAAAGGGTCCAATGTAGCGAGGACTTAGCTTACCCCTCTTCCCGAATCTCGTTATACCCTTGGAAGGAGAAACCTTTAGAAACACTGACTCACCAACTACGAATTTAAGTGGTCTCCGTCTCCTGTCAGCATAGCTCTTCTATCTACTCTGAGCTGTCATCAATCTCTCAATAATCAATTAGACATCCTCAGAGGCATGTGTAACCAAATTATAAGCAAATATCTTTCGATCAACCACTTCCTCCTATCCAATAGGGGAATGACATCTACGGCCACACAAAGTCTCATACGGTGCCATCCGATACTTGAATGATAACTGTTGTTATAGGCGAATTTGGCTAGTGGAAAATGATCATCCCAGGAGCCTCTAAAATCTAGCATACACGCTCTCAACCTATCCTCCAAAGCCTATATAGTCCTTTCTGACTGACCATCTGTCTGACGATGGAAAGCGGTGCTCAAACTTAACTGGGTTCCCATGGCTTCCTGAAAATGTTCCCAAAAATAGGAGGTGAAGTGGGAATCCCTATCTGAGACAATGCTCGCTGGAACACCATGTAACCTCACTACCTCGCGTACATAAAAATGGGAGGTGAAATGGGAATCCCTATCCGAGATAATGCTTACTAGAACACCATGTAACCTTACTGCCTCACGTACATACAACTCTGCCAATGAACTCAGAGTATCGGTAGCTCTCATAGCTGAGAAATGGGCTGACTTCGTCAGTCTATTAACGATCACCCATATTGCATCATGATTCCTACGAGTGCTCGATAAACCTATCATGAAATCCATAGTGATATGCTCTCATTTCTATGTCGGTATAAGTAGAGATTGTAATAACCCTGTAGGTCTCTAATACTCTACCTGCACCTGCTGACATACGAGACATCTTGCCACAAAATCCGTCACATCTCTCTTCATTCTCGAGCAGCAGTACACCTTCTAGAGGTTCTAGTACATCTTGTTACTCCCCGGATGTAATGTGTACCTCGAAGAATGAGCTTCTGATAAAATCAATTTCCTGAGCTCTGGGTCCTCGGGAACACACAATCTTCCTTTGAACCTCAGTAGTCCATCAGAACTAGACTCAAAATTATTCACTGTGCCCTTTTTGTATCTGACCAATCATATCAATGCAATACAGATCAGTCTACTAAGCCCGTCTAATCCTATCCAATAGATTTGGCTTCAAGCATAGACTAGCAATCATATAGTTCATATCCATGTCAAACAACACAACTCTCAAACTGAGGCTAGTAAATTGCTCTAGCAACTCATGTTCCCTGACCATCATATACGATATCATCCCAAGGCTTTTCCTACTCAAAGTATCAGCTACAATGTTAGCCTTAACCGGATGATAAAGTATCTCACAATCTTAGTCCTTCAGAAGTTCTAGCCATCTTTTCTATCTCATGTTCAACTACTTCTACGAGAACAGATACTTGAGGCTCTTATGGTCGGTAAAAATCTAAAACTTCTCACCATGCAAGTAGTGGCCCCATACCTTGAATACAAATACTACTGCTGCTAACTCTAAATCATGGGTCGAATAGTTGTTCTCATGGTCTTTCAGTTGTCTGGATCCATATCCAACTACTCTCCCATGCTACATTAATACACAGCCCAGTCCCTGATGCGAAGCATCGGTATACACTAAAAATTATCTTGAGCTGGTAGGGGCAGTGAGAATCAAAGCCGTGGTCAATCGACATTTCAGCTCTTGAAACCTCCTCTCATAATCATCGTCCCACACAAATGCTATACCCTTCCAAGTGAGACATGTTAACGGAGCAGCCAACTTCGAAAATCCCTCAACGAATCTCCGATAATATCCTGCTAAACCTCAAAAACTCATGATCTCGATGACTGTCCTTGGTTGTTACCATTGAACTACAGCCTCAATCTTAGATGGATCCACTGATACTCCATCCCTCGACACAACATATCCCAAAAATGATATTTGTGCCAACCAAAAGTCACACTTATTGAGTTTAGTATACAACTTCTGCTCTCATTGGGTGTGTAATACAATCCTAGGGTACTTCTCATGCTCCTCCTCGAATCTTGAGTATACTAATTTGTCATCGATGAAGACGTTAGCAAACTGATCCAAATATGGCTTGAACACATTGCTCATTAAAGCCATGAAAGCTGTGGGAGCATTCGTCAATCCAAATGGCATAACCAAAAACCCATAGTGGCCATATCGGGTCTTAAATGATGTCTTGGGTACATCTCCACTCCGAACTCTCAGTTGATGATACCCAGACCTCAGATCAATCTTAGAAAATACCTACGCTCCCCGAAACTGACCTAACACATCATCATTGCATGGAAGGGGATACCTATTCTTGATTGTAGCCTTATTCAACGATCCGTAATCTATACATAATCAGAGGCTTCTATCCTTCTTCTTCATAAACAAAAGCGGTGCTCCCTAAGGTGAAACACTCGGTCTGATAAACCCTCTATCCAACAACTCCGGTAACTATCTCTTAAGCTCCTCCAGCTCAACTAAGGCCATGCGATACGTTGGTTTCAAAATAGGTTCAATACTAGGCACCAAATCTATATAGAACTCTATCTCTCTGTCTGGTGGTAACCTTGGCAATTCATCCAAAAAGACATATGGGAACTCACCAACCATAGGAATATCTACCAAATTCGAATGTGTCGTATCTGTATCAATCACGTACATAATAAAACCTTTAATATTTTCATTCCGCAGTTAGTATAGTATATTATTTATTGTAACCATAACTACTACTTTCATTTCATTTCATTAAACTTTACAATATAATTCGTAAGGGTAGGAAACATAACCGTCTTAGCATAATAATATAACACAGCATAGTTTGACGATAACCAATCCATTCCTAAAATTACATCAAAATCACTCATGCTTAACAATATTAGATTGGATATCATATCCTTTTCCCCTACTCTTAGCTTGCAGTTATTTAACATATACTCAATGAGCTAACTGTTATCCATAGGCGTACTGATTAAGATCATCCTACTGAAAGGTGTATGCTTTACATGTTTTGCTAACTTACATGCAAATGAAGGTGATACAAATGAATGTGTGGTACCAGGATCAATTAAAATATATGCTTCTAAATCATACATCAGGATTTTACCTCTAATCATATTCGATGAAGCATCAGCCGTGACCTAGTACAAGGCATGTACTCGCCCTCGTCCAATGACCTGCTTCCCTTTCTCATCTGTCATCGCTCTCTTCCTCGAAGCAGACAAGTCAGTTGAAGCTCTCTCTGGCTCCTTGCCCTTCTGTGCGAAATATCGATAATCTTTGGACATGCTCTCGCCATATGCCCTAGCTTCCCACATCTAAAGCACAATCCACTAGAAATAAGATAAGGTCTACAGCCATGGAACCTACCACATCTACTACACTGCTCAGTGGTAGGTCTCAGTCCTCCAATGATAACACCTCTAGCTGGAGCTATAGTCGGATATGTAGGAGATCTACCAGTCTTCTCTTGTACCTCCTTGATTCATGATCTTTTATCGAAGAGTCTCCTCTTTCCTCGATATCTGAAACCTCTGGCACTGTCACTCCCCGACTTCTTTCTATCTCGATTTTTACCCTTGCTAACTATCTTGAACTCAGAAACATTCCTTGTAAGACCCTTAATTTTTCATGTACTGTATATGATTGTTTGATGTATAGATAGTTACATTACATATGAATTACAAGAAATGAATGTTTTTGAGTTCTAAGTGTAAATGAATTGATAAATGAGTGTTGAAGTGATTAAGTATGAGTTTAAATAAGGAAATTACAACAAAAAAGGTGTAGGATGAAGGCCAAATCGATCTCATGCAAAGAGAGATCGATCTGAAGGCCAAGAAAATGTAAAATCAATCATGTTCAAAGAAGGAGATCGATCCCTCATACAAGCAGATCGATCTCCATAACTCTCAAGCTAGAGCAGATCGATCTCCCCTTAAGGCCAGATCGATCTCCTTAGCTCTCTACCTAGGACAAATCGATCATGTTCCATTGAGCAGATTCATCTCATTTCATTGAAGCAGATCGATCTCATGCATTCGATAGATCAATCTCATTCGTTTAAAATGTCATGAAACCGAGGAATTCAAGAGGACCAGATCGATCTTCACACTATGGAAATTGATCTCATCAAGCCAATTCTATAAATAGGAAGCAGTTGGATCTGCATTTTCATGGAAAACAAGCTATTCTTCCATTTCAATCTTAAAACCTAACCTTCTTACTCTAAAATTATCCTATTTCTGTTAAGATTTAAGAAAAAGTTATTAGAACAAAGTTATTTATGATAAAGAGAAGAACAACATCGTTTGGAATCAATATCTCATTGGTTGGATTGAAGGAGGAAGAGGTGCATCCTTATTTGGAGTAAGGAAAAAATCAAACTAGGTGAGTTTCAAATATACAAATCCAATGTACATTCATCTAGCTATTGATTTTGAGTTTATTGGTGGGTATACTAGTGATAGAAACTACATAGGATGTGATGAAACTAGTGTGACCAAGAAAATAGAATGAGTCGAGTGTGAGAAATTGTGACATGGATGGATTGATGATAAATGGAATATGTTAAAGTGTCTATGAGGTAATCTGTATGATTTTTAGAAGGTTGAATGATGCCACATTATTAGGTTGGCCTAGTTAAGTGAATGAGTATATAAGGTGTTTGACAAAATGCCATAGTAAAGTAAATGATGAACTAGAAGCACTAAGAGCTTAATATCAATTTAGTGAGAAACAATAGACTCTCGAGGTATTAGTAGAGCAATCAAATGAGGCTTTACAAGTAATAATGAAGACTATAGGTTGAATCAACTATAGTAAACACAAGAGTTGTGTTATATTGGAGTAATTGATGTGACACGTAATCTCAAGCAGTTCCAGAGACTTCGTGGGAGGCAAGTCAAACCGCGTAATCAAGCAGCATTAAGGAAGTGGAATCTCGCATCGCAATTCCAGGTAAGGGAATTCTGTGAGCGTATAGAGATAGATGCTTATATTTTATGGGTGAATATAGGGCTTTGTAAACTGTATAGCTATTTAAGAAAGTGATAGATGGCATGTGTGAATGACCATAAGTGTTTTTGGTATATGATTTGGTTTCGAAGTGGATTTTATAAAAAGGGAATAATAAGGCTAATAATTGCATAAATCACATGTTTTGATGCGTTTATGAAAACACATTGCTTTGATTTAAGTGAAATGATGGATAGGTTGGCTAGTGATTTCCTGATTTTGTGAAAAGGTACAATGAGGTGCTAACCATTGTTTTGAGAATGTTTTGTTAAAATGGAGCTGCCTATCGTGTCTACGTGAGTTAAATCGTGCTAAAGCATTGCTCGCACTGAATTTTGGTGTTTTCATATGTCTGAAACATGCTGGAGCTTAGCTTGCACCCTGATTTGAACTGTGATGATGTTTTATAAATCATACTGGAGCTTCTGCTCGGACATGGATTTCGATTGACTTATTTATGCATATACCCATACTGGAGCTATTCTCGTAAGTGATTTTTTCATGATTTGATGTATAAAGCTATACTAGAGCGTTGCTCGTACGAGGAGATTTATTGATGATGCATGAATTATGCTAGAGCTTAGCTCGCACATATTTTCACACTGTGGTATGTATGATGCCGTGAAGTTAGTAAGATTTTCAAGCCCTACATCCTTAAGCCCAAACGGGGTGGGGAGACTCTGTTACGGTAGGATCCTTAAGCTAACATCCTTAAACTCGATGGGGTGGGGAGGCTCTGTTGGTAGGGAGGCTCTCTTACATGGAAACAAAAAGCTTCATGTGTACTTGAGACTGTATAGGTTACACATGCCGTGGGATAGATAAGACCTACAGCTGGCACCCCTAACCATGATATAGGTTCGTGGAGTATGTTGTACCATGTATATCACATGGAGTACGCTGTACCGCGTGGTTGTGATGATGATTTGAAAAGATTGGCGAAGAACTAACCCACCTTCGTTCCAGCATGATGCCCTGCACACCGAGATCCATGTGGTCTGGGATGATTATGACATAGTTAGCCAACATAGTCTTTGAGATATAGTGACCGCCTATCTCACATAATATTACATAATACAACATGGTTTTATATACTAAGTGTGATCGTATTGTCAGGGTAGACCTGACGGAGGGGTCGAGCCCTGTGGGATTTGTTTAAAGAAATGATATTTCAATTTGTGATGAGATTTGACGTGTTTTGAGAAAATGATGAATCCTGAAGGATATTTTGTACTAAGTTTCAAACTTAGGATGAGTTTTAACAATGATGAGCATGAGAGGCTTTACAGTTGATTTTACCATGTTTTCCATGCCTATTTCCATGTTTTAGTACATGATATATGTATATACATGCGGCATAATTTTATTTCCTCATGCTCCGACTATAAATGATTTATGCCATGACATTATCATCATGTAGATAGGGTAGTTATCTACCATGCTAGCATTATTGCCTTACTGAGCGTGTGGTTGCTCAGCCCTTTACTTTCCCCCTCTACAGAGCGTACACAGTAGCCTTGTGAAGGACTGAGGCATTATATTTTAGACATCCTTTGCACTCCGCCGCAAAGAGGTATACACACAGGGACTCTTTTTGTAAGACCCCGTATATGTAAAAGGGTAATATGTGTAATTGGATCAAATAATATGATTGGACTTGTGATGTAAAGTATGATTGATGTAAGTCCATGGATTCAATGTATGTATGCGTAATATAAATGGTAACGTACATACAAGTTTCATTGAGTATGAATACGAAGGAATGAGTTATGGCAAGTGATGGATGTGATTGAAACTCAAAATGAGTAGTGTGGTAAAAGGGAATGGAGTTAAGCTTCCATTTGGTTTTATGTAGCATACCTTTGAACATACAATGAATGCACACAAGTTTCAATGTGCATAAGGTATGAATGGATGCCATTTTCAAGTTATAAAGGTGGATGGATGAGAAAATGGCCATGGCAATGGATTAAGGATGTGTTGGTATGAGTTGCAGCAATGAAACTACAGGAAATCTGGAAAACATGAGGTCCAGATCGATCTCCTAGGATGAGAGATCGATCTGGAAGAGCCAGAATACTCTTATTTGGGTGAACGAATAGAGCAGATCGATCTCCAATGGAGCCAGATCGATCTGCCAAGCATTCTGTAAGTGAAAAGATCGATCCTCAAGCAGCCAGATCGATCTCCTTAGCTCTCTGTTTGGGACCAGATCGATCTCATGCTTCGACAGATCGATCTCATGCCTCAACAGATCGATCTCATTGCTTCGACAGATCGATCTCAGGCTTAAAAATGCAGTGAAAAAGAGGGATTTTAAAGGACCAGATCGATCTCCTCTTGGACCAGATCGATCTCCCCAAGCTATTTCTATATAAAGAGAGCTGAAAATCTGGAAATCTCAGAAAAACATATTAACCTCCCATTTTCAACCCAAAAACCTAACTTTCCCTCTCTAAAATCAGCCATTTTCAGTGAGATTTGGAGAGAGATCATTAGAGGCAAAGTTGTTCCTATCAAAGAGAAGAACAACATAGTGAGAGGGCATCTTCCCATCTTTGGAATTGAAGGAGTTAAGGGCATTACCATTTGGAGCAAGAAGAGAAATCATATTGGTAAGATTCTAACACTCCAATCCAAATGCATTAGCTATTTAATTGATTTTGGAGTTGTTTGATATGAGTATTGATGGATAAACTACCTAGGAATGTAGTGGAATTGGTGTGACCTAGAAATCTAAAATGGGTATAATGTGAGGATATGTGGGATTAAATGAGCCTATGAATTATGGCATGCTAAAGCTGTTATTGGGGTAATGTTTATGATTTTAAATGGTTAAATGAGATTACATTGTGAGTTTGGAAGAAATGTGGAAATGGGTATGTATATAATTGAAAAATGCCATAGTGAGGGGATTCATGGAATATGAACGCTATGAGCTTTATGTCGATTTGATATCGACTTTGAATAAGTTAATAGGCCTAAGAAGGTCCATAGACTCGAGCTATGGGTAAAGTAATGAAACGAGGCCAAATAAGCTTTAATAGAGGCTATAGATTAAATTGACTATAGCAAGCACAAGGGTTGCAATATATGGATCGAATATAATGCGGGATACGATTTTGTGCAGTCCCGAAGAGTTCGTTGAAGGCGAACCGAACCGTACGAGAAAGCAGCTTAAGGAAGTGGAATCACGCATTGCGATTCCAGGTAAGGGAATTTTGTAAGTATATAGAGGTAGCTGCTCGTATTTTGAACTTGTGGGTATATATAGGGCTTTGGAAATATGCATGGACTTATAGAAATGTGTTTTGATGGTGTATGAGTATTTGTATGAGATTTGGTGGTTTGAGATGGTTATTGAAAAAGGGATAGTAAGGCTAATAATTGCATAAATCATGTGTTTTGAATGCTTTTACAAAACACAATGCTTTGATTTGAGCAAATAAAAGGATAGGCTGGCTAGTACTTGAATGATGTTGTGAAATAGCCCATATGAGGCACTAAGCATATTATGAGATGTTTTGAATGCATGTAAGCCGCCTATCGCGTGTATGAGATATAATTCGCGTTAGAGCCTCGCTCGCGCGAGATTTCTATGTTTTCACTTGTGTGAAACGTGCTTGAGCTTAGCTCGCACTTTGAAATTGAATTGTGATGATGTTTATAAACCGTACTGGAGCTTATGCTCGTACGTGGATTTGAGTGGTTTTTCTTATGCATATAACTGTACTGGAGCTATGCTCGTACAAGTTTTCTTCATATTTTATGCATAAATGTCGTACCAGAGCGTTGCTCGTACGAAGTGATTGGTTTTGATGCATGAATTCGCGCTAGAGCGTAGCTCGCGCTGGTTTTCACACTGTGGTATGTATGAGGCCGTGGTGAGAGATACGGATTAGCTCAGGGAACCCAACAGGCCTGACAGACCTCTTAGGTGGGGTGAGGGTGAGGGGCTAGGACCTGACATAATCCATCCAGGGAACCCAACAGGCCTAACAGACCTCTTAGGTGAGGTGAGGGTGAGGGGCTAGGACCTGGATCAGGGAACCCAATAGGGGCGAGCAAGGCCATGAGGGGCTAGGACCTGGTATTGCGGTTACTCCCACGCGCTCTTGAGACTATAAAGGTTACACTCGATATGGGGTAGATAAGACCTATGGCAGGCACCCCCTAACCATGATTATGGGTCCGCGGAGTACGATGTACCGTGTATATCACATGGAGTATGATGTACCGCGTGGTGGTTACTTGATTGAGAAAGTCTGGCGGAGAACTAACCCACCTTCGTGCCAGCATGATACCCCGCATACCGAAATCCGTGTGGTCTGGGATGATATGTGATGATTGGCCAATGTAGTCACTTGAGATATAGTAACCTGTCTCCTTGCTTGAATTACTTACTACCACATGATTTTAAATCTCTAAGTGTGATTGTGATTGTTTAAGGTAGACCCGAAGGAGGGGTCGAGCCTCGTGGATTTGAATTGTGAAATGAAAATGAGGTTGTGATTGTGAATTGATGTGATGTGATGTATGTGATGAGAAAGAGTTTATGACGTGGGTTTTAGAAAGGAGGTTTCTTAATGAATTGCCCTTTTTATGAATTGAAATAAGATCAAGCATGAGATGATTTATACATGATGTTTTACCATGTTTTATATGCCAATTTTACATGACTTTGATACATGATATATATGTATACTCATATGGCATAGTTTTATTCCTCATGCTCCTACCATAAATGATTTATGCATAACACTATCAGCATGTAGATAGAGTAGTTATCTACCATGCTTGCATTATTGCCTTACTGAGCGTGTGGTTGCTCATCCCACTCTATTTTTCCCCCTACAGAGCGTGCATAGTAGCCCAGTGAGGACTGAGGCGTATTATTTCGGACTCCGCTACATCTCCATCGCTAAGAGGTATACACATAGTGATTCTTTTTGTATCTAAACAATGTAAAAGCACAGTATTCTTTTGAGTTGTACTTATGGGGGATGTAGATGTCAGTAAAACATGTATTCGTATAAGTACACGATTAAATGCACATGTATGACATCGTTTTAATTAATTGAGAATGAATGAGATGTGGTGTTTATTATTGACTCACAGCCCAACAGTATGTAGTGAGTTAGTTCACGACCGGGTAAGGTAACAGTAAAACGCGAAAAAATTTTAGTGATTTTCGGTTAAAGAGAATGGAATTGGGTCGTGACAGAGATTGGTATCAGAGCTGTGTTGGCCTGATGTGAGTCATTAATAAAATGTAGGAAAGTACATCCCCGTAGTACTGTGCTTTTGTTTAGATATAACTGTGTATACCGTGATGGATTGAGCTTAATGAATTATTATAATACAGGGAGTTAGGCACTATGCCAGTCACACGCAAAGGTAGAGGGGCGAGAGCACGTGCTAGAGGCCGTAGAGGTAGGCCTGAGAGCCGTGCGGAGCCACAGACTGAGCAGGCTCCACAGAACCCTGCTGAGAGAGTGGGTGATACTGAGGCTCGCTTCGCTAGATTAGAGCGGAGTATTGAGAGTCTGGTGGAGATAGTCACGCAGGCCTTGGGCGCCGGTGACAGATGAGGTCCTGCGGCACAGCCTACTACTGAGCAGGCAGCTGCAGAGGCGGAGAGACCTCAGACTGCTGAGACAGCTACAGTTACACCACCTCCAGCCCAGGATACAGATTCTCCTATCGCTCCACAGCAGAGCGGTAGTGATGTGGGTTATGACTGCGACTTGAGCAGGTTGCGAGAGTTTCAAGCGCTGAAACCCCCAGTGTTTAGAGGGGTGAAGGACCCAGTGATTACGAAGGATTGGGTGTATGAGATGGAGAAACTGTATAGGTTTTTTGATGCACTTCAAGTGAGAAGGTTGCCTTTACCGTGTTTATGCTAAAAGGCGAGGCCGAGCATTGGTGGAGGTCCACCGAGACTAGTTTGAGGGCCAGACATTCTGAGATCTCATGGGAGATATTTCTAGAGGCCTTCAAGAGACAATATGTCCCAGCTACCGCGCAGAGGAGACTGCGGATGGAATTTATGAACTTGGTTCAGGGGAACCGTACTGTGGACGAGTATGAGTCCAAGTTTATGTCCTTGGGGAGATATGACCCGGACACGTGGGTAGTGAGACCCGAAAGATTCAGAAGTTCATGGATGGATTGAGATTGGCCATCCGGACTAAGCTAGCTCCCTTCGACATTGTGACTTATGAGGAGGCTGTACATAAGGCTCAGTTATGTGAGCAAGACTTTGAGCGAAATGCCTCCGAGCTTGGAAGGATCAGTGTCAGGAAGGACAGAGACCGGAAGAGATCCGGGTTTGGAAGAGTGGCCAAGAGAGGTGGCCAACGGTTTTTCGAGAAGAGGCCTAAGATCGAGGAGGTGCAGGAGAGAGCTGCCAGACCTCCCGTATACCCAACCTTGACAGCGCCGAGGGGTATAACTATTGGAGGACCACGACCTACCACGGACCAGTGTAGGAGATATGGGAGATACCATGGGACTAGGCCATGTCAGGTGCCCCCTGTTTCGTGTTTTAGGTGTGGGAGGCCAGGACATATATCGAGGTACTGCACTGAGACAATTGAGGTTTCCCCACAGAAGGGCAAGGAGCCAGAGGGAGCTCCAGTTGAGACAGCAGCCCCGAGAAGGAGGGCTACAGCTGAGGAGAAAGGGAAACAAGCCGCGGGTGTGAGCAGAGGAAGATTCATGCACTGGATCAGGACACCGCAGATGCTTCGACAGATGTGATTAAAGGTACCATCCGAATCTTTGATTTAGAAGCATTGGTATTATTTGATCCTGGTGCCACGCATTCTTTCATATCACCTTCCTTTGCACATAAATTGTTGAAATATGTGAGACCAACATTATTGGATAAAATGTTGATGATTTCCACACCCATGAATGATAGTCAATTGACTGAGCATGTATGTAGAGATTGTAAGATAAAGATAGAGGGGAAGGAAATGATAGCCAATCTGATTTTATTGAATATGAATGATTTTGATGTAATTTTGGGAATGGATTGGTTGGCTACCAATCGTGTTGTGATGGATTGTCATGCCAAAACATTGATGTTTTCAGGATTAGACAATCTTATTGTAAACTTTGATAAAAAGAAATGATATGAAACTAGCATGTTTGTTGTAAATAAAAGGAGTATGATTTTAAATTCATATTGCTTGAGAGATAAATTTATTGTTCATGATAAATATTGAATGTGGAGTGGTGGTTTATGTTACTAACGATGGAGAGGATATTGTGAAGGGTTCATTGCCTATGTGGTCGATATAGATGAGGCACACCCGGAATTGAAGGACATACCCGTAATTACGGATTACCCTGATGTCTTTCCGGATGAATTACCAGGACTACCACCTGAAAGGGAAATGGAATTTTGCATTGAGTTAGTGCCTGGTACAGAGCCGATATCGAAACCACCCTATAGAATGGCTCCGATAGAATTGGAAGAGCTGAAGAAACAGCTGCAAGAGTTGTTGGAGAAGGGGTTTGTTAGACCGAGTGTCTCACCTTGGGGAGCACCGGTTCTATTTGTAAGGAAGAAGGATGGAAGCCTCCGACTATGTATAGATTATCGGTTGTTGAATAAGGCCACCATTAAGAACAAGTACCCCCTTCCAAGAATCGATGATTTGTTGGATCAGTTCCAGGGAGCCGAAGTATTTTCTAAGATAGATCTGCGGTCAGGGTATCATCAATTGAGGATCAGGAGTGGAGATATACCCAAGACAGCATTTCGTACCCGTTATGGCCACTACGAGTTTTTGGTGATGCCATTCGGATTGACGAATGCTCCCGCAGCATTTATGCCATTGATGAATGACATATTCAAGCCATACCTGGACAAGTTTGTGATTGTTTTCATAGATGATATTTTGGTGTATTCCAAGTCCAGGAAAGATCATGAGGAGCACTTGAGGATAGTTCTACAGACCCTCCGAGAGAGAGAATTGTATGCCAAACTCTGCAAGTGTAACTTTTGGTTGGAACAGATCTCGTTTCTGGGGCATGTTGTGTCTAAGGATGGGGTATCAGTGGATCCATCCAAGATAGAGGCAGTTGTACAGTGGGAACAGCCCAAGACAGTAACTGAGATCAGGAGTTTCCTGGGATTGGCAGGGTATTATCGGAGATTTGTAGAGGGTTTCTCCAGACTAGCTGCTCCGTTGACACGCCTCACGCGTAAAGATGTTAAGTTTACATGGGATGAGGCATGTGAGAGGAGTTTTGAGGAGCTTAAGAGTCGATTGACGACTGCTCCAGTTCTCACCATTCCTACCAGCTCAGGAGGATTCTCGGTGTATACGGATGCATCACACCAGGGACTGGGCTGTGTGCTTATGCAGGATGGGAAGGTAGTTGCCTATGGATCTAGACAGTTGAAAGATCATGAGAGGAACTACCCGACACATGATTTGGAGTTGGCGGCAGTAGTATTTGCTTTGAAAATATGGCGCCACTATCTCTATGGTGAGAAATTTCAGGTGTTCACAGATCATAAGAGCCTTAAGTACCTGTTCTCGCAGAAAGAGCTGAATATGAGACAGAGGAGATGGCTCGAACTCCTGAAGGACTATGATTGTGAAATCATGTACCACCCAGGTAAGGCAAATGTAGTTGCCGATGCTTTGAGTAGAAAGAACCTTGGGTTGGTGTCATTTATGATGGTACGGGAACATGAATTGTTAGAACACTTTGCGAACCTCAGTTTGGATGTAACCCCACCTGGACCTGAGAGACTTGAGATCATGGCTAGTTTGAGACTAGAGCCAGAGTTGATTGGCCGTATTCGGCAAGCCCAGCAGAGTGATCGACGGTGTATCGATTGGCTGAGGCAGGTACAGACAGGTATGGGTATTGATTTTGAGCAGAGTGCTGATGGCTTATTGAGGTTCAGAGGCAGAGTATACGTTCCCAGGGATCCTGAGATCAGGAGAATGATTTTATCAGAGGCTCACTCATCGAAGTATACGATACATCCGGGAAGCACCAAGATGTATCAAAACCTTCGGAAGGTTTATTGGTGGTCTGGAATGAAAAGAGACATTGCTAAATATGTCGCTAAGTGTCTCGTTTGTCAGCAAGTGAAGGTAGAGCATCAGAAGCCTGCAAGATTATTGCAGCCTCTACCGATACCGACATGGAAGTGGGAGCATGTCACCACGGATTTTGTGATGGGGTTGCCGAGGACCCGTAGAGGTCATGATGCCATATGGGTTATTGTGGATCGGTTGACTAAGTCCGCCCATTTCTTGGCTATGAGAGCTACCGATACACTGAGTCAGTTGGCGAACCTGTATATCCGAGAGATAGTACGGCTACACGGTGTACCAGTGAGTGTTGTTTCTGATAGGGATGCCCGCTTCACTTCCCATTTCTGGGAACGTTTTCAGGAAGCGCTGGGGACCCGATTGAGTTTTAGCACCGCTTTTCATCCTCAGACAGATGGGCAGTTAGAGAGGACTATACAGACCCTCGAGGATATGTTGAGAGCGTGTGTGCTGGATTATAGAGGCTCCTGGGATGACCACCTGCAGTTAGCCGAGTTCGCTTATAATAATAGCTATCATGCTAGTATCGGGATGGCACCCTATGAGGCATTGTACGGGCGTAGATGCCGTTCTCCCATTGGATGGAAAGAAGTTGGTGACAGACAGATTTTTGCTTCGGACTTAGTGCAGCAGGCATCTGAGGACGTCCAGTTGATATGTGAGAGATTACGGACAGCTCAGAGCCGGCAAAAGAGTTATGCTGACAAGAGACGAAGACCACTGGAGTTTGATGAGGGTGAGTCGGTATTTCTGAGAATTTCACCATCGAAGGGTATTATGAGATTCGGTAAGAAGGGCAAGCTGAGCCCTAGATATATCAGACCCTTCGAGATTTTGGAGAGAGTGGGAGATAAGGCGTATAGATTGGCATTGCCACCGGACTTGGCGAATGTCCATAACGTCTTCCACGTCTCGATGCTTCGGAAGTATCACCCGGACCCGGTACACGTGATAAAATATGAGCCGCTGGAGCTCCATGAGAGTATGACGTATGTTGAGAAGCCGGTTCAGATATTGGACAGGAAAGAGAGAGTGTTGCGAAATAAGAAAATTCCCTTGGTGAAAGTGCTTTGGCAACACCACACGGCGGAAGAGGCCACGTGGGAATTGGAGAACTTGATACGGGAGAAGTACCCCCAACTGTTTGAAGAGTGACTTGGTTCTAATTTGGAGGACCAAATTCCTTGAAGGAGGGGAGAATGTAAGACCCCGTATATGTAAAAGGGTAATATGTGTAATTGGATCAAATAATATGATTGGACTTGTGATGTAAAGTATGATTGATGTAAGTCCATGGATTCAATGTATGTATGCGTAATATAAATGGTAACGTACATACAAGTTTCATTGAGTATGAATACGAAGGAATGAGTTATGGCAAGTGATGGATGTGATTGAAACTCAAAATGAGTAGTGTGGTAAAAGGGAATGGAGTTAAGCTTCCATTTGGTTTTATGTAGCATACCTTTGAACATACAATGAATGCACACAAGTTTCAATGTGCATAAGGTATGAATGGATGCCATTTTCAAGTTATAAAGGTGGATGGATGAGAAAATGGCCATGGCAATGGATTAAGGATGTGTTGGTATGAGTTGCAGCAATGAAACTACAGGAAATCTGGAAAACATGAGGTCCAGATCGATCTCCTAGGATGAGAGATCGATCTGGAAGAGCCAGAATGCTCTTATTTGGGTGAACGAATAGAGCAGATCGATCTCCAATGGAGCCAGATCGATCTGCCAAGCATTCTGTAAGTGAAAAGATCGATCCTCAAGCAGCCAGATCGATCTCCTTAGCTCTCTGTTTGGGACCAGATCAATCTCATGCTTCGACAGATCGATCTCATGCCTCAACATATCGATCTCATTGCTTCGACAGATCGATCTCAGGCTTAAAAATGCCGTGAAAAAGAGGGATTTTAAAGGACCAGATCGATCTCCTCTTGGACCATATCGATCTCCCCAAGCTATTTCTATATAAGGAGAGCTGAAAATCTGGAAATCTCGGAAAAACATATTAACCTCCCATTTTCAACCCAAAAACCTAACTTTCCCTCTCTAAAATCAGCCATTTTCAGTGAGATTTGGAGAGAGATCATTAGAGGCAAAGTTGTTCCTATCAAAGAGAAGAACAACATAGTGAGAGGGCATCTTCCCATCTTTGGAATTGAAGGAGTTAAGGGCATTACCATTTGGAGCAAGAAGAGAAATCATATTGGTAAGATTCTAACACTCCAATCCAAATGCATTAGCTATTTAATTGATTTTGGAGTTGTTTGATATGAGTATTGATGGATAAACTACCTAGGAATGTAGTGGAATTGGTGTGACCTAGAAATCTAAAATGGGTATAATGTGAGGATATGTGGGATTAAATGAGCCTATGAATTATGGCATGCTAAAGCTGTTATTGGGGTAATGTTTATGATTTTAAATGGTTAAATGAGATTACATTGTGAGTTTGGAAGAAATGTGGAAATGGGTATGTATATAATTGATAAATGCCATAGTGAGGGGATTCATGGAATATGAACGCTATGAGCTTTATGTCGATTTGATATCGACTTTGAATAAGTTAATAGGCCTAAGAAGGTCCATAGACTCGAGCTATGGGTAAAGTAATGAAACGAGGCCAAATAAGCTTTAATAGAGGCTATAGATTAAATTGACTATAGCAAGCACAAGGGTTGCAATATATGGATCGAATATAATGCGGGATACGATTTTGTGCAGTCTTGAAGAGTTCGTTGAAGGCGAATCGAACCGTACGAGAAAGCAGCTTAAGGAAGTGGAATCACGCATTGCGATTCCAGGTAAGGGAATTTTGTAAGTATATAGAGGTAGCTGCTCGTATTTTGAACTCGTGGGTATATATAGGGCTTTGGAAATATGCATGGACTTATAGAAATGTGTTTTGATGGTGTATGAGTATTTGTATGAGATTTGGTGGTTTGAGATGGTTATTGAAAAAGGGATAGTAAGGCTAATAATTGCATAAATCATGTGTTTTGAATGCTTTTACAAAACACAATGCTTTGATTTGAGCAAATAAAAGGATAGGCTGGCTAGTACTTGAATGATGTTGTGAAATAGCCCATATGAGGCACTAAGCATATTATGAGATGTTTTGAATGCATGTAAGCCGCCTATCGCGTGTATGAGATATAATTCGCGTTAGAGCCTCGCTCGCGCGAGATTTCTATGTTTTCACTTATGTGAAACGTGCTTGAGCTTAGCTCGCACTTTGAAATTGAATTGTGATGATGTTTATAAACCGTACTGGAGCTTATACTCGTACGTGGATTTGAGTGGTTTTTCTTATGCATATAACTGTACTGGAGCTATGCTCGTACAAGTTTTCTTCATATTTTATGCATAAATGCCGTACCAGAGCGTTGCTCGTACGAAGTGATTGGTTTTGATGCATGAATTCGCGCTAGAGCGTAGCTCGCGCTGGTTTTCACACTGTGGTATGTATGAGGCCGTGGTGAGAGATACGGATTAGCTCAGGAAACCCAACAGGCCTGACAGACCTCTTAGGTGGGGTGAGGGTGAGGGGCTAGGACCTGACATAATCCATCCAGGGAACCCAACAGGCCTAACAGACCTCTTAGGTGAGGTGAGGGTGAGGGGCTAGGACCTGGATCAGGGAACCCAACAGGGGCGAGCAAGGCCATGAGGGGCTAGGACCTGGTATTGCGGTTACTCCCACGCGCTCTTGAGACTATAAAGGTTACACTCGATATGGGGTAGATAAGACCTATGGCAGGCACCCCCTAACCATGATTATGGGTCCACGGAGTACGATGTACCGTGTATATCACATGGAGTACGATGTACCGCGTGGTGGTTACTTGATTGAGAAAGTCTGGCGGAGAACTAACCCACCTTCGTGCCAGCATGATACCCCGCACACCGGAATCCGTGTGGTCTGGGATGATATGTGATGATTGGCCAATGTAGTCACTTGAGATATAGTAACCTGTCTCCTTGCTTGAATTACTTACTACCACATGATTTTAAATCTCTAAGTGTGATTGTGATTGTTTAAGGTAGACCCGAAGGAGGGGTCGAGCCTCGTGGATTTGAATTGTGAAATGAAAATGAGGTTGTGATTGTGAATTGATGTGATGTGATGTATGTGATGAGAAAGAGTTTATGACGTGGGTTTTAGAAAGGAGGTTTCTTAATGAATTGCCGTTTTTATGAATTGAAATAAGATCAAGCATGAGATGATTTATACATGATGTTTTACCATGTTTTATATGCCAATTTTACATGACTTTGATACATGATATATATGTATACTCATATGGCATAGTTTTATTCCTCATGCTCCTACCATAAATGATTTATGCATAACACTATCAGCATGTAGATAGAGTAGTTATGTACCATGCTTGCATTATTGCCTTACTGAGCGTGTGGTTGCTCATCCCACTCTATTTTCCCCCCTACAGAGCGTGCATAGTAGCCCAGTGAGGACTGAGGCGTATTATTTCGGACTCCACTACATCTCCATCGCTAAGAGGTATACACACAGTGATTCTTTTTGTATCTAAACAATGTAAAAGCACAGTATTCTTTTGAGTTGTACTTATGGGGGATTTAGATGTCAGTAAAACATGTATTCGTATAAGTACACGATTAAATGCACATGTATGACATCGTTTTAATTAATTGAGAATGAATGAGATGTGGTGTTTATTATTGACTCACAGCCTAACAGTATGTGGTGAGTTAGTTCACGACCGGGTAAGGTAACAGTAAAACGCGAAAAAATTTCAGTGATTTTCGGTTAAAGAGAATGGAATTGGGTCGTGACACTTTTTATATCCAAACATGTAAAGGCATAGTAGTTATTTTGAATCGTGATATGGGGGATGTAAATGTTAGAAAACATGCCATGTATAAGCTTATGACTAAACTACAATGTATGTCATTGTTTTTTATTTATTGGAAATGAATGAGAAATGATGATTATTACTGATTCACAGCCCAACTGTTATTGGTGAGGGTTGTTCACGACCGGGTAAGGGAAATGAAAAATGTAAAAAATTTGTAGTTATTTTTAGACGAATTGGATAAAAAGGGGTTGTGACATTCCTCTCATACTCTTGCTCACAAAGTTGCACACTACGCACTGCCTCATCATAGATAGAGATATCAAATGGAATCAGTCTAGATCATAATACTGGTCTTAGTCCATCAATAAATCTACAGACCTTCTTAGTCTCACTACTCATAGTATCGAGGTCATACCTACCTGGGGATATAAATCGTGTCTCGTACTCATCCACTGACTGAGTCCCGTGGCTCAACCCTAAGAATTCCATCTGTAACTTCCGTTGCGCTGTGTCCGGGACATACTGCCTCCTGAAGGCATCTAAAAAGATATCCCAAAGGATCTCTGAGTGTCGTGCTCTCAATATAACCCTAGTAGGCTTTCACCAATGCTCTGTCGATCCCTTCAGTAGGAACGCAGGAAACACGACCATCTCGATCGTCGTACACTCAAATAATCCATATAGTTTCTCCATCTCTCCCAACTAATCCTCTGCAACCACAGGGTCCTTCACCCCACTAAATGAAAGAGGTCAAAACTTCTAGAACTGTTGCAATCTATTAAGCTCACAACCATACCCCAACATACTATCGCCATGTCATGGAGCAACAGGAGAAGGCGTATCCTAAGCCAGTGGGGGTGTAGGAGCATCTGTAGGTGTGGCGTCTAAGCTGTTTATACAGGCATACCAGGTGCAGCTACCTCTCCAGGCATAGTCCCTAAATCCTGCCCTTGTCCACTTGGCAAAGTCTCTGCCAGTAACTCCACTATAGTCTCAAGGCGACACTCTAAGCTTGTGAAGTGTGTTTCGGGACTCTGTGATACCTGAGTGGGACCTGTCGTCTCATCCTGGGTCTTAGGCCTACCTCTACGACCTTGAGCCCTACCTCTAGCTCCTCTACCACAGCTGGTATTAGACATAATGGCTCAATTCCTGCATCCATAACCATTAATTATTCTGACTCCCATCTTGTATACACAATTGTAACTGAACAAAGCATAATAAAGAATAAATAATTAAATCTTAAGTCCAATTGATCAATATATGAATTTATTAGAATAAATCAAAATTTTCACTTCGAAAAATTATCCCGAAATTATTGGAAAAATATACCGAAAAGAC
Source organism: Firmiana major (assembly GCA_033439115.1). Lineage (NCBI taxonomy): Eukaryota > Viridiplantae > Streptophyta > Magnoliopsida > Malvales > Malvaceae > Firmiana > Firmiana major. The sequence continues at coordinate 18,640,310 of CM065913.1, read as the reverse complement.
GAAATAAGACTGATAAATTCATTTAATTGGTTAAATGAATAAAATGTAATTTTTTAGATTTTTTTTATTTTTAATAATAAAATAATATTAAAATAAATTATAAATAAATAAAATAAAATAAACAGAAAATCACGAAACGTGATTTTTGAAGGAAAACGAAGGTAAAACCGAGGAGCCCTTTCCCTCATCGGACGGAGCGACCGGTGGTGGACCAGGCGAGAAGCCGATGGGGGAGAGACAGTCGAGCCTCACCGATGATGGTAGAGGTCAAAGGAAGCAACGAACGGCGGCCGGCGAAAGGAGATAGAGAGAGTCGAGAGAGGAAAAGAGGAATCTGTTACTGCCGACGTCGATTCAGCCCCAGCCACTGACAACCGAAGATTTCCCACATGCTGCCGAGCCAAGTGGTGGCGAAAATGGCTTGGAAAATAGCGACCAGCACCGACAACGGTGAGAAAAGATGGAGGCACCGACACCGGAAGGGAGAAGAGCCGGACCGACCACTTTTCGGCCACCTCTAACCAAACTGACCCCATATCCGAGCTTCGTGAGGTTCCGTGAAGCTGCTAGTCACAGAAGTCGATGAAGAACCGACCGGTGAAGCCCCGAACCTACCAAACTGGGCTGAACCGACTGAGCCAAACTGGTCTGAATCGGACTAAATCGGATCGAACCGATAAAGCCAGAAAAGAAGAAAAAGAAAGAGAAAAAGGGAAAAAGAAAAGAGGAAAAATTAGGAAAAAATCACAGTTCTACAATCGAACTATGGGTAAGTCGGTAAGCGGTCAAAATTGACCGATTTATATTTTAGAATATTTAATTTGATTAAAATCTGACTGAAAATTGACTCGAAAAAATATGTAACTGTGTAGCTCGATAATTGACGTCAAACGAGAGCTCGAGTCAACTTCGATTTGCGTACTATCATGGAATCTCGGGTAAGTAACCCTTTTTTACAACAATTTGCATAGTTATGCTTGTTAGAAATTTACCGCATAAATTACGGATTAATTCTATATAAAATAAATTAAATTCTGAAATTTAAGAAAAATTGTCGTAAATAATTAATTAAGCTACCCAAGAGTTTAGAACAAGGTTTAATAAATACTGATGGACCCAATGAGCCCAATAGGCATTGATGATGTGAATAGAAAGTGAAAAATGGGCTTAAGGCCCATTATGGTACAATTGGGCCCAATATGGGTAAATGGGCTCAATGATTTAAATTAAGCCTATAAAATATGAAATACAATTAATTATATTGTATTTGATCTGATGAATATTTATCCGCAGTTCTGGAGACTGGATTGGGAGGAAATCGGACTGCGTGACGAGTCATCAGTGGAAAGGTTAGACTGTACAGAAAAATGAGGTAAGGGAATTGTGTGAGTAGCTAGAGGTAGCTACGCGTATTTTAATAGCTTTTGTATATACTGAATATGTATAAAGGTCCTAGAAATGGTTTAAAAATTTTAAGGACTCAAAAATAGGAAAAGACTATTTTACCCCTATTAAGGGAATTCACCTAAGGACGGTGAAAGCATGACATGCATGAAATGCATGATTTAAGGAATTTTCATGGTTTTTGAGCAAAACAAATCAATAGATTGGCCAGTAATTTCATAAATTTCACAATATAACACTACGTAAGTGTTATTAAGATTTAAATGAAATTTCTTTGGAAAATGGGCCAACTATCAAGTTTATATGAAAACAGATTGTGCTGGTGCATAGCTCGCACTATATCTACATTGGTGAGTGTGCATAAAATGTGCTAGAACGGTTGCTTGCACCGACGTTTGTGACATCATATGCATGAAATGTGCTAGAGCAGTTGCTCGCACTGATTTTTATTATTGTGAATTGCGTGAGAGGTGCTGGAGCTTAGCTCGCACTCTGTTTTGACTATTTTAACCTGATATGCATCAAAAGGAGCTAAAGCAATTGCAAGTATTAATTTTAATGATTTGACATGCATGAGAGGTGTTGGAGCTTAGCTCGCATCCTATTTTTATATGAAAATTGAATAAAAGTCGTACTGGAGCCTTGCTCGTACGTGATTTAATCGATTTAATTGAATAAAGCCGTGCTGGAGTGTAACTCGCACGAGATTTGATTTATTTATTCATGAAACCGTGCTGGAGTGTTACTCGCACGAAGTTTTGATTTACTTGAGCATTTATTCGTGCTAGAGCTTTGCTCGCCCGAAGTTTTGAATGATTGATGTTTTATATGAATTTATCACTCTTTTAAAGTCGTACTGGAGTACTACTTGTACGAAGATTTTATTGATTTTTATAAAATCGTGCTAGAGCTTCGCTCGCACAAGGTTTTGAGATATCATGAATATGCATGGAGCCGTACTAGAGCTTCGCTCGCATAGAGATTTATATGACATGCATATAACCGTGTTAGAGCCTCCTATAGACTGTGTGTCACAGTGAGATGATATGCCACATGTGCCTACTGAGACATATTTGGTAAGGGTGGATAAGACCTATTGCAGGCACCCCCTGACTGAGATTGGGTTCACAGAGTACGTTGTACCGTGTATATCACATAGAGTACATTGTACCGTGGGGATTGTTGGAGTGGAGTGGCATTAGCCACGAGGCAGCAAGCCTTGCCCTTGTAATCCTGATGTTATGTTGTTTTGACGACAGGATTGACCCACCTCCCATTTCAGGTGTGATACCCCGTACACTAGGTACTGTGTAGCCAGGGATCACTAGGGTATGGCCATAGTCCTCGATGTTACTGATATAGTCACCTACATATCTCACATGATATAACTTGTGGTCTCGATAGACCAGGGTAGACTCGAGGGAGGGGTCAGGCCCCCAATTTTATGATTTTCACTGAGATGTGATGTTCTACTATAATGATAGATTTTCAGAGGATTTTATGATATGTGACCCTAAAAGAAGGGTGATTTTATAACAGAATTTTATAACGAATTGATTTATGAGATGATTAACTCGGATAGGTTTTTTTTATACTGCAGCTTTAATGAAGTCATTTAAATGTAGTAGCATGATGAGTTTTCCATGTTTTAATGATAAATTCATGAAAGGATTGTTTCTCATGATATGTTTTACATGACATGAACTAATACATGGTCTTGATTTAATTCATGCTATTTTTTGCCATTGATGCATAAGTTGCATCATTTCTATATGTACAAATAGTTTTTATAACTATAGAAATGATGTATGCATGATTTTGTGCGTGAGATTTAAACGAAAAGAAATGGATTTTAAGGGCATAGCATTATGAGCATGTAGATAGTGGAGCTATCTACTTACTTGCATAATTGCCTTACTGAGCGTGTGGTTTGCTCACCCCCCTTATTTTCCCATCTTTTCAGAGCACTCGCAGTAGTTAGTGAGCATCTAAGAACTTGCATCTTGGTATCCGCTGCTTCCTATCGAGAGACAGGTATACACATTTGTATAGTTTTGTATCTAAATATGTAAATGCACAGTACTGTAAATGGATATGATGTCGGGGATGTAAGGTTATGTAAATACCATTGTATATGTATTTAGTTAAATTCAAAGGATTGTAAATCCTGATATGTGAATGTGATTATAGGAATGGAATAGTAAATAGGTGAGAGGTGACTAACACTGAATCATAGCCCAACTGTTAGTAGGATGGTCACGATGAGAGAAAGGTAAGAATTAAAGAATAAATGAAAAGCGAAAAATTTGTAGTGATTTTTAGGTAATTTGGATTGTGATAATTTTTGGTATCAGAGCTTAAGTTGGCCTGATATGAGTCGGTGTTAGTGGTTAAGGAAGTTTATATCCCCATGTACTGTGCATTGTTTAGATACAATTGTGTATATCGAGAAGTTGGTTTCAAAGGCAAGAATATAGACTCATTAACTGATAGCTGCTATGGTAGAGGGGCGAGAGTACTCGAGCTCGAGGTGTAGAGGTAGGCCCGAGAGTCATACTGAGTCACCACATGAGGCTCAAAATGAGATTGAAGTGGAGGCTGATGTTGAGCATGCCACACAGAGTCCGACAAAGAGATCAAACAGAGTGCGATAGAGAGACCGAACAATATTGAGACACGCTTCGCGAGGTTAGAGCGGAGTGTGGAGAAATTATGGAGCTAATTGCTCATAGTATACATGGGATTTGAGGGCGGGGAGGAGCATTGGTGGAAGTCCGATCGACCTATCTTAAGAATTAGACATCTAGAATGGATATGAAAAATAATTCTAGATGTATTCCGATGACAGAATATCCCAGACACTGCTTAAAGGAAATTATAGATAAAATTCTTTACTCTGACCCAGAAGAACTAGTTGATTGACGAGTATAACGAGTACAAAACAAAGTTTATATTATTGGGCAGGTATGACCCCGACATTATGAACAGTGAGAGTCGAGGATGTCTAAAAGTTCATGGAAGGGCTCAGAGTGACCTATGCCAAGGTAGTGTGCAGACTATAGTTGTGTGAATAAGATCATTAGTTGCATGCCTCTAAGATTGGGAAAGGTAGTAAGGGCCGAAATAGAGACAAAAAGAGAATAGAGAATGACAAAAATGTCAGAACGGAAAAAAAGTAGTTTGGTAAAAGAAATTAGAGTTGATGAGTCACAAGGTGAGATGATTGGTAAGGCCCTAATGTATTCAATTTCAGCACTTTTGAGGGGTATTGTGATTGGAGGACCCCGACCTGCTACTAAGCAGGGTTGGATATATGGTACATACAACAAAAGTAGGCCCCACACCTTATTTACTAAAATAGGCGTTAAGTGTGGTAAGACGGGCCATTTATTTAATGATTGCTCAGAGTTAGGTGAGATTACCCCACAGAAGGGCAAAGAGACAGAGAAAATCCTGTTGATATCTTTGCACTGAAAAAGGAGGCCACAACCAAAGAGAAAAGGAAAATAGGCTATTGGACGAAGGTGAGTGTATGCCGTGGCCCAGACATTACTGATGTTTCATCTGATGTGGTGGAAGATACCACACTAGTTGTGAATAATGAAGTAATTATTTAATTGATCCTGGTGCCACGCATTTATTCATACCACCTTCAGTTGCTTATAAGCTAGTGAAAGATGTGAAACCTGTACCCTTAGGCAAGATTATGATAGTTAGCTGATTATCACTAACTGAATATAGGTATAGGGATTGTAAGTTGAAAACGGGGGGAAAAAGGATATGTCAGTCGATTTTATTAAATGGAATATGAATAATTTTGAAGTAATATTTGAGAATAGATTGATTTGGCTGCAAACTATGCTGTTTAGATTGCTATGCTAAGATAGTGACGTTTACACCCCTGAAAAGTGTACTGTAAGTTTGACACATAATGAAAGAGGTGTAGCGATTGAAATTAAAGGAGTAAATGATTGTACTCACGGAATGAGTAATGATGGGAATGTTTTCTAGCTTATATGGTTGGTATGGATAAGGCACATCCGGAGTTAACAGATATCCTTATGGTTAGGGAGTTCCTGATATCTTCTCGAAAAATCTACCAGGGTTGCCATCCGTTATAGCAATGGAGTTTTGTATTGATTAGTACCTGGTACGGAGTCAATATCCTAACCACAGTATAAAATGGTATTAGTGGAACTGGAAGGACTAAAAAAACAATTACAGGAGTTATTGGATAAGCGTTCCTCAGACCGAATGTGTAACTTGAGGAGTACTTGTTATGTTTGTGAAAAGAGAATGGAAGCCAGTGATCATGTATTGAATTTAGATTGTCGAATGAGGGTAACATCAAGAATAAGTGTTTCCTCCAACTATAGATGATTTATTTGATTAGCTGTGAAAAACGCATATCTTTATAGAGATCGATTTGAAGTCTGGGTAGCAATCGTTAAGAATTCAGAAGGTGAATGTGTCGTAACTATTAGGATATTGAAGAACAAGGTATTTAAACCTTATCTAGACTGATTGGTTTTGATCTTTAGCAATGATATTTTGAAGTATTCGAGTCCAGGGAAGATCATGAATAGCAATTGAAAATTGTCTTACAGACGAGGTGTTGTGAGTTTCTCGAAATGGGCTGTTCAGTTGACACATCTCATTTGAAAAAAGATTGCATTCCAGTGGGATAATAAGTATGAAAATGGTTTCTGTGAGTTTTGGTATATTGAAGTAATAAACTGACCACTGTAATTATTCTCACCATAACCAACAACTCAAGAGGTTTCTCAGTGTATATGGATACCTCAAAATAATGAGTGGGTTGTGTATTGATGTAAAATGGGAAGATAGTCGTTATGGATCCAGATAGTTCAAAGACCATGAGAGAAACTATCCGACCCATGATTTAGAGTTGGCAGTCATAGCATTTACACTGAAGGTATGGTGCCACGACTTATACGGTGAGAAATTTTAGATATGCACTGATCATAAAAGCCTTAGTATCTGTTTTCACAGAAAGAGTGGAATATGAGATAACAAAGAGGGCTAGAGCTTCTGAGAGATTATGATCATAAAAATTGTACCACCCAGGAAAGGCTAATGTAATGGCTGATGCCTTGAGCAGAAAGAGCCTCGGGATGGTATTACATATGATGGTCAAGGAGTGTGAGCTGCTAGAGTAGTTGTGAGCCTCAGTAGTGATGTGATCCCTTCTGATGATAATAGTGATTTTGTAATAGCTAGCCTGAGATTAGAACTGGATTTGAGTGACTGGATTTGATAGGCCTAGCGTGATGATCGATATAGTGTCGATAGTGTGGGTCAGATTCAGATGGGTACAGTGACTGAGTTCATAGAGAGTGATGATGACTTACTGAGGTCCAAAGATAGCATAAGTGCTCCCCATGACCATAGTTGATGAAATAGTGTTATTGTCAGAAGATCACTCTTCGAGATATACATTGCATCCAAGAAGTAATAAATATATCAAAATCTCTGAATAGGGTATGGATGATCTGGTATGAAAAGAGACATTGTAGAGATTATAGCAAAGTGTCTCGTATGTCTGCAGAGTAAGGTAGAGTACTAGAAGTTTGCAGGATTATTATAGCCTCTACCTATATCGACACGAAAATATGAGTAAGTTACCATGGATTTCGTGATGGGTTACAGAGGACCCGGATGGATCACAAGGCTATCTGGGTGATAGTCAATAGATTGATTAAGTCTACCTACCTTCTAGTTATAAAATCCCTAGATACTTTGAGTGCGTAGGCGAAGTTATATGTAAAGAAAATTATGGAACATTATGTAGCGTTCCAGTGAGCACGGTATCGGATAGGGATTCCCGCTTCACTTCCCACTTCTGGGAATATATTTTTCAGGAAGCTATGGGAACCGGACTGAGTGTTAGCACAGCTTTCCGTCCTCAGACATATGGTCAGTCAAAGAGGGCTGTATAGATTCTGGAGGATATGATGAGAGCGTGTGCCCTTGATTTTATAAGCCTCTGGGATGATCAGTTGTTCCTAATCGAATTCACCAATAATGACAGATGTCACTTGAGTATCGGGATAACATTTTATGAGGTATTGTAGGACCGTAGGGGTTGTTCCCCAACTTGGATAAGAAGAAGTGGGTAACAGATAGAGAATGGCTCCCGAATTCGTAAGACAAACCTTTGAGGATGTTCAGTTGATTTGTGAGAGATTAAGAACATCTTAGAGCAGACAGAAAAGCTATGCTGACAAGAGACAGAAAAGCTATGCTGACAAGAGACAGAAAACCATTAGAATTCACCGAGGGTGAATCAGTATTGTTGGAAGTTACTTGTCCTAAGGACATAAAGAGATTCGAAAAGAAGGCAAATTGAGTTTCGTTAGATTGAATCCTTAGAGAGATTGGACAAGTGGGAGATAAGGCTTGTAGGTTGGTGTTACCACTGGAATTAGCAAGCATCTACAATGTGTCCCATCTTTTGATGCTTCAAAAATACTATCTAGACCCAGCATATGTGATCGGATATGAGCTCCAACAACTTAGCTCAATGAAAGTATAACGTATGTTGAAAAAAATTGATTTGGGTATTAGACGAAAGAGGAAAGTGTTGAGGTTTAAGATGATCTCCCTAGTTAAGTCCTTTGGTAGTATTACACTCCGAAAAAAGTCACATGAGAATTAAAGAGTATGATGCGATAGACGTACCCGGAGTTGTTTATGGACCCCTTTAACTTGGTTCTAATCTGGAGGACCAAATTTCTTAAGTGGGGAAGATTACGTAAGACCCGATTTTTATTATAATTTCTTATGATTCAAATGATGTAAACATGGTTTTATGTAAATTGAATCATAAGAAGACTTGTATATGAATGAAAAATGCAAAGGGAATGAATAAAAAAATTCTCGAATGCATTTAAAGATCAAATGAAGGATTGAAATGGCCACAGATTAAACGAATGGGATTCGGACCATTCGGATTGGAGATAAGGATTTAAAACACGAAATGAGTGGGTGTTCGTGAAGGAAAGTTGTGTTGGTTTGGTCCCGAACACGTGGAAGGGTAAAACGGTCAAAAGACCAAAATCCGATATAAATTCGATAAGAAAATTTCATTAAAAATATGGATTTGAGAAATCTTGATCAATAAAGAAGAAATAATTAAATTTCGAGTCCAATTGATCAAGATATGAATTTATTAGAATAAATCAGAATTTTCACTTCGAAAAATTATCTCGAATTATTAGAAAAATATACCGGAAAGACGAAATAAGACTGATAAATTCATTTAATTGGTTAAATGAATAAAATATAATTTTTTAGATATTTTTTTATTTTTAGTAAAAAAACAATGATTAAAATAATATTAAAATAAATTATAAATAAAATAAAATAAAATAAAAAAACAGAAAATCGCGAAACGAGATTTCTGAAGGAAAATGTAGGCAAAACCGAGGAGCCCTTTCCCTCACCAGACGGAGGGACCTACGGCAAACCAGGCGAGAAGCCGATGGGGGAGAGATAGTCGAGCCTCGCCGGCGATGGTAGAGGCCGAAGGAAGCAGCGAACGGCGAACGGCGACCGGCGAAAGGAGAAAGAGGGAGCCGAGAGAGGAAAAGAGGAATCCGTTGCCGCTGGCGCCGATTCAGCCCCAGCTACTGACAACCAAAGGTTCCCCACATGATGTCGAGCCGAGTGGTAGCAGAAACGGCCTTAGAAACTGCGACTAACGCTGGCAACGACGAGAAAAGAGGGATGCACCAATACCGAAAGGGAGAAGAGTCGGACCGACCACTTTTCGGCCACCTCTGACCAAACCGACCCCATATCCAAGCTTCGCGAGGTCCCGCGGAGCTGCTGGCGACGAAATCCAGTGAAGAACCGACCGATGAAGCCCCGAACCGATCGAACCGGACGAACCAACTGAGCTGAACCGGTCTGAACAGGGTTGAACCGGATCGAACCGGTTCAGCCAAAAAAGAAGAAAAAGAAAGAGAAAAAGGGAAAAAGAAAAGAGGAAAATTGGAAAAAAATCTCAGTGATGCAATCGAGCTACTAGTAAGTCGGTAAGCGGTCAAAATTGATCGATTTAAATTTTAAAATATTTAATTTGATTAAAATCTGACTGAAAATTGACCCGAAAAAATATGTAATTGTGTAGCTCGACAATTGACATCAAACGAAGGCTCGAGTCAGCTTCGATTTGTGTACAATCATGGAATCTCAGGTAAGTAACCCTTATTTACGACAATTTGCGTAGTTATGCTTGTTAGAAATTTACCGCATAAATTACGGATTAATTCTGTATAAATGAATTAAATTTTGGAATTTAAGATAAATTGTCCTAAATAATTAATTAAGCCACCCAAGAGTTTAGAACGAGGTCCAATAAATACTGATGGGCCCAAGAGCCCAATAGGCCTCGATGATGTGAATAGTAAGTGGAAAATGGGCTTAAGGCCGGTTAAGGCCCATTATGGTACAATCAGGCCCAATATGGGTAAACGGGCTCAATGATTTAAATTAAGCCCTGAAAATATGAAATACAATTAATTATATTGTATTTGATATGATGAATATTTATCCGCAGTTACGGAGATTGGATTGGGAGCAAATCGGACTGCGTGACGAGTCATCAGTGGAAAGGTCAGACTGTACAGAAAAATGAGGTAAGGGAATTGTGTGAGTAGCTAGAGGTAGCTATGCATATTTTAATAGCTTTTGTATACACTGAATATGTATAAAGGTCCTAGAAATGGTTTAAAGATTTTAAGGACTCGAAAATAGAAAAAGACTATTTTATCCCTATTGAGGGAATTCACCTAAAGATGGTGAAAGAATGACATGCATGAAATGCATGATTTAAGGAATTTTCTGATTTAAGGAATTTTCGTGGTTTTTAAGCAAAGCAAATCGATAGATTGGCCAGTTATTGCATAAATTTCACAATATAACACTACGTAAGTGTTATTAAGATTTAAATGAAATTTCTTTTGAAAATGAGCCAACTATCAAGTTTATATGAAAACAGATAGTGCTGGCGCATAGCTCGCACTATATCTACGTTTATGAGCATGCATAAAATGTGCTAGAGCGGTTGGTCGCACCGACTTGTGTGACATCATATGCATGAAATGTGCTAGAGCGGTTGCTCGCATTGATTTTTATTATTGTGAAATGGATGAGAGGTGTTGCAGCTTAGCTCGCACTCTGTTTTGACTGTGTTGACCTGATATGCATAAAAAGGTGCTAGAGAGATTCCTCGCGTTAATTTTAATGATTTGACATGCATAAGAGGTGTTGCATAAAAGCCGTACTAGAGCCTTGCTCGTGCGTGATTTAATCGATTTAATTGCATAAAGCCGTGCTGGAGTGTAACTCACACGAGATTTGATTTATTTATGCATGAAACTGTGCTGGAGCGTTACTCGCATGAAGTTTTGATTTACTTAAGCATTTATTTGTGCTAGAGCATTGCTCGCACAAAGTTTTGAATGATTTATGTTTTATATGGATTTATCACACTTTTAATGTCGTACTGGAGTGCTACTCGTACGTAGATTTTATTGATTTTTATAAAACTATGCTAAAGCTTCGCTCGCACAAGGTGTTTAGATATCATGAATATGCATAGAGCCACGCTAGAGCTTCGCTCGCACAGGGATTTATATGTCAAGCATATAGACGTGTTGGAGCCTCCTATAGACTGTGTGTCACAGTGAGATGATATGCCACATGTCCATACTGAGACATATTTGGTATGGGTTGATAAGACCTATTGCAGGCACCCCCTGACTGAGATTGGATTCACGGAGTACGTTATACCGTGTATATCACATGGAGTACGTTGTACCGTGGGGATTGTTGGAGTGGAGTGGCATTAGCCACGAGATAGCAAGCCTTGCCCTCGCAATCCTGATGTTATGTTGTTCTGGCGACAGAATTGACCCACCTCTCGTTTCAGGTGTGATACCCTGCACACTAGGTACCGTGTAGCCAGGGATCACTAGGTTATGGCCATAGTCCTCGATGTTACTGATATGTCACCTACATGTCTCACATGATATAACTTGTGGTCTCGATAGACCAGGGTAGATCGGAGGGAGGGGTCAGGCCCCCAATTTTATGATTTTCACTGAAATGTGATTTTCTACTATAATGATAGATTTTCAGAGGATTTTATGATATGTGACCCTAAAAGAAAGGTGATTTTATAACAAAATTTTATAACGAATTGATTTATGAGATGATTGACCCGGATGGGTTTTTTTATACTGCAACTTTAATAAAGTGATTTAAATACAGTAGCATGATGAGTTTTCCATGGTTTAATGATAAATTCATGAAAGGATTGTTTCTCATGATTTGTTTTACATGGCATGAACTAATACATGATCTTGATTTAATTCATGCTAATTTTGATTTTATAATTTTACATGAAATGCCATTGATGCATAAGTTGCATAATTTATATATGTACGAATAGTTTTAATAACTATAACAATGATGTATGCATGATTTTGTGCGTGAGATGTAAACGAAAAAGAAATGGATTTTAAGGGCATGGCATTATGAGCATGTAGATAGTGGATCTATCTACTTACTTGCATAATTATCTTACTGAGCGTGTGGTTTGCTCACCCCCTTATTTTTTCATCTTTTCAGAGCACTTGCAGTAGTTAGTGAGCGGCTAAGAACTTGCATCTTGGTATCTGCTGCTTCCCATCAAGAGACAGGTATACACATTTGTATAGTTTCGTATCTAAATATGTAAATGCACAATACTGTAAATGGATATGATGTTGGGGATGTAAGGTTATGTAAATACCATTGTATAAGTATTTAGTTGTAGTGATTTTTAGGTAATTTGGGTCGTGACAATACCTTTCGTAAGATGGGTATGCAGCGGATAAGGGAATACCAGTCCTCAGTCATGCCCAACTACTGTGAACGCTCTGTAGAGAGAAGGAAATAAAAAGGGAATGAGCTCACAACTTAATAAGGAAATAAGGTAAATAAGTAGATAACCACACTATCTACAAAATATAATGTTTATGCCATTAAATCAGTTCCTTTTCGATTCACATCTAAATCATGTATCTTTCTTGAAACATTTATGCAAGTATATATATATAGATACAAATCATCAGTATGAACTGAAAACATGTTGGTTTAATAATCTCAGCAATTTATGCAAAACATTGCATTGTCATGTATTTATTGTAAATCACATTTCATTATGCCATTTCAATTAAATCAAAACAAATATGGCATATCATGTAAAAACGTGGAAATTTGGGTCTCACCCATCCCTCGGGTTACCCTTTCACAATTCACAAAGTCACATGTATAATTTATAAAATCATGTGATAATTCAAACAAGAAATCTCAAGTAAGTGAAACAGAGTGAGATGAGATAGGTGACAACATGTTTGAAGATTATGATCATATCTCATTTTTCTGTGATTCTAGGCTACACAGTACTCGGTGTGCGGGGCCTCACATTTGCTGTTATAAGAGGTGGGATAAATCCTCAACCGTTAGCTAACAACTCTATATCATCGTGTACTCACGGTACATCATACTCCATATAATATACATGGTACAAAGTACTCCATGGACACAATTTTCATAGTCAGGGTACCTGTCATAAGTCTTAGCCTTCATACCATGGATAATAATTTTAATAGCCCTTGACCATATCTCAAATATTTGCACTTGTGAGCACATAATCAGTGCAACACACAGTCTACATAGGCTCCCAGCACGTGTGTTTCATGCTATCTCCTTAAAAAATTGGTATGTGCGAGTAAACTCCAGTGCGACCACATGCACAAGTCATATAAATCTAGTGCGAGCAATGCTCCTAGCACTATGTCATGTAAAATTGAGTACGAGTAATGCTCCAATACTCTATCAGACATCAATCAATAAAATTTAGTATGAGAAGTGCTCAAGTTCTATGTGATACATGTGACAGCCTGATAATTCTATTTTTAATAGAATTATTTATGCTTAATTTCCTAATTAATTATTTAAATCCCTAATTTATTTTATTAATTATCCCCTTTATTTAATTAAAATTCTTTAATGTGCAGGTAAATTAAATCTAGATGAAACTCAGTCGTTTCAGTAAAAAATGGGCTGAAAATGGGCTAAAGGAAATTGGACCACTTCCAATTTGTAAATTGAGTCAACAGTCGTCTGGACACGTGGGATGTTGGTTGTTAGTATTTTATTCGCTTTGAAACGATAAGATCGACGGACACCGTGCCAACCTTCTGGAAGACACATGTTGGGCCACATCGCACAGCTAAGTGTACTAGAAGACGGATGAAGTGGAAATATCTACTCTGCAACAAATAAAATGAAGACAAGTGACCAAACAGTGCCAACTCATCTAGGATGGATAATTACCATTGTACCCCTAAGTGTGTGTATAAATAGAACATGATAGCAATTGAAAGAGAAGTAGCATAGGTAGAAAAGTTTTAGTTTTATTTTCCTTGTTTTTAGAAACTTTCTCGTTAACTATTTTCTTAACCACCATTTTAATCTAGTATTTTTACTGTTCATGACAACTTATAGAAATTTCTTCAATGGCATGTTTTGTTTCTCTTCTTCCACTAGTTTATTTTTCATTTTTTTGTTTATTTCGATGGATTCGAGGGCGTTTGAGTTGATGAACAACAGCTATACGGTTCATCCCTTTGCTATATTCTCAAGCTTGGTGTCCCTCGTTTAATCCTTTTTACCCAGCTTGTGTTATTTTCTTTTGAAATGTGCCATTCATCACGGTCCGATTTATGTTATGGTTAAGTTAAATATTGTTCTTTCTTTTTTCTTTTCCTGGTAGACCCGAGGAGGTCATGTTTTAATTTTTCTATATTGTCACGACCCAAACTACCCAAAAATCAGAGTTAATTTTTCGCATTTTGTTTATTGTTTTCTTACTTAAATTCTTACCTGTCCTCGAATCGTGACCAACACTCCACTAATAAATTGGGCTGTGCGTCAATGCCAGTCCCACCATACATTTACCATTTAACTTATTTCTTCTCCAGTTATTTATAATTGTTTTCACTATTTATACATCCCCTAAAGTTACCTACAAACATGCTACTGTGCTATGCTTATGTAGATACAATATGTACAAGTGTATATACCTTATGTTGATGGGCAGCAGCGGATATCCGGAATGCAGTACTGAGTCGCCTCAACTTCAACTGGAGATCATCTGTGGGAGAAAATGAAAGGGGTGAGCACATCAAGCTCAGTAAGGCAATCCTACGAACAAGTAGGTAACCATACTACCTACATGAACGTGGTGCCATGCATAAACCACCCTTTCTCCACACATTTTAAAACATATGATATGATGTTGTGATGTTATGTAAATCAAGTTGCACGGAAAACTCAACATGCAATTATTTTAAATCATTTCTTTCTCTTTAAAAATTTCACAATGAAGTCAGGACTCGACCCCTCCTTCGGGTGATCCTGACTCACACAAAACCATGGAAATAGAATTTCTCAAAAGAATCGGTATCGAAAACATACGTATATATATACAAGATACGAGACTAGGCAATACTGTATATCGGTAATAACCAGGACTGGCCAATATGTCCTCGTGAGTCCTCTAGCTTCACGGATCCCAGTGTGCGAGGTCTCACCCTGATCGGGAACTGCCCGGGAGGTGGGTCAATCCAACCCGTCAGTCTTATCCGATCTCACGCATCCGTCGATGCCGTATCCGAAGATACCCCGTATCACGAAGATACCGTATCACAAAGATACCCCGTATCACAAAGATACCGTATCCGAAGATACTCTGTATCACAAAGATACCGCATCCGAAGATACCCCACGGTACATCGTACTCCATGCTACTTGCACGGTACATCGTACTCCATGGACCCATATCACTCTAGGTACTCCAGCCCAATTGGCCTGCTTCCCACAGAGGTTTTCATAACTCAATACTCGTTGCCATGTCTCAAAACGCACGTGCGAGCCTATTAAATCGGTGACACACAGTCTACCCGATGCTCCAAGCACGGCTCATTGTATGTTCTCTTAAGAATCAGTGCGAGCGATGCTCAGCACTCTCATCAAATCAAGTAAACTTGGCAGAGCCCGCTTTACATCTCCACAAGGCCGCCAACCTCATCCCTCACTCTCACCCTACTTAAGAGGTCTATTGAGCCTGTTGGGCCTTTTGGCTGACTCCAAGGGCAGACAGCGCTACTCCACAAATCCAGTAAAACTAGTGCGAGCTAGGCTCAGCACTCTGTATACAAATCGTATGAAAATCTTATAAAATCTGGTGCGAGTTAAACTCCCGCACCCTGTCATGAAAATCATGTAAAATCTGGTGCGAGTTAGACTCTAGCACCATGTCACGCAAAAGCATGTGAAATCTGGTGCGAGTTATACTCTAGCACCTATGCATGTAAAACTCTAGTGCGAGCTCTCGCTCCAGCACTAATGCATGCATCACACAAGTCAAACATCGTGCGAGCTGAGCTCTAGCACGTCACATGTAAATAAAAACATGTAGGCGGCTCGGTTATTTCCAAATAGTTTTCACAGAAATCACATCAGTTAAGATATGCAATGCTATGCATTTTCTTTCAAGGTGAGCCAGCCTACTCATGCATGCGTTGAAATACCTCCAGAACGAGCAGGAACCTCTTGTTCTTGCTCCTCCCAATTTTTCCTAAATTTTTTAGAATTTTACCCTTAGCAAGGGTATTTTAGTAATTTTGCCCATACGGGGCACTAAAATTGTTTTTCGACCTCTAGACCCTTCAATTAGTTTTAAAGGACTGCATATGAATTTAAAATTGCGTACTGTTACCTCTAGCAGTCCGCAGAATTCCCTTACCTCGATTCTCGTCGAGTCTGACCTTTTTCTTTTCCATTGTCATCTCGTCGCGCAGTCCGATATGCTCCCAATCCAATGCCCGGAACTGCGTATTAACATTCCTCAGGTCAGATATTATGCAATTTAATTGTATCTATTACTTTCTGGGCTTAATTTAAATCATTGGGCCCGTTTACCCTTATTGGGCCCGATTGCACCTTAATGGGCCTTAATCGGCCTTAAGCCCGCTTTTCACTAAATTCCCACTTATCGAGGCCTATTGGGCTCATTGGGCCCACCAATAATTTATCGGGCCTCGTTCTAATTCTCGAATAACTAAATTCACTATTTACGACAATTTATCTAATCTCCATAATTTCATTCAAATAATTGCGGGAATTAAATCAATATCACGCAATACGAGGTAATTGTCGTAAATAGGGGTCACTTACCCGATATTCCATGCTAGTCCGTAAATTGAGGCTGTCTCGAGCCCTCGGTGGATGCCAATCGTCGAGCTACACATTTAATTACATTTTCGGGTAAACTTTTCGGTCGAAATTTAATTAAATAAAATATTCCAAATTTAAATCGGGTCAATTTGACCGCTTATCGACTTACCCGAAGCTCGATTGCATCGCCGAAATTTTCCCCAATTTTTTTCTCTTTTTTCCTTTTCCCTTTTTCTCCCCTTTTTCTCCTCTTTTTGGCTGAACCGGTTCAGTCCGGTTCGGACCGGTTCAGCCGGCCGGTTCACCCCGGTTCAACCGGTTCACCGCTGGTTCGCTGCCTTGCCGGCCGGTTCTCCGCCGGCTTCCACCGCCAGCAGCTCCGCTGGGTCGTCCGCACCTCGAATCTGGCCTCGGTTCGCCTCAACGTCGCCGAAATACCGCCGGTCCGGCTGTTCTCCTCTTCGCCGTCGGACCCGTCTCCCTCTTTTGGCCGTCGCCGCCGTTTCCGGCCGTCTCGTCGGCTGCCACCGGTGCCAAAAGCACCGCCGTCGACTGGGCTCTCCAAATCGGGCCTTGGTTCTGGTCGGATCGCCGCCGTTCGCCGCCGGTGGCCTTCTCTTTCCCGCGGCCTTTCTCTCCTCCGATCGGCTTCCTCCGGCGTCGGTAGGCTGCACCGCCGGTGCCGTTGAGATCACCGGCCTCCCCTCTTTCTTTTCCGACCCTTGGCCCGGCCATCGACCGCCGGACGGCTCGCCGGCCTTCTCCCCCTTTTCGGCTTCGTTTCTTTGCTTTTCTGTTTCTGTTTCTTTCTTTCTCTCTCCCCGACCCCCCTTTTTTTTTTTGTTTCAATTACTTTTTTTTTTTTATCAATTTTATTATTTTTATTTTTATTTATTTTAATTATTTTACTATTCATTAAAATATATTAAATACCCCAAAACATCTACAAAATTATTATTTTATTCTAATTTAACTAATTTAATTTTATTTAATTTATTTAATTTATTTTTAATCCTTTTTCGGGTATAATTTCTCCGTATTTTTGGGATATTGTCCCGGGTGACCTTTCGGCATATTTTTCGATTATTTTCGGGATTATTTTTCCGAACTAAAAATCCCGATTAATCCCGATTAATTTTCATAAATTAATATCTTAATCAATTTAATCCGAAATAATTTTATTTCACTTTTATTGACCAAGATTTCTTAAATCCATATTTTAATTAATTTTCTTTATCGATTTTACTCCGGCTTTCGATCTTTTGACCGTTTTGCCCTTACACGTGTTTGGGATTAATTTAACCCGACTTCCCTTCACACTTCCTCTATCTTTTCTTATTTAGTTTTCGTATTTTAATTAAATTCGGGTCTTACAATTCTCCCCCACTTAAGGAATTTGGTCCTCCAAATTAGAACCAATTCATATGAGTCCATATACAACTCCGGGTACATCAATCGTATCATGCTCTTAAATTCTTATGTGACCTTCTCCGGAGTGTATTACTACCAAAGGACTTTAATTAGGGAGATTATCTTAAACCTCAATACTTTCTCTTTCCTGTTTAATGCCCGAATCAACTTCTTCAATATACTTGTATTTTCATTATGCTGAACTTTTGAATCTCATATCCTATCACCTACGCTGGATCTGGATAGTATTTCCGAAGCATCAAAAGCTGAGACACATTGTGGGTGCCTGTTAATTCAGGTGGTAACACCAACCTACAGGTCTTATCTCCCACTTGTCCAATCTCTCAAAATGTCTCATCCAGCGCATCTCAATTTACCTTCTTCCAAAAGCTCGCTATGTCCTTATTCTCTTAGGACTATAAACATTTCAATCATATTAATTCACCAAGGGTGAATTCCAATACTTGTCTATCTGCTCTGAGGTGTTCTTAATCTCTCATCCTTAACTATACATCCTCAGAGACTTATTATCCAAGTTGAAAATGATTCTATCTGTCACCCACTTTTTCTTATCCAAATTTGGGGAACAACCCCTACAGCCATACACTGCCTCATATCTTATTATCCCGATACTCAACTGCCAACTATCGTTATTGGCAACTTCAATTAGAAATCAACTGATCATTCCAGGAGCTTATAAGATCAATGGCACAAGCTTTCATCGGATCCTCCAGAACTTATACAGTCCTCTCTGACTGATCATCTGTCTGAGGAGGGAAAGCTGTGCTAATACTCAGTCGGGTTCCCATAGCTTCCTAAAAATATTCTCTGAAGTAGAAGGTGAAGCGGGAATCCCTATATGATACCATGCTCACTGGAACGTTACATAATGTTCCACAAACTGCCTTACACATAAATCCTCATACACACTCTGAGTATCTGGGGAGTTCATAACTAGAAGGTGGGTGGACTTAGTCACTCTATCGACTACCATCCAACTAGTCTCCTGATTTATCCGGGTCCCCTATAACCCATCACGACATTCATGGAGACTTACTCTCGTTTTTCGTGCCGTGTCGATATAGGTAGGTGCTGCAATAACTCTGCAGACTTTTAATACTCTACCTTACTCTGTTGACACACTAGGCACTTTTTCACAATCTCTATCATGTCTCTTTTTATATCTGACCACCAATACCCTTTTTAAGATTTCAATATATAATCATTACTTTTTCATATGCACTGTTTATCCCGAAGAGTGAGCTTCTGACAACATTACTATCTCATCCACTGTGGTCCTGGGGAGCACTCATACTGTCTCTGAATCCTCAGTAACTCATCATCACCCACTGTGAACTCTATCACTGTACCCTTCTGAATCTGACCCAAACTATCGACATCTGGTCGATCATCACGCTAGGCCTGGCAAATCCGGGCACTCTCATCCGGTACTAGTCATCAGGCTAGCTGTCACATAATCACACCAATCACTGTCATCATCAGAAAGGATCACATCAATACTGAGGTTCACAACTGCGTCTCGCAGCTCACGCTCCCTGACCATCATGTGTGGTACCATCCCGAGGCTCTTTCTACTCAAGACATCAGTCATCACATTAGCCTTTCCTGGGTGGTACAATTTTTATAATTCAAAATCTCTCAGAAGCTCTAACCCAATATGTATTCTCATATTCGCCTCTTTCTGTGAAAACAGATACTCGGGCTTTATGATCAGTGCATATCCACAATTTCTCACCATGTACATAATAGTACCATATCCTCGGTACAAATACTGTCGCCAACTTTAAATCATGGGTCAGATAGTTTATTTCATGATCAAGGAGTTGTCTGACTCCATACTTGACTATCTTCCCATTATACATCAATACACAGCTCCTTCATAATTTTGAGGTATCCATACTCACTGAGAACCTCTTGAGCTGTTGGGTATGGTGAAATTAATCACGGTGGTCAATTCATACTCTACTACACCGAGATCCATGTCACGTCTATCATCTTAGTTATCATCCCATTCCAAGACCACGTTTTCATAATTAAACGTGTCAACCAGGTATATCCTTTAGAACTAGCAGCAACCATCTGTAAAAGCAATTTCCCAGTTGTCGCTTATAATTCACCCTAGACTTTAACTACACCCAGCATATTACCGTTAATGATGATTACAACTCGATCTAATCCTTGACTTATCTATGCATAAGCGTACAAGATCCTTCGAAATCGCTTACGTTTTCAGGTACTAACCTGCGTCATTTCCTTTTCTTATCTCAACGGTTCTTATTAAATTTTTACTATGATAATCTTTAGGATTTGTCGAATTTTAATATTCTTATTGTCTTAATAATGGTATCCTAATGCTAAAGGTATTTATTACGATGATCGGTTTCACGTTATAGGATATATATATTTATCTAGACGCTGTCAAGTCTTCAGGCGGGGAGGTATTTTGAAATACCTTTATTAGCCTTCAGACTTAACCACAACTACTGGTTATGGTTATACCCATATTTGTCCTTGGTTATAATTTATATTCCTTACTAATTGCTTAATCCCAATTACTTCATATCGTAAGGATGTTCTTACCTAGCATACATCTCTTACTCCAATACATCTTGTCTTTAGGATCTATCTTATCTCGAAGATTTTCTCCTTAGTGTATCAATTATAATGAAACTCTTGTCTTTATTCATTTCGTGAGTACAATCCTTTTCTCCTTTAATTTCAACTGTTGCATCCCTTTTTATCACCTGTCAATACTTACAATATACTTTTCAGGGATGTTTTCACCCCTGTTTTCAACTTAAAACCTCTATATCTATATTCCGTTAATTAATCCTCCTCTATTGGGGTACTCATTTATCAGTATCGTCCAATGATGTAGGCATTCATGCCTTTTACTCACTTATATTCGAATGAAGGCGGTATGAATAAATGTGTGGCACCAGGATCAATGAACATATGTACTTCGTTATTATTCATAATAAGTGTGGTATCTTACACCACATCCATGAAACATCAACAGTGTCCTGGTCCAAGACATCCTCTCGCCTTCGTCCAACAGCCTACTTTCCTTTTTTTTTTTTCGGCTACGGCTTCCCTTTTCATTGCAGCTATACCAACGAAGTTTTCCTCTGTCTCTTTACTTTCCTGTGGGACGATCTCGCCCAACTCTGTGCAAATCAAATCAATGGTCCGTCTTTACCACACTTAACGGCCATTTCCATCAATACCGTGTAGGTATAAACCCTCCTTCTGTGGTATCCACCACATATCTCGCACAGCTTACAGTGCTCACACTGCTACTCTGCTTCGTAGCAGGTCGGGGTCCTCCAATCACAATACCCCTCAAGAGTGCCAAAATTAGATGCACTGGGGCCTTACCCATTATCTCAGCCCATACACATCAAATCTAATCTTTAACCAATTTCCATATCAACATCTCTATCATTTCTCGATTTTCTTTTATGTCTCTATTTCAGCTCTTACTACCTTTCCCAATCTCAGAGGCGTGCAATTCATGTTTTTATTTACTCAACTGTAAATCTGCGCACTGCCTCGGTACCAGTAATATCTCACGGACCAATCAGACTCTAACTGACAATCTGAGCCCTTCCATAAACTTTTAGACATCTCGACTGTCACTTGTTCATAGTGTCGAGGTAATATTTGCCCAGAATAAAATCGAGTTTCATACTCATAATTAAATCAAATCCTCTGGGTCAGAGTAAGGACTTTAATCCAAAATTTCCTTTAAATCATGTCCGGGATCTCCTGTCACCGGAATATATCTAAGTTATTTCTCATATCAGCTCTTAAGATGGGTCGAGCGGGTTTCCACCAATACTCCGCTGCGCCCTCTGATCTCATTCAAAATCTGAGCAATTAGCTCCTCAAAATAATCTCCACACTCCGCTCCAATCTCGCGAAGCGTGTCTCAATACTGTCCGATCTCTCTGTCGGACTCTGTGAGGCATGCTCAACATTCGCCTCTATTTCAATCTCATCATGATTCTCATAGTCAAATTCAGCACGACTTAGCAGACTCAGGTCTACCTCTACGACCTCTGCCTCGTGCACTATCTCATCTAACGCGACTCATATTAAGCATTCCTGCATTCTCAACCATTTCTTAGTCAAGCCCATCTCGATATACACTATTGTATCTAACTAAGCACAGTAACACGGGGATGTAATTTCCTAACTTCTGACACTAACACACATCAGACCAATTATGCTCTGATACCAAAATAATTGTCACGACCCAAACTACCCAAAAATCAGAGTTAATTTTTCGCATTTTGTTTATTGTTTTCTTACTTAAATTCTTACCTGTCCTCGAATCGTGACCAACACTCCACTAATAAATTGGGCTGTGCGTCAATGCCAGTCCCACCATACATTTACCATTTAACTTATTTCTTCTCCAGTTATTTATAATTGTTTTCACTATTTATACATCCCCTAAAGTTACCTACAAACATGCTACTGTGCTATGCTTATGTAGATACAATATGTACAAGTGTATATACCTTATGTTGATGGGCAGCAGCGGATATCCGGAATGCAGTACTGAGTCGCCTCAACTTCAACTGGAGATCATCTGTGGGAGAAAATGAAAGGGGTGAGCACATCAAGCTCAGTAAGGCAATCCTACGAACAAGTAGGTAACCATACTACCTACATGAACGTGGTGCCATGCATAAACCACCCTTTCTCCACACATTTTAAAACATATGATATGATGTTGTGATGTTATGTAAATCAAGTTGCACGGAAAACTCAACATGCAATTATTTTAAATCATTTCTTTCTCTTTAAAAATTTCACAATGAAGTCAGGACTCGACCCCTCCTTCGGGTGATCCTGACTCACACAAAACCATGGAAATAGAATTTCTCAAAAGCATCGGTATCGAAAACATACGTATATATATACAAGATACGAGACTAGGCAATACTGTATATCGGTAATAACCAGGACTGGCCAATATGTCCTCGTGAGTCCTCTAGCTTCACGGATCCCAGTGTGCGAGGTCTCACCCTGATCGGGAACTGCCCGGGAGGTGGGTCAATCCAACCCGTCAGTCTTATCCGATCTCACGCATCCGTCGATGTCGTATCCGAAGATACCCCGTATCACGAAGATACCGTATCACAAAGATACCCCGTATCACAAAGATACCGTATCCGAAGATACTCTGTATCACAAAGATACCGCATCCGAAGATACCCCACGGTACATCGTACTCCATGCTACTTGCACGGTACATCGTACTCCATGGACCCATATCACTCTAGGTACTCCAGCCCAATTGGCTTGCTTCCCACAGAGGTTTTCATAACTCAATACTCGTTGCCATGTCTCAAAACGCACGTGCGAGCCTATTAAATCGGTGACACACAGTCTACCCGATGCTCCAAGCACGGCTCATTGTATGTTCTCTTAAGAATCAGTGCGAGCGATGCTCAGCACTCTCATCAAATCAAGTAAACTTGGCAGAGCCCGCTTTACATCTCCACAAGGCCGCCAACCTCATCCCTCACTCTCACCCTACTTAAGAGGTCTATTGAGCCTGTTGGGCCTTTTGGCTGACTCCAAGGGCAGACAGCGCTACTCCACAAATCCAGTAAAACTAGTGCGAGCTAGGCTCAGCACTCTGTATACAAATCGTATGAAAATCTTATAAAATCTGGTGCGAGTTAAACTCCCGCACCCTGTCATGAAAATCATGTAAAATCTGGTGCGAGTTAGACTCTAGCACCATGTCACGCAAAAGCATGTGAAATCTGGTGCGAGTTATACTCTAGCACCTATGCATGTAAAACTCTAGTGCGAGCTCTCGCTCCAGCACTAATGCATGCATCACACAAGTCAAACATCGTGCGAGCTGAGCTCTAGCACGTCACATGTAAATAAAAACATGTAGGCGGCTCGGTTATTTCCAAATAGTTTTCACAGAAATCACATCAGTTAAGATATGCAATGCTATGCATTTTCTTTCAAGGTGAGCCAGCCTACTCATGCATGCGTTGAAATACCTCCAGAACGAGCAGGAACCTCTTGT
This sequence comes from Firmiana major, assembly GCA_033439115.1. Classification (NCBI taxonomy): domain Eukaryota; kingdom Viridiplantae; phylum Streptophyta; class Magnoliopsida; order Malvales; family Malvaceae; genus Firmiana; species Firmiana major. Next base: position 18,616,099 of record CM065913.1, on the reverse strand, counting down.
TCTTGCTCCTCCCAATTTTTCCTAAATTTTTTAGAATTTTACCCTTAGCAAGGGTATTTTAGTAATTTTGCCCATACGGGGCACTAAAATTGTTTTTCGACCTCTAGACCCTTCAATTAGTTTTAAAGGACTGCATATGAATTTAAAATTGCGTACTGTTACCTCTAGCAGTCCGCAGAATTCCCTTACCTCGATTCTCGTCGAGTCTGACCTTTTTCTTTTCCATTGTCATCTCGTCGCGCAGTCCGATATGCTCCCAATCCAATGCCCGGAACTGCGTATTAACATTCCTCAGGTCAGATATTATGCAATTTAATTGTATCTATTACTTTCTGGGCTTAATTTAAATCATTGGGCCCGTTTACCCTTATTGGGCCCGATTGCACCTTAATGGGCCTTAATCGGCCTTAAGCCCGCTTTTCACTAAATTCCCACTTATCGAGGCCTATTGGGCTCATTGGGCCCACCAATAATTTATCGGGCCTCGTTCTAATTCTCGAATAACTAAATTCACTATTTACGACAATTTATCTAATTTCCATAATTTAATTCAAATAATTGCGGGAATTAAATCAATATCACGCAATACGAGGTAATTATCGTAAATAGGGGTCACTTACCCGATATTCCATGCTAGTCCGTAAATTGAGGCTGTCTCGAGCCCTCGGTGGATGCCAATCGTCGAGCTACACATTTAATTACATTTTCGGGTAAACTTTTCGGTCGAAATTTAATTAAATAAAATATTCCAAATTTAAATCGGGTCAATTTGACCGCTTATCGACTTACCCGAAGCTCGATTGCATCGCCGGAATTTTCCCCAATTTTTTTCTCTTTTTTCCTTTTCCCTTTTTCTCCCCTTTTTCTCCTCTTTTTGGCTGAACCGGTTCAGTCCGGTTCGGACCGGTTCAGCCGGCCGGTTCACCCCGGTTCAACCGGTTCACCGTCGGTTCGCTGCCTTGCCGGCCGGTTCTCCGCCGGCTTCCACCGCCAGCAGCTCCGCTGGGTCGTCCGCACCTCGAATCTGGCCTCGGTTCGCCTCAACGTCGCCGAAATACCGCCGGTCCGGCTGTTCTCCTCTTCGCCGTCGGACCCGTCTCCCTCTTTTGGCCGTCGCCGCCGTTTTCGGCCGTCTCGTCGGCTGCCACCGGTGCCAAAAGCACCGCCGTCGACTGGGCTCTCCAAATCGGGCCTTGGTTCTGGTCGGATCGCCGCCGTTCGCCGCCGGTGGCCTTCTCTTTCCCGCGGCCTTTCTCTCCTCCGATCGGCTTCCTCCGGCGTCGGTAGGCTGCACCGCCGGTGCCGTTGAGATCACCGGCCTCCCCTCTTTCTTTTCCGACCCTTGGCCCGGCCATCGACCGCCGGACGGCTCGCCGGCCTTCTCCCCCTTTTCGGCTTCGTTTCTTTGCTTTTCTGTTTCTGTTTCTTTCTTTCTCTCTCCCCGACCCCCTTTTTTTTTTTTGTTTCAATTACTTTTTTTTTTTTTTATCAATTTTATTATTTTTATTTTTATTTATTTTAATTATTTTACTATTCATTAAAATATATTAAATACCCCAAAACATCTACAAAATTATTATTTTATTCTAATTTAACTAATTTAATTTTATTTAATTTATTTAATTTATTTTTAATCCTTTTTCGGGTATAATTTCTCCGTATTTTTGGGATATTGTCCCGGGTGACCTTTCGGCATATTTTTCGATTATTTTCGGGATTATTTTTCCGAACTAAAAATCCCGATTAATCCCGATTAATTTTCATAAATTAATATCTTGATCAATTTAATCCGAAATAATTTTATTTCACTTTTATTGACCAAGATTTCTTAAATCCATATTTTAATTAATTTTCTTTATCGATTTTACTCCGGCTTTCGATCTTTTGACCGTTTTGCCCTTACACGTGTTTGGGATTAATTTAACCCGACTTCCCTTCACACTTCCTCTATCTTTTCTTATTTAGTTTTCGTATTTTAATTAAATTCGGGTCTTACATATATCATTTTGCTTCTTTTCTTACACCATTCACCACTGTTCAAGTAATATTATTGCTGAAGCATCTTTATTTTCTCGATTGTGGTTAGCTGATTTGATTTCATGAGCCAAGTGAGAAAGCCGAGCAATAGCAGGAGTAGAGTTACTGTGCAGGAAGATAACCAACGATGTGACCTAGCCCAATGCTGTCCTGCTCCATTACTGCCCAACTCTTCTCCTTTACTTTCAGGTCTCAGTGCTAGTTGCTGAACTCGGTGTGAATAGTGGCTACAATAGCAACCCGAGAGCAAAGTAGCAGCAGTAGTAGGAGCTTTCCTCTGTTCTCCCCTGTTTAAAGTTTTATTTACTATTTATTTCCTTAATTTTTTTCTTTTGTTTTAGTCTCTAGTTTCAATTTATTTAAGTTGTGCTCCATTTAGTTTCTAGTTTCATATTACACATTTTCTTAGCTTCTGTTTTCTGTTGTTTTGCATTATCTTTGTTTGTTAATGATGTTCAGACCGCGACTTAGCCGTTTGTTAGCAGCACTGCATTGGTGTTAAAATAGAGTTGTAGCTGGATTGAAGTTGTTCAGGACTGAAGGCTGTGATGCTCGGGTGTGAGTGTTGGTACAAGCAACGCAAGGTGTGTGCCGCTGAGGACACAGGAAGCTGATCCAGAGGCATCTGCAGTGACACACAGCAAGGGGAAAGAGCATAGAATATCAGTAGAGCTAGCTGTTTATACATTATTTTTGCTCTGTGTTGTAGCTTATAGGAAATGAAGCTGATGTTGAGTAGCGCTGGACAGTCCAAGAAAGAGCAGCAGACAACACCTGAGCTGGGCAAGACGAGGATGTGCAGCGGACAGTAGAAGCAAGACGTGGCGAGATGATGGCTGGGCTGGCGGGTTGGAGCATGGCAAGCTAACCGTTGGCAGTAAGTGTAGGAACAAGGTAGCGTGAGTGAAGAATGGGATTGCAGAGCACAGTATGGCAGGGTGACAAGCTGCTGATTGAATCAGTGCAAGGCCACGTTTGGCTAACTCATGCACCTTGCAAACTTTACATTTCATGTTTTTATATTAATTGGTTTAATTTTTTTGATCCTTTATTAGTTGTTAGCTTAGGTAAATTGTTAAATTAAAATGGTAGGTTAGTTCTAGTGTCTTTGCTTGTTAATTTAATTTTTAATTTTAATTTATGTTAATAGTTAATTTTATATAATAGGATTTAGGACTTAATTTTAGTGTAGAATTTTATGAGTTGCATTTAGAATTAATTTAGATTAAATTTGTTTCATGCATTTTTAAGTTAGTCTTCATCTTAAAATTAAAATTCCAAAAATATTTTTCATGCATTATTTAGATTATTGTTAGTAATTAGTTAGAGTTAGATTCAATTTAGGATCATTTTATATGTAGTTAATTTCTTACTTAGATTTAATAATTTCTTTAGGTTAATAGAAGTTTTATTTTATTAGACTTTAAGTTAGCTTAATTTGCATTTTTATTAAGTAGTTTAATTACATGCATATTTTATTTTAAGTTTGTTTAATTTTAGTCTAATTAATTTTGTTTCTTTATTTTCATATTTTGCATTTTAGTTTATTTGCATTAATTAATTTTAACTATTTTAATTATCTTTTTTTAGGTATTTACGTTTAATTTCTTAGAGCTCTGTGAGTAATTTTAGCTCTGTTTATTTTTTTATTTTATAATTTTTATTGTTTTCAGCATTTTTAATTTCAGCCTTGTAGATCACCCATCAACAACTTCATAATTTTCTATGATATACTTAGGGTAAGATTAACCGGTAGTTAATTAGGCAATTCAGCTTCTCTGTGGGACGATAATCCGAGACTCAAATCTCATTATTACTTGTAAACCCGTGCAAATGCAGATACACGTCTAGGTCACTTCAAGTGGGCGTAGTCGACATCAAGTTTTTGGAGAAAAAAATTTAAAAAAAAAGAAAATAAATAAAAAAATAAAAAGAAATATAAAAAAATAAAAATAATAAAAAATAAAAAAAATAAAAAAATAGCAAATAAAATACTAACACCCAGCATCCAACGTGTCCAGACGACTGTTGACTCGGTCTGCAAATTAGAAGTGGTACAGTTTCCTTTAGCCTGTTTTCAGCCCATTTTTGACTGAAACGACTGAGTTTCATTTGGAATTAATTTACCTGCACATTAAAAAATTTTAATTAAATAAAAGAGATAATCAATAAAATAAATTACGGATTTAAATAATTAATTAGGAAATTAAGCACAAATAATTCTATTAAAAATAGAATTATGATACCCCCAAACTTGAGTTTTTGCTTGTCCTCAACCAACACAAAATTTATGCAAAAATGACAAGGACTAACATAATAATTTCCCCAATATTATCCTGAAAGAAAAAGTACAGACTATGATCTCAAAGATTCACAATTACAAGTCCAACATTCAGAATCATTCAATCATAAGTCCTAACCCAAATTAGACCCCTCGTGTGTGTGTGAAAAATGTCAAAGCCACTTCACAGTACATTATCCAGATCAGATTATGTAAACATAATGAATGCAAAGTCAATGACAAGCAATCATTCCCATAAGTTTGCTTTTCACTTATCTCTCCACTAATGTAGTCACACTTCACCAAAGATCAATAGGACTTCATTAAGCTTGTAATGTAAGGCTGGGGCTAAGGTTTGATAAAGTTGATTTAGATTTAATTACCCCTTAACATGCATTACTTCTAGGATCTTTAATGTAAGAGCTCAAATTTATTTCCCCCAAACTTATTTATTTCACTAAACTTTTTATTCTATTTTTGTATTTTTCTTCTTTCTTCTTTTCTTTTTCTTTTTCCTTTATTTTCAGTTTTTTTTCAACATATACTTCTTCACTATCACTTAATCCCCATATGTACATAGCTCACAATATATCCCAATGACTTTTCATGCTTTCGGGGTAAGGGATAGGAATAGAGTATTTAAGCTAAGAAAAATTTTTGTAGGAGTATTTACAGAGAAAAGCTTATTTGGCGCAGATGAGTGACTAGGGGTAAAATATGTACAAGGATGGCTAGAAAGGCTCAAACGATCCAAGGATGGCCTAAATCATCTCCCTAATTAAGTGTGATATAATATTTCGCCTCGAGATTAGATCAAACAAATTCTAGAATATGATGCACAAAATCAACTGAACAAATGCAATCCTATGTCCACATAAGCTTTCTCTAAATAAATATACCGATTCATGACATGACATGTGCATAAACTGAGGAAATCACAATCAGAATCAAGACAAATTCAGGAATTCAACTTCATGCCTTTCCTATAATCATGCTTCTCAATCAATCAAAGTCAAACTAAATCATAGGGTCACATCATCGAAATATAGGAAAACTACATGTTAAACACTAAATCATCCCAAAATCAAACAATATAAGCTCAGATTTTCGAAAAAATTTTGAAAATTTTTTCTTAGATTTTCGAAAAAAAATTTGAAATTTTTTTCAATTTTGCCTAAAATTTTCAAAAATGCTCAAGTAATATCCCCTCCCCCAAACATAAAGTGCACAGTGTCTTCATTGTGTAGATAATATAAAACTTTAAGCTCAAGAACAGAGTACTCCCCTATCTGATGATGATGAACAATTGAAGCTTGATTGAAAGCGTAATACTAGAAAAGAAATCTGCAAAATAAACAAAGAAAGAAACAATAGAAAAGAAAAAGAAAAAAGAATTATATATAAAGTGAAAAGAAAAATTAAGCCACTTCAAATGTAGCTAAAGAAAATGACACTCAACAGTAGGGTAAAGAGTAGGAGGGTCAGCCAAAGTGGTGACAAAGTGTTGACAGTCAAATCCTCCTAAGCTCTATCTACTTCCCTCATTCTCTCAGATATTGTATGCTCAAGCCTTATATCCTCCTTAACCTCTATCTTAAAACACTCTTGAGAGTCATCAAAGAGCGTCAAAGGTTTGAAAACATCAAACTTCACTTCCTGATCCTGAACTCTCATTGTTAACTCCCCCTTTTGTACATCAATTAAAGTTCTACCAGTTGCTAGGAAAGGTTTACCTAGTATAATGGAGGCTTCCTTGTCTTCTTCCATGTCCAACACGATAAAATTCGCAAGGAAAATAAATTTGTCCACCTTTAGCAGCACGTCCTCAATGACCCCCTTTAGATATTTAATGAATCTATCAGCTAGCTGAAGGGTCAATGTGGTAGGTTTGGCATCCCCTATTCCTAACTTTCGGTAAATAGACAAGGACATCAGATTGATACTGGCACCTAAATCACACAACGCTCTACTAAAGAAGTGATTTCCAATAGTGCAAGGTATGGTAAAACTCCCAGGATCTTTGAGCTTGGGGGGAAATTTCCTTTGGATAATTGCACTACATTTCTCAGTTAAGGCTACCATCTCATAATCTTCCAATCTTCCTTTCCTAGAGAGGATATCCTTCAAAAACTTCACATAACTTCGCATTTGCTCTAAAGCATCTGCGAAAGGAATGTTGATGTGAAGTTTCTTAAAACCTCAAGAAATTTGGTGAAATGTTGGTTAAGCTTTTGGTTTTGAAACCTTTAAGAAAAAGGTACTGGTGGTCTAACTAGAAGGTGGTAACATGTGTATCATCAGAGGACGAGAAAGGCTATTAAGGAGAAGAAGGTATAGATGAAGAAGTGCCTAACTTTGTTTCCCTTGCAGCTTGATCTTTATGTTCCTGCTCTTTCTGAGCTGCTTCATTAGAATCTATGGGTTCTTTAACTCTGGGCCTTTCAGGTTGGGACTTAACTTGTTGATCATCTAGCTATTTACCATTCCTAAGGGTGATGCTTTCACATGTTCTTTACTTTCCCTTTGCCTAACAGGATTGGCTTTAGTGTTATTAGGAAGGGTCCCTTGAGGACGCTGACTAAGTGCATTCGCTATTTGTCCCACCTGAACCTCTAAATTCTTAATTGAAGCGGCTTGATTTTGCAAGATCGTTGTGAACATTTCCTCAAGCGAGGGCTTCTTCTCAGCTGCTGGTACTGATAATTCTATATTTTTAGAATTATTTGTACTTAATTTCCTAATTAATTATTGAAATCCCCAATTTATTTTGTTAATTATCCTCTTTATTTAATTAAAATTCTCATGTTTGTAGATAAATTAAATCCAGATGAATTTTGAATATTTCGATAGAAAATGGATCGAAATTTGGCTAAAAACGAGATTGGACCACGCGGACAACACGAGCCTAGCACATCCAATTGGACAAAAAGATAGATGACATGGAAATATTATTTTTCAAGGAGCCAATGGTGTGAAGATAAGTGGCCAAACAATGCCAACTCATCTAGGATGGAAAAATTAAAATTTGACCCCTAAGTGTGTGTATAAATAGGAAAGGATGGCAAGTGAAAATGTTATGTAATTTTATGAGTAGGAGTAGTGTAATGTAATGTAATTTAGGACTAGGAGTAGATGTAATTTTAGGGTAGAATATCTTTTAGGTTATTTTCTAAGCTTCCTTTGTTAGGAATTTCCGAATAACTTTTTCTCAACAATTAATTTTACTGTTCATGGCATTTTCTTAATGTTTTATGAAGTTTTTCATTTTTTCTTTGCTTGGTTACTTGTAGTTCATTGTATCAAAAGTATTTCCTTTGCATTTGATTCAATGAAAGTTAATGGAAAATGTTTGCCTCTCTTTTTCTCATTCTTGGTTTTCCTCAACTGTGACTGTTTTTGTTAAAGCAAGCTTTATTTTCCTAGATCTTGGTTTGATGCTCTTTGGGGCAGTCGGGTGGCAAGCATGTCTCTTTCATTCTTTTACATGATAATTATGTTACCTTGATGTGGGTTGATGCTGAGCATTTGTCCACATCAAGAGCAAAGTGGAACACAGTAGGTGAAGAAAGTGAAGGAAACCGTGGCCTTAGAGTCTCTTGTTTTCTTGTCTTATAATTTTCTGCATTATTGACTTAGTGTTCAGTGTTAGTTTTCTGTATTTTCATCTTAGTTCCTACTTTCGTAGAGATGCTCATGTGCAATACCGAGAGAAGGTGTTCGACGGGTAGCTGGACGGTAACAAAGAAACAAACCAGCAAGCCGATCAATCCTCTGTTATACTCTGCTTTTTAACTTTTGCACTGTTCATTTGAGTGTTTCTGTATTAATCCATGATTGCTCGATTTCCATTGTATTTCTGATAATTTTCTGTTAGATTATTTAGTTTTTGCTGAGGTTTTGGGTCACTGCAGATGGTTTTTCCTTTATGATCTGTGCCTTGGTGATGTATTGTTCTCCGGATGAACAATGCATGAAAACTGGGCTGCTGGGAAAGATTTGTACTACAATTCGAACTAACATTGCTGGTGCAGAAAATGATCAGCTGAGGCAAGGCATGATCGGTCCCAAGGAAGGGTCATGGCAGTGCTTGAGGTAAGAGGTTAGCAGAATGAAGGAAAGCACGTAGGTTTAGTGTCAGTTTCTGGTTTACATCAGTGCTGGCAGTAGCTGAGATATGCAGAGTAGTACCTGGACTGGACAAGACTAGTCGAGGAAGAACATGTGATATCTGAGAATTTTAGATATATTTGAATTATGTAATATGAACTTGAAGTGTAATTTATTGCGCTAAGTGAATTGGGGAATGATAATTGGAGATTTATATGTTAAGTGTTTAAAATAAGTATGAAGTTACGAGGGCAGATCGATCTGGGAGAAGGAGAGATCGATCTGGTGAGTTAAAAATGACAAGGAAGGAGGAATTTGAGGAGCAGATCGATCTCTAATGGAAGAGGATCGATCTCCTTATGATTCTGTTTGAGAGAAGATCGATCTCATGAGGAAGAGATCGATCTCTAAATGATTCTGTTTGGGAGAAGATCGATCTCCTCAAGGAGCAAATCGATCTCATAAAGCCATAAAGAGATCGATCTCACCCCTCGACAGATCGATCTCCTAGGCATAAATTGCCCCAAATCGTCCCCAAAATTCAAATGCAGATCGATCTCATCAAGAGGCAGATCGATCTCCTACCCTCAGCCTATATAAGGAACCCCTATTGTTCTCCTGCAATCTCACTTTCTCTCTCTTCCAACCCCCATTTTTACCGAAACCTAGCTTTCTCACTCATCCAAAGCACCCATTTTCGGCCAAATCAGAAGTTGTGGCATGAAGGAAAGTTGTTCCTCATCAAAGGGAGAACAACATACTTGGAAATCGAAGGACGAATCGAATCGAGGAGTGGGTTGTGCATCTCACAAGCTTTGGGTAATTTCTAAACTTCGATCTTGATATTTGAGATGATTTTGATGAAAATGGTGGTTGTCATTGTGTTGAAATAGCTGAAAAATGATTAGGGATTGATGAAATTGCAATGTGGTTGGAGTGATAACGATATTTAGCAATTTAGGAATTTTGAGCTATAAATGGAAATTTAGACAATGTGGTGAATTAGCATAGATAATTGGCATGAGAAATGTAGAACGTTGAGATGTTGTGAATGAGAGTGTAGTTTGGGGTAGAGTTACGAGAATCAAGAGATTTGAGGTGTTATGAGCAATTATGCTCGATTTTGAGAATTGAGGTTGATGAGATAATTGAGTATTGATGTTTTAACATCGTTTGGACAGCTCGGGAGTTCCAGAGTGGAATGCGAGGCTAGTCCGTGATACGGGGGAAACGATTGCACTATACGAGGTGCAAACAGGTAAGGGAAATCTAAACCATTTGTGTATGTGATTTGTAAACTATTATAGCATGATTTGTGGTTATAAAACAAGCATGTTGAGTGTGTGTTGAGATATAATTGCACACGGTTTTTATAGCCGGTTGGAGCCCAATATTTTATGCGTTTATAAGCTGAGTGTGAAATTGCTTTATAAACCTTCGAATTTGTGTGAGTAATGAATTGGGCTCTACGTTAAGGCAATATCGAGATTTGAGAAATGTGTGCGTGCTTTGCCGGTTGGAACTCGGTTTTATTATGTTTTGTGTTGAGTACAAAACGGTTTTCAAATGAGTTTTATGAGAGAAAAACCACTATGAGTTCTACGTGAAGGCAAACCAGTCTTGTGTGATAAGACTTAGGTGTGTAATTTTGAGTACACACCGGGCATTGCTCTGGTAGCATGTAAGCCCGATTTCTTCTCCGTTTTGGTAACGTGAGAATAACCCATTCTGTGGCTATGCCAAGTATACTTGGTGGCCGTTGCCACGTGAGAAACCCCATTTGGTGGCCGTTGCCACGTGAGAAACCCCATTGGTGGCCGTTGCCACGTGATACCCCATTTGGTGGCCGTTGCCACGTGAGAACCCCATTGGTGGCCGTTGCCACGTGATACCCCATTTGGTGGCCGTTGTCACGTGAGAAACCCCATTTGGTGGCCGTTGCCACGTGAGAAACCCTATTGGTGGCCGTTGCCACGTGAGAACCCCTAATTAGTGGCCGCTGCCACGTGAAACCCTATCCAGTGGCTATGCCACGTGCGAAATTAAATCAGTGGCTATGCCACGTGTGTTTAGTGGCTATGTCACGTGCGAAATTAAATCAGTGGCTATGTCACGTGTGTTTAGTGGCTATGCCACGTGTAAATTTAAATCAGTGGCTATGCCACGTGTGTTTAGTGGCTGTGCCACGTGCATTATTATTTCAGTGATTTTATCACGTTCATTGAGAAAGCGTTTATCGCATTATTTTCACATGCTTTGTTATTGCTCTAGACTGAGCCTTTTTACTTCATGTTTTCACATGATTTGAGACATGAGAATGTCGTTTTGGGTACTTTCATGCTATGGTTTTCAAATGGGATTAATGAGTTTCACATACAAATAAATATTTTGTGATGTGCATTTTGGTTTATGAAATGAGTCCCTTACCCCCTTTACTGAGCGATTTAGAAGCTCACCCTGTTTTCTTTCACCCCAGATTTCTTCAAGTGAAAAGGGTTTTCCTGCGACGTACGGAGTAGTGGCTAGTGGAGGACTTGAGCTCCAGGCCATATATTATATTTTGAGGTATCTTTTATCTTTTCATGTACCCAGACAATTACTATAATTGCAGAAACTTGATGTATAACATTGTATGGGATGTATTAGGATTAATTAACTTGAGATGGATTAATGTATTTGATATGATATATAATTTCTAGTGATGAGATCTTGAGGTACGATAAATATGATAATGTATGACACTGCACAGGAATGCACTCTTAATTGAGAATTAATGAGTAAAAAGTTTTAAATTTGCTATTTTTCGTACTTCCGGGGCGTGACAGAACAGCAGCGGATACAGACTTGGACAGACTAATAACAACACCTGCAGCAGATTTGTACACTACCAGGACAACAACACTAGCAGTCTGGAGCAGCAGACAGCAAGACACAAGCAACCCGTGAATACCTGAAGGAACCGATAGCAGTATCTGGAACAAAAGACAACAGCCAGGACTAGAGGACAAACCGAGAGCATCTGGAAAATGCAAATTGATGTACACTAACAGTAGCCGAAACCGTGAAGCACCTGTAAACGAAAATGCAAATTGAAGACATGAACAGTGTTTGGAGGGACTTGGTTGATTTAAATTTGCTAAGGTCATGTTTAGCCATAGTTCAATTTAGTCATGTTTTAGTTTAATACTGTCACGCCCCGAAAATGCGGAAAATAGGGCTAATTTAAAAATTTTTTACTCGTTAATTCACAATTAAAGGTGCATTCCTGTGCAGTGTCATACATCATCATAATTATTATGCCTCAGGATCTCATCAATAGAATTTATATATCAAATACATTAATCCATCTAAAGTTAATTAATCCTAATACATCCCATATAATGTTATACATCAAGTGTCTGCAATTACAGTAATTGTCTGGGTACATGAAAAGATAAAAGATACCTCAAATACAATATATGGCCTGGAGCTTAAGTCCTCCACTAGCCACTACTCCGTACGTCGCAGGGAAACCCTTCTCACTTGAAGAAATCTGGGGGGAAGAGAAAACAGGGTGAGCTTCTAAATCGCTCAGTAAAGGGGGTAAGGAACTTATTTCATAAACCAAGATGCACATCACAAAATGTTTATTTGTATGTGAAACTCATTTGAAAACCGTAGCATGAAAGTACTCAAAACGACATTCTCATGTGTCAAGTCATGTGAAAACATGAAGTAAAAGGCTCACTCTAGAGCAATAACAAAGCATGTGGAATTAATGCGATAAACGCTTTCTCAATGCACGTGATAAAATCATTGAAATAGTAATGCACGTGGCACAGCCACTAAACACACGTGGCATAGCCACTGATTTAAATTCACACATGGCATAGCCACAAAACACACGTGGCATGGCCACTGATTTAAAATCACTCGTGGCATGGCCACTAAACACACGTGGCATAGCCACTGATTTAATTTCACACGTGGTACAGCCACTATCTCACGTGGCAAAGCCACTGATTTGAATTCACACGTGGCACAGCCACAGAATAGGGTTTCACGTGGCAACGGCCACCAAATTGGGTATCACGTGGCAACGGCCACCAAATAGGGTATCACGTGGCAACGGCCACCAAATAGGGTATCACGAGGCAACGGCCATCAATGGGGTTTCTCATGTGGCAACAGCCACCAATGGGGTTTCTCACATGGCAACGACCACCAAATGGGGTATCACGTGGCAACGGCCATCGAGTGTACGTGGCATAGCCACAGAATAGGTTATTCTCACGTTACCAGAACGGAGAAGAAATCGGGCTTACATGCTACAAGAGCAATGCCCAATGTGTACTCGAAATTACACACCTAAGTCTTATCACACAAGACTGGTTTACCTTCACGTAGAACTTATAATGATTTTTCTCTCATAAAACTCATTTGAAAACCGTTTTGTATTCAACACAAAACATAATAAAACCGAGTTCCAACCGGCAAAGCACGCACACATTTCTCAAATCTCGACATTGCCTTAATGTAGAGCCCAATTCATTACTCACACAAATTCGACGGTTTATAAACAATTTCACACTCAGCTTATAAACGCATAAAACAATGGGCTCCAACGGGCTATAAAAATCGTGTGCAATTATAACTCAACACAACACTCAACATGCTTGTTTTATAAACCACAAATCATGCTATAATAGTTTACAAATCACATATACAAATGGTTTAGATTTCCTTTACCTCTTTGCACCTCGTATAGTGCAATCGTTTCTCCCGTATCACGGACTAGCCTCGCATTCCACTCTGGAACTCCCGAGCTGTCCAAACGATGTTAAAACATCAATACTCAATTATCACACCACCCTTAATTCTCAAAATCGAGCATAATTGCTCATAACACCTCAAATCCCTTGATTCTCGTAACTCTACCCCAAACTACACTCTCATTCACAACATCTCAACGTTCTACGTTTCTAATACCAATTATCTATGCTAATTCATCACATTGTCTAAATTTCCATTTATAGCTCAAAATTCCTAAAATTACCAAAATTGCTAAATATCATTATCACTCCAACCACATTGCAATTTCATCAATCCCTAATCATTTCTCAGCTATTTCAACACAATGACAACCACCAATATCATCAAAATCATCTCAAATATCAAGATCGAGGTTTAGAAATTACCCAAAGCTTGTTAGACGCACAACCCACTCCTCGATCCGATTCGTCCTTCGATTTCCAAGTATGTTGTTCACCCTTTGATGAGGAACAACTTTCCTTCTTACCACAACTCTTGATTTGGTCGAAAATGGGTGTTTTGGATGAGTGAGAAAGTTAGGTTTTCAGTGGAAATGGGGTTGGAAGAGAGAGAAAGTGAGTTTGCAGGAGAAAAACAGGGGTTCCTTATATAGGCTGAGGGTAGGAGATCGATCTGTCGAGGGGTGAGATCGATCTGCGTTTGAATTTTGGGGATGATCTGGGCAATTTTATGCCTAGGAGATCGATCTGTCGAGGGGTGAGATCGATCTCTTTATGGCTTTATGAGATCGATCTGCTCCTAAGGAGATCGATCTTCTCCCAAACAGAATCATTTGGAGATTGATCTCTTCCTCATGAGATCGATCCTTTCTCAAACAGAATCATTTGGAGATCGATCTCTTCCATTGGAGATCGATCTGCTCCTCAAATTCCTCCTTCCTCGTCATTTTTAGTTCACCAGATCGATCTCTCCTTCTCCCAGATCGATCTGTCCTCATACTTCATGCTTATTTTACACACTTAACATATAAATCCCCAATTATAATTCCCACAATTCATCTAGCTCATAATTTACACTTCAAGTTCTTATTACATCATTAAAATATATCTAAAGTTCTCAGATCTCACATCCTCCCCACCTTAAAAAGAATTTGGTCCTCCAAATTCAACTCAACTAGTCAAATAGATGGGAGTATTTCTCCTTCATGAGATTTTCTAGTTCCCACGTTGCCTCTTCCATTGAGTGATGTTTCCACAAAACTTTAACTAATGGGATGCTCTTGGTTCTTAGTACCTTCTCTCTTCTATCGAGAATCTGGACGGGTTCCTCAGTGTAGCTCATATCCTCTTGAATGTCCATCTCGTCATACTCTATGACGTGGGAAGGGTCCGGGTGGTACTTTCTCAACATAGACACATGAAAAACATTGTGTATTCCGGACATCTGTGGGGGTAATGCTAATCTGTAAGCTACCTCTCCCACTCTCTCAAGAATCTCGAATGGTCCTATGTATCGAGGACTCAATTTCCCTTTCTTCCCAAATCGTATGATACCCTTACTCGGTGATATTTTCAGAAATACTGCATCACTAACCTCAAACTCGAGTGGTCGTCTACGCACATCCGCGTAGCTTTTCTGTCTACCTTGTGCAGCCCGTAACCTCTCACATATGAGTTTCACACTCTGCACGGCTTGCTCAACAAGCTCGGGAGCATTTATCTTTCTGTCACTGACTTCTTCCCAAGCTACAGGGGATCTACACCTCCTACCATATAGAGCCTCAAAAGGTGCCATTCCAATACTCGCATGATAGCTGTTATTGTATGCAAACTCTGCTAGGGGCAAGTGATTATCCCATGATCCCTTAAAATCTATCGTACACGCCCTCAACATATCCTCCAGGGTCTGAATAGTCCTCTCTGACTAACCATCTGTCTGAGGATGATAGGCGATATTGAAACTCAATCGAGATCCCATGGACTCCTGGAACTGGGTCCAAAATCTGGAAGTAAACCGGGAATCTCAATCAGAAGTAATACTCACTGGAGCCCCATGTAATCTAGCTATCTCGCTGACATACAACTCAGCTAAGGCATCCACAGTATCTGTGCTCTTGATGGCAAGGAAGTGGGCACTCTTGGTCAGTCTATCCACTATAACCCATATAGCGTCATGACCTCTTCGGGTTCTTGGTAAACCCATAATAAAGTCTATAGTGACATGCTCCTATTTCCATGTAGGTACAGGTAAGGGCTGTAGTAGTCCTCCGGGCTTCCGATGCTCAGCTTTCACTTGCTGGCATACTAAACACCTGGCCACATACTTTGCCACGTCTCGCTTCATACCACTCCACCAATACACCTTTCTCAAGTCTCGGTACATCTTAGTACTCCCAGGGTGCATGGTGTATCGCGAGCAGTGGGATTCTCTCAGTATCTGTCTCTTTAGGGTATCATCGTCCGGTACACAAATCCGTCCTCTGAACCTCAATAATCCATCCTCACTGATGGTGAGATCCGACTGTGAACTCTGCTCAGCTTGGCTAACCATGTCTATCAATCTCTGATCACTGCGCTGCCCAGTTCTAATCTGATCCATGATCCTGGGCTCTATCCGCAGGCTAGCCAAAAATCCAGTCTCTACCTCTTTAACTCTGATCCGAAGTTCGACGAACTGCTTCAGTAAATCCCATTCCCTGATCATCATAGCAGATATCATACTCTTCCTGCTCAGGGCATCAGCAACTACATTCGCCTTACCCGGATGATATAGAATCTCGCAGTCATAATCCTTAAGGAGTTCCATCCATCTCCTTTGTCTCATGTTTAACTCTTTCTGATCAAAGAGATATCTCAAACTCTTGTGATCAGTGAAGATCTGGAATCTTTCCCCATATAAGTAGTGTCGCCAGATCTTCAAAGCAAATACCACAGCGGCTAACTCCAAATCATGCGTGGGGTAATTCCGCTCATGGTCTTTCAGCTGTCGCGATCCATATGCGACCACTCTTCCGTGTTGCATAAGCACACACCCCAATCCTTGATGAGATGCATCACTATACACCGAAAATCCTCCTGATCCCTCAGGAATAGTTAACACAGGTGCCGCTGTCAATCTCCTTTTTAATTCCTGAAAATTGAGCTCACATTGATCAGTCCATATAAATGGAGTCTCCTTGCGCATGAGCTTAGTCAAAGGAGTGGCAATCCTTGAAAAGCCTTCCACAAATCTTCTGTAATACCCTGCCAAACCAAGGAAGCTTCGCACTTCAGTAACTGTCCTCGATCTCTCCCAACTAAGCACAGCTGCTACTTTACTTGGATCCACTGATACTCCTTCCTCTGAGACTATATGACCAAGGAAATCTATCCGGTTCAGCCAAAACTCACACTTACTAAGCTTTCCGTATAATTGCTTATCTCGGAGTATCTGAAGTACTAACCACAAATGCTGTGCATGCTGCTCATCGACCGAGAGTACACCAGGATATCATCAATAAAGACTATCACAAATTTATCCAGATAGTCTCTGAACACCTCGTTCATCAGTCTCATAAATGCTGCAGGGGCGTTCGTCAATCCAAAGGACATCACCAAAAATTCGTAATGGCCATACCTCGTCCTGAAGGCCGTCTTTGGAATATCTTCTTCCTTGATCCTCAATTGGTGATAGCCCGATCTCAAATCAATCTTAGAAAAGACTGATGCCCCTCTCAGCTGATCAAGTAGATCATCAATCCTGGGCAATGGGTATTTATTCTTCACCGTGGCTTTATTCAACAGCCGATAGTCTACACATAATCTGAGACTACCATCCTTCTTCTTGACAAATAAAACCGGTGCTCCCCACAGTGAAACGCTGGGCCTAATGAACCCTTGATCCAATAACTCTTGTAGTTGTTTCTTCAATTCCTCAAGTTCCACTAATGCCATCCTGTAGGGAGGTTTAGAGATCGGCTGAGTATCTGGTACCAAATCAATGGTAAACTCCAGCTCTCTCTCTCTGGTGGTAAACCTGACAGTTCATCTGGGAAAACATCCGAAAATTCGTAAACCACAGGTATATCCTCAATCCTCGGATGTTCCCGCTCATCGTCTGAGATGAGTGTCTCATAACCTTCACATGAACAATCATATTTAATATTCTTCAAAATAATATTAAAATTCTCAAATTACTTACTAGAATTCCACATATTCATTTCCTCAATATCTCAATCGTACACTGTAAGGTTCAGGTAGGGAGAAAGTTACAACCTTAGCGTAGCAATCTAAGCTCACTCGATTGGCTGCCAACCAATCCATTCCCAAAATTACATCAAATCCATGTATATTCAACATGATTAGATCTGCTAACATCCCTCTATCTCCCACCTTTATCTCACATCCTCTACAGATTAACTCAGTTCTCTGGGATTCACGCATAGGGGTATTTACATGTAGTATATATTCCAGAGGTTCAAACTTCAAGTTTAATCTACATGCAAAATGCTCAGAAATAAGCGAATGCGTGGATCCTGAATCAATCAACACATGAGCCTTATGATTATAGACAGAGAGTGTACCTCTTATAGTTTCAGCAGAAGTGTCAGCAGTCTCCTTATCTAGCGCAAACACACGTCCCTGTGTAACAGGTCTCTTTCCTTTCTCTGCAGCAGTGGCCCATCTCGGGGGATTCACTCTATGAGGCTGTTGTCTAGTGGGCTCCAATACATGTGGTTTCTGAGGTTGAGGGCAATCCTTCACCATGTGACCCATGTCTCCACATCTAAAACATCCATGGATCGACCCGGTACAACTTCCCTCATGCATTCGGCCACAATTCCTGCAAAATCTTGTCTCTGGCCTGACATCTCGAGGGGTCTCTCTAATGTTAGGGTACCCTCTGGGTCTCTCTAATCTGCCCTTCTGTACCTCAATCCTTCCCCTTCTGAAGGAACCTCTCCGAGCCTCTGTTTGGAAAATCGCTGGCCTCTTGCCCTTATCTCTATTCACCGCTCTGAGCTCATTCTGAGATTGTACCATTTCAATTACTCTTTCAATCTCTTGTGCTCGTCTCAGAGCATCTCCAAACTCAGTAATACATAGCCCTATCAATCTATCTCTGATGACGGGCTTCAACCCATACACAAACTTCTCTGTGCGGAGCTCTTCACTCTTGAAGGTCTCTGGGTCATATCTCAATAGCGCTGTGAATTGGCTCTCATAGTCATCCACAGACATGTCACCCTGTACCAAACTCAAAAACTCGGCCTGTTTCTTTCTCTGGGCGGCTCGTGGTACATATTGGGTCCTAAAGGCTGTCTGGAACTCTTCCCAACTAATCACATCCTGACGGGACATCAGAATACCCTGGGTAGTACCCCACCAATCTCGAGCTCTCCCTTTCAACATATAGATACTCATACTGCCCTCTCAGCATCGGTGCACCCCAGATAATCAAATATAATTCTCAACTCCGTCAGCCACTCCCCAGCCTCTGTAGGATCCTTCTTTCCCCTAAACACGAGTGGATTCATCTTCAAAAAATCCTTCAGTCGGACCATACTTCTATCATCAGGCTGAGTGACGGGAGGTATTGGGGGTATGGGAGGTCCTTGTGGTGGTGTAGGAGTAGTACCCGAGGCGTTAACTCCAAAGTGTTGCGCGAATAACGCTACCATCTGCTCAAAATCTTGCCTCACATCGGTCTCAATCAGATTAAATCGAGAGTTAGGACTCTCTGGTTGTGGGGCAGGTGGCGGAGGGGACTCTGCCTGCCTCCTCGAACGACCTCGTCGTCTATTCATTCTCTATCTTAACTCGTCTCTTGCGTGTACATATCAGAATCGATTGAAATCTCAATCTAAAATTTCAGTTCATGACTAGACTATTACAGACACTTGAGATGTATTCTATTTCACTTAACTGACACTGACAGTACTAGACACCCTAAGCTCTGATACCAAGAAAACTCTGTCACGCCCCGAAAATGCGGAAAATAGGGCTAATTTAAAACTTTTTTACTCGTTAATTCACAATTAAAGGTGCATTCCTGTGCAGTGTCATACATCATCATAATTATTATGCCTCAGGATCTCATCAATAGAATTTATATATCAAATACATTAATCCATCTCAAGTTAATTAATCATAATACATCCCATATAATGTTATACATCAAGTGTCTGCAATTACAGTAATTGTCTGGGTATATGAAAAGATAAAAGATACCTCAAATACAATATATGGCCTGGAGCTTAAGTCCTCCACTAGCCACTACTCTGTACGTCGCAGGGAAACCATTCTCACTTGAAGAAATCTGGGGGAAGAGAAAACAGGGTGAGCTTCTAAATCGCTCAGTAAAGGGGATAAGGAACTCATTTCATAAACCAAGATGCACATCACAAAATGTTTATTTGTATGTGAAACTGATTTGAAAACCATAGCATGAAAGTACTCAAAACGACATTCTCATGTGTCAAGTCATGTGAAAACATGAAGTAAAAGGCTCACTCTAGAGCAATAACAAAGCATGTGGAATTAATGCGATAAACGCTTTCTCAATGCACGTGATAAAATCACTGAAATAGTAATGCACGTGGCACAGCCACTAAACACACGTGGCATAGCCACTGATTTAAATTCACACGTGGCATAGCCACAAAACACACGTGGCATAGCCACTGATTTAATTTCACACGTGGCACAGCCACTATCTCACGTGGCAAAGCCACTGATTTGAATTCACACATGGCACAGCCACAGAATAGGGTTTCACGTGGCAACGGCCACCAAATTGGGTATCATGTGGCAACGGCCACCAAATAGGGTATCACGTGGCAACAGTCACCAAATAGGGTATCACGTGGCAACGGCCACCAATGGGGTTTCTCACATGGCAACGACCACCAAATGGGGTATCACGTGGCAACGGCCATCGAGTGTACGTGGCATAGCCACAGAATAGGTTATTCTTACGTTACCAGAACGGAGAAGAAATCGGGCTTACATGCTACAAGAGCAATGCCCAATGTGTACTCGAAATTACACACCTAAGTCTTATCACACAAGACTGGTTTGCCTTCACGTAGAACTGATAATGATTTTTCTCTCATAAAACTCATTTGAAAACCGTTTTGTATTCAACACAAAACATAATAAAACCGAGTTCCAACCGGCAAAGCACGCACACATTTCTCAAATCTCGACATTGCCTTAATGTAGAGCCCAATTCATTACTCACACAAATTCGACGGTTTATAAACAATTTCACACTCAGCTTATAAACGCATAAAACAATGGGCTCCAACGGGCTATAAAAATCGTGTGCAATTATAACTCAACACAACACTCAACATGCTTGTTTTATAAACCACAAATCATGCTATAATAGTTTACAAATCACATATACAAATGGTTTAGATTTCCTTTACCTCTTTGCACCTCGTATAGTGCAATCGTTTCTCCCGTATCACGGACTAGCCTCGCATTCCACTCTGGAACTCCCGAGCTGTCCAAACGATGTTAAAACATCAATACTCAATTATCACACCACCCTTAATTCTCAAAATCGAGCATAATTGCTCATAACACCTCAAATCCCTTGATTCTCGTAACTCTACCCCAAACTACACTCTCATTCACAACATCTCAACGTTCTACGTTTCTAATACCAATTATCTATGCTAATTCATCACATTGTCTAAATTTCCATTTATAGCTCAAAATTCCTAAAATTACCAAAATTGCTAAATATCATTATCACTCCAACCACATTGCAATTTCATCAATCCCTAATCATTTCTCAGCTATTTCAACACAATGACAACCACCAATATCATCAAAATCATCTCAAATATCAAGATCGAGGTTTAGAAATTACCTAAAGCTTGTGAGACGCACAACCCACGCCTCGATCCGATTCGTCCTTTGATTTCCAAGTATGTTGTTCTCCCTTTGATGAGAAACAACTTTCCTTCTTACCACAACTCTTGATTTGGCCAGAAATGGGTGTTTTGGATGAGTGAGAAAGTTAGGTTTTCGGTGGAAATGGGATTGGAAGAGAGAGAAAGTGAGTTTGCAGGAGAAAAACAGGGGTTCCTTATATAGGCTGAGGGTAGGAGATCGATCTGTCGATGGGTGAGATCGATCTACGTTTGAATTTTGGGGACGATCTGGGCAATTTTATGCCTAGGAGATCGATCTGTCGAGGGGTGAGATCGATCTCTTTATGGCTTTATGAGATCGATCTGCTCCTAAGGAGATCGATCTTCTCCCAAACAGAATCATTTGGAGATCGATCTCTTCCTCATGAGATCGATCCTTTCTCAAACAAAATCATTTGGAGATCGATCTCTTCCATTGGAGATCGATCTGCTCCTCAAATTCCTCCTTCCTCGTCATTTTTAGCTCACCAGATCGATCTCTCCTTCTCCCAGATCGATTTGTCCTCATACTTCATGCTTATTTTACACACTTAACATATAAATCCCCAATTATAATTCCCACAATTCATCTAGCTCAATAATTTACACTTCAAGTTCTTATTACATCATTAAAATATATCTAAAATTCTCAGATCTCACAAATACATCATTAGTATTTTCATGCATTTGTTAGTTGTTAGTTAGTTAGTTTAGTTAATTATAATGGTAGGTTAGTTTTATTATTTTTGCAAGTTAATTTGTAGTGTTAATTTTTAGTTAGTAGTTCATTTTATATTAAATGTTTTAGGATTTAATTTTAGTTTAGATGCATTTAGAGTTAATTTAGATTAAATGTTTTTCATGCATTTTAATTTAGTCTTCATTTTTAGTAGATTTTAGGTTAATTTAATTTGCAATCTTTATTAGTTTAATTACATGTATTTTTATTTTAAGTTTGTTTAAATTGTAGTTTAATTAATTTTGTTTCTTTATTTTCGTATTTGCATTTTATTTTAATTGCGTTAATTAGCTTTAACTGTTTTAATTTCTTTTGTAGGTTTTTTATTTTAATTGCCTAGAGCACTGTAAGTAATTTTGCTCGGTTTTATTTAGTTCTTTTTATTTTATTGCTTTCCAATATTTTTAACTTTAGACTTAGTAGATCACCCACCTTAATCTCATAATTTGTTAGAATACACTTAGGGTAAAATTAACCGGTAGTTAATTAGGCTAACTAACTTCT
Organism: Firmiana major; assembly: GCA_033439115.1. Lineage (NCBI taxonomy): Eukaryota > Viridiplantae > Streptophyta > Magnoliopsida > Malvales > Malvaceae > Firmiana > Firmiana major. Next base: position 18,593,776 of record CM065913.1, on the reverse strand, counting down.
CTGATGGTCGATAACTCAGGGCTCAAATCACATTATTACTTGTACGACTCGTGCACTTGCGGTAATGCCCTTAGGGCCTGTCAAGTTTTTGGTGCCGTTGCTGGGAAAGTCTTAATTAGCCATTAGTTAATATCGGTGAAATTATGCTTAGGTGTAATTCTAGCTTGTAAATATTTAGGTTGTGAATATTTAGATCCTTAGTTTAGTTTAGTTAATTTTCTCATAAAAAAATTAAAAAGCTTAAAAAAAAATTCTAAGGACTTTTTGATGATTGCATGCGTAGAGCCATGAGTTATGATTGCTTTCCTTTAAATCCTGAAATTGAATACTTAGAAAAATTTGAAAGTTTTCTAGGAAATTATTAGCTCCGCTGTAAAACATTATGGCAGAAAATAGGGAATTTAGAACTATAGGAGATTATGCAATGCCGACGATTGGAGGATATTATACCGGCATTAGGCCACCAGCTATCCTTGCTAACAATTTTAAAATTAAGCCCGCAATCCTTCAGATGATCCAGACTTTATTGCCGTTTAGTGGGCTCTCTCATGACGACCCACATGCTCACCTTAGGCAATTCCTTGACTTGTGCAACATGTTTAAACACAATGGATTATCTGATGATGCGTTTAGGCTTAGATTATTCCCCTTCTCACTTAGGGATAGGGTGAGAAACTGGATAACCTCCCTACCTCTAGGATCCATTTCTATATGGGATGAGTAAGCCCATCAATTTCTATCTAAGTTTTTCCCTCCTTCTAAAATGGCCAGACTCTGTAGTGACATATCTTCCTTTGCTCAGTACGACTCTAAATCTCTTTACGAAGCATGGGAACGATATAAGGAGCTTCTTAGAAAGTGCCCTCACCATGGTTTACCTTTGTGGTTGCAAGTCCAGACCTTCTACAATGGACTTACAAGGCCAAATAGGACCATTATTGACGCTGTGGCGGGTGGAGCGCTAATGTGTAAAATCGAGGAGGAAGCTTATGAGTTGTTAGAAAAGATGGCGGCTAACAACTATCTATGGTCCTTGGAGAGGCAATTGCCAAAGAAGTCAGCGGGTATTTATGAGCTCGACACACTGTCTACCTTGACCTCTCAAATCGCTAACCTTACGAAGAAGGTAGAGTCGCTCAGTACCCAACATAATCCTCCCACTAGTCCTAACCTTGTGTATTCTGTCCAAAGTCCTTTTCTTTCCTGAGAGCTGTGTAGTGGTACCCATTCTGTAGATAGGTGTCTACTCAACTTAGAATCGGTTCAGTATGTTGCCCCTTCTCAAACGCAACAGAACAACCCTTTTTCAAACACCTATAATCCAGGATGGAGGAACCATCCTAACTTTTCATGGAGCCAAAACAAAGGGCAACCTTCTAACTCTAGACCTGTAGAACCCCCTAGTTTTCAAGCTCCACCGGTACATGTGCCACCACAGCCACAATATCCATATCATCCACCTCATCAACCATCCCGACCTCAATTTCAACATCATCCACCTCACTTCCATCAACCACCACCACCACCACCACAACCTACGCAGCCACAACTTTACCAGCACTTACCAGCAGCTGAGAAGAAGCCCTCGCTTGAGGAAATGTTCATTACTATCCTGCAAAATCAAGCTGCCTCAATTAAGAACTTAGAGGTTCAGGTAGGACAACTAGCTAGTGCTCTTAACCAGCATCCACAAAGGACCCTCCCTAGTAATACTGAAGTTAATCCTGTTAGGCAAAGGGAGGTTAAAGAACATGTGAAATCCATCACCTTTAGGAGCGGTAGAGAGCTAGATGACGAACCACAAGTTAAGTCCCAACCTGAACACCACATAGTTGAAGAATCCTTAAGTTCTAATAAAGCAGCTCAAAAACAGCAGGAACATCAGGATCAGGCTGCAAAAGAATCCAGGCTAAGCACTTTTTCATCTTTACCTTCTTCTATTTCACATCCTTCCTCGCCCTCTAATGCTATACATGTTTCCACTACATCCTCTCCGGTTAGACCACCAGTACCTTTTCCTTAGAAGTTACAAAATAAAAAATCGGATCAACAATTCGCTAAATTTCTTGAGGTTTTTAAGAAACTCCACATCAACATTCCTTTCACAGATGCTTTAGAGCAAATGCCAATTTATGTGAAGTTTCTAAAGGATATCCTCTTAAGGAAGAGAAGACTAGAAGATTATGAGACGATGGCCTTAATTGAGGAATGTAGTGCCATTATCCAGAGGAGATTACCCCCCAAGCTCAAAGATCCTAGGAGTTTTACCGTACCCTGCACTATTGGAAATTTATTCTTTGGTAGAGCCCTGTATGATTTAGGAGCTAGTATAAATTTAATGCCATTGTCTATCTATCATAAGTTAGGAATAGGGGATGCCAAGCCCACCACAGTGACCCTTCAGCTAGCGGATCGATCCATTAAATATCTGAAGGGGGTCATTGAGGATGTCTTAGTAAAGGTGGACAAGTTTATTTTCCCTATAGATTTTATTGTACTAGAAATGGAGGAAGATAGGGAAGTCCCCATTATTTTAGGCAGACCTTTCCTAGCTACTGGTAGGACGATAATTGATGTGCAAAAAGGGGAGTTAACAATGAGAGTCCAAGGTCAGGAAGTAAAGTTTAATGTTTTCAAACCTTTGAAGCTCCCTGATGACTCTCAAGAGTGTTTTAAGATGGAGATTAAGGAGGACATAAGGCTTGACCATATAAAATCTGAAAGAATGAGGGAAGTAGATAGGGCTCATAAGGATTTAATTGTCAACATTCTGTCACCACTCTGGATGACCCTCCTACTCTTCGCTCTGCTGCTGAGTGTTGTTTTCTTCAGTTGCATTTGAAGTGGCTGTATTTTTCTTTGCACTTTGTATATAGTTCGTTTTTCTTTTTCTTGTCTGTTGTTTCTTTCTTTGTTTATTTTGCAGGTTTATTTTTTAGTTTTACGCTTTCAATCAAGCTTCAATTGTTCATCATCATCAGAAAGGGGAGTACTTTGTTCCCGAACTTCAATTCTTATATTATCTGCACACTAAGGACACTGTGCACTTTAAGTTTGGGGGAGGGAATATCACTTGAGCACTTGTTGAAAATTGGGCAAAATTGAAAAAAAATTCAAAATTTTTCGATAATATGAACTTAAATTGTTTGATTTTGGGATGATTTAGTGCTTAGCATGTAGTTTTCCCATATTCCGATGATATGGCCTCATGATTTAGTCTGACTTTGATTAACTGAGAAGCATGATTATAGGAAAAGCATGAAGTTGAATTCTTGAATTTGTCTTGATTCTGATTGTGATTGTCTCATCTTATGCACATGTCATGTCATGAATCGGTATATTTATTTAGAGAAAGTTTATGTGTACATAGGATTGCATTTGGTCAGTTGATTTTGTGCATCATATTCTAGAATTTGTTTGATCTGATCTCGAGGTAAAATATTAGATCACACTTAATTAGGGAGATGATTTAGGCCATCTTTGGATCATTTGAGCCTTTCTAGCCTTCCTTATACATATGCTACCCCTAGTCACCCATCTGGGCCAAATATGCTTTTCTCTGTAAATACACCTGCAAAATTTTCCTTAGCTTAAATACTTTTTTCCTATCCCTTACCCCGAAAGCATGAAAAGTCATTAGGATTTATTGTGAGCTATATGGGTATTAGGTGATAATGAAGGAGTTTGTTTTCAAAAAAAAAAATGAAAAAAAAAAGAAAAGAAGAAAAAAAGAAAGAAGAAAATACAAAAATAGAATAAACAGTTTAGTGAAATAAATAAGTTTGGAGGAAATGATTTGAGCTCTTACATTGAAGATCTTAGAAGTAATGCATGTTAAGGGGTAATTAAACTTAAATCGACTTTATCATACCTTAGCCCCAGCCTTACATTACAAGCTTAATGAAGTCCCATTGATTTTTGGTTAAGTGTGACTACATTGTGGAGAGAGAAGTGAAAAGCAAACTTATGGGAATGATCACATGTCATTAACTTTGCATTCACTGTGTTTGCATAATCTGATTCGAGTAATGTACTGTGAAGTGGCTTTGACATTTTCACACACACACGACGAGTCCAATTTGGGTTAGGACTTATGATTGAATGATTCTAAATATTGGACTTATAATTATGAATCTTTGATTTCATAGTCTGTACTTTTTCTTTGAGGATGATATTGGAGAAATTATTGTGTTTTGTACTTGTCATTCCTACAATCATTTTGTTCTGCTTGAGGACAAGCAAAAGCTCAAGTTTGGGGGTGTGATAATTCTATAGTTTTAGAATTATTTATGCTTAATTTCCTAATTAATTATTGAAATTCCCAATTTATTTTTTTAATTATCCCCTTTATTTAATCAAAATTCTCATGTTTGTAGATAAATTAAATTCAGATGAATTTTAAATATTTCGGTAGAAAATAGATCAAAATTTGGCTAAAATCGAGATTAGACCACGCGGACAACACGAGCCTAGCACATCCAATTGGACAAAAAGACAGATGACATAGAAATATTATTTTTCAAAGAGCCAATGGTGTGAAGACAAGTGACCAAACAATGCCAACTCATCTAGAATGGAAAAAATTACAATTTTACCCCTAAGTGTGTGTTTAAATAAGAAATGATGGCAATTGAAAATGTTATGTAATTTTAGGAGTAGGAGTAGTGTAATGTAATGTAATTTAGGAGTAGGAGTAGATGTAATTTTAGGGTAGAATATCTTTTAGGTTATTTTCTAAGCTTCCTTTGTTAGGAATTTCTGAATACCTTTTTCTCAACAATTAATTTTACTGTTCATGGCATTTTCTTAATGTTTTATGAAGCTTTTCCTTTTTTCTTTGCTTGGTTACTTGTAGTTCATTGTATCAAAAGTATTTCCTTTGCATTTGATCCAATGAAAGTTGATGGAAAATGTTTGCCTCTCTTTTTCTCATTCTCGGTTTTCCTCAACTGTGATTGTTTTTGTTAAAGCAAGCTTTATTTTCCTAGATCTCGGTTTGATGCTCTCTGGGGCAGTCGGGTGGCAAGCATGTCTCTTTCATTCTTTTACCTGATAGTTCTGTTGCCTTGATGTGGGTTGATGCTGAGCATTTGTCCACATCAAGAGCAAAGTGGAACACGATAGGAGAAGAAAGTGAAGGAAACCGTGGCCTTGGAGTCTCCTGTTTTCATGTCTTATAATTTTTTGCATTATTGACTTAGTGTTCAGTGTTAGTTTTCTGTATTTTCATCTTAGTTCCTGCTTTCGTGGAGATGCTCATGTGTAATACCGAGAGAGGGTGTTCGACGGGTAGCTAGATGGTAACAAAGAAACAAACCAGCAAGCCGATCAATCCTTTGTTATGCTCTGCTTTTTAACTTTTGCACTGTTCATTTGAGTTTTTCTGTATTAATCCATGATTGCTCGGTTTCCATTGTATTTTTTTATAATTTTCTGTTAGATTATTTAGTTTTTGCTGAGGTTTCGGGTCACTACAGATGGTTCTTCCTTTATGATCTGTGTCTCGGTGATGTATTGTTCTTCGAATGAACAAAGCATGAAAACTGGGCTGCTGGGAAAGATTTGTACTGCTGTTTGAACTAACATTGATGGTGCAGGAAATGATCAGCTGAGGCAAGGCATGACCAGTCCCAAGGAAGGTTCATGGCAGTGCTTGAGGCAAGACATTAGCAGAATGAAGGAAAGCACGTTGGTTTAGTGTCGGTTTCTGGTTTACATCAGTGCTGGCAGTAGTTGAGATATGTGGAGTAGTACCTGGACTGGACAGGGCTAGCTGAGGAAGAACAGCAGCGGATACAGACCTAGACAGACTAATAACAACACCTGCAGCAGATTTGTACACTACCAAGACAGTAACACTAGCAGTCTGGAGCAGCAGACAGCAAGACATAAGCAACCCGTGAATACCTGGAGGAACCGATAGCAATATCTGGAATAGAAGACAACAGCCTGGACCAGAGGACAAACCGAGAGCATCTGGAAAATGCAAATTGACGTACACTGACAGTAGCCGAAATCGTGAAGCACCTGAAAAGAAAATGCAAATTGAAGAGATGAACAATGTTTGGAGGGACTTGGTTGATTTTTAAATTTGCTAAGGCCATGTTTGGCCATAGTTCAATTTAGTCATGTTTTACTTTAATGCATCGTTAGTATTTTCATGCATTTGTTAGTTGTTAGTTAGTTAGTTTAGTTAATTATAATGGTAGGTTAGTTTTATTATTTTTGCATGTTAATTTGTAGTGTTAATTTTTAGTTAGTAGTTCATTTTATATTAAATGTTTTAGGATTTTATTTTAGTTTAGATGCATTTAGAGTTCATTTAGATTAAATGTTTTTCATGCATTTTAATTTAGTCTTCATTTTTAGTAGATTTTAGGTTAATTTAATTTGCAATCTTTATTAGTTTAATTACATGTATTTTTATTTTAAGTTTGTTTAAATTGTAGTTTAATTAATTTTATTTCTTTATTTCCATATTTGCATTTTATTTTAATTGCGTTAATTAGCTTTAACTGTTTTAATTTCTTTTGTAGGTTTTTTATTTTAATTGCGTGGAGCACTGTAAGTAATTTTTCTCGGTTTTATTTAGTTTTTTTATTTTATTGCTTTCCAGTATTTTTAACTTTAGACTTAGTAGATCACCCACCTTAATCTCATAATTTGTTAAAATATACTTAGGGTAAAATTAGCTGGTAGTTAATTAGGCTATCCAACTTCTCTGAGGGACGATAACTCGGGACTCAAATCCCATTATTACTTGTACGACCTGTGCACTTGCGGTAATACCCTTAGGGCCTGTCAGGTACTGGTGCAAGGTAATGTTGGGGCTGCATAAGTGGTGGTGGTGGATGGTGGAATTGAGGTGGATGGGGATGATTGATGGGTGATGTGGAAATTGCTGCTGTGGTGGTACATGAACCGATGGAGCTTGAAAACCAGGGGGTTCTAGAGGTCTAGAATTAGAAGGTTGCCCTTGATTTTGGCTCTAGGAAAAATTTCGATGGTTCCTCCACCCTAGATTGTAGGTGTTTGAAAATGGGTTATTATGTTACTTCTGAGAAGGGGCAACGTACTGAACCGATTCTAAGTTAAACGGACACCTATCTATAGAGTGTGTATCACCATACAGATCACAGGAAAGAAGAGGAATTTGTACAGAATAAACAGGGTTAGGACTTGTGGAATGATTATGCTGGGAACTGAGTGAGTCTACCTTTTTCGTAAAGTTAGCTATTTGAGAAGTCAGGGTAGACAGTGTGTCTAACTCATAGATACCCGTCGACTTCTTAGGTAGCTTCCTCTCCAAAGACCATTGGTAATTGTTAGTAGCCATCTTGTCTAACAACTCGTAAGCTTCCTCCTCTGTTTTGCACATCAGGGCTCCACCCGCAGCAGCGTCAACGATGGTCTTATTTTGGCTTGTAAGTCCATTGTAGAAGGTCTGGACTTGCAGCCACAAAGGTAAGCCATGATGAGGGCATTTCCTAAGAAGCTCCTTATATCATTCCCAAGCTTCGTAAAGAGATTCAGAATCGAATTGGGCAAAGGAAAATATGTCACTACGGAGTTTGGCCATTTTAGAGGAAGGGAAAAAGTTAGCTAAAAATTGATGGGCTAACTCGTCCCATATAAAAATGGATCCTGGAGGTAATGAGGTTAACCAGTTTTGCGCCCTATCCGTAAGCGAGAAGGGGAATAATCTAAGCCTAAGCGCATCATCAGATAATCCATTGTGCTTGAAGGTGTTGCACAGGTCCAGGAATAGCCCGAGGTGAGCATGTGGGTCGTCATGAGGAAGCCCACTGAACTGTAGCAAAGTTTGGATCATCTGGAGGATAGCGGGCTTAATTTCGAAATTGTTTATAGGGACAGCTGGTGGCCTAATGTTGGTATAATACCCTCTAATGGTTGGTACTGCATAATCTCCAACGGTACTAATTTCTCTCTTTTCTGCCATGGTGTTGTGGAGCGGAGCTATTAATTTCCTAGAATCCTTTCAAATTTTCCTAAGGGTTCTTTTAGTTTCAGGATCTAAAGGAAAGCAATCATAACTCTTGGCTCTACGCATGCAAACATTAACAAGTCCTCAAGAAATTTTTTTTATGAGAGAGAAAATTAATTAATCTAGATTAAACTTCTAATTTTTTACAACCTAAATATTTACAAGTTAGAATTACACATAAACATAATTTCACCGATATTAATTAATGGCTAATTATTGACACGCCCAAAAGGTATTGTCCGCAAGTGCACGGGTCGTACAAGTAATATTGGTATTTGAGTCCCGAGTTACCGTCCCACAGAGAAGTTGACTAGCCTAATTAACTATCAGTTAATCTTACCCTAAGTATATCCTAGCGAATTATGAATTTTTGATTATCGGTGGTCTACTAAGTTTGAAATTAAAAATACTGAAAATAATAAAACTTTAAAATAAAGAAAATACTAAATAAAATCGAGCAAAATTACTTACAGTGCTCTACGCAATTAAAATAAAAAACCTACAAGAGAAATTAAAACAGTTAAAATTAATTAACACAATTAAAATAAAATACAAATATGAAAATAACAAAGCAAGATTAATTAAACTACAATTAAACTAACATAAAATGCAATTAAACTATTTAAGTAAAATACAATTTAAACTAAACTAAAACTTAATGAAAATAAAATCCTAGGAAATTAAGAAAATGACAAAAAAAAACTACATGTCTAAAATATTAACTCTAAACTACTCCTAACTATATCTAATTACTAATTTAACAATAAAAATTAACTAATGCATGTAACAAATTTAATCTAACTTAACTCTAAATAAAACACTTAACTAAATTTAAATCCTAAAACATATATAATATAAAATTAACTTTTAACTAAAAATTAACTAAAGATTAAATTAACAACTTAAAACATTAGTTCTAACCTAGAATTATCAATTAACCACTATTCTAACTAACAACTAATGAAACAACAATAAAAATGCAATAAACTTTAAATTAAACAAGTAAGGTGACAAGGCCAAACATGGCCTTAACTTTCAATTAACCAAGAGATCCCTCCATTCACTGTTCATATCTTTAATATTGCTCATTTTCATTTTCAGATGCTCTCGGTTTGTCCTTTGGTCCAAGCTGTTGTCTTCTGTTTAGCTTCCATTCTCGGTCTGTCATGCACTATTGAGTCAGATGCACACTGCAACTTGCTCCAGGCTGCTCTAGCTTCCACTGGTACCTTCCTGCAACCTACGACAGCGTTATTTCTGGCTAAGGAACCAGCAGCAGTGCTGTCTTGTCCCACTTGTCATCCAGCTGTACACCGATTATGTTAAAGGCTTCATTCCCAGTCTTCCTTGATCTAATGCTTCTGCTCCAGGCGTTATATTGGTTCTGCTCCAAGTTGTTATCGATTCAGTCTAGGTTGCTATCGATTCTGTCCTACTCTAGGAAGTGCTCACGGTTTGTCCAGGCTATTACACAGGCCACTGTCCTCAAGCTGCTGCAGCTACTATTCCTCGGTCTAATGCTTCTGCTACCAAACTGGAGATAGGTTCATGTCCGAGCATTATCCCTTTTGCTGACCTACTGTTACCATATCTCTAAAACAAATAAACAGTCACGGAAAAGTGAAAGAAAGATGAGAAAATGTATGGCTATGTCATGCTGTCCAACAACTACAATCATGCTCTTACAAAACAACAATCCTTGATTATCTAAAGCTAAACTTAAAACAACACGAAACTAAGTAAACTTTTAGCAAACCGGCAGAATCAGCACATTGAAAACATGGAAAAATGCACAATATCCAGCAAAACAGAAATGAACAATATGTGGAGGAATAAAACAGAGCACAACAGAGGTTGAAAATGAAGTAAACTTGCTGTCAAGAGTGAAACTCTACACCGAGCAATCATCTGCATTCTTTTCACAATCTAACAACAAGTAACAATCAATAATCAAACTAAAATAAAATTACAATGAATGAAATTGATGTAAGACGTAAGGAGATGCAGTAAAACTGGAAGCTAACTCTAAATGCAATCAAGAACTGAAACATAAAATGCATGCAAGTAAGAAAGAAAGAAAGAAAAGAAAGAAAAAGAAAACATAGCAAACCCGAAGATTGAAACCGAGATGAAATATATAAAACAAAAAACAAAACAACTACTGAAATTACACACTAAAACCCGTAGCTTCATCAACGTGAAAAAACCATCATCATCGGCTTACTCTATTCCAGCTCTTTAATGCCATGGTTCCACATTGCTTAAATGTGAAATAATGCTTAGCATTTGCCCACATTAAAGCACCAAAACCAAATAGCATAGAGGAAGGAAGAAGTGAGGAACCGAATGCACAAAGAAAACAACCCGAGAGCAACTAAAGATAGGAAAATGGAAGCTATGTAATAGAGATGAAATAAAAGGAGAAAATGTCTTAAACAAACCGAGAAGCATAAAGGAATTTGATTGCCATAAAATAAAACTATTTAAGACTGGAAAATGAAGAACTTTTATTCAACTTGAGTGCATTGAATCAACAATAAAACAAAGAGATTGCAAAACCGAGAAGAACATGGAAAAATCACTATTCATTAAACCAATGTAAAGTTTTTAACAAAACAAGAGAAGAAAACTTTTAAATTCCAAGAACCTATTCAGAAATTCAAAACAAAGAAAGCTTAGAAATTAACCTAAAAAAACTATTCTACCCTATAATTACATCCTCTTTCAATTGCCATCTTTTTCTATTTATACACACACTTAGGGGTAAAATTGTAATTTTTCCATCTTAGATGAGTTGGCATTGTTTGGCCACTTGTCTTCACACCATTGGCTCCTTGAAGAATAATATTTCCATGTCATCTGTCTTTTTGTCCAATTGGATGTGCTAGATTCGTGCTGTCTGTGTGGTCCAATCTCGATTTTAGCTCAATTTCGGTTCATTTTCTACCGAAATATTCAAAATCCATCCGGATTTAATTTATCTGTAAACATGAGAATTTTAATTAAATAAAGGGGATAATTAACAAAATACATTGGGGATTTAAATAATTAATTAAGAAATTAAGCACAAATAATTCTATTTTCATAAAATTATCACACCCCCAAACTTGAGCTTTTGCTTGTTCTCAAGCAAAACAAAATAGATGTAAGAATGACAAGTACAAAACATAATAATTTTCTCAATATTATCCTCAAAAATAAAGTATAGACTATGATCTCAAAGACTCCCAATTACAAGTCCAACATTCAGAATCATTCAATCATAAGTTCCAACCCAAATTGGACTCCTCGTGAGTTTGTGAAAAATGTCAAAGTCACTTCACAGTACATTATCCGGATCAGATTATGCAAGCACAGTGAATGCAAAGTCAATGACATATGATCATTTCCATAAGTTTGCTTTTCACTTCTCTCTCCACTTATATAGTCACACTTAATCAAAGATCAATAGGACTTCATTAAGCTTGTAATGTAAGGCTGGGGCTAATGTATGATAAAGTCGATTTAGGTTTAATCACCCCTTAACATGCATTACTTTTAGGATCTTAATGTAAGAGCTCAAATCATTTCCCCCAAACTTATTTATTTCACTAAACTTGTTTTTTTCTAATTTTCTTCTTTTCTTTTTCTTTTTTTTTTTCATCAATTTTTTTTTACATACTCTTTCACTATCACTTAATACCCATATAGATCATAATATATCCCAATGATTTTTCATGCTTTTGGGGTAAGGGATAGGAACAAAGTATTTAAGCTAAGGAAAATAATGCAAGTATATTTACAAAGAAAAGCTTATTTGGCCCAAATGGGTGACTAGGGGTAGAATATGTACAAGGATAGCTAGAAAGGCTCAAACGATCCAAAGATGGCCTAAATCATCTCCCTCATTAAGTGTGATCTAATATTTCGCATTGAGACAAGATCAAACAAATTCTAGAATATGATGCACAAAATCAACTGAACAAATGCAATCTTAGGTTCACATAAGCTTTCTCTAAATAAATATACTGATTCATGACATGACATGTGCAAAGATGAGGCAATCACAATCAGAATCAAGGCAAATTCAAGAATTCAACTTCATGCTTTTCCTATAATCATGCTTCTTAGTCAATCAAAGTCAGACTAAATCATGGGGTCATATCATCGAAATATGAGAAAACTACATGCTAAGCACTAAATCATCCCAAAAATCGAACAATTTAAGCTCATATTATCGAAAAAATTTTGAAAATTCTTTCTCAGATTTTCAAAAAAATTTTGAAAATTTTTCCAACTTTTCACAAAATTGCTTAAGTGATATCCCCTCCTCTAAACTTCAAGTGCACAGTGTCCTCAGTGTGCAGATAATATCAGAATTTAAGCTCAAGAACAGAGTACTCCCTTTTCTGATGATGATGAACAACTGAAGCTTGATTGAAAAGGTAATTCTAGAAAAGCAATCTGCAAAATAAATAAATAAAGAAACAACAGAAAAGAAAAGAATAGTACAATAAGTGAAAAAGAAAAATGAAGCTAAGTAGCAAGATCAGAAGTAGGAGGGTCAGCTAAAGTGGTCACAAAATGCTGACGATCAAACCATCCCTCAAAATAGTGTTTCAGTCTACCCCCATTAACCTTAAAGGGTTGATTCAAGGTCTCATCCATAATTTTAATATCTCCATGAGGGAATACTTGTGTAATGGTAAAAGGACTTGACCACCTAGACTTAAGCTTTCCTGGAAACAACTTCAAGCGTGAATTAAACAACAAAACTTGCTGGCTTGGCTGGAAGTGTCTCTCCTTAATTTTCTTATCATGCCATCGCTTAGTCTTTTCCTTATAGAGCTTGGCATTCTTATATGCCTGCAACCTGAACTCATCTAACTGATTGAGCTGTAGCAGCCTCTTCTCCCTTGCTGCCTGTAAGTTGAAATTTAGGTTCTTAAGGGCCTAGTAAGCCTTATGCTCTAGCTCTATTGGTAGATGATAGGCTTTACCATAAACAAGCTGATAAAGGGACATTCCTAAAGGTGTTTTAAAGGCTGTCCTATAAGCCCAAAGTGCATCCTCTAACCTAATGAACCAATCCTTCCTACTTGGGTTCACTGTTTTCTCTAATATCCCCTTAATTTTCCTATTGGACAACTGTACTTGGCCACTCGTCTGTGGGTGATAAGTAGTGGCTATCTTATGTTTGACCCCATATTTCTTTAACAGCCTATCAAAACTTCGATTGCAAAAGTGGGATCTCCATTACTAATGATAGCCTTAGGTGTGCCAAATTGTGTGAAAATATTCTTCTTCAAAAACCTTACTACCACCTTGGCATCATTAGTCGGTAAAGCTATTGCTTCAACCCATTTCGATACATAGTCCACAACCACTAAAATATAGAGATTGCCATATGAAGGAACAAATGGTCCCATGAAATCAATGCCCCAGACATCAAAGAGTTCTACTTCTAAAATATTAGTCAGAGGTATATCATTTCTTTTGGAGATATTACCTACCCTCTGACATCTATCACATTTTAGCACAAAGTAGTGGGCATCCTTAAATAACGTGGGCCAGTAATATCCAGATTGCAAAACCTTGGTTGCTATCCTCTCTCCTCCAAAATGCCGTCCATAATAAAAAAAATGGCAATGTCTAAGTATATCCTCTACTTCTTCCATAGGAACACACCTTCTCAAAATCTGATCTTTACATTGCTTGTATAGGAAGGGTTCATCCCAAACATAATAATTAACATCACTTAAAAACTTTTTCCTTTACTGGGCAGTCAAATCAGGTGGCATCACATTGCTCACCAAATAATTCACAAAATCAGCATACCAAGGCAATCTGGAGTGCCCGAAAGTAAATAGCTGCTCATCAGGAAAGGACTCATTAATAGTTGTACCATCTTCTTTAAGTCCACTCTCTAATCTAGATAGATGGTCAGCAATCTGATTCTCCGTACCTTTCCTGTCCCTAATCTCTAAGTCAAACTCCTGTAGTAGGAGAATACATCTAATCAGCCTCAACTTTGCATCCTTCTTGGAGACTAAGTGCTTAATGGCAGCATGATCTGTATATACTACTACCTTAGTACCAATGAGATAGGAGCGAAACTTATCAAAGGCAAATACCACAGTTAACAGGTCCTTCTTGGTAGTAGCATAGTTCATCTGGGCCTCATTCAATGTTTTGCTTGCGTAATAGATAGCATAGAAGACTCTTCCTGTTCTTTGTCCTAGTACAGCCCCGACAGCATAATCACTTGCATCACACATAAGCTCAAAAAGTAAACTCCAATCTGGAGCTATGATTACAAAGGCTATAACTAATTTTTCCTTCAAAGTCTTAAATGCTTCTAAGCATTTCTCATCAAAGCAAAACACAGTGTCTTTCTCAATGAGATTACATAAAGGCTTCGATATCGGAGAAAAATCCTTAATGAACCTTTTGTAAAATCCCGTATGGCCCAGAAAACTTCGAATTCCTTTTACAGTGGTAGGGAGAGGTAACTTCTCAATAATCTCCACCTCATCTTTATCCACTTCTATCCCCCTAGCAGAGATTTTATGCCCTAGCACTATACCTTCTTTTACCATAAAGTGGCATTTCTCCCACTTAAGCACTAAGTTAGTTTGTTCACATCTCCTCAGTACTAGTGCCAAATTATGTAAACATAAATCAAAGCTATTCCCAAATACTGAGAAATTGTCCATGAAAACCTTAAGAAAATCCTCCACCATATCATGAAATATGGCCATCATGCAACGCTGGAATGTAACAGGTGCATTGCATAGGCCAAAAGGCATTCTTCTAAAAGCAAAGGTTCCATAGGGATAGGTGAAGGTAGTCTTTTCTTGGTCTTCTGGGGCTATCGCTATCTGATTGTGCCCAAAGTATCCGTCAAGCAGACAATAAAATTCATGACCAGCTAATCGATCTAACATTTGATCAATGAAGGGTAAAAGGAAGTGGTCTTTCCTGGTGGCCTTGTTTAGTTTCCTATAATCCATGCAAACTCGCCAACCAGTGATAGTCCTAGTAGGAATGAGCTCATTATTTTCATTCTCAATCACTGTCATCCCTCCCTTCTTAGGGACACATTGTACTGGGCTCACCCAGGCACTATCAGAAATGGGATAGATGATCCCTGCATCTAACCACTTAATGATCTCCTTCTTGACAACTGCTTTCATTACAGGGTTCAATCGACGCTGGTGCTCTATGGATGACCTATACCCCTCCTCCAATAGTATCTTATGCATACAGATAGAGGGACTAATACCCTTAAGGTCAAAGATAGACCAACATATAACCTTCTGATGCTCTCTCAAAACTTGTAATTTTGCTTCCTGATCATTGGAGAGAGCAGCAGATACTATTACTGATCGTGTGGAGGATTCACCTAAGTAAGCATACTTAAGGTGCGAGGGTAAAGGTTTTAGCTCTAATGCTGGAGGATCACTAGTGGATGAAAAGATATTTGAAGCTGGAATAGATGAATGGTCTAGTGTCTCAAATTGGGCAATTTCCTCAAAAGGAGTGACCTCTAATAATTGTAAAGTCTCGTAGACCTCATCATCATCTTCACTGTATTCTCTAAGATCAATAGATTTTACTAAGGAGGCTTCTAAAAGGTTTAAAGGATGGGTCTTGGAAAACTCCTCAGTAATGTCTTTATCCACTAAATCCATCCTAAAGCAATCGTGAGTCATCAGGGAACCTTAGAGAATTGAAAACATTAAACTTGACTTCCTGATCTTTAACTCTCATTGTTAACTCCCCCTTTTGTACATCTATTAAAGTTCTACCAGTCGCTAGGAATGGCCTGCCTAGTATAATTGAGACTTCCTTATCTTCCTCCATGTCCAACACGATAAAATCTGCAGGGAAAATAAACTTGTCCACTTTTACTAAGACATCCTCAATTACCCCCTTCGGATATTTAATTGATCGATCAGCCAACTGGAGGGTCACTGTGGTGGGCTTGGCATCCCCTATTCCTAACTTCTGATAGATAGACAAAGGCATCAAATTTATACTAGCTCCTAAATTGCACAAGGCTTTACCAAAGAATAAATTACCAATAGTGCATGGTATGGTAAAACTCTCGGGATCCTTGAGGTTGGGGGTAATCTCCTCTAGATAATGGCGCTACATTCCTCCATTAAGGCTACCGTCTCATAATCTTCCAATCTTCTTTTCCTAGAGAGGATGTCCTTCATAAACTTCACATAGCTTGGCATTTGCTCTAAGGCATCTGCGAAGGGAATGTTGATGTGAAGTTTCTTAAAAACCTCAAGGAATTTTGCAAATTGTTAGTCTAGTTTTTTATTTTAAAATCTCTGAGGAAAAGGGACTGGTGGTCTAACAGGAGGAGATGTAGTGGAAACTTTTGTAGCTTCAGAGTATAAAGAAGGTGGTGACAAAGAAACAGGTAAAGGTAAAGAAATGCCTGGCTTTGTTTCCTTTGCAGCTTGATTTTTTGATTCCTGCCCCTTTTGAGAGTCTTCATTAGAACCTATGGGTTTTTCAACTATGGGTTGGTCAGGGCTGGACTTAACTGGTGGAGTTACTAGCTCTTTGCCACTCCTAAGGGTGATGGCTTTCACATGTTCCTTCCCTTCCCTTTGCCTAATAGGATTGGGTTCAGTGTTACTAGGAAGGGTCCCTTAAGGACGTTGAGTAAGAGCGTTTGCTATTTGTCCCACCTGAACCTCTAGGTTCTTAATTGAAGCTGCTTGATTTTGCAAGATTGTTGTGAACATTTCCTCCAGCGAGGTTTTCTTATTAGATGCCGGTAAGTGCTGGGGTTGTGGTGGTGGTGGTGGTTGATAGAAGTGGGATGGATGAGAATGATTAGGTGGATGATGTGTATTCTAAGGCGGTGGGTGGTGAGGAAATTGATGCTGTGGTGGTACCTGAACCTGTGGAGCTTGAAAACCTGGGGGTCCTACTGGTCTAGAATTAGAAGCTTGCCCTTGGTTTTGGCTCCAAGAAAAGTTAGGATGGCTCCTCCACCCTGGATTATAGGTGTTTGAAAAAGGGTTGTTTTGTTGCTTAGGGGCAACGTACTGAACCAATTCTAGGTTAAGTGGACACCTATCCACAGCGTGGGTACCACTACACAGATCACACAAGAGAAAAGGACTTTAAACAGAAAACACAGGGTTAGGATTGTTGGAAGGATTAGGTTGGGTACTGAGCGCCTCCACATTCTTTGTAAGATTGGCGATTTGAGAGGTTAAAGTGAACAGCGTGTCGAGCTCATATATACTCGTCGATTTCTTTGGCTATTGCCTTTCCGGGGACCATTGATAGTTGTTAGCCGCCATCTTATCTAGCAGCTCATAAGCCTTCTCCTCTGTTTTGCACATCAAGGCTCCACCCAAAGCAGCGTCCACTATGGTCCTATTTTGGCTTGTAAGTCCATTGTAGAAGGTCTGAACTTGCAGCCATAGAGGTAGGCCATGGTGAGGGCACTTCCAAAGAAGCTCCTTATAGCATTCCCATGTCTCGTAAAGAGATTCAGAGTCGTACTGGGCAAAGGAGGATATATCGCTATGGAGTCTGACCATTTTAGAGAGAGGGAAAAACTTGGTTAGAAATTGGTGGGCTAACTCGTCCCATGTAGAAATGGATCCTGGAGGCAGGGAGGTCAACCAGTGTCTCGTCCTATCCCTAAGTGAGAAGGGGAATAGTCTAAGTCTAAGTGCATCATCCGATAATCCATTGTGTTTGAACGTGTTGCACAAGTCCAAGAATTGCCCAAAGTGAGCATGTGGGTCATCGTGCGGAAGCCCACTGAACTGTAAAGATGTCCGGATCATCTAGAGAATGGAAGGCTTAATTTCAAAATTATTAGCAGGGACAGCTAGTGGCTAATGCCGGTATAATATCCTTCAATCGTCGGCACTGCATAATCTCCAACGGTCCTATTCTCCCTATTTTCTGCCATCGTGTTTTGCTGCAGAGCTATAAATTTCCTAGAATCCTTTCGAATTTTCCTAAGAGTTCGTTCAATTTCAGGATATAGAGGAAAGCAATCAAAACTCCAGGCTCTACGCATGCAAACATCAGAAAGTCCTTAGAATTTTTTTTTAAAGTTTTTTTTTAAACAATTTTCAATTTTTTTTATTTTAATTAATTGTGAGAAAATTAACTAAACTAAACTAAAGATCTAAATATTTACAGGCTAGAATTACACCTAAGTATAATTTCACCGATATTAATTAAGGACTAATTAAAACTTCCCCGGCAACGGACCCAAAAACTTGACACGCCCAAAATGTATTGTCCGCAAATGCACGAGTTGTACAAGTAATAATGGGATTTGAGTCCCGAGTTATCGTCCCACAGAGAAGTTGACTAGCCTAATTAACTATCAGTTAATCTTACCCTAGGTATATCCTAGCGAATTATGAATTTTTGATTATCGGTGGTCTACTAAGTTTCAAATTAAAAATACTGAAAATAATAAAACTATAAAATAAAGAAAATACTAAATAAA
The DNA here is from genome assembly GCA_033439115.1 of Firmiana major. Classification (NCBI taxonomy): domain Eukaryota; kingdom Viridiplantae; phylum Streptophyta; class Magnoliopsida; order Malvales; family Malvaceae; genus Firmiana; species Firmiana major. The sequence continues at coordinate 18,575,282 of CM065913.1, read as the reverse complement.
ATCGAGCAAAATTACTTACAGTGCTCCACGCAATTAGAATAAAAAGCCTACAAGAGAAATTAAAACAGTTAAAACAAATTAACACAATTAAAATAAAATGCAAATATGAAAATAACAAAGCAAGATTAATTAAACTACAATTAAACTAACCTAAAATGCAATTAAACTATTTAATCAAAATGCAATTTAAACTAAACTAAAAATTAATGAAAATAAAATCCTAGGAAATTAAGAAAATAACTAAAAAAAACAATAGGTCTAAAATATTAACTATAAACTACTCCTAATTATATCTAATTACTAATTTAACAATAAAACTTAACTAATGCATGTAACAAATTTAATCTAACTTAACTCTAAATAAAACACTTAACTAAATTTAAATCTTAAAACGTATATAATATAAAATTAACTTTTAACTAAAAATTAACTAAAGATTAAATTAATAACTTAAAACATTAGTTCTAACCTACAATTATCAATAAACCACTATTCTAAATAACAACTAATGAAACAACAATAAAAATGCAATAAACTTTAAATTAAACAAGTAAGGTGACATGGCGAAACATGGCCTTAAGTTTAAATTAACCAAGAATCGCTCCATTCACTGTTCATATATTCAATATTGCTCATTTTCATTTCCAGATGCTCTCGGTTTGTCCTCTGGTCCAAGCTGTTGTCTTCTATTCAGCTTCCATTCTCTGTCTGTCATGCACTACTGAGTCAGATACACACTGCAACTTACTCCAAGTTGCTCTAGCTTTCGCTGGTACCTTCCTGCAACCTATAACAACATTATTTCTGGCTAACGAACTAGCAGCAGTGCTGTCCTATCCCACTTGTCATCCAGCTGTACCCCGATTTTGTTAAAGGCTTCATTCCCGGTCTTCCTTGATCTAATGCTTCTGCTCCAAGCGTTATATTGGTTCTGCTCCAGGTTGCTATCGGTTCTGTCCATGTTGCTATCGGTTCTGTCCTGCTCCAAGCAGTGCTCATGGCTTGTCCAGGCTACTGCACAGGCCACTGTCCTCAAGCTGCTGCAACTGCTGTTCCTCGGTCTAATGCTTCTGCCACTAAACTGGAGATAGGTTCATGTCCGAGCATCATCCCTTTTGCTGAACTACTGCTACCATATCTCTAAAACAAATAAATAGTCACGAAAAAGTGAAAGAAAGATGTGAAAATGTATGGCTATGTCATGCTGTCCTACAACCACAATCATGCTCTTACAAAACAACAATACTTGATTATCTAAAGCTAAACTTGAAACAACACGAAACTAAGTAAACTATTAGCAAACCAGCAGAATCAGCACTATGAAAACATGGAAAAATGTACAATATCCAGCAAAACAGAAATAAACAATATGTGGAGGAATAAAATAGAGCACAATAGAGGCTGAAAATGAAGTAAACTTGCTGTCAAGAGTGAAACTCTACACCGAGTAATCATCTGCATTCTTTTCACAATCCAACAGTAAGTAACAATCAATAATCAAACTGAAATAAAATTACAGTGAATGAAATTGATGCAAGATGTAAGGAGATGCAGTAAAAATGGAAGGTAACTCTAAATGCAATCAAGAACTGAAACATAAAATGCATGCAAGTAAGAAAGAAAGAAAGAAAAGAAAGAAAAAGAAAACATAGAAAACCTGAAGATTGAAACCGAGATGAAATATATAAAATAGAAAACAAAAAAACTGCTGAAATTACACACTCAAACCCGTAGCTTCATCAACGTGAAAAAATCATCATCATCAGCTTACTTTATTCCAGCTCTTTAATGCCATGGTTCCACATTGCTTAAATGTGAAAAATGCTTAGCATTTGCCCACATTAAAGCACCAAAACCAAATAGCATAGAGGAAGGAAGAAGTGAGGAACCGAATACATAAAGAAAACAAACCGGGAGCAACTAAAGATAGGAAAATGGAAGCTATGTAATAGAGATGAAATAAAAGGAGAAAATGTCTTAAACAAACCGAGAAGCATAAAGGAATTTGATTTCCATAAAATAAAACTATTTAAGACTGGAAAATGAAGAACTTTCTTTCAACTTGAGTGCATTGAATCAACAATAAAGCAAAGAGATTGTAAAACCGAGAAGAACATGGAAAAATCACTATTCATTAAACCAATGTAAAGTTTTTAACAAAACAAGAGAAGAAAACTTTTACCAAGAACCTATTCGGAAATTCAAAACAAAGAAAGATTAGAAATTAACCTAAAAAAAACCTTTTTTATCCTAAAATTACATCCTCTTTCAATTGCCATCTTTTTCTATTTTTACACACACTTAGGGGTAAAATTGTAATTTTTCCATCCTAGATGAGTTGGCATTGTTTGGCCACTTGTCTTCACACCATTGGCTCCTTGAAAAATAATATTTCCATGTCATCTGTCCTTTTGTCCAATTGGATGTGCTAGGCTTGTGTTGTCCGCGCGGTCCAATCTCGATTTTAGCTCAATTTCGGTCCATTTTCTACCGAAATATTCAAAATTCATCCGGATTTAATTTATCTACAAACATGAGAATTCTAATTAAATAAAGGGGATAATTAACAAAATAAATTGGCAATTTAAATAATTAATTAGGAAATTAAGCACAAATAATTATATTTTCATAGAATTATCAATTATCTTCCCTGGCAACGACGCCAAAAACTTGACGGCGACTACACCGACTCGAAGTGACCTAGACGTATATCCGTAAGTGCATGGGTCGTACAAGTAATAATGGGATTTGAGTCTCGGATTATCGTCCCAGAGAAGCTGAATTGCCTAATTAACTATCGATTAATCTTACCCTAAGTATATCTTAGCAAATTATGAAGTTGTTGATGGGTGATCTATAAAGATGAAATTAAAAATACTAAAAACAATAAATATTATAAAATAAAAAAAGTAAACAGAGCTAAAATTACTTATAGAACTCCAAGAAATTAAAAGCAAATACCTACAAAAGATAATTAAAACAGTTAAAATTAATTAATGCAAATAAACTAAAATGCAAAATATGAAAATAAAGAAACAGAATTAATTAGACTAAAATTAAACCAACTTAAAATAAAATATGCATGTAATTATACTACTTAATAAAAATACAAATTAAGTTAACCTAAAGTCTAATAAAATAAAACTTCTATTAATCTAAAGAAATTCTTAAATCTAACTAAGAAATTAACTACCTATAAAATGATCCTAAATTAAATCTAACTCTAACTAATTAGTAACAATAATCTAAATAATGCATGAGAAATATTTCTGGATTTTTAATTTTAAGATGAATACTAAATTAAAAATACATGAAACAAATTTAATCTAAATTAATTCTAAATGTAACTCATAAAATTCTATACTAAAATTAAATCCTAAATCCTATTATATAAAATTAACTATTAATATAAATTAAAACTAAAAATTAAATTAACAAGCAAGGACACTAGAACTAACCTACCATTTTAATTTAACAATTTACCTAAGTTAACAACTAATAACGGATCAAAAGAATTAAACAAATTAATATAAAAACATGAAATGTAAAGTTTGCAAGGTGCATGAGTTAGCCAAACGTGGCCTTGCACTGTTTCAATCAGTAGCCTGTCACCCTACCATACTACACCTTACAATCCCATTCTTCACTCATGCCACCATGTTCCTGCACTTAGTGCCAACGGTCAGCTTGCCATGCTCTAACCTGCCAGTTCAACCATTATCTCGCCAAGTCCTGCTTCTACTGTCCGCTGCACATCCTCGTCTTGCCCAGCTCAGGTGCTGTCTACTACTATTTCCTAGACTATCTGGCGTTGCTCAGCATCAGCTTCATTTCCTACAAGCTACAACACAAAGTAAAAAGAATGCACAAACAGCTAGCTGTACTGACATTCTCTGCTCTTTCCCCTTGCAGTGTGTCACTGCAGATGCCTTTGGATCAGCTTCCTGTGTCCTCAGTGGCACACACCTTGCGTTGCTTGTACCAGCACTCACACCCGAGTATCACAACCTCCAATCCTGAAGAACTTCAATCCAGTTGCAGCTCTATTTTATCACCAATCCAGTGCTGCTCAGAAATGGCTAAGTCACGGTCTGGACTTTATCAACAAACAAACATAATGCAAAACAACAGAAAACACAAGTTGAGAAAATGTGTAATATGAAAATAGAATCTAAATGGAGCACAACAACTTAAGTAAATTGAAACTAGAGACTAAAACAAAAGAAAAAAATTTAAGGAAATGAAAAGTAAATAAAACTTGGAACAGGGGAGAACTGAGGGAAGCTCATGCTACTACTGCTGCTTTGCTCTCGGGTTGCTGTTGTAGCCACCATTCACATCGAGTTCAGCAACTAACACTGAGACCTGAAAGTAAAGGAGAAGAGCTGGGCAGTAATGGAGCAAGACCGCATTGGGCTTGGTCACATCACCAGTTAGCTTCCTGCACAATCACTCTACTCCAGCTATTGCTCAGTTTTCTCACTTGGCTCATGAAATCAAATCAACTAACCACAACTGAGGAAATAAAGATACTTCAACAATAATATAACTTGAATAGTGGTGAATGGTGTAAGCGAAGAAGAAAAATAATATAGAAAAATTAAATCATGACTTCCTTGGGTCTACCAGGAAAAGAAAAAAGAAGGAACAAAATTTAACCTAACCATAACATAAATCAGACCGTGATGTATGGTGCATTTCAAAAGAAAATAACACAAGTTGGATAAAAAGGATTAAGCGAGGGACACCAAGCTTGAGAATACAACAAAGGGATGAACGATATAGCTGTTGTTCATCAGCTCAAACGCCCCCGAATCCATCGAAATGAACAAAAAAAATGAAAAATAAACTAGTGGAAGAAGAGAAATAGAACATGCCATTGAAGAAATTTCTTTGAGTTGTCATGAACAGTAAAAATACTAGAATAAAATGGTGGCTAAGATAATAACTAATGAGAAAGTTTCTAAAAACAAGGAAAATAAAACTAAAACTATTCCACATATGCTACTTCTCTTTCAATTGCTATCATGTTCTATTTATACACACACTTAGGGGTACAGTGGTAATTTTCCATCCTAGATGAGTTGGCATTGTTTGGCCACTTGTCTTCATTTTATTTGCTGCAGAGTAGATATTTCCACGTCATCTGTCTTCTAGTACACTTAGCTGTGCGATGTGGCCTGACGTGTGTCTTCCAGAAAGTTGGCACGGTGTCCGTCGATCTTATCGTTTCAGAGCGAATAAAATACTAACACCCGGCATCCCACTTGTCCAGATGACTGTTGACTCAGTCTGCAAATTGGAAGTGGTCCAGTTTCCTTTAGCCCATTTTTAGCCCATTTTTGATTGAAACGATTAAGTTTCATCTGGATTTAATTTACCAGCACATTAAAGAATTTTAATTAAATAAAGGGGATAATTATTAAAATAAATTGGGGATTTAAATAATTAATTAGGAAATTAAGCATAAATAATTCTATTAAAAATAGAATTATCACAGCCCGAAAGCGTGGAAAATAGGGCAAATTTAAATTTTTTTTCTTAAAACAAAACTAATAACTCTGGGTGTATTCCTGTGCTGTGTCATGTGCTCACTTACGTTTTAACACTAGTCATTATACCCAAGATCATACAACTCATACTTAATGAAATCAATTACGTAATATCCTAACAGAATAAACCCATAAGTCTCAAATCATCTTTTATATTTCAACCTAATTACATCCCAAAATACTCATTACAAGCGTTTGTAGTACAGCATTGTCTAGATACAAAATAAACTGAAGTATACTTAAGCTTGTACAAGCGAGAGCCTGGGGAGAACCTTTGCACCAGTCTATATCACGTCCGCGGCAGGCTCTATCTCACTTACTTCAAATAATCTGGAGGGGGGGAGGAAAAATAGTGAGCTCTCAAAACACTCAGTAAGGATGATAAGGGAAGTTATTGAAATCATCATCACAAACACAATATGATGGAAATAATGAGCATGCATGTCACACCCCATTTCTGGGAACCCTTCTATCCATACTTACTCTACTACGGTTGGGCTGTGAGAAGATGCAAGTACTAAAATTCATACATTTACAGCGGAAGATTTAAAATTTTAATTCACACTCCAAGGTGTGTGTGTGTGTAGATATACAAAATCAGTTGTATAAATACAGTGTGCTTACATATCATCCCATAATACTGTTTACAATTCCAAGATATAACTGTGCGATACAATAAATTAGATACAAACAAATCCTATACCTTTGCGGAATTGTGGAGCTATTCAACACAAAAGATCTAGAGACCACCACTCTCTTACTTCTCAGTACCTGGAGGGGGGAAATAGCGGGATGAGCAAACCACAGCTCAGTAAGGAAATGAATGCTAGCAGGTAGATATCGTACTACCTACATAGCCCATGCATGTATAAACCAAAACCATGTTTTCATTATAAATGGAAATATCATACGAAAAATGCATTTAAACATATTTTTCTCAATAGTATTTTCGTGTAAATCAAATATATCAAGATTCCATTTAAAACATGCTCATATATAGTGCCTTCACTGCATAAATGTGAAATCAGAGATTTATCAAAAACACAAAATCTCTTTCTTTTCAAATCACTCTTTCCCGCAAATCTCTTTCTTTTCTGAGATTGTCTCTGTTTCTCGAATCTCTGAGACAGGCATGGAATTTTCGGCAATCAAATATCCATGACATATGGCCATAGTCAGTCATTCCAGGCCTCACTGATCAGGTGTGCATAGGGCATCACTTCGCCTGAAGGGGGATGGGTCAGTCCTGCCCTCCGGCTCATCTCAATCAACCTTATCTCCTCATATACTCACGGTAAGGATACGCCGTGTGTCATCTACGCGATACTCGTACTCACGTGCACCCAGCATGTACATAGTATACCAACGGACAACTACACTATACTACGTACGATCGTAGACCCAAGTCCATACTTCAACTCTGATGGACTTTTCATCCTGAACCATGTCTCATATACCAGGTGAGCACGTAGTGTGACACACAGTCATCGCAAGGCTCCAGCGCGATACGATTTATCGTTAAGGCCCAACCCATTCAAGTGGTCGGCGGTTGGTATCCCCTTGGGTCCCAGACACCCAGGTTTACCTCAACTCAATAAAATAGGTGCGAGCAAAGCTCCCGCACTTTCTCAAAACCATCGTGTGTGTTAAACTCCAACACGACACATCAAAACCATATAAACAAGTGCGAGCTAACACTCCAGCACATAGTCAAAATCATTAAAATGGGTGTGAGCTAGAGCTTCAACACCAAATCTCATCTCAAATCTGATAGATGGCTATTTTCTCTTTTTAAAACTCAAAACATGTTTATTCATGCAGCATGCCTCTTCATGCTAAAACATGTAAAATTAGCCAACCTATTATCAACATTTCTCAATCATCAATATCAATATAAAATTGACAAAAAACATTGAAAACATGCATATCATGCTATTTCCTTACCCTATCCCATTTCTCAATATATATACATCATAGTACTTTTCATACTTCCGTATCATTTCATAGAATTATAGTATCGTACTAATTCTAGCAATATATCTACGAAATTGCCGAAAAATATGCACGAACATCTCTATAGCTAACACACAGTCCCTTACCTCGCTTTACTTGTGTGCAACTATCCTCCTCTATGCTTCTCGCGATCTCATCTCAACTTGCTTCGGCGTATCCTCCGAAACTGAAATTCGTCCATCAAACACTTGAGTTAACATTTCCAACTCTTGTTCAACTAAGCATTTATCTAATGCCTTAAATATACATTTTACCCCTTGTGGTAAATCTCATAATTTTATCCCAATATCAACATACCCAAACCATGCCCACAACATAATCATCCTCTCAAGATATCTCATTCATCATTAACACTTCTACATTCCACTTTCTCACACTAGACCATTTCTAAGTTATATTTATTTCATGCCATTCTAGGTAGTTCTACCCACAATGTGCACACCCAATCAACTTTATAATCATTAACTAGACCAATGTACTTGGATTTGTGCACTAGAACTTACCTCCTTAGATTTCCTCTTTGCTCCAATTAGAAATGCCCTTTATTCCTTCAATCCGACTAATGGGAAAATACCTCTAAACTTTGTTGTTCTTCTCTTTGACGTGAACAACTTTGTCTCTAATAGCTTTCCCTTAAATCTTACTGAAAATGGCTGGATTTAGGAGTGAGAAAGCTAGGTTTTTGAGTTGAAGTGAAAAGAAATGGTTTATCTCGCAATCTACAGATCCAACTGCTCCTATTTATAGATTTAACTTGATGAGATCGATCTTCCTTGGGTGGAGATCGATCTGGTCCTCTAAAAATCCCTCTTTTCTAAGATATTTTAAAGGCAGCAGATCGATCTGTCGAGGCTTGAGATCGATTTGCTGTCAAACAGAAACTTAAGGAGATCGATCTGGTCTTAGGGGAGATCGATTTGCTTCCAACCCGAGAGCTAAGGAGATCGATCTGATTCCTTTGGAGATCGATCTGCTCCATTCCATTACTCACATAAGAGCATTCTGGCTCTTCCAGATCGATCTCTCATCCTATGAGATTGATCTGGCCTTCATATTTCCAGATTTTTTGCAGTTTTTCTGCAACAACTTCATTCAAAACTTCCTCCATTTAACTCCATAGTCCTTTCCTCATTCATCCCTCCTTGAGACTTAAAAATGCCATCCAATCACACTTAACACGTATTAAAACTTATGGGCAATCTTTGTATAACCAAATATACACGGTATTGCCCGAATGGAAGTATGCAACTTATGTAAATCTTTCCTTCCATTTTACCACACTACTCATATTCCATTTCATTCACATTCTTCTCATGTTTAAGTTCATTTCTTCCTACTCATTCATAATGCAACTTGTACGTATAATCACGATTCTTATTACAAGCGCGTACATTATCTTATGGACTTACATTGCATATACATCACATTACAAATGTATCATCATACTTATGATTTCATTTACATTTTTATGTTCCTATATATAGCTATACATATACGGGGTCTCACATTCTCCCCCACTTTGAGGATTTGGTCCTTCAAATTCGAGCTAATTCAATCTGTGAATAACTTGGGATAGTTTTCCCTCATCAAACTTTTCAGTTACCATGTGGCCTCTTCCACAGTGTGATGTTGCCATAAAACCTTAACCAATGAAATCGTCTTGTTTCGCAACACCTTCTCTTTTCTGTCCAATATTCGGATCGATCTCTCAACATACGACATATTCTCCTTGAGCTCCAACGGCTCATAGCTAATTACATGTGTCGGATCTGGGTAGTACTTTCGAAGTATAGAAATGTGGAAGACATTATGGACTTCTGCTAGCTCAAGTGGCAAGGCTAGCCTATATGCTCTATCTCCCACTCTATCCAAAATCTCAAAGGGACCAATGTAACGAGGACTTAATTTTCCTTTCTTCCCAAACCTCGTTATTCCCTTAGAAGGAGATACTTTTAAAAATACAGACTCACCAACATCAAACTCAAGTGGTCTTCGTCTCCTATCAATGTAGCTCTTTTGTCGACTTTGAGCTGTTTGCAGCCTCTCGCATATTATCTGAACATCCTCGGAGGCTTGTTTAACCAAATCGGGAGCAAGCAACTGTCTGTCACAAACTTCTTCCCAACCAATGGACGATTATCATCTACGATCGTATAGTGCCTCATAAGGGACCATACCAAGACTTGAGTGATAATTGTTATCGTATGCGAACTCAATCAATGGCAAGTGATCATCCCATGAGCCTCTAAAATCCAACACACACGGTCTCAACATATCCTCCAGGGTCTATATAGTCCTCTCTGACTGACCATCTGTTTGAGGATGAAAAGCGGTGCTAAAACTCAACTGGATCCCCATCGCTTCCTGAAAATGTCCCCAAAAGTGGGAAGTGAAGCGGGCATCCCAATCAGAAATAACACTCACTGGGACTCCATGCAACCTCACTATTTCTCATACATATAGGTTCGTTAGTGCACTCAATGTATCTGTAGATCTCATGGCTAAGAAGTGTGCCGATTTCGTTAACCGATCTACTATCACCCATATCGCATTATGGTTCTTACAGGTTCTCGGTAGCCCCATCACAAAATCCATGGTGACATGCTCCCACTTCCATGTTGGTATCGATAGAGGTTGTAATAATCCTCCTGGTTTCTGATGTTCAACTTTTACTTGCTAACAAATGAGACATCTAGAGGCATACTCAGCTATGTCTCTCTTCATTCCAGACCACCAATATACCTTTCGAAGATTTTGATACATCTTACTACTCCCCGGGTGTATCATATATCTCGACGAGTGAGCCTCTGATAAGATCAGCTTCTTCAGCTCTAAATCCTTAGGAACATATATTCTATCTCCAAACCTTAGTATTCCATCTGAACTTAATATAAAATATGCACTTTTCCTCTTTAGAATTTGGCTAATCATGTTAATACACCATTGATCAATTCGCTGAGCTTGTCGGATTGTCTCAATCAACTCCGGTTCTAATCTCAAGCTAGCAATAATCCCATAGTTGTCAATCTCAGTTAAGGTCATATCCAGACTAAGGTTCGTGAATTGTTCCAACAACTCGTGCTCTCTAACCATCATATGTGATACCAACCCGAGACTCTTCCGACTCAATGCATCGGTAACCATATTTGCCTTCCCTGAGTGATATAAGATCTCACAATCATAGTCCTTGAGGAGTTCTAACCACCTCCTCTGTCTCATAGTTAACTCTTTCTGTGAGAATAGATATTTTAGACTCTTGTGATCCGTAAAGATCTGAAATCTCTCACCATATAAGTAGTGGCGCCATATCTTCAACGCAAACACTACGGCCGCTAACTCCAAATAGTGAGTGAGGTAGTTCTTCTCATGATGTTTCAGCTGTCTAGATCCATAAGCTACTACCCTTCCATCTTGCATCAAAACACAACCTAGTCCTTGATGCGAAGCATCTGTATACATAGAGTAATTCCCTAAACTATTAGGGATGATAAGAACTGGTGCGGTGGTTAATCTGCGTTTAAGTTCCTTGAAACTCCTCTCACAAGCTTCATCCCATGAAAACTTCACACTCTTTCTAGTAAGACTTGTCAATGGAGCAGCTAATCTAGAGAAACCCTCTACAAATCTCCTGTAGTAACCAGTCAAACCCAGAAAGCTTCTGATCCTGTGACTGTCATAGGTTGTTCCCACTGAACAACGGCCTCAATCTTGGATGGATCTACTGACACCCCATCCTTTGATACAACATGGCCTAGAAAAAAAAATTTGTTTGACCAAAAAGTCACATTTACTAAGCTTGGCATATAACCTTCTCTCTCGGAGGGTCTGCAAATTAATCCTCAAGTGCTGCTCATGCTCTTCTTTGGACCTTCAATACACCAACATATCATCAATGAAAACAATCACGAACTGTTCTAGGTATGGCTTGAATACTTCATTCATTAGAGCCATAAAAGCTGTCGGTGCATTGGTCAACCCAAAAGGCATCACTAGGAATTCGTAATGGCTATAGCGGGTACGAAATGCTGTCTTGGGCACATCCTCCTTTCGAATCTTCAATTGATGATACCCAGACCTCAAATCTATCTTGAAGAAGATCAGTGCTCCCCGAAGCTGATCCAATAAATCGTCAATGTGTGGTAAGGGGTACTTGTTCTTGATGGTAGCCTTGTTTAACATCCGATAGTCAATGCACAACCTAAGGCTCCCATCTCTCTTCTTCACAAACAATACCGAGGCTCCCCATGGTGAGACGCTCGCTCTTATGAACCCCTTCTCTAGCAACTCTTGCAGCTGTTTCCTTAATTCCTCTAGCTCAACTGGAGCCATCCTATATGGTAACTTGGATATTGGTTCGGTTCCAGGTGTTAAGTCTATACCGAATTCCATTTCTCTATCGGGTGGCAATCTTGGCAGATCATCTGGAAAGACATCAGGGAATTCTCTGACCACTGGGATGTCCTCCATATCCAGATGTACTTTGTTCAAATCCACCACATAAGCAACAAAACCTTCAAAACAACACTCAAGTCATTTATACCAAAGTACTTTACTTAACACAAAATTTAAGATTTCATTTCTTCTCTTAAAATCTTACAACACATTCTTCAGCTAGAGAAAACTTAATGGACTTGGAACGACAGTCTATGACAGCATAATTGGTAGCTAACCAATCCATTCCTAAGATTACATTAATGTCATACATATTTAATAAAATCAGGTTGGCTGTCATCCACTTATCTCCTACCCTCACTTTACAATCTTTATACACTTGCTCAACTAATTGGCTAACTCTCATTGGAGTACTTATTAGTAAAGTCCTACTCAAGTATGTGGGTTCTACAAAATGTTTTAACTTTGATGCATATATAGGTGATATAAAGGAATGCGTAGCATCAGAATCAAACAAAGCTATGACCCCTATATTGAAAATCAAGATTGTACCTTTTATCACTTCAGAAGAGGTATCAGTCGATGCCTGGTCTATCGCATAAACCTGCCTTGACCCATAACTTGTTTTCCCTTTTCTTCAGTCGAGGCTTTCTTTCTTGCAGGAGGTGCAACTGTAGGAACCCTTTCTGGCTCTTTACCCCTCTGTGGAATTACCTCAACTATCTCTGAGCACTCTCTGGCATAATGTCCAAATTTACCACATCTGAAGCATCGGGTACCCTGAAGATGACATGGCCTACCACCATGGTATCGACCACATAGTCTGCACTGATCTGTAGTCGGTCGAGGTCCACCAATCACTATACCACTGGCTGGTGTCTGAGTCAGAGGCATAAAAGGTCTAGCAACCTTTTTCTAGAACTCATCTGCCTCTCTCCGACGCTTACTCATGAATTTTTGACTAAATTTGGCACTCTTGCCATCTCTCAGCTTCCTAGGACCCTTGTCCTTACCCCAACTAAACTCCGAAGTCTGTAAGTCATAATCTTGCTCACATAACTAGGCCAGTCGTATAGCCTCTCTATATCTAGCGACATCAAATGGGGCCAACTTTGCTTGGATCGAAGGCCTCAGTCTATCTACAAATCTACGGACTCTGATAGCCTCACTCCTGATCGAGTTTAGATCATATCGACCCAGTGAAGTGAATTGTGACTCGTACTAATCAACTGTTCAATTCCCTTGAGTTAGATTTAGAAATTTTATCTGTAGCCTACGTCGAGCAGTATCGGGGATGTATTGCTCTCTGAAAACACCCAAGAACATATCTCAAGTGATAGCCATACCTTAAGCTCTCAATATCGGCCTAGTCGACTTCCACCAGTGCTTTGCTTCGCCTCTCAATATAAAGGCCGCAAGCGCTACTCTCTCCGTAGCTGAACATCTACAGAAGTCGAATAAGTTCTCTATCTGACTGATCCGGTCCTCAGCCACTATCGGATCCTTTACCCCGCTAAACAAAGGAGGCTTAAAGTCCATAAAATGCCTTAATCTCTCCATATCATAGTCATATCCATACCCCAAATCATTATCATATTGCTGTAGGGCTACTAGAGGAGGTACTGGTCGAATATGAGGTTCTCGTGGCCTAACCGGTTCAGCTTATGCAGGTGCAACATTCTCAGGTTCATGTGCAGCTGCTGGGGGATTCGGTGCAGCCTGTCCCGCTGTAACAAGTGTACCCTCAAACCTAGCCATGATCTGACCCATCATGGTCATCATCGTGTGCATGTCTTCATCCAATCGGGCTATTCGAGGATCCTCTATCTGTTCCTGGGGCTCATGACTAGAGGATGATCTACTGTGCCTCTCAGTCCTATCATTTCGCCCTAGAGCTCGAGCTCTCTCCCCTCTTGCGGTGTCTCTCAGGCATAACTCACTAGCCTGATAACTTTCTCGCGTTATAACAAACATTTAATTCACTACCAGCTCCGTACACACATTTGTATCTAAATATCGCACAGTAACTTGGGGATGTATGTTTTCTTAGTCCTAAACATCGACTCACATCAGACCAACCATGCTCTGATACCAAATCTGTCACACCCCACTTCTGGAAACCCTTCTATCCATACTTACTCTACTACGGTTGGGCTGTGAGAAGATGCAAGTACTAAAATTCATACATTTACAGCAGAAGATTTAAAATTTTAATTCACACTCCCAAGTGTGTGTGTAGATATAAAAAATCAGTTGTATAAATACAATGTGCTTACATATCATCCCCATAATACTGTTTACAATTCCAAGATATAGATGTACGATACAATAAATTAGATACAAAATACTCGTGTATACAAATCTTATACCTTTGCGAAATTGTGGGAGCTGTTCAACACAAAAGATTTAGAGACCACCACTCTCTTACTTCTCAGTACCTGAAGGGGGAAAATAATGGGATGAGCAAGCCACAGCTCAGTAAGGAAATGAATGCTAGTAGGTAGATATCGTACTACCTACATAGCCCATGCATGTATAAACCAAAACCATGTTTTCATTATAAATGGAAATATCATACGAAAAATGCATTTAAACATATTTTTCTCAATAGCATTTTCGTGTAAATCAAATATATCAAGCTTCCATTTAAAACATGCTCATAAATTGTGCCCTCACGACACAAATGTGAAATCAGAGATTTATCAAAAACACAAAATCTCTTTCTTTTCTCAAATCACTCTTTCTCGTAAATCTCTTTCTTTTCTGAGATTGTCTCTGTTTCTCGAATCTCTGAGACAGGCATGGAATTTTGGACAAACAAATATCCACGACATATGGCCATAGTCACTGATCCCAAGCCTCACTGATCAGGTGTGCACAGGGTATCACTTTGCCTGAAGGGGGATGGATCAGTCTTGCCCTCCGGCTCATCTCAATCAACCTCATCTCCTCATATACTCACGGTAAGGATACGCCGTGTGTCATCTACGTGATACTCGTACTCATGTGTACCCAGCACAGTACATAGTATACCAACGGACAACTACATTGTACTACATACGACCGTAGACCCAAGTCCATACTCCAACTCCAATGGACTTTTCATCTTGAACCATGTCTCATATACCAAGCGAGCAAGCAGCGTGACACACAGTCATCGCAAGGCTCCAGCGCGGTACGATTTATTGTTAAGGCCCAGTCCGTTCAAATGGCCGTCGATTGGTATCCCCTTGGGTCCCAGACCCCCAGGTTTACCTCAACTTAATAAAAATAGGTGCGAGCAAACCTCCCGCACTTTCTCAAAACCATCGTAAGAGTTAAACTCCAGCACGACACATCATAAGCATATAAACAAGTGCGAGCTAAACTCCAGCACATAGACAAAGTCATTAAAATGGGTGTGAGCTAGAGCTTCAACACCAAATCTCGTCTTAAATCTGATAGATGGCTATTTTCTCTTTTTAAAACTCAAAACATGTTTATTCATGCAGCATGCCTCTTCATGCTAAAACATGTAAAATTAGCCAACCTATTATCAACATTTCTCAATCATCAATATCAGTATAAAATTGAGAAAAAACATTGAAAACATGCATATCATGCTATTTCCTTACCCTATCCCATTTCTCAATACATATATACATCATAGTACTTTTCATACTTCCGTATCATTTCATAGAATTATAGTATCATACTAATTCTAGCAATATATCTATGAAATTGTCGAAAAATACTCACGAACATCTCTATAGCTAACACACAGTCCCTTACCTCGCTTTACTTGTGTGCAACTATCCTCCTTTATGCTTCTCGCGTTCTTATCTCGACTTGCTTCGGCGTATCATTTGAAACTGAAATTCATCCATCAAACACTTGAGTTAACGTTTCTAACTCTTGTTCAACTAAGCATTTATCTAATGCCTTAAATATACATTTTACCCCTTGTGGTAAATCTCATAATTTTATCCCAATATCAACATACCCAAACCATGCCCACAACATAATCATCCTCTCAAGATATCTCATTCATCATTAACACTTCTACATTCCACTTTCTCACACTAGACCATTTCTAAGTTATTTTCATTTCATGCCATTCTAGGTAGTTCTACCCACAATGTGCACACCTAATCAACTTCATAATCATTAACTAGACCAATGTACTTGGATTTGTGCACTAGAACTTACCTCCTTAGATTTCCTCGTTGCTCCAGTTACAAATGCCCTTTATTCCTTCAATCCGACAAATAGGGAAATGCCTCTAAACTTTGTTGTTCTTCTATTTGACATGAACAACTTCGTTTCTAATAGCTTTCCCTCAAATCTTACTAAAAATGGCTGGATTTAGGAGTGAGAAAGCTAGGTTTTTGAGTTGAAGTGAAAAGAAATGGTTTATCTCGTAATCTGCAGATCCAACTGCTCTTATTTATAGATTTAACTTGATGAGATCGATCTTCCTTGGGTGGAGATCGATCTGGTCCTCTAAAAATCCCTCTTTTCTAAGACATTTTAAAGGCAGGAGATCGATCTGTCGAGGCTTGAGATAGATTTGCTTTCAAACAGAAACTTAAGGAGATCGATCTGGTCTTAGGGGAGATCAATCTGCTTCCAACCCAAGAGCTAAGGAGATCGATCTGATTCCTTTGGAGATCGATCTGCTCCATTCCATTACTCACATAAGAGCATTCTGGCTCTTCCAGATCGATCTCTTATCCTATGAGATCGATCTGACCTTCATATTTCCAGATTTTTTGTAGTTTTTCTACAACAACTTCATTCAAAACTTCCTCCATTTACCTCCATAGTCCTTTCCTCATTCATCTATCCTTGAGACTTAAAAATGCCATCCAATCACACTTAGCACGTATTAAAACTTGTGGGCAATCTTTGTATAACCAAATATACACGATATTGTCCGAATGGAAGTATACAACTTATGTAAATCTTTCCTTCCATTTTACCACACTACTCATATTCCATTTCATTCACATTCTTCTCGTGTTTAAGTTCATTTCTTCCTACTCATTCATAATGCAACTTGTACGTATAATCACGATTCTTATTACAAGTGCGTACATTATCTTATGGACTTACATTGCATATACATCACATTACAAATGTATCATCATACTTATGATTTCATTTACATTTTTATGTTCCTATATACAGCTATACATATACGGGATCTCACAATGCAGGTCGTTATAGAAATAACTGTCTAAAACAATGTCAAAAAATAAAGCACGTGATAAAAATCACCAATCACATTATATCAAATCTCATAGCATGATATAAATCACAGTAGTAAAATTCACATCATCATTAATTAAATCGAGATTAGGCATTTATAAAGCTCATATGAAATCAACGTCACAGCACATCAAAACAATTGAACTCGCCCTTAGGTGGATGTCCCCAATCGAGGGATTTCGTCGACAATAATAAACACATTAGGCCATGGTTCGCTGTAGACTTGATCAGAATCGTACAGCCGTCGATTTTTTACATGCTATCAAAGAAATGCCACCCATCGCTATTGTGGAGCGGGGTCATCTGACGTCACTAGGATAGAGTCGTCAGTCTTATGTGCTACTAGAGCACTGTCCGGCCTTACATGCTACAAGAGCAAAGCCCGATGTGTATCTCATGACAAGCCATAGTCTCAGTAAAAATTGTTTTGCCTTCACGTAGAGCTCATAATGGTTATCACAAAACCTATTTCGATTATAACACATTGTGTTCACATTTACACAAAACTCATCAAATCGAGCTCAAACCGACAAAACACTCACACAGTAAAAACATGCCATTGTTGTATATAAATCGTTTTACCCTCATGTAGAGCACATGATGGTTACCACAAAAACCCATTTTGGTTTTAAACCACATGTTTTCACAATTTCACAACTCATATCAAAATCGAGCTCAAACTGGTAAAACACTCACACATTTATCAACACATCATATCATCTTATAAAACATGCTCATTCATCAAACTCCTTTTCATGTTCTTAAAATGTTTTCATTCACCAGAAAGCGCACAAGCATAAATGGTTTATTTCCCTTACCTCTTGCATCTTGAGTGGTACACTATCCTCGATTCTCAAACTAGCCTCGTTTCCCGTATTGGATTCTCGAGCTGTCTACACACATCATTAACCTATCACTATACATCATTTTCATTTTCCATCTCTTTCTCTTACTCATTCTAACTCAACATTGTCTCACAATTCTTTCTACATCTTAATGAACATTTGGTTAACTCATAACCATCACAAAACATCCAAATTAAATTTTTTAACTAAACCTATTTGTTAGTTTCTTCATGCCTTAAACATCTCTAACTAAATGTATAAACATATATGTGCATTTATTCATAAATATACCCAATGATACTGCTTAAACCAAGGATCTTATGAGCTTACCTAGCTTGTCCTCTCTTGACCAAGTTGTAAAATGCTTTTCTCTTCCTATTGCTCAAGCCCACCGTTGGTTTTCTAGTATGTTGTTCTCCTTACCAAGAGGAACAACTTTGTCTCTTACCCTTTTGTCTAATTTTGTCTAGAAGAGGGTGAATCTTAGAAAGAGAAAGCTTGGTTTGGGTGAAATAAGTGAAGATTTAGGTTGCTGAGAGAGAAAAGGCTCAGTTTCTAGGCAAAATCTCGTGTTCCTTATATAGACAGGGCTTATGAGATCGATCTGGTATTGAAGGAGATCAATCTCTGCTCGATTCAACTGCTTCAAACTGCTCCCTTAATAACTATAAGATCGATCTGGTTGACGGTGGAGATCTATATGCTCCTCATAAGAAAAATAAGTGGAGATCGATCAAGCTTTGAATTAGGGATCGATCTCTTCTAGGCCGAGAGTTAAGGAGATCGATCGGCCCTTGTGATAGGATCGATCCTTGCTAGACAGAGGCATTAGGAGATCGATCTGCCTATCTTTATTTGCACGTTTTTCTGTATTCTGGAGTTATGGGATCGATCTCTCATCCTTGGAGATCGATCTGGCCTTCACAGATTCTGTTGCTGCTGCATCAATTATAGGAAACCCAATGCAAAGCTCACCATAATCTACTCCATAGGCCATACTTCAATCCATACACATTTAAGACTTGAAAAATTCATCCCTTTATACTTCATTAAATTTAAAACTTACGTGTACATCAACATATCATAATTACATTCACCAAATTACAATTCTCACTTAGCAAAACTCATAAAATTTACAGTTCTCACAATACATATCATGAAGATCTAGTGTGAGTATTACTCTAGCACCAATGGTGTGGAAAACATACAAAATCCAGTGCGAGCTATGCTTTAGCACGATTGGTTTTCACACAAGTCGATAGATAGCTTATTTCAATTGAAATTCACTCAATGAAATCAAATCGGCACTATAACGTGCTAGTTTCACATATAACATGAAAACATTAGCCAATCTATCTATGCAACTATCAAACAATGTCAAAACTAGTCACAAACATGCTTTCTAAGCTTTTTACCCTTAATTATGGTGAAATCACAATTCTACCATGTTGGTTCTGACCGAAATTTTCCATATTCGAAAATCCATATAAAATTTAAATACTCAAATATCTATCTGAAAGACATATATCTACCTCCAGCTACTCACAAAATTCCCTTACCTCTGATCACGTCACGTGATCTCATTTCCTCGGTGCTACTAAAACTTATAGTCTGATCAAGTCCCAGTATAAATTCCAGAGCTGTAGATAACCATTCACATCAGTATACCTGAATATACTTAATTGTCACTCGCCAGAATTTCAAATCAATACATTAGGCCTTTCCACACACATTTGGCCTTATTACATCTTATTTGACCTTACTCTTTCTTAAGTCCATTTCGATTTTACCATTCATTTCTCGAGAACCTATTAGACTCATCAAGTCTACTGATTCGAATTGAACTGGCATAAATCTCCCAATGCCTCAAGTTCATTATTTTCTCCCACTATGGCATTTCACCATGCATCTCATATACCTATTTCCATTCATCATCTCTTCCAACGCATGTATTTCACAAAACTATTTTGCAATCACATATACGTGCTTAATAACATCACTAGATGCTTAAATCATCATTTAATCCAAGCCTAATCAACTTTCTCTCATTTTCTCAAACTTTAGTTCATGGAGGATTAACATGTTCATGGGTGTTTTTAGCCAACAAAACATACATCAATCAACTCACCAAGATACCTATATTAACATACTTGAAGTTGGTGTATTGAAATCTTACCTAGCTTGATTTTTCTCTTTTTGCCAAATTGGGGGAAAATCACCTTGCTCCTTGAATCCTTGATTTCAACTTCTAGTTTTCAACTATATTGTTCTCCTCCTTACAAGGGACAACTTTACTGAAGCAAATCTCTCTCAAAACTAATTGAAATTTGATGATTTTTGGAGTAAGAAAGTTAGGTTTTCACTTAGTTTCAACAGAGGATTTGGTTCATTTTAGGGAAAGAAGATGCAACAGTCAACTTTATATAGAATTGCTATGAAATTGATCTCCTAGCAGTGAGAGATTGATCTGCCCTATGTTTATATCTTCAGAATTCGACCTTTGGAAGGTAAGATCTATCTGCCTCATGGTATGAGATCGATCTTATCCCAATAGAATCATTTAGAGATTGATCTAGCCATTGAGAAGAGATCGATCTGTGCTATCCAAAACCTTTTAGAGATCGATCTGTCTCAACCGAAATTCATCCGAGATCAATCTACTTTGAATGAGGGATCAATCTCCCTCTTGCAGAATACTTGGTATTGTATTTTAAGGCGATGACATCGATCTCCCCTTGCTAATGAGATCGATCTGCCCTTCATCTGCAGCATTCCTGCTACAAGTTTCTCAGAAATTCAAAGGTAAATTCATACTCATTTGCTTCACTACTCATTTTGCATTTCATTCACATTTGGAGCTTAAAAATATTCATTTCTTATGACTTATATCAAATGTAACTTGTCCGTACATCACGAAATCATAAAGAATACATATGAATTTACATATCTTACAATACTTAAGCATGTACTAAAGATAGTCTGAGAGGCTCAAATTCCACCAGTCTACTTAAGTACTTCGCAAGTAGCTGAGCAGTCTCACTACAGGTAAGGAAAAAGCTCAGTAAGGAAAACATTTAAAATAATCCTGACAACCCCAAAGTATATAGAAATTCAAGGTTAACATGTTTTTCAAAAGCTTTCGTACTTACTTTAATCAATTTGCGTAAGCTTACTTGCTTATTGTAGCAAAACAATATTTGTTTACTTACTTTGAGACAAAACATACATACATACATATTTAGTCAAATTCCACATACCAACTTACTTTCATAAAGCTTTTCTTACTTTCTTTCATAACTCAAAACATTCATGCATTAAAACATAAAGACTTGGCTAAATCCGTATAGTTATCATGCAGACAGAAGTATCATCCTTCGTAGAAGGAACAAAATACCGATGTCCATGGTAGGGGCTATAGACTGGATTGGGGTCGTACAGTAAAACAAGCATAGTATCTGAATAACTAGCACATAGCTAGAGCACGGGCACCATTGGCACTTACCGTGCAAGCACGATATCCTACAAAATAGGCACCACGTGTAGTGAGAACAAGCACCACAAAGGCGAAAAATAAGCACTATACAGCTGAAAAGAAACAAACACTATAGGTAGCAGAGTTGGGCACCACAGGTAGCGGGCATGACATGCATACAACATACACTATTGGGGTATCCTCTAGTCTCGAAAAATCTTACTTTCTTACTTATTTTCATACTTTCTTAAAAATCATATAATTTCCACTATAAAATATTAATGTATCTCACACTTATATATCATAGGTAAAAAAGTTTGGCTTCAGGATTAAAACGAGGTTTTGTTTCTTTCAGGGACTATACTGGAAAGTTTGGGTTTTCCAATATAAATTCCTTATTCACACATCCAATCATTTCATGAAATATAAACAGGTACAGGAAGTCATTACTACTTTAAATTGTATCCCTTACCTAAATGGAGTTGGGATAACACTAAATCACCGAGTCTCAAATTTACCTCGTTTTATGTATCAATACCTCGAGCTGCCCAAAACAGTTTCAAAACCATCAAATGATGCTCAAAATCATCTTAACATACTTAAACATACCTTAACTTACATAAATCCCACTATACTCAGCCATTTTACTAACTTTCCTTATTTTCTCGATTTTACTAATAAAAGTGTCGGTTTAAGCTATTTTCGATAATTTCTATTCTCTTAACTTTAAACTGTTAAACTTAATAACCTAAACACTTATTCAAGTCTCTAGTTATCATATGACAACTTATCAAATTTGCCAATTCTCACACTTTTCAATTTTTCACTAAACCGAGCAATAAACTGAACTTTTAGGTATTAATTTAACATTCTACAACATCAAATTCAACCAAATTTCATCTCTACCATGTCAAACAAGGGCTGGCCGAACCTACACATGCCACTAGAAATTATTTCTTCAATTTCTACTTAAGAAAAAATCATCAAAAATCACCAAACAACAACATATCTAACTATCATCATCTTCTATCAACTTCTCACCTACTTAGACCAACTTTAACCACTCCTTCTTGCTCTAACAAAAATTCTCAACTATAGATAAACATGTATGCAACTTAAAATCATCAAAAACGAGCTCCAAAACCAGCTAAGAACTTATAAACTTAAGTTTTCTCTTACCCTAAAAATAGGGAAAATTCTACCTCTATTCTTCTCTCTAGTTTTTCACCTAGCAAATGAGCTTATTTAAGGCTGGATTTTTTATATGTTGTAGAAGACTTAGGAAGGAAGATTTTATCCTTCTTGACCAAACTCTAAAAGTCTCACGACCCATTTTATCCTTTTTATCCGAAAATCACTATAATTTTTTTCCATTTTTCATTTCCCTTATTCTGTCGTGAATAACCATCACCAATAGCAGTTGGCTGTGAGTCAATAATAATCATCATTTCTCAGTCATTTCCAATAAATCAAAAACAATGTCATACATTGAAGTTAAGTCATAAGCTTATACATAGCATGTTTTCTAACATTTACATCCCCTATATCACAATTCAAAATGACCATTGTGCCTTTACATGTTTAGATACAAAAAGAATCCTTTGTGTATACCTCTTGGTGATAGAGTACAGTGGATGTCCCAATACAATGCCTTAGTCCTCACTGGGATACTATGTACGCTCTGTAAGGGGGACAGTAGAGGGATGAGCAACCACACGCTCAGTAAGGCAATCATGCAAGCATGGTAGATAACTACATTATCTACATGCTAATAATATCATGTCATAAATCATTTACAGTCGAAGCATGAGGAATTAAAACTATGTCGCATGTATATACATATATCATGTACTGAAAACACGGAAACAGGCATATAAAACATGGTAAAATCATCATGTAAAACCTCTCATGCTTATCGTCATTAAAACTCATCATAAAAAGGGAAATTCAAAAAGAAACATCCTTTAAGATTTATCGCTTTCTCAAAACACATCACAAATAAAATTTTCATTTCTTTAAACAAAATCCTACAAGGCTCAAACCCTCCCTCGGGTCTACCTTGGATAACACAATTACACTCAGTGTATAAAAACCATGTGGAACTATGTGAGACAGGCGGTCACTATATCTCAAAGACTATGTTGGCCAACTATGTCATAATCATCCAAGACCACACGGATCCCAATGTGCGGGGCATCATGTTGGAATGCAAGTGGGTTAGTTTTTTGCCAGACTTTTCAAATCATCATCACAACCATGCGATACAACGTACTCCATGTGATATACACGGTACAACATACTCTGCGAACCCATATCATGGTTAGGGGTGCCAGTCGTAGGTCTTATCTACCCCATGCCATGTGTAACTTGTATAGTCTCAAGCGCATATGGGAGCGTTTCATTTTCATGTAAGTGAGCCTCCCCACCCCAACGGGTTTAAGGATGTTAACTTAAGGATCTTACCGTAAGAGAGCCTTCCCACCGTACAGAGCCACCCCACCCCGTCGGGCTTAAGGATGTAGGGCTTGAGGATCTTACCAACTCCATAACATCATACATACCACAGTGTGAAACCTGTGCGAGCTAAGCTCAAGCACCATTCATGCATCATCAATAAATCTCCTCGTATGAGCAACGCTCTACGGCTTTATGCATAAAATCATGAAGACATCACGTACGATCATGGCTCCAGTACGGTTATATGCATAAGAAGGTCAATCAAAATCCATGTACGAGCAGAAGCTCCATTACGATTTATGAAACATCATCATAATTCAAATCAAGGTGCGAGCTAAGCTCCTGCACGTTTCATACATGTGAAAACACCAAAATCCAATGTGAGCAATGCTCTAGCACGATTTAACTCATGTAAACACGACAGAAGGCTCTATTTGAACAAAACATTTTCAAAACAATGGTTAGCACCTCATCATGCCTATCCATCATTTTGCTTAAACCAAAGCAATTTGTTTTCATAAAAGCATAAAAACATGTGATTTATGCAATTATTAGCCTTACTATTCCTTTTTTATAAAATCCACTTCAAAACCAAATCATATACCAAAAACACTTGTAGTCATTCACACATACCATCAATCACTTTCTTAAATAGCTATGCACTTTACAAAGCCCTATATTCACCCACAAAATACGAATGAGCTATGTCTATACACTCATAGAATTCCTTTACCTGGAATCGCGTCGCGTGATTCTACTTCCTTAAAGCTACTTGATTGCGCGGTTCAATACGCCTCCAATGAAGTCTCCAAAACTGTACAATATTACGTTTCACGTCAATTTAGTCCAATATAACACAACTCTTGTGTTCACTATAGTTTATTCAACCTATAGTCTTCATTATTTTTTGTAAAGCCTCATTTGATTGCTCTACTAATTTCTCAAGAGTCTATTAATTCTCACTAAATTGATATTTGAGCTCTTAGTGTCTCTAGCTCATTATTCATTTCACTATGGCATTTTATCAAACACCTCATATACTTATTTCCATAAATTGACAATCCTCACAATGGAGCTTCATTCCATCTTAAGATCATACATATTACTTCACTAACACCTTAACATAATCCATTTATCATCAACTCACCCATAACATATTTTCTCACACTAGATTCATTCTAGGTTTCACTTGTTCCATTACATTCTAGGTAGTTTTAATCATCAATACACATACCAATCACCTCACAACAACAACTAAATAGATATATCTTGAGTTTGGTGTATTAGAAACTTACCTAGCTTAGTTTTCTTTCTTGCACCAAGTAAGAACATTCCTTGCTCCTTCAATCCAACCAATGGGGTATTGATTCCAAACTATGTTATTTTTCTCTTTGTAAGGAACAAATTTGCTCTAATGATCTTTCCTCAAATCTTTATGAAAATAGGGTCATTTTAGAGTGAGAAAGTTAGATTTTTGATTGAAAATGGAAGGATAGCTTGTTTCCCGTGAAAATACAGATCCAACTACTCCCTATTTATATAATTGGCTTAATGAGATCAATCTATATAGGGTGAAGATTGATATGGTCCTCTTGAATTCCTCAGTTTCATGACATTTTGAAGGTATGAGATCGATTTGTCAATGCATGAGATCAATCTGCTTCAATGAAATGAGATTGATCTGCTTAATGGAACAGGATCAATTTGCTCAGGCAAAGAGCTAAGGAGATCAATTTGTCCTTAAGGGGAGATCGATTTGGTCTAGCCTAAGAGTAATGGAGATCGATCTGCTTGAGTGAGGGATCGATCTCTGATAGGCCCTAAGGGTATCACCGCAAGTGCACGGGTCGTATAAGTAATAATGGGAATTGAGTCCCGGAATTATCATCCCACAGAGAAGTTGACTAGCCTAATTAAGTACCGGTTAATCTTACCCTAAGTATATTCTAGCAAATTATGAGATTAAGGTGGCTGATCTACTAATCTAGAATTGAAAATACCGAAAGCAATAAAATAATAAAACTATAAAATAAAGAAAATAAAACTGAGCAAAATTACTTACAGTGCTCAACGCAATTAAAATCAAAAATCTACAAAAGAAATTAAAACAGTTAAAACTAATTAACCCAATTAAAATAAAATGTAATTATGAAAATAACAAAGCAAGATAAATTAAACTAAATTTAACAAACCTAAAATGCAATTAAACTACTTAATCAAAATGCAATTTAAACTAACCTAAGATTTAATGAAATAAATTTACCCCTAATCTAATTATAAATGAACACTTAATTAACTATCATCCTAATTAAAACTAAGTTTTATACTACTATGCAAGAATACTAACATGCAATTTAATTAAAGACTCTAAACTAAGCTTAACAAATTAAATTGAAATTAAACTAAACTAACAATGCATGAAAATGAATTAATTAACTACAATGAACTAGCCAAACAAAGCCTTAGATTTTAAATCATTCAAGAAGTCCCTCCAAACACTGTTCATTCTTCATTTTTCATTTTCATTTTCATTTCCAGGTATGGCCTCAGGTTGGTAGCTTAGGCGTGTCCAGTTGCTGTCCATGCTTCTCAACCTGACTCTCACCAACTCTGCCTCGGTTTCATGTGCTTCCTTCTTCTCGGCCCATGCTTCTGGCTGCCAAACATCATCTACATGTTTTCATTCATCAATAAGGTAAGCAACTGGTCTCAGTTCTTGCATGTGTCCTGTTGGTTCCAGGTGAAATCTGCTGCTTGTCAGGTTTACTCTCGATTTTTGCATATGTCCTGCTGCTCCTAGTGCCATCCTTGCTGCAGCACCGGTTCATCACCTGCTTCACGTTCATGCTTCTACAACTTTCAATCCTACTGGCAGTAAGTTGGTAACCTCGGGTTCAGTTGGCATTAACGGGTTGCTTTTGCACCATGATGCATCAACTACCGAACAACACATCAATCCATTTCCTACTATGCTCAACTAAGTAGATCAGCAAACATTATTGAAGTACAGGTTACAGCAGTAAATGAAGAAGAAAAGAAAACTTAAAATACTGAAACTATAAACTAAACCAAATGAAGAAGTTAAACAGTAATTAAATCATAAAGCAGGGGAGAACAGAGGAAAGATTTTCTTCTTTGTTGTTCTTTGTCTACCGATATGAGCAATCCAGCTGCTGCCAAAATTGATCCCGTTTTGTCACCTACTACTGCCTATATAAATATTTAACATACCATCCAACAACAATTAAGCCAGCCAAGAAGACAAATGCAAGAGAAAACTCGAATTGAATCAAGATATGCAAGTGGCGAGAACTTAAACTCTAAATGCAGAATTTAAAAAATGAGTCCATGCAATGCAGAAAAATGACAACGTGACAAAGAAACATGATGCCAAAATATGAATTGTAAGATTGAAACCGAGAGAAAATAAATAAAAAAACAAAACAACACTTGAAGTTACACTCTCAAACCGTAGCTTCATTAACGTGAAAAAAACTATTATCATCGGCTTGCTCTTAATTCCAGCCCTTAATGCCATGGTTCCACATTACATTTAATGTGGAACAATGCCTAACATATGCCCATATCAAAGCACCAAATCCAAATAGCATAGATGAAGGAAGAGTTAGGGTACCGAATGCATAACAAAAGGAACCCGAGAGCTAACTTAATAAACTGGTTTTTCAAATAGAAAAAGAAAACATAGGCAATGCTTTTAGGAAAACCGAGAGCTCCATTGGGAAGTGAAAGCTATGTAAACTATGTAGTGGATTGAAAAGAAAAACAAGAGTAATCACTTAAGCAAAACCGAGAAGAACAAATGATGCTAATTTCCATTGATGAGAAAAGTTCCAAGACTAGAAAATTGATAACATAAAAATGGAATGCAAATTAAAAGTGGAGTTAGAATCCAACGGAAGACTAAAAAATAAGAGAGTAAATCTTGAAAATGTAATCTCAAACTAAACTACTCTAAGCTACCTTACATCCACTTTCAATTGCCATCCTTTCCTATTTATAAACACACTAGGGGTAAAATGGTAATTTCTACATCCTTGATGAGTTGGTATTTTTTTGGCCACTTGTTTTCACACCATTGGCTCCTTAAAAAGATATTTCCATGTCATCAGTCTTCTTGTCCAATTGGATGTGCTAGGTAGAATGACTCGTGTTGTCCACGTGGCTCAATCTCGATTTTAGCCCAATTTCGGTCCATTTTCTACCGAAATATTCAAAATTCATCCGGATTTAATTTATCTGTAAACATGAGAATTTTAATTAAATAAAGGGAATTAGTAACAAAATAAATTGGGGATTTAAATAATTAATTAGGAAATTAAGTACAGATAATTCTAAAAATATAAAATTATCAATCTCCCTCTTCCTGCATGCTTGATCTTGCGTTCTCCGGGCCTTAAGAACGACCTCTCCTTACATGGGATCGATCTGGCCTTCATCCTGTACCTTTTTTTTGCTGTAATTTCCTCATTCAAACTCATATTCAATCACTTCCACATTCATTTATCATTCCATTCACACTTAGAATTTCAAAAACATTTATTTCTCATAATTCATATGAAATGTAACTTGTCTATACTTAAATAATCTTATACATTACATAGAAATTTCAGGGTCTTACAATCCTCCCCTCCTTCAAGGAATTTGGTCCTCCAAATTAGAACCATGTAAATCTGAAAATAACTCCGAGTACTTCTCTTGCATCATGCTTTCTAACTCCTATGTAGCTTCCTCCGAAGTGTGACATTGCCAAAGGACATTCACTAATGAAATTTTCTTTGTCCTTAACACCTTCTCTTTCCTTTCCAATATCTGAACCAGCTTCTCAACATATGTCATACTCTCATTGAGCTCCAATGGCTTATATCTTATCATATGTGTCGGGTCCGGGTGATACTTCCAAAGCATCGAGACGTGGAAGATCTTATGAACACTTGTCAAGTTCGATGGCAACACCAACCTATAAGCCTTATCTCCCACTCTCTCTAGAATCTCGAAGGATTCGATATATTGAGGGCTTAACTTTCCCTTCTTACCAAATCTCATAATCCCTTTTGAGGGAGAAACTCTCAAGAATACAAACTCACCCACATCAAACTCTAGTGGTCTTCGCCTCTTTTAGCATAACTCTTTTGCCGACTCTGAGCTGTCCGTAATCTCTCACATATCAATTGGACGTCCTCAAAGGCCTACTACACTAAATCTGGAGTAAAACTCTGTCTGTCACCAACCTCTTCCCATCCAATAGGGGATCGGCATCTACGTCCATACAATGCCTCATATGGTGTTATTCTAATATGAGCATGATAGTTGTTAATTATAGGCGAACTCGACTAACTTTAGGTGATCATCCCAAGAGCCTCCAAAATCCAGCACACATGCTCTCAATATATCATTCAAGGTTTGTATAGTTTTCTCTGACTGACCATCCATCTAAGGATGAAAAGCGGTGCTAAAACTTAGTTGGGTCCCTATCACTTCCTTAAAATGTTCCTAGAAGTGGGAAGTGAAGCGGGTATCTTGATTAGAAACAACGCTCACTGGTACACTATGTAACCGAACTATCTGTTGAACATACAAGTTCGCCAACTAACTCAGAGTATCAGTACCCTTCATGGCCAAGAAATGGGTTGAATCAACCAATCCATAATAACCCAAATGGCATCATGACCTCTATGGGTCCTCGATAATCCTATCACAAAATCCATGGTGACGTGCTCCCATTTTCATATCGGTATCGGTATAGGCTGCAATAACCTTGTAGGCTTCTGATGCTCTACCTTCACTTGCTGACAGGCAAGACATCTAGTGACATATTCAGCAATGTCCCTTTTCATTCCAGGCTACCAATAAACTTTTCGAAGGTTTTGATACATCTTAGTACTCCTCGGATATATCATGTACTTCGATGAGTGAGCCTTTGATAAAATTAACTTCATGATCTCTGAATCCTTAGGAACACATACCCTGCCCCTAAACCTCAAAAATCCATCTGTACTCAGCTCAAAATCAGTACCCACACCTGCCTGTATCTGGCTCAACCAATCGATACTGTCAATCGCTCTGCTGAGCCTATCGAATACGACAAATCAACTCTGGCTCTAATCTCAAACTAGCCATAATATCCAATCTCTCTGAACCAGGTGGGGTCACATCTAAACTGAGGTTTGTAAATTACACCAACAACTCGTGTTCTCGAACTATCATATAAGACACCAACCTAAGGTTCTTCTTACTCAAAGCATCAGCAACTACATTCACCTTACTCGGGTGGTACATGATCTCACAATCATAATCTTTTAAGAGTTTGAGCCATCTTTTCTATCTCATATTCAACTCTTTCTGTGAGAACAGGTACTTAAAACTCTTATGATCTGTATAAACTTGAAATTTCTCACCATAAAGATAGTGGCGCCATATCTTTAATGCAAACACTACGGCCGCCAACTCTAAATCATGTGTTGGATAGTTTCTCTCGTGATCCTTCAACTATCTGGATCCATAGGCAACTACCTTCCTATCCTTCATAAGTATACCGCCCAGACCCTGGTGTGATGCATCCATATACACAAAGAAACCTCTTGAGCTGGTAGGAATGGTGAGAATCAGAGTAGTGGTCAACCGACACTTAAGCTCCTGAAAATGCCTTTCACATGCCTCATCCAACACAAACTTAATGTCTTTCCGTGTGAGGCGTGTCAACGAAGCAGCTAGCCTGGAGAAACCCTCAACAAATCTTCGATAATACCCTCCCAATCCTGGAAAACTTCTAATCTCAGAACTGTCTTACACTGTTCCCATTGTACAACTGCCTCAATCTTTAATGGATCCACTGATACCCTATCCTTCGACACAACATGGCCCAAAAATGAGATATGCTCTAACTAAAAGTTACACTCACTGAGTTTGGCATATAATTCCTTCTCTCAGAGGGTCTGCAAAACTATCCTCAAGTGCTGCTTATGGTCTTCCTTGGACTTGGAATAAACTAATATATCGTCGATGAACACTATCACAAACTGGTCTATGTATAGCTTAAATACATCATTCATCAATGCCATAAATATTGCAGGGGCATTTGTCAATCTGATTGGCATTACCAAAAACTCGTAGTGGCCATAATGGGTACAAAATGCTGTCTTGGGTACATCTCCACTCCGTATCTTCAACTAATGGTACCCAGATCGCAGATCTATCTTAGAAAAGACTTATGCTCCTTAGAGTTGATCTAACAAATCATCAATGCGTGGAAAGGGCGTACTTGTTCTTAATGGTGGCCTTATTCAACAACCGATAATCTATACACAATCGGAGGCTTCCATCCTTCTTCCTTACAAACAGAACTAGAGCTCCCTAAGGTGAGACGCTCGGTCTAATGAACCCCTTCTCTAGCAACCTTGCAATTGCCTCTTTAGCTCTTCCAACTCTACCAGAGCCATTCTATATGGTGGCTTAGATATCAATTCTGTACCAGGTACTAACTCTATGTAAAATTCCATTTCTCTTTCAAGTTGTAGTCCTGGTAATTCGTTTGGAAAGATATCAGGAAATTTCGTAATTACTGAAAAGTCTCTCATTTCCGGGTGTGCCTTATCTATGTTAACCACGTATGCAATGAACCCTTCACATTATCCTTTTCACCGTTAGCAACATAAGTTATAACATTAAACATTCATAATTAACAATAAATTCATCTCTCGAATATGAAAATTAAAATTATACTATTTTCATTTACAATAAACATGTTCTTCATTTCTTTTCAACAAAGCTTACAACAAGATTATCTATTTCTGAAAACATCAATGTTTTATACTTAAAAAATAAATGTTTTTGAATTACATCAAAATCGCTCATACTCAAAAAAATTAAATCGGCTGCCATCTCTTTTCCTCCAATCCTCAACTTACAATTCCTATATACATGCTCAGTCAACTGACTATCATTCATAGGGGTAGAAATCATCAATATCTTATCTAACAATATTGGTTTCACATGCTTCAACAATTTATGTGTAAAGGAAGGCGATATGAAGTAATGCGTGGGACCAGGATCAAAAATAAAAATGCTTCTAAATCAAAATTTTGGATGGTACCTTTAATCACATTCGTCGATGTGTCTGCTGTGTCCTGGTCCAGTGTGTGTACTCATCCTTTGCTCACGCCAACCGTTTGTTTCCTTTTTTCCTCAACTGTAACCCTCCTCCTCGGAGCAGCTATCTCAACTGGAGCTCTCTCTGGTTCTTGCCCTTATGCAGGGCAGTCTCCATCATCTTAGAACAATACCTCACGATATGCCTTGGCTTCCCACATCTATAACATGTAATGATAATTCTATATTTCTAGAATTATTTGTGCTTAATTTCCTAATTAATTATTTAAATCCCCAATTTATTTTGTTAATTATCCCCTTTATTTAATTAAAATTCTCATGTTTGCAGATAAATTCAATCCGGATGAATTTTGAATATTTCGGTAGAAAATGGACCGAAATTGGGCTAAAATTGAGATTGGACCAAGCAGACAACACGAGCCTAGCACATCCAATTGGACAAAAAGACAGATGACATTAAAATATTATTTTTCAAGGAGCCAATAGTGTGAAGACAAGTGGCCAAACAATACCAACTCATCTAAGATTGAAAAATTACAATTGTACCCCTAAGTTTGTGTATAAATAGAAAAAGATGGCAATTGAAAATAGGGGAGCCTAGGTTAGAATAGAAGTAATTTAGGAGTATTTTTAATTTAGGGTAGTTTATGTTTTTGAAATTTTTTTAGATTTTCGATTGTAGTTTTTATTTTTAGCTACCATGTTATTTTACTGTTCATGCAATCTAAATGTTATGAAAAGCTTGTTTTAATTTCTAGTTTCTTAGAATTTTACATTAGCTAATTACCATCAAATTTAAAGTTTATCTTTTTCTCTTTTCTCAGTTTTGTTAAATTTCTCTTCACTATTTTCAGGTTTTGTTTTTGTTATGAAATGTTTTTATGAGTTTTTATGGTTTGAAGCTCTCGGTTTAGTGAGGTTTTATTAGTTATGTCTTTTGTTCATTCGGGTTGATTTGTTCTTTGGGTAGCCGATTGGTATGAGAGGTTTTTGTAGCTAGTGACAGTGGCTAGCATCCTCTCCTTCCTTCGCTACAGCAATTAGTGAACTGGCATTATTTTCTTTAGCTTTAAACTCCATTTTTCTTACCGTTTATGCATTAGCTTCCGTAGACAAATGATGAGTCGGGTGTGAGGAGCCATGAACCACCGCAACTTAGTTCATCCCGACACCATTGTTTAGCGTTCAATTTATGCACATTTGTTTATACATTTTTTTGCTTGTAAGCTTGATTTTGTTTTTATCTTTTGTTCACTGCATTGAGTAGAAGAAAGCTGGTGACAACAGCTAAGGTTCTCTACTCCTTGCAGTGTTTTTAATTTCAGTTCGGTTATCTAGTGCATTTTTGGTTTTCATTAATTGTTGTAGTTCCATTAGATGCTTGATTTACTTTCTTTAATAATAGGGGGAGTAGTTTCATTTTCTTTTTAGCAGCTGTTAACATCTCTGTTTAGCTCTGTTTCAAGTTTTTGCATTGTTCATTGATGTCCTTTGCTGATATTTGGCTTTAAATCAAGATTGGTTTCTTGTTTCAAGCTCTTATTGAAGTATTCAGTCCTAAGTTGTTGTGTTGTTCGCATCTTGTTTAGCAGAGCACATCAGTCTGCTGCAGTAATTGACAGTTGTGCATTCTCGGTGATGGTTACATACCACTACAGCTTGCTTCAATGGGAGATGACTAGTGCTGAGGGAAGACCAAGGAATGTTAATATGAACAGCAGCTTGAGTGTAGAACAGCACTGCAACACGCAAAAGCAACAGTTGGACACAGCATCTGCAGCATCTGGAATTGAAGAACAATGAATTCGGTATGTCAGTACAGAGCATGGTTTGACAGCAGTGGCAGCAAGGATATTGTATAGAGCTGAAGCAGTCGATTGCAGGACTGGATGCAACAGACCGAGAATAGTTGGGACCAAGACATGACTGGAGTAGCAGCAGATGGCAAACCGAGAGCAAACCGTGAACACAGCTTGAAAATAACCATGAAAATGGAGAAGGCAATGAACAGTGCAGTATCGGGACCATGCTCTTGGTTTCCAAATTTTTTAAGGCCATGTTTGGCCACATACTTTCTTTTATACTTTATTACTTATTGCATTTATATTATTTTGCTTTATTTAGTTGTCAATATACGTTAGTTGTTAGTTGATAATTGTAGGTTAATTCTAATGTTTTAGTTGTTAATTTAATTTTTAGTTAGTAGTTAATTTTATATTATATGTTTTAGAATTTTATTTTGTTTAGTTGTATTTAGAATTTGATTCATGCATTTTAATTTAGTCTTTATCTTTATTAAATTTTAGGTTAGTTTAATTTGTAATTTTTAATTACATGCATTTTTATTTTAAGTTTGTTTAAATTTTAGTTTAATTAATCTTGTTCTTTATTTTTATTTTTTGCTTTTTATTGCGTTAATTAATTTTAGCTGTTTTAATTATTTTCGTAGGTATTTGCTTTTAATTGCTTGGAGCTCGGTAAGTAAATCTCAGCTCGATTTTATTTTCTGTATTTTATAGTTTTATTATCTTCAGTACTATTAGCTTTTTAGATCACCCATTGTAATTTCATAATTTGCTAGGATATACTTAGGGTAAGATTAACCGGCAGTTAATTAGGCTAGTCAACTTCTCTGTGGGACGATAACTCGGGACTCAAATCTCATTATTACTTGTACGACCCATGCACTTGCAGACAATACTTTTTGGGTGTACCATGTAACAGGGGGCATCTGATAAGGCTAAGTCCCATGAAACCTACCACATCTCCTACACTGATCAGTAGTAGGTCGTGGTCCTCCAATAACCATACCCCTCGGTGCCATCAAAGCCAGGTACAAGAGAGGTCTAGCAGCTCTATCCTGTACCTCTTCAATCTTAGGTCTCTTCTCAAATAGTCTCTGGCCTCCTCTCTTGGCCACTCTATCCAACCCGGATCTCTTTCGATCCCAGTCTCTTCTGACACTAATCTTTCTAAGCTCGGAGGCATTCTGCTCAAAATCCTGTTCACACAACTGTGCCCTATGCACTGCCTCCTCATAAATATGAATGTCAAAGGGAGCTAACTTAGTCTGGATGGCCAATCTCAATCCATACATGAACTTTTGGACCTTTCGAGCCTCACCGCCCATCGTATCCGAGTCATATCTCTCCAAAGACATGAACCTCGACTCATACTCATCCACAAAACGGTTCTCTTCAACCAAATTAATGAACTCCATCCGTAATTTCCTCTGTGCGGTGGCCAGAATATGTTGCCTCTTAAAGGCCTCCAAGAATATCTACTATGTGATCTCGGAGTGTTAGGCTCTCAAAAATAGCTTCGATGGATCTCTATCAGTGCTTTGCCTCGCATTTTAGCATAAATACGGCAAATGCCACTTTCTCATCTGATGTGCATCTGAAGAACCTATATAACTTCTCCATCTCATAGACCTAATCCTCAGTAATTATCGGGTCCTTTACTCCCCTAAAAACTGGAGGTTTCAATTCTTGAAACTGGCGTAGCCTACCCAGTTCACAATCATAACCCAGGTCACTCTCACTCGACTGTGGAACGATAGGAGAAGCAGTGTCCTGAATTAGGGGTGTAACTATCTCTGTAGCATGAAGTCTCTCTGCCTCTACAGCTACCTGTCCAGTCATAGTAGGTTATGCTGTGGGACCTCATCTATCACCGTGCACCCAATGCATGTGTAATTATCTCCACTAGGCTCTCAATACTCTGCTCTATCCTAGCGAAGCGTGCCTCAGTATCCTCTGGTTAGTCTGTGGCTCCGCACGGCGTTCGAGCCTACCCCTACAGCCTTTAGCATGTGCACTTGCCCCTCTACCTCAGCGTGTAATAGGTATAATGCCTAATTTCCTATATTCATAACCATTATTAGTCTCATTCAATCTCGGTATACACAGTTATATCTAAACAAAAGCATATGGGAATGTAATTTTTCTATGTGTTATTACTGACTCACATCAGGCTAACTCAGCTCTGATACCAATCTCTCTCACGACCCTTTTTATCTTTTTTATCCGAAAATCACTATAAATATTTCGCATTTTTCATTTCCTTTACCCGATCGTGAACAACCCTCACCAATAACAGTTGGGCTATGAGTCAATAATAATTATCATTTCTCATTCATTTCCAATAAATCAAAAATAATGTCATACATTGAAGTTAAGTCATAAGCTTATACATAGCATGTTTTCTAACATTTACATCCCCCATATCACAATTCAAAATGACCACTGTGCCTTTACATGTTTAGATACAGAAAGAATCATGTGTGTATTACCTCTTGGCAATGGAGTGTAGTGGATGTCCCAATACAACTCCTCAGTCCTCATTGGGCTACTATGTACGCTCTGTAGAGGGGGAAAGTAGATGAATGAGAAACCACACGCTCAGTAAGGCAATAATGCAAGCATGGTAAATAACTACATTATCTACATATGATAATATCATGGCATAAATCATTTATAGTCGGAGCATGAGGAATTAAAACTATGCAGCATGTATATACATATATCATGTACTGAAAACACGAAAACAAACATGTAAAACATGGTAAAATAATCATGTAAAACTTCTCATGCTCATCGTCATTAAAACTCATCATAAAAAGGGAAATTCAATAAGAAACATCCTTTAAAATTTATCACTTCTCAAAACACATCAAATGACATCACAAATAGAATTTTCATTTCTTTAAACAAAATCCCATAAGGCTCGACCCCTCACTTGGGTCTACCCCAGACAACACAATCACACTTAGTGTATAAAAACCATGTGGTACTATGTAATATTATGTGAGACAGGCGGTCACTATATCTCAAAGACTATGTTGGCCAACTATGTCATAATCATCCTAGACCACACGGATCCTGGTGTGTGGGGCATCATATTGGAACGAAGGTGGGTTAGTTCTTCGCTAGACTTTTTAAATCATCATCACAACCACGCTGTACAACGTACTCCATGTGATATACACGGTACAACATACTCTGCGGACCCATATCATGGTTGGAGGTGCTAGCCATAGGTCTTATCTACCCCATGCCATGTGTAACCTGTATAGTCTCATGTGCATGTGGGAGCGTTTCATTTTAATGTAAGAGAGCCTCCCCACCCCAATGGGCTTAAGGATGTGAGCTTAAGGATCTTACCATAAGAGAGCCTCCCCACCCCGTCGGGCTTAAGGATGTAGGGTTTAAAGATCTTACCAACTCCACGACATCATACATACTACAGTGTGAAACCTGTGCGAGCTAAGCTCTAGCACTATTCATGAATCATCAATAAATCTTTTCATACGAACAACGCTCTAGTACGGCTTTATGCATAAAATCATGAAGAATCACGTACGAGTATAGCTCTAGTACGATTTTATGCAAAAGAAGGTCAATCGAAATCCATGTACGAGCAGAAGCTCCAGTACGGTTTATGAAACATCGTCATATTTCAAATCAAGGTGCGAGCTGAGCTCCAACAAGTTTCATATATGTGAAAACACTAAAATACAGTGTGAGCGATGCTGTAGCACGATTTAACTCACGTATACAAGATATGCGGCTCTATTTCAACAAAACATTCTCAAAACAATGGTTAACACCTCATTTGTGCCTTTTCATAGAATCAGGAAATCACTAGCTAGCTTGTCCGTCATTTTGCTTAAACTAAAGCAATGTATTTTTATAAAAGCATCAAAACATGTGATTTATGCAATTATTAGCCTTACTATTCCCTTTTTATAAAATCCACTTCAAAACTAAATCGTATGCCAAAAACACTTATAGTCATTCACACATACCATCAATCACTTTCTTAAATAGCTATGCACTTTACAAAACCCTATATTCACCCACAAAATACGAGCAGCTATCTCTATACACTCACAGAATTCCCTTACTTGGAATCGCGTCGCGTGATTCCACTTCCTTAAAGTTGCTTGATTGCGGGGATGGATACGCCTCCAACGAAGTCTCCGAATCTGCACGAGATTACGTTTCACATCAATTTAGTCCAATATAACACAACTCTTGTGTTCACTATAGTTGATTCAACTTATAGTCTTCATTATTACTTGGAAAGCCTCATTTGATTGCTCTACAAATATCTCAAGAGTCTATTGATTCTCACTAAATCGATTTTTGAGCTCCTAGTGTCTCTAGTTAATTAGTCATTTCACTATAGCATTTTATCAAACACCTCATATACTCATTTCCATAAATTGACAATCCTCACAATGTAGCTTCATTCCATTATCTTAAGATTATGCATATTGCTCCACTAACACCTTAACATAATCCATTTATTATCAACTCACCCATAACACATTTTCTCTTATTAGACTCATTCTACGTTTCACTTGTTCCATTACATTCTAGGTAGTTTCAATCATCATTACACATACCAATCACCTCACAACAACAACTAAATAAATATATCTTGAGTTTAGTATATTACAAACTCACCTAGCTTGGTTTTCTTTCTTGCTCAAAATAAGAACATTCCTTGCTCATTCAATCCAACTAATGGGGTGTTAATTCCAAACTATGTTGTTCTTCTCTTTGTAAGGAACAACTTTTCTCTAATGATCGTTCCTCAAATCTTTATTAAAATTGGGTGATTTTAGAGTGAGAAAGTTAAGTTTTTGATTGAAAATGGAATGATAGCTTGTTTCCTGTGAAAATGCATATCCAACTGCTCCCTATTTATAGAATTGGCTCGATAAGATCGATCTGCATAGGGTGGAGATCGATCTGGTCCTCTTGAATTCCTCAGTTTCATGAAATTTTGAAGGCATGAGATCAATTTGTCGAATGCATGAGATCGATCTGCTTCAATGAAATGAGATCGATCTACTCAATGGAACATGATCAATTTGTCTCAGGTAGATAGCTAAGGAGATCAATTTGGCCTTAAGGGGAGATCGATTTGGTCTAGCCCGAGAGTAATGGAGATTGATCTACTTGAGTGAGGGATCGATCTCCCTCTTCTTGCATGCTTGATATTGCATTTTCTAGGCCTTGAGATCGATCTCTCCTTGTATGGGATCGATCTGGCCTTCATCCTGTACCCTTTTTGCTGTAATTTCCTCATTCAAACTTGTATTCAATCACTTCCACATTCATTTGTCATTCCATTCACACTTAGAATTTCAAAAACATTTATTTCTCATAATTCATATATAACGTAACTTCTCTATACATCAAATAATCTTATACATTACATAGAAATTTAAGGGTCTTACAAAAAGTGGTCGATAGATGGCTGGAAAAATCATACAATCAGACAAGGGAAGCTTGTGACAAGCTTGTTAGAAGGATAAGTTGATGAGTTTAAGTCAGTTCGGGCAGGATTTTAGTGTTCCACAAAAAGCATGAAGTCTACTTTAATTTTGAAAAAGTTCAAATTCAAAGTCCTTTATAAGGTCTTCAAATTTGGCATTTTTGTTGGGCTAGTAGATTTTTTGGCTAGCGCAGTCTACAAGCCACCTTTCATAAATTCAAAAAAAAAAAAATTTCTTGCTCAATTTCCTTCAAATTTTCACTTCTCATGTGTTATACTAAGTCCTTAGTATGTCTTATAAAATTTTTGAGTCCACTTGTTTAAGAAACATTTCTCGTTTGAGCCCATTTTGTCTAATTTAGTCTTTACCAACAAAAATTCCTTAAGGTTTTTGATTTACTTTAAAAATTAATTTGATCACTGAAACCTCAATATTTCTACTCAATTTTCATTCCCCAAGTCGATGGCCTCGAAATAATTTTTATGAATTTATGGAATTTATTTTGAATTTATTTCACTTACTAGGCCCAATTTCTCAGTTTAGTGTTATCTCGAGTTTTTACTAACTTTTCGCTTCCAATACCTTAGTTTCACCTTCCAATCACCAAAAGTTACTTATACATGCAATCTTTAAGAAATACTTGAATTTGAAACCTTACCTCAATTTTTATGCCCCTCGAGTTTCGTGCCACTAACCTCAGTGCTTCGGTCATTCCGGACCTATATAATATTATTTCGAGTATCTTGTTGCTTTCTAGTTTCCAAATTAAAAAAAAATAAAAATTTTAGGTTTCACATTTCTCCCCAGCTTCTAGAATTTGGTTCTCCAAATTCAAGTTGGTCCATCGAATAGTTGAGGATACTTATCTCTCATGTGGCTCTCTAGCTCCCACGTAGCTTCTTCTATCGAGTGGTGTTGCCAGAGAACCTTTACTAATAGGATTGTTTTGGACTAAAGTACCTTCTCCCTTTTAACGAAAATCTAGGCCGGTTGCTCACCATAACTCATATATTCTTATATGTCTAACGATCCATACTCAATAACATAGGAAGGGTCCGACTGATACTTCCTCAACATGGAAACATGGAAGACATCATGTACCCCAGACAACTGTGTAGGTAAGATAAGTTTGTAGGCAACATCTCCCACTTTCTCAAATATTTCAAATGGACTAATAAAGCAAGGATTAAACTTCCTTCTTTTCTCGAATCTCAGGACACCCTTCATCGATGATACCTTTATAAATACTGAGTCCCCAATTTGAAACTCTGGTGGCCACCTATGTACATCGGTGTAGCTTTTCTGTTTACTCTGGGTAATTTTTAATCTATCAAATATATAATGTACGCCCTGAGTCGCCTGCTATACAAGATTCAGAGCGAAGATTTTTCGATCACTCACTTCTTCCTAAGCAACTAGGGACCTACATCTCCTGCCATATAGAGCCTCATAAAGTGTCATACCGATGCTAGCATGCTAATTGTTATTGTAGGCAAACTCTACAAGGGGCAAATGATCATCTCATGATCCCTTAAAATCCAATGTACACACCCTTAACCTATCCTCAAAGGTCTGAATGGTCCGCTCGGACTGACCGTCAATCTGAGGATGATAGGCAGTACTCAAATTAAGCTAGATCCCATGGCATCTTGAAAACGTGTCCAGAACCTGAAAGTGAACCGAGAATCTCTATTAGAAGTAATGCTCTCGAGAGCCCCATGCAACCGTGCCACCTCTCTGACATACTAGTTTGCCAACTTATCAAGTGAATCAGTGCTTTTGATGGCAAGAAAATGGGCACTTTTCGTCAATTTGTCTATTATAACCCAGATTGCATCATGACCCTTTTAAGTCTTCGGTAAGCCCATAACTGTAAATATAGTAAATTTTTATGCACTTAGTGTTGTCTATAAATAATAATGTAAAAAAGTAAGATTGATATGTGACTAT
Organism: Firmiana major; assembly: GCA_033439115.1. Taxonomy (NCBI): domain Eukaryota; kingdom Viridiplantae; phylum Streptophyta; class Magnoliopsida; order Malvales; family Malvaceae; genus Firmiana; species Firmiana major. The sequence goes on along the minus strand of CM065913.1, from coordinate 18,533,933 downwards.
GGGTGAATTAATTTAAGTATAAATATTAGATTGACCGTATTTCTATACTACATGGAAAATTTAATTAAGCGCATAGACATACATGTGTATATATGTATACAATATTTCATTCATTCCTCAAGTATAATGAATAGATATATATCTATATGTGTGTACAAGGTATACAAATATGCATTTGTACACATATATATATGTAGAAATGAATGTACACATGTATCTATATATAAATGTATATATGTACATACATTTATAAGAGTATATATATATACACACATGTACGGGACCGAGAGCCCCCACTGTTTAGCATACATGGATTTATAGAATCTGGATTAAGGAGGAAGCAATATGTACAGGAGATAAAAAAGAGGAGAGTAGCTCGAGTTGGCAGTATTAGTATAAAAGAAAAGTGAAGAAAAAGTGGTGTGTACAGAGGAAACGTGAAGCAGAATAGGAGTTGTCCCATCTTCTCTTGTACACTATATATATATACTACATACCATGGTGATGGTCACGACAGGAGAAGAGAAATGAAGGTAGAAAAGGGGCCCAAAATCCCATGACACGTTGCTGCCAACTGCAGCAAAAGAAACGGAAGAGAATAGAAATTTCCTTAGGACATGGGGAAGTCAGTAAGTGAAATGATACTATGCCTATTTTCAGTACAAGTATAGTAGGTTGGAGTAGGAAACAAGATTGAGGATGGCGTGAAAATCTGTAGTGTTCGGTAAGAAGAGTATGGGGCAAATTGACTATGGTGATGGTTTATGGAATTTACTTATATATATATATATACAAACCAATGTAGAAGACAAGAAATGAATAAGGAAAAGAGAGATAGATGCAGTGAAAGAAGTGGAAGAAGAAAGCCAGAAAAGAGGAGAATGAGGCGACGATGATGGTTTTGGGTATGGAGGCTGGTTGACTAAGGGGAATTGATTGATAAAATATGTAAATATACATATATTAATATGTACATAGAAACAGAAGGGATGCATCCGAGATAGGAGTAAGGAGGGCTGGTTATAGAGGAGAGTTACAGAGGGAAGAGGAGGCTGGAAACAGAGGAGTCCACCCGCTGGAAAAAAAAATCGAAAACCAAGTATGACGAGGAGGCTGGAGGACGAAGAGGAAAACCAAAGAGCATAAGAGTACAACGGTGGCCGAATAGAGATGGAAGAAGGAGGAAATGACAGCAACTAAAATGGGCAAAGATGATGAGCAGTCATCGTGATTATGGTCGGGAAAATAGAGACGAATAAGAGAGTTAGGAAAGGAAGGTTGCTGGTAACCGACGGCAGTAGGAGGACGTTGGAGCTGACGGAAGAGAAGGAAGAAGAGGGGATTAATGGGAAGAAACAGAAGCAGAGCAGGTCAAGGAAGCTGGAAATCATAGCAATAGGAGTGAAACCGAAAGAAATAAACTTGTAGACCCGAGAATGGAAACAAAAGGGAGACCACGATGGGGTGGCATGACGTGGTGATGAAGAAGATAGTCGAAAGGGGAGAGGGAGAAACGACAGAAGATGAAGGTGATACCACACCGGGAAGCAAGGAAAAAGTACAGAGAACGATGATGAACGAAGCAGTGGACGAGTAAGTGACGTGGTGAAGAAGATGGAAAGAAAAGAATTTGGCGGGAAGCCAAATTCAAAACAAAAGGAAGAGTAATATATATATGATTATATATATGTATACTTGGAGGAAGGAAAGAAGACACCAAGAATTTGAGAAAACCCCGGGGAAGATAATTCAAAAATATTTATTCGAGAATATCCGTTCAAAATTTTGGAAAATACTGGTACAAAATTTCAGGGAAATTAACCGAGTGGACCAGACCTGCTGACCCACACCACTGAGGCATCGAGGACTACAAACAGGCACCGAGGTAAGGAAGATTCTTGTTGCTATTAGAGATGAATATGTGTAATTTTTGTATACTTGTAGCTATAAAATTTAGGCTGAATTTCGCAGTACCGAAATTACCGAAGAATGTAAGCCGAATTTTATGACTCTAGAAATTAGAGATTTTAGCCTAGTTGAACAACCTAATTTTTACGGATTGAATTTAAATGGTTTGCATATATTATGATATGGCTTGAATTCTATTTTAAATATCAAAAATCCTGAATTTTAAATTTTCATAGACTATTTTTTGAGATTTTATCCGGAAAGGGCTAGTGTAAGGCCTGTAAATTTATATGTATTCTTTCTGATTCTAGGATGTACAATAAGTTACATTATGTACGAACCATAAGAAATGAATATTTTGAAGTGTTGAGTGTGAATGAAATGCAAAATGAGTATTAAAGCAATTGAATGTGAAGTTACCTTTGAATTTCTCAGAGAATTGCAACTGGAATCTTGTAGAGCAAGGGGAGATCAATTTCATTACCTCAAAATTTAATGCTAAAGCATTCTGCAAAAGGGAGATCAATCCTCATTCAGAGCAAATGGATCTCGGAAGGATTCTGGTTAGCAAGGATCGATCTCAAGTTGCTTCTGCTTGGACAAGATCGATCTCTTCCCATAAGGCAGATCGATCTCTAATTTCCTCTACCTAGCAAAGATCGATCCCTTCTCAAAGCCAGATCAATCTCTAAGTGATTCTGACTAGTCATGATCAATCCCTACCCACAAGCATATCAATCCCACAGCCTTCATATCAAATTCTAAAAGAGTTCAAGCAAAGGGTAGATCGATCTCTCACCCTTGGAGATCGATCTTATTAGGCCAATTCTATAAAACCCGACAGCTGAGTTCTTCTTCCACGAAACAGCTCATTCCCCTCCAATGAAAACAAAGTAACCTAGCTTTCTCACTCTGAAAATCATCACCTTACAATCAGATTTGAGAAAGATTACTTTGAGCAAAGTTGTTCCTTATGATGAGAAGAATAACATAGTTGAAAACTAGAGGTTGAGTTGCTGGATTGAAGGAGCAAAAGGATTTTTCCCCAACTTAGAAAAAATGAGAATAGTCAAGCTAGGTTAGATTTCAATACACCAACTTCAAGTATGTTAATTTAGACATTTTGATGAGTTGATTGGTGTATGTATTATTGGCTGAAACATCTTTGAGCATGCTTAATCCTTCATGACCTAAAATGGGCTCAGTGTGAGAAAGTGAGAGAAAGTTGATATGGCATGGAGTTAATGATGATTTAAGCATGAATTGATGTTATTAAGCATGCATACATGATTCTAGGATAGTTTTGTGAAATCTATATGTTGGATAGATGATGATTCACAGTAGGTATATGAGGTGTATGATGAAATGCCATAGTGAAAAAAATGATGAACTTAAGGCATTGTGAGCCTAAGGACGGCTCAATACGAATCAATAGACTTGATGAGTCTAATAGATTCTCGAGAAATGAATAATACAATCGAAATGGACTTAAAAGAGTAAAGTCCAATAAGAGGCAACAAGGCCAAATGGGTGTAAACGACCCAATGCATTGAATTGAACATCATGCAAGAGAGGACTAAGTATATGAAATTATACTGATGTGAATAGTAAATAATTGCAGCTTTGGGAGATAAAATTGGAGCCGATTAGACCGGATCATGGGCGGTAGAAATAAAAGGAAAGTGATTCGAGCATGATTCGAGGTAAGGGATTTATGCGAGCTATTAGAGATAGCTATACGTATATTCTTTACCTTCTGTGTGCAAATGACTACTATAGAGAATTTAGATATTGAAATATCTACATGAAAACTAAGTATAAGAAGAAGCTTATATGCATAAACTGCATGCCTTCAATGTCTTTGTGGTGATAAGTTGTTTTGAAAATGTAAAAGGATAGATTGGTTCCCAATTTAACTATTTTACACAAAATTCATGCTTTTCTATGTGAAAAAGGGTGTAACGAGTGATTGAAGGGACATCACCCTCTCACTCATACTTTGTGATTTATCGAAGTGAACTCGGTCAGGGATACCATTTTCACCTAAGTGGAGCCATCTATCGAATTTCTGTGTGAACTTGTGCTAGAGCTAATATGGTAACAGTAGATTTACCAACCTTTCTCACACATCATTTTAAAAAGGGTTTTTAGAAAGAAAATGGTGCTAGAGCTGAGTGCTGTGTGATACACTAGATAGCTCGCACTAGATTTTGGGAAATCATGCTAGAGCAATCGAGTATTGCTAACTGATCTTCCTTTGACTATGATCGCATGTAACTTCATTGACTTAAATTGATTTTAAGCAAAACCGCTCTAGAGGTCTCAAGTAATGTTGTGTGATCTTACACTGAGTTGCTCGCACATGGTTTTATGATGTTTACTAGTTGTGTCCTTGCTAGACGTTTATACCGCAAGTGCAGGGTCGCACAAGTAATAAAGGGAACTGAGTCCAGATTATCGTCTAACAGAGATACACAGACAGTCTAACTAAGTACCAGTAAATTTTACGCTAAGTATATCCTAGGAAATTATGAATATTAAAAGGGTGATCTACAAAGTTTAATTTGACAATACTGGAAAGCAAGGAAAATAATAAAAACACTAAAATAGAGCAAAAATTACTCACAAAGCTCCAAGCAAAATGAAAGCGAGAATCTGCAAAAGAAAGAAAGAATTAATTAGTGTTAATTAACAAAAGATGCAAATATAAGAAAATATAGATTAAAAAATAAATAGATTAAAACTAGAAAATCCTAATATGAAAATCAAATTTGCATGTGTTTAATCTACTTGATAAAAATGCAAAATAATCTAACCTAAGGCCTAATGGAATAAAATTCTAATAAAAATTCTAAAAATTCCTAAACATAACTTTAAATCTAAATGCCTAAATTGGTGACCCTAAATTATATTTAACTCTAGATAATACTAATTTAATAAAATACCTAAATAAATAATAAAATCTATTCTAAATGATGCATGAGAAATAAAATATTTTTTTGGTTTTAAAATTTAAAATGAAAACTATCCTAAAGATGCATAAAATGGTTCTACCCCTAAACTAACTTAAAATACAATACATAAGCACTACACTTAAAATTAAATCTTAAATACTTTTGCATTCAAAAAATTAAATATTATTACAACTAAAATTAAATCTTAAACTAAAAAGCAAAGAAAATTAGCTAGTGCACAAATTAATTTAAGAATCTTAATTTAACCACTACTACTATATCCTCAACTAACGAATAGTAATATACGAAAAACTAACATCTAACAATTAATATGAAAACATGATAAAACAATTTGTATAAATAAAATATAAAAATTAGAAATCAGTCATGCACAGCTCTCAGCGGTGCACCACGTTCCTGTACTGTACTCCTTTTTCTTCACGCACCACGTCCAACTGGCATTCTCTGCTGTCAACTTTCCTGCATTACACCAACATTCTTGTACATGCGTCCTGCAGCTGCTTCAACACGAACCAGCTATGCGTCCGTTCTGTACTGCAATACCAACATTCAATCCTTGCGTTGTACTCCCTCCTACTTCGCTCGCCACAGCTTGAACCCAGCAGCTGCCACTTGTCCAGCTTGTGCCTCTCAGCAGCAGTTTCACGATAAACGCCACTTCCTGCTTCACATCCTGCCATGCATCCTGCAACTGCTTCACCACAAACCAGCTATACCACCTCCTACTTTTGAGTCAGGTTCTAGCCACATTCCTTGCGACAGACCTACACCAGCTTCAACCTGCTTCACATCCTTCCATGCGTCTGCTCCCCTGCCATGCACCTGTTTTATTTTCGTCGGCACAGCCAAGGTAACAGCCACCAATCACCTCTTCAAGCCCATATTTTCACATACACAGTGGCTTCAGTCAAATAGCATCTTCAATGCAACGTTCGCGCAAGCAATGCCTGAGCAATGCAGAAAAGAAAAAGAGGTGAAGGTAGCGACGTTCAAGCCAGCAGAGCAGAAAAGAAGGCAAACAAAAAAAACACAAAAGGAAGCAGTATCGTAAGCATAAAATATAGTAAAGAAGAACAAAATAATTGAAAAAAATATAAAGTATAAAACCTTGATGCAGAGTGAAAAACCGAGTAAGTAGAAAAGTAAAAGAACAAAGCAGTGAAAGAAAACTAACCCAGAGCATGAATTTTAAACAGTAATGCAAAGAAACCAACACATAGAATTAACAAGAAGTTGTAAAACAATAAACTAAATAAAATAGAGCATGGTAAAAATAAAAGAAAAAAACTGTAAAAGCTATAAATTCATTTAATCTAAATTTAATAACAACTTGAGTTTAATATAGCAGGATTGGCCGATTAAAGAAACTAAATTAAACCTAAACAAATCCAAGAAAAACCAAGCTTTAAAAATCTAAGTTAATTTAAAGAAATAAAATGAAGAAGAGCTCGTCTGTCACCTAGCCTTCCTCCACTCTTCGTTCAACAACTTCAAAACATCAAAGAAATAAAAAAAATTAAAAGAAAACCTAGCAGCCAACCTAAAAAAAAAACTCTAACCTAAAAAAAAAAAACTCTAAAATTGTCTCATCTTTTTCTTTTTATACACATCAAAATAGGGGTACAAATGAGAATTATAATCCTAGATGAGTTGGCATTGTTTAGCCACTTGTCTTCACACTATTAACTTCTGGAGAAGATATTTCCATGTCGTTTGTCTTCTTCTCTACTTGGATATGCAAGGTGGCATGGCTTGTGTCTTCCATGAGGTAGCCAAGGTGTCCTTTGATCTTATCCTTCAAAGGTGAATAAAATGTGGACAATTGGCATCACATGTGTCAAGAATAATGGTGAATCATGCTACAAGATGAAATGGTAGTGGTCTAATCTCCTTTTTAGCTCATTTTCAGTCCATTTTCTACTGAAATGACTGAAATTCATCCAGATTTAATTTATTTGCAAACATGAGAATTTTAATTAAAATGAGGGGATAATTAATAAAATAATATGAGGATTAAAATAGTTAATTAAGAAATTAAATATAAATGATTCTACTTTAATAGAATTATCACACCCCCAAACTTGAGCTTTTGCTTATCCTCAAGCAAAACAAAATATATGTAGGAACTGACAAGTACTAAACATACTGATTTTCCCAATATTATCTTCAAAGAAAAATTATAAACTCTAATATCAAAGATTCATGATTATAAGTCTAACACACAGAATCATTCATTCATAAGTCTTAACCCAAATTGGATTCCTCTTGTGTGTGTGAAAATGTCAAAGCCATTTCACAGTACATTACTCAGATCAGATTATGCAAAGTCAATGACAAGTGATCATTCCCATAAGTTTACTTTTCACTTCTCTCTCCACTAATGTAGTCACACTTAACTAAAGATCAATAGGACTTCATTCATCTAGTAATGTAAGGCCAGGCTTAAGGTATGATGAAGTCGATTTAGGTTTAATTACCCCTCCACATGCGTTACTTATAGGATCTTTGATGTAAGAGCTCATAATTACTCCCCCAAACTTATTTATTTTGCTAAACATTTTTATTCTATTTTTGTATTTTTCTTCTTCTTCTTTCCTTTTTTTTTTTTTTTGAGATTTCACTATCACCTATAACCCATATGAACATAGCTCAAGCTATATCGTAGTAAAATTACACATTTTCAGGGTAAGGGATAGGAAAAGAGTGTTTAAGCTAAGGAAAAGTATGCAGGTGTATTTACAGAGAAAAACGTATTTGGCCCAAATAGGTGACTAGGGGTAAGATATGTACAAGGATGGCTGGAAAGGCTCAAACGATCTAAAGATGACCTAAATCATTTCCTTAATTAAGTGTGATCTAATATTTCACCTCAAGATAAAATCAAACAAATTCTAGAATATGATGCACAAATCAACTGAAAAAATGCAATCTTTTGTCGCCGTAAGCTTTCTCTAAATAAGTATACAGATTCATGACATGACATGTGCATAAAATGAGGAAATCACAATCAGAATCAAGATAAATTTAAGAATTCAAGTTCATGCTTTTCTTACAATCATGTTTCTTATTCAATCAAAGTCGAACTAAATCATGGGGTTATATCATCGGAATATGGGAAAAACCACTTGCTAAGTACTAAATCAAACAATGCAAGCTCATATTTTCGTAAAATTTTACAATTGTACCCAAAAATTTTTCAAAAATGCTCAAGTGAATCCCCTACCCCAAATTTAAAGTGTACAGTGTCCTCAGTGTGCAGATAATATAAGAATTGAAGCTCAAGAATAGAATACTCCCCTATCTGATGATGAAGCACATGTGAAGCTTGATGAGAACGTGCTGCTGGAAAGGCTATCTATACAAGAAACAAAGAGAGAAGCAACAGAAAAGAGAAAAGAACTGTACAAAAAGTGAAAAGAAAAATAAGGCAACTTCAAATGAAGTGAGGCTAAGTAGTAGGATCAGAAATAGGAGGATCAACCAAAGCTTAATGAGAACGTGCTGCTGCAAAGGCTATTTATACAAGAGATAAAGAGAGAAGCAACAAAAAAGAGAAAAAGAACTATACAAAAAGTGAAAAGAAAAATAAGGTAACTTCAAATGAAGTGAGGCTAAGCAGCAGGATTAGAAGTAGGAGGATTAACGAAAGTGGTAACGGAATGCGACGGTCAAATCTTGCCCCAAAATAGTGCTTAAGTCTACATCCATTAACCTTAAAGGGTTGCTTCAGGGTCTCATCCATAATTTTAATGGCTCAATGAGGGAATACTTGTGTAATGGTGAAGGGTCCTGTCCACCTAGACTTAAGCTTTCTTGGAAAGAACTTCAAGCGATAATTGAAAAGCAGTACTTGATGGCCTGGCTCGAAGTATCTCTCATTTATTTTCTTATCATGCCATCGCATAGTCTTTTTCTCATATGCCTGTAACCTAAACTCAACAAACTGGTTAAGCTGTAGCAGCCTCTTCTCCCCCGCTGCATCTAAATTGAAATTCAGGTTCTTAAGGGCCCAACAAGCCTTATGCTCAAGCTCCACTGGCAAATGACAGGCTTTACCATAAACAAGCTGATAAAGGGACATCCCATATGTGTTTTAAAGTTGTCCTATAGGCCCAAAGTGCATCATCTAACCTAATGGACCAATCTTTCCAACTTGGATTCACTGTTTTCTCTAATATCCCCTTAATCTACCTATTGGATAACTCTACTTGACCACCGGTTAGTGGGTGATAAGTAGCATCTACCTTATACTTGACCCTATATTTCTTCAAAAGCCCATCAAAAGTCTTGTTACAAAAATGGGATCCCCCATCACTAATGATGGCTCTAGGTGTGCTAAATCTCCTAAAAATATTATTCTTCAAAGACCTTATCACCACCTTGGCATCATTAGTTGGTAAAGCCATTGCTTCAGCCCATTTTGACACATAATCTATGGTCACCAAAATATAGAGATTGCCATATAAAGGGACAAAAGAACTCATGAAGTCTATTGCCCAAACATCAAAAAGCTCTACCTCCAAAATATTAGTCGGAGGCGTCTCATTTCTTTTGCAAATATTACCTACCCTCTGACATCTATCACATTTCATCATAAAGTAGCGGGCATCCTTAAACATGGTGGGCCAGTAATATTCAGATTGCAAAAACTTAGGAGCTGTCTTTTCTCCTCCAAAATGCCCTCTATAATCAAAAGAATGACAATGTTTAAGTATATCTTCTATTTTTTCCATGGGAACACACCTCCTTAAAATCTTATCTTTACATTGCTTGTACAGAAAGGGCTCATCCAACACATAATACTTGACATCACTCAAGAACTTCTTCTTTTTTTATGCAGTCAAATCTGGTGGCATCACATTGCTCACCAAATAGTTCACAAAATCAACATACCAGGGCAAACTAGAGTGCCGAAAAGTAAATAACTGCTCATCAGGAAAGGGCTCATTAATTACTGTATCATCTTCTTTAAGTCCACTCTCCAATCTAGATAAATAGTCAGCAACCTGATTCTCTATCCCTTTCCTATCCTTAATCTCCAAGTCAAACTCCTACAGTAGGAGGATGCATCTAATAAATCGAGGCTTTGCATCCTTCTTGCAAACTAAGTACTTAATAGCAGCATGATCAGTATATACTACCACCATAGTGCCAATGAGATAGAAGCGAAACTTATCAAAAGTAAAAACTACAGCCAACAGCTCATTTATTATAGTAGCATAGTTCAACTGGGCTTCATTCATAGTCTTACTTGCATAATAGATAACATAAAAAACTTTTCCTTTACTTTGTCCAAGTATAGCCCCAACTGCATAATCACTTGCATCACACATCAGCTCAAAATGTAAACTCCAATCCGGAGCTATGATTACAGGGGCTGTAACTAACTTCTCCTTCAAAGTCTTAAATACTTCTAAGCAACGCTCATCAAAATAGAATCCAGTACCTTTTTCCAGAAGATTACATAAAGGCTTTAAGATATAGGAGAAGTCCTTTATGAACCTTCTGTAAAATCCTGCATAGCCTAGAAAACTCCTAATTCCCTTAACAGAGGTAGGGGGAGGTAACCTCTCAATGATTTTCACCTTAGCTCTATCCACTTCTATCCTTCTAGTAGATATATTGTGTCTGAGCACTATACCTTCCTTAACCATAAAGTGGCACTTCTCCCAATTAAGCCCCAAATTCCTTTTTCACATCTCTTCAGAACAAGTACCAAGCTGTGCAGACAAAGATCAAAGCTATCCCCAAATAAAGAAAAATCATTTATGAAGACCTCTAGACAATCCTCCACCATATCATGAAATACGACCATCATGCAACGCTAGAAGGTAGCAAGTGCATTGCATATGTCAAAAGGCATCCTCCTGAAAGTAAATGTTCCATAAGGACAAGTGAAGGTGGTATTTTCTTGGTCCTCTAGGGCTATAGCTATCTGATTATACCTAGAGTACCCATCCAACTGGCAGTAAAACTCATGACCAGTCAATCTATCTAGCATCTGGTCAATAAAGGGTAGAGGGAAGTGGTCATTCCTAGTGGCATTGTTAAGCTTCCTATAGCCCATACATACTCGCCAACACGTGACAGTCCTAGTGGGTATGAGCTCATTGTTCTCATTCTCAATCACAGTCATCCCTCTTTTCTTAGGGACACATTAAATTGGGCTCACCCAGGCACTATCAGAAAAGGGATATATGATCACAACATCCAACCACTTAATTATCTCTTTTTTTTACCACTTCTTTCATCACAGGATTTAACCTATGCTGGTGCTCTACTGACGACCTGTACCTCTCCTCCAACAGTATCTTGCGCATACATATTGAGGGACTAATACCCTTAAGACTAGAAATAGACTAGCCTATAGCTTTTTAGTGCTCTCTCAAAACTTGTAGTAATTTCTACTCTTGATCAATGGAGAGAGCAACAGACACTATCACTGGCTTAGTTGAGGACTCACCTTGATAAGCATATCTAAGGTGTGAGGGTAAGGGCTTAAGCTCTAAAGCTAGAGGATCACTGGTAGATGGAGAGACATCTAAAGCTGGAGTACATGAAATGTCTAAAGTTTTAAACTAGGTAATCTCCATAAGGTGAGTAACCTCTAACAACTGTAAAGCCTCAGAAACATCATCATCATCTTCCTCATTGTATTCCTTAAGATTAACTGATCTCACTAAGGAAGCTTCTAAAGGGTTAAATAGGTGTGTCTTAGAGAACTCCTCAGTGATGTCTCTATCTACAATGTCTATCCTAAAATAATCTTGAGCGTCATCAAGGAACCTCAAATATTTGAAAACATTAAATGTCACTTCTTGATCTTGGACTCTCAAGGTCAATTCCCCATTCTGTACATCAATCAGTGTCCTACTAGTAGCTAAGAAGGGTCTGCCTAGAATGATGGGGATTTCCCTGTCTTCCTCCATATCAAACACAATAAAGTTTACAGGGAAAATGAACTTGTCCACCTTAACTAGAACATCCTCAATGAATCCCTTCAGATACTTGATGGATCTGTCAGCTAACTGAAGGGTCACTGTGATAGGCTTTGCATCTCCTACTCTTAAATTCTGGTATATGGACCAAGGCATGAGATTAATACTAGCTCCTAGATCACATAAGGCTCTACAAAAAAACTGATCTCTTATTGTGCAAGGTATGGTAAAACTACATGGATCTTTGAGCTTATGGGGTAATCTTCTCTGAATAATGGCACTACACTCCTCAGTAAGTGCCACTGTCTCATAATCCTCAAATCTTCTATTCCTCAAGAGGATATCCTTCATGAACTTCACATAACTAGGCATTTGCTTTAAAGCATCCGCGAAAGGAATGTTAATGTGAAGCTTCTTAAACACCTCAAGAAATTTAGAAAATTGTTGATCAAGCTTCTGGTTTTGGAACCTCTAAGGAAAAGGTAATTGGGGTCTAGCTGGAGGAAGTGTAGTGGTAGCAAGTGTAGTATCAGATGAAAAGGAAGGTTGTGAAGAAGAAGATGAAGAAGTGCCTGACTTAGTTTTCTTTTCAGCCTGATCATCTTATTTCTGCTCTTTTTAAACTGCCTCTTTAGAACCTAGGGGCTCTGCCACTAAGGCCTTAACAAGACTGGACCTATCATGTGGATGATCTAACTCTCTACCGCACCTAAGGGTTATGGCCTTAACATGCTCCTTACCCTCCCTCTGTGTGACAGGGTTAGCTTTGGTATTACTGGGGAGGGTCCCTTGTGGACGCTAGCTAAGAGCACCAGCTATCTGTCCAACCTGGTCTTTTAGATTCTTAATAGAGGTAGCTTGATTCTGCAGGATAGTCGTGAACATCTCCTCAAGTGAAGGCTTCTTCTCAACTGCAGCTGTTGGTGCAGATAACTACTGGGGCTACACAGGTGGCGATAGTAGTGGATGATGTTGGAACTGATGTGGCTGATCGAAATGATTAGGTTGATGATGTGGAAGCTATTGAGGTGGTGGTACATGAATAGGTGGAACCTGAAGACCAGGGTCCCCCACAAGTCTGGGATTAGAAGATTGCCCCTAATTTTGGTTCCAATAAAAATTAGGGTGATTTCTCTACCCTGAATTGTAGGTGTTCGAAAATGGATTGTTTTGTTACCTTTGAGGTGGGGCAGTGTACTGAACAGACTCTAAGTTTAATGGGCATCTATCAATTGAGTGTGTACCACCACATAATGTGCATGAGATAAAGGGACTTTGGACAGCTAAAAAAAGACTGGGACTATTGGCAGAACTATTCTGGGTATTAAGAAATACCCGCAGCTTTCTTAGGTATCTACCTATCTGATAACCACTGATAATTGTTAGCTGCCAACTTATCCAACAGACTATAAGCTTCTTCCTCTGGCTTACACATCAAAGCTCATCTCGCAGCAGCATCAACTATGGTCCTATTCTGGCTAGTGAGTCCGTTATAAAAGGTTTGGACTTGAAGCCATAAGGGCTGGCCATGACGGGGACACTTCCTAGGAAGGTCTTTGAATCGTTCGCATGCCTCATAAAAGGACTCAAAGTCGAATTAAGAAATTGAAGATATATCACTGTGTAGTTTAGCCATTTCGGAAGGAGGAAAGAACTTGGCTAAGAACTGATGGGCTAACTCATCCTATGTGGATATGGATCCCAGAGGTAAAGAGGTCAACCAGTGTTTGGCTCTGTCTCTAAGTGTGATAACCCGAAAGCGCAAAAAATAGGGCAATTTAAAATTTTTTTTCTTAAAACAAAACTACCCACTTTGGGTGTATTCCTGTGTAGTATCTTTAAATCACTATCGTTTATAAACCAACATTATCCCTCAAGATCATACAACTCATACTTAATGAAATCAAATACATAATATCCCAAAATAAAAAAGTCAACCATAAGTCTCAATTCATTTCTTTCATATTAACCTAATTACATCCCAAAATACTTATCACAAATGTCTGTATTACATCATTGTCTAGATACAAAATGAACTGAATTATACCTTATGCATGTACAAGCAATAGCCTGGGGAGATCTTATCCACCAGCCTATATCACGTACGCGGCAGGCTCTTTCTCGCTTACTTCAAGTAATCTGGAGGGGGGAGGAAAAAGGGTGAGCTCTCAAAACGCTTAGTAAGGAGGATAAGGGAAGCTATAAAAATCATCATCACAAACAAAATATGATGGAAATATTTGAGCATGCAAATTGTTATAGAAATAACTGTATAAAATAATGGCATTAGCACAATTCACGTGATAAAATCACAAATCACATCACATCAAATCTCAATGCGTGATATAAATCACAGTTGTAAAATCACATCATCATCATAGAAATCGAGACTAGGTATTTATAAAAACTCATATGAAATCAACGTCATATGCACATCACATCAATTGAATTTGTCCCTTAGGCGGATATCCCCAATCAAGGAATTTCATCAACAATAACACACATGGCCATGATTCGCTGTAGACTTGATCAGAGTCGTACAGCCGTCGATCTTACATGCTATAAAAGCACAGCTCGATCTTACATGCTATCAAAGCAAGGCCACCCATCACTACTGGAGTGGGGTCATCACACGTTACCAAAACTAAGGCGTCAGTCTTACATTCTACTAGAGCACGGCCTGACCTTACATGCTACCAGAGCAAAGCCCGATGTGCATCTCATGACAAGCCCTAGTCTTAGTACAAAGTGTTTTGCCTTCACGTAGAGCTCTTAGTGGTTATCACAAAACCCATTTTGGTTATTAAACCATGTGTTCACAATTACACAAATCTCATCAAAATCGAGCTCAAATCGATAAAACACACACATTCATCAAAACATTAATTCATCTCATTTCTCATAAAATATGCAATGGTTGTATAAAAATCGTTTTACCTTCACGTAGAGCTCATGTGGTTATCACAAAACCCATTTTGGTTATAAACCATATGTGTTCACAATTGCACAAATCTCATCAAAATCGAGCTCAAACCTGCAAAACACACACACATTCATCAAAGCATCAAATCATCTCATTTCTCATAAACATTCTCATTTCATTAAACCTTTTTCATGCTAGTAAAACGTTTTCATTCATTTGAAAACTCACAAGCACAAATGGTTTTATTTCCCTTACCTCTTGCACCTTGAGTGGTACAATATCCTTGGGTTCTCGAACTAGCCTCGTTTTCCACGTCGGATTCTCGAGCTATCCACATACATCATTAAATCATCAATATACATCATTTCTATTTTCCATCTCTCTCTCTTACTCATTCTAACTCAACATTATCTCAAAACTCTTTCTACATCATTATCAACACTTTAGTTAACTTATAACCATCACAAGACATCCACATTAAATCCCCTAAACTGTAAGACCCGAATTTATTTAAAAACATGAAATGGATGAGTATTCGTGAAAGGAAGTCGAGTTAAATTAATCCCGAACACCTTGAAGGGCAAAATGGTCAAAAGATCGAATGCAGGCATAAATTCGATGAGAAAATTTAATTAAAAATAATAGATTTGAGAATCTTGATCAATATCGAAGAAATAATTAAATTTCGAGTTAAATTGATCAAGATATGAAATTATTGAAATTAACCGAAAATTTCACATCGGGAAATAATCCTGAAAATAATCAAAAAATATACCGAAAAGCTGAAATAATACCGAGAAAATTATTTATTCATTAAATAAATTAAATAATAATTTTAGTAGATATTTTGATTCTTTAATATATTTTATTGATTAAAATATTAATAAAATTAAATAATAAATTAAATTAAATTAATTCAAAAAAAAGAGAGAGAATCAGAAACTTTGTCAGGGAGAGAGAAATACGAAGGAAAACGAAAGCCAAAACCGAGGAGACCACCGTCGAGCCACCGGCGGCCAGAGACCTAGGCGAGGGCCGACGAAGGCGGCCCGACCCCGAGCGACTTCATAGCGCCGGCGACCCGCCATGGAACTCATCGGAGATCGACGAATCGGGGAGAGAAGCCGCTGGAGAAAGAGCTCCGATTAGCGACTACCGGCGTCGATTTGACATCAACCACCGACTGTCGAAGGTTCCCCACATGATGCCAAGCAGATTGGTGTGGCCACGGCCAGTGAAACCGACGGACGACGTCGAAAATGACGGAAAGAGGAAATGGGTACCGACGGTGGAGAGAAGAGGTCGGACCGGTGACTTTTTGGCAACCTTAGACTAAACCGAGGGTAGATTCAAGCTACGAACGATCCTGCGGAGCTACTGGCGACGGAATCCGACGGAGAACCTATGGGTGAGACCCTGAACCGGCCAAACTGGAGTGAACCGGGGTGAACCGAACAGGTCTGAACTGGGTTGAGTCGGACTGAACCGGTTTAGCCAAGAAAGAAGGGAAAAAAAGGAGAAAAAGAGAAAAAGGAAAAAGGGGAAAAATTTTTGGGGGTACATCAGACTTCGGGTAAATCGGTAAGAGGTCAAAAGTGACCGATTTGATTTTTGAGAAATTTATTTAAATTATATTTAATCAAAAATTAACCCAAAATTAAATATAATAATTATGCAGTTTTACGACAAAGCCCGAACAAGAAACAATTGAGCTCCGATTTTTGTACCCCGCATCATATTGGGTAAGTATATTTTAATTCTGACAATTAGAGTCCTTTAATACAGAGTTCGATTATTTTACAAAATTTATGGATTAATTCTGTATAAAAAAAGGGCATATTAATCGAAATTGCAACGTAATTACCGTAAATAGTATACGGGATATCCAATGAGTTTGGAACGAAGCCCAATATTATTGGTAAGCTAAATCAGCCCAATAAACCCGAAGAAGGGATTTAATTAGTAGAAACGGGCTGAAAACGGGCTCAAGGTCCATTAAGGTGCAATCAGGCCTAATAAAGTAAAACGGGCTCAGTATGTTAGATTCGATCAGTAGATGTGATATACTGATAAAAATAAGTGAATTAACCAAAATATGTGGTTATATGCAGTTTCGTAGACTTGGTTGACGTGCAGTTGGACTGAGAGATCGGATATTATCGAGACGAGATAAGTTTGCACATAAATCGAGGTAAAGGAATTTTATGGGTGCATAGAGATTTCTATACGTATTTATTGAGGGGATTTAAAGGGCTTAGAATTCCTTAAAAGTATCTAGAAATGAAATAATAATTTTTACGAAAATCGGGGCTTAGGTGAATAAAGAAAAAGATGATTTTACCCCTGGGTGTAAAATTTACAAAAATGGTAGTAAGGCAGATAAATTGCATGATTTTCATGTTTTAATGTTTTATATAAATATATTGCTTTGATTTAAGCAAATATGCACATAGGTTGGCTGTTGATTTTAAAAATTATACGAAAGGGAACCGGTTTGTACCAGTTACGATTTTAAAAAGATGTTTTATAAAGATTGAGCCACCTATCATATTTACACGAGTAAAAAGAGTGCTAGAGTCTTACTCGCACTAAAGTTTATTGATTTATTACTCATGAAAAGCTGTACTGGAGCATTGCTCGTACGAGGAATTTGTGTGTGCACAAAATCGTGCTGGAGCTTCGCACGCACGAGATTTTAGATATCATGATATGCATAGCGTGGTACTGGAGCTTCGCTCGCACTAGACGTGAGTTGACATGCATATACTCATACGGAAGCCTCCAATAGACTCTGTGTCACAGAGAGTTGAGATACTCGCACGTATACTTTGAGACATGGGTTGGTTATCGACATAGTATTAGGGTGGATAAGACCTACGGTAGGCACCCCCAGACTATGATATAGGTTCACGGAGTACGATGTACCGTGTATGTCACACGGAGTACACTGTACCATGCAGTCATGATGACTCGATGATGTTACTTGATATTCTGGCGGGTAGGATTTGACCCCACCTCCCGTTGCAGTTGTGATGCCCCGGACACCGGGATCCGTGTAGCCTGGGATCACAGGGATAAAGTATGGCCATAGTCCTCGATTTTCATACAGTAACCTACATGCCTCACATGATATCATACGATCTGAATAGACCAGGACGAACCCGAGGGAGGGCTAATGTCCCGATTTATGTTTTTAAATGAGATGCGATTTAATGAATCAAGGTATTCCCGAGAGATGGGTTTGACCTTGATGAAGTTGTTTTATGATGAAACAAATGAGTTTTAATGTGATGAGTTTATGATGAAACAAATAAGCTTTAATGTGACGAGCATGAGATGTCATACATGAGGATTTTTCCATGTTTGTTTTATATCTAGATTTCATGATTTCTCTTATATGATATATGCATAAATGTGGCATCGTTTTAATCATACCTCATGCTCCAAATGTAAACGATTTTATATCATGCCATTATCAGCACGTAGATAGTATAGTTATCTACCTGCTTACATTATTGCCTTACTGAGCTGTTTATGCTCACCCTTTCATTTTCCACCCAACATGGTACATTCAGTAGAAGAGAATGACCGTAGTCTTGCATTTCAGTTATCCGCTGCTTCGTATCAAGACCAGGTATACACATTTGTATAATTTTTGTATCTGAACATATAGAGGCACAGTACTGTATATGGAAGTAATATTGGGGATGTATTTATTTAAATAAATTGATATGTAAATGAAATATGAAAATGGAATGGTAAATAGGTGAGAGGTGACTAACACCGAATCATAGCCCGACTGTTTAGTAGGTAACTGTTCACGACGGGTAAGGAAATTAAAAAGTGAAAAAATTTACTCTGATTTTTAGGTAATTTGGGTCGTGACATAACCAAACCCATTTGTTGGTTCCATCATGTCTTAAACATTTCTAACCAAATGAATAAACATTTATGTTTATTCACCCATATATAAAATGGTAATGCTTAAGAACAAAGGTCTTGTGAGCTTAACTAGCTTGTCTCATCTCTTAACCAAGCTTGTAGAATGCTTGTCTCTTCCCTTTGTTCAAGATAACCTTTGATTTTCTAGTATGTTGTTCTCCTTGCCAAGAGGAACAACTTTGTCTCTTACCCCTTTGTCTAATTTAATCTAGAATAGGGTGAATCTTAGAGAGAGAAAGCTTGGTTTGGGTGAAAATGGTGAAGATTTATGTTTGGAAATGAGAAGGCTCAATTTTCAGGTAAAATCCTGTGTTCCTTATATAGACAGGGCTTATGAGATCAATCTGGCATTGATGGGGATCAATCTCTATTTCGTATCAACTGCTCCATTAACAACTACAAGATCGATCTAATCAAGCTAAAGATCGATCTGTTCTTCTAAGAGGAGATCGATCTGGCATTGAATTAGGGATCGATCTTTTTCAGGTCGAGAGTTAGGGAGATCGATCTGCGCTTGTGACAGGATCGATTCTTTCTAGACAAAGGCATTAGGAGATCAATCTTCTTCCTTATGAGATCGATCTGCCTGTCTGCTTTTGCACGTTTTCTGCATTTTAGAGCTATGGGATCGATCTCTCATCCTTGCAGATCGATCTGGCCTTCAAAGATTCTACTGCTGCTGCATCAATTGCATGAAACGCAATGCAAAACTCACCATAGTCTACTCCATAGGCCATATTTCAATCCATACGCATTTAAGCCTTAAAAACTTCATCTCCTTATACTTCATTAAATTTAAAACTTGCGTGTACATTAACATTTACAGTTCACCAAATTAAAATTTTCACTTAGCAAATCTCATAAAATTTACAGTTCTAACAGTAAGAGAGAAATGAAATAGGTTAAGCCTAGTGGTTAAGCCTAGTATAACGTCCGAGAGTCCATTATGCTTGAAAGTATTGCACAGATCTAAAAATTGCCCTAAGTGAGCATGTGGGTCATCATGGGGAATCCCACTGAACCGAAAGGAAGTTTGGATCATTTGAAGGATCGAAGGCTTAATCTCAAAGTTGTTTGCTGGGACAACTGGTGGCCTAATGCCAGTGTAGTAACCTCCTATGGTCGTGACAACATAGTCTCCCACAGTCCTGATTTCTCTATTTTTAGTCATCTTGTCTTGCAGCGGAGCTACTATTTTCCTAGAATCCTTCCTGATTTTTCTAAGTGTTCTTTCTATTTCAGGATCCAAAGGAAAGCAGTCAAAGTTCTTAGCTCTATGTATACATACATTCAGAAGTCCTAAGGAATGAATTTTTTTTTTGAAGAAAGGAAATTAAGTAATCTAAGTTAAGGCACTAAATATTTACAACCTAAGTATGTACAAAACTAGAATTATACCTAAGCATAATTTCACCTATATTAGTCAATGGCTAAGCGTAGCTCCCCAGCAACGATGCCAAAAACTTGGTTGCATCCTTCCTAGACGTGTATACCGCAAGTGCACGGGTCGCACAAGTAATAAAAGGAAAAGAGTCCTAGATTATCATCCCACAAAGAAATATAGTCAGCCTAACTAAGTACCAGTTAATTTTACCCTAAGTATATCCTAGCAAATTATGAATATTAAAAGGGTGATCTATAAAGTCTAATTTGACAATACTGGAAAGCAAGGAAAATAATAAAAACACTAAAATAGAGCAAAATAGAGCAAACATTACTCACAGAGCTCCAAGCAAAATAAAAGCGAGAATCTATAAAAGAAAGAAACTAATAAAACTCGAATTAATTAGTGTAAATTAATTAAAGATGAAAATATAAGAAAATATAGATTAAAAAATAAATAGATTAAAACTAGAAAAATCCTAATATGAAAATCAAATTTGCATGTGTTTAATCTAATTGATAAAAATGCAAAATAATCTAACCTAAGGCCTAATGGAATAAAATTCTAATAAAAATTCTAAATATAACTTTAAACCTAAATGCCTAATTTGGTGACCCTAAATTATATATAACTCTAGATAATACTGTTGAGTTAATATATTTTGAAATGACAAAACAAGTAAATTCAATAATATAAAGATGATGTAAAAACATGTTTAGAGGTTACCAGTTCCAGAAACTAAGTCCATGAGGATGAGAGATCAATCTGGTGAGATGAGAGATCGATCTCATGAGGATATGAGATCGATCTGCTAAAGGATTGAATCCTCAAAGGATCTGTACAGAGTATTGAGGAAGCAGAGATCGATCTATAAGGGTTATAGGATCGATCTGTCTAATACAGGATGTTTATGAGATCGATCTGCTCTAGAAAGAGATCGATCTCCTCTAAAACAAAGGGTAAAGGCAGTAGATCGATCTATACTCAAACAGAAAGTTCATGAGATCGATCTGGTATAGGAAGAGATCGATCTCCTCAAAGTCAGAGAGCTAAGGAGATCGATCTGGGTTGATTAGAGATCGATCTCCTCCTACGAGAATACTTGATAGATCAATCTGTAGACCGATCTTACCTCAAACAGAGAGATAAGAAGATCGATCTGCTTGTTCGACAGATCGATCTGCTTTAACATTTTCAAATTGTAAGATCGATCTCTACATATATGAGATCGATCTCCTTGCTTCAATTTGCTTTGACATTGTAGGAATTTAAACTAAGAGATCAATCTGGTCAAGATTAGAGATCGATCTGGCATTCTACTGGAGGTTCCCAACGGCTCTTTATGCAAAAATCTCAACAGGAATAACAGCATTAAATGCTTCAACTACCAATCCTTCAGTATAAAATCAAGCATTGAAGACACTGGAAACTAAGAGACCATTGCTGTAAATTCTGTACATTCTCAAGAATTTAATTCCAACATTCCATTTGTCTTCAATCTTCATTCATTGTATAAACCTTTGTGAAAAAGAAAAAGCTGTATCTATCCTACCCATATAAGAAAATCTTGAGCTTGTATTCATCCTTACTTTAAGAGAGAAGAGGAGTGTTCCTCAGTGAGATAAACTTTGTAAAAGGGTGAATCTATCTTTGTGTAAAAAGGGTAGAGAGGTTATTCCTTAACCTGAAAAAGGGAGTGTGTAACATTCAGTGTTAAAGTGAAAGAAAGCTCTTGACAAGGAGGTCAAGAAGAGAGGACGTAGATAAGAGATTTGCCGAACCTCTATAAACTACTGTGTTTGATATTTCTTTCCCTTATCTTCCTTTAATTTATTCCATTACATTATATTGATTATTCATTATTTACAAATTAGACTTAATTTAGTTTAAATTTGCCATTAACACTAGAGGAATAACTTTCTAAGAGTTAGAAATGATCTAATGGCTCACAACATTGTAGCAACCAATCTAGTAGTAGAGGGGCATTCTACAGTTAGGCCTCCTATGTTCAATGGTGAACATTATGCTTATTGGAAAACTAGGATGATGCTATTTATTCAAGCAAATAATTTTGAGGTATGAAGGATTATAACTAAAGGACCTCAAATCCCTACTAAAAGAATAAAGAGAAAAGATATCCCTAAAGAAGAAGATGAGTGGGATACAAATGATGTTAAATGTGCTCAGCTAAATGCTAAGGCCATGCACACCCTATTTTGTGCTTTAGGGCCAAATGAATACAATAGAGTCTCCGGTTGTGACAATACCAAACAAATTTGGGACAAATTGGGAATAACTCATGAAGGTACAACCCAAGTAAAGGAGACTAACGTAGGAATGCTCACACATGACTATGAGCTATTAGGATGAAAGAAGGAGAATCAATTAGTGATATGTTCACTAGATTCACTGATGTAATTAATGGGTTAAAATCCTTAGGAAAAATCTACTCTAATATAGAAATGGTCAAGGAAATATTAAATAGCCTACCAAAATCATGGGAAGCTAAAGTGACTGTAATTGAGGAATCTAAGGACCCTCACACATTGTCACTAGATGAATTAATAGGATCACTACTCACATATGAGATGAAGTTGAGAAGAAATGAAGAGCCGCCCAAGAAAGTGGGAGTAGCTCTGAAATCCACCACTCAAGAGGAAAGTAAAAATGAGAGTGGTAGCGAAGAAGATCTTGAGATGGCAATGTTTGCCAAAAGATTCAACAAATTCATGAGAATGAGAGCAAGTAGTAGTGGTAGGAGAAACCATAAGAAAGATCAAGAAGAGTTAGGTAGAAATGATACCATTGTGTGCGATGAATGTAAAAAACCTGGACTCTTCTTAAAAGATCCAATGATAGGTTCCACAAAAAGAAGGCAATGATGGCAACATGGAGCGACAGTGACTGCTCCGATGATGATTCGAATGAGGACAATGATAACCTATGCTTCATGGCTATTGAGGATGAAAAGGTAACTTCAAACCTCATTGAATATTCTTTTGATGAATTACAAGATGCCTTTGATGATCTTGCATTGGAATATGAATGCATGAGCATGAAATACAAAAAGTTAATATCTAAATTGAAGAAAGAAAATGAGTTAATGCTAAAGGATAAGTTAGAATGTGAAAAGAAACTAGAAAGTACAAATGTTGAAATTTGTGACCTAAAAGAAAAAAATAGTAACTTACATAATTCTTTTAATAGATTTTATATGGGTCAACAAAAGTTAGATAACATGCTAGAAACTCAAAGCGCCTTCTTTGATAAAAATGGATTAGAATATGATGGAAAAAGTAGAGAGACTCATCTCAAAAGTTTCATAGCTAGAAAGAACATGTATAAACCCTCAACTATTTGTTCACATTGTAATAAGAAGGGGTATGCATCATATAATTGCAATATGAAGATGACCACTCTTAGAGAAAAAATAGTGAAAAGAATTTGGGTTCCAAAAGAAATAATTAACTCAAGAGATATTAATGCTTTAGTAAAATGGATTCCTAAGGGATCAAGAATTACATTCACTAACCCCAAAGGACCCAAGAGAATTTGGGTACCTAAGACATGAGTTTGACTTTTGATTATAGGTGATTGAGCATTGTGTAAGACCCGAAATTAAATCGTAAATTTTACGAGATAGAAAAATGTTCACAAATTTAAAGGAATGGGATTCGGACTGAAAATAAGGATTCAAATCATAAAATGAATGAGTGTTCGTGAAAGAAAGTTTGACTGAATTAATCCCGAACAGTACAAGGGCAAAACGGTCAAAAGATCGAAAGCCGGTATAATTTAACAAGAAATAATTATTAAAAATAATGGATTGAGGAAGTTCGATCAATAACGAAGAATTACATATGTTTTGGGTTAAAATTTATCAAAATATTAATTTTTAAAATTAACCGAAATTTTTGCTGCGAAAAACAATCCCGAAAAATAATCGAAAATTATACCAGGAAGCCGAAATAATACCGAGAAATTAATTTATAGACTAAATGAATAAAATATAATTTTTTTAAGATATTTTGAATATTTTAGACTAATTTAATCAATTAAATAATATTAAATAAATTATAAATATAAATAAATAAATTTTTTAAAAAAATGAAACAGAAACGAAAACGCGAAAGGAACAAGAAGGAAACGAAGCCGAGCAACCGAGGAAGGCCGGCGTGACCACTTGCGGCCAGGGACCCAGGCCAGGGCCGGCGAAGGAAGCCCTATGCCAGGCAAATCGTCTGCCACCGGTGACGCGCGCCAAGGACGCCGAAGAACGCCGAAAAACGGAGGAGAAGGCCGCGGGAAAGAAATGGTCACCGACGGTGAACGGCGGTGATTCGGGCAGAACTAAGGCCCGATTCTAAAAGCCCAGGCGACGGCGGTTCTTTCTGCACCAGTAGCAGCCAACGAAACGACGGGAATCGTCGGTGACGGCCAAGAGAAGAAATGGGTTTTCGACGCCGTCGGCGACCCCAACCGAAACCGAGGGTAGATTCGTGCTGCGGACGACCTTGCGGAGCCACTGGCAGTGGAAGCCGATGAAGAACCGGCCGACAAGGCAGTGAACAGGTCGAACCGATTGAACCGGACTAAACCGGTGGTCTGACCGAGTTGAACCGAACCGGTCCGAACTGGTTCAGCCAAAAAGAGAGGAAAAAAGGGAGAAAAAGGGAAAAAGAAAAAGAGAAAAAAATTGGGGAAAATTTCAGTGATGCAATCGAGCTTCGGGTAAGTCAGTAAGTGGTCAAATTGATCGATTTAAATTTCAGAATATTTAATTTGATAAATAATCGACTGAAAGTTTACCCGAAAATATATTTAATTGTGTAGCTCGACGATTGGCATCCAACGAGAGCTCGAGACAGCCTCGATTTAAGTACTAGCATGAAATCTTAGGTAAGTAACTGTTATTTATAATAATTTATATCGTTATACGTGCTTCGAATTTTATTATCGCATAAAATAAATTAAATTATGGAAATTTAGATAAATTGTCGTAAATAATAAATTGAGCTATTCGAGAGTTAGAATGAGGCCCAATAAATTGTTGGTGGGCCCAATGAGCCTAATAGGCCTCGATAAAGTGAAAATTAAGTGGAAAATGGGCTTAAGGCAGATTAAGGCCCATTAAGGTGCAATCGGGCCCAATAGGGGTAAACGGGCCCAATGATTTAAATTAAGCCCAGAAAATATTAAATACAATTAAATTGTATAATATCTGACCTGAGGAATATTAATACGCAGTTTCGGGAGTTTGATTGGGAGCATATCGGACTGCGCGACGAGACAACAGTGGAAAAGAAAAGGTCAGCCTCGACAGGAAAATAAGGTAAGGGAATTTTGTAGGTACATAGAGATGCCTATACATATTTTGAGGGTATTTACAGGGCTTAGAAATTTCTTAAAGCATCTAGAAATAAAATAATAATTTTTACGAAAACCGGGGCTTAGGTGAATAAAGAAAAAAGATGATTTTACCCCTAGGAGTAAAAAATTACAAAAAGGGTAGTAAGGCAGATAAATTGCATGATTTCATGTTTTTAATGCTTTATATGAATACATTGCTTGATTTAAGTAAATATGCACATAGGTTGGTTGTTGATTTTAAGAATTACACGAAAAGGAACCGGTTTGTACCGGTTACTATTTTAAAAGATGTTTTGTCAAGATTTGGCCACTGATCGTATTTACATGAATAAAAAGAGTGCTAGAGTCTTTCTCGCACTCAAGTTTACTGATTTATTCTCATGAAAAGTCGTACTGGAGTATTGCTCATACGGGAAATTTGTGTGTGCACAAAACCGTGCTGGAGCTTCGCTCGCACGAGATTTTAGATATCATGATATGCATAGTGTGGTGCTGGAGCTTCGCTCGCACTAGATGTGAGTTGACATGCATATAGTCGTGCGGAAGCCTCCTGTAGACTGTGTGTCACAGAGAGTTGAGATGCTCGCACGTATACTTTAAGACATGGGTTGGTTATCGACATAGTATTGGGGTAGATAAGACCTACGGCAGACACCCCCAGGCTATGATATGGGTCCATGGAGTACGATGTACCGTGTATGTCACACGGAGTACGCTGTACCGTGCAGTCATGATGACTCTATGATGTTACTTGATATTCTGGCGGGTAGGACTTGACCCCACCTCCCGTTGCAGTTGTGATGCCCCGCACACCGGGATCCGTGTAGCCTGGGATCACAGGGACATAGTATGGCCATAGTCCTCAATTTTCATACAATAACCTACATGCCTCACATGATATCATACGGTATGGATAGACCAGGACAAACCCGATGGAAGGGTATGGTCCCGATTTATGTTTTTAAACGAAATGTGATTTAATGAATCAAGGTATTCCCAAGAGATGGGTTTAGCCTTGATGTGGTTGTTTTATAATTAAACAAATAAGTTTCAAAGTGATGAGTTTATGATGAAATTAATAAGTTTTAATGTGAGGAGCATAAGATGTCATACATGATGATTTTGCCATGTTTATTTCACATGTCGATTTCATGATTTTTCTTATATGATATATACATACATATGGCATCGTTTTAGTCATACCTCATGCTCCAAATGTAAATGATTTTATATCATGCCATTATCAGCACGTAAATAGTATGGTTATCTACCAGCTTACATTATTGCCTTACTGAGCACGTTTCGTTCACCCTTTCATTTTCCACCCCACAGGGTACATTCAGTAGAAGAGAGCGACAATAGTCTCGCATCTCGGTTATCCGCTGCTTCTTATCAAGACCAGGTATACACATTTGTATAATTTTATATCTGAACATATAGATGCACAGTACTGTATATGGACGTAATATTGGGGATGTATTTTGTTCAAATAAATTGATATGTAAATGAAATATGAAAATGGAATGGTAAATAGGTAAGAGGTGACTAACACCGAATCATAGCCCAACTGTTTAGTAGTATAACTATTCACGACGGGTAAGGAAATGAAAAAGTGAAAAATTTGTAGGGATTTTTAGGTAATTTGGGTCGTGACAAAAGGTGGTATCAGAGCGGGAAAGAGACCAGTTAGTAAGAGATTAGAGTTGATAAGTTATGGGGTTAGATGATTGGTAAGGCCCCAGTGTATCCAATTTAACACTTAAGCGGAGTATTATGATTGGAGAACCCCAACCTGCTACAAAGTAGTGTAGCAGTGTAAGCAGAGTTAGCAGCGTAAGCAGTGTAGGATGTGTGGTAGATACCACGGAAGTAGGGCCTAGACCTACACTTTACTGACTAAAATAGGCGCTAAGTGTGGTAAGACGGACCACTTATAATGATTGCTCAGAGTTGGGTGAGACTACCCTACCAAAGAGCAAAGAGACAGAGAAAAACTTCGTTGGTATAGCTGCAACGAAAAGGGAGGCCACAGCCGAAGAGAAAAGGAAAAAAGGATGTTGGGCGAAGGCGAGCGGATGTCTTGGACCAGGACACTATTGATGTTTCATGGATGTGGTGTAAGATACCACACTTGTTATGAATAATGAAGTACATATGTTCATTGATCCTGGTGCCACACATTTATTCATACTGCCTTCATTCGCATATAAGTGAGTAAAAAGCATGAATGCCTACATCATTGGGCACAATACTGATAAATGAGCACCCCAATAGAGGAGGATTAATTAACGGAATATGGATATAGAGATTTTAAGTTGAAGACAAGGGTGAAAACATCACTGAAAAGTATACTGTAAGTGTTGACAAGTGATAAAAAGGGGAGCAACAGTTGAAATTAAAGGAGTAAAGGATGGTACTCACGGAATGAATAATGAAAGAGTTTTATCATGATTGATATACGAAAGAGATAATCTTTGAGATATGTTGATCCGAAATACAAGATGTACTGGAGTAAGAGGCGTATGCTAGGTAAGAACATCTTTACGACATGAAGTAATTAGGATTAAAGCAATTAGTAGCGAATATAAATTATGACCACATGAACAGATATGTAAAGTAATTTTGGTTAAGTCTAAGGGTTAATAAAGGTATTTCAAAATACCTCCCCGCCTGAAGACTTGATAGCGTCTAAAAGTATATAGATATGACCTATAACGTGAAATCGATCGTCGTAATAAATACCTTTAGCATTAGGATACCTTTACTAAGACGATAAGAATATTAAAATTCGACAAATCATAAAGGTTAACATAGTAAAATTTAATAAGAGCCGTTTAGATAAGAAAATGAAATGACGTAGGTTAGTACCTGAAAACGGGAGCAATTTTGAAGTGATATTATACGCTTATGCGTACATAGGTCAAGGATATGGGTAATTGAAATATTCAATAGGACTCAACTACGACAAGTTATTTAAATTTACCTGGACCGATTTGTTATCATCCATATCGATGATATTTTGGGTGTATTTAAAGTCCAGGAAAATCATAAGCAACAATTGGAGATTGACTTTACTGATGATTTGTTGAGAGTTCTCGAAATAGATTACTTTGTTAACATGTTTAACTTAGAAAAAGTTGTATTTGAATGGGATGATAGACGTGACAGGATTTTTGGTGTACTGAAGTAATAAACTGACCACCGTATTTATTCTCACCATACCCAATGGATTAAGAGGTTTCTCATAAGTCTATGGATACCTCAAAATAATGAATGGGCTGTGTATTGATGGAAAAGGGTAAGATAGTCGATTATGAATCCAGACAAATCAAGAATCATGAAAGGACTATCCAGCCCATGATTTAAAGTTGACAACGATAGTGGTTGTATTGAGTATATGACACTATTATGTACAAGGTGAGAAATTTCGGATATGCACTGATCATAAAGCCCCGAGTATCTGTTTTTCACAGAAAGAGGCGAATATGAGAATACATAGTGGGTTAGAGCTTCTGAGAGATTTTGATTGTGAAAATTGTACCACCCAGGAAAGGCTAATGTAATGGCTAATGGCTCGAGTAGAAAGAGCCTTGGGATGGTACCCCATATGATGGTCAGGGAGCGTGAGCTGTTAGAGCAGTTGTGAGCCTCAATAGTGATGTGATCCCTTCTGATGATGACAGTGATTGTGTGACAGCTAGCCTGAGACTAGAACCAGATGAGAGTGCCCGGATTTGACAGGCTTAGCGTGATGATCGACATGGTGTCGATAGTTGGGTCAGATTCAGAAGGGTACAGTGATAGAGTTCACAGAGTGTGATGATGATTTACAGAGGTTCAAATACAGTATAAGTGCTCCCCAAGATCACAGTTGATGAGATAGTAATATTGTCAGAAGCTTACTCTTCGGGATATACAGTGCATACAAAAAGTAATAAGAATATATATGAAATATCTGAAAAGGGTATTGGTGGTCAGATATGAAAAGAGACATGGTAGAGATTGTGGAAAAGTGCCTAGTATGTCAGCAGAATAAGGCAGAGTATTAAAAGTCTGCAGAGTTATTGCAGCCTCTACCTATATCGACACGACACGAAAATGAGAGCAAGTCTCCATGAATGTCGTGATGGGTTACAGAGAACCCAGGTGAATTACGAGGCTATTTAGATGATAGTCAATAGAGTGACTAAGTCTACCCACCTTCTGGTTATGAAATCCCTAAATACTCATAGTGTATATGAGGATTTATGTGTAAGGAAGATTGTGGAACATTAAGTAGCGTTCCAGTGAGCATGGTATCATATAGGGATTCCCGCTTCACTTCCCACCTTTGAGAATATTTTTCAGGAAGCTATGGGAACCCGACTGAGTATTAGCACAGCTTTCCATCCTCAGACAGATGGTCAGTCAGAGAGGACTGTACAAGTTCTGGAGGATCCGATGAAAGCTTGTGACCTTGATTTTTATGCTCTTGGGATGATCAGTTATTACAAATCGAATTCGCTAATAGTGACAGTTGCCACTTGAGTATCGGGATAACAAGATATGAGGCAGTGTATAGCTGTAGGGGTTGTTCCCCAAATTGGATAAGAAAAAGTGGGTGACAGATAGAATTATTTTTGACTTTGGATAATAAGTCTCTGAGGATGTTTAGTTAAGGATGAGAGATTAAGGGCACCTCAGAGCAGATAGAAAAGTATTGGAATTCACCGAGGGTGAATTAGTATGGTTGAAATGTTTCTTGTCCTAAGAGAATAAGGACATAGCGAGCTTTTGGAAGAAGGTAAATTGAGTTGCGCTGGATGGAATATTTTGAGAGATTGGACAAGTGGGAGATAAGACCTGTAGGTTGGTGTTATCACCTGAATTAACAGGCGCCCACAATGTGTCTCAGCTTTTGATGCTTCGACAATACTATCCAGATTCAGCATAGGTGATCGAATATGAACTCTAAAAGTTCAGTTTAATGAAAATATAAGTATATTGATAAGTTGATTCGGGCATTAAACAGGAAAGAGAAAGTATTGAGGTTTAAGATGATCTCCCTAATTAAAGTCCTTTGGTAGTAATACACTCCGGAGAAGGTCACATAAGAATTTAAGAGTATGATACGATCGATGTACCCGGAGTTGTATATGGACTCATATGACTTGGTTCTAATTTGGAGGACCAAATTCCTTAAGTACGGGAGATTTGTAAGACCCGAAATTAAATCGTAAATTTTATGAGGTAGAAAAATGTTCACAAATTTAAAGGAATGGGATTCGGACTGAAATAAGGATTCAAATCATAAAATGAATGAGTGTTCGTGAAGGAAAGTTTGACTGAATTAATCCCGAACACGTACAAGGGCAAAACGGTCAAAAGATCGAATGCCGATATAATTTAACAGGAAATAATTATTAAAAATAATGGACAAGTTCGATCAATAACGAAGAATTACATATGTTTTGGGTTAAAATTGATCAAAATATTAATTTTTAAAATTAACCGAAATTTTTGCTGCAAAAAACAATCTCGAAAAATAATCAAAAATTATGCCAGGAAGCCGAAATAATACCGAGAAATTAATTTATAGACTAAATGAATAAAATATAATTTTTTTAAGATATTTTGAATATTTTAGACTAATTTAATCAATTAAATAATATTAAATAAATTATAAATATAAATAAATAAATTTAAAAAAATGAAACAGAAACGAAAACGCGAAAGGAAAACGAAGGAAACGAAGCCGAGCAACCGAGGAAGGTCGGCGTGACCACCGGTGGCCAGCGACCCAGGCGAGGGCCGGTGAAGGAAGCCTGATGCCAGGCGAATCGTTTGCCACCGGTGACGCGCGCCAAGGATGCCGGAGAACGCCGAAAAACAGAGGAGAATGCCGCGGGAAAGAAATGGTCACCGACGACGAACGACGGCGATTCGGGCGGAACTAAGACCCGATTCTGAAAGCCCTAGCGACGGCGGCTCTTTCTACACCAGTAGCAGCCAAACGA
Organism: Firmiana major; assembly: GCA_033439115.1. Lineage (NCBI taxonomy): Eukaryota > Viridiplantae > Streptophyta > Magnoliopsida > Malvales > Malvaceae > Firmiana > Firmiana major. The sequence continues at coordinate 18,502,497 of CM065913.1, read as the reverse complement.
CGGGAATCGTCGGTGACGGCTAAGAGAAGAAATGGGTTTCCGACGTCGGGGAGAAGAGGCCGAACCGGTGGCGTTTTGGCAACCCCGACCGAAACCGAGGGTAGATTCCTGCTACGGACGACCTTGCGGGGCCACTGGCGGTGGAAGCCAGCGAAGAATCGGCCTGCAAGGCGGTGAACCGGTCGAACTGGTCGAATCGGACTGAACCGACGGTCTGACCGGGTTGAACAGAACCGGTCCGAACCAGTTCAGCCAAAAAGAGAGGAAAAAAGGGAGAAAAAGGGAAAAAGAAAAAGAGAAAAAAATTGGAGAAAATTTCAGTGCTGCAATCGAGCTTCTGGTAAGTCGGTAAGCGGTCGAATTGAACGATTTAAATTTTGGAATATTTAATTTGATAAATAATCGATTGAAAGTTACCCGAAAATATATTTAATTGTGTAGCTCGACGATTGGCATCCAACGAGAGCTCGAGATAGCCTCGATTTACATACTAGCATGGAATCTCGGGTAAGTAACCGTTATTTACGACAATTTACAGAGTTATGTGTGCTTCAGATTTTATTATCGCATAAAATAAATTAAATTATGGAAATTTAGATAAATTGTCGTAAATAATAAATTGAGCTATTCGAGAGTTAGAACGAGGCCCAATAAATTGTTGGTGGGCCCAATGAGCCCAATAGGCCTTGATAAAGTGAAAATTAAGTGGAAAAAGGGCTTAAGGCCGATTAAGGCTCATTAAGGTGCAATCGAGCCCAATAGGGGTAAACGGCCCAATGATTTAAATTAAGCTCAGAAAATATTAAATACAATTAAATTGTATAATATCTGACCTGAGGAATATTAATACGCAGTTCCAGAAGTTTGATTAGGAGCATATCAGACTGCGCGACGAGATAACAGTGGAAAAGAAAAGGTTAGACTCGACAGAAAAATAAGGTAAGGGAATTTTGTAGGTACATGAGATGCCTATACGTATTTTGAGGGTATTTACAGGACTTAGAAATTTCTTAAAGCATCTAGAAATAAAATAATAATTTTTACGAAAACCGGGGCTTAGGTGAATAAAGGAAAAAGACGATTTTACCCCTAGGAGTAAAAATGTACAAAAAGGGTAGTAAGGCAGATAAATTGCATGATTTCATGTTTTTAATGCTTTATATGAATATATTGCTTGATTTAAGCAAATATGCACATAGGTTGGCTGTTGATTTTAAGAATTACACGAAAGGGAACCGATTTGTACCGGTTACTATTTTAAAAGATGTTTTGTCAAGATTTAGCCACCTATCGTATTTACATGAATAAAAAGAGTGCTAGAGTCTTTCTCGCACTCAAGTTTACTGATTTATTCTCATGTAAAGTAGCACTAGAGCATTGCTCGTACGAGAAATTTGTGTGTGCACAAAACCGTGCTGAAGCTTCGCTCGCACGAGATTTTAGATATCATGATATGCATAGCGTGGTGCTGGAGCTTCGCTCGCACTAGACGTGAGTTAACATGCATATAGTCATGCGGAAGCCTCTTGTAGACTGTGTGTCACAAAGAGTTGAGATGCTCGCACGTATACTTTGAGACATGGGTTGGTTATCGACATAGTATTGGGGTAGATAAGACCTACGGCAGGCACCCCCAGACTAAGATATGGGTCCACGGAGTACGATGTACCGTGTTTGTCACACGGAGTACGCTGTACCATGCAGTCATGATGACTCTATGATGTTACTTGATATTCTGGAGGGTAGGACTTGACCCCACCTCCAGTTGCAGTTGTGATGCCCCGCACACCGGGATCCGTGTAGCCTGGGATCACAGGGACATAGTATGGCCATAGTCCTCTATTTTCATAGAGTAACCTACATGCCTCACGTGATATCATACGGTCTGGATAGACCAGGATAAACCTGATGGAAGGGTAAGGTCCCGATTTATGTTTTTAAACGAAATGCGATTTAATGAATCAAGGTATTCCCGAGAGATGGGTTTAGCCTTAATGTGGTTGTTTTATAATGAAACAAATAAGTTTCAAAGTGATGAGTTTATGATGAAATTAATAAGTTTTAATGTAAGGAGCATGAGATGTCATACATGATAATTTTGCCATGTTTATTTCACATGTCGATTTCATGATTTCTCTTATATGATATATACATACATAAGGCATCATTTTAGTCATACCTCATGCTCCAAATGTAAATGATTTTATATCATGCCATTATCAGCACGTAGATAGTATAGTTATCTACCAGCTTACATTATTGCCTTACTGAGCACGTTTCGCTCACCCTTTCATTTTCCACCCCTCAGGGTACATTCAGTAGAAGAGAGTGACAATAGTCTCGCATCTCGGTTATCCGCTGGTTCTTATCAAGACCAGGTATACACATTTGTATAATTTTGTATCTGAACATATAGATGCACAGTACTGTATATGGACGTAATATTGGGGATGTATTTAGTTCAAATAAATTTATATGCAAATGAAATATGAAAATGGAATGGTAAATAGGTGAGAGGTGACTAACACCGAATCATAGCCCAACTGTTTTGTAGTATAACTGTTCACGACGGGTAAGGAAATGAAAAAGTGAAAAATTTGTAGGGATTTTTAGGTAATTTGGGTCGTGACAAAAGGTGGTATCAGAGCGGGAAAGAGACCAGTTAGGAAGAGATTAGAGTTGATGAGTTATGGGGTTAGATGATTGGCAAGGCCCCAGTGTATCCAATTTCACACTTATGAGGAGTATTACGATTGGAGAACCCCAACCTGCTACGAAGCAGTGTAGCAGTGTAAGCAGAGTTAGCAGTGTAAGCAGTGTAGGATGTGTGGTAGATACCACGGAAGTAGGGCCTACACCTACACTTTACTGACTAAAATAGGCGTTAAGTGTGGTAAGATGGACCACTTATAATGATTGCTCAGAGTTGGGTGAGACTACCCTACCGAAGAGCAAAGAGATAGAGAAAAACTTCGTTGGTATAGCTACAACAAAAAGGGAGGCCACAGTCGAAGAGAAAAGGAAAATAGGCTGTTGGATGAAGGCGAGAGGATGTCTTGGACCAGGACACTATTGATGTTTCATGGATGTGGTGTAAGATACCACACTTGTTATGAATAATGAAGTACATATGTTCATTGATCCTGGTGCCACACATTTATTCATACTGCCTTCATTTGCATATAAGTGTGTAAAAGGCATGAATGCCTATATCATTGGGCATAATACTGATAAATGAGCATCCCAATAGAGGAGGATTAATTAACGAAATATGGATATAGAGATTTTAAGTTGAAAACAAGGGTGAAAACATTACTGAAAAGTATACTGTAAGTGTTGACAAGTGATAAAAAGGGGTGCAACAGTTGAAATTAAAGGAGTAAAGGATGGTACTCACGGAATGAATAATGAAAGAGTTTTGTTATGATTGATATACAAAAGAGATAATCTTTGAGATATGTTGATCCTAAATACAAGATGTACTGGAGTAAGAGGCGTATGCTAGGTAAGAACATCTTTACGATATGAAGTAATTAGGATTAAAGCAATTAGTAGCGAATATAAATTGTGACCACATGGACTGATATGTAAAGTAATTGTGGTTAAGTCTAAGGGTTAATAAAGGTATTTCAAAATACCTCCTCGCCTGAAGACTTGACAGCGTCTAAAAGTATATATATATGACCTATAACGTGAAATCGATCGTCGTAATAAATACCTTTAGCATTAGGATACCTTTACTAAGACGATAAGAATATTAAAATTCGACAAATCATAAAGGTTAACATAGTAAAATTTAATAAGAGCCGTTAAGATAAGAAAAGGAAATGATGTAGGCTAGTACATGAAAACGGGAGCAATTTTGAAGTGATATTATACGCTTATGCTTACATAGGTCAAGGATATGGGTAATTGAAATATTCAATAGGACTCAACTACGACAAGTTATTTAAATTTACTTGGACCGATTTGTTATCATCCATATCGATGATATTTTGGGTGTATTTAAAGTCCAGGAAAATCATAAGCAACAATTGGAGATTGACTTTACAGATGATTTGTTGAGAGTTCTCGAAATAGATTACTTTGGTAACACGTTTAACTTAAAAAAAGTTGTATTTGAATGGGATGATAGACGTGACAGGATTTTTGGTGTACTGAAGTAATAAACTGACCACCGTATTTATTCTTACCATACCCAACGGATAAGAGGTTTCTCATAAGTTTATGGATACCTCAAAATAATGAATGGGCTATGTATTGATGGAAAAGAGGAAGATAGTCGATTATGAATCCAGACAAATCAAGAATCATGAAAGGACTATCCAGCCCATGATTTAAAGTTGACAACGATAGTGGTTGTATTGAGTATATGACACTATTATGTACACGATGAGAAATTTCGGATATGCACTGATCATAAAGCCCCGAGTATCTATTTTTCACCAAAAAGAGGCGAATATGAGAATACGTAGTGGGTTAGAGCTTCTGAGAGATTTTGATTGTGAAAATTGTACCACTCAGGAAAGGCTAATGTAATGGCTGATGCCTGGAGTAGAAAGAGCCTCAGGATGGTACCCCATATGATGGTCAGGGAGCGTGAGCTGTTAGAGCAGTTGTGAGCCTTAATAGTGATGTGATCCCGTCTGATGATGACAGTGATTGTGTGACAGCTAGCCTGAGACTAGAACCGGATGACAGTGCCCGGATTTGACAGGCTTAGCGTGATGATCGGCATGGTGTCGATAGTTGGGTCAGATTCAGAAAGGTATAGAGTTCATAGAGTGTGATGATGATTTACAGAGGTTCAGATACAGTATAAGTGCTCCCCAAGATCACAGTTGATGAGATAGTAATATTGTCAAAAGCTTACTCTTCGGGATATACAGTGCATACGGAAAGTAATAAGAATATATATGAAATCTCTGAAAAGGGTATTGGTGGTCAGATATGAAAGAGACATGGTGGAGATTGTGGAAAAGTGCCTAATATGTCAGCAGAATAAGGTAGAGTATTAAAAGTTTGCAGAGTTATTGCAGCCTATACCTATATCGAAACGGCACGAAAATGAGAGCAAGTCGCCATGAATGTCGTGATGGGTTACAGAGAACCCATGTGAATTACGAGGCTATTTAGATGATAGTCGATAGAGTAACTAAGTCTACCCACATTCTGGTTATGAAATCCCCAAATACTCAGAGTGTATATGAGGATTTATGTGTAAGGAAGATTGTGGAACATTAAGTAGCGTTCCAGTGAGTATGGTATCATATAAGGATTCCCGCTTCACTTCCCACCTTTGAGAATATTTTTCAGGAAGCTATGGGAACCCGACTGAGTATTAGCACAGCTTTCCATCCTCAGACAGATGGTCAGTCAGAGAGGACTGTTCAAGTTCTGGAGGATCCGATGAAAGCTTGTGCCCTTGATTTTTATGCTCCTGGGATGATCAGTTATTACAAATCGAATTCGCCAATATTGACAGTTGCCACTTGAGTATCGAGATAACAAGATATGAGGCAGTGTATTGCTGTAGGGGTTATTCCCCAAATTGGATAAGAAAAAGTGGGTGACAGATAGAATTATTTTCGACTTTGGATAATAAGTCTCTGAGGATGTTTAGTTAAGGATGAGAGATTAAGGACACCTCAGAGCAGATAGAAAAGTATTGGAATTCACCGAGGGTGAATTAGTATGGTTGAAATGTTTCTTGTCCTAAGAGAATAAGGACATAGCGAGCTTTTGGAAGAAGGTAAATTGAGAGATTGGACAAGTGGGAGATAAGACCTGTAGGTTGGTGTTATCACCTGAATTAACAGGCGCCCACAATGTGTCTCAGCTTTTGATGCTTCGGCAATACTATCCAGATCCAGCATAGGTGATCGAATATGAACTCCAAAAGTTCAGTTTAATGAAAATATAAGTATATTGATAAGTTGATTCGGGCATTAAACAGGAAAGAGAAAGTATTGTGGTTTAAGATGATCTCCCAAATTAAAGTCCTTTGGTAGTAATACACTTCGGAGAAGGTCACATAAGAATTTAAGAGTATGATACGATCGATGTATCCGGAGTTGTATATGGACTCATATGACTTGGTTCTAATTTGGAGGACCAAATTCCTTAAGTGGGGGAGATTTGTAAGACCCGAAATTAAATCGTAAATTTTATGAGGTAGAAAAATGTTCACAAATTTAAAGGAATGGGATTCGGACTGAAAATAAGGATTCAAATCATAAAATGAATGAGTGTTCGTGCAGAAAAGTTTGACTGAATTAATCCCGAACACGTACAATGGCAAAGCGGTCAAAAGATCGAAAGCCGGTATAATTTAACAAGAAATAATTACTAAAAATAATGGATTGAGGAAGTTCGATCAATAACGAAGAATTACATGTGTTTTGGGTTAAAATTGATCAAAATATTAATTTTTAAAATTAACCGAAATTTTTGCTGCGAAAAACAATCCCGAAAAATAATCAAAAATTATACCAAGAAGCCGAAATAATACCGAAAAATTAATTTATAGACTAAATGAATAAAATATAATTTTTTTAAGATATTTTGAATATTTTAGACTAATTTAATCAATTAAATAATATTAAATAAATTATAAATATAAATAAATAAATTAAAAAAATGAAACAGAAACAAAAACGCGAAAGGAAAACGAAGGAAACGAAGCCGAGCAACTGAGGAAGGCCGGCGTGACCACTGGCGGCCAGGGACCCAGGCGAGGGCTGGCGAAGGAAGCCCGACGCCAGGCGAATCGTCTACCACCGGTGACGCGCGCCAAGGACGCCGGAGAACGTCGAAAAATGGAGGAGAAGGCCGCGGGAAAGAAACGGTCATCGACGACGAACGACAGCGATTCGGGCGGAACTAAGGCCCGATTCTGAAAGCCCAGGTGACGACGATTCTTTCTGCACCAGTAGCAGCCAACGAAATGGTGGGAATCACCGGCGACGGCCAAGAGAAGAAATGGGTTTCCGACGTCGGGGAGAAGAGGCCGAACCGGCGGCGTTCCGATGACCCCGATCGAAACCGAGGGTAGATTCGTGCTGCGGACGACCTTGCGGAGCCACTGGCGGTGGAAGCCGACGGAGAATCGACCGACAAGGCGGTGAATTGGTCAAACCGGACTGAACTGGCAGCCTAACCGAGTTGAACCGAACCGGTCCGAACCGGTTCAGCCAAAAAGAGATGAAAAAAAGGAGAAAAAGGGAAAAAGAAAAAGAGAAAAAAATTGAAAAAAATTTCAGTGATGCAATCGAGCTTCGGGTAAGTCGGTAAGCGGTCAAATTGATCGATTTAAATTTCAAAATATTTAATTTGATAAATAATCGACTGAAAGTTTACCCGAAAATATATTTAATTGTGTAGCTCGACGATTGGCATCCAACGAGAGCTCGAGACAGCCTCGATTTACGTACTAGATTGGAATCTCGGGTAAGTAACCGTTATTTATGATAATTTACACCGTTATTCGTGCTTCGGATTTTATTATCGCATAAAATAAATTAAATTATGTAAATTTAGATAAATTATCGTAAATAATAAATTGAGCTATTCGAGAGTTAGAACGAGGCCCAATAAATTTTTGGTGGGCCCAATGAGCCCAATAGGCCTCGATAAAGTGAAAATTAAGTGGAAAACGGGCTTAAGTCCGATTAAGGTCCATTAAGGTGCAATCGGGCTCAATAGGGGTAAACGGGCTCAATGATTTAAATTAAGCCCAGAAAATATTAAATACAATTAAATTGTATAATATCTGACCTGAGGAATATTAATACGCAGTTCCGGAAGTTTGATTGGGAGCATATCGGACTGCGCGACGAGACAACAGTGGAAAAGAAAAAGTCAGACTCAACAGGAAAATAAGGTAAGGGAATTTTTAGGTACATAGAGATGCCTATACGTATTTTGAGGTTATTTACAGGGCTTAGAAATTTCTTAAAGCATCTAGAAATAAAATAATAATTTTTACGAAAATCGGGGCTGAGGTGAATAAAGGAAAAAGTCGATTTTGCCCCTAGGAGTTAAAATTTACAAAAAGGGTAGTAAGGCAGATAAATTGCATGATTTCATGTTTTTAATGCTTTATATGAATATATTGCTTGATTTGAGCAAATATGCACATAGGTTGGCTGTTGATTTTAAGAATTACACGAAAGGGAACCGGCTTGTACCGGTTACTATTTTAAAAGATGTTTTGTCATGATTTAGCCACCTATCGTATTTACATGAATAAAAAGAGTGCTACAGTCTTTCTCGTACTCAAGTTTACTGATTTATTCTCATGAAAAGCCGTACTGGAGCATTGCTCGTACGAGAAATTTGTGTGTGCACAAAACCGTGCTGGAGCTTCGCTCGTATGAGATTTTAGATATCATGATATGCATAGCGCGGTGCTGGAGCTTCGCTCGCACTAGATGTGAGTTGACATGCATATAGTTGTGCGGAAGCCTCCTGTAGACTGTGTCATAGAGAGTTGAGATGCTCGCACGTATACTTTGAGACATGGGTTGGTTATCGACATAGTATTGGGGTGGATAAGACCTACGGCAGGCACCCCCAGACTATGATATGGGTCCACGGAGTACGATATACCGTGTATGCCACACGGAGTCGCTGTACCGTGCAGTCATGATGACTCTATGATGTTACTTGATATTCTGGCGGGTAGGACTTGACCCCACCTCCCGTTGCAGTTGTGATGCCCCGCACATCGGGATCCGTGTAGCCTGGGATCATAGGGACATAGTATGGCCATAGTCCTCGATTTTCATACAGTAACCTACATGCCTCACATGATACCATACGGTCTGGATAGACCAGGACAAACCCGATGGAAGGGTAAGGTCCCGATTTATGTTTTTAAACGAAATGCGATTTAATGAATCAAGGTATTCCCGAGAGATGGGTTTAGCCTTGATGTGGTTGTTTTATAATGATACAAATAAGTTTCAAAGTGATGAGTTTATGATGAAATTAATAAGTTTTAATGTGAGGAGCATGAGATGTCATACATGATGATTTTGCCATGTTTATTTCACATGTCGATTTCATGATTTCTCTTATATGATATATACATACATGTGGCATCGTTTTAGTCATACCTCATGCTCCAAATGTAAATGATTTTATATCATGCCATTATCAGCATGTAGATAGTATAGTTATCTACCTGCTTACATTATTGCCTTACTGAGCACGTTTCGCTCACCCTTTCATTTTCCATCCCACAGGGTACATTCAGTAGAAGAGAGCGACAATAGTCTCGCATCTCGGTTATCCGCTGCTTCTTATCAAGACCAGGTATACACATTTGTATAATTTTGTATCTGAACATATAGATGCACAATACTGTATATGGACGTAATATTGGGGATGTATTTAGTTCAAATAAATTGATATGTAAATGAAATATGAAAATGGAATGATAAATAGGTGAGAGGTGACTAACACTGAATCATAGCCTAACTGTTTAGTAGTATAATTGTTCACGACAGGTAAGGAAATGAAAAAGTGAAAATTTTGTAGGGATTTTTAGGTAATTTGGGTCGTGACACATTGCCATAAAGCTAAAACAAAGGAAGCTTGGTACTTGGATAGTGGATGCTCAAGGCACATGACCGGTGATAGAAGCCACTTCAACTCATTTAAATCAAAAGTTGGTGGAGAAGTCACATTTGGGGATAACTCCAAAGGCCAAGTTGAAGGAAATGGTTCAATAGGTAATTGCTACTTTTCATTAGAAAAAGCGTTGCTTGTTAGGGGTCTAAAACATAACTTACTAAGCATTAGTCAACTTTGTGACAAAGGTTACAAAGTAATTTTTGATTGGTTGAAATGTCATGTTATAGATCCTAAATCTAATAAAGTTTTTTTCCTAGGTCATAGGCAAGGTAATATATACATTGTCTATCTAAATGAACTTAAAAATGAAAACATATGCCTAATGGTAGACAAGGAAAAAGAACCTTGGTTGTGGCATAGAAGACTAGGTCATGCTAGCATGCATGTGTTATCTAAGTTAGCTAGAAAAGACCTAGTTATAGGATTACCTAAGTTGTCCTTTGACTATGACAAAATATGTGAAGTTGTGTTAAAGGAAAACATAAAAGGACAATATTTAAGCCTAAACATAGTGTATCCACCAATAGGCCTCTTCAATTACTCCACCTAGATCTATTTGGACCAATTAGAACAACAAGCCTAGGTGGGAAACATTATGGGTTTGTAATTGTTGATGATTACACTAGGTTCACTTGGGTGGTCTTCTTGAGATTGAAAAATAAAGCTTTGGAAAAATTCATTGCTTATACAAAAGTGACTCAAAATGAAAAAGGTTACACTATAACTAGTATTAGAAGTGATCATGGCAAAGAGTTTGAAAATATTGGATTTGATGAATATTGCAATGATCAAGGAATTAGTCATAATTTTTTAGCCCCTAGGACACCACAACAAAATGGGGTAGTTGAGAGAAGAAATAGAATGTTGTGTGAAAATAATTTACCTAAATAGTTTTAGGCTGAAGCTATAAATACATCTTGCTATATCATTAATAGAGCTATGATTAAACCAATTTTAAAGAAAACCCCTTATGAACTTTACAAGGGTAAGAAGCCTAACATTAGTTATTTTCACTCATTTGGTTGTAAATGCTTTGTCTTAAATAATGGAAATAACAATTTAGAAAAATTTGATGCCAAGAGTGATGAGGGAATCTTTCTAGGATATTCTTTGAATTCAAAGGCATATTAGAGTATATAACAAAAGAACATTGATGGTTGAAGAATCAATTCATGTAATATTTGATGAGTCAAATGATTTATCTAAAGATTCAACTAATGATGAGGATATTGAAATATTTGATGAAAACTTGAAAGAAATCTCAACCATAGGAAATGATCTATTAGAAAGACTTGACATTAATAAAGAAGATGAAGAAGAAATAGAAATATTAGAAAGAGAGTCTAGAGCACCAAGAGAATTAGGATATGTAAATGATTGTGAAATAGTAGGAGATCCAACTCTTGGAGATAGAACTAGATCATCTCTAAGGAATGTGTGTCAATATCTAGCCTTTATATCTCAAATTGAACCTAGAAATGTTAATGAAGCCTTAGATGACAATAATTGGTTTTTAGCAATGCAAGAAGAATTAAATCAATTTGAGAGAGGTAAAGTATGGAAACTAGTTCCTAGACCTAGTGATCACTCTATAATTGAAACTAAATGGATATTCAAGAACAAGATGGATGAAAATAGTGTGATCATAAGGAACAAGGCTAGGTTAGTTGCACAAGGCTATAAACAGGAAGAAGGAATAGACTATGATGAAATTTATGCAAATTTATGCACCAGTAGCTAGATTAGAAGCAATAAGAATGCTACTTGCCTTTGCATGTTATAAAAACTTCAAGTTATATGAAATGGATGTAAAGAGTGCATTTTTAAATGGTTTCATTAATGAAGAAGTTTATGTTGAGCAACCTCCCTGTTTTGAAAGTCATGAATTTCCTGAACATGTATTCAAACTCTCTAAGGTACTTTATGGTTTGAAACAAGCTCCTAGAGCATGGTATGAAAGGTTGTCAAAATTCATAATAGAAAAAGGATTTTTAAGAGGAAAAGTAGATACTACTTTGTTTATCAAAAAAAAAAAGGATTTACTAGTTGTTCAAGTGTATGTAGATGATATTATTTTTGGATCAACTAATAATCTTTATGCCAAGAGTTTGCTAAGATCATGCAAGGTGAATTTGAAATGAGCATGATGGGAGAGCTCACTTTCTTCTTGGGACTTCAAGTGAAGCAAATAAAGGATGGAACCTTCATCAATCAAGCAAAATATACTAAGGAATTGCTCAAACGATTTAGAATGGATAATTGCAAACCTCAAGCAACTCCAATGGGCACCAACATCAAGCTTGATAAAGATGAAAGTGGTAAGTGTGTAGACACTAAACTTTATAGGTCTATGATTGGTTCATTGCTTTACCTTACTGCAAGTAGAATAGATATTCTGTTTAGTGTATGCCTTTGTGCTAGATTTCAATCTTCTCCTAGGGAGTCACACTTATTAGCCACTAAAAGGATCTTTAGATACCTTAAAGACACTCCCTCTCTAGGACTTTGGTACCCCAAGGACTCCACTTTTTCTCTTCATGCATTTTCTAAAGTAGACTTTGGGGGCTATAAAATAGATAGGAAGAGCACTTCAAGTACATGTCAATTCTTAGGGAATAGATTAATCTCATGGTTCTCTAAGAAACAAAATAGTGTAGCTCAGTCCACAACTGAAGCTAAATATATAGCAGCAGGTAGTTGTAGTGCTCAAGTGTTGTGGATTAAACAACAAATGAAAGACTATGGTATTGGCATGAAGCAAGTCTCAGTTAAATGTGATAATACCAGTGCCATTAATCTATCTAAGAATCCTATTCAACACTCTAGAACTAATCACATTGAGATTAGGCACCATTTTCTTAGAGACCATGTACAAAAGGGAGATATAATTCTAGAGTACATTGACATTTTACATCAAATAGCTGATATATTCAGCAAACCTCTTGATAGAGATAGGTTTTGTGTTCTTAGAGGTGAATTAGGACTCATGAATGTTCCTTAAGATTTATCTGCTTCAAAACCTTGATTTCAAATTGGTTTTAAATGAGTTTTTCATTGATTGTTCTAGGCAAAAAGTATGAGAGATCGATCTTCAATCACTATAGATCGATTTCCATACTTAAAATGGGCCTAAAGCAGAAAGGTTAAGCTAGGTAGATCGATCTTCTCAACTATAAGATCGATCTCCTTAAGCCTTTGTAAACCAGCAGATCGATCTATGCATTTGGCAGATCGATCTCATTAAGTCTTTGTAAAACAGCAGATCGATCTATGCATTTGGCAGATCGATCTCATTAAGCCTCTGTAAAACAGCAGATCGATCTATGCATTTGGCAGATCGATCTCCTTGAGCTTCTGTGTTTTGAAGATCAATCCTTTGTTTCAGCAGATCGATCTCCTCAAGTCTCTGGAAATGAAACATCGATCTATCGCCACGACAGATCGATCTCCTATGCCCTGGACTATAAAAACTGCTCAAAATCCCCAAAATTCAAAAATCCCAAATCTTCAAATCCTTAATCCTTGTCGCGCCTCCTCCATCAATTCTCTCTCCCAGATCGATCTCGGTAAGGCTTTTGTCAAATCTCTTCATCGTTTAGTGTTCTAGTAACCTACATTACTGATTGTTTCTCAAAAATTTCTTAGTTTTGTGCTGAATTTTTCACTAGGGCAATTCTAGCACTGTTCCATTGGTTAGGTTTTAGAGAACTAGTGCTTAGGTGTGTCTAGAGAGATTCTTGTGTCTAGAGAAATGCCTCGACTTAAAAGAGTTGGCCAAAAACCCCTTAGACCAAATGCTGATCAAGGGTCATCTTCCCAAACAGCTCCTCCCTCTTCTGTCACTACCTTTAACAGGTGTTTTCAAACACTTGCAAAAAGGAAAAGAAATGAAGAGTATTTCTCGACCATGCCAATTAAACATTGGCGCACAATTGATTTCTCGTTTTTAAACCGCATTGATTTTCCTTATCTATCCAAAATGGAAGAATTTGGTTGGCTTCCATTTCTTAAAATCAATACCCCCGTACCCCCAAACATCGTTAGGGCCTTCTTTTCTAATGCTGAACTCATCTACGACCCTGATGATGAATGCAAAATTCTAGGTTTTAAGACGTATGTCATGTCTAAATCCATCCCTATAGACACGTCTATCTTGGTCCAAGTTTTCAAAATAAGAGATGAGGGGTTGACCAACGAAGAGGAAGAAGTCCCCTTAGAATTTGACCTTCCTGGGATAAGGCAAGTGACCTACCGATGCACCTGAGGTTACTCCACCTTATCATCTCGTGGAATCTCAGGCCATTTGGTACCCGTCACTCGACAGTTAGGAGGTTAGATCGATTATGGCTCCACCACATCCACTCCACAAGTCAAAAACCCAATCTGGTCCACTTCATCTATGAAGACTGGCTGAAGATCGTACGCGACCAAGCCTCCACGATAGTTTTTCCATAACCGCTGGCGTACCTCCTGCAATGACTCGGGATCGATTGTAGCTGTGAAACTGGTGAAGTGCCTTCCCCAAAGAGTGTCTTAAACATTGGCACACTTTACCACATGGGGTATTATAAGGACTTCTAAGGGGAATAGAGGAAGAAGCGAGAACAATAGTTTGAGGCAGCCATGGAAGAAGACCCATCAGCTGAGCCCACTGATCCACCTGCTGCACCTACTGAGGGTCCATCTTCCTCGACTACTCAGCCCACTACACCTGCACCATCACCCGATGGAATGGAGTCAATTGTGATGATGATCATGGAGCTTAACCGAAAGATGGATGAAAGTTTTGCAAACTTTCATGCCACACAGCAGGCGATGTTTGATGATCTGCAGGTTACTCACACTCGTGTCGAGGAACTTTTGTAGCGATTTCCTCCTCAGCCGTAGGACATGGATGTTAGGAATAGATTAGATAGTTTTTCATGTTCACTCTTTGTTGTTTGAAATGACATCTGCTTGAATGCTTATTTTATGAAATGACATGGTAGTTCTTGTTGAAATGTGTTATAATGAGTTTCCATTTTGAAATGACATGACATTTCTTGTGAAAATTAACTGCCTCTATATCTTTATTGCCATTGATATGACAAAAAGGGGAAGAAGAAAGTTAAGAAAACATGTTTAATGGTTTAAAGGAATGATTAAATTAAGGGGGAGTTAAGAGGCCAAAAGTAAAGGGGAGCTTACAAAAAGGGGGAGTTAGTGCATAATGCAAATGGGTAACTAAACATGTTTATTGAATAAGTTTTGTCACATCAAAAAGGGGGAGATTGTTAAGTTAATATATTTTGAAATGATAAAACAAGTAAATTCAATAATGTAGAGATGATGTAAAAACATGTTTAGAGGTTACCAGTACCAGAAACTAAGTCCTTGAGGATGAGAGATCGATCTGGTGAGATGAGAGATCGATCTCCTGGGTTTTCGAGTATAAGAGATCGATCTCATGAGGATATGAGATCGATCTGCTAAAGGATTGAATCCTCAAAGGATCTGTACAGAGTATTGAGGAAGCAGAGATCGATCTATAAGGGTTATAGGATCGATCTGTCTAATACAGGATGTTTATGAGATCGATCTGGTCGAGAAAGAGATCGATCTCCTCTAAAACAAAGGGTAAAGGTAGTAGATTGATCTGTAGATCGATCTATACTCAAACAGAGAGTTCATGATATTGATCTGGTATAGGAAGAGATCGATCTCCTCAAAGTCAGAGAGCTAAGGAGATCGATCTGGGTTGATTAGAGATCGATCTCCTCACTACGAGAATACTTGATAGATCGATCTGTAGATCGATCTTGCCTCAAACAGAGAGATTGGAAGATCGATCTGCTTTAACATTTTCAAATTGTAAGATCGATCTCTATATATGTGAGATCGATCTCCTTGCTTCAATTTGCTTTGACATTGCAGGAATTTAAACTAAGAGATCGATCTGGTCAACATTAGAGATCGATCTGGCATTCTACTGGAGGTTCCCAACGGCTTTTTCTGCAAAAATCTCAACAGGAATAACAGCATTAAATGCTTCAACTACCAATCCTTCAGTATAAAATCAAGCATTGAAGACACTGGAAACTAAGAGACCATTGCTGTAAATTCTGTACATTCTCAAGAATTTAATTCCAACATTCCATTTGTCTTCAATCTTCATTCATTGTATAAACCTTTGTGAAAAAGAAAAAGCTGTATCTATCCTACCCATATAAGAAAAGCTTGAGCTTGTATTCATCCTTACTTTATGAGAGAAGAGGAGTGTTCCTCAATGAGATAAACTTTGTAAAAGGGTGAATCCTTCTTTGTGTAAAAAGGGTAGAGGGGTTATTCCTTAACCTGAAAAAGGGAGTGTGTAACATTCAGTGTTAAAGTGAAAGAAAGCTCTTGACAAGGAGGTCAAGAAGAGAGGACGTAGGCAAAAGATTGGCCGAACCTCTATAAACTACTATGTTTGATATTTCTTTCCCTTATATTCCTTTAATTTATTCCATTACATTATATTCATTATTCATTATTTGCAACTTAGACTTAATTTAGTTTAAATTTGCCATTAACACTAGAAAACCGATTCACCCCCCTCTCCGTAGAGCCAACAAATACTAATTTAATAAAATACCTAAATAAATAATAAAATCCATTCTAAATGATGCATAAGAAGTAAAATATTTTTTTGTTTTTAAAATTTAAAATGAAAACTATCCTAAAGATGCATAAAATGATTCTACCCCTAAACTAACTTAAAATGCAATGCATAAGCACTACACTTAAAATTAAATCTTAAATACTATTGCATTCAAAAATTAAATATTATTACAATTAAAATTAAATCTTAAACTAAAAAGCAACGAAAATTTAGCTAGCGCGCAAATTAATTCAAGAATCTTACTTTAACCACTAATACTATTACCTAAACTAACAGATAGTAATATAAGAAAAACTAACATCTAACAATTAATATGGAAACATGATAAAGCAAATTGTAAAAATAAAATAGAAAGATTAGAACTTAGGCATGCACTGCTCTCGACCGTATACCACATTTCTGCAATGTACTCCTGCTTCTTCATGCACCACGTCCAGCTGGCATTCTCTGCTGTCAACTTTCCATCACTACACCAACATTCTTGCACATGCGTCCTGCAATTGCTTCAGCATGGACCAGCTTTGTGTCTGTTATGCACTGTAAAACCAACATTTTATCCTTGCGTTGTACTCCCTCCTGCTTCGCTCGCCACAGCCTGAACCCAGCAACTGCCACTCATCCAACTCATGCCTCTCAGCAGCAGTTTCACGCTAGATGCCACTTCCTGCTTCACATCCTGCCATGCATCCTGCAGCTGCTTTAGCACAAACAAGTTGTACCACCTCCTGCTTCTGAGTTAGTTGTTGGCCACATTCCCTCCAATAAACCTGCACCAGCTTCAACTTGCTTCACATCCTGCCATGCGTCTGCTCCCCTGCCACGCATAAGCTTGGTTTTCGTCGGCACAGCCGAGGCAGCATCCACCAATCACCTCTTCAAGCCCCTATTTTCACATACACAGAAGCTTCAGGCAAATAACATCTTCAATGCAACATTTCCACAAGCAATGGCCGAGCAATACAGAAAAGAAAAAGAGGTGAAGGTAGCCAAGTTCAAGCCAGTAGAGTAGAAAAGAAGGCAAACAGAAAACACAAAAAGAAGCAGTATCGTAAGCAAAAAATATAGTAAAGAAGAACATAATAATTGCAAAAACAAAGTATAAAACCTTGATGCAAAGTGAAAAACTGAGTAAGTAGAGAAGTAAAAGAATAAAGCAATGAAAGAAAACTAGCACAAAGCATGAATTTTAAACAGTAATGCAAAGAAACCAACGTATAGAATTAACAAGAAGTTGTAAAACAGTAAACTAAATAAAATAGAGCATGGCAAAAATAAAAAAAAAATGGAAAAGCTATAAATTCATTTAATCTAAATTCAATAAGAACTTGAGTTTAATGTAGCATGACTAGCCAATTAAAGAAACTAAATTAAATCTAAACAAATCTAAGAAAAACAAAGCTTAAAAAATCTAAGTTAACCGAAAGAAATAAAATGAAGAAGAGCCCGTCTGTCACCCAGCCTCCCTCCGCTCTTTGTTCAGCAACTTCAAAACATCAAAGAAATTTAAAAAAAAAAAAACTTGAAAGAAAACCTAGCAGCCAACCTAAAAAGAAACTCTAACCTAAAAAAAAACTACTCTAAAATTGTCTCATCTTTTTCTTTTTATACACATCAAAATGGGGGTACAAATGAGAATTTTAATCCTAGATGAGTTGGCATTGTTTGGCCACTTGTCTTCACACCATTAGCTTCTAGAGAAGATATTTCCATGTCAATTGTCTTCTTATCCACTTAGATGTGCAAGGTGGCATAACTTGTGTCTTCCATGAGGTGGCCAAGGTGTCCTTTGATCTTATCCTTCAAAGGTGAATAAAATGTGGACATTTAGCATCACATGTGTCAAGATGAATGGTGACTCATGCTACAAGATGAAATGGTAGTGGTTCAATCTCCTTTTTAGCTAATTTTCAATCCATTTTCTATTGAAATGACTGAAATTCATCTGGATTTAATTTATCTGCAAACATGAAAATTTTAATTAAAATGAGGGGATAATTAATAAAATAATATGAGGATTAAAATAGTTAATTAAGAAATTAAATATAAATAATTCTATTTTAATAGAATTATCGTTTTACTATGTGATGAGCAAAACCGTGCTAAAGGCCTCAGGTATTGCTATGTGATCTTACGCTGAGTTGCTCGCACGAGGTTTTATAAGATTTTACCGTGTGATGAATAAAACCGTGCTAGAACCGTCATGTATTGCTGAGTGATCTTGCACAGACCTGCTCACACGAGATTTTGAGATAATGGAAATAAATGGTAAAGGATCCATGGAAGCACGTTGTACCGTGACCATTAGCCATAGAATACGATGTGTCGTGATATCTTAGTGATTCTTAGTGGGCTGAAGGAATGGTTGTGTCAGACCCGAAATTTTTGTAGCTTGTACCTTATGATTCCTATGTGTATGAACACTTTATTACATAGTTGAATCATAAGAAGAGTATTTACTAACATGCAATCGACAATTTGAGAATTTAAAAATGCATGTAAGCTACATAACAGCGAGATAAGGGTTAAATTGATTCCCGAACGAGTGCAGGGGTAAAATGGTCAAATGACTAAAATTCGGTATAATTTTGATAAGACAATTTTATTAAAAATATGAAATTGAGGAATCTTGATCAAAATTGAGGAAAATATTTAATTTCGAGCCCAATTGATCAAGATATAAATTTATTAGAATTTATCAGAATTTTTACCTAGAAAAATGAGCCCAAAAATAGTGGAAAAATGTACCGAAAAGGTAAAATCGGACTGATAAATTCATTTATGGATTAAATGAATTTAATATGATTTTTTGAGATATTTTTAGATATTTTTGGGATATTTATGGGATATTTATGGGATTTTTATTATTATTTTATAATAAAATAATAATAAAAATATATTATAAATAAAAAAAAGGAAATCTGAAAGTTTGAATAGGGGAGAGAGAACAGAGGAAACGGAAGCAAGCCGACCCGAGGGAGTAGATCACCGGACGGCCACCACCAGTGACCCCACGGCCAGGACAGAGGTCGGAAAAGGAAGAGGAGGACCGTGCGCACCCATCAGCACCGGTCACTCCATCCACCGATGCCGGACACCGGCGAATCGAAGAGGTGAAGCCGCGGAGGAAAAGAAGGAATCCGGTGGCCACCGGCAGTACTTGGTCTCGATCGAGCCCAGCCAAGTGTTGCCCTGGCTGAGACACGCCGAACGACGGTGGTTATACGTCGCGAACTGGCCGAAATACGTCGGCACTGCCAAAGGATGGCTGAACCGGTAGGCGGTTCAGGGGAGAAGGTTCTGCGCTGAACCGGACCGGACCGGTTCAGCCAAGGAGAAAAGGGGAAAAAGAGGAAAAAGAAAGAAAAAGGAAAAGGAAAATTTCAAGATTTCACCGGACTTCGGGTAAGTCGATACGAGGTCAAAAGTGACCGATTTGATTTCCGATGAATTTATTTAAATTATATTTAATCGAAAATTGACCTGGAGTTAAATATAATAAATTGTGCAGTTCGACGATAAATTCTGAACGGAAGCCCGATCGAACTTCGATTTGCGTACCATCGCATAATCTCGGGTAAGTAAAGCTCATTTACGACAATTTATGTGATTTATGCGTATTTAAGATTTATTTTACGCATTTCGGAGTAAATTTTGTATTTAGTGAATTATATTCGAAATTTTGAATTAAATGTTGTAAATGATATACGGGCTATCCAAAGAGCTTGGAATAAAGCCCAATGGGTATTGATAGGCCTGATGAGTCGATAGACCCTGATGAGAGAAAATAATAAGTGGAAAACGGGCTTAATACGAATTAAGGCCCATTAAGGATTATTAAGGCCCATTAAGGGAAAATAGACTGTATTAATGTGAAATACAAAAGGAAAATTATAATTAACCTAAGGAATGGTTATTTACAGCTCCGGAGTTTACATTGAGAGCTGATCGGACTGCGAGATTGAGCAGCACCGAGGAAGTGAGGTCACTTGACGTGATCCGAGGGAAGGGACTTTTGCAAGTAGTTAGAGATACCTGCACATATTTTTGTCTGCTTTTACATTCACTTAAAAACTCTGAGGGTCAGAGAAAGTGAATAATAATTATTGCAACCCGATAGTGGTAAATTACGATTTTGCCCCTAGTTAGTCAAAGAGTCAACTTTTGTGAAAAGTTGCAAAAAGCATGGAAGCTATTATTGTGAGTGTTTAACTGCTGTTTAGCATGAAAATAAATAGATGGGCTAATGATTTTAAGGTTGATGTGACTTAAGCACATTTTATAGTGCTGATTTTAATATTTTGTAAACAATCCCTTTTTAAAGAGCCATCTATCATATTATGTGAGAATGAATTGTGCTAGAGCATAGCTCGCACTGGATTTCATATGCTTTCCACATACATTAGTGCTGGATTTTGATACGCACTAGATTTCCATGACATGCATGATAGAGTACTGGAGTTTTACTCGTACTCAGCTTTAAATGATATATGCATGACAGAGTGCTGGAGCGATTAGCTCGTACTCGAGTTTTACATGAGATACATGACAGAGTACTGGAGCGTTGCTCGTACTCGATTCTTCATGGTTTATACATGACATAGTACTGGAGCTATGGCTCGTACTTGATTTGATGATATTATGCATAGCATAGTACTGGAGCTATTGCACGTACTTGATTTAATACATGAACTATGCATTGACCTAGTTGCTGGAGGTTTACTCGCACTAGAGTTGAGTTTGTGATGTGAAACAGTGTTCGAGCATAGTGTCGACTGTGTGTCGCAGTCAAGGGCGTGCACTGTATGTGATATTATTTACATGTTACCTATTCATGCCGCATTCTTGTGTGACTGAGTGTCACATTTTGAGAGGATGGCCAACATGAGGGTATTAGAGATGTGGTATGATATTCCACAGGTGCGAGGGCTAAGACCTATGGCAGGCATCTTGACTGTGATGTTGATATTCCATGGTTGCGAGGGCTAAGTCCTATGGCAGGCACCCTGGCCATGATGTAGGGTCCACGGGTGTACTTTGTACCATGCCTGGGGGCACGAGGTGTATGCTGTACCGTGTGTTGTTTATCTGACGGCTGTAGTGGACTGACCATCTTCCCGTTGCAGCAATGTTGCCCTGCACACCGAGATCTGTGTTACTTGGGATCACATTTCGGATATGATCATAGTCCAGGATACTAATTGCATTTAACCACAGAGTCTCACATGATATATCACATTGATTGACTGATTTAAATTGCTGACAGACCTGAGGGATGGGTCGGACTCCGATTTTGTGTTGTGAATTATTTGATGCCATATTTATTGTGATTTAAATATACATGACATGATTTACATTAAGGCATGATTTATATAAAGATGCATTGTTTTGCACTACATGCCTACATTTGAGAAAGAAAGCATGATTTCTGTACATGGGATTTAATCTGTACAAGTATATATGTATTATATTTCAAGACATGCTTTTGAAATGAGTTAAGGAAATAATGTTTTCGAGGCATAGCATTATTTTGAGTAGATAGTGTAGATATCTACTTGCTTGCCTGATTTCCTTACTGAGCGTGTTGTATGCTCACCCCCCTTTCTTTACATCTCTCTACAAAGCGTTAGTAGAGCGAGAGCTACTGAGGGATAGTATTCCTGAGTCCACAGCTAGTTCCTATCGATCCCCAGGTATACCTATTATGTACAGTTGTGTATCTAAACATAGAAACAGCACAGTGATGTATACGATATATATTATGGGGAATGTATTTGTATTAGATTTTATATAATCTTACATGTATGATAAAAGCAGTTACAGTCAGTAATAATATATTGACATGTATGCATGATATTGGATGATGTGGTAAGTGAGGACTCTGACATCGAATCACAGCCCAACCATTGAAGAGAGGAAAGGTAAGTCAAAATGCAAAAAATTTACAGTGGTTTTTTGGTTAAAGTCGTGGATTGAGAAAGGGGTCCTGACAGGTTGACCCACCTCCCCAAGCATGGGATTCCCTCACACCTGATTAGTGATTGCCTGGAATCCAGACTATGGCCATTGATTGTGTCCTTCCTAGACGTGTATACTGCAAGTGCATGGGTTGCACAAGTAATAAAGGTAATTGAGTCCCAGATTATCGACCCACAGAGAACACAGTCAGCCTAACTAAGTACCAGTTAATTTTACTCAAAGTATATCTTAAAAAATTATGAATATAAAAATGGTGATCTACAAGGTTTAATTTATAAATACTGGAAAGCAAGGAAAATAATAAAAACACTAAAATGAAGCAAAATAGAGCAAAAATTACTCACAGAACACCAAGTAAAATAAAAGCGAGAATCTGCAAAAGAAAGAAAATACTAAAACTCGAATTAATTAATGTAAATTGACTAAAGATGCAAATATAAGAAAATACTAACAAATAAATAGATTAAAACTAAAAAAAATCGTAATATGAAAATAAAATTTGCATGTGTTTAATCTAATTGATAAAAATGAAAAATAATCTAACCTATGGCCTAATGGAATAGAATTCTAATAAAAATTCTAAAAATTCCTAAGTATAACATTAAACCTAAATGCCTAAATTAGTAACCGAAATTATATATATAGCTCTAGCTAATTACTGGAATAAAATGCTTAATTAAATAATAAAATATATTCTAAATTATACATGAGAAATAAACTATTTTTGGGCTTTTAAAATTTATAATGAAAACTATCCTAAAAATGCATAAAATGATTCTACTCCTAAACTAACTCTAAATGCAAAAAAAAAAAAAAAAAAGATTTGCAATTATAATTTAAAATGCATGAAAATAAATGCCTAATTAAACTAAAAATTACTATAACTAATTAAAGTAAAAATTACTATAACTAAATACTTAATGAAACTTAAACAAGCATAAGGTAATAAGTTAATAAACTAAATTAATAGATTAATCTAATATAATAACATATTTAACCTATTATACAAAACTATTAACTAAGTCATGAAAAAAAAACAATTAAATAGGAAAACTGCATGCAAATTTGAATACTGCGACAAAAAAGCCACCCGTTCCTGCATACACCACTGTTGTATTGCCTTCTACTTTAACAGCTACAGTCGACACGTTCCACTTAGCGCCGCTACTCTGCCATGTACGTTCTTACTTCAGCCCGTGCCACCTTCTGCTTCACGTCCTGCCATGCGTCTTATGTCCTGCCCAGAAACTAACAATTTGTCCTTGCCAACTCCTGTTTCAAGCACAGCAGCAGTGGACAGTACGTTCTACTTGAGTCCCCTCGTGCAAGTACTGCCACGCCTTCGTTCCCTGCTTTAGCGATAACACCTTCTTCCTCACACACACAGTGACTGGCAGCAACACAATCACATAACAATGCAGAAAAGGAAATATAAAACGAAAGCAGAAGTTGTAAAATTATAAGCTTAAAGCAATAAATATAAAACAGAAAATGTAAAATGGAATGAAACCAAGAACCAAAGCCACTGTTCCATGCTGGCTGCCTCTGTATAGAAAGAAAATGTTTAACAACAATGCAGTGAATTGTAGCAGCAATCAGTAAGGAACCAAAATGAAAAAAAAATAGAAATTGAATGCATAAAACAATTATGGAAACCTGAGCAGTATAGAAAGAAAAGAAAAAATGAACAGTAGCTGAAACCATAAAACAGAGCAGAGCAGAGGATGAAATTTTGCCACTGTCACTGATAGGAAAGGACCAATCTCCACATTCTGTCCACAAGCCATGAACACTGGCAGCAAGCTTCGCACCCTCATATACTACTGCCACGCCTCACCCGTGTCACCAACTCCTGCTTTAGTCTAGTACCAGTACAACCTAGCAGCACCACGTCTTTGTGTTTCATGCTACTACAGTACACTACTACACTGTTTCGACACCAAACAGATGTAGTCAAGTTCACTCCAGTAGCAGCTCACGCGTCTGGTCTTCAGCAGCTAAATCCTATCTCAACCACTCTCCCCTGCTATCAGCACTGCAACAAAAAAGCACCAAGAACCAGACTGAATCGAGATGGCAGCAATCAAACAGTAGCCACTATTTTTGTTCCACGCTGCCACAGTAGCTAAGTTCTGGCAAATAGCTTCTTAAATGCAACGTTCCCACAAGCAATGGTCGAGCAATACAGCAAAGCAAAAGAGGTGAAGGTAACCGTGTTGAAGGAAAATAGAAACGAAAGAAAAGAGAAGCAGTATCGTAAGCAGAATGTACAGTAAAGAAGAACAAAATAATTGCAAAAACAGAGTAATAAACCTTGATGAAGAATGGAAAATCGAGTAAGTAGAGAAGTAAAAAAAAAAAAGCAGTGAAAGAAAACTAACCCAGAGTATGAATTTTAAATAGTAGTGTAAAGAAACCAATGCATAGAATTAACAAGAAGTTGTAAAACAGTAAACTAAATAAACCAGACCATGGCAAAACAAAGAAACAATGAAAGAAGAAAATGGCTGCTATCATCAGTGTAACGACCCAAAACTGCTTATTTTAAGTAATTTATTACGGAAGTATGAAAATTTTAGGCTAAATTTTTCAATTTTTCTTTCCATACATGTTTGTCGTGTGAGTGCAGTCGTAACTATTTCTAGGTCTCAAATTACCTAGTTTAGTTTAAGGTTATGAACCTAAGGTCCTAGTCTAACTTCTTATTAATTTTTGTAATCATTTCTTAATTTAATACACATCCCGACTCATGCACTGAAAAGTAACTGTGTGAAAATTAAATCAGTATAAACAAATATACCGCTATAAGCTACGAGATCTTGAAGCATTTACTTCGAAGCTGATACTGATAATGATGCTAATATGCCTCTAGTCTGAACCTATGATGAAAAGAAGAAAGGGGTGAGCTTTGGGAAGCTTAGTAAGTAAATCACACAAGTACCGAGGAATAACTTACATGATACTGAATTTCTAATGCATTTCTAATTTATTTCCATTCTATCATTCTTTCTTATCACTTATCCGAGCTTATCACATTCTGAAACATGCCTTGTTCGACAACATACTTTACAATTAAAACATATCGAAATGTTATATTTTTCTTGGGTTTATGGACTAGGGTATATTCTAGACGCAGTCAAGTTTTTTAGGTAGTG
Source organism: Firmiana major (assembly GCA_033439115.1). Taxonomy (NCBI): domain Eukaryota; kingdom Viridiplantae; phylum Streptophyta; class Magnoliopsida; order Malvales; family Malvaceae; genus Firmiana; species Firmiana major. The sequence goes on along the minus strand of CM065913.1, from coordinate 18,477,087 downwards.
AGGTATTTTGAAATACCTTAATTTGCCATCAAACTTGACCACCCAGACTGAACATGGTCATAGGGATTCCAAATTCTAACATAGTAAAATGCATCAAACCAAAATTTATTGACATCCTCATTCATCCTTCGAACACAACCATTCTTGAAATTATATCATACATCAAGAATATTCATATATCGAAAATAATCGTAGTTCAAAAACATTACTTACTCATACATCACTCGTATTCGAAGCTTATCATATTTTAAACTTATCTTATTTCACATCATCATCTATATCGAAACATTTACCTCATTTGGGATTCGTCTTACATCCAAAACATAGTCTCATTTGAAATATGATCCTTATATTCAAAACATCTTTCATATTCCAAACACTCCATTCTCAAAATGTAGTTCATATTCAGAAACATATATCGAAATTCAAAGCGTACCTTGTACTATCTTTTGCTAACTATTTTAACTCTTTAGCAGTGACATCACTGATCATTATATTCCCTCAGTTAGGACTCCATTACTAACTATTTCTTCTCTGTTACCGGAGGTAATAACAGACTTTCTTCACATTGTCAAGATATGTTCCGTGAACCATGCTTATGTTCATAAAAGTATTTTTCGAAAATATACTTCATACTTCAAAACATTCTTCACGTTTCAAAATACTTCTCATAATTCAAATCACCTTCTAAAAACATAGTTCAAAATTTGAAACATCTTTCATCAAATTACTTGCTTATCGAAACAAAACATAAAACAATATTTAATTATATACTTTGAAATGAAACATTTGTACATACATACTTACTTAAATCAAACTTACATACTTACTTACTTACTTTGAAATAAAACATACATATTTTTTTTATCAAAGTATATATACATACTTACTTACTTACTTTTGTGGAGAATAGGCTACATCCGAATAGTTATCATGCAAACATACTTCATCCTCAAAAGAGGGCATCCTCCGAAGAGGAAATATCATACCCTTGGCCATGGGGACTATAGACTGGGCCTGAGTCTTACAACAATTCTAATATAGTATCTACTCATATAGCTAGCACACTGCCAGGGCACGGGCACCAGTGGCACTCACCATGCGGTTGACGGAATACTACAAAAATACACACCACTTGTAGTGAAAACAAACACCACTAATGTAAGACCCGTAACTTAACATGTAACCTTTATGACTTTGTGAATGTGTAGACAAGACACATATGATGTAAATTATGAGAAATGGATGTTTTAAAGTTGTAAATGTGTATGAAATGAAAAATGAATGGTTAAGTAAACTAAATACCAATGTAACAGTGAATTGGGATGAAAGTTGCAGCAAAATTGCTTCAGGAAGGGAGCAGATCGATCTCCTTGGCAATACAGATTGATCTCCTTAGTAATACAGATCGATTTTCTTAAGTCTTGGGTTGCAACAGATTGATCTCATTGCAAAGCCAAATCGATCTCTTTAAGGTTCTCAGTTGTGAAGATCGATCTCAGGTTTAAGGGTAGATCAATCTCATTAGGCCTGAAAGGTCAGTTTCGAGGAGAAAAATGCAGGGCAGATCGATATCATGTGGTTAGCATATCGATCTCATAGAGACAATTTTATAAATACTAGACCTCTGTAACCTCTGTTTCACGAGACACACTATTTCATTTAAGAAACAAAGCAAAACCTAACATTTCAACACTAGGAAACTTCAGTTTGCAATCAGTTTTGAGTGAGATACAGTTGAGCAAAGTTATTCTTAGTAAAGAGGAGAACAACATACTTGGAAACAAGAGATTTGAATCAAAGATTGGAAGAGCAAGAAGGATTCTACCAATTTTGGAGAAAAAAAAGGAAAATCTCAGCTAGGTAAGATTTATAGCACCAAGTTGATATATGTTAAACTAGGTAGATTTGTGAGTAATTTGGTATATGTATGAATTATTGGAAATGAAAGGATCATGAAAAATAAACATGACCTAGCTATTGCCATGAGAGTGAGAACATGATGAGAAAGTTATGTTGGCATGAATTAAATGATAGATTATGCATGTATGGAAGATTATAAAGTAGTTGTATGAAATACATAAATTGGAAATAAGGAGGGATGAATATAGCTACATGGAAAATATGGTATAACACCATAATGGGGCCAAGTGAGGAGTTTGATGTATTAAATTGAGATTTGGCAAATGAAACAAGTATATTACGATATGTTAACGTAAATAATTATAACAGCTTCAAAAATTACATTGGAAGCTGATCGGACTGCAAGAGTGAGCAGCACCGAGGAAGAGAGGTCACTTGACGTGATCCGAGGTAAGGAAATTTTGTGAGTAGCTAGAGATCACTACACGTATTTTGAATAGAATTTTGATATTATATGACATATGAATTCCATTGAATAGGAATGATATTATGATAGAGATTAATGAGGATAAGTGTGTTTTATCAAAAAATAGGGTGAAAATACCTTAGAAGCCTGTTATGACTAAGATTCATGATTTAGATGATAGAATGGCTATTATTTTCATGTATATGCAAAAACATGCAAATTTGAGTGCTGATTTCATTTAATTCGGTGAATTATGATTTAAACAGCAGTCTATCAGGTTTTGTGTGAAAACCATAAGTGCTAGAGACTACTCACACTATATTTTGAGATATGCATCACATAGTACTTGAGAGTATTCTCGTACTACATTTTAATGCGATTTATTCATGTTAAAGTACTAGGAGCATTGCTCGTACTTAGTTTTGCGAGTTGATGCATTATAGAGTATTGGGAGCTATGTTCATACTCGGTTTTACATGATAGAGTACTGGGAGCTTACTTGTACTCAGTTTTCATATATCATACATTATAGAGTATTGGGAGCTTTACTCATACTCAGATTTCTACATGACATAGTGCTGGGAGCATTGCTTGCACTAGAGTTATATCATTGTGTTATGGTCGTGTTGGGAGTTTTACTCACACGTACTAGTTTTGAAAAGAGCATGAAACAGCCATGTTGAGAGCCTGTGTTGACTGTGTGTCGCACCGATATATATATATATATATGCTCACATGTGCATTATTTTGAGATAAGGCCGAGGGCTATCGAAATTGTTCATGGTATGAGGACTAAGACTCATGGTGAGCATCCTGACTATGAGGTATATCCAAGGTATGAGGACTAAGACTCATGGCGAGCATCCCACCTTAAGATAGGGTTCATGGAGTACTGTGTACCGTGTATGTCACATGGAGTACGTTGTACCGTGAGTACTTGGATTTACTTGGATAGGACTGGTTAGCAGTAGGAGCGGGATCCAGTGAGATCTGGTGTGCTTCGGGATCAGGTCCTCAAATTGAGAGCTGACGATAGAGATTTGACTCACCTCTCGTTACAGCAATTGTGAGACCCCACACACTGAGTACTGTGTAGCCTAGGATGTGAGATCCGCATCTTTGTATGATATTCCTTATGATTTCCATATTGTATAACATTATTATACGTTAATGGATTCATAAGATGGTTGATTCAGATCTGATAAATGTGAATGAAACGAAATAACGTACGTAAAATCGAATAAGGAATTTAATCGAGTTGACTAAAAATAAGGAATGTAAAATAGGGAAAAGATTGTGGATTTATGAAAGAAAGTCGATTTAATTTGGTCCCGAACACGTGCAAGGGTAAAATGGTAAAAAGACTAAAATTCGGTATAAATTCGATAAGTAATTTTCATTAAAATATGGAATTTACGAAATCTTGATCAATACCAAGGAAAATATTTAAATTCGAGTCTGATTGATCTAGATATTAATTTATGGGAATTAATCGAAATTAATTCAGAATTATTAGGGATTTTTAATTCGAAAAATTATTACGAAAATAATTGAAAAATATACCGAAAAGACAAAAATAGACCGATAAATCCATTTATTGATTAAATGGATAAGTTAATAATTTTTAAGATATTTTTAGGGATATTTTCATTATTTTAATATATTTTAATGTATTAAAATAATAATAAATAAAATAATAAATAAATAAATAAAAGATATCGAAATCGAAAAAATCAAAAATCAAAAATCGAATCGGGGAGAGAGAAAACCCAAAAAATTGAACCTGCGAAACCCGTGAAGAACTCGATACCCCCCGACGAGCCACCGGTGGCCGACGAGCCCAGCTGACGGTCGAAAAAGGTAGAGCGAAGTTCGACGGTTCCATTGGTACCGGTAATGGGCGCCGACGGCTCCAATTTTCGACGAATCAGCGGACGAAAAATCGTGGGATAAAACGCATCCATTCCAGTGAACGGCGGTGTCCCAGTGCCGATTCAACCCTGCTGAGCATTCCCCTGGCCGAGGCAGTTCTTTTGAGCCTAGTGGCGGCTGACGACGACAAACGGGCTAAAACGGCACCGTAGTCGAGAAGGAGAAAAAAAAAAGAAAAAAAAAGAAAGAAAATGGGAAAAAGGGAAGAAAAGTGTACCGGGGATAACTCAAAATTCGGGTAAGTGATCGAGGGTCGGGATTGACCTGCGGATAAATCCTGGGAATTCAATTTAATATTATTTTAGTGGAAAATGACCCGGATTTATATAATTGTGCAGTATTACTATAGTGCCCGAACGAGAGCCGATTTAACTCCGATTTTTGTACCCCGAATCATATTGGGTAAGTACATTTTAATTACAATAATGAGTCCTTAATTTGAGTGTTAAGATTATTTTACGAAATTTACGGATTAATTCTGCATAAAAGGAATTTTATTCAAAATTTCAAAGTAATTATCATAAATAGTATGCGGGCTATCCAATGAGTTTGGAACAAAGCTCGATGATTATTGATAAGCCAAATGAGTCCAGTAAACCCACAGAAGGGATTTAAAAAGTGAAAATGGGCTGAAAAAGGAGTCGAGACCCATTAAAGTATAATCGGGCCCAATAGAGTAAAACAAGCCCAGAGCTTTAGATTCGATCTGTAAGAGTGAAATACTGGTCAGTATATTTGAACTGAACCCATATGTGGTTATATGTAGCTCCATAGATGAGCAACTTAGACTGAGAGACCTGTTACGGTCGAGTTAGGATAAGCTTGCTCGTGATTCCAGGTAAGGGAATTTTATGAGCACGTAGAGGTAGATGTACGTAGTTTTGAGGGAATTTACATTACGTTAAACTCATTAGGCTACATGAAAATAGAATAATAATTTTTACGGAAAAATATGGAAATGGTGACAAATAACTTTTTTGCCTCCAGTTAGGAAAATTTCAAAAAGGGTAGTAAGGCTATGAAATTGCATGAAATTCATGATTTTAATGTTTTCATGATGATATTACTTTAATTCAAGCAATTTATGGACAGGTTGGCTATTATTTTCATGTTTTAAGTGAAAAGGCATAGGTTAGGTGCCAATTGATATTTATTAAACATGTTTTGATAAAATTGAGCCACCTATCAGTGTTATATGAGTTGAAGCCGTGCTTGAGCACTGCTCACACTAGATTTTATATTTTAACTCATACACAGAGTGCTGGAGCCTTGCTCGCACTATTTTACAAATTTACTTCACATGACTACCGTATTGGAGTTTTCTCGTACGAGGTTTTCACTGAGTTTTAATACCTATCCGTACTGAAGCAATGCTCATATGTGGATTTGAATTGAATTTATAATCAATTTAAGTCGTACTAGAGTGCTGCTCGTACACAGATTTCATTGATTTCTATGAAACCGTGCAGGACCTTCGCTCGCACGAGGTTTTTAGATATCATGTATATGTATGGAGTCGTGTTGGAGTTTCTCATGTAGACTGTGTGTCACAGTAAGATGATATGCTCACACGTGCATATTGAGACATACTTGACATGGGTTGATAAGACCTATTACAGGCACCCCTGATTGAACTTGGGTTCATGGAGTACATTGTACCATATATATCACATGGAGTACGTTGCACCGTGGGGATTGTTGGAGTGGAGTGGCATTAGCCACGAGACAGCAAGTCTTGCCCTTGTAATCCTGATATTATTCTATTCTGGCGGGTAGGACTGACCCACCTCCCGTTTCAAGTGTGACACCCCGTACACTAGGATCCGTGTGCCAGAGATCACGAGGTTATGGCCATAGTCCTAAATGTTACCAATATAGTCGCTTACATGTCTCACATGATAAATCATTTGGTTTTGATAAATCAGGGTAGACTCGAGGGAGGGGTCAAGCCTCTATTTTCTTATGAATCGGATTTAGATTTGATTTTCCCACATAGGAATTTTGATGAAACTTTCATGATTTGTAACCCTGTGAGAAGGGTGATTTTATAATGAAAATTTTAAGATAAATTATTTTATTGAAATGGATTTAATTCCTTGAGTGTATTATATTTAACCCAGATAGGGTGTTTTAAAACGTGTTCATTCATTTGAGTATGAGATATTTTCACATGAGAATTATTCCATGTTTTAATATGTCGATTTCTTGGTTTGGAACAGATGATCTTATATATATGGCATATCATTGTTTTTACCTCATGCTCATATATATCCTGATTTTCTATCAGCATGTAGATAGTATAACTATCTACCCGTTTGTATTATTGCCTTACTGAGCATGTGGAGCTTACCCTTTCATTTTTCGCACTTTCAATGTTTCCACCGTAGAGATAGCTGGTGTAGAGAGTAGACGACATAGCTGATTTCTGTGATTCCCATTGACTTTCAGGTATACACCATGTATAGAATTTTGTATCAGTATGCTTACAGCACAGTATTGTATATGAAGGAATATTTGGGGATGTAAATATAAAATCATGTGATGTATAAAACATGCCGACCACTCTATTATAATATGATTGATGTCAGTATATATATATATGTATGTGTGATATTTTAATGGTTAAAAAGGGTATATCGATATTGATTCACAGCCTGACCTGTTTAGAGGGATATGTCACGAGGAGGTAAGAAAGATTTTCTAAAAGTGAAAAATTTGTACTGATTTTGGTAGTATTGGGTCGTGATAGTAAAAGTGGTATCAGAGCGGAGGTTGGCCAAATGTGAATTAGTATCGATAAGTAAGGAATTAAGAATTAGAGTTGGTCGGATAAGAGTCGATAGTGGTCGTTAAGAAAATTACATCCCCTTAGTACTGTGCTATATGAGATGTTAAAGTGTATACTAGATGGGAACTAAATAAACAAATGAATTTGGATTATAGGATTTACATTATGCCGATCATCCACAGTGGTAGAGGGGCTAGTACACATGCTAGAGGCCGTAGGGGTACGCCTAGAGGCCGTGGTGATGGTATACAGACTGGTCAGGTACCCGAGGGTACTACTGTGAGACCAGATTAGACTGAGGCATGCTTCGCTAGACTAGAGCGGAGTATTGAGAGCCTGGCTGATATTGTAGCGCAGCAGGTAGCGCTCGGGGCTAGAGATAGGCGAGATCTGATGAGACAGGCAGCAGTTGATCCCGAGATGTCGGCACAGTTCGCGAAGTTACTCGAGGTTCAGGCTCAAGCTGCAGAGACAGTGAGACCCCAACCAGCTCAAGATGCTGGATATGAGTGTGACCTTGATAGATTTAGATATTTTCAGAAGTTTAGACCTCCAGTCTTCCATGGAAGGAAGGACCCAGTAGCAGTTGAGGATTGGGTATATCAAATAGAGAAGCTATATAGGCTTTTCAGGTGCACTACTATTGAGAGGGTTACTTTTGTCGTATTTGTATTTCAGGGAGTGATAGAGCATTGGTGGAGATCTACTAAGCCTATTTTGAGAGCTCGACATGCTGAGGTCACATGGGAGATATTTTTGGATGCCTTTACGAGGCAGTATATTCCCGCTACTACATAGCGGAAGTTGAGGATGGAGTTTATGAGTTTGGTTCAAGGGAACCAGTCTATTGATGAGTATGGGACTCGATTCATCTCTTTGGGGAGATATGATTTAGAGACGATGGACAGTAAGGATCGAAAGGTCCAGAAGTTTATAGATGGACTGAGACAAGCCATTAGATATCGGTTGGCTCCTTTTGATGTTTTGACTTATGAGGAGGTAGTACATAGAGCTCAGCTATGTGAGCAGGATTATGAGCAGAATGTCTCCGAGTCATGAAAGTTTAGTAGGAGTTGAGACAGAGATTGAAAGAGACCCGAGAGAGATAGATTTGTCAAGAGAGGGGTACGGTTCTCTGATAAGAGGCCGAAGATTGAGGAGGTTCAGGAGAGGACAGGTAGACCCCCTATTCATCCGACTTTACCACCAGCTAGAGGCATTGTCATTGGAGGACCACGTCCTAATACTGATCGATATAGGCAATGTGGCAGATATCATGGTACCAGACCTTGTCCAGTGCCTATAGATACTATTGTAGTATGTTATCATTGTTGGAGGCTAGGGCATGTGGTTAGAGATTGCCCATAGAAACAGGACATTGCCCCACAGCAGGGTAAGGAGCCAGAGAGAGCTCCAGTTCAGGTTCCTGCTCAAAGGAGGAGAGCTACTGTTGAAGAGAAAGGGAACCAAGTGATGGGTACAGGGCGAGTTCATGCTTTGGACCAGGATACGACAGATCAGTCATCTGATGTGGTGAAAGGTACCATCCTGATCTTTGATTTAGAAGTATATTTTTTGATTGATCCTGGTGCCACACATTCATTCGTATCGTCTTCATTTGCATATAAATTGTCTAAGTATGTAACCCTTACCCCTCTGAGTTGTAAATTGTTAATACTTACCCTCAGAAACACTAGTTAACTAGTAGAGTATGTAGTTAGGGACTATAAGTTGAAAGTCAGGGAAAAAGAAATGTCAGCCGACCTTATTGTGATGTATATGAGGGACTGCGATGTCATACTAGGAATAGACTGGTTGGCTACCAATCGTGTTGTGTTAGATTGCTTTTCTAAAACGTTAACGTTTAATACCCCCGAAAGATGTGTTGTAAAATTTCACTGAAAAGTAATGCAATCAGTGGTTGTTGTAAAAGGAGCAATGAATTTTTGCTGATTTTATGAATTATTTTTTGAAGGATTCATCGCAAATGTGGTTGATATGGACCAGGTACGATCGGATTTGAGAGACATTCAAGTGGCTAGGGAGTTTCCTGATGTCTTTCCAGATAATTTACCAGGATTACCACTAGCCAGAGAGATGGAGTTTGGGATAGATTTAGTACTTGGTACAGAACTGATTTCGAGACCACCATATAGAATGGCTCTAATTGAGTTGGAGGAGCTGAGGAAGCAGTTACAGGATTTGCTTGAGAAGGGGTTTGTGAGATCGAGCGTATCACCTTGTGGAGCTCCGATCTTATTTGTGAGGAAGAAAGATGGTAGCCTCCAATTGTGTATGGATTACAAATTGTTGAATAAGGCTACCATTAAGAAAAAGTATCCCCTTCCACGCATTGATGATTTGTTGGATCAAATTCGGGAAGCATAGGTCTTTTCTAAGATTGATCTGAGGTCAGGGTACTATCGGCTGAGGATACGGAGGGAGGATGTGCCCAAGACAGCATTTAGGACCCGTTATGGTCATTATGAGTTTTTCGTTATGCCATTCAAGTTGACTAATGCTCCCGCAGCATTCATAGCTTTGATGAACGATGTGTTTAAGCCATACCTTGATCGATTTGTGATTGTGTTTATCGATGATATTTTGGTATACTCGAGATCCAGGGAGGACCACGAGCAACACCTGAGGATAGTTCTACAGACTCTCAGAGAGAGACAGTTGTATGCTAAACTCAGTAAGTGTGACATTTGGTTGGAGCAAATTTCTTTTCTGGGCTATGTGGTATCGAGGGATGGGGTGTTAGTAGACCCATCCAAGATAGAGACAGTTGTTCAGTGGGAGCAGCCCAGGACAGTTACAGAGATTAAAAGTTTTTTGGGTTTGGTTGGATACTACAGGAGATTTGTAGAGGGTTTCTCTAGATTAGTTGCTCCGTTGACACGTCTCACACGGAAGGCTGTTGAGTTTGTATGGGATGATGCCTGTGAGAGGAGTTTTCAGGAGCTGAAGCATCGGTTGACCACTACTCCAGTTCTCACTATACCTACCAGCTCAGGAGGTTTCTTGGTATAAACAAATGCATCGCATCATGGACTGGGATGTGTATTGATGCAGGATGGGAGGGTAGTTGTCTATGGATCTAGACAGCTGAAAGATCACGAGATGAACTATTCGACCCATGATTTGGAGTTGGTGGCCATAATGTTTGCACTGAAGATATGGTGCTATTACCTATATGATGAGTAATTTTAGATTTTTACAGACCATAAGAGTCTGAAGTATTTATTCTCGTAGATTGAGCTGAAACATGAGACAGAGGAGATGGCTAGAACTCCTGAAGGATTATGATTGCGAGATATTATACCACCGGGGTAACGCTAATGTAGTTACTGATGCTTTGAGCAGGAAAAGCCTAGGGTTGGTATAATTTATGATGGTTCGGGAATACGACCTGCTAGAGCAGTTCGCGAGCCTCAGTTTTGACATAGCACCCCCTGAAATTGACAGATTTGAGATCATTGCGAGCCTGAGGTTGGAGCCGGAGTTGATTGATCGTATCTGACAAGCTCAGTAGAGTATCAGGGATGTATTCAGTTGATGAGTCATGTATAGGCAGGTGCAGATACTGATTTTGCATTGTGTACTAATGGTTTACTGAGGTTCTGTAGTAGGATATGTGTTCCCGAGGATCCTGAGATCAGGAGGATGATTTTATCAAAGGCTCACTCAGCGAGGTATACAGTACATCTGGGGAGTATGAAGATGTATCAGAATCTCTAGAGAGTTTATTGGTGGTCTGGGATGAAGAGAGACATAGCAGAGTATGTCACGAGATGTCTCGTCTATCAGCAGGTAAAGGTAGAGCATCAAAATCCTGCAAGATTATTGCAGCTTCTACCGATACCGACATGGAAGGGGGATTATGTCACTATGGATTTTGTGATGGGATTACCTAGGACACACAAAGGTCACGATGCCATCTGGGTGATTATGGATAGACTGACGAAGTCCATCCATTTCTTAGCTATGAGAGCTACAGATGCTCTGAGTACGTTGGCGAACCTATATGTTCGAGAGATTGTTAGGCTAAATGGTGTTCCAGTGAGCATTATTTCTAATAGGGATGCCCGCTTCACTTCCCATTTTTGGGAACACTTTCAAGAAGCGTTGGGGACCCATTAGAGATTTGGCACCCCTTTCCATCCTCAGACAGATGGTCAGTTAGAGAGGAGTATACAAACTCTAGAGGATATGTTGAAAGCATGTGTGCTGGATTTTGGAGGCTCCTGGGATGATCATTTGCCATTTGTCGAGTTCGCCTATAACAACAATTATCACTCGAGTATCGGGATGGCACCGTATGAGGCACTGTATGGGCGCAGATGTCGCTCCCCTAATGGATGGGAAGAGGTTGGTGATAGACAATTATTTGCTCCTGACTTAGTGCAGCAGGCCTTTGAGGATGTCAGTTTGATATATGATAGATTGCGGACAGCTCAGAGCTGACAGAAGAGTTATGCTGACAGGAGATGCAGACCACTAGAGTTTGCAGAGGGTGAGTCAATGTTTTTGAGAGTTTCTCCTTCCAAGGGTATCATGAGGTTCGGTAAGAAAGGTAAACTGAGCCCTCGTTTTATTGGACCCTTTGAGATTCTGGAGCGAGTGGGAGATAAGGCTTATAGATTGGCATTGCCACCAGAGTTGGCAGGTGTACACAGTGTCTTCCATGTTTCTATGCTTCGGAAGTACCATCCGAATCCGTCACATGTGATTCACTACGAGCCGTTAGAGCTCAGTGGCAGTATGCCATATGTTGAGAGATCGGTTCAGATTTTGGATAGGAAGGAGAAGGTATTGCGATCTAAGATGATCTCTCTAGTGAAGGTTTAGTGGCAGTATCACACTCCGGAGGAAGCTACCTAGGAGCTAGAGAGCATGATATAGGAGAAGTACCCGGAGTTGTTTACCGATTGATTTGGTTCTAATTTGGAGGACCAAATTCTTTTAGTGGGGGAGATTGTGAGATCCGCATCTTTGTATGATATTCCTTTTGATTTCCATATTGTATGACATTATTATATGTTAATGGATTCATAAGATGGTTGATCCGGACTTGATAAATGTTGATGAAGCGAAATAACGTAGGAAAAATTGAATAAGGAATTTAATCGAGTTGACTGAAAGGAATGTAAAATAGGGAAAAGATTGTGGATTTATGAAAGAAAGTCGATTTAATTTGGTCCCGAACGCGTGCAAGAGTAAAATGGTCAAAAGACCAAAATTCGGTATAAATTTGATAAGTAATTTCCATTAAAATATGAAATTTACGAAATCTGGATCAATACCGAGGAAAATATTTAAATTCGAGTCTGATTGATCTCGATATTAATTTATGGGAATTAATCGAAATTAATTCAAAATTAATAGGGATTTTTAATTCGAAAAATTATTCTGAAAATAATCGAAAAATATATCGAAAAGACGAAAATAGACCGATAAATCCATTTTTTGATTAAATGGATAAATTAATATGTTTTAATATATTTTTAGGGATATTTTGATTATTGTAATATATTTTAATGTATTAAAATAATAATAAATAAATTAATAAATAAATTAAAAAAAAGAAATCGAAATCGAAAAAATCGAAAATCAGAATCGGGGAGAGAGAAAACTCGAGAAATCAAACCTGCGAAACCCGTGAAGAACTCGATACCCCCCGATGAGCCACCGGCGGTCGATGAGCCCAGCTGACAGTTGGAGAAGGTAGAGCGAAGTCTGACGGTTCCATTGGTACCAGTAACGTGCACCAACGGCCCCTATTTCTGGCGAATCGGCGGACAGAAAATCGTGGGAGAAAACGCGTCGGTTCCGGCAAACGGCGGTGTCCCAGTGCTGATTCAACCCCGCCGAGCATTCCTTTTACCGAGGTAATTCTTTTGAGCCCAGTGGCGGCCTGCTAGACGGCCGGGATTACCGGTGATGGCAAATGGGCCAAAACGGCACCGTAGCCGATAAGGAGGAAAAAAGAAAAAGAAAAAGAAAAAAGAAAAAGAAAAAGAAAAAAAGAAAGAAAGAAAAGGGGAAAAAGGGAAGAAAAGTGTACCGGGGTCGACTCAAAATTCGGGTAAGTGACCGAGGGTCAGGATTGACCTGCGGATAAATCTCGAGAATTCAATTTAATTTTATTTTAGGGGAAAATGACCCGGATTTATATGATTGTGCAGTGTTACTACAGAGCCAAAACGAGAGCTAATTAGCTCCGATTTTCGTACCCCGCATCATATTGGGTAAGTACATTTTATTTACGATAATATGAGTCCTTAAATGCAGAGTTAAGATTATTTTACGAAATTTACAGATTAATTCCGCATAAAAAGAATTTTATTCAAAATTTTAAAGTAATTATTGTAAATAGTATCCGGGCTATCCAATGAGTTTGGAACGAAGCCCGATGATTATTGATAAACCAAATGAGCCCAGTAAACCCGAAGAAGGGATTTAAAAAGTGGAAACAGGCTGAAAAAAGGGTCGAGGCCCATTAAAGTGCAATCGGGACCAATAGAGTCAAACTGGCCCAGAGCTTTAGATTCGATCAGTAAGAATGAAATACTGATCAGTATATTTGAACTGAACCCATATGTGGTTATATGCAGCTCCGTAGATGAGCGAATTGGACTGAAAGACCTGTTACGATCGAGTCAGGATAAGCTCGCGCGTGATTCCAAGTAAAGGAATTTTATGAGCACTTAGAGGTAGCTGTATGTAGTTTCGAGGGAATTAACATTACGTTAAATTCATTAGGCTACCCGAAAAACAGAATAATAATTTTTACGAAAAAATATGGAAATAATGTCAAATGACTATTTTACCTTCAATTAGGAAAATTTCAAAAAGGGTAGTAAGGCTATGAAATTGCATGAAATTCATGATTTTAATGTTTTCATGATGATATTACTTTAATTCAAGCAATTTATGGATAGGTTGGCTATTATTTTCCTGTTTTAAGTGAAAAAGCACAGGTTAGGTGCCAATTGATATTTATTTAACATGTTTTGATAAAATTGAGCCACCTATCAGGGTTATATGAGTTCAAACTGGGCTTGAGCACTGCTCGCACTGGATTTTATATTTTAACTCATACACAGAGTGCTAGAGCCTTGCTCGTACTATTTTACAGATTTATTTCACATGACTATCGTATTGGAGTTTTCTCGTACGAGGTTTTCACTGAGTTTTAATACCTATCCGTACTGGAGCAATGCTTGTACGTGGATTTGAATTGAATTTATAATCGGTTTAAGTCGTACTGGAGCACTGCTCGTACGTAGCTTTCATTGATTTCTATGAAAACGTGTAGGAGCTTCGATCGTATGATGTTTTTAGATATCATGTATATGTATGGAGCCGTGTTAGAGTTTCTCCTGTAAACTGTGTGTCACAATGAGATGATATGCTCACACGTGCATACTAAGACATACTTGACATAGGTGGATAAGGCCTATTACAGGCACCCTTGATTGAGCTTGGGTTCATAGAGTACGTTGTACCATGTATATCACATAGAATACGCTGTACCGTGGGGATTGTTAGAGTGGAGTGTCATTAGCCACGAGATAGCAAGTCTTGCCCTCGCAATCCTGATATTATGCTGTTCTGGCTGGAAGGATTGACCCACCTCCCGTTTCAGGTGTGACCCCGCACACTAGGATCCGTGTGCCAGGGATCACGAGGTTATGGCCATAGTCCTAAATGTTACCGATATAGTCGCTTACATGTCTCACTTGATAAATCATTTGGTTGTGATAAATCAGGGTAGACCTAAGGGAGGGGTCAAGCCTCTATTTTCTTATGAATCGGGTTTAGATTTGATTTTCCCACAGAGGAATTTTGATGAAACTTTCATGATTTGTAACCTTGTGAGAAGGGTGATTTTATAACAAAACTTTTAAGATAAATTATTTTATTGAAATGGATTTTATTGCTTAAGTGTATTATATTTAACCCAGATGGGGTTTTTTAAAATGTGTTGATTCATTTGAGTATGAGATGTTTTCACATGAGAATTATTCCATGTTTAAATATGCCGATTTCCTGGTTTAGAACAGATGATATTATATATATGACATATCATTGTTTTTACCTCATGCTCACTTATATCTTGATTTCTTATCAGCATGTAGATAGTATAGCTATCTACTCGTTTGTATTATTGCCTTACTGAGCATGTGGAGCTCACCATTTCATTTTCCACCCATTTTTAATGTTTCCACCATAGAGATAGCGGGTGTAGAGAGTAGACGGCATAGCTGATTTTTGTGATTCCTATCGACTTTCAGGTATTTATGCTTACAGCACAGTATTGTATATGAAGGAATATTTGGGGATGTAAATATAGAATCATGTGATGTATAAAACATACCGACCACTCTATTATAATATGATTGATGTCAGTATATATATATATATGTACGTGTGATATTTTAATGGTTAAAAAAGGTATATCGATATTGATTCACAACCCGACCTGTTTAGAGGGATATGTCACGAGGAGGTAAGAAAGATTTTCTAAAAGTGAAAAATTTGTACTGATTTTGGTAGTATTGGGTCGTGACATGGGATCACAGAAAATGAGTTATGATCATACACTCAGAACATGTAGTCGCGTATCTTGGTTTTCTTTTCATGCTATGTACATTGAGATTTCTTGAATGAATTATCACATGGTTTTATGATATGAACATGTGAGTTTATGAATAGTAAAAAGGGTAACCCGAGGGATGGGTGAGGCCCAGATTTCCATGTTTTGAAACATGATGAATGCCATATGATTTTGATTTAAATGAATGACATGATAAATGTGATTTATGTGAAATTACAAGAGAATTGCAGTGTTATGCATAAAATGCTAAGATTGTTAAATCAGCATATTACCAGTTTTATAACTGATGTTTTGTATCTATATATATATATTGCATAAAAGCTTTGAGAGAGATGCATGCTTTAGATACAGATGAGTAAGGAAATGATTTTAAGGCATGAGCATAGTATTTTGTAGATAGTGCGGTTATCTACTTGCTCGTATGATTTCCTTACTAAGCTGTGAGCTCACCCCCTTATTATTTCCCTCTTTACAGAGCATCCACAGTAGGTGGACACGACTGAGGACTGATATTCCCTGATCCGCTGCACATCCATCTTACGAGAGGTATACATACTCGAACATTTTGTGCTGAACAATGTAAAAGCACAATTATGTAAACTAATGTACGGTCGAGATGTATATGTACAAATAATTGTAATTATGTATAAGAATTTATGTTATAGAAATGAATATTAAATTCTATGTATGTTGTGAATGAGTGTGAGTGAGTGACTAATATCGAATCACAACCCAACGTTTGAGATGAGTAATGACAAAAGGAAGGGTAAGTAAAGCGTGAAAAATTTGTAGTGATTTTGGTAGGTCACATGTGAGAGAAGGGCGTGACAGAATGGTATCAGAGTGGTGTTAGTCTGATGTGAATCGATATTAGTAATTAGGAAAATATACATCCCCATAGTACTATGCTTTGTTCAGTTACAATTGTGTATACAATATGGAAATCAGACAAATTAGTGGTTATAAATGCAGGGATTTAGCCATAATGGTTATTACTCGCCGTGGTAGAAGAGCTAAAGATAGGGCTCGAGGCTGTAGAGGTAGGTCAAAGACTCGAGATGAGACTATGGGTCCTACTGAGGTACCTGAGAGTACCGAGGCACGTTTCGAGAGACTAGAGCATCGTCTCGAGGCTATAGTGGAGATACTGGCACAAGCTATGCCAAGAGGATAGGGACAGGATGCCTAGACTGCACTGGGAGAGGCAGTTGCACCTGATACACCTACACTCCCACTAGTTCAGGATATGTCATCTCATGTTGCTCCACGATAGGGTGGTAATGTTTTGGGGTACAGTTGTGATTTGGTCAGACTCCTACAATTCAAAAAACTTGGACCTCCAACTTTTCATGGGATTAAGGACCCAGTGTTGGTGGAGGAGTGGATAGGAGGAATGGCAAAGTTGTATGGATTCTTTAAGTGTACGGCTTCAAAGATGGTCACATTTGATGTGTTCCTACTGAAGGGGACTGCAGAGCATTGGTGGAAGTCCACTCGATCCAAATTGAAAGCCAGATACTTTTGGATGCCTTCAGGAGTCAATTTGTTTCAAATATGGCTTAGCGGAGGCTGCATGCCAAATTTTTGAGGTTAAACCAGGGGAGTCATTCTGTGGATGAATACGAGACCAAATTTTTTTCCATGGGAAGGTATGACCTTGACACCATGAGTAGCGAGACTAGGAAGGTCCACAGATTCATCGATTGATTGAGGCCAGTATTACGATCTAAATTGGTTCCAGTCGACATCTCTACCTATGATAAGGCAGTGCGCAGGGCATAACTCTATGAGCAAGATTATGAGAGGAATGTCTCAGAGTTTAGAACAGTGGGAAAAGGTAGAGACAGAGATAAGAAGAGGCTAGTGAGTGACAGTGCTCGAGGTTTCGGATATCGAGGAAGAATGAGACTCTTCGGTAAGAGACCAAGGATCGATGAAGTACAGGAGAAGACTAGTATATCTCTTGCATATCTAGCTATAGCTCTAGCTAGAGGAGTTGTGATTGGAGGATCGAGGCAAACCATTGAGCAGTGCAGTAGATGTGGTCGATTCCATGGAGGTAGACCTTGTCCTGTTTCTAGCGGTTTATGCTTCAGATGTGGGAAGCCAGGACACATGGCCAGAGTTTGCCAAGAGATTATAGATATTACCCTACCTAAGGGTAAGAAGCCTGAAAGAGCTTAGCTGATACGTCTGCTCCGAGAAGGAGAGAGAAAATAAGGGAGAAATGGAAGCAAGTCATTGGAAGAGGGCGAGTGCATACCTTGGACCAGGGGACAGTCGATGCTTCATCGGATGTGATTAGAGGTAACATCCTAATATATGATTTAGAAGCACATGTTTTAATTGATCCTGGTGCCACGCATTCATTTGTATCGCCTTCATTTACATGTAAGTTAGAAAAACATGTAGAGCATACACCTCTGAGTAGGATGATGTTGATTAGTATGCCTATGGACAATAGTCAGCTAGTGGAACATGTATTAAATGATTCTAAACTAAGAGTAGGGGAGAAGGACATGACAGCCAATCTAATACTATTAAGCATCAATGATATTGATGTAATATTAGGGATGGATTGGTTATCGTCAAACCATGCTATTTTAGATTGCTATGCTAAGACAGTTATGTTGTAAGACCCATATTTTCAAATGTAAACCTTATGATTTCATAAGTATGGTGATGTACATGTAATGCGAAGCATAAGTGATGTAAAGACCATAAATTCAATGTACCTACTTGCAATAAGAGTTTGTGATATACGTACAAGTTTCATTATGTATGAATATGAAGAAATGGACTTTTGTATGTGATGAATGTGAGTGGAATGCAAAATGGGTAGTGCAGCAAATGGAAGGAAGTTGCATGAGTTGCATAGCTCTTTATACTTCTATTTGGTTTTGGATAGTTTACCTTTGGTTATACAATGAATGTACACAAGTTTTAATGAGTATAAAGTATGAATAGATGTCATTTTAAAGCATTAAAGGTGGTTGGATGAGAAAATGAATATGACAGTAAATTGAGGATGTTTTGTGTGAAGTTACTGCAAAAAACTGCAGCAAAATTTGGAAAATATGAAGGCCAGATTGATCTCATGGGATGAAAAAAATCAATCTGGAAGAGCCAAAAATTCTCTTATTTGAGTGATGGAACAAAACAGATCGATCTCCAATGGGGCAAGATCGATTTGCTAAACATTCTGTAAAGAAGAAATCGATCCTTGGTGCAAGCGGATCGATTTCCTTAGCTCTTGGGTTGGAGAAGATCGATCTCATCCTTGGAGTAGATCGATCTCCTTAACTCTCTGCCTGAGATAGATCGATCTTAAGCTTTCAACAGATCGATCTCATTCATTCAAATCAGCATGAAAATGAGGGACTTAAGGGGACATGATCGATCTTAAGCCTCCATTAAGCAATTTTTATAAATATGTCATGACCCAAATTACCTAAAAATCAGAGTAAATTTTTCGCTTTTTTATTTCCTTACCCGTCATGAACAGTTACACTACTAAACAATTGGGCTATGATTCGGTGTTAGTCACCTCTCACCTATTTACCATTCCATTTTCATATTTCATTTACATATCAATTTATTTAAACTAAATACATCCCCAATATTACATTCATATATAGTACTGTGCATCTATATGTTCAGATACAAAATTATACAAATGTGTATACCTGGTCTTGATAAGAAGCAGCGAATAACCGAAATGTAAGACTACTGTTGTTCTCTTCTACTGAATATACCCTGTGGGGTGGAAAATGAAAGGGTGAGCATAAACAGCTCAGTAAGGCAATAATGTAAGCAGGTAGATAACTATACTATCTACGTGCTGATAATGTCATGATATAAAATCATTTACATTGGGAGCATGAGGTACAACTAAAACGATGCCACATATATGTATATATCATATAAGAGAAATCAAGAAATCGACATATAAAACAAACATGGAAAAATCATCATGTATGTCATCTCATGCTCGTCACATTTAAAACTTATTTGTTTCATCATAAACTCATCACGTTAAAACTCATTTGTTTTATCATAAAACAACCACATCAAGGCTAAACCCATCTCTCGGGAATACCTTGATTCATTAAATCACATCTCTTTTGAAAACATTAATCGGGACATTACCCCTCCCTCGGGTTTGTCCTGGTCTATTCAGACCGTATGATATCATGTGAGGCATGTAGGTTACTGTATGAAAATTGAGGGCTATGGCCATAATTTGTCCTTGTGATCCTAGGCTACACGGATCCCAGTGTGCAGGGCATCACAACTGCAACGGGAGGTGGGGTCAAGTCCTACCCGCCAGAATATCAAGTAACATCATCGAGTCATCATGACTGCATGGTACAGTGTACTCCTTGTGACATACACGATACATCGTACTCCATGGACCCATATCATAGTCTGGGGGTGCCTGCCGTAGGTCTTATCCACCCCAATACTAGTCGATAACCAACCCATGTCTCAAAGTATACGTGCGAGCATCTCAACTCTCTACGACACACAGTCTACAGGAGGCTTCCGCACGACTATATGCATGTCAACTCACATCTAGTACGAGCGAAGCTCCAGCACCACACTATGCATATCATGATATCTAAAATCTCGTGCGAGCGAAGCTCCAGCACGGTTTTGTGCACACACAAATTTCTCGTACGAGCAATGCTCCAGTACGACTTTTATGAGTAATAAATCAGTAAAATTTAGTGCGAGTAAGACTCTAGCACTCTTTTTACTCAAATAAATATGATAGGTGGCTCAATCTTGATAAAACATCTTTAAAATTGTAACCGGTACAAACCGATACCCTTTCGTATAATTCATAAAATCAACAGCCAACCTATGTGCATATTTGCTTAAATCAAAGCAATATATTCATATAGAACATTAAAACATGAAAATCATGCAATTTACCTGCCTTACTACCCTTTTTGTAAATTTTACTCCCAGGGGCAATATCATCTTTTTCCTTTATTCACCTATACCCCAGTTTTCGTAAAATTATCATTTCGTTTTCTAGATACTTAAAGAAATTCTAGGCCCTTTAAATCCCCTTAAAAATACGTATAGAAATCTCTATGCACCTACAAAATTCCCTTACCTCGATTCTCGTCGAGCGCATATCTAAATTCCACTGCCGGAGGCTCGTCCGATCCGATTTGCTGCTAATCCAGTCTCTGGGGCTGTAGATAATTATTTATCATGTCAATTTAACCCAATAAATATAATTCTCCTGTTTACAATAGTCGATTTAACTAATTGGGCCAATTTACTCTTATTGGGCCCAATCGCATCTTAATGGGCCTCGACCCATTTTCAGCCCGTTTTTACTTATTAAATCCCTTCTTCGGGTTTACTGGGCTCATTCAGCTTACCAATAATCATCAGGCTTCGTTCCAAACTCATTGGATAGCCCATACACTATTTACGATAATTACTGTAAAATTCTAAATAATATTCTTTTTTATACAGAATTATTCCGTAAATTTCGTAAAAAAAAATCGAAACTCTGTATTAAATGACTCTAATTGTCGGAATTAAAATATACTTACCCAATATGATGCAGGGTACAAAAATCGGAGCTCAATCGGCTCTCGTTCGGGCTTTGTCGTAAAATTGTACAATTAATATTTAATTCTGGTTTACTTTTCGATTAAATATAATATAAATAAATTTCCCAAAATTCAAATTGGTCACTTTTGACCTCGTATCGACTTACCCGAAGTCCGGTGTATCCCCGAAAATTCTTTCCTTTTTTTCTCTTTTTCTTCCTCTCTTTCTTGGCTGAACCGATTTAGTCCGGTTCAACCCGATTCAGACCGATCCGGTTCAGTTTGGTTCACTCCGGTTCAGCTGGTTCATCGCCTTGCCAGCGGGTTCTCCGCTGGCTTCCACCGCCAGTAGCTCCTCGGGATCGTCTGCAGCTTGAATCTGCCCTCGGTTTCGTCCAAGGCCGTCGAAAAGTCACTGGTCCGCCCTGTTCTCTCCACCGTCGGTACCCATTTCCTCTTTTCGCTGTTTCTGGCGCTGTAAGCTGGTTTCACCGGCCGTGGCCACCACCAATCTGCTTGGCATCATGTGGGGAACCTTCGACTGTAGGTGGTTGGGGTCAAATCGACGCCGGTGGCCGCTGATTTGGCTTCTCCTCTCCGTGGCTTCTCTCTCGATCCGCCCAATTTCGACGTCGGTGAGCTGTGCTGCCGGTACCAGGGAGGTTGCCGGCCTCTCCTCTTCCTTTTTCTGGCCCTTACTTGGGCGATTAATCGTCGGACTGTGGCCGTCCGATCCCTTCTTCTTCCTCGATTTTCGGCTCCGTTTTCCTTCTTTTCTCTCCTCGAAAATTTCAATTTCTGATTCTTTTTTTTGAATTAATTTAATTTAATTTATTATTTAATTTTATTAATATTTTAATCAATAAAATATATTAAAGAATCAAAAATATCTACCAAAATTATTATTTTATTCAAATTAATTTATTTATTATATTTTTAATCCTTTTTTTCGATATAATTTCTCCGTATTTTCGGGATATTGTCCTGAGTGACTTTTCGATATTTCTAAAAATTCTGGATCTTGATCAATTGGACTCGAAATTTAATTATTTCTTCGTTATTGATCAAGATTCTCAAATCCATTATTTTTAATTAAATTTTCTTGTCGAATTTATTATGACTTTCGATCTTTTGACCGTTTTGCCCTTGTACGTGTTCGGGATTAATTTAACTCGACTTTCTTTCACGAATATTCACTCATTTCGTGTTTTAACTAAATTCGGGTCTTACATAATCTCCCCCACTTAAGAAATTTGGTCCTCCAAATTAGAATCAAGTAAATGGATCCATAAACAACTCTGGGTATGTCTATTATATCATATACTGTCGTTCTCAAGTGACTTTTTTCGGAGTGTACTACTACCAAAGGACTTTAATTAGGGAGATTATCTTAAACCTCAACATTTTCTCCTTCCTTCTTAATACCCGAATCGATTTCCAACATACGTTTTACTTTCATTGAGCTAAGCTGTTGAAACTCATATCCGATCAAATATGCTAGGTCCGGATAGTATTTCTGAAGCATCATAAGATAGGACATATTGTGGATGCCTGTTTATTTAGGTAGTAACGCCAACCTACAAGTCTTATCTCCCACTTTGTCCAATTTCTCAAAGGATTCAATATTACAAAATTCAATTTGCCTTCTTTCGAATCTTGTTATGTTCTTATGCTATGTCATAAGAGCATGTAACTTTCAACAATACTAATTCACCCTCGGTGAATTCCAATGATTTCTGTCTCTTGTCAGCATAGCTTTTCTATCTGCTCTGAGGTGTTCTTAATCATTCACAATTAACTAAACATCCTCAGAGATTTGTCTTACCAATTCAGGAATAATTCTCTATCTGTCACCCACTTCTTCTTATCTAAATCGGGGAAACAACCCTTACGGTCATACATTGCCTCATCTGAAGTTATCCCGATACTCAAGTGACAACTGTCATTATTGGCGAATTCGATTAGTAACAACTGATCATCCCAGGAGCTTATCAAATCAATGGCACATGCTCTTATCATATCCTCCAGAACCTGTACAGTCCTCTCTGACTGACCATCTTTCTGAGGATGAAAAGCTGTGCTAACACTCAATCGGGTTCCCATAGCCTCCTGAAAAATGTTCCCAGAAGTGGGAAATGAAGTGGGAATCCCTATATGATATAATGCTCACTGGAAAGATACTTGGTGTTCCACAATCTTCCATATACATAAATCCGCCTACATACTCAGAGTATCTGGTAATTTCATAATCAGAAGGTGGGTAGACTTAGTCAATCTATCGACTATCACCCCGATAGCCTTATGATTTATCCGGGTCCTCTGTAACCCATCACAAAATTCATGATAACTTGTTCCCATTTTCGTGCCATGTCGATATAGGTAGAGGCTGCAATAACCCTGCAGACTTCTAATAGTCTACCTGATTCTGCTGACATACGAGGCACTTTTTCACACTCTCCATAATGCCTCTTTTCATATTTGACCACCAATTCCCTTTTCAAAGATTTTGATATATATATTCGTTACTTTCTGTATGCACTATATATCCCGAAGAGTAAGCTTCTGACAATATTACTATCTCATCACTGTGGTCTTGTGGAGCACTTATACTATCTCTGAACCTCAGTAAGCCATCATCTCTCTCTGTGAACTCTGTCACTGTACCCATCTAAATCTGACCCACACTATCGACACTATGCCGATCATCACGCTAAGCCTGTCAAATCCTCAGGCTAGTTGTCACACAATCCCTGTCATCATCAGAGGGAATTACATCACTACTGAGGCTTACAACTGCTCTAGCAGCTCACACTCCCTGACCATCATATGTAATACCATCCCGAGGCTCTTTCTGTTCAAGGCATTAGCCATTACATTAGCATTTCCTGGGTGGTACAATTTCCACAATCATAATTTCTCAGAAGCTCTAACCCTCTTTGTTATCTCATATCTGACTCTTTCTGTAAAAACAGATACTTGGGGCTTTTATGATCAGTGCATACCTGAAATTTTTCACCGTATACATAGTAGTGTCATTTACTCAATACAACCACTATCGCTGTCAACTTTAAATCATAGGTTGGATAGTCCTTTTCTGATCCTTGAGTTGTCTGGATTCATAATCGACTATCTTCTCATTCAAATACAACTTTTCCTAAGTTAAACGTGTCAATAAAGTAGTCCATTCTGAGAACTCTCAACAAATCATCTATAAAAGCAATTTCTAATTGTTGCTTATAATTTTCCCTGGACTTTAAATACACCTAAAATATCATCAATAAGGATGATAACAAATTGGTCCAGGTAAAGTTTAATTAACTTGTCGTAGTTGACTTCCACTGAATACTCCAATTACCCATTTCCTTGACCTATGTACGCATAAACGTATAATGTTCCTTTCGAAATCGCTTCCGTTGAAGCTACTAACCCGCGTCATTTCCTTTTTCTTATATTAATGGCTTTTATAAAATTTTAATTAATTTTTAAACCTTCACAATTAATCGAATTCTATATTTCTTTATCGTACCAGTAAAGGTACCCTAATTTTAAATGTCTATATTACTACTGTCGATTTCAAATTTATAAGTTGTGTATACTATTAGACACTATCAAGTCTTCAGGCGGGGAGGTATTTTGAAATACCTTTATTAACCCTCAGACTTGACCACAATTACTTTACATATCAGTCCATGTGGTCACAATTCATATTCATTACTAATTGCTTTAATCCAAATTATTTCACCTACCAGAGATATTCGTACCTTCCATACGCCTCTTATTCCAATAGATTTTGTATTTAGGATCTATTACATCTAAAAGCTTATTTCCTTTCGTATATCACTTTTAACAAACTCTGTCATTACTCATTCCATGAGTACAATCATTTACTCCTTTAATTTCAATTGCTACACCCCTTTTTATTACTTGTCAAAACTTACAATATACTTTTCAGGGGTAAAACAACACTATCTTAGAATAGAACTCTGACCATCATAATTTGCAGCCGAATTAATGTATTCTCAAATATTACTTCAAATTATTCATAGTCCATTGAATAAAATCGGCTGACTTATACTTCTTCCCCCGTTTTCAACTTATAATTTCTTCATAATTATTTTGTTAGTTAACCCTCCTTCACTGGGGCACTAACTATCAGCATTGTGCCCACGGATGTAGGCATTCATGTCTTTTACAAACTTATATACAAATGAAGGCGGTATGACTAAATACGTGGCACCAGGATTAATTAAAATAATTACTTCACTATTCTTAACTAGTGTGGTATCTTTCACCATACCATATGAAACATTAGTAGTGTCCTGGTCTAAGGCATACACTCGCCCTCATCCAACAGCCTACTTTCCCTTTTCTCTTCGGCTGTGGCCTCCCTTTTCGGTGAAAAGATACCAACAGGGTTTTCTCTGTCTCTTTACCCTTCTGTGGGGCAGTCTCACCCAACTCTGAGCAATCATTAAATAATTGGCCAATCTTACCACACTTAACGCTTATTTTAGTCAATAAAGTGTAGGTGTAGGCCTTACTTTCGTGGTATTTACCACACATCCTACACTGCTTACACTGCTAACTCTTCTTACACTGCTACACTGCTTCGTAATAGGTTGGGGTTCTCCAATCACAATACCCCTAATAAGTGTTAAATTGGATATACTGGGGCCTCACCAATCATCTTACCCCGTGATTAATCAGTTCTAATCTCTTACCAACTGGTCTCTTTCCCGCTCTGACATCTCTGTCATTCTCTATTCTCTTTTGTCTCTATTTCAGCCTTTACTACCTTTCCCATTCTCAGAGGCATGCAACACATGATCTTCTTCACGCAACTGTATTCTGCGCACTGCCTCGACCTAGGTAATGAGCCAATCGGACTCTAATCGATAATTTGAGTCCTTCCATGAACTTTTAAGCTTTCTGACTCTCGCTGCCCATAGTGTCGGGGTAATATCTGTCGAGGTATATAAACTGAGAGTCATACTCATCAATCAACCATTGTCTCTGGGTCAGTGTAAGAAATCTTACCTGTAATTTCCCTTAAGTAGTGTCCAAAATATTCTGTCACCGGAATACATCCAAAAATATTTCTCATGTCGGCTCTGGACGTCTAACTCTTCAGATGAGTCGAGCGAACTTCCACCAATGCTCCGCCTTGCCCTCCAACATAAATGTATTTAAAAGTCACTTTCTCAGTCGACATACACTGAAAGAATTCATACAACTTTGCTATCTCATTCACTCAGTCCTCAGCAACTATTGGTTTCTTTACTTCGCTATATACTGGAGGGGTGTGAGAATCTCTATAGTCTGGGGCATCTGTTTAGGTTTTACCCTACTTATCCTCAACTACCTACATAGATTGAGTAAATAACTCCAAAATATTTTCTACACTCCATTCCATCCTCTCGGAGCGTGTCTCAATACTGTTTGGTCTCTTTATAGGACCTTGTGGAGTATGCACAACATCAACCTCCACTTCACTCTCATCTTGAGTCTAATGTGATGACTCATTCGACTCTCAGGCCGATCCCTACGGCCTCGAGCATGTGTACTCGCCCCTCTACCATAGCAGCTATCAGTTATAAAAACTAGATTCTTGCATTCGAAACTAAATTCTTAGCTGCACTTCCATCTTGATATATACAATTGTATCTAAACAATGCACAGTACATAGGGATGTAAATTTACTTAACCACTAACACCGACTCATATCAGGCTAACTCAGCTCTGATACAACCTTTTCTGTCATAACCCAAATTACCTAAAAATCAAAGTAAATTTTTTGCTTTTTCATTTCCTTACCAGTCGTGAACAGTTACACTACTAAATAGTTGGGCTATGATTCGGTGTTAGTTAGCTCTCACCTATTTACCATTCCAATTTCATATTTCATTTACATATCAATTTATTTAAACGAAATACATCCCCAATATTACATTCATATACAGTACTATGCATCTATATGTTCAGATACAAAATTATACAAATGTGTATACCTGGTCTTGATAAGAAGTAGCGGATAACCGAAATGTAAGACTATTGTCGTTCTCTTCTACTGAATATACCTTGTGGGGTGGAAAATGAAAGTGTGAGCATAAACAACTCAGTAAGGCAATAATGTAAGCAGGTAGATAACTACACTATCTATGTGCTGAAAATGTCATGATATAAAATCGTTTACATTGAGAGCATGAGGTATAACTAAAACGATGCCACATGTATGTATATATCATATAAGAGAAATCATGAAATCGACATATAAAACAAACATGGAAAAATCATCATGTATGTCATCTCATGCTCATCACATTTAAAACTTATTTATTTCATCATAAACTCATCACGTTAAAACTCATTTGTTTTATCATAAAACAACCACATCAAGGATAAACCCATCTCTCGGGAATACCTTGATTCATTAAATCACATCTCTTTTGAGAACATTAATCGGGACATTACCCCTCCCTCGGGTTCGTCCTGGTCTATTCAGACCGTATGATATCATGTGAGGCATGTAGGTTACTGTATGAAAATCGAGGACTATGGCCATAATTTATCCCTGTGATCCCAGGCTACACGGATCCCGGTGTGCAGGGCATCACAACTGCAACGAGAGGTGGGGTCAAGTCCTACCCGCCAGAATATCAAGTAACATCATCGAGTCATCATGACTGCACGGTATAACGTACTCCGTGTGACATATGATAATTCTATATTTTTAGAATTATTTGTGCTTAATTTCCTAATTATTTATTTAAATCCCCAATTTATTTTGTTAATTATCCCCTTTATTTAATAAAAATTCTCATGTTTGCAGATAAATCAAATCCGGATGAATTTTGAATATTTCGGTAGAAAATGGACCGGAATTGGGCTAAAATCGAGATTGAGCCACGTGGACAACACGAGTCATACCACCAAGCACATCCAATTGGACAAGAAGACCGATGACATGGACATATCTTTTCAAGGAGCCAATGGTGTGAAGATAAGTGGCCAAAAAAAAATGCCAACTCATCAAGGATGTAAAAATTACCATTTTACCCCTAGTGTTATTATAAATAGAAAAAGATGGACATTGAAGAGAATGTAATTTTTAGGGTAGAATAGTTTTTTTAGGTGAAGTTCTAAGTTGCCTTCCGAATGGTTGTTTTTGGTTTTAACATTTTCCTTCTCTTTGTTTTGGAAAAGCTTTACATTTGGTTTTAATGAATAGAATTTTAACATGTTCTTCCCGGTTTTTGCACTCTCTTTGCTTTATTGTTGATTCAAGACATTCAAGTGATTAAAACTTCTTCATTTTCCCAATCAAAACTAGTTTATGGTGTATGGCAATCTAATTCCAGGGATGCTTCTCGGTTTGCTAAAGCATTTTCTCCTTTTTTGTTTCATTTTCCATTTCATAGCTTCCATTTTTTTTTTCCTTCTTAGTTGCTCTCGGTTTCTTGTAATGCAAATGCTCTTGTTTTAATTTTCTGTTCCATCTTCTTATTTTCTTATAAGTATTCAGACACCTTCATCATTTTAAGCTTCGGTTTTCAGTGTTTCTAAGTTCTCGGTTCCCTTCCATTTCACTTAAGTTTGGTTTTCTCTAAGTTTCAATCCACCATGTGTACTCTGTTGCCTTGATGTGGATTGATGATAGACATTGGTTCACATCTTGAGCAGATTGGAGTCTCGGTTGAAGAATGAAATGAAGCTAACCGATGAAGTGAAGTTTCCAGTTTCTGTTTTGAGCTCCTCCCGCTTCTGTTACTGCATTCTTCATTCTCGGTTCGGTGTGTTTGCATCACTGCATTCCATGTTCTTTTTCCTTTAGTTAGTTAGCCATTTACAGCTTGATCATTATTACTTAACGTTCCCATGCATCATAGAGCTGAACGGAGAGCATCATGGCAGTGATCGGGAAACCAAAATGCACTCTGTTATGCTCTGTTCTGTATTTTCATGGCTGTTCACTTCCACTTTTCTGTCATCTATGTATTGTTGCATTTAACCATTTCAGTCTGATATAGCCCTTGACCCCACGAACTGAAGCTAGCACATAGCAGTAGATTTACACCGAGGAGCAGCAGCCGAATCTGGAGCAGAAGAAGGCAGCATCCGTGCAGCAATCTGGAGCAGAGGTTTGCAAAGAACAGCTGGTACACAGCAGCAGCTACCCTCGCCTGGATAGCACTCCATGATCAGCAGCAGCTGCAGAACCGAAACTGGAAGTTGGAGACGCCTGAACCGAGACACACCAATGAGCAACAGCAGAGGACACAACCCGAGGAGCAGCAGCCTGGAGCAGACGAGATCACCACCGAGAAGGAAAAACCAGCTAGCCTCGAGCAGCCTGGAGTAGCTAGGATTCATGTCTGGTCAGAACCGACAGTAGCAGATCAATCTTGGAGCAGCAAAGACAGCTGGATACAGCTCTAGCAACCCCCTGAAACCGTGACCTGGAAACTAAAATGAAGAAATATAACATGAACAGTAGAGGGAGGGAAGATTTAAATGGTTAAGGCTTGTTTGGTTAATTGTTTATGGCATAACTCATTTTTATACATAGTTTAGTGTTTGATTAATTCTAAGATTAGTTAGATTATTTAATTAGTTTAGTTAATGATTTCAATCATGCATTTAGATGTAGTTAATCATGTTTAGTTAGTTAATTTAGATTTAATTAGTTTTCTAGTTAATTTAGATTAATTTGTCCATGCATTTTTAATTAAATTCTAGGTTAGTTTAATTTGCAATTTATTTAATGCATTTTATTTTAAGTTAGTTTTAGTTTAATTAGTTTTATTGCTTTATGTTTTTATTTGCATTTTATTTTAATTGCATTAATTAGTTTTAATTGTTTTACTTTCTTTTGCAGGTTTTCAATTTTAATTTCTTGGAGTTTTGTAAGTAATTTTTATTCGGTTTTAATTTTACAGTTTTATTATTTTCAGTATTTTAATTTTAGCTTAGTTAATCACCCATCATAATTTCATAATTTGCTAGGATATACTTAGGGTAAAATTAACCGGTAGTTAATTAGGCTAAACAACTTCCCTGTGGGACGATAATTCCGGGACTCAAATCCCATTATTACTTGGACGACCCGTGCACTTGCGGTAGATACCCCTAGGGTCCCATCAACATACACGGTACATCGTACTCCGTGGACCCATATCATAGTCTGGGGGTGCCTACCGTAGGTCTTATCCACCCCAATACTATGTCGATAACCAACCCATGTCTCAAAGTATACGTGCGAGCATCTCAACTCTCTGCGACACACAGTCTATAGGAGGCTTCCGCACGACTATATGCATGTCAACTCACGTCTAGTGCGAGCGAAGCTCCAGCACCACACTATGCATATCATGATATCTAAAATCTCGTGCGAGCGAAGCTCCAGCACTGTTTTGTGCACACACAAATTTCTCGTAGAGCAATGCTCTAGTACAACATTTATGAGTAATAAATCAGTAAAATTTAGTGCGAGTAAGACTCTAGCACTCTTTTTACTCAAATAAATATGATAGGTGGCTCAATCTTGATAAAACATCTTTAAAATTGTAACCGGTACAAACCGATACCCTTTCGTATAATTCATAAAATCAACAGCCAACCTGTGTGCATATTTGCTTAAATCAAAGCAATATATTCATATAAAACATTAAAACATGAAAATCATGCAATTTATCTGCCTTACTACCCTTTTTGTAAATTTTACTCCCAGGGGCAATATCATCTTTTTTCTTTATTCACCTATGCCCCAGTTTTCGTAAAATTATCATTTCATTTTCTAGATACTTAAAGAAATTCTAGGCCCTTTAAATCCCCTTAAAAATACGTATAGAAATCTCTATGCACCTACAAAATTCCCTTATCTCGATTCTCGTTGAGCACGTATCTAAATTCCACTGTCGGAGGCTCGTCCAATCCGATTTGCTGCTAATCCAGTCTCTGGGGCTGCAAATAATTATTTATCATGTCAATTTAACCCAATAAATATAATTCTCCTGTTTACTATAGTCGATTTAACTAATTGGGCCAATTTACTCTTATTGGGCCCATCGCACCTTAATGGGCCTCGACCCATTTTCAGCCCGTTTTTACTTATTAAATCCCTTCTTCGGGTTTACTGGGCTCATTCAGCTTATCAATAATCATCGGGCTCATTCCAAACTCATTGGATAGCCCATACATTATTTACGATAATTACTGTAAAATTTCAAATAATATTCCTTTTTATGCAGAATTATTCCGTAAATTCCGTAAAAAAATCGAAACTCTGTATTAAAGGACTCTAATTATCGAAATAAAAATATACTTACCCAATATGATGCGAGGTATGAAAATCGGAGCTCAATCGGCTCTCGTTCGGGCTTTGTTGTAAAACTGCACAATTAATATTTAATTTCGGTTTACTTTTCGATTAAATATAATTTAAATAAATTTCTTGAAATTCAAATCGATCACTTTTGACCTCATATCGATTTACCCGAAGTCCGGTGTATCCCCGAAAATTCTTTCCTTTTTTTTCTTTTTCTCTTTTTCTCCTTTTTTTCTCTCTTTCTTGGCTGAATCGGTTCAGTCCGATTCAACCTGGTTCAGACCGGTTCGGTTCACTCCGGTTCACTCCGGTTCACTCCGGTTCAGCCGATTCATCACCTTGCAGATCGGTTCTCCATCGGCTTCCGCCGCCAGTAGCTCCGCGAGATCGTCCGCAGCTCGAATCTGCCCTCGGTTTCATCCAAGGCCGCCAAAAAGTCATCGGTCCGGCCTGTTCTCTCCACCGTCGATACCCATTTCCTCTTTCTGTCGTTATCAGCGCCGTCCGCCAGTTTCACCGGTCGTGGCCACCACCAATCTGCTCGGCATCACGTGGGGAACCTTTGACGGTCGATGGTTGGGGTCAAATCGACACCGGTGGCCGTCGATTTGGCTTCTCCTCTCCGCAGCTTCTCTCCCTCGATCCGTCGGGTTTCGGCGTCGGTGAGCTGTGCCGTCGATACCAAGGAGGTCGCTGGCCTCTCCTCTTCCTTTTTTCGGCCCTAACTTGGACGATTGATCGTCGGATGGTGGCCGTCCAGTCCCTTCTTCTTCCTCGGTTTTTGGCTCCATTTTCCTTCTTCTCTCTCCCCGAAAATTTTAATTTCTAATTTTTTTAATTAATTTAATTTTATTTATTATTTAATTTTATTAATATTTTAATCAATAAAATATATTAAAGAATAAAAAATATCTACCAAAATTATTATTTTATTCAAATTAATTTATTTAATTTTATTTAATTTATTTATTATATTTTTTATCCTTTTTCTGATATAATTTCTCCATATTTTCGGGATATTATCCTGAGTGACTTTTCAGTATTTCTAAAAATTTCGAATCTTGATCAATTGGACTTAAAATTTAATTATTTCTTCGTTATTGATCAAGATTCTCAAATCCATTATTTTTAATTAAATTTTCTTGTCGAATTTATTTCGACTTTCGATCTTTTTACCGTTTTACCCTTGTACGTGTTCGGGATTAACTTAACTCGACTTCCTTTCATGAATATTCACTCATTTCGTGTTTCAACTAAATTCAGATCTTACAAAATAGGAGTAGAGAAATCTATAAATTTTAAGAAAACAATCTCACTCTTCCATTTCAACCCTACACCTAGTTTTCTCTTTCTAAATCCACTAATTTTTTAGTAAGATTTGAGGAAAGACCATTAGATATAAAGTTGTTCATAGCCAATAGAAGAACACCATACATTGGGATCAAAGCGTCATTTGTTTTATTGAAGGAGCAAGGGATATTTTCATTTGGAGCAAGAAGAGAAACTAGATTGGTAAGTTTCTAATACTTCAGCCTAAGTACATTGTCTATTTATTGATTTTGGAGTTGAGTTGGATGCGTATCGATGGTTAAAACTACCTAGGATGTGAAAAAATTAGTGTGACTAGGGGTGTAAACGATACAGTGGTGCTCACAAGCTACTCGGGCTCGACTCGAGCAAAACTCGAATTCGGCTCGATTTTAGTCGAGTCGAGCTCGAGCTCGAGCTACTCGAGCTATCGAGCGAGCCGAATTCGAGCACTTAAATACCCTACTCGAGTAGTTCGCGAGCCTAATCGAGCATCGAGTTTTTATATATTTTAATAATATAATAATATTTATATAATGATTCGAGCTTAATCGAGCCTAATCGAGCCTAATCGAGCCTAATCGAGTTCGAGTAAAATATCGAGCTTATATAATCGAGCCTAATCGAGCCTAATCGAGTAGCTCGAATTCGATCTCGAGCCGAGCTCGAGCTTAAAAAATAAGACTCGATCGAGCTCGAGCCGAGTATCGAGCACCGAGTTTCGAGTCGAGCTCGAGCTCGAGCACCTCACTGTATCGACTCGACTCGACTCGATTACACCCCTAAGTGTGACCTAAAAACCTAGAATAAGTCTAGTGTGATAAAATATAGGTTGAATGAGTTGATGACTTATGGGCATGCTAAAGTCTTTATGAGATAATGTGAATGGTTTGAGATGGGTAAATGAAATTACATTTTAGGTTTAGAGAATTTATGAAAATGAATGTGTCACGACCCAATTCCATTCTCTTTAACCGAAAATCACTGAAAATTTTTCGCGTTTTACTGTTACCTTACCCTGTCGTGAACTAAACTCACCACACACTGTTGGGCTGTGAGTCAATAATAAACACCACATCTCATTCATTCTCAATTAATTAAAACGATGTCATACATGTGCATTTAATCGTGTATTTGTACGAATACATGTTTTACTGACATCTACATCCCCCATAAGTACAACTCAAAAGAATACTGTGCTTTTACATTGTTTAGATACAAAAAGAATCACTGTGTATATACCTTTCAGCGATGGAGATGCAGCGGAGTCCAAAATAATACGCCTCAGTCCTCACTGGGCTACTATGCACGCTCTGTAGGGGGGAAAATAGAGTGGGATGAGCAACCACACGCTCAGTAAGGCAATAATGCAAGCATGGTAGATAACTACTCTATCTACATGCTGATAGTGTTATGCATAAATCGTTTATAGTAGGAGCATGAGGAATAAAACTATGCCATGTGAATATACATATATATCATGTATCAAATCATGTACATTGGCATATAAAACATGGTAGAGACATCATGTATAAAACATCTCATGCTCAATCTCATTTAAATTCATTAAAGGGCAATTCTTTAAGAAACTTCCTTTTTAAACCAACACCATAACACCACCAAATCAACTCATAAACCACAACCACATTTACATTCCATAATTCACGCATGTGTATAAATCTAGGTCACTATATCAGAAGTGCCTATGTGAATCATTACATCATAAATCATCCCAGACCACACGCATCCAGGTGTGCGGGGTATCATGCTGGCATGAAGATGAATTATCCCTCGCCAGGCTTTCTCATCACATAACCATCATGCGGTACATCGTACTCCATGTGATATACACGGTACATCGTACTCCGCAACTCATATCATGATTGGGGATGCCATTCCTAGGTCTTATCTACCCCATACCAAGAGTTTTCCATATTCTGTGAAGGAGAGCCTTCCTGCCGAACAGAGCCTCCCCGCCTAACAGAGCCTCCCTGCCTCCTCGGGCTTAAGGATGTTAGCTTAAGGATGTAGGACTTAAGGGTCCTTTCCGTAAGAGAGCCTCCCCACCGAACAGAGCCTCCCCGCCTAACAGAGCCTCCCTGCCTCTTCGGGCTTAAGGATGTTAGCTTAAGGATGTAGGGCTTAAGGTTCTTACCTACACCATACCCATGTAGGAGAGCCTCCCCACCTAACAGAGCCTCCCCGCCTCTTTGGGCTTAAGGATGTTGGCTTAAGGATCCCACCGTAAGAGAGCCTCCCCACCAAACAGAGCCTCCCCGCCTAACAGAGCCTCCCTGCCTCCTCGGGCTTAAGGATGTTAGCTTAAGGATGTAAGGCTTAAGGATCTTACCCACTTTCACAACCCTATACGAATCCCATTGTACAAGCTTGTGCGAGTAAAACTCTAGCACGACTCATGCATCATGCATCTTCTCATAAAGAGGCGCGTACGAGCATAGCTCTAGTACGGTTATACTCATAAGATAACCATTCACAATCCACGTACGAGCAGAAGCTCCAGTACGGTTTATAAACATCATCACAATTCAATTTCAAAGTGCGAGCTAAGCTCAAGCACGTTTCACACAAGTGAAAACATAGAAATCTCGCGCGAGCGAGGCTCTAACCCGAATTATATCACATACACGCGATAGGCGGCTTACGTGCATTCAAAACATCACATAATATGCTTAGTGCCTCATATGGGCTATCTCACAACATCATTCAAGTACTAGCCAGCCTATCCTTTTATTTGCTCAAATCAAAGCATTGTGTTTTGTAAAAGCATTCAAAACACATGGTTTATGCAATTATTAGCCTTACTATCCCTTTTTTTCATAACACCCACTTCAAACCAAAACCACGCATATACCCATCATCTTTCACAAATACCATCAACATTTATTTGAGCAATTCATGCATTTCATACAACACCCAATATTCACCCAGTTCAAAATACGAGCAGCTATCTCTATATACTCACAAAATTCCCTTACCTGGAATCGCGATGCGTGATTCCACTTCCTTAAGCTGCTTACTCGTACGATTCGGTTCGCCTTCAACGAACTCTCCGGGACTGCACAAAATCGTATCCCGCATTATATTCGACCCATATATTGCAACCCTTGTGCTTGTTATAGTCAATTTAGTCTATAGCCTCTATTAAAGCTTATTTGGCCTCGTTTCATTACTTTATCCATAACTCGAGTCTATGGATTTTCTTAGGCCTATTAACTTACTCAAAGTCGATATCAAATCGACATAAAGCTCATAGCGTTCATATTCCATGAATCCCCTCACTATGGCATTTATCAATTATATACATACCCATTTTAGATTTCTAGGTCACACCAATTCCACTACATTCCTAGGTAGTTTATCCATCAATACTCATATCAAACAACTCCAAAAATCAATTAAATAGCTAATGCATTTGGATTGGAGTGTTAGAATCTTACCAATATGATTTCTCTTCTTGCTCCAAATGGTAATGCCCTTAACTCCTTCAATTCCAAAGATGGGAAGATGCCCTCTCACTATATTGTTCTTCTCTTTGATAGGAACAATTTTGCCTCTAATGGTCTCTCTCCAAATCTCACTGAAAATGGCTGATTTTAGAGAGGGAAAGTTAGGTTTTTGGGTTGAAAATGGGAGGTTAATATGTTTTTCCGAGATTTCCAGATTTTCAGCTCTCCTTATATAGAAATAGCTTGGGGAGATCGATCTGGTCCCTTAAAATCCCTCTTTTTCACGACATTTTTAAGCCTGAGATCGATCTGTCGAAGCAATGAGATTGATCTGTCGAAGCATGAGATCGATCTGTCGAAGCATGAGATCGATCTGGTCCCAAACAGAGAGCTAAGGAGATCGATCTGGGTGCTTGGGGATCGATCTTTCCACTACAGAATGCTTGAGAGATCGATCTGGCTCCATTGGAGATCGATCTACTCAATTCTTTCGCCCAAAATAAGAGCATTCTGGCTCTCCCAGATCGATCTCACATCCTGGGAGATCGATCTGGACCTCATGTTTTCCAGATTTCCTGCAGTTTCATTGCTGCAACTCATACCAACACCTCCTTAATCTATTGCCATGGCCATTTTCTCATCCATCCACCTTTATAACTTGAAAATGGCATCCATTCATACCTTATGCACATTGAAGCTTGTGTGCATTCATTGTATGTTCAAAGGTATGCTACATAAAACCAAATGAAAGCATAACTCCATTCCATTTTACCACACTACTCATCTTGAGTCTCAATCACATCCATCACTTGCTAGAACTCATTTCTTCGTATTCATACTCCATGCAACTTGTATGTACGTTACAATTTATATTACACATACATATATTGAATCCATGGACTTACATCAATCATACTTTACATTACAAGTCCATTCATATTATTTGATCCAATTACACATATTACCCTTTTACATATACGGGGTCTTACAGAATGTATAAGACGTTTGATAAAATGCCATAGTGAAGAAATCGATGAAATATGAACATTGTGAGCTTGATACCGATTTGATATTGATTTGGTACGAATCAATAGGCCTAAAAGAAATCAATAGACTCGAGATATGAGTAGAACGATAAAACTAGGTATTATAAGTGTTAATGGAGGCTATAGGTTGAATCGACTATAGCCAACACAAGAGTTGTGTCGTATTGAACTAAATTAGTGCGATATACGATTTTGTACAGTTTTGAAGAGTTCGTTGGAGACGAATCGAACCACATAAGTAAGCAGCTCAAAGGAAACGAAATCATGCGACGCGATTCCAGGTAAGGGAATTTTGTAAGTATAGAGAGATAGCTGCTCATACTTTGAATTTGTGGGTGAATATAAGGCATTTATGAAATGCATGGTTGTTTGAGAAAAATGATTGATGATATGCGTGAATAACTATGAGTATGTATATATGATTTGGTTTTCGAAGTGAGTTTCATGAAAAGGGGATAGTAAGGCTAACAATTGCATAAATCATATGTTTTCAATGGTTTCCCGAAACACATTGCCCTGTTTTAAGCAAATTAATGTATCGGTTAGCTAGTGTTTAAATGACTTTGTGAAATAGCACACGAGAGATGCTAACCGTTATTTTGAGATTGTTTTGGTTGATTTTGAGCTGCCTATCATGTTTGTGTGAGTTAAATCGTGCTAGAGCCTCGCTCGCACAGGATTTTGGTATTTTCACATACATGGAACGTGCTGGAGCTTAGTCCGCACCTTGATTTGAAACTATGATGATGTTTTGTAAATCGTACTGGAGTTTCTGCTCATACCTGGATTTCAAGTGGTTTTCTTATGTATATAACTGTACTGGAGCTATGCTCGTACATGGTTTCTTCATGTTTTTTATGCATAGATGTCGTACTAGAGCGTTGGTCATACGAGGAGATTTAACTATGATGCATGTAACGTGCTAGAGCTTCGCTCACACAAGCTTTCACATTATGGTATGTATGATGTCGTGGTGAAGATAATACGAATTGGTGTTCAGGGAACCCAAAAGCGGCGAGTAAGGCCATGAGAGGCTAGGACCTGACATTAATTCGAATTGGTGTTCAGGGAACCCAAAAGGGGCGACCAAGGCCATGAGGGGCTAGGACCTGGCACTAATCTATTCAGGGAACACAAAAGGGGCAAGCAAGGCCATGAGTGACTACGACATGATATTAATGAATACTCCTACGTACACTTAAGACTATATCGGTTATACATGGCATTGGGGTGGATAAGACCTACGGTTGGCACCCCCAACCATGATATGGGTTCGCGAAGTACGTTGTACCGTGTATATCACATGAAGTACGTTGTACCGCGTGGTTGAGTTACTGATGAGAAAGTCTGGCAGAGAACTAACCCGGACACCGAAATTTGTATGGTTTGGGATGATTTATGATATAGTTGGCTAACATAGTCTTTTAGATATAGTGACCTATCTCATGTAACATTACATAATACCACATGGTTTTGATACATAAGTATTGCTGTGATTTGTTTAGGGTACACCTGAGGGAGGGGTCGAGCCTTGTGGGATTTGTGATTTAAAGAAATGATGATTTGAATTGTGAGGAGATATGATGTGATTTAAAAAGGATGTCTCTTAAATGAATTTCCCTTTTCGTGATGAGATTTAATGAGAATGAGCATGAGATGATTTTACATGTTGATATTTCCATGTTTTATTCCTATTTACATGATTTTCGATACATGATATATGTATATACATGTGACATAGTTTTATTTCCTCATACC
Organism: Firmiana major; assembly: GCA_033439115.1. Classification (NCBI taxonomy): domain Eukaryota; kingdom Viridiplantae; phylum Streptophyta; class Magnoliopsida; order Malvales; family Malvaceae; genus Firmiana; species Firmiana major. The sequence continues at coordinate 18,437,936 of CM065913.1, read as the reverse complement.
CCGATTATAAACGATTTATGCATAACATTATCAGCATGTAGATAGAGTAGTTATCTACCATGCTTGCATTATTGTCTTACTGAGCGTGTGGTTGCTCAGCCGTCTCTATTTTCCCCCTCTATAGAGCTTACATAGCAGCCCAGTGAGGACTGAGGCATTTTATTTTGGACATTCGCTGCTTCCATCGTCAAAGGTATACACACAAGGATTCTTTTTGTATCTAAACATGTAAAGGCACAGTAGTTAATTGTATTGTAATGTGGGGGATGTGAAAGTTAGAAAACATGTCATGTGTAACTTAACTTTCAATGAATGACACTTCTTTTGACCTTTTTGAGAATGGATATTGAGTGATGTTTATTATTGACTCACAGTCCAACTGTGTAGTGGTGAGTTTGTTCACAGCCGGGTAAGGAAAGGAGAATGTAAAAAATTTATAGTGATTTTTGATCAAAAAGGATAAAATGGGTTGTGATAGAGATTGGTATCAGAGCTGAGTTGGCCTGATGTGAGTCAGTAATAAAACGTAGGAAAATTGCATCCCTATGTTATGTGCTTTTGTTTAGATATAATTGTGTATACTGTGATGGATTGAGTCTAATAAGTGATTGTGAATACAGGAAGTTAGGCAGTATGCCTATTACGCGTAGAGGTAGAGGGACGGGAGCATGTACTAGAGGCTGCAGAGGTGGGCCTGAGAGCTGGGTTGAGCCACAGACTGACTAGGCTCTTCAGAACCTTGTTGAGAGATCAGGGGATACCGAGGCATGTTTCGCTAGGATAGAGCGGAGTATTAGGAGCCTAGTTGAGATAGTCACTCAGGCATTGGGTGTTGGTGATAGATAAGGTCCTGCGGCAGAACCTACTACTGGACAGGCAACTGTAGAGGTGGAGAGACCTCAAACTACTGAGACAGTGACACACTTAATATAGGATACGACTTCACCTATTGCACCACCGCAGAGCGATAACGATTTGGGGTATGATTGCGACTTGAGCAGATTGAGACAATTTCAGCAGTTGAAACCTCTAGTGTTTAGAGGGGTGATTACTGAGGACTGGGTGTATGAGATGGAGAAACTGTACATATTTTTCTGATGTACCTCCATAGAGAAGGTAGCCTTTACCGTGTTTATGTTAAAAGGTGAGGCAGAGCACTCGTAAAGATCCACCGAGTCTATTTTGAGAGCTTGACACTCCGAGATCACTTAGGAGATATTCTTGGAGGCCTTTAGAGGGCAGTACATCCCAACCACCGCACAGAGGAAATTATGGATGTAATTTAAGTATTTGGTTCAGGGGAACCGTACTGTGGATGAATATGAGTCGAGATTTATGTCTTTAGGGAGATACGACCCAAATACAATGGGTAGTGAGACTCGAAAGATTCAGAAGTTCGTTGATGGATTGAGATTGGCCATCTGGACTAAGCTAGCCCCATTTGACATTCAGACTTATGAGGATGCAGTATACAAGGCTCAGTTATGCGAGCAAGACTTTTAGAAGAATGCCTCCAAGCTTAGGAGGATTAGTGTCAGAAGAGACAGAGACAGGAAAAGTTTCGGGATGGATAGAGTGGCCAGGAGAGGAGGCTAAAGATTTTTCAAGAAGAGGCCTAAGATTGAGGAGGTGTAGGAGAGAGCTGCTAGACCTCCTGTATACCCGGCATGGTTATTAGGGGACCATGACCTACTACTGATTAGTGTAGGAGAAGTGGCAGATACCATGGGACTAGACCATGTCAGATGCCCCTTGTGTTATGTTATAGGTGTGGGAAGCCCGGACATATTTTGAGGTAGTGAGATGGTTAACACTGCCCCACATAAGGGCAAGGAGCCTGAGAGAGCTCCAGTTGAAATAGCTACCCCGAGGAGGAGGGCCACAAATGAAGAAAAAGGAAAACATGCAGTGGGTGTAAGTAGAGGAAGAGTACATGCACTAGATTAGGACACCGCAGACGCATCGACTGATGTGATTAAAGGTACCATCCAAATCTTTGATTTAGAAGCATTGGTATTGTTTGATCTTGGTGCCACGCATTCTTTCATATCACCTTCCTTTGCACATAAATTGTTGAAGCATGTGAAACCCACACTGTTGGATAAAATGTTGATGATTTCCACACCCATGAATGATAGTAAATTAACTGATCATGTATGTAGGGATTGTAAATTGAAGATAGAGGGAAAGAAAATGACAGTCGATTTAATTTTATTAAATATGAATGATTTTGATGTAATATTAGGAATGGATTGGTTGGCTGCCAATCTTGTTGTTTTGGATTATCATGCCAAGACGTTGATGTTTTCAGGATTAGAAAATCTTATTGTAAACTTTGATGAAAAGAAATGAAAGAACATGATTACTATAAATGAAAAGAGTATGATTTTATTTAATCTACATGAGTGATGAATCTATTTGTTTATGTTGAATATTGATGCGATGGTTTGTGTTACTAATGGTAGAAAGGATGATGTAAAGGGTTCATTGCCTACATGGTTGATATAGATAAGGCAGACCTGAAATTGAGAGACATTCCAGTGATTGCAAAACTTCCTGATGTCTTTCCGGACGATTTACCAGGGCTACCACCTGAAAGGGAAATGGAATTTTGCATAGAGTTAGTACCTGGTACTAAGTCGATATCTAAACCACCATATAGAATGGCTCTGATTGAGTTAGAAAAGTTGAAGTAACAGCTACAAGAGTTACTGGAGAAGGGGTTTATTAGATAGAGTGTCTCACCTTGGGAAGCACCGATTCTGTTTATAAGGAAGAAGGATGGAAGCCTCTGATAGTGTATAGATTATCGGTTGTTGAATAAGGCCACCATTAATAACAGGTACCCCCTTCCATGTATCAATGATTTGTTAGATCAGCTTTGAGGAGCCCAAGTCTTTTCAAAGATAGATATGCGGTCAGGGTACCAACAGTTGAGGATACGAAGTGGAGATATACCCAAGACAACATTTCGTACCCGTTATGGCCACTATGAGTTTTTAATTATGCCATTCGGATTCACGAATGCCCCCGCAGAATTTATGGCGTTGATGAATGATGTATTCAAGCCATACCTAAACAAGTTTGTGATTGTGTTTATTGATGATACATTGGTTTATTCAAAGTCCATGGAAGATTATGAGGAGCACTTGAGAATAGTTCTGCAGAACCTCCGAGAGAAAGAATTATATGCCAAATTCAGTAAGTGTAACTCTTAGTTAGAGCAGATCTCATTTTTGGGCCATGTTGTGTCGAAGGATGGGGTATCAGTGGATCCATCAAAGATAGAGGCAATAGTACAGTGGGAACAGCCCAAGACAGTTATTGAGATCATAAGTTTTTTGGGATTGGCAGGTTATTATCGGAGATTTGTAGAGGGTTTATCCAGACTAGCTGCTCCATTAACATGTCTCATGCGGAAGGATGTTAAGTTTGTATGGCATGAGGCATGTGAGAGGAGTTTTGAGGAGCTTAAGTGTCGATTGACCACTACTCCGGTTCTCACCATTCCTACTAGTTCAGGAGGATTCTCGGTATATACGGATGCATCACACCAAGGACTGGGCTGTGTGCTTATGCAGGATGGGAAGGTAGTTGTCTATGAGTCTAGACAGTTGAAAGATCACGAGAGGAACTACCCGACACATGATTCGGAGTTGGCGGCCATAGTGTTTGCTTTGAAAATATGACGCCACTATCTTTATGGTGAGAAATTTCAGGTTTTCATAGATCATAAGAGCTTAAGTACCTATTCTCGCAAAAGAGTTGAATATGAGACAAAGGAGATGGCTCAAACTTTTAAAAGATTATGATTGTGAGATCATGTACCACCCAGGTAAGGTAAATGTAGTTGCCGATGCTTTGAGCAGGAAGAACCTCGGGTTGGTGTTTTATATGATGGTACAGGAACATGAGTTGTTGGAACAAATTACGAACCTCAATTTGGATGTATCCCCACCTGGATCAGAGAGAGTTGAGATTATGGCTAGTATGAGATTAGAGCCAGAGTTGATTGGTCGTATTTGACAGTGTGACGCCCCGATAGCGCGAAAAAATTGGTCAATTTAAAACTTACTTACGTCAATACACAATTCTCGGTGCATTCCTATGCATTGTCATACATCATGATACATATATTATAAAACTTTCACCTCAGGATCATATCATCTAATAGGTATATGTCATACCATATACATTCCTCAATTCAAAGTTAATTAATCCTAATACATCCCATACATCATTGTACATCAAGTGTCTGTAAATACAACTTTAGTCTGGGTACATGAAATGTGAAAGTATACCTCAAAATACAATATGCGACCTGGAGCTTAAGTCCTCCACTAGCCACCACTCCGTACGTCGCAGGAAACTCTCCTCACTTGAAGAAATCTAGGAGATATTAAAATAGGGTGAGCTTCTAAATCACTCAGTAAAGGGATAAAGGACTCATTAACAAAAATGATTAATTACACAACACAATCATTTTGTTTCATAGGTGAAACTCAATAAGTTCAGTAGAAAATGTAGCATGAAATCGTTAAAACATCATCATCATTTCTCTTCGCTAAGATCATGCAGAAACATGAGCGTAAATGGTTCAGTATAAAAACCATAGTTACAAGCATCTGGAAATTAGGATGTGATAATGGCTTTTCTCATAAAAACGTGATAAAAATCACCTCAGTAGTAATGCACGTGGCACAGCCACAAAACACAATCTTATGTGTAAGACGGAGACTAGGAAAATAAAACTCAGATAAAAAATCTGTCATGGCACATCAAAATAATCTCCTCTGGGTGCGCATCCCAGGAATCCTCAAAAGAGGGAACGTCAACAATATGTTCGTGTACATGTTGTATTGGTCTTACGTGTTACCAGAACAAGGCCTGGACTTACATGCTACCAGAGCAAAGACTCTCCTCATGCTCACTATCGGTCTTACATGCTACCAAAGCAAGGCCACCCAGAGCTACCTGAGCAGGGGTAATCTCACATTACCAAAACGGAGGCATCTCTCACTACCAAAGCGGAGGAATATCGGACTTACATGCTACCACAACAAGGCTAAGACTTACATGCTACCAGAGTAAGGCCCGATGTGTTATCACATGACACACCTAAGTCTCAATATCAATTATTATCATATAAAATCGTTTTGCCTTCACGTAAATCTCATAATGGTTTCTTTCATAAAACTCATCTGAAAACCCCATTTGTACTCATCACAAAACATGTTAAAACCGAGCTCAAACCGGCAAAACCATGCACACATTTCCCAAATCTCATGCCTAAACGTAGAGCCCAAATCCTGTTTCACTTTTAAACTCAAATAGTTTGTAAAACAATTTCACACTTTGTTCACAACTCATGAAAATTGGGCCTCAACCGGCTATAAAATCGTATGCAATAGCTCAATCACAACTCATAAAAAATGCTTATTTCTCAAAATATTTCATGCTACAAAATCATCACAAATCGTATACACAAATGATTTTGAGTTTTTTGTTACTTCGTTGCACTTCGTATAGTGCAATCGTTTCCCCCGAATGACAGAGTAGCCTCGTATTCCTCTCTGGAACTCCCGGGCTGTCCAAACGATGAAAAAACCATCATCAACACGTCATCACATTTTCTATAATCTCAACATCAAGCATAATTGCTCACAATGTCATAATTTCTCAATACCTCAATGATTCCAACAACCCTAACCATTTTCAGTCTACTCATCACAACCTCTACCATAATCGCAGAAATCTACTTCCAAATCAAAGATTAAAGCTTAGAAATTTACCCATAACTTGTGGAGTGCTCAATTCACGCCTTAGCTCAAATTGTCAATCGATTTCCAAGTATGTCATTCTCCTTTTGATGAGGAACAACTTTTCCTCCTGCCACAACCTCTGATTCGAACGAAAATGGGCGCTTTGGAGGAGAGAGAAAGCTAGGGATTCAATTTTCTAAAGAGAGAGAAGATGAGTTCTAGCAAAAACACAGGGGTCTTTATATAGGCCGAAGGCAGGAAATCGATCTACTTTGAATTTGGGAACGTTTTGGGTACTTTTTATGCTAACAGATCAATCTATCGAGGGGTAAGATCGATCTCATAATCTTTAGGAGATCGATCTGCTCCTTATGAGGAGATCGATCTGCTCCTATAGGAGATCGATCTCCTTAAGGAAGAATCATAAGGAGATCAATCTGCCTTCCTTAGAGATCAATTTGCTCGTTTAGATTTTCCATTCCTTGTCACTTTGGCCTATCAGATCGATCCCTTCTTCTCCAAGATCGATCTAACCTCATAGTTTCACACTATGATTGTACACTTGACATAAATTTTCCATATATAATTGCCATAGTTTGCTCCATTGATTATATCTCATTCAATACTTATTCATCATTTAGAAATTTCATTCCTTACCTCCTTAATATATGGGTACATCACATTTAGCTCAATTAGTTACACTTATGTTCACATTACATAATTAGATGCGTATAAAATTCTCAGGTCTCACATCCTCCCCACCTTAAAAGAATTTGGTCCTCTATATTCAAATCGACCTGTCAAACAGATAGGGGTACTTCTCCTTCATGAGGTTTTCCAATTCCCAAGTTGCCTCTTCCATTGAGTGATGCTTCTATAAAACTTTCACTAATGGGATTCTTTTAGTCCAAAGCACCTTCTCTTTCTTATCAAGGATTCGGACGGGTTCTTTTGTGTAGCTCATGTCCTCTTGTATAACTATCTCTTCATACTCTATAACATGAGAAGGGTCCGGGTGGTACTTCCTCAACATAGATACATGGAAGATGTTGTGTATTCTAGACATCTGTGGGGATAATGCCAACCTGTAGGCTACTTCTCCTACTCTTTTAAGAATCTCGAATTGTCTAATGTATCGGGGATTCAATTTCCCACTCTTTTCAAATCTCATGATACCCTTACTTGATGATATCTTCAGAAATACTGCATCACCAACATCAAACTTGGGTGGCCGTCAACGTACATCCGCGTAGCTTTTTTGTCTACTCTATGCAGCCCGTAATCTCTCACATATAAGTTTCACACTCTGTACAGCTTGTTCAACAAGCTCAAGAGCATTTATCTTTCTGTAACCCACTTCTTCCCAAGCTACATGGGATCTACACCTCCTACCATATAGAGGCTCAAAAGGTGTCATTCGGATACTCACATGATAGCTATTATTGTACGCAAACTCTGCTAGGGGCAGGTGATCATCCCATGATCCCTTAAAATCCATCGTACATGCCCTCAACATATCCTTCAGGGTCTAAATAGTCTTCTATGACTGACCATCTGTCTTAGGATGATAGGCGGTACTAAAACTCAATCGAGATCCCATGGACTCTTGAAAATGGTTCCAAAATCTGGAGGTAAATCGAGAATCTCTGTTAGAAGTAATACTCATTTGAGCCTAATGTAATCTAGCTATCTTGCAAACATATAACTCAGCTAAGAAATCCACAGTATCTGTGCTTTTGATGGCAAGGAAGTGGGCACTTTTTGTCAGTCTATCCATTATGACCCATATAGCGTCACGACCTCTTCGAGTCCTCGGTAAACCCATAATAAAGTCTATGGTGACATGCTCCCATTTCCATGTAGGCAAAGGTAAAGGTTGTAATAATCCTTTGGGCTTCTGATGCTCAGCTTTCACTTGTTGGTACACTAAACATCTGGCCACATAATTTGCCACATCTCGCTTCATGCCACTCCACCAATACACCTTTCTCAAATCTCGGTGAATCTTACTACTCCCTGGGTGCATGGTGTATCGCGAGCAGTGAGATTCTCTCAGTATCTGTTTCTTCAAGGTATCATTGTCTGGTTCACAAATTCATCCTCTGAATCTCAACTATCCATCCTCACTGACTATGAGATCCGACTGCGAAGTCTGCTCAGCTTGGCTAACCATATCAATTAACCTCTGATCATTACGTTGTCTAGTTCTAATTCGATCCATGATCCTGGTATTCGCAGGCTAGTAAAAAATCCAGTCTCTACCTCTTTAACTCTAATCCGGTGTTTGATACGAGCTAGACGTATTTTCGCAAGTGCACGGGTCGAACAAGTAATAATAAGATTTGATAGGGAAGTTGATTAGCCTAATTAACTACCAGTTAATCTTATCCTAAGTATATCCTAGCAAATTATGAATTGATGATGTGAGTGATCTGCTAAGTCTGAAATTAAAAGTACTGAAAACAATAAAAACTATAAAATAAAGAAAATAAAACCAAACTAAAATTACTTACAGTGCTCCAAGCAATTAAAAGCAATTACATACAAAAATAATTAAAATAGTAAAAATTAATTAACGTAATTAAAAATGCAAATAAAAAAATAAAGAAACAAAATTAATTAGTCTAAAATTCAACAATTCTAACAATAAAATGTGCATGCAAATTAATCTAATTATGAAAATGCAATTTAAACCAACTTAATTCTTAATGAAATAAAATCCTAGAAAATAACTATAACCCTAAATGTCTAAAGTGTTGTTTCTAAATTAATCCTAACTATCACTAATTACTACTTTAAGAATAAAATCTAAATAATGCATAAAAAAATATTTTTGGATTTTTAAATTTAAAATGAAAACTAACTTAAAAATGCATAAAATAATTCTACCCCTTATTTAATTCTAAATGCACTACCTAAACACTAGAATTAAGTCTTAAATCCTATTGCATAAAATTAATTCAAGAATAACAATTTAACTTCTAATACTATCGCTTAGACTAACAAATAATTATATAGAAAAATCTAACATCTAACCATTAATATAAAAATATAACTAACAAATTATAAAATTCCAATAATGACAAAAAAAAGAAACGCAGCCCTGGGCTTGCTCTGCAAAATGCCTGCACTGTACATAACCCAGGCGCTGTCCTTGACGGCGCCTGTATACATTCATTTTACAGACTTCTTCCTCATCCTTTGCACTGCACTGCCATAATTGTTGCAGTCCCATTTTTCACTGTACTACTACCTTGCACGGCATGCTCTTGCACTGCCAGCTCATACTCTGCACAACACTACCGAGCTGCATCTCCAGCAGCATTTTGATACCTCTTGCTTGTTTCTTATACCGATAACTCCATTAAGCCGTATGAAAAGCAGCAGCTCCTCTGCTCCTGCTTTTCTACCCTACTTGCAGCACACACCCGAGCAGAATCAGACCTCAACAGCTTTGGTTCTGCATGTCCTTCATATGCTTCACTCACCTTATCAATCTTGCAGCAAACAAAAGCCAACCCAAACCTGTGACACCCACCCAACAGCATGCACACAAGATGCTTTAGGCAGGATCAACAGAATTAAGCAAGAGAAATGCAGAACAAGGAAAACTGGAAGAACTAGCAGACTACTGAACCTATAAAAGAAACTATGACTTTAGGAAGATAAAACTTAAGTTGAATACAAAATTAATGAAACAGAAAACCAAAATAGAAAATGTAATGGAAACAGTGGGTAGGCTCGAGCTTTGTTATGTAGCTCCGTATTGGTGAAGGATTCCAGCAATGAAAACCAAAGCCACGGCTCTCTGCTCTCGACACCTCCTACTTCTATCAGCCATACAACAGTTTGAATTCATCTTTATACTCCCAATTTTTGCTCTGTACTATACTGTATGTTAGGGTAATTTGCAGTGAACCCTACCATTCAGCACAGATCTTCTACTCTATACCACCTGCACTAGAAAATGGAAGATAAACGCAATATTAAAAAAATTGCACAGGAAACAAATCTGGAACAAGGGTAACGGGTTGAGCTTTATGGCTACTGTCACTAGCCCCTCACACCCGATTGGAAAGTAGGAATCATAGAAAGCAAACAACGAAAATGAACAGGAAAAGAAAAAGAAATAAAGTTTTTCATTCAATAGTTTTAAAGGTTCGAACTCTAGTAAAATAAAAGCTTGTGAAAACCCATATCCTTGGAGGCTACCACCGTGAACTACAAAAGACAAGAAATGAAATGAATTTTTTCTTAAAATAAAAGTAACAATTGCTAAGAACAGTAGCTAAAACAAGAATGATGGCTTAATAAAGAACAACTTACGGGAAAGGCTAACAAAAAGAGATATAAACTTTGCAGTAAAATTTAACCTAAAAACTACTCTACCTACACTACTCCTAAATTACACTACACTACTAAATTCTACACTACTCTTACCCTAGGCTACTTTTTTTTTTTTTTCAATTGCCATCATATTCTATTTAAATACACACATAGGGGTACAATGGTAATTTTTCTATCCTAGATGAGTTAGCATTGTTTGGCCACTTGTCTTCATTTGATTTGCTACAGAGTAGATATTTCCACGTCACCTGTCTTTTTATCTAGTTGGTTGTGCGATGTGGCCCGACGTGTGTCTTCCAGAGGGTTGGTATGGTGTCCGTCGATCTTATTGTTTCAGAGCGAATAAAATATGGGCACCTAGCATAATGTGTGTCTAGATGACTGGTGACTCGATCTGCAAATTGGAAGTGGTCCAATCTCCTTTAGCCCGATTTCAACCCAATTTTGACTGAAATGACTGAGTTTCATCCGGATTTATTTTATCTGTACATTAAAGAATTTTAATTAAATAAGGGGATAATTAATAAAACAATTTGGGGATTTAAGTAATTAATTAAAAAATTAAGCACAAATAATTCAATTAAAAATAGAATTATCGGTGCTTGGCGAACTGCTCCAATAAATCCCATTCCCTGATCATCGTAGTAGATATCATACTCTTCCTGCTCAGGGCAACAACAACTATGTTCCCCTTTCTCGGATGGTATAGGATCTCGCAATCATAATCCTTAAGGAGTTCCATCCATCTCCCTTGTCTCATATTTAACTCTTTCTGATCAAACAGATACCTCAAACTCTTATGGTTAGTAAAGATCTGGAATCTTTCCCCATATGAGTAGTGTCGCCAGATCTTCATTGTAAATACCATAGCTTCTAACTCCAAATCATGCGTGGGGTACTTCTACTCGTGATCTTTCAACTGTCACGATCCATAGGCGACCACTCTTCTGTGTTGCATGAGCACACACCCCAATCCTTGATGGGAAGCATCACTATACACTAAAAACCCTCATAATCCCTCAGGGATAGTCAACACAGGTGGTGCTATTAATCTCCTCTTTAATTCCTAAAAACTGAGCTTAAATTAGTCAGCCCATATGAATGGAGTCTCCTTGCACGTGAGCTTGGTCAAAGGAGCGACAATCCTAGAAAATCCCTTTACAAATCTTCTGTAATATCCTGCCAATTCAAGGAAACTTCATACCTCTGTAATTGTCCTCGGTCTTTCCCAATTAAGCATAGCCTCCACTTTAATTGGATCAACTGATACTCCTTCCTCTAAAACAATATGACTAAGGAAAGCTATCCGATCCAACCAAAACTCACACTTACTAAGCTTTTCATATAATTGCTTATCTCGTAGTATCTGAAGTACTATCACAATAAAGACTATCACAAACTTATCTAGATAGTCTTTAAACACCTCATTCATTAACCTCATAAAGGTTGCAGGAGCGTTTGTCAATCCAAAGGGCATCACTAGAAATTCATAATGGCCATAGGTTGTCTTGAAGGCCGTCTTTAGAATATCTTCCTCTTTATTTTTCAATTGGTGATAGTCCAATCTTAAATCAATCTTAGAGAAGATCGAGGCCCCTTTCAGCTGATCAAGCAGATCGTCAATCCTTGGCAATGGATATTTATTCTTCACCGTGGCTTTATTCAATAGTCGGTAGTCTATGCATAGTCTGAGACTACCATCCTTCTTCCTTATGAATAACACTGGTGCTCCCCACGGTGAGACACTAGGTCTAATAAATCCCTGATTCAATAACTCTTGTAGTTATTTCTTTAGTTCCTTTAGTTCCACTAATGCCATCCTATACGGAAATCTAGAGATAGGCTGAGTATCTGGTACAAAATCAATGGTAAACTCCAGCTCTCTCTCTGGTGGTAAATCGGGTAACTCATCTGAGAAAACATCTGAAAATTCACACACCACAAGTATATCCTTAATCCTTGGATGTTCCCAGTTATCATCTGAGATTAGCGCTTCATAACCTTCACATTCAAAAGCAAATTTAATACTCTCAAAAGGTAACATCATAAATTTCAAATTGCTTTCAAAAATTTTACACCATTATTTCCTCAATATTTCAAATGTACACTGTAAGGTTCAGGTAGGGAGAAAGTTATGATTTCAGTGTAGCAATCTAAACTCATTCGATTGGTTGCCATCCAATCCATTCCCAAAATTACATCAAACCTATGTATATTTAACATCATTAGATCTGCTAGCTTTACTCTATCTCCCACCTTTATTTAACATCCTCTAAATCTCATATCCGTTCTTTGGGACTCACGCATAGGGGTATTTACATGTAGGATATACTCTAAAGGTTCAAATTTCAAATTTAAACTAGATGTAAAATGCTCAAAAAGAAACGAATGTGTGGATCCTGGATCAATCAACACATGAAAGTTATGATTACAGACAGAGAGTGTACCTCTTATAGTTTCTGCAGAAGCGTCTGCTGTTTCCTTATCCAGAGTAAACACACTCCTACTGTGACAGGCTTCTTTCCTTTCTCTGCTACAGTGGCCCATCTCAGGGGATTCACTCTCTGAGGCTACTGTCTGGTAGGCTCTAGAGCATGTGGTCTCTGAGGTTGAGGACAATCTTTTACTCTGTGACCCATATCTCCACATCTAAAATGTCCATGGATCAACCCAGTATAATTTCCCTTATGCGGTCAGCCACAGCTCTACAAACCCTTATCTCAGGCTGACATCTCGAGGGGTCTCCCTAATAATGGGATAAGCTCTGAGTCTCTCCAATCTGCCCTTCTATGCCTCAATCCTTCCTCTTCTAAAGGAACCTCTCTGAATATCTGTCTGGGAAATCCTTAGCCTTTTACCCTTATCTCTAGTCACTACTCTGAACTCATTCTAGGATTTTACCATTTCGATTCCCCTCTCAATCTCTTGTTCTTATCTCAGAGCATCTTCAAACTTAATAATACACAGCCCTATTAATCGATCTCTGATGATCGGCTTTAATCCATATACAAATCTCACGGTGTGGAGCTCTTCATCTTTAAAGGTCTCTGGATCATATTCCAATAGAGTGGTAAATCGACTCTAATAATCATCCACATACATCTCGCCTTGTACCAAACTCAAAAACTCAGCCTGCATCCTTCTCTGGTTAGCTCGTGGAACATATTAGGCTCTAAAGGCTTTCTAAAATTCGTCTCAGCTAATCACACCCTGGCGAGCCATCAAAATACTCTAGGTAATATCCCACCAATCTCGAACTCTCCCTTTCAACATATAAGCACCCATACTAACCCTCTTAGCATCAGTGCATCCTAAATAGTCAAATATGACTCGCAACTCAGTCAGCCACTCCTCAGCCTCTACGGGATCCTTTCTCCCCTTGAATACAGGTGGATTCATTTCAAAAAGTCCTTTAGTTGGATCATACTTCTGTCATCGGGCTGAGTAGTGAGAGGGACTGGGTCCATCTGTATTGGGGGCATGAGATCCTTGGGGTGGAGTAGGAGTAGTACTCGAAGTATTAACTCCAAAATCTTATGCGAATAATGCTGACATCTGTTCAAAACACTGCTGCACATTTTGTTCAACCCGGTTAATTCGTAAGTTAGGGCTCTCTGGTTGTCTGGTAGGAGGCGGAGGTGGCTCTGCCTACCTCCTCGAACGACCATGTCTTCTAATCATTTTTTAATCTCAATACATTTCCTACGTGTACACATCATACTTGATTGAGATTTCAATCCTCATTTTCAGTTCATGACCAGACTTATACAGATACTTGGGATGTATTCTATTTCACTTAATCGACACTGACAGTACTAAACACCCTAAGCTCTGATACCAAATAAACTCTGTGATGCCCTAGAAACGCGAAACAATAGGCAATTTAAAACTTATTTACATCAATACACAATTCTAGGTGTATTCCTGTGCAGTGTCATATATCATGATACATATATTATAAAACTTTCACCCGAGGATCACATAATCTAATAGATATCATACCATATACATTCCTCAATTTACAGTTAATTAATCCTAATACATCTCATACATCATTGTACATCAAGTGTCTGTAAATACAACTTTAGTCTGGGTACATGAAATGTGAAAGTATACCTCAAAATACAATATACGGCCTGGAGCTCAAGTCCTCCACTAGCCACTACTCCGTCCGTCACAGGAAACTCTCTTAACTTGAAAAATCTTGGAGATATTAAAATAGGATGAGCTTCTAAATCGCTTAGTAAGGAGATAAGGGACTCATTAACAAAAATGATTAATTACACATCACAATCATTTTGTTTTGTATGTGAAACTCAATAAGTTTAGTAGAAAACGTAGCATGAAATTGTTAAAACATCATCATCATTTCTCTTCTCTAAGATCATGCAGAAACATGAGCGTAAATGGTTCAGTATAAAAACCATAGTTACAAGCTTGTGGAAATTAGGATGAGATAATGTATTTTCTCATAAAAACGTGATAAAAATCACCTCAGTAGTAATGCATGTGGCACAGTCACAAAACACAATCTCATGTGTAAAACGGAGACTAGGCAAATAAAACTTAGATAAAAACATCTGTCATATCACATCAAAATAATCTCCTCTGGGTGCGCATCCTAGGCATCCTCTAAAGAGAGAACGTCGACAATATGTTCTTATACATGGTGTATTGGTCTTACGTGTTACCAGAACAAGGCCCGGACTTACATGCTACCAAAGCAAGGCCTCTCCTCTTGCACACTATCGGTCTTACATGCTACCAAAGCAAAGCTCGAACTTACATAATACCAAAGCAAGGCCACCCAGCACTACCAGAGCGGGGGTCATCTCACGTTACCAGAATGGAGGCATCTCTCACTACCAAAGCGAAGGAATATCAAACTTACATGCTACCACAGCAAGGCGCAAACTTACATACTACTAGAGCAAGGCTCGATGTGTTATCACATGACATGCCTAAGTCTCAATATCAGCCATTATCATATAAAACCGTTTTGCCTTCATGTAAAGCTCATAATGGTTTCTTTCATGAAACTCATCTGAAAACCCCTTTTGTACTCATCACAAAACATGTTAAAACCGAGCTCAAACTGATAAAACCACGTACACATTTCTCAAAACTCAGTGCGCCTTAATGTAAAGCCCAAATACTGTTTCACTTTTAAACTCAAACCGTTTATAAAATAATTTCACACTTTGTTCACAACTCATGAAAATTGGGCCCCAACCGACTGTAAAATCATATACAATAGCTCAATCACAACTCGTAAAAACATGCTTGTTTCTCAAAACATTTCATGCTACTAAATCATCATAAATCGCATAGTAAATGAGTTTGAGTTTTTCCTTACTTTGTTGCACCTCATATAGTGCAATCGTTTCCCCTGAACGACGGACTAGCTTCGCATTCCTCTCTGGAACTCCTGGGCTATCCAAACGATGAAAAAACATCATCAACACGTTATCACATTTTCTCTAATCTCAACATCGAGCGTAATTGCTCACATTCTCATAATTTCTCAATCCCTCAATGATTCCAATAACCCTAACCATTTTTAGTCTACTTATCATAAAGTCTACAACCACAATAGTAGAAATCTACTTCCAAATCAAAGATTAAAGCTTAAAAATTTACCTATAACTTATGGTGCTCAATTCACTCCTCAGTTCAAATCGTCCATCGATTTCCAGGTATGTTATTCTCCTTTTGATGAGGAACAACTTTTCCTCCTACCACAACCTTTGATTCAAATGAAAATGGGTGCTTTAGAGGAGAGAGAAAATTAGGGATTCAATTTTATGAAGAGAGAGAAGACGAGTTCCAGCAAAAACATAGGGGTCTTTATATAGGCCGAAGGTGGGAGATCGATCTGCTCCTATAGGAGATCGATCTGCCTTTAAAATTTGGAACGTTTTGGGTACTTTTTATGCATACCAATTGATCTATCGAGGGATAAGATCGATATCATAATCTTTAGGAGATCGATCTGCCCCTTGTGAGGAGATCGATATGCATTTTACAGAAATATTTAGAGATCGATCTGCTCCTATAGGAGATCGATTTCTTTAAGGTAGAATCATAATCGATCTGCCTTTCTTGGAGATCGATTTGCTCGTTTAGATTTTCCATTCCTTATCACTTTGGCATATCAGATCGATTCCCTCTTCTCTAAGATCGATCTGGCCTCATAGTTTCACACTATGGTTGTACACTTAGCATAAAATCTCAATATAATTGCCATAGTTTGCTCCTTTGATTATTTCTCATTCAACACTCATTCATCATTTTGAAATTTCATTCCTTACCTCCTCAATATATGAGTACATCATATTTAGCTCAATTAGTTACACTTATGTTCACATTACATAATTAGATGCGTATAAAATTCTCAGGTCTCACAGGCAGGCTTAACAAAGCGATCAACAGTGTATCGATTGGTTGAGTCAAATACAGGCAGGTGTAGGTATTGATTTTGAGGTAAGTACATATGGCTTATTAAGGTTTAGAAGCAGAGTATGTGTTCCCAAGCATCTTGAGATCAGAAGACTGATTTTATCAGAGGCTCACTCATCAAAGTACACGATACATCCAGGGAGTACCAAGATGTATCAGAACCATCAGAAGGTTTATTGGTGGTCTGGTATGAAAAAAGACATTTATGAATATATCACTAAGTGTCTCATTTGTCAATAGGTGAAGGTAGAGCATCAGAAGCCTGCAGGATTATTACAGCATCTACCGATACCGACATGGTATTACTATATCACTAGAGGCATCAGGTATTACTATGTGATCTTACGTTGAGTTGCTCGCACGAGGTTTTATAAGATTTTGCTGTGTGGTGAGTAAAACCGTGCTAGAGCCGTCATGTATTGCTAAGTGATCTCGCAAAGACCTGCTCGCACGAGATTTTGAGACAATGGAAATGGGTGGTAAAGGATCCATGGGAGCACACTGTACTGTGAGCGTTAGCCACGGAGTACGATGTGTCGTGATATCTTAGTGATTCTTAGTGCGCTGAAGGGATGGTTGATCTGCCTCCCCAAGCATGGGATTCCTGCACATCTGATCAGTGATTGCCTAAAATCCAAACTATGCCCATAAGTCTTTATTTTGAGTGATATGACATTTTATCACTACTATGTGAGGTGACATATGTCCCATGTTGTGTGATACTGAGTGATATGATATCCTATCTTATGTCTCATGTATATTGATTTACTAAGTGATTTTGCTAAGTGTAAAGCATTTTCAAAGAGTATGCTGTGTGATTATGTGTGATGTCGAAATGAGTAAATTGTTGTGTGTTTTGAAAAGAATATGCATATACCCATCTAGCGAATTAATGATTTTACATTGATGGAAGTTATTTTAAGAGAATGCATATGTTTTATAAGAAAAATGAATGTATATATCTTAAGCATGTAGATAGTGTAGTTATCTATCTACTTTCGTATTTTCCTTACTAAGCGTGTTAGCTCACCCCTTTATTTCCTCCTCCACTTATTCTTCGCAGTAGTGAGTTTACTGCAGTTGCTCCTGCTACCTGTTCTACAATCCTCTAGCAGTACAGAGGTATATATTTATGAGAAAAAAATTTTGTATCCTGTAAAATAGCACAGTAAGGCTATCTTTTATACAAAGGGATGTATATAATAGAAATTTATGTAAACGCTTCTGCATATATATATATATATAAAAGTACAGTTTCTATTTCTTTAAATGAATTTAAATTATAAAATGGATGAGATGTGGATATGGATGTTGACTCGTAGCCCAACTGTTAGTAGTAAGTTAAGTCATGGGAAGAGGGTCGTGACAGCTAGTCAGCCTGTTTTGAACGGTTTCACGAAACAATGGAATTTATATGTGATTTGAGGTGAAATGATTTGCTTATAAAGATATTCTGATGATATGTGCTTCAAGGTGTACTGACTGTGTGTCGTATAGTCCGTCTTGCACTGATCTTGAGACAAAGGCATTTGTAAGATCATGCTACATTTCTATATGTTCTATATCTGTTTCTGTATCTGTGGTCAACGAGTACGATATATCTTGTTTTTGATTCTATTTCTGGTCTTCAGACATTCTGATCTGTGAGCCGTTTGGGTAGCTGACTACTCCCATGACGATTAACATCCCGGCACACCTGGCCCGTGAATTGCCCGGAATCACCGACATTGGCCAATAGTCATTTATGATATCTGATATAGCATGTCTTCCTTATCTCGTCTATTTGAAATGTTTTTCTAAATTGTCTGCATGAACTGAGATAACTGGAAATCTCTTTATTTTACTACTGGAACTTTTGAAATTTTTGTATTTACCACAGTAGCTAACTTCATTACCGATATATGTTTTGTTTTGAAATTTGGTTTTGGTATTTGTGAAAATTACCGAACTATTTATGTATATTTTGTGAAAATATTCTATATTTGGCAAGTACATATATATATATATATATCTTAGGTAGTATATTTATCTACTTGTTCTGGGGTTTTTCTTACTGAGCATGTTGTGCTCACCCCTTACTTTCCTCCACGGAGCCCATAGGTAACTTGGACTGCTTCCGTCAGTAGGACATTTCGCACAGCTGTGATTCCGCGGAGTATATTTCTACGTCGAATGTATACCCAATTTTAAGAAAATTCTTTTGTATCTAAAATTTTTGTAAGTACAGTAATGTAGACGAGATGTGCTTAGGGGAAAGTGAATATATTTTGTTTAAATTGCCACTAAGAAATAAAATGAATCAGACTAATTTAATAATTTTGATTTAATATCGACTTGTAGCCCAACTGAAATATCAATAAATTTAAACTGTTATGATAATAAAATCCATCGTAATATGCTCACATTTCCACGTATGCACAGGTAGTGACTTAAGAAGTCTAGCTGGCTTCTGATACTCAATCATAGCCTCCTGGCAAATCAAACATCTGACCACAAATTCTGCTACATCCCGTTACATACCAGTCCACCAAATACCCCTTATGCAAATCATGGTACATCTTGGTACTTCCTTGGTGCATGATGTAACGGGAACAGTGGGACTCTCTCAAAATCTGCTACTTCAGGGCATCCTCATTTGGGACACAGATGCGGCCTTTGAACCTCAACAACCATCACCACTGACCGAAAAGTCTGACTGCAAAGTCTACTCTACTTGGCTAACCATATCCTATAATCTCAGATCATTTCTCTGCCTAACTTTGATCTGATCCAAAATACTGAGTTCAATCCTTAGGCTAGCCATAAATCCAACATTTGTTATCTCCACATTGATCCTGAGTCCGACAAACTGTTCTATTAACTCTCAATCCCTAACCATCATATATGGCACCATACCTTTCCTACTGATGGCATCTGCATCCACATTCGGCTTACTCAGATGATATAGGATCTCGCAGTCATAATCTTTGAGAAGCTCTATCCACCGTCTCTATTTCATATTAAGCTCCTTTTGATCAAATATATATACTTTAAAATCTTGTGGTCAGTAAATATCTAAAATTTCTCACTATACAGATACTGCCGTCAAATCTTAAAAGAAAAAACCATTACGGCTAACTCCAAATCATAGGTAGGATAATTTCGCTCATAGTCCTTAAGTTGTTTGGAACCATAAGATATCACTTAGCCATTCTGGATAAGCACACATCCCAAACCCTAATAGGAGGTATCACAGAATACCGCAAATCCCCTCGATCCACTCGGAATAGTCAGGATGGGTGCTAAAGTCAATCTCTACTTGAGCCCTTGAAAACTCTGCTCACATACTTCAGACCATACAAAAGGAACCACTTTACGCTTAAGCTTAGTCAGCAGAGCTGTTATTTTGGAGAAACCCTCTACAAATCTCTGATAGTACCTGCCAGTCCTAAGAAACTCTGAATTTCAGTCATAGTCCTCGGCCTCTCCCACTTGAGCACTACCTCAACCTTGGACGGATCAACTGACATCCCATCCTTGGATATAATATGACCGAGGAAGGCTATCTGCTCCCATTAGAATTCACACTTACTCAATTTCCCAGACAATTGTTTCTTTCGTAGAGTTTGGAGCACGGTCCTCAAATGCTACTCGTGCTCCTCCCTAGATTTAGAGTAAACAAGGATGTCATTAATAAAAATAGTCACAAACTGATCCAAATAATCCCGAAATACTTCATTCATCAGACTCATAAAAGCAGCAAGTTAGGGCAAAAGGCATCACCAAGAATTCATAATGGCCGTATCTAGTCTTGAAGGCTATCTTAGGCACATCTTTCCTTCTAATTCTCAACTGGTGATATTCATACCTCATATCTATTTTAGAAAACACTGAAGCCCCTCTCAGTTGATCAAATAAGTCATTTATTTTGTGCATGGGGTATTTGTTCTTTACTATGGCCTTGTTCAATAATCTGTAGTCTAAACATAATCGGAGGCTACCATCATTCTTTCTGACAAATAAAACCAGAGCTCTATAAGGTGACACACAGGGCCTAACAAAACCCTGGTCAAGAAACTCTTGCAACTGCTTCTTCAATTTTTTTAATTCAGCTAGTGCTATTCCATAGGGAGGTCTAGTGATTGGCTGGGTATCTGACACTAAATTGATAGTAAACTCCAGCTCTCTCTTCGATGGTAACCCCGATAATTTATCAGGAAACACATTCAAAAAGTCACAAACAACCGGTATATCTTGAATACTTTGTTATTCCCAGCTTGTATCAGAAACATAAGCTATATAACCTTTACGAAAATAAAATATCAGAATGGCTACGCAAATTTCACATTTCAAAACATCATATATTTTATTTCTTAATTCCAAAACATACATCAAATTTCTCAAGTAAGGAGAAGGTTACAGTCTTGGTATAACAGTTTAAACTTGCTCGATTGGTTGTTAACAAATCCATACCTAAAATTACATCAAAGTCATACATGTTTAATAAGATTAGATTTGCTATTATTACCCTATCTCCTACTTCAATTTCACAGTTTTTACACACTCTATCAGTTATTTGTATTTCATGCTTAGGAGTACTAATATGAAAAACATTATCTAGGGGTTCAGATTCTAAATGCAGATACATTGAAAAGTAGGGTGAAACAAATGAGTGTATGGACCCGGGGTCAAATAAAACATGAGTTTTATGATTACATACAAGAAGATTACCTCTGATGACATCTGTAGAGGCATCGACGGTTTTCTAGTTAATGGCAAAGATGCGCCCTCGAGTGACAGGCTTTTTACCTTTTTCAGCTGCTATAGTCCATCTCTAGGTGGTTTGTCTTTTAGATTCTGGCTGTGGCTGATCTTGGGGTTGTGGGGTCTGAAGTTGTGGACAATATTTTATCAAATGTCCTATGTCTCCACATTTAAAACAAGCACCTGTTCTCCAATGACAAGGTCCATCGTGCATCTTGCCACAGTCCTTGCAACTCTTTCTAGTCATCTGGTGGCTTTGGGTAATCACAGGGGTAGCAACAGGAGTTATAGGCCTATCAACCATTACTAGAGACCCATCAGTCCTCAGTCTCTTTGCTTGACTCCTCCTCAGCTATGCTCTACAGGTCTCCACCCTCTTACCCTTATTCTTTGGCTTCCCTCGAAATCTATATTGAGCCTGTATAATATATCAAGACCCCTCTCTATTTCTTGTATAATATATCAAGACCCCTCAAGGTCATACCTCATTTGGGTGGAAAACCTATTTTCATATTCGTCTACCATCATGTTACACTCTACAAAATCCAGAAATTCAGCCTGCAATTTCTTCTAAGCAGCTAACGGGACATACTGACTTTCTAAAGTAGATAAGAAAATTGCCCAACTAATCTCCAGATGCTGGGAAATCAAATATGTTTTGGTCGCTTTCCACCACACACTGGCCTCTCCAGTAAACATATATGTAGCCATAAGGACCCGCTCGGAATCAGTACACCCCAGATATTCAAAGATCCTTTCTAAGTTGATTAGCCACTCCTAAGCCTTTAATGGGTTCTTCACCCCCTTGAACTCTAGAGGGTGCATCTTAAGAAAATCCTTCATTCTATTTGCATTTCTATCATCTATCCCAGTCTGTATCAGAGATTGAGTGAAAAGAGGCACTGGAGGAACTTGTTGAGGAAATGAAGATGGAGTCAGTATCGGTGTGGTTCCCAATGCATTAGCCCCAAAATGCTGGGTAAATAATGCTGCTATGTTCTCAAACCCCTCCCTCACGTTCTACTCAATGCGACTTATTCGAGAGTTAGGACTCTCTGGTTTTAGGGAGGTGGTGGTAGTGGTTGACTTTGCCTCCTTGGGCGGCTCCATCTACCACTGATGTTAAATGATATATTACCTATGCCAATACCAAGAGATTTTAGTTGCAGCTATAACAGGTAGACACAATTTATAACCAAACATGTACAAATACTTGGGGTCTAATCAAACTTTAACTGCCTGACACTGACAGTGCTAGACAACCTTTACTCTGATATCACGTAAACTGTAATGCCTCGGAAGTGTGGCAATTAGGGCTAACTTTTTTCTTTTTTTTTTTAATTTAATTTCTTACTTAGGCTGTGTTCCTGTTCAGTGTTAGTTAGATAGTTTCTTCCTTTGCTTACTCTTTTATTTGTTTAAGGTTTGTTAAAAATTTTTGCAGCATAACCTCTTATACCTTAACCTATCCTCTTACAATAACAACAATTTATAATTGCAAACAGTTGTTTTATCTTCTTAAACTTATCATTTACCAATTTGACATACTTCACAACTAAATCGATCATATCCATACTCAACAAATTAAACACATTTCATTTGATTCCAAAACCACTTATTCTTACAACTCTATAACATTAGATTACATCCCCAAAGTATTCACACACCAATATCTCTACAATATAAATGTCTGGAAATAAACATCAGATTGTATACTTGAGCGTGTACTAAACATAGTTTAGGAGGCTCAAAATCCACCAGTCTACTTAGGTACTCTGCAAGTAGCTGAGTAGTCTCACTGTAAGTAATCTGAAATGAAGAAAAAGGGGAATGAGCTTCTAAAAAAGGTCAGTAAGGAAAACATTTAAAATAATCTTAACAACCCCAAAAGTATATAGAAATTCAAGGTTAGCATGTTTTTCAAAAGCTTTCGTACTTACTTTAATCAATTTATGTAAACTTACTTACTTATTGTAGCAAAACAATATTTATTTACTTACTTTGACCTAAAACATACATACATACATACTTATTTAGTCAAATTCCATATCCTTACTTACTTTCATATATTAAAACATAGAAACTTGGCTAAATCCGTATAACTATCATGCAGACAAAAGTATCATCCTCCGTAGAGGGAATAAAATATCGATGGCCATGGTAGGGGCTGTAGACTGGATCAGGGTTGGACAACAAAAAAAGCATAGTATCTGAGTAACTAGCACACAACTAGAGCACGAGCACCAGTGGCACTTGCCGTGCAGGCACGAGAACTACAAAACAAACACCATGTGTAGTGAGAACAAGTGATAGAGCCGGGCACCACAGGTAGTAGGCATGACATGCATATAGCATACACTATTAGGGTAGCCTCTAGTCTAAAAAAACCTTACTTTCTTACTTGTTTTCATACTTACTTAAAAATAATATAATTACCATTATAAAATATTAATGTATCATAGAATTATATATCATAGGTAAAAATGTTTGGCTTCAAGATTAAACCAAGGTTTCGTTTCTTTTAGGGATTATACTTGAAAATTCAAGTTTTCCCACATAAATTCCTTATGCACTAATCCAATCATTTCATGAAATATAAACAGGTACAAGAGTCATTACTACTTTAAATTGAATCCCTTACCTAAACGGAGCTAAGATAGCACTAAATCGTCCGGTCTTGGGTTTACCTCGTTATACATGCCAATACCTCGAGTTACCTAAAATAGTTTTAAAACCATCAAATGATCATCAAAATCATCTTAACATACTTAAACATGTCTTAACTTACATAAATCCCACTAGACTCGACCATTTTGCCAACTTTTCTTACTTTTTTAGTTTTATCGATAAAAGTGCCGATTTAAGCTATTTTTAATAATTTCTTTTCACATAATTTCAAAATTATAAACTTAATAACCTAAAAACTTATTCAGGTCTCTAGTTATCATATGACAACTTATCAAATTTGCCAATTCTCACACTTTTCAATTTTCCACTAAATCGAGCTATAAACCGAACTTTTCGGTATTAATTTAACATTCTATAACATTCAATTCAACCAAATTTCATCTCTACCATGTCAAACAATGGTTGGCTGAACCTACACATGCCACTAGAAATTATTTCTTCAATTTCTACTTAAGCAAAAATCATCCAAAATCACCAAACAACAACATATCTAACTATCATCATCTTTCATTAATTTCTCACCTACTTTGACCACTCCTTCTTGCTCCAGAAAAGATTCTTAGCTTTAGATAAACATGTATAAAACTTAGAATCATCAAAAACAAGCTTAAAAACCAGCCAAAAATTTATAAATTTAAGTTTTCTCTTACCCCAGGCAAATTTTGTTCTTGTTATTCTCTTTAGCTTTTCACCTAGCGAATGAGCTTATTTAAGGTTGGATTTTTTATATGTTATAGAGGACTTAGGAAGGAATATTTTATCCTTTGACCAAACTCTAAAAGTGGCCAGTAGATGGCTGGAAAAATTATACAGTCAAGCTAGGAAGGTAAGCCCTGCGATAAGCTTGTGAGAAGGATAAGTTGTCGAGTTTAAGTCGATTCAAGCAGGTCTTTAGTGCTCCAGAAAGAGCATGAAGTCTACTTTAATTCTGGAAAATTTTAAATTCAAAGGACTTCTATAAGGTATTCAAATTTGGCATTTTTTTTGGGCCAACAGATTTCTGGGCCAGGGCAGCTTGTAGCCTAGTTTTCATAAATTCCAAAAGAAATCTTTCTAGTTCAATTTCTTCCAAATTTTCAGTTCTTATTGTTATACTAAGTCCCTACTATATCCCATATAAATTTTGGGCCCACTTGCTTAAGAAAAGTTTCTCGTTTGAGCCCATTTTCTCCAATTTTGTCTTTATCGATAAAAATTCCTTGACATTTTTGACTTACTTTAAAAATTAATTTGATCACCAAAATGTCACGACCATCTTTGTCCAATTTTTCTAAGAATCACTACAAATGTTTTCATTTTTTTGTAATTCCCTTACCGGATCATGAACAACCCTCACCGAACATAGTTGGGCTATGAGTTAATAATAATCATTATTTCTCATTCATTTCCAATAAATCAAAAACAATGTCATATATTGAAGTTAAGTCATAAGCTTATACATGGCATGTTTTCTAACATTTACATCCCTTATATCACAATTCAAAATGACCATTGAGCCATTACATGTTTAGATACAAGAAGAATCCCTTTGTGTATACCTCTTGGCGATGGAGTGCAGCGACTGTTCCAATACAATGCTTTAGTCCTCATTGGGCTACTATGTACGCTTTGTAGAGGGGGAAAGTAGAGGGATGAACAACCACATGCTCAATAAGGGAATAATGCAAGCATGGTAGATAACTACCCTATCTACATGCTGATAATGTCATGACATAAATCATTTATAGTCAGAGCAAGAGGAAATAAAACTATACCGCATGTATATACATATATCATGTACTGAAAACATGGAAATAGGTATGTAAAACATGGTAAAATCATCATGTAAAACCTCTCATGCTCATCATTATTACAACTCATCATGAAAAGGAAAATTCAATAAGAAACATCCTTTAAGATTTATCACTTTCTCAAAACACATAAAATCTCATCACAAATAGAATATCATTTCTTTAAACAAAATCTGACAAGGCTCTACCCCTCCCTCAGGTCTACACTGGGCAAACACAATCACACTCAGTGTATAAAACCATGTGGTACTATGTAATATTATGTGAGACAGGCAGTCACTATATCTCAAAGACTATGTTGGCCAACTACATCATAATCATCCCAAACCACACAGATCTCGATGTACAGGGCATCATGCTGGAATAAAGGTGGGTTAGTTCTTTGCCAGACTTTTTAAATCAACGTCACCCCACGTGGTACAACGTACTCCATGTGATCTACATGGTATAACGTACTCCACGAACCCATATCATGGTTGGGGGAGCCAGACGTAGGTCTTATCTACCCCAAACCATGCATAACCTACTCAGTCTCAAGTGGACGTGTGAGAGTTTTATTTTCATTTAAGAGTACCTCCCCACTAACAGAGCCTTCCCACCCTAACGGGCTTAAGGATTTTAGCTTAAGGATCTTACCGTAAGAGAGCATCCCCATCTCATCGGCCTTAAGGATGTCAGGCTTGAGAATCTTACCATCTCCATAGCATCATACATGCCACAGTGTGAAAACCTGTGCGAGCTAAGCTCTAGCACTATTAATGCATCATCAATAAATCTCCTCGTACGAGCAACGCTCTAGTATGACTTTATGCATAAAATCATGAAGAAATAACGTACGAGCATAGCTCTAGTAAGGTTATATGCATAAGAAGGTCAATCAAAATCCACGTACGAGTGAAAGGTCCAGTACGATGTATAAAACATCATCGTAATTCAAATCAAGGTGCAAGCTATAAAACCCATTATCTAACATGTAATCCTTATGACTTTGTGATGTATAGATAAGTCACAAACGATGTAAATTATGAGAAATGGATGTATTGGAGTTGTAAATGTGGATGAAATGTAAAATGAATGGTTATGTAAATCAAATACCAATGTAACAGTGATTTTAGGATGAATAGTGCAGTAAAACTACTTCAGGAAGGGAGCAGATCAATCTCCTTGGCAATACATATCGATTTCCTTGAGGCTCAGGTTGTGACAGATCGATCTCATTACAAGGCCAGATCGATCTCCATAAGGTTCTGAGTTGTGCAGATTGATCTCATGTTTATAAGCAAATCGATCTCATTAGGCCTAAAAGGTCAGTTTCGAGGTGAAAAATATAGGGCAGATCGATCTCATATGGTTAGCAGATCGATCTCATGGAGACAATTCTATAAATACTGGACCTTCCAACCTCTGTTTCAAGAGATTCACTATTCCAATCAAGAACCAAAGCCAAACCTAACATTTCAACACTAGAAAACTTCACTTTGCAACCAGTTTTGAGTAAGATATAGTCGAGCAAAGTTGTTCTTTGTGAAAAGGAGAACAACATACTTAGAAAAAAGAGATTGGAATCAAAGGGTTGAAGAGCAAGAAAGATTTTTGCCAATTTTGGTGGAAAAAGAAGAAATCTCAGCTAGGTAAGATTTAATGCACCAAGTTGATATATGTTAAACGAGGTGTATTGGTAAGCTTATTGGTATATGTATAAATTGTTGAAAACAAAAGGATCATGAAAAATAAGCATGACTTAGATATTAGCATGAAAGTGGGGAAATGATGAGGAAATGGTGTTAGCATGAATTTAATGGTAGAATATGCATGTATGGAAGATTTTAAAGTAGTTTTGTGAAATGCATAAATTGGAAATAGGGAGAAATGAAGATAGATACATGGAAAATATGATATAATATGATACAAGAAGAAAGTGATGAGTTTGCTGTATTAAATTGAGATTTGGCAAATGAAACAAGTATAATATCGTATACTAACGTAAATACATATAACAGCTTCTAAAATCACATTTGGAAGCTGATCAGACTACGAGAGTGAGCAGCACTGAGGAAGAGAGATCACTTAACGTGATCCGAGGTAAGGGAATTTCGTGAGTAGCTAGAGGTAGCTACACGTATTTTCAATAGCATTTTGATTAGTATATGCAATATGAATTCCCATGAATAGGCATAAGGTGTGATAGAAATCAATGAGGATAAGTGTGTTTTATCCAAAATAGGGTGAAAATACCTTAGAAGCATGTTGTGACTGAATTCATGAGTTGCATGATAGAATGGCTAATGTTTTCCTGTATATGCGAAAAAATGTACATTTTAGTGCAGATTTGATTTGAATTGGGTGAATTGTGACTTGAACAGCCATTTATCAGGTTTTGTGTGAAAACCATAAGTGCCAGAGAATACTCTCACTATATTTTGAGATATGCATCACATAGTACTGGAGTATTTACTCGTACAAAATTTTAAATTTGATTTATTCATATTAGAGTACTGGGAGTATTACTCGTACTCAATTTTTTGATTGATACATCATAGAGTATTGGGGGCTATGCTCATACTCAGTTTTACATGATAGAGTACTGGGAGCTTAGCTGGTGCTCAGTTTTCATATATATACATTATAGAGTATTGGGAGCTCGGCTCATACTTGTGTGTTTATATAACCTATTGCTGGGACCATTACTTGTACTAGAGTTGTGATATTGTGATGTGGTCATGTTGGGAGTTTACTTGCACGTACCAGTTTTTGAAAAGAGCATGAAACAATCATGTTGGCAGCCTGTGCTGACTGTGTTGCACCGATTATATGCTTACACATGCATTATTTTGAGATAATTCTGAGGGCTATCGAAATAACCCATGGTATGAGGACTAAGACTCATACGAGCGTCCTGACTATGAGGTATATCCAAGGTAAGAGAACTAAGACTCATGGTGAGCATCCCACCATGAGATAGGGTCCATTGAGTACTGTGTACCGTGTATGTCACATGGGGTACGTTGTACCGTGACTACTTGATGTACTTGGATAGAACTAGCTAGCAATGGGAGCAGGATCCAGTGGGATCTGGTGTGTTCCGGGATCAGGTCCTCAGATAAAGAGCTGACAGTCAAGATTTGACCCTCCTCCCATTACAGCAATTGTGAGACCCCGCACACTAAGTACTGTGTAGCCTGGGATCACGAAAAATGAGTTATAATCATACACTCGGAACATGTACTTGCCTATTGATAATTCTATTTTTAATAGAATTATTTGTGCTTAATTTCTTAACTAATTATTTAAATCCCCAATTTATTTTATTAATTATCTCCTCAATTTAATTAAAATTCTTTAATGTGCAGGTAAATTAAATCCAAATGAAACTTAGTCGTTTCAGTCAAAAATGGGCTGAAAACGGGCTAAAGAAGGTTGGACCACTTTCAATTTGCAGACCGAGTCACCAGTCATCTGGACACGTGTGATGCCAGGTGTCCGTATTTTATTTGGCTCGAAATGATAAGATCGACGGACACCGTGCCAAACTTCTGGAAGACACATGTCGGGCCACATCGCACAGTCAAGTGGACAAACAGACAAGTGACATGGAAATATTTACTCTGCAACAAATCAAAAGAAGACAAGTGGCCAAACAATGCCAACTCGTCTAGGATGAAAAATTACCATTGTACCCCTATGTTTGTGTATAAATAGAACATGATGAGCAATTGAAAAAGTGTGTATTTTTTAGGGTAAATGTGGCCTAGGGTAAAGTAGTTTTGTTTTTTTAGTTAAAGTTTTAAGTTTTTTTTTCCTAGTATTTTCTAAGCTTTTCCCGAATAGCTTTAGCCTGCATTTTGTTTTCCATAGTTACTGTTCATGTCAACTTTTAATTGATTTATTTTATGAAAAAGCTTCATTGTTCTAATTTTGTTTAGCATTTCACGTAACTCTTATTCATTATGTTTAGATTCTCGATTTTACAAGTTTAGCTCTTTGGTGGTTGATTCGACTCTAGAGTTATCTTTTCCTTTTTTTTAGCTCTCTATTTTGCATCTTTTAACTGTTTATTTTCTTGATTCACTGATTGTTGGATCAGAGGAAGTAAGAAAGTTTAGCTGGTGACAGTGGCCATATTCTTCATCCCCGTTTCAACATTTTATTATTCTGTTTTAAAGCATGTTACTTTATGTTTTCAAGTGGTGTTAAGATTGTTATTAAGTATTTTCAAAATAGAAATTATTCTTCACCATTGTCTTGTGCATTTTTTGTCACGACCCAAATTACATAAAAATCAGAGTAAATTTTTTGCTTTTTAATTTTCTTACCCGTCATGAACAGTTACACTACTAAACAGTTGGGCTATGATTCGGTGTTAGTCACCTCTCACCTATTTACCATTCCATTTTCATATTTCATTGACATATCAATTTATTTTAAACTAAATACATCCCCAATATTAAATCCATATACAGTACTGTGCGTCTATATGTTCAGATACAAAATTATATAAATGTGTAAACCTAATCTTGATAAGAAGCAGCGGATATGACTACTATCGTTCTCTTCTACTGAATATACCCTGTGGGGTGGAAAATGAAAGGGTGAGCATAAACAGCTCAGTAAGGCAATAATGTAAGCAAGTAGATAACTATACTATCTACGTGCTGATACTGTCATGATATAAAATCGTTTACATTTGGAGCAAGAGGTATGACTAAAATGATGTCACATGTATGTATATATCATATAAGAGAAATCATGAAATCCATATATAAAACAAACATGGAAAAATCCTCATGTATGACATCTCATGCTCGTCACATTAAAACTTATTTTGTTTTGTCATAAACTCATCACTTTAAAACTTATTTGTATAATCATAAACTCATCACGTTAAAACTCATTTGTTTCATCATAAAACAGCTTCATCAAGGTCAAACCCATCTCTCGGGAATACCTTGATTCATTAAATCACATCTCTTTTAAAAACATAAATCGGGACATTACCCCTCCCTCGAGTTCATCCTGATCTATTCAGACCGTATGATATCATGTGAGGCATGTAGGTTACTGTATGAAAATCGAGGACTATGGCCATACTTTGTCCCTGTGATCCTAGGCTACACGGATCCCGGTGTGCGGGGTATCACAACTGCAACTGGAGGTGGGGTCAATTCCTACCCGCCAGAATAGCAAGTAACATCATAGAGTCATCATGACTGCACGGTACAGCGTACTCCGTGTGACATACACGGTACATCGTACTCCGTGGACCCATATCATAGTCTGGGGGTGCCTGCCGTAGGTCTTATCCACCCCAATACTATGTCGATAACCAACCCATGTCTCAAAGTATACATGCGAGCATCTCAACTCTCTGCGACACACAGTCTACAGGAGGCTTCCGCACGACCATATGCATGTCAACTCATGTCTAGTGCGAGCGAAGCTCCAGCACCATGCTATGCATATCATGATATCTAAAATCTCGTACGACCGAAGCTCCAGCATGGTTTTGTGCACACACAAATTTCTCGTACGAGCAATGCTCTAGTATGGCTTTCATGAGTAATAAATCAGTAAACTTGAGTGCGAGAAAGACTCTAGCACTCTTTTTACTCGTGTAAATACGATAGGTGGCTCAATCTTTATAAAACATCTTTTAAAATAGTAACCGGTCCAAACCGGTACCCTTTCGTATAATTCACGAAATCAACAGCCAACCTATGTGCATATTTGCTTAAATCAAAGCAATAAATTCATATAAAACATCAAAAACATGAAATCATGTAATTTATCTGCCTTACTACCCTTTTTGTAAATTTTACTCTCAGGGGCAAAATCATCTTTTTCTTTATTTATCTAAGCCCCGGTTTTCGCAAAAATTATTATTTCTATTCTAGATACTTTAAGGAATTCTAAACCCTGTAAATCCCCTAAAAATTAAGTATAGGTATCTCTATGCACCTACAAAATTCCCATACCTCGATTCTCGTCGAGCGCGTATCTAATTTCTACTGTCGGAGGGTCGTTCGATCCGATTTGCTGCTAATCCAGTCTCTGGGGCTGCAAATAATTATTTATCATGTCAATTTAACCCAATAAATATAATTCTCCTGTTTACTATAGTCAATTTAACTAATTGGGCAATTTACTCTTCTTGGGCCCAATCGCACCTTAATGGGCCTCGATCCATTTTCAGCCCGTTTTTACTATTTAAATCCCTTCTTCAGGTTTACTGGGCTCATTTAACTTATCAATAATCATCGGGCTTCATTCCAAACTTATTGGATAGCCCATATACTATTTATGGCAATTACGTTGCAATTCCGATTAATATGCCTTTTTTATACAGAATTAATCCATAAATTCTGTAAAATAATCGAAACTCTGTATTAAAGGACTCCAATTGTCGAAATTAAAATATACTTACCCAATGTGATGCGGGATACGAAAATCAGAGCTCAATCGGCTCTCGTTCGGGCTTTGTCGTAAAACTGCACAATTAATATTTAATTTCGGGTTACTTTTCGATTAAATATAATTTAAATAAATTTCCCGAAAGTCAAATTGGTCACTTTTGACCTCGTATCGACTTACCCAAAGTCCGATGTATCCCCAAAAATTCTTCCCCTTTTTTCTTTTTCTCTTTTTCTCATTTTTTCCCTTCTTTCTTGGCTGAACCGGTTCAGTCCGATTCAACCCAGTTCAGACCGGTCTGGTTCAGCCGGTTCACCTCTTGCTGAATCGGTCCGTACCGATTCAGACCATCTCGCCGCCGTTCAAGGCGTTTTCGACCGGTTCTCGGCTCTTTTTTGGCGCCATTCGACTCGTCTTTGGCCGGGCAACCTTCGACTGGCCTCGATCGGGACCGAATCACCGTCGATGGCCGCCGTTCCTCTCTTCTCCCTCTCGGCCTTCTCTCCCTCGATCCACCGAATTTTGGTGGTTTCGTCGGCCGATACCGGTCTCAAAAGAATCGGCTCCTCCTCCTGAACTCGTTGGTACACACCGTTCATGCCCAGCTGCCGTGGATCACCAGGATCAACCCGATTTTCCTCGCTACTTTCTCTTCCTCCGTTCGACGATTTCCAACCTCCTAACGGCGCGTTACCGGTGCCCAAAGCTTCACCAGCCTCTCCTCTTCCTCCTCGGCTCTTCGTCGGAGGTTGATGATCGCCGATGACTGGATCGTGGGTCTCGGGTTCTCGCGGGTGCAGTTGGTTTCAGCTTTCGGGTTCCTTCCCGATTTCCATTTTCAGGTTTTTTTATTATTATTATTATTACTATTTATAAATTAGTTTATTATTATATAAATTATTTTAGTCAAAAATATTTTAAATATCTATAAAAATTAATTTTTTATTCCAAATAAATTTATTTAATTTAATTTAATTTATTTATTATA
Organism: Firmiana major; assembly: GCA_033439115.1. Lineage (NCBI taxonomy): Eukaryota > Viridiplantae > Streptophyta > Magnoliopsida > Malvales > Malvaceae > Firmiana > Firmiana major. The sequence continues at coordinate 18,404,751 of CM065913.1, read as the reverse complement.
TTTTAAAATCATTTTTTCTGTATAATTTCTTCGTATTTTCGAGATATTGTCCCGGGTGACTTTTCGGTATTTCTAAAAATTTCGGATCTTGATCAATTGGACTCAAAATTTAATTATTTCTTCGTTATTGATCAAGATACTCAAATCCATTATTTTTAATTAAATTTTCTTATCGAATTTATTTCGACTCTCAGTCTTTTGACCGTTTTGCCCTTGCACGTGCTCGGGATAAATTTAACCCGACTTCCCTTCACGAATACTCATTCATTTTGTGTTTTTAATTAAATTTGGGTCTTACATTTTTGTCTCCTTATATTTTTACATTTTCCATTTGTTTCAGTTCATAACTGTGCTGTGTAGCTCCGTGGATTTAGCATGGTGGCAAGGGGACCGAGCTTCATTTTCTATTTCATATGTTCGTTGCTTTTATTTCCTTAGAATTTTATAGTTATCTATAGTGTTAATATTTCTTAAATTCATGTCTCTGTTTGGCTCTGCTTTAAGTTAATTTTACTTTTCATATGAGCTTGTTTGTTGTCCTGCATTGTTGTCGAATCCAAATGTAGTTGTGTTTGCTGAGCACAACAGCAGTGGGAAGAAGACGTTGTTTGCTGGTTGGTGGCTAAATACATGGTAGGATAGAACTAACTTCCTTCATTACTTTGTCCCGAGTTGAAGCTACTGTTTACCTTAGTTGTGTTAAACATTTCATTCCATTACACTGAAGTTTTGGTTGCTGCATTTCTGTTTCCAGTTAATTTTCGATGTGCAGGACATAGGTGTTGTCGCTGTTTGGTGTACTGGAGGCACAGTAGATAGGAAGCAGCTGATGCAGACGCTAGCCGGACAGGGGAAGGACATGTGCTGTTGAGCTTCATTGTCTGCTTCAGCTGGGTACTAGACAGACGAGCTGCTCCTGCGTGCGCATTCTGCTGCAGCCACCCGAGGAGCAGAGGAAGATGTACGCTAGTTGGGCAGGCCGAGGACGTGCAGTGGTATAGGCAGGGAATGGAGCAAAGCAGGAGTCGGACATTCATCATCTACTAAGTGTAGTGCACAGTCGGGGCAGTTGGCAGATTACACATATTGACTAAGGCCATGTTTGGCTTTTTAATGTTTTCATGTTTCTTGTTTTTATGCATGATTATTACTTTATTTCTATTATTCCTCTTAATTTCATGTGTTAGCTTAGATTATAGTCTTAATTTAATTTGCATATTATTATTCCTTGCTTGTTAGTTTACACTTAGTTTTGATTAGGAATGTAGAATTAAATTTAGTATTTAGGTAGTACTTAATTAAAATTAGTAGTAGAATTATTTTAGGTAATTTTAAGTAAGTTTGCACTTTAAATTGAAAAATCCAAAAATATTAGTTCTCATGCATTATTTAGATTTTGTTTTATTGTTAGTAATTAGGTAGACTTAGATTTAATTTAGGATCATTTTATAGGTAGTTAATTTCTTAGTTTGATTTAAGAATTTCTTTAGGATTAATAGAAATTTTATTTTATTAGACTCTAGGTTAGCTTGATTTGCATTTTTATTAAGTAGTTTAATTACATGCATATTTTATGTTAAGTTTGTTTAATTTTAGTCTAGTTAATTTTGTTTCTTTATTTTTATATTTTTGCATTTTAGTTTATTTGCATTAATTAATTTTAACTATTTAATTATCGTTTGTATGTTAATGCTTTTAATTACTCGGAGCTCTATAAGTAATTTTAGCTTGGTTTTACTTTCTTTAGTTTATAGTTTTTATTATTTTCAGTATTGTTAGCCTTGTAGATCACCCACTTAAAATTCATAATTTGCTAGGATATACTTAGGGTAAGATTAACCGGTGGTTAATTAGGCAATTCAGCTTCTCTGTGGGACGATAATCCAGGACTCAAATCCCATTATTACTTGTACAACCCGTGCACTTGCGGATACACGTCTAAGTCACTTGAGTGGGCGTAGTTCATATCAAGTATCTCTATTATCTTTTCATGCAATGTGAATCAATATTTCTTGTTTGAATTATCTCATGGTTTTATGATATGAACATGTGAATTTGTGAGTTGTGAAGGGATAACCCGAAGGATGGGTGAGGCCCAGATTTCCATGTTTCTAAACATGATGAATGCCATAGTGTTTTGATTTAATTGAATGGCATGAGATTTATGAAATTACATGAGAATGCAGTGTTATGTATAAAATGCTGAGGTTATTAAACCAGTATATTTCCAGATTTATAACTAATATTTTGTATCTATATATATACTGCATAAAGCTTTGAGAGAGATGTATGCTTTAGATACATATAAGGTAAGGAAATGATTTGGAGGCATAAGCATGGTATTTTGTAAATAGTATGGTTATCTACTTGCTTGCCTGGTTTCCTTACTGAGCTGTGAGCTGACCCTCTAATTATTTCACTCTTTTCAGAGCATCCATAGTAGGTGGACACGGCAGGAGATTTGTAGACTCTGATCCGCTGCCTATCCATCTTACGAGAGCTATACACACTTGACATTTTGTACTGAACAATGTAAAATCATAGCTATGTAAATTAATGTACAGTTGGAATGTATATGTAAAAATATTTGTATTACTTTACAAGAGTTTATATTATAGAAAAGAATATTAAATTCTACGTATATTGAGAATGAATGTGAATGAGTGACTATCAAATGACAGCCAAACGTTTGAGGTGAGTAATGACAGAAGGAAGGGTATGTAAAATGTAAAAAAATATTTTTAGTTATTTAGGGAGGTCATGTCACGCCCTCCTTCCACACGCGACTTACCAAAAACCACAATAAATTTTTCACTTTTTACTTACATTTATATCCTCAACAGTTGGGCTGTGAATAGGCATTAGTCTCCTCATCCATACATACCTTACCATTCTTTTTTGTATCATACATACATGACATTCATATCATAAGTATAATTACATCATTACATCCCCCATATTAAAATGTGTGCATCACTGTGTTTATGTATTGTTTAGATACAAAAGAGTACGCATGTGTATACCTTTCGCTAGATGAGGAGTGGCAGTGGATGAAAGGAATGCAATACCCTGGTCGACTCGATCTACTGACGAGAATCTGTAGAGATGGGGGGAAAATGAATGGGATGAGCTATCAACGCGCTCAATAAGGAAATCAGGCAAGCAAGTAGACATCCATACTATCTACTTGAAAATAGTGCTTTGCTTTTCCTTCTCTCAATTCAAAAGCATGTTTAAAATATATATAATATAGTACAGATTTAAAATCCCATGTACTAAACACATGTTGGTTTATCAATCAGAGGCATTCATGCAAGACAGTGCATATTTAATCATTTAAGAATGCCTTTATATAAAATATGCCATTTACATTCAAAACACAGTAAATATGGCATTTCTCATCACAACACAAATAAACTGGGTTTCGACGCATCCCTCAGGTTTACCCGTATCATAAAACACATGTGATATATCATGCGAGACTCAGTGGCTAAATGCAATTACTCCAGACTATGTAAGAGAGCCTCCCCGCCGAACAGAGCCTCCCCGCCCACTCTGGCTTAAGGATGTTGGGCTTAAGGATCTTACCGTAAGAGAGCATCTTCGGACCATGTACAAATCCTAACATGTGGTGAAATCCCAGGCAACACAGTACTCAGTGTGCGGGTTATCACTGCTGTAACGGGAGGGGGGTCAGTCCATCACAACCGCCAGCTATCAACAACTCTCCTCCACAACTCCACAACACAAAACACGGTACAGTGTACTTCATGCCACACGCACGGTACAACGTACACTTGTGGACCCATACATCATGGTCGGGGTGCCTGCCATAGGTCTTAGCCGCTCATACCATGGAAATACATCATAGTGGGGTGCCTGCCATAGGTCTTAGCTCTCATACTATGGAATAAATGCCACGTCTCTAAATCCACGTGAGAACATCTCAACAGTGTGACACTCAGTCTACACGGAGGAAATCGTCACAGTTTTTCTAACATGTATATATATATATCACGAAAAACTATAGTGCGCGTCTTGAGTGTGACACACAGTCAATGCTCCGCCTCAAAACACTGTATATGCATGTCAAAATATCAACACTAGTGCGAGTAAACCTCTAGCACCAGGTCATGCATAGTTCTCATTACAAATCAAGTACGAGCGAATCGCTTAAGTACAATGTCATGTACAACTCATGAAGAATCGAGTACGATCAATGCTCTAGCACTCTGTCATGCATCTCGTGTAAAACTCGAGCACGAGCTAATCGCTCCAGTACTCTATCATGCACAAATCACATAAAACTGAGTACGAGCAATGCTCCGGTACTCTATAATGCATGTCAAATAAATGCAGTGCGAGTAAACCTCCAACATTAATGTATGTGACAAAACATCTGAAATCAAGTGCGAGCTATGCTCCAGCACGATTGTTTCCACATAATTCGGTAGATGGTCTTTAAAAATAGGGATGTTTAAAATCATTTAAATCAGCACTATAAAGTGTGCTTAGTTTACATTGACCTCAAAACATTAGCTCATCCACCTACTCTTCTGCTACACAGCAGTAAAAATCACTCAAAACATCATTTTCATGCTTTTTACAACTTTTCCCAAAGTTTCACTTTTTGCCTCACTAGGGGTAAAATAGTAATTTACTCATATCGGGTCCCTATAATATTATCGATTTTCTCTGACCCTCTTTCGTGAATGTAAAATCCAACGAAAATATGCACAGATATGTCTAGCTACTTGCAAGAGTCTCCTACCTCGGATCACGTCGTGTGACCTCTCTTCCTCTGTGCTGTCTATCTTGCAGTCCTGTCAACTCTCAATATGACTCTGGAGCTGCATTCAATCATTCACTGAGTTAATTACACTTTTCCTACTGTATTACACTTTTAATACAGTTCATTTCACTTAAATTGGCCCTTTTACTCTTAATGGGCCTTAATCACGTTAATCGGGTCTTAATCCGTATTAAGCCCGTTTATCAGGGTCTATCGACTCATTGGGCCTATCAATACCCATTGCGCTTTATTCCAAGCTCTTTGGATAGCCCATATTTCATTTACGATATTTTATTCAATTTTTCGAATATAATTCACTAAATCTGAAATTTAATCTGAAATGCGTAAATTAAATCTTAAGTATGCATAAATCACATAATTTGTCGTAAATGAGCTTTACTTACCCGAGATTGTGCGATGGTGTGCGAATCGGAGTTCGATCAGGCTTCCATTCGGAATTAATCGTCGAACTGCACAATTTCGTATATTTAACTCCGGGTCAATTTCTGATTAAATATAATTTAAATAAATTTGTCAGAAATTAAATTGGTCACTTTTGACCTCGTATCGACTTACCCGAAGTCCGGTGCAATCTCAAAAATTTTATTTTCCTTTTTCTTTCTTTTTTTTTCTTTTTCCCCTTTTTTCCTTGGCTGAACCGGTCCAGTCCGGTTCAGCACAGTCACTTCCCACTGAACCGACCGATCGATTCAGGGCTCCTTTCATTGTTCTGGTGTCGTCTGACCGATTCTCCAGTCGATTCCACAGCCAAATGGTTCGGCCTCGCCGCTAGAGGCTTCTTTTGGCCTCGTCTGGGGTTGACCGGCGTCAGATTCCTTCAAATCCGTCTTTCTCTCCCGCAGCTTCCCTCTTGCAGATCTCAATGCCGGCGGCGTTTCCAGGCGCATGGTGGCCGTCGAACTCTCCCCCGGTGCCGGTCGTCCCGTTGCCCAGCACTCCTCGTGCCATCGACAGCTGGTTCGTTGTCGGTAAAGATTTCTCCTCGAGTCGACTTCGTTTCTCTCTCCCCGATTCTTTCCAATCCGTTTTCTGTTCTGTTTTTTTTATTTTTTTATAATATATTTTTATTATTATTTTATTCTTTAAATAATAATAAAAATCCTAAAATATCCTAAAAACATCCCAAAAATTCTTATTAAATTCATTTAATATGTAAATGAATTTATCAGTCCGATTTTACCTTTTCGGTATATTTTTTCACTATTTTTGGGCTCATTTTTCGAGAAAAAAATTCTAAAAATATTAAATAAATTCATATCTCGATCAATTGGACTCGAAATTCAATATTTGCCCCGTTATTGATCAAGATTTCTCAATTTCATATTTTTAATGAAATTTTCTCATTGAATTTATACCGAATTTTGGTCATTTAACCATTTTATCCCTGCACTTACTCGGGGATCACTTTAACCCTTATCTCGCTATTATATAGCTTACATGCATTTTTAATTTCTTAAATTAATCGATTGCATGGTAGTAAATACTTTTCTTATGATTCAACTATGAAATATAACGTTCGTACACATAGGAATCATAAGGTGCAAGCTACATACGTAAATCGAAAACTCGAGTCTTACAGGTCACATGTGAGAGAAAGGCGTGATAGAATGGTATCAAAGCAGTGTTGATCTAATGTGAATCGATATTAGTAATTAGGAAAAGTATCATCCCCATTGTACTGTGCTTTGTTCAGTAACAATTATATATGCGAGATGGAAATAAAACTAATAAATCATTCTAAATGCAGGGATTTAGCCATTATGGTTAATACTCGTCATGGTAGAGGGATTAGAGAAAGGGCTCGAGGTCATAGAGGTAGGCCAAAGACCCGAGATGAGACCACAGGACCCACTGGGGTACCGGATAGTACCGAGGTACGTTTCAAGTGACTAGAGCATCGCCCAGAGACCATAGTGGAGATACTGTCACAAACTATGTCGAGAGGACAGGGACAGGATGCAGAGACTACACCGGGAGAGGCAACTGCACCTGATACACCTACATCCCTGCCAGTTGAGGATACACCGTCTCATGTTGCTCCACGATAGGGCGGTAATGTTTTGGGGTATGGTTGTGATCTTGACAGACTCTGACAATTCCAGAAACTTGGACCTCCAACTTTTCTTGGGGTTAAAGACCTAATTTTGGCGGAGGAGTGGATAGGAGAGATAGAGAAGTTGTAGGGATTCATTGAGTGTACAACTTCAGAGATGGTCGCATTTGCTGTGTTCCTACTGAAGGGGACAGCAGAGCATTGGTGGAAGTCTACCCGACCCATAGTGAGAGCTCGACATACAATGATCAGCTGGGAGATCTTTCTAGATGCCTTTAAGAGGTAGTTTGTTCCAGATACGGCTCAGCGGAGCCTGCAGGCCAAATTTTTGGGGTTAAGTCATGGAAGTCATTCAGTAGATAAGTATGAGACAAGATTTTCATCCCTGGGAAGGTATAACCCAGATACCATGAGTAGGGAGACTAGGAAGGTCCACAAGTTTATCGATGGATTTAGACCAATATTACGGTCTAAATTGGTTCCATTCGACCTCTCTACCTACGATGAGGCAGTGCGCAGGGCATAACTCTGTCAACAAGATTATGAGAGGAATGTCTCAGAGTTCAGAACAGTGTGAAAAGGTAGAGACAGAGATAGAAAGAGGTCAGTGAGTGACAATGCCTGAGGTTTCAAATATCGAGGAGGGAGGAGACTCTTCGATAAGAGACCAAGGATCAAGGAAGTACAAGAGAAGATTGTGAGATCTCCTACATACCCGGCTATAGCTCCAGTTAGAGGAGTTATAATTGGAGGATCGAGGCCTACTACTGAGAAGTGCAGTAGATGTGGTAGATTCCACGGCGGTAGACCTTATCCTGTTTCTAGCGGTTTATATTTCAGATGTGGGAAACCAGGACACATGACCAGAGTTTGCTAAGAGGTCGTAGATATTACCCCACAGAAGGGTAAAGAGCTTGAGAGAGCTCCAGTTGATGTGTCTGCTCCGAGGAAGATAGCGACAGCATAGGAGAAGGTGAAGTAGGTTTTTGGAAAGGGCGAGTACATGCCTTAGACCAAGGGACAGTCGATGGTTCTTCGGATGTGATTAGAGGTAACATTCTGATATATGATTTACAAGCACATGTTTTAATTGATCCTGGTGCCATGTATTCATTTGTATCACCCTCCTTTGCATGTAAGTTAGAAAAGTATGCAGAGCGTACACCTTTAAGTAGGATGTTATTGATTAGTACGCCTATGGATAATAGTCAGCTAGTGGAGTATGTGATAATTGTAAACTAAGAGTAGGGGAAAAGGATATGACAACCAATCTAATACTGTTAAGTATAAGCGATTTTGATGTAATCTTAGGGATGGATTGGTTATCGTCAAACCTTGCTGTTTTAGATTGTTATACTAAGACAGTTATGTTTCCTAACCTTGAAAAATATGGTGTAAAGCTTGATGAAAAGAAATAAAGATAGTAGTTATGATGCAATTTATAATGCACTATGCTGACTGAGAAATGAATATGATGAAGGTTTTATTGCATATGTGGTTGATAGGGATAAGGTACATCCGAAGTTGGCAGATATTCCTGTGGTTAGTGAATTCCCAGATATCTTTCTGGGGTTGCCACCAGACATAGAGATGGAATTCTGTATAGACTTGGTGCCCGGTACTGAACCTATATCAAAACCACCGTATCGCATGGCCTTAGTTGAGCTGAGGAGCTCATGAAATAGTTACAGGTGTTTCACCTTGGGGAGCTTTGGTTTTGTTTGTAAATAAGAAGGATGGAAGCCTCCGATTATGTATAGACTACAGATTGTTGAATAAGGCAACCATAAAGAATAGATATCCCTTTCCACGCATAGATGATCTATTGGATTAGCTCTAGGGAACAGGTCTTTTCTAAGATTGATCTGAGGTTTGGGTATCATCAGCTGAGAGTAAGGAGTGAAGATGTGCCCAAGACAGTTTTAGGACCCGATATTGCCATTATGAGTTTTTGGTTATGTCATTCAGATTGACGAATGCTCCCACAGCTTTCATGGCTTTAATGAATGATGAGTTCAAGCCATATTTAAATCAATTTGTTATCGTCTTCTGACAAGCCCGAAGGGTATCTCTATCCGCAAGTGCACGGGTCATCCAAGTAATAAAGGGATTTGAGTCTCGGAATTATCGTCCCACAGAGAAGTTGTTAGCCTAATTAACTACCGGTTACTTTTACCCTAAGTATATCCTAGCAAATTATGAAGCATTAATGGGTGGTCTACAAGGCTAATTAAAAATAATGCTGGAAAGCAATAAAATAATAAGTAATAAAGAAAATAAACCGAGTTAAAATTACTTACAAAGCTGCAAGCAATAAAAGCAAGAACCTACAAAAGAAAATTAAAACAGTTAAAATGAATTAACGCAACAAAAATAAAATGCAAATATAAACAATAAGCAATAAAACTAATTAAACTAAAATTAAAGAAGCTAAGATGAAATATGCATGTAAACTAATCTAATTAATAACAAATCGCAATTTAAACTAACCTAAGATCTAATAAAATCCTAGAAAATTAATCATGAATTTAAATGTCTAAACTAATGGATTAAAATTTACTCCTAAATATATCTAAATGCTAAATTAACACTACTAATGCATGAACATATTTTTGGAATTTTTATCTAAGACTAAAAATGCATAAAATGAGTTATCTAAATTAATATTAAATAAATTCCCTAATGCTAGATTAAAAATTATTTAACAACCTAATTAAATCTAAATTGAACTAATTAAACAAATTAACTATATCTATTTGCATATTAAAAATCATTAAGCTATCTTGAAATTAATCTACTAATGCATGTAAAATGAATTAAGCTACCCAAATGAACTGCCAAACATGGCCTTATCAACTAAATAGCAAAGTGGTCCCGATTTGTCCTATTCACTTTCTTCTCCATTGTGTTGCTCTGCCTCCAGGCGTATTACGTTCGGGTTGCTGGTATTGTCCTATCCTGTTGCATTGGTCATCCGCTGCTTTGCTTCTTTCATGTTCCAGACACTGCTGCTTATTCCTCGGACTGCCTCTCTCGTGCTACTACTGCGTACAACTCTGCCATAGGGCAGACGCGTTCTCTGCTGCTACTCTTTGTTGCACTGCCCTGCTTTCGTTCGTGCATAGCAACAGGACAGCAGCTGCTACGCATGTCCAGCAGTAGCTCGGCACTAGTATAAGCTCACAACAAGAATAACATTCAGCAATAAATAGCAGAATAATAAGACAGAAATCATAAAAGGAATGCTGGTAACAATGATGGACAGTAAAATGGACTTGAAGCAGGGATGAACAGAGAAAGAGCTATGTTATCGGACATCACACTAATGCTAAGCTATGCACATGGTAGCTTTAAAACACCATCTTCACCTTCTTCCAGCAATCAAATGAAATGAACAAAGTTAACTAAAAATTAATTGCATAACCGATTAAGACTAAGCTAAAGGCTGACAGTAACTAAACTTATATAAACATTATAGAGTGCGAACAAAAACTATCCTAATGTTGCAGCAACTGGAAATACATAATGTAACCGAACTGATCATGCAAAAGGCTATGATTATCTTAATACCGAGTGAACCTTGCAAAATCAAAAGCTAAAAACTAAAATATTCCACAAAACAGAGAAGTAAACAAGCTACTGTGGTCTCGGGTTGCATTCATTTTCTGCTGCCAAAATGGTTCCACCGAGCTTTGATGAAGACAAAATGTTAACATTCAATCCACATTAAAGCTTCAGAACGTCTAAGGCAGTGATCAAAGAGCTTTGTCACCTGAATGAACAACTTGACATCTAATCGGAAATTACTAAAATGGTGGATTGACAAATGAGAAAACAAAGCATAAATGATGCATTTGAAAAGGAAACCAAGACTTGAAATAGGAAGGAAACCAAGAAGATGGAAAAGAGAAGAAATCGAGAGCATATAGATGACAAGAAACCGAGAGCATAAAACAAATGATTGAAATTCTATTGCAAATGAATTTAACAACTTGTAATGAAGAACATGAATAGTTAAAACAATTTTGTAAAAGAAAAACTATGCGGAAATCTAAAGAAAACTTTAAAAACTATTCTATCCTAGCCTCTACCTTACCCTAGGCTACTCTAATTGATTTTTCAATAGCCATCATGTTCTATTTATACACAAACATAGGGGTACAATGGTAAATTTCCATCCTAGATGAGTTGGCATTATTTGGCCACTTGTCTTCAATTGATTCGCTGCAGATAGATATTTCCACGTCACTTGTCGGTTTGTCCAGTTGGCTTTGTGATGTGGCCCGACGTGTGCTTTCCAGAATATTCACTCGGTGTCTGTTGATCTTATCGTTTTAGAGTAAATAAAATATCGACACCTGGCATCACGCGTGTCCAGACGACTGGTGACTCAGTCTGCAAAATTTGAAGTGGTCCAATCTCCTTTAGCTCGTTTTCAGCCTAATATCGACTGAAACGGCTGAGTTTCATCCGGATTTAATTTATCTGGACATTAAAGAAATTTAATTAAATACAGGGGATTATTAACGAAATAATATGGGGATTAAGTAAATAATTAGGAATTTAAGCACAAATAATTCTATAAAAAAAATAGAATTATCACACCCCAAACTTGAGCTTTTGCTTGTCCTCAAGCAAAACAAAATAATTGTAGGAATGATAAGTACAAAACATAATAATTTCCCTAACATTATCCTCAAAGATAAAGTACAGACTATGATATAAAAGAATCATACTTACAAGTCAAACACTCAGAATCATCCAATCATAAGTCCTAACCCAAATTGGACTCCTCGTGTGTTTGTGAAAAATGTCAAAGTCACTTCAAAGTACATTATTCGGATCAGATTATGCAATCACAGTAAATACAAAGTCAATGACAAGTGATCATTCCCATAAGTTTGCTTTTCACTAATCTCTCCACTAATGTAGTCACACTCAATCAAAGATCAATAGGACTTCATTAAGCTTATAATGTCAGGCTGGGGTTAAGGTATGATAAAGTCGATTTAGGTTCAGTTACCCCTTAACATGCATTACCTTCTAGGATGTTTAATGTAAGAGCTCTAATTATTCCCCCAAACTTATTTATTTCACTAGACATTTTATTCTATTTTTGTATTTTTCTTCTTCCTTCTTCTTTTTTTTTTTTTTATAAATACTCCTTCCCTATCGCTTAGTACCCATATGTACAGAGCTCACAATATATCCCAATAAATTTTTATGCTTTCAGGGTAAGGGATAGGAAAAGAATACTTTAGGCTGAGGAAAATAACGCAAGTGTATTTACAGAGAAAAGCTTATTTGGCCCAGATGGGTGACTAGGGATAAAATATGTACAAGGATAGCTAGAAAGGCTCAAACGATCCAAAGATGGCCTAAATCATCTCCCTAATCAAGTGTGATCTCATATTTCGCCTCGAGATCAGATCAAACAAATTCTAGAATATGATGCACAAAATCAATTGAACAAATGCACCCCTATGTCCACATAAGTTTTCTCTAAATGAATATACAAATTCATGACATGACATCTGCGTAAGATGAGGAAATCACAATCAGAATCAAGATAAATTCAAGAACTCAACTTCATGCTTTTCCAATAATCATGCTTCTAAGTCAATCAAAGTCATACTAAATCATGGGGTCATATCATCGGAATATGGGAAAACTACATGCTAAGCACTAAATCATCCTAAAAGCAAACAGTTTAAGCTCAAATTTTCGAAAAAATTTGGAAATTTTTTTTCAATTTTTACTCAAATTTTCGAAAACTGCTCAAGTAGTATCCCCTCCCCCAAACTTGAAGTGCACAGTGTCCTCAGTCTGTAGATAATATAAGAATTGAAGTTCAGGACAGAGTACTCCCCTTTCTGATGATAATGACAACCGAAGCTTTTATTGAAAGCGTAAAAACTAGAAAATAAATTTGCAAAATAAACAGAGAAAGAAACAACAGAAAAGAAAAGAACTATACAAAAAGAAAAATGAAGCTAAGTAGCAGGATCAGAAGTAGAAGGGTTAGCTAAAGTGGTCACAGAATGCTGACGATCAAATTCTCCCCCAAAATAGTGTTTAAGTTTGCCCCCATTAACCTTAAAGGGTTGATTCAGGGTTTCATCCATAATTTCAATGGATCCATGAGGGAATACTTGTGTAATGGTAAAGGGTCCTGACCACCTAGACTTAAGCTTTCCTAGAAACAACTTCAAGCATGAATTAAACAACAGAACCTGCTGGCCTGGCTCGAAGTATCTCTCTTTAATTTTCTTATCATGCCATCGCTTAGTCTTTTCCTTATAGAGCTTGGCATTCTCATATGCCTGCAACCTGAACTCATCTAACTGATTAAGTTGTAGTAGCCTCTTCTCCCCTGCTGCCTCTAAATTTAAATTCAGGTTCTTAAGGGCCCAATAGGCCTTGTGCTCAAGCTCTACTGGTAGATGACAGGCTTTACCATACACAAGCTGATAAGGGGACATTCCTAAAGGTATTTTAAAGGCTGTCCTGTAGGCCCAAAGTGCATCCTCTTACCTAATGGACCAGTCCTTCCTACTCGGGTTCACTGTCTTCTCTAATATCCCCTTAATTTCCCTATTGCACAACTCTACTTGGCCACTCGTCTGTGGGTGATAAGCAGTGGCTACCTTATGTTTGACCCCATATTTCTTTAACAGCCCATCAAAACTCCGATTGCAAAAATGGGATCCTCCATCACTAATGATAGCCCTAGGTGTGCGAAATCGTGTGAAAATATTCTTCTTTAAAAACCTTATCACTACCTTGGCATCATTAGTTAGTAAGGCTATTGCTTCAACCCATTTTGATACATAATCCACGGCCACTAGAATGTAGAGATTGCCATATGAAGGAACGAATGGTCCCATGAAATCAATGCCCCAGACATCAAAGAGTTCTACTTCTAAAATATTAGTCAGAGGCATCTCATTTCTTTTGGAAATATTACCTACCCTCTGACATCTATCACATTTCATCACAAAGTAGTGGGCATCCTTAAATAACGTGGGCCAGTAATATCCAGATTGTAAGACCTTGGCTGCTGTCCTCTCTCCTCCAAAATGCCCTCCATAATCAGAAGAATGGCAATGTCTAAGTATATCTTCTATTTCCTCCATAGGAACACACCTTCTTAAAATCTGATCTTTACACTGCTTGTACAGGAAGGGTTCATCCCAAACATATACTTGACATCACTCAAAAACTTTTTCCTTTATTGGGTAGTCAAATCAGGTGTCATCACATTGCTCACCAGATAATTCACAAAGTCAGCATACCAAGGCAATCTGGAGTGCCTGAAAGTAAATAGCTGCTCATCAGGAAAGGATTCATTAATAGTTGTACCATCTTCTTTAAGTCCACTCTCTAATCTAGATAGATGGTCAGCAACTTGATTCTCCGTACCTTTCTTGTCCTTAATCTCCAAGTCAAACTCCTGTAGTAGGAGGATCCATCGAATCAGCCTCGACTTTGCATCCTTCTTGGAGACTAAGTACTTGATGGCAGCATGATCAGTATATACTACTACCTTAGTACCAATGAGATAGGAGCGAAACTTATCAAAGACAAATACTACAGCTAACAGCTCCTTCTCGGTAGTAGCATAGTTCATCTGGGCCTCATTCAATGTTTTGCTTGCATAGTAGATAGCATAAAAGACTTTTCCTTTTCTTTCTCCTAGTACAGCCCCGACAGCATAATCACTTGCATCACACATAAGCTCAAAAGGTAAACTCCAATCTGGAGCTATGATTACAGGGGCTGTAACTAATTTTTCCTTCAAAGTCTTAAATGCTTCTAAGCATTTCTCATCAAAGCAAAACACAGTATCCTTCTCAAGGAGATTACATAAAGGTTTAGATATCTGCGAAAAATCCTTAATGAACCTTCTGTAAAATCTTGCATGGCCCAGGAAACTTCTAATTCCTTTTACAGTAGTAGGGGGAGGTAACTTCTCAATAATTTCCACTTTGGCCTTATCTACTTCTATCCCCCTAGCAGAGATTTTGTGCCCCAACACTATACCTTCCTTTACCATGAAATGGCATTTCTCCCAATTAAGCACTAAATTCGTTTCTTCAGACCTTCTCAATACTAATGCCAAATTATGCAGACATAATTCAAAGCTATCTCCAAATACTGAAAAATCATCCATGAAAACCTCAAGAAAATCCTTCACCATATCATGAAATATGGCCATCATGCAGCGCTGGAATGTAGCAGGTGCATTGCATAGGCCAAAAGGCATTCTTCTAAAAGCAAAGGTCCCATAGGGCAGGTGAACGTAGTCTTTTCTTGGTCTTTCGGGGCTATAGCTATCTGATTGTACCCAGAGGATCTATCCAACAAACAGTAGAATTCATGACCAGCTAATCGATCTAACATTTGGTCAATGAAGGGTAAAGGGAAGTGGTCTTTCCTAGTGGCCTTGTTGAGTTTCCTATAATCCATACATACTCGCCAACCAGTGACAATGCTAGTGGGGATGAGCTCATTATTTTTATTCTCGATCACTGTCATCCCTCCTTTTTTAGGGACACATTGTATTGGGCTCACCCAGGCACTGTTAGAAATGGGATAGATAATCCCTGCATCTACCCACTTAATGATCTCCTTCTTGACAACATCCTTCATTACAGGGTTCAATCGACGCTGGTGCTCAATGGATGACCTATACCCTTCCTCTAATAGTATCTTATGTATACAGATAGAGGGACTAATACCCTTAAGATCAGAGATAGGCCAGCCTATAGCCTTCTGATGCTCTCTTAATACTTGTAGTAATTTTGCTTCCTGATGACTGGAGAGAGCAGTAGATACTATTACCGATCGTGTGGAGGATTCACCTAAGTAAGCATACCTAAGGTGTGAGGGTAAAGGTTTGAGTTCTAATGCTAGAGGATCACTCGTGGATGGAAAAATATTTGAAGCTGAAATAGATGAAGAGTCTAATGTCTCAAATTGGGCAATCTCCTCAAAAGGAGTGACCTCTAACAACTGTAAAGTCTCGTAGATCTCATCATCATCATCTTCATTGTACTCTTTAAGAACCACAGATTTCACTAAGGAGGCTTCTAAAGGGTTTAAAGGATGTGACTTGGAAAACTCCTCAGTGATATCCTTATCCACTAAATCCATCCTAAAACAATCATGAGAGTCATCAAGAAACCTCAGAGATTTGAACACATTAAATTTGACTTCCTGATCTTGAACTCTCATTGTTAACTCCCCCTTATGTACATCTATTAGAGTTCTACCAGTTGCGAGGAATGGTCTGCCTAATATGATTAGGACTTCCCTGTCTTCTTCCATGTCTAGCACGATAAAATCTGCAAGTATTATGAACTTGTCCACTTTCACTAAGACATCCACAATGACCCCTTTGGATATTTAATTGATTTATCAGCCAATTGGAGGGTCACTGTAGTGGGTTTGGCATCCCTTATTCCTAACTTCTGATAGATCGATAAAGGCATCAGATTTATACTAACTCCTAGATCGCACAGAGCTCTACCAAAGAATAAATTCCCAATGGTGGATGGTATGGTAAAGCTTCCCAGATCCTTGAGCTTGGGGGGTAACCTTCTCTGGATAATGGCACTACACTCCTCAATTAGAGCCACCGTTTCGTAATCTTCCAATCGTCTTTTCCTAGAGAGGATATCTTTCATAAACTTCACATAGCTTGGCATTTGCTCTAAGGCATCTGTAAATGGAATGTTAATGTGAAGTTTCGTAAAAACCTCAAAGAATTTTGCAAATTGTTGGTCCAGTTTTTGATTATGAAATCTCTACGGAAAAGGGACTGGTGGTCTAATATGAGGAGATGTAGTAGGAACTTTTGTAGCATCAGAGAGTAAAGATGGTTGTGACAAAGAAACAGATAAAGGTGAAGAAATGCTTGGCTTTGTTTCCTTCGCAGCTTGATCTTTTGATTCTTGCTCCATCTGAGCTGCTTCACTAGAACCTATGGGTTCTATAACTGAGGGCTGGTCAGGTCTGGACTTAACAAGGGTAGCTACTAACTCTCTGCCACTCCTAAGGGTGATAGCTTTTACATGTTCCTTCCTTTCCCTCTGTCTAACAGGATTAGCTTCTGTGTTACTAGGGAGGGTCCCTTGAGGACGTTGACTAAGAGCGTTTGCTATCTGTCCTACCTAAACCTCTAGGTTCTTAATTGAAGCTGCTTGATTTTGTAAAATGGTCGTGAACATTTCCTCAAGAGAGGGTTTCTTATCTGCTGCAGGTAAATGCTAGGGTTGAGGTGGTAGTGGTTGATGGAAATGGGATGGATGAGAATGATTCGGTGGATGATGTGGATATGGAGGTGGTGGGTGGTGAGGAAATTGATGCTGTGGTGGTACCTGAACCTGTGGAGCTTGAAAACCTGGGGGTCCTACTGGTCTAGAATTTGAAGCTTGCCCTTGGTTTTGGCTCCAAGAAAAGTTCGGATGGTTCCTCCACCCTGGATTATAGGTGTTCGAATAAGGGTTGTTCTGTTGCTTAGGGGCAACATACTAAACCGACACAAGGTTAAGTGGACACCTATCTACAGCGTGGGTACCACTGCACAGATCACAAGATAGAAACAGACTTTGGACAGAAAATACGGGGTTAGGATTGTTGGAGGGATTAGGTTGTGTACTGAGTAACTCCACCTTCTTTGTAAGATTGGCTATCTGAGAAGTCAAGGTGGACAGTGTGTCAAGCTCATATATACCTACTGATTTTTTAGCAGCTGCCTTTCCAAGGACCATTGGTAATTGTTAGCCGCCATCTTATCTAGCAGCTCATAAGCCTCTTCCTCTGTTTTACACATCAATGCTCCGCCCGAAGCAGCGTCCACTATAGTTCTATTTTGGCTTGTAAGCCCATTGTAGAAAGTTTGGACTTGTAGCCATAGAGGTAGGCCGTGGTGAGGACACTTCCTAAGAAGCTCCTTTATCGCTCCCATGCCTCGTAAAGAGATTCAGAGTCGTACTGGGCAAAGGAGGATATATCGCTACGGAGTCGAGCCATTTTAGAGGGTGGAAAGAATTTGGCTAGAAATTGGTGGGCTAACTCGTCCCATGTGGAGATTGATCCTGGGGGCAGGGAGGTCAACCAGTGTCTTGCCCTATACCTGAGTGAGAAAGGGAATATTCTAAGCCTTAGTGCATCGTCCGATAATCCATTATGCTTGAAGGTGTTGCATAAGTCTAAGAATTGCCCGAGATAAGCATGTGGGTCATCATGTGGAAGCCCAATGAACTGCAAAGAGATTTGGATCATTTGAAGGATGGACGGCTTAATTTCAAAATTATTGGCAGGGACTGCTGGTGGCCTAATGCCAGTATAGTATCCTCTAATCGTCGGCATCGCATAATCCCCAACGGTCCTGATTTCCCTATTTTCTGCCATTATGTTGCAGCGGAGCTATAGATTTCCTAGAGTCCTTTCGTATTCTCCTAAGAGTTCGTTCGATTTCAAGATCTAGAGGAAGGCAATCAAAGCTCTAGGCTCTACGCATGCAAACATCAACAAGTCCTTAGCAAAAATTTTTAAGTTTTTTTAATTTTTAATTTTTTTGATTTTTTGATTAATGATGAGAAAATTAACTAATCTAAATATTTACAAACTAAATATTTACAGGCTAGAATTACACCTAAGCATAATTTCACCGATATTAATTAACGACTAATTAAAACTTCCCTGGCAACGGTGCTAAAAACTTGACAAGCCCGAAGGGTATCTCTATCCACAAGTGCACGGGTCGTCTAAGTAATAAAGGGATTTGAGTCTCGAAATTATCGTCCCACAGAGAAGTTGTTAGCCTAATTAACTACCGATTACTTTTACCCTAAGTATATCCTAGCAAATTATGAAGCACTGATGGGTGGTCTACAAGGCTAATTAAAAATAATACTGGAAAGCAATAAAATAATAAGTAATAAAGAAAATAAAACCGAGTTAAAATTACTTACAAAGCTCCAAGTAATAAAAGCAAGAACCTACAAAAGAAAATTAAAACAGTTAAAATGAATTAACGCAACTAAAATAAAATGCAAATATAAACAATAAGAAATAAAACTAATTAAACTAGAATTAAACAAGCTAAGATGAAATATGCATGTAAATTAATCTAATTAATAACAAATTGCAATTTAAACTAACCTAAGATCTACTAAAATCCTAGAAAATTAATCATGAATTTAAATGTCTAAACTAATGGATTAAAATTTACTCCTAAATATATCTAAATGCTAAATTAACACTAACTAATGCATGAACATATTTTTGGAATTTTTATCTAAGACTAAAAATGCATAAAATGAGTTGTCTAAATTAATATTAAGTAAATTCCCTAATGCTAGATTAAAAATTATTTAACAACCTAATTAAATCTAAATTAAACTAATTAAACAAATTAACTATATCTACTTGCATATTAAAAATCATTAAGCCATCTTGAAATTAATCTAACCACTAATGCATGTAAAATGAATTAAGCTACTCAAATGAACTGCTAAACATGGCCTTATCAACTAAATAGCAAAGTGGTCCCGATTTGTCCTACTAAGCTCCAAGCAATAAAAGCAAGAACCTACAAAAGAAAATTAAAACAGTTAAAATGAATTAACGCAATTAAAATAAAATGCAAATATAAACAATAAGCAATAAAACTAATTAAACTAAAATTAAACAAGCTAAGATGAAATATGCATGTAAATTAATCTAATTAATAACAAATTGCAATTTAAACAACCTAAGATCTAATAAAATCCTAGAAAATTAATCATGAATTTAAATGTCTAAACTAATGGATTAAAATTTACTCCTAAATATATCTAAATGCTAAATTAACACTGACTAATGCATGAACATATTTTTGGAATTTTTATCTAAGACTAAAAATGCATAAATTGAGTTGTCTAAATTAATATTAAGTAATTTCCCTAATGCTAGATTAAAAATTATTTAACAACCTAATTAAATCTAAATTAAACAAATTAAACAAATTAACTATATCTACTTGCATATTAAAAATCATTAAGCCATCTTGAAATTAATCTAACCACTAATGCATGTAAAATGAATTAAGCTACTCAAATGAACTGCCAAACATGGCCTTATCAACTAAATAGCAAAGTGGTCCCGATTTGTCCTATTCACTTTCTTCTCCATTATGTTGCTCTGCCTCCAGGCGTACTACATACGGGTTGCTGGTACTGTCCTGTCCTGTTGCATTGGTCATCCGCTGCTTTGCTTCCTTCAGGCTCCAGACACTGCTGCTCATTCCTCGGATGCCTCTCTCGTGCTACTACTGCGCACAACTCTGCCATAGGGCAAACGCGTTCTCTACTGCTACTCTTTGTTGCACTGCCCTGCTTTCGTTCGTGCATAGCAACTGGACAGCAGCTGCTACGCATGTCCAGCAGTAGCTCGGCACTAGTATAAGCTCAAAACAAGAATAACATTCAGCAATAAATAGCAGAATAATAAGACAGAAATCATAATAGGAATGCTGGTAACAATGATGGACAGTAAAATGGACTTGAAGCAGGGATGAACAGAGAAGGAGCTATGTTATCGGACATCACACTAATGCTAAGCTATGCACATGGTAGCTCTAAAACACCATCTTCACCTTCTTCTAGCAATCAAATGAAATGAACAAAGTTAACTAAAAATTAATTGCATAACCGATTAAGACTAAGCTAAAGGCTGACAGTAACTAAACTTATATAAACATTATAGAGTGCGAACAAAAACTATCCTAATGTTGCAGCAACTGGAAATACATAATGTAACAGAACTGATCATGCAAAAGGGTGTGATTATCTTAATGCCGACTGAACCTTGCAAAATCAAAAGCTGAAAACTAAAATATTCCACAAAACAGAGAAGTAAACAAGCTACTGCAGTCTCGGGTTGCATTCATTTTCTGCTGCCAAAATGGTTCCACCGAGCTTTGATGTAGACAAAATGTTAGCATTCAATCCACATTAAAGCTTCAGAACGTCTAAGGCAGTGATCAAAGAGCTTTGTCACCCGAATGAACAACTTAACATTTAACCGAAAATTACTAAAATGGTGGATTGACAAATGAGAAAACAAAGCATAAATGATGCATTTGAAAAGGAAACCAAGACTTGAAATAGGAAGGAAACCAAGAAGATGGAAAAGAGAAGAAACCGAGAGCATATAGATGAAAAGAAACCGAGAGCATAAAACAAATGATTGAAATTCTATTGCAAATGAATTTAACAGCTTGTAATAAAGAACATGAATAGTTAAAACAATTTTGTAAAAGAAAAACTATGCGAAAATCTAAAGAAAACTTTAAAAACTATTCTATCCTAGCCTCTACCTTACCCTAGGCTACTCTAATTGATTTTTCAATAGCCATTATGTTCTATTTATACACAAACATAGCGGTACAATGGTAAATTTTCATCCTAGATGAGTTGGCATTATTTGGTCACTTGTCTTCAATTGATTCGCTGCAGATAGATATTTTCACATCACTTGTCGTTTGTCCAGTTGGCTTTGCAATGTGGCCCGACGTGTGCTTTCCAGAATATTCACTCGGTGTCTGTTGATCTTATCGGTTTAGAGTAAATAAAATATCGACACCTAGCATCAGGCGTGTCCAGACGACTGGTGACTCGGTCTGTAAAATTTGAAGTGGTCTAATCTCCTTTAGCTCGTTTTCAATCCAATATCGAATGAAACGACTGAGTTTCATCCGGATTTAATTTATCTGCACATTAAAGAAATTTAATTAAATACAGGGGATTATTAACGAAATAATATGGGGATTAAGTAAATAATTAGGAATTTAAGCACAAATAATTCTATAAAAAAATTGAATTATCATCTTCATAGATCACATCTTGGTATATTCAAAATCCGAGGAAGAGCATGAGAAACACCTCAAGATTGTATTACAGACTTTACGAGAGCATAAGCTATATGCTAAACTCAACAAGTGTGATTTTTGGTTGTCACATACTGATTTCTGGGATACATTGTGTCGAAGGATGGTGTATTAATGGATCAATCCAACTTTCAGGCTGTAGTTTAGTTGGAACAACATAGAACAGTCACCGAGACTAGCAATTTTCTAGGTTTAGCAGGATACTATCAGAGATTCGTAGAAGGATTTTCGAAGTTAGCTGTTTCGTTAACACGTCTCACTCGGAAGAGTGTAGCTTTTATGTGGATGAGGATTGCGAGAAGAGTTTTTAGAAGTTGAAGAGTCGATTGACTGCTACTCCGATTCTCACTATCCCTACTAGTTCAGGAGGATTTTTAGTATATACCGATGCTTTGCATCAGGGACTGGACTATATATTGATACAGGATGGGAAGGTAGTTGCTTATGAATCCAGACAATTGAAGGATCATGAGAAGAACTATCCGACCCACGATTTAGAGTTAATAGCAGTAGTGTTTGCGTTGAAGGTATGGCACCACCACTTGTATGGAGAGAAATTTCAAATATTTACCAACCACAAGAGCCTTAAGTATCTATTATCGCAGAAAGAATTGAACATGAGATAGAGAAGATGGCTAGAGCTTCTAAAGGACTATGATTGTGAGATACTTTATCATTCGGGTAAGGCTAATGTTGTAGCTGATACTTTGTGTAGAAAACGTCGAGGGATGGTATCGTATATGATGGCCAGGGAACATAAGTTGCTAGAGCAGTTTACTAGCCTCAGTTTGGGAGTTGTGCCTTTGACATGGATACGGACTGTGTGACTACTAGTCTACGCTTGGAGTTGGATCTGTTCGATAGAATCAGACGGGCTCAACAGACTGATCTGTATTGCATTGACATGAGTGGTTAGATATAGAAAGGCACAGTGACCGATTCTGAGTTGAGTTTTGATGGACTTCTGAGGTTCAGAGGTAGATTGTGTGTTCCCGAGGACCCAGAGCTCAGGAGATTAATATTGACAGAAGCTCATTCATCGAGGTACACGCTACATCCAAGGAGTAATAAGATGTACCAAAATCTTCGGAAGGTGTATTGGTGGTCAGGTATGAAGAGAGATGTGGTAGAATTCATGGCAAGATGTCTCGTATGTCAGCAAGTGAAGGTAGAGCATCAGAAACCTGCAGGGTTATTGCAACCTCTACCTATACCGACATGGAAATGGGAGCATATCACTATGGATTTCGTGATGGGTTTACCGAGGACCCGAAGGAATCACGATGCTATATGAGTGATTGTTAATAGACTGATAAAGTTAGCCCACTTTCTAGCTATGAGAGCTACTGATACTCTTAGTTCATTGGCCGAGTTGTATGTACGCGAGGTAATGAGGTTACATGGTATTCTAGTGAGCATTATTTCAGATAGGGATTCCCGCTTCACTTCCTACTTTTGGGAACATTTTTAGGAAGCCATGGGAACCCAGTTGAGTTTGAGCACCACTTTTCATTCTCAGATATATGGTCAGTCAGAGAGGACTATACAGACTTTGGAGGATATGCTGAGAGTGTGTGTGCTGGATTTTAGAGGCTCCTGGGATGATCATTTACCACTAGTCGAATTCGCCTACAACAACAATTATCATGCGAGTATTTGGGATGGCATCGTACGAGGCTTTGTATGGTTGTAGATGTCGTTCCCCTATAGGATGGGAAGAAGTGGGTGACAAGAAAATATTTACTCCTGATTTGGTTACACAAGACTCTGAGGATGTCTAGTTGATAGTTGAGAAATTGAGGGCAGCTCAGAGTAGACAAAAAAGCTATGCTGACAAGAGATGGAGACCGCTTTAGTTCGCGATTGGTGAATCAGTATTTCTAAAGATTTCTCATTCCAAGGGTATAGCAAGATTCGAAAAGAGAGGTAAGTTGAGTCCTCGCAACATTGGACCCTTTGAAATACTTGACAGAGTGGTAGATATGGCATACAGATTGGCTCTGCCATAAGATTTATCGGGAGTGCATAATGTCTTCTACATTTCAATGTTGAGGAAGTATCATCCAGATCCATGTCATGTGATTCACTATGAGCTGTCGGAGCTCAAAGATGATTTGACATATGTAGAGAAACTGATCTGGATACTAGATAGAAAAGACAAAGTCTTGAGGAATAAGACTATCGAGTTAGTGAAGATTCTCTGGCAATATCACACTTCAAAGGAAGGAAGCTATTTGGGAGCTGAGAGTCTGATGCGAGATAAATCTAATTATTTGTAGAGGAACTTACTTCTAATTTGGAGGACTAAATTCCTTAAGTTAGGGAGGATTATAAGACCCATAATGTAACATGTAATCCTTATGACTTTGTGATGTATAGATAAGTCACAAATGATGTAAATTATGAGAAATGGATGTATTACAGTTGTAAATGTTGATGAAATGTAAAATGAATGGTTAAGCAAATCAAATAACAATGTAATAATTATTTTAGGATGAAAAGTGTAGCAGAACTGCTTTTGGAAGGGAGAAGATCGATCTCCCAATATAGATCGATTTCCTTAAGGCTCGGGTTGCAACAGATTGATCTTATTGCAAGGCCAGATAGATCTCCTTAAGGTTCTAAGTTGTGCAGATCGATCTCATGCTTATGGGCAAATCGATCGCATTTGGCCTAAAAGGTCAGTTTCAAGGTGAAAAATGCAAGGCAGATCGATCTCATATGGTTAGCAGATCGATCTCATACAGACAATTCTATAAATACTGGAATCTGCAACCTCTGTTTCATGAGATTCACTAATCCATTCAAGAACCTAAGCCAAGCCTAACATTTCAACACTAGGAAACTTCAGTTTGCAACCAGTTTTGAGTAAGATATAGTGGAGCAAAGTTGTTCTTTGTGAAAAGGAGAACAACATACTTGGAAACAAGATATTGGAATCAAAGAGTTGAAGACCAAGAAGGATTTTTGCCATTTTTGGTAGAAAAAGGAAGAAATCGTAAGATTTAATGCACCAAGTTGATATATGTTAAACTAGGTGTATTGGTAAGCTTATTGGTATATGTATAAATTGTTGGAAAGAAAAGGATCATGAAAAATGAGCATGACCTAGCTATTGGCATGAAAGTGGGGAAATGATGAGGAAATGCTGTTAGCATGAATTTAATGGTATAATATGCATGTATGAAAGATTTTAAAGTAGTTTTGTGAAATGCATAAATTGGAAATAGGGAGAAATGAAGATAAATAGATGGAAAGTATGGTATAATACAATAATAGAAGAAAGTGATGAGTTTGATGTATTAAATTGAGATTGGCAAATGAAACAAGTATAATACTGTATACTAATGTAAATACGCATAACAACTTCGAAAATCACATTTGGAAGCTGATCGGACTGCGAGAGTGAGCAGCACCGAGGAAGAGAGGTCACTTGACGTGATATGAGGTATGGGAATTTCATGAGTAGGTAGAGGTAGCTACACGTATTTTGAATAGCATTTTGATTATTATATGCTATATGAATTTCCATAAATAGGCATGAGGTGTGATAGAAATCAATGAGGATAAGTGCGTTTTATCCAAAAATAGGGTGAAAATACCTTAGAAGCATGTTGTGATTGAAATTCATGAGTTGCATGATAGAAAGGCTAATATTTTCCTGTATATACGAAAACATGCACATTTTAGTGCAGATTTGATTTGAATTGGGTGAATTGTGATTTGAACAGCCATCTATCAGGTTTTGTGTGAAAACCATAAGTGCTGGAGAATACACTCACTATATTTTGAGATATGCATCACATAGTACTAGAGTATTTACTCGTGCTAAATTTAAATACGATTTATGCATGTTAGAGTACTGGGAGCATTGCTCGTACTCAGTTTTGTGATTGATGCGTCATAGAGTATTGGGAGTTATCCTCATACTCAATTTCACATGATAGAGTATTAGGAGCTATGCTCATACTCGTGTTTTTATATAACCTAGTGCTGGGAGCATTGCTCGCACTAGAGTTGTGATATTGTGATGTGGTCGTGCTGGGAGCCTGTGCTGACTGCGTGTCACACCAATTATATGCTCACACGTGCATTATTTTGTGATAAGGCCGAGGGCTATTGGAATAACCCATGGTTTGAGGACTATGACTCAGGGCGAGAATCCTTACTATGAGGTATATCCAAGGTAAGAGGACTAAGACTCATGGCGAACATCCCACCTCGAGATAAGGTCCATGGAGTACTATGTACCGTGTATGTCACATGGGGTAAGCTATACCGTGAGACTTGATGTACTTGGATAGGACTGGTAAGCAGTGGGGACGGGATGCAGTGGGATCTGGTGTGCTCCGAGATCAGGTCCTCAGATAGAGAGCTGACTATTGAGATTTAACCCACCTCCCGTTACAGCAATTGTGAGACCCCGCACACCGAGTACTGTGTAGCCTAGGATCACGAAAAATGAGTTATGATCATACACTCGGAACATGTAGTCGCCTATCTCTATTATATTTTCATGCAATGTGAATCAATATTTCTTGATTGAATTATCACATGGTTTTATGATATAACATGTGAATTTGTAAGTTGTGAAGGGATAACCCGAGGATGGGTGAGGCACAGATTTCCATGTTTTTAAACATGATGAATGCCGTAATGTTTTGATTTAATTGAGTGGCATGAGATTTATGAAATTGCATGAGAATGCAGTGTTATGCATAAAATGCTGAGGTTATTAAACCAGCATATTTCCAGTTTTACAACTGATGTTTTGTATCTATATATATATACTACATAAAGCTTTGAGAGAGATGCATGCTTTAGATATAGATAGGGTAAGGAAATGATTTCGAGGCATAAGCATGGTATTTTGTAGATAGTGTGGTTATCTACTTGCTTGCCTAATTTCCTTACTGAATTGTGAGCTCACCCCTTTATTATTTCACTCTTTTAAGAGCATCCACAGTAGGTGGACACGGCTAGAGATTTGTAGACTCTGATCCGCTGCCTATCCATCTTATGAGAGGTATACACACTTGACATTTTGTACTGAATAATTAAAAGCATAGCTATGTAAATTAATGTACAGTCGGGATGTATATGTCAAACATCGTATAGCCATGGGAAGTCAAAAATCATGCTATAGCTTACAAATATGAAAGTTCTAAAGATGCAATTCGAAACCATACTAAACTTGAAAACATAATTTAATAAACAAATTTCAGAAGTTTCATAGACAAATAGTTCATGCAAATATAAAAATAAATTTAGAGCATTCTTGAAATCATTCTTGTATTAGACAAAGGCCATAGGTTAATGGGAACTTTTATGGTTGAAGCTATACCATTCACAAACACAAGTTTCTGTTTAATATCAAACAAGTCAAAAATCATAAAATTAATAATTTAAAACATAGCATTTTAATATCCACTTGCACTACTCTCCCAAGCTACCTTGGTTACACCTCACACTCAAGCAATTTTCTACTAAAGCATCAATGGCCGAGAGCCCTAGATGCTTGATCACTTTCGGTTTCAGGGTCTTAAAACACTGATCCACCTTCGATTACTCAAGGCCGAGAGCTCCAAAACTTGCTTCCCCTTTGGTTCTTAATCATTCAACTTCACATAAACAAAAAGTCAAATTTATTAATGCTCCATAGGAACTAAATATTTCAACATTGATCAATACTAATTCTCACCTAAATTTCCAATAACTGAACCTTATTGACATTCCCATTTCGATTCACATTCAAAATCCTGTAAAATCTAGCATAAATGAACTTATATTAATCCTCAATTAATTTTCTGTCTTACTAAAATTTACAAGGTTAAAATCGAAACCTCACCTTGCCAAACCGGGAGATAGATCTCTACTTGTGTTTAGTTCTTCATTAGTAATGGTTTCACAAAATTTAGACAATATAATAAAACCAACATCATTCCTTACATTAGTTACAAAGTGCCGAAATCTCTTAACTTCACAACCATTTGTTTTCAATGTCCTCCTTTAATAATTAACATGGAAGAGAATTATTTAATCCTTATAAAAACTTTACTAACTTGTTAATTGAAACTACTCAACATCATTTCCAAAATCCGTACTAAAATGATTAGAACTGAGAGCCAATGACCTCTTTCCTCTTTATATTCAACTAAACTTCACCAAATTTTCACACCTTCTTGGATACAATATTTGCCTATGAGAAAATATGAATTTAGGAATAAAAAAAAAACACAGATTTTTATTACCCTAAACACACCCAAAATAGAAAGCTTCTCTCTTTCATCACCTTCGATTCATGCAAAAATCTTCAAGATGTTCACAATTCATGTTAGTTTAGTGTTATTCATTATTTTTCTTTAACCAAAACTATAAGAAATTTCCAGCCTTACCTTTATCCTATCTTAACCGAAGCATGTAGGATCTCCATTTTTTTCAATTCCCTCAAATAGAACCTTAAAATGCCAATACTTCTTCTATGTCTCCCCCTTTCAATTATCTCTTCAACTTCGTAAAATTTCTTAAAGCCTCTAGGTAAATCTCGAGAATTCTTCTTCACCCATTGTTAATTAGAAGACAAAACTCTATTTCCTTTCAGATTCTTTGTCGCATGAGTGAAATAGGAGAAGAAATGATAAAGACATTTTTTAGGTTTCAATTCCTAAACTTAATGGCATTTTTTAATGAGATTTTTTTCTTTTATTTACTGAAGCCATTAACGCTTCTTAATTTAATAATGTGTTTTTAATGCACCCAAGGCCAATAAGTTTCTCGGTTTAGGGTTTACTTTAACAATCTTCAAAACATAAATTTGCTTTCACCATTAATGCTTGTTGGCATTAATTCAAATATTCAACCACTATAAATAATAAATATGTTTTAACCACTTCATTAATTATAGTCTTCCATAAATACTTAGCATTAAAATTAAACTTTGACTTCACACATTGAATTTCACATTCCTTTATTTCTAAGGCACATTTTATTTCAGATTTAATTACTGGGATAGGAAAATTACCAACATGCCCTTGACCACGAAATTTGACCAAACTTCATATTTAGCTCTGTCTTAGTCTCGATCTATGTAATCAATGAAAACTTGAATTAATTAATTCAATTTAGGCTTGGTGATTAACAATTACATTAACACCAAATGGAGAAAATCAGAATTGTTACATCCTCCCTACCTTATGAAATTTGGTCTTTTAAATTTGATTACAGCTATGGAAAGAGATACGGGTGCTTCTCTCTCATCATATCCTTTAACTCCCAAGTGGCCTCATCCTTTTTGTGTTGTTGCCATTGCATCTTGACTATCGAAATAGTTTTGGAACTCAAAACTCTCTCCTATTTGTCAACAATCCTAACAGGCCTCTCCACATAAGCCATATCCTTTTGTATCAAACGTGTCATACTCAATCATTTGAGAAGGGTCAGGATGATACCTTTGGAGCATCAAAACATGAAACACATCATGCATATCGGCCATATGCGGAGGCAATACTAACAGATATGCAACATCGCTGACCCTCCCAGAATCTAGAAAGGTCCGATAAATCTTAGGTTCAGCTTGCCCTTTTTGGCAAACCTCATGATACCTTTCGACGGAGACACATTCAAAAAAAATCTCTAACCTCATACTCAAACTGTCTCCTACCGTGATCAACATAAGATTTCTATCTATCCCGGGTAGTCTTTAACTTATCACATATCAATCTGACACTTTCGAAAGCTTCCTTAACCAACTTAGAAGCATTTATCAGTTTGTCACCTACCTCTTCCCAACTAATCAGAGACCTACACTTCCTCTCATACAAAGCCTCGTAAGTAGCCATGCCAATACTTGTGTGATAACTATTGTTGTAGGTGAACTTAGCTAGCATTAGGTGGTTACCACAAGAGCCCATAAAATCAAGTATCCCTCAATATGTCTTCAAAAGTTTGGATAGTTCTGTAGGACTATCCGTCAATCTAAGGGTGACAAAATGTACTAAATCTCAAATGAGTTCCAATATCTTTTTTTAATTGCTCCAAAAAACGAGATGTGAAACGGGAATCTCTGTTAGACACATGCTCATCGAGGTACCATGCGATCTAACTATCTTACGAACAAACAAATTTGCTAGCGTGCTAACGGAATCAATAGCTTTGATGGCTAAGAAGTGAGCTAACTTCGTAAGTTGATCGACTATCACGCAAATTGCATCATGCTTCTTTAAGGTCCTTGGAAGTCCCATGATGAAGTCTATTGTGATATGCTCCCATTTCTAAGTCGATATAGGAAAAGGTTGGAGCAATGCTATAAGCTTTTGAAGTTTAACCTTTACCTATTGACATATCAGACATTTGTCAACAATATCAGTGATGTCTTTCTTCATTCCAACCCAATGATACAACCCATGCATATTCTAATACATCCCTGTGCTGCTTAGGTGAATGGTGCCTCTAGAGTTGTAAGCCTCCTCTAATATCAGTTTTTTTTTCAAATCCTTATAATCCGGAATACAGATTCGACCTCGAAACCTCAAAATACTATCACTGCCAACTATGTAATCTGAATGAGCACTACCACGCTTATATTCATGTGCAATCTTAGTAAATCTAGGATCCTCTCCTTATGCCCTTTTAATCCGATCAACAAATTTGGTTCAACCCTCATATTAGTAACTAAATGGCTTTTAATTAATTAATCTTGATCCACAGAAATTCTTAGCTCCATAAACTGCTCTAACAAATCCCACTGTCTAACCATGAAGTAAGAGACCATTGCTGAGCTTTTTCGACTCAGAGAATTCGCTATAACATTAGCTTTCCTAAGGTGGTAGAGAATCCCACAATCGTAATCCTTTAGTAACTCTATCCATTGACGTTAATGCATATTTAAATCCTAAGAGAATAGATATTTCAGACTCTTATGATAAGTGAAAATCTGAAATGTCTCTTTGTACATGAAATGTTGCCAGATCTTTAAAGCAAAATTACCGCAGCTAACACTAGGTCATGAGTCAGGTAGTTCTTCTCATGGTCTTTCAATTGTCTTGAATAAAACATAATGCAAACCATGGTGTGAAACATCACTATAGATAGTAAAACCCCCAGAACCATTAAAAATAGTGAGGATAGGTGTCGTGGTCAACCAGCGCTTAAGCTCTTGAAAGCTATTCTCATAAGCTTCACTCCAAACAAAATTCACTCATTTGCGAATGATACGGGTCAATGATGCAGCTAATTGAGAAAATCTCTTCACAAATCTCCTATAATAACTGACTAAACCCAGAAAGCTATGTATCTTTATCACTATCTTTGGTCTCTCCCACTTCAGAATGGCCCCCATCTTGAACGGATCAATAAACACCCTATCTTTAGATACGACATGCCTCAAGAAGGTAATATGATCAAGCAAGAAGTCATATTTACTGAACTTTGCATACAGTTATTTATCTCTGAGGGTTTGAACGACTGTACGTTTTTGGCTTTATAAATTTTTGGCTTTATACATTAACTCTTCTTGTCATGAATAGTTTCTAACACCAAATAGTTGAGCGATGATCCGGAGTTGGTTACCTCTTACCATAAACCATATCACTTAATATTTATATATAATAACACGTAAACACTTAAACTGCTTACATTGAACTTTATTAATTTCGTACGTGTCTAAAAATATTTACATCCCCCAAATTTACATTCCAAAAGTATTACTTTGTTGTACTTGTTTAAATACAAAACGATGTTAATGTGTATACCTCTCAGCAATGGGCAGCAGCGGACACTGGGAGTGCAAGTCTCTGCTCGCTCTCAACCACTATAGATGCTCTGTAGAGATAGAAAGTGAAAGGGTAAGCACAACTCGCTCAGTAAGGAAATAATACAAGCAGGCAGACGACTACACTATCTATGTGCTGATAATGACATGATATAAAATCATTTACATCTGGAGCATGAGGTAGAATAAAACCATGCCACATGAATATGTATAGAATATATAAAAACTCATAAAATTAGGCATGATAACACATGAAACATCATCAAGCAAAAGCATCTCATGCTCAACATAACAAAGCTCATCAGTTTCATCACAAATCATAGATTTCACCATAATTCATTTAAATCAAAGCTAATCCCACCCTTCGGGAATATCTTGTACAAAAATCACATTTCTTTTAAAACATAATCACGGGTGTCCCCCTCCTTCAGGTCTCCCGGGGTCTATCCACATAACATGATATCACGTGAGGCATGTAGGTTACATTACGGAGAAAAATTGGGAACAATGGCCATATATAAATCCATGTGATCCCAGGCTATGCGGATCCCGACGTGCGGGACATCACAACTGCACCGAGAGGTGAGGTAAACTCTACTCGTGCAATAACTCAACAACTAGTCATCAAGATTACACGATACAGCGTACTCCATGTGACATACACGGTACAATATACTCCATGGACCCACATGGTCTGGGGTGCCTACCATAGGTCTTAGCCCACATCATTGTCTGGGGTGCCTGCCATAGGGCTTAGCCCACATAACTATCTAGGGTGTCTGCCATAGGACTTAGCCCACATCATGGTTTGAGAGGGGCCTGCCATAGGTCTTAGCCGCCTTATACCATGCGAGTAACCATCTCATGTCTCAAAATACGCCTGCGATATATCATCTCACTGTGACACACAGTCTACAGGAGGCTTCAGCACGATTTATGCACGTCATGATCTCTAATATCTCGTCGAGTAAGGCATCAGTACGAGTTTCTATAAAGCCTATAAAATCCTCGTACAAGCAACGCTCTAGTATGACTTTCATTTATAGTAAATCAATATCAAATCACATACGAGCAAGGCTCCAGTACGGCTTTCATGCATGTTATCAGTAAAAACTAGTGCGAGTAGGGCTCTAACACTATCAGCATGAGTCAAAACATCGAAATCTAGTGCAAGCTAGGCTCCAACACTATTTGTACTTACATAAATATGATAAGTGGCTCCAGTTTAAAATAAAGTATTTTTGAAAATACAACTCAACACATAATTCGTGCTATTTCATGTAACCACAGAAAGTTGTAGCCAAGCTATCTTCATTTAATTCATATCAAAACGTTTTATCATGATGAAAACATCAAAATCATGAAAATCCATGCATTTTAGGATCCTTACTACCCTTTTTCATAAATATCTTTACCAAGGTAAAATCATCTTTTCTTTCCTTATTTTCGAAACCTTTCTCAAAATTCTTACTGTATTATGAGATAGCTTAGAGAAATTCAAGCCTTATAAATCCCTTCAAAATACATATAGTTATCTCTAGGCACTTACAAAATCCCCATACCTCGAATCACGTCGAGCATAGTACAAGTTCCACCACTGGAATCTCGTCCAGTCCAATTTATCCTTAATCCAGTCTCTGGAGCTACAAATATTCATCAATCACTTTAGTCAACACTGATAACTCGTTTTAGGACTTCATCATAATCAATATATCTCATTGGAGCTTATTGCATTAAGCTTGGCCCATGATTGCATTCAGCCATAGCATGGTGGCTGAACACCCATCATGCCACTCTTAAGCCAATTTGGCTAGCAAATAGAGAGCAAATGGAGATCGATCTACTCATGGGAAGTGATCGATCTGCTCTTTGGGAAAGGATTGATCCTTTCTAGATAGAACCAAACTGAGATCAATCTGCTTTAACAAGTGATCGATCTGCATGAATATGGGATTGATTTACCTTGAATAAGGGATCGATTTGGCCTTGATATGCAGGTTCTCAACTGTAAATTTTCCCTAAATTTCAAAGAACAACTTGCATTCAATTGCTTCACTATCCATTTTGCAGTCTATTCACACTTAGAGTATGAAAAGATCCATTATTTATAATTCACATATTATGTAACTTGGGTTTACATGATTGAATCATAAAAGGTATATAGAATTCACTGACTTTGTCTTATCAATTCGTGTTTGAGTCCTTATATTAGTCTGAAGGGTTTAAATTCCATTCATTTAATCGGTGGCCACTTCAGCCCTTATTTAGCCATTACATGTATTCATAAGTATTCATGCATTCTCTTTGCAATCTCATTCATATTTATATGCTCAAAATCACCACTCTTATGATTCCATTAACATATAATAAAGTCATACATACATGGGGTCTCACAAATCTCCCCCTCTAAAGAAATTTGGTCCTCTAAATTAGAACCAAACTAGTTTGAGAACAACTCTGGTTACTTCTCTTGCATCATACTCTTCAATTCCCATGTAGCTTCCTTCGGAGTGCGATATTGCCAAAGAAGTTTAACTAAGGGAATCTTCTTCAACCTCAGCACCTTCTCTTTCCTATCCAATAGCCGAACCGGCTTCTCAACATATGGCATGCTCTCATTGAGCTCCAATGGCTCATATCTTATCACATGCACCAGATCCAGGTGGTATTTCTATAACATAGAAATGTGAAAGATGTTAGGAACACCCGCTAGCTCAGGTGGCAATACTAGCCTGTATGCCTTATTTCCCACTCGATCAAGTATCTCAAATGGCCTGATATACCGGGGGCTTAACTTACCCTTCTTACTAAACCTCAGGATCCCTTTCGAGGGAGAAACTCTCAAGAATACAAACTCACCCACAGTAAACTTCAGTGGTCTCCATCTCCTGTCAGCATAACTCTTTTATCTGCTCTGAGTTGTCCGTAACCTTTTACAAATCAACTGGACGTCTTCAGAGGCATGTCTTACTAAGTCAGGAGCAAAAATTTATCTATCACCAATCTTTTCCCATCCAATAAGGGATAGGCATCTGCGTTCATACAATGCCTCATATGGTGTCATCCCGATACTCGCATGATAGCTGTTATTATAGAAAAACTCGACTAGTGGTAAATGATCCTCCCATGAGCCTCTAAAATCCAACCCATACGCTATCAACATATCCTCTAAGGTTTTTATAGTCCTCTCTAACTGACCATCTGTCTGAGGATGGAAAGCGGTGTTAAAACTCAATTGGGCCCCCATAACTTCTTGAAAGTGTCCCCAAAAGTGGGAAGTGAAACGGGCATCCCAATTTGAAACAATGCTCACTAGAACACCATGTAACTAAACTATCTCTTGAACATACAAGTTCGCCAATTGACTTAGAGTATTGGTAGCTCTCATAGCTAATAAATGGGCTAACTTCGTCAACCGATCCATAATTACCTAAATGGCATCATGACCTCTATGGGTCCTCGGTAAACCTGTCCCAAAATCCATTGTGACGTGCTCCCACTTCCATGTCGGTATCGATAAAAGCTTCAATGACCTTGCAGGCTTCTGATGCTCTACCTTTACCTGTTGATAGACAAGACATCTAGTGACATACTCAGCAATATCTCTCTTCATCCCAGACCACCAATAAACCTTTTGAAGATTCTGATACATCTTAGTACCCCCAGATGTATCACATACCTCGATGAGGGAGCCTCTGTCAAGATCAACCTCCGGATCATCGAGAACACATATCCTACCCCTGAACCCCAAGAATCCATCTGAGTTCAAATCAAAATTAATCTCTGCACCCCTCTGTATCTACCCGACAACATCAATGCACTTCTAATTAATCCACTGAGCCTGTGGGATGTGATCTACCACATTCGGTTCCAACCGCAAGCTAGCTACCATACAACCACTATTAGTATTAGGTGGGGTCACATCTAAACTGATGCTCGTGAACTCTTCCAACAGCTCATGTTCCCTGATCATTATGTACGATACCAACCCGAGTGCTTCATACTCAGTGCATCAGCTACTACATTCGTCTTACTCGAGTGGTATAGGATTTCATAATCATAATCCTTCAGGAGCTTAAGCCATCTTCTTTATCTCATATTCAGCTTATTCTGCAAGAACAAATACTGAAGCCTCTTGTGATTCGTAAATACCTGAAACTTCTCACCATAGAGATAGTGGCACCATATCTTCAACGCAAACACTACGATCGCCAACTCTAAATCGTGAGTCGGATAGTTCCTCTCATGATCCTTCAACTGTTTGGATCCACAGGCAACTACCTTCCCATCCTGCATAAGTACACAACCCAGTCCTTAGTGTGATGCATCCGTATACATAAAGAAACCTCCTGAGCTAGTAGGAGTGGTGAGAATCAGAGCAGTGGTCAATCAATGCTTAAGCTCCTGAAAACTCCTCTCACATGCCTCATCCCACACAAACTCAACATCCTTTCACGTGAGATGTGTCAATAGAGCAGCTAGTTTAGAGAAATGATAGGCCCTAAGGGTATTACCACAAGTGCACGGGTCGTACAAGTAATAATGGGATTTGAGTCCCGAGTTATCGTCCCACAGAGAAGTTGACTAGCCTAATTAAGTAAAAGTTAATCTTACCCTAAGTATATTCTAGCAAATTATAAGATTAAGGTGGGTGATCTACTAATCTAGAATTGAAAATACCGAAAGCAATAAATAATAAAACTATAAAATAAAGAAAATAAAACCGAGCAAAATTACTTACAGTGCTCAACGCAATTAAAATAAAAAACCTACAAAAGAAATTAAAACAGTCAAAACTAATTAACGCAATTAAAATAAAATGCAAATATGAAAATAACAAAGCAAGATAAATTAAACTAAAATTAACAACCCTAAAATGCAATTAAACTACTTAATCAAAATGCAATTTAAACTAACCTAGAGCTTAATGAAAATAAAATCCTAGGAAATTAAGGAAATAACTATAAAACTACATGTCTAAAATATTAACTCTAAACTAATCCTAACTAATTAAATTGAAATTAAACTAAACTAACATTTCAAGAAAAATGAATTAATTACTAAAGTGAAATGCCAAACAAGCCTTAATAATTTTAAATCTTTCCCTCCCTTTACTATTCATTTATCATTTTTGCATTTCCATTTCCAGGTCACGGCTCTGTCCAGTGCATGAGCTGTGTCCAGCTGTTCTTTGTTGCTCCATGCTTGATCTGCTGCTGTTGGTTCTGACCAGACACTACTCCAACTTGCTCCAGGCTGCTCGAGGTTAGCCATCTAACTACACTGGTCCTCTAGCTGATCTCATTCTGCTCCAGGTTGTTGTCCGTGTCGATAGCTTATGCTTTGAATTAATGCAGCTGTTTCGGTTCCAACTACCTCATTCTGCTTCTCGGTTTTAGGCCTGCTATCTTCATCAAGTGCTGTCCAGGCGAGGGTTGCTACTGCTGTTGCTTCATATCCTGCAAACTTCTGCTCCAGATCAGTGCACGCCTTCGCCTGCTTTTGCTCCAGGTTCAGCTGCTGCTGGTTGTGCAACTGCTCCTCTTGACACTAGTTCAGCTGCTGTTCCTCGGTGTCTTGCTACTGCTATGTACCAGCTTCAGTTCGTGGGGTCAAGGGCTATAGCAGAACTGAATTGGTTAAACGAAACAGTACATAGATGACAAAAAAGTGAAAGTGAACAGGAAAAGAAACTCAAAACAGAGCATAGCAGAGTGCATTGTAGTTCCCGATCAATGCCATGGTGTGCTCAGTCCCTGCTCTGTAATGCATGGGGACGTTAAGTAACAATGAGCAAGCTGTAAATAGCTAACTAACTAAAGGAAAAAGAACAGGAAATGCAGTGATACATAAACACAAAACCGAGAAGGGAGAATGCAGTAAATAGAACCGGAAGCAAGCATGAATATGAAAAAAATAATGGCTTCTGTGTACTGCACAAAACGTCAAATGACACAAGGGAAATCAACAACAATCCATTACTAGATGAAAGTAAAAAAAAAAAAAAAACTAAAAGAACTAAATGAAGATTGACACTGAAAAATAATTAACCAAACTAATAATACTGAATGCACATGAATCGGGAACCATCACCCTCGGTTTTCATCAATTTCTTTTCCAACATGATTCCACATTGCTCTTGATGTGGAATAATGTTCAACATCCATCCACATCAAGGCACCAGAACCGAAATGGAGAAGAATGAATGAAAAAAAGAGAAATAAAAAACTGTCACCCGATTTCTCAAGAGGATAGTAAACCGAGAATGAGAAAAATATCATTTAACCAAATGTAAAGTTTTTACCAAACAAGAGAAGGAAAATGTTTAAACTAATGGAAAACTATTCGGAAGGCAACTTAGAAATTAACCTAAAAAGCTATTCTACCCTAAAAATTACATTACACTACTCTTACTCCTAAAATTACATCCTTTCTTCAATTGTCATCCTTTCCTATTTATAAACACACTAGGGGTAAAATGGTAATTTCCACATCCTTGATGAGTTGGCTTTTTTTGGCCACTTGTCTTCACACCATTGGCTCCTTGAAAAGATATTTCCATATCATCAGTCTTCTTGTCCAATTGGATGTGCTAGGTGGCATGACTCGTGTTGTCCGCGTGGCTCAATCTCGATTTTAGCCCAATTTTGGTCCATTTTCTACCGAAATATTTAAAACTCATCCGGATTTAATTTATCTGCAATCATGAGAATTTTAATTAAATAAAGGGGATAATTAACAAAATAAATTGGGGATTTAAATAATTAATTAGAAAATTAAAAACAAATAATTCTAAAAATATAGAATTATCACACCCCCAAACTTGAGCTTTTGCTTGTCCTCAAGCAAAACAAAATGATTGTAGGGATGACATGTACAAAACACAATAATTTTCCTAATATCATCCTCAAAGAAAAAGTGCAGACTATGAAATCGAAGACTCACAATTACAAGTCCAGCACTTAGAATTATTCAATCATAAGTCCTAACCCAAATTGAACTCCTCGTGAGTGTGTGAATGTCAGGACCTCATTCTCAATCCATGACTTTAACCAAAAAACACTACAAATTTTTTGCATTTTTAACTTACCTTTCCTCTCTTCAATGGTTGAGCTGTGATTCGATGTCAAAGTCGTCACTTACCACATCATCCAATATCATACATACATGTCAATATACTATTACTGACAGTACTTGCTTTTATCATACATGTAAGATTATATAAAATCTAATACAAATACATTCCCCATAATATATATCGTATACATCACTGTGCTGTTTCTATGTATAGATACACAACTGTACAAAATATGTATACCGGACGATCGATAGGAACTAGTTGTTGACTCAGGAATACTATCCCTCGATAGCACTCGCTCTACTGACGCTCTGTAGAGAGATGTAAAGAAAGGGGGGTAACATACAACACGCTCAGTAAAGAAATCAGGCAAGCAAGTAGATATCAACACTATCTACTCAAAATAATGCTATGCCTTGAAAACATTATTTCCTTAACTCACTTTAAAAGCTTGCCTTGAAATATAATATATATACTTGTACAGATTAAATCCCATGTACAGAAATCATGCTTTCTTTCTCAAATGTAGGCATGTAGTGCAAAACAATGCATCGTATTATAAATCATGCCTTTATGTAAATCATGCCATGTATATTTAAATCACAATAAATATGGCATTAAATAATTCACAACACAAAAATCGGAGTCGACCCATCCCTCAGGTCTGTCCTCAATTTAAATCAGTCAATCAATAAATATGATATATCATGTGAGACTCTGTGGTTAAATGCAAATAGTATCCTGGACTATGATCATATCCGATATGTGATCCCAACCAACACAGATCTCGGTGTGCGGGGCATCACTGCTGCAATGGGAGGTTGGTCAGTCCACTACAGTCGTCAGCTAAACAACACACGGTACAGCGTACTCCTCGTGCCCACAGGCACGGTACAAAGTACACCCGTGGACCCTACATCACAGCCAGGGTGCCTACCATAGGACTTATCCCTCGCAACCATGGAATATCATACCACATCTCTAATACCCTCATGCCAGCCATCCTCTCACGATGTGACACTCAGTCACACAAGAATGCGGCATGGGTTGGTAACATGTAAATAATATCACATACAGTGCACGTCCTTGAGTGCGACACACAGTCGACACAATGCTCGAACACTATTTCACATCACAAACTCAACTATAGTGCGAGTAAACCTCCAGCAACTAGGTCAATGCATAGTTCATGTACTAAATCAAGTACGAGCAATAGCTCCAGCACTATGTCATGTATAAACCATGAAAAATCGAATACGAGCAATGCTCCAACACTCTGTCATGTATCTCATGTAAAACTCGAGTACGAGCTAATCGCTCCAGCACTCTGTCATGCATATATCATATAAAACCGTGTACGAGTAAAACTCCAGTACTCTATCATGCATGTCATGGAAATCTAGCGCGTATCAAAATCCAACACTAATGTACGTGGAAAACATATGAAATCCAGTGTGAGCTCTG
Organism: Firmiana major; assembly: GCA_033439115.1. Lineage (NCBI taxonomy): Eukaryota > Viridiplantae > Streptophyta > Magnoliopsida > Malvales > Malvaceae > Firmiana > Firmiana major. Next base: position 18,364,636 of record CM065913.1, on the reverse strand, counting down.
CTCTAGCACGGTTCATTCTCACATAATATGATATATGGCTATTTAAAAATTGATTGTTTACAAAATATTAAAATCAGCACTATAAAGTGTGCTTAAGTCACATCAACCTTAAAATCATTAGCCCATCTATTTATTTTCATGCTACACAGCAGTTAAACACTCACAATAATAGTTTCCATGCTTTTTGTAACTTTTCACAAAAGTTGACTTTTTTACTAACTAGGGGTAAAATCATAATTTACCACTATCGGGTCGCAGTAATTATTATTCACTTTCTCTGACCCTCAGAGTTTTTAAGTGAATGTAAAAGCAGATGAAAATATGTGCAAGTATCTCTAACTACTCACGAAAGTCCCTTACCTCGGATCACGTCAAGTGACCTCACTTCCTCGGTGCTACTAACTCTCGCAGTCCGATCAGCTCTCAATGTAAACTCCGGAGATGTAAATAACCATTCCTCAGGTTAATTAAAATTTTTCTACTGTATTACACATTAATACAGTTTATTTTCCCTTACTGGGCTTAAAAAATCCTTAATGGGCCTAACTAGGCCTTGAGCCCATTTTCATTTTACTATTTATTTTTGTTGGGCCAATTGGGATTGTGAGACCCACCAACTCTTATTGGGCTTGTCCTAGGCCCATTACACCATATTGGGCCTAAAATATTTAAGCTTGGCCCATTGGGCCTCTCGGCCACAAGCTGTGGCCGAGAGCTATCCATGCCTCGGTTTTACCATGTCATGCCATCCATGCCTATTATGTAGCCAATTTCACTTAGGCATTTTCACAAACACTTGGTGGGCAACATTACCAACCATCATATGGTTCATTTAGGCATTTTATCAAACACCTTGATTGCCAACTAATTACATGTATTAATTAATCAAATTGATTAATTCTAATTACACCATAATCATTAACACATATATATTAATCCATTTAGGCCTAAAAATCATATTGACATAAATCAATATCCCATTACTCACTCTCGGCCTAACCCACTTCATGGTGATTTAATATGTTTCAATGCTTAAAACATATATCAACATACTTAAAATCATTCATACATTAACATATATGAAATTGGAAATTAGAAAATATACCAATTGTTGTGTTCACCCTTTGGCTGAAACTTTGGAGGCTCTCGGTTTGCACTCTATAGCTCCTTGATAACCAATTCCAACCTATGTCACTCTCCTTTCAATTTGGAACAACTTCCATGAAGGATGCAAGTTCCAATTACGCCTAATTCCTAGTGATTTCTAGTGAGAGAAAGCTTGGAAAATATGCTTCAATGGTTTCTTCTTCTAGCCGAATTTGGTGTGATGAAGATGACAATGGTGTGGCTGAATTTATAAGCCACATACTTAGCCATTAAGCTTTACTTTTCAGCCATTATACTTGATTTTCCAAACCTTAGCCATCAGTCACCTTATGAGTCACCTTATGAGTCATAGTTAACTTTAACTATGGTTAGATATTTATCTCATGGGCTTTCCCATTTGGGCTTCTCGGTTTGGGCTTTCTTAATGGGCTTTCAGGCTGAAATTTTTACTATACCTCGGGCCTTTAATTGTCTCAAAATTTGGCCAATCAATTGGTCCAACAATTCGGTCTAAAGGACCTAAGAATTTCGATATACGCTTAATATACCTTAATGGGCTTTAAAATTTTCACCTTAGGCCCATTACGTTTTCAACCATTAAATTTATTTTGGAATCCTTCGGAATAAATTTTCCTTACTTCTAGGGATGATTATCTTGTATTCTGGCCAAGAATATCTTTCCCCAAATTTTCCTCCACACTTAGGTTAATTTTTAACCATGATTAGTCAACTATGGTAAAAGTCCACTTTCTTAACTATTGTTGACTTTTTTCTTAACCATTGACTATGTTGACTTTTTCTTAAAATTTTGAAAGTGTCATATCTTATGTCTTACACTCTCGTCTTTATGTTTCAACCATTCCCGGTGGATAATTTTACCCAAAACACCTTATCTCGCCAAAAAGGTCCATTTTACCCTTTTTAGCTTTTACTCTCGTTTTCTATGTTCGGGACTAAATCAAGCTGACTGGCCTTCTTGAGCTCTCTATGCTCTCTTATTTTAACTTCTTATTTTCAGTCAGAATGATTTAGATTTACTCCATTTAGTCTGTGACACTTATAGTTCACATTAGGCTCTTTATGTAGCTTTTGTGTGTTAAATCATTTCACTAACACTTTATGTCTAGTAAATACTCTTCTTATGATTCAGCTATAATTACATAGTGTTCATACACATAGGAATCATAAGGAATAAGCTACAAAAATATGGGTCTGACAATCCTCCCCACTCAGAAAATTTGGTCCTCCAAATTAGAACCAAGTCGGCCATCAAATAGGTGAGGGTACTTCTCTCGCATCAGACTCTCTAGCTCCCAAGTAGCTTCCTCTGAAGTATGATGCTGCCAGAGAATCTTCACTAACCCGATGGTCTTCGATCTCAATACCTTCTCCTTCCTATCCAATATCCGAATCGGTCTCTCAACATATGACAAATCCTCTCGGAGCTCCAAAGGCTCGTAACTAATCACATGTGACGGATCCGGGTGATACTTCCGAAGCATCGATATGTGGAAGACGTTATGGACACCTGATAAGTCCGATGGCAATGCCAACTTATACGCCTTATCTCCCACTCGATTAAGTATATCGAAGGGTCCAATATAACGAGGATTTAGTTTCCCTCTCTGCCCAAATCTCGCTATACCCTTGGAAGGAGAAACTCTCAAAAACACGGATTCACCAACAGCAAACTCTAGTGGCCTACGTCTCTTGTCAGCGTAACTCTTCTGTCTGCTCTGAGCTGTCCTCATTCTCTCTACAATCAAATGGACGTCCTCATATGCCTGTGTAACCATGTTGGAGCGAAAATCTTACGGTCACCCACTTCTTCCCATCCAATAGGGGAACGACATCTACGGCCAGACAAAGCCTCATACGGTGCCATCCTGATACTCAAATGATAATTGTTGTTGTAGGCGAACTCGGCTAGTGGCAGGTGGTCATCCCAGGAGCCTCGATAATCTAGCACACATGCTCTGAACATATCCTCCAGAGTCTGTATAGTCGTCTCTGACTGACCATCTGTCTGAGGATGGAAAGCGGTGCTTAAACTCAACTGGGTTCCCATGGCTTCCTGAAAATGTCCCCAAAAGTGGGAAGTGAAGCGGGAATCCCTATCAGAGACTATGCTCACTGGTACACCGTGTAACCTCACTACCTCGCGTACATACAGTTCTGCCAGTGAACTCAGAGTATCGGTCGCTCTCATAGCTAGGAAGTGGGCTGACTTCGTCAGTCTGTCAATGATCACCCATATAGCATCGTGATTCCTGCGGGTTCTCGGTAAACCCATCACGAAATCCATGGTGATATGCTCCCATTTCTATGTTGGTATTGGTAGAGGCTGCAATAACCCTGCAGGTTTCTGATGCTCTACCTTCACCTGCTGACATACGAGACACTTTGCCATAAAGTCTGCTACATCTCTCTTCATACCCGACCACCAATATATCTTTCGGAGGTTCTGATACATCTTGTTACTCCCTAGAAGTAACGTATACCTCGATGAATGAGCTTCCGCCAATATCAATCTCTTGAGTCCTGGATCCTCGAGAATACACAATCTGCCTCTGAACCTCAGTAGTCCATCAGAACTTAACTCAAAGTCAGTCACGGTGCCCTTCTGCATCTGACTATTCACATCCATACAAAATGGATCAGTCTGCTGAGCCACTCTGATCCTATCCAACAGGTCCGGCTCCAAGCGTAGACTAGCTATCACATAGCCTGTATCCATGTCAGAAGGCACGACTCCTAAACTGAGGCTAGCAAACTGCTCTAGCAAATCATGATCCCTAACCATCATGTACGATACCATCCCTAGGCTCTTCCTACTCAAGGCATCGACTACAACGTTAGCCTTACCTGGATGATAAAGTATCTCATAATCGTAATCCTTCAGAAGCTCTAGCCATCTTCTTTGTCGCATGTTCAGCTCCTTCTGTGAGAACAGATACTCGAGGCTCTTGTGGTCGGTAAATATCTGGAACTTCTCACCATACAAGTAGTGGCGCCATACCTTCAACGCAAACACTACTGCTGCTAGCTCCAAATCGTGGGTCGGATAGTTTTTCTCATGATCCTTCAGCTGTCTAGATCCATAAGCAACTACCTTCCCATCATTCTTCCTCACAAACAGAACCGGTGCTTCCCAAGTTGAAACACTCGGTCGAACGAAACCCCTATCCAACAGCTCCTATAACTGTCTCTTGAGCTCCTCCAGCTCAACTAAGGCCATGCGATATGGTGGTCTCGAAATAGGCTCCATACCAAGCACCAAATCTATACAAAACTCCATCTCTCTGTCTGGTGGTAATCCTAACAATTCATCTGAAAAAACATCTGGGTACTCACTGACCACAGTAATATCTGACAACTCTGGATGTGCCTTATCCATATCTACCATGTACGAATTGAAACCTTGATATGTTGAAGGTTTTCTAAATCAGTAATCATGCAATAATCATAACTACTCCTTTCATTTATTCTATTTTAAACTTTACAACATATCTAGTAGGATTAGGAAACATAACTGTCTTATCATAACAATCTAAAACAGCATGGTTTACAGATAGCCAATCTATTCCTAATATTATATCAAAGTCACTTATACTTAGTAATATTAGATTGGCTGTCATCTCCTTATCCCCTACTCTCAACTTGCAGTCATTAAACACATATTCTACAACTTGACTACTATTCATAAGTGTACTAATCAACATCATCATACATAAAGGTGTACGCTCTACATGTCTTGCTAATTTACATGCAAATGAGTGCGATATAAAAGAATGCGTGGCACCAGGATCAATTAAAACATATGCTTCAATATCATAAATCAGGATGTTACCTCGAATCACATCCGATGAAGTATCAGCTGTCCCCTGGTCCAAAGCATGTACTCGCCCTTGACCCATCACTTGTTTCCCCTTCTCCTCTACTGTCGCTCTACCTCTCTGAGCAGACGTACCAGCTGGAGTTCTATCAGGCTCCCTGCCCCTCAGTGGTGCAGTAACAAATGTCTCCTGGCATTCTTTAGCCATATGCCTCTGTTTCCCACATCGAAAACATAGTATAGTACTCCGTGGACACGGTCTATCTCCATGTTGTTTACAGCATCTTTTGCACTGATCGGCAGCAGGCCTTTGTCCTCCCATGACAATGCCCTTTACTGGGGTTACAGTCGGATAAGCAGGAGGTCTAGCATATCTCTCTCGTGCCTCCTCTATCTGTGATCTCTTATCGAAGAGTCTCTTCCCTCCTCGATAACTGAAATCTCTAGCCGACCTCTTCTTCTGTATATCCTGGCTATGGCTAAACTTCCCGAACTTGGAAGCATTCCTCTCATAATCTTGCTCACACAGTTGCGCCCTGCGCACTGCTTCCTCATAGGTCACTATGTCTAATGGGACCAACCTGAACTGTAGCACCGGCCTCAACCCGTCGATAAACATGCGAACCTTCCTGGTCTCACTGTATATGGTATCGGGGTCATATCTTTCTAGGGATAGGAATCGAGTCTCATACTCGTCCACAGATAAGCTCCCCTCGTTTAGTCCTAAAAGCTCTGCTTGTAATTTTCTCTGTGCGGTGTCGGGAACAAACTACCTCCTAAAGGTATCCCGAAATATATCCCAACTAATGTCTGTGTGTCGGGAACTCAATATAGGTCGAGTGGACTTCTACTAATGCTCTGCATCCCCCCTCAGTAGGAACGCAACAAACATGACCATCTCCGAGGTTGTACATTTGAAGAATCCATAGAACTTCTCTAGCTCTGCTAACCACTCCTCAGCAGCTACAGGGTCCTTGACCCCACTAAAGGATGGAGGTCTAAACTTCTATAATTCTCTTAACCGATGCAGATCACATCCATACCCTAATCTAATACCACCCAAAACCGATGAGGGTGTAGGAGTATCTACAGTCCTCTGTGCATCAGCTGTCTGCGTAGGTGTATCAGGGGCAACTGCCTCTCCTGTCACAGCTCCGACCTCCTGTCTCTACCTACCTGGCATTGTCTATGCCAGTATATCTACAATAGTCTTGAGACTACGCTCTAATCTCGTGAAGCGCGTCTCTGCACAGTCGGGTGCCTCCGTAGCACCTGAAGTCTCATGCGTAGGTAATGGTTCAGCAGCAGCTCGTCCCTCGGGTCTATCTCCCCGGCCTCGAGCCCTACCACTCGTAACTCTACCACTACACGTATTTTCCATATAGGCAAGGTTCCTGCATTCATAATAATGAATTACTCCGTCTCCTATCTAGTATACACAGTTATATCTAAACACAGCACAGTACTATAGGGATGTACACTTTCCTATTTTCCAACACCGACTCACATCAGACCAACCTCTGCTCTGATACCATTCTGTCAGGACCCCATTCTCAATCCATGACTTTAACCAAAAATCACTATAAATTTTTCGTATTTTTAACTTACCTTTCCTCTCTTCAATGGTTGGGCTGTGATTCGATGTCAGAGTGCTTGCTTACCACATCATCCAATATCATACATACATGTCAATATACTATTATTGACTGTACTTGCTTTATCATACATGTAAGATTATATAAAATCTAATACAAATACATTCCCCATAATATATATCGTATACATCACTGTGCTGTTTCTATGTTTAGATACACAACTGTACAAAATATGTGTACCTGACGATCAATAGGAACTAGCTGTGGACTCAAGAATACTATCCCTCGATAGCTCTCGCTTTACTGACGCTCTGTAGAGAGATGTAAAGAAAGGGGGTGAGTATACAACGCGCTCAGTAAGGAAATCAGGCAAGCAAGTAGATATCAACACTATCTACTCAAAATAATGCTATGCCTTGAAAACATTATTTCCTTAACTCACTTTAAAAGCATGCCTTGAAATATAATATATATACTTGTACAGATTAAATCCCATGTACAGAAATCATGCTTTCTTTCTCAAATGTAGGCATGTAGTGCAAAACAATGCATCGTATTATAAATCATTTCTTTATGTAAATCATGCCATGTATATTTAAATCAAAATAAATATGGCATTAAATAATTCACAACACAAAAATCGGAGTCCGACCCATCCCTCAGGTCTGTCCGCAATTTAAATCAGTCAATCAATAAATATGATATATCATGTGAGACTCTATGGTTAAATGCAAATAGTATCCTGGACTATGATCATATCTGATATTTAATCCCAAGCAACACAGATCTCAGTGTGCGGGGCATCACTGCTGCAACGGGAGGATGGTCAGTCCACCACAGCCGTCAGCTAAACAACACACGGTACAGCATACTCCTCGTGCCCCCAGGCACGATACAAAGTACACCCGTGGACCTTACATCACAGCCAGGGTGCCTGCCATAGGACTTAGCCCTCGCAACCATGGAATATCATACCACATCTCTAATACCCTCATACCGGCCATCCTCTCACGATGTGACACTCAGTCACACAAGAATGCGGCATGGGTTGGTAACATGTAAATAATATCACATATAGTGCACGTCCTTGAGTGCGACACACAGTCGACACTACGTTCGAACACTGTTTCCCATCACAAACTCAACTATAGTGCGAGTAAACCTCTAGCAACTAGGTCAATGCATAGTTCATGTATTAAATCAAGTACGAGCAATAGCTCCAATACTATGTCATGTATAAACCATGAAGAATCGAGTACGAGCAACGCTCCAGCACTCTGTCATGTATCTCATGTAAAACTTGAGTACGAGCTAATCGCTCCAGCACTCTGTCATGCATATATCATATAAAACTGTGTACGAGTAAAACTCCAGTACTTTATCATGCATGTCATGGAAATCTAGTGCGTATCAAAATCCAGCACTAATGTATGTGGAAAACATATGAAATCCAGTGCGAGCTATGCTCTAGCACGGTTCATTCTCACATAATATGATAGATGGCTATTTAAAAATGGATTGTTTACAAAATATTAAAATCAGCACTATAAAGTCGCATCAACCTTAAAATCATTAGCACATCTATTTATTTTCATGCTAAACAGCAGTTAAACACTCACAATAATAGTTTCCATCCTTTTTGTAACTTTTCACAAAAGTTGACTTTTTGACTAACTAGGGGCAAAATCGTAATTTACTACTATCGGGTCGCAATAATTATTATTCACTTTCTCTGACCCTCAGAGTTTTTAAGTGAATATAAAAGCACACGAAAATACGTGCAGGTATCTCTAACTACTCACGAAAGTCCCTTACCTCGGATCACGTCAAGTGACCTCACTTCCTCGGTGCTGCTAACTCTCGCAGTCCGATCAGCTCCCAATGTAAACTCCAGAGCTATAAATAACCATTCCTCAGGTTAATTAAAATTTTCCTACTGTATTACACATTAATACAGTTTATTTTCCCTTAATGGGCTTTAAAAATCCTTAATGGGCCTAACTAGGCCTTACCATTTTCATTTTACTATTTATTTTTGTTGGGCCTATTGGGCTTGTGGGGCCCACCAACTCTTATTGGGCTTGTCCTAGGCCCATTACACCTTATTGGGCCTAAAATATTTGGGCTTGGCCCATTGGGCCTCTCGGCCACATGCCATGGCCGAGAGCTATCCATGCCTCGGTTTTACCATGTCATGCCATCCATGCCTATTATCTAGCCAATTTCACTTAGGCATTTTCACAAACACTTGGTAGGCAACATTACCAACCATCATATAGTTCATTTAGGCATTTTATCAAACACCTTGATTGCCAACTAATTACATGTATTAATTAATCAAATTGATTAATTCTAATTACACCATAATCATTAACACATGTATATTAATCCATTTATGCCTAAAAATCATATTGACATAAATCAATATCCCATTACTCACTCTCGGCCTAACCCACTTCATGGTGATTTAATATGTTTCAATGCTTAAAACATATATCAACATACTTAAAATCATTCATAGATTAACATATATGAAATTGGAAATTAGAAAATATACCAATTGTTGTGTTCACCCTTTGGCCGAAACTTTGGAGGCTCTCGGTTTGCACTCTATGGCTCCTTGATAACCAATTCCAACCTATGTCACTCTCCTTTCAGTTTGGAACAACTTCCATCAAGGATGCAAGTTCCAATTACGCCTAATTCCTAGTGATTTCTAGTGAGAGAAAGCTTGGAAAATATGTTTCAATGGTTTCTTCTTCTAGCCGAATTTGGTGTGATGAAGATGACAATGGTGTGGCTGAATTTATAAGCCACATACTTAGCCATTAAGCTTTACTTTTCAGCCATTATACTTGATTTTCCAAACCTTAGCCATGAGTCACCTTATGAGTCACCTTATGAGTCATAGTTAACTTTAACTATGGTTAGATATTTATCTCATGGGCTTTTCCATTTGGGCTTCTCGGTTTGGGCTTTCTTAATGGGCTTTCCGGCTGAAATTTTTACTATACTTCGGGCCTTTAATTGTCTTAAAATTTGGCCAATCAATTGGTCTAACAATTCGGCCTAAAGGACCTAAGAATTTCGATATACGCTTAGTATACCTTAATGGGCTTTAAAATTTTCACCTTAGGCCCATTACATTTTCAACCATTAAATTTATTTCGAAATCCTTTCGAATAAATTTTCCTTACTTCTGGGGATGATTATCTTGTATTCTGGCCAAGAATATTTTTTCCCAAATTTTCCTCCACACTTAGGTTAATTTTTAACCATGATTAGTCAACTATGGTAAAAGTCCACTTTCTTAAGTATAGTTGACTTTTTTCTTAACCATTAACTATGTTGACTTTTACTTAAAATTCTGAAAGTGTCATATCTTATGTCTTACACTCTCGTCTTTATGTTTCAACCATTCTCGGTGGATAATTTTACCCGAAACACCTTATCTCGACAAAAAGGTCCATTTTACCCTTTTTAGCTTTTACTCTCTTTTTTTATGTTCGGGACTAAATCAAGTTGACTGGCCTTCTTGAGCTCTCTATGCTCTCTTATTTTAACTTCTTATTTTTAGTCAGAATGATTTAGATTTACTCGATTTAGTCTGTGACACTTATAGTTCACATTAGGCTCTTTATGTAGCTTTTGCGTGTTAAATCATTTCACCAACACTTTATGTCTAGTAAATACTCTTCTTATGATTCACCTATAATTACATAGTGTTCATACACATAGGAATCATAAGGAATAAGCTACAAAAATATGGGTCTGACAATCCTCCCCACTCAAAAAATTTGGTCCTCCAAATTAGAACCAAGTCGGTCATCAAATAGGCGAGGGTACTTCTCTCGCATCAGACTCTCTAGCTCCCAAGTAGCTTCCTCTGAAGTATGATGCTGCCAGAGAATCTTCACTAACCCGATGGTCTTCGATCTCAATACCTTCTCCTTCCTATCCAATATTCGAATCGGTCTCTCAACATATGACAAATCCTCTCGGAGCTCCAAAGGCTCGTAACTAATCACATGTGACGGATCCGGGTGATACTTCTGAAGCATCGATATGTGGAAGACGTTATGGACACCTGATAAGTCCAGTGGCAATGCCAACCTATACACCTTATCTCCCACTCGATCAAGTATCTCAAAGGGTCCAATATAGAGAGGATTTAGTTTCCCTCTCTTCCCAAATCTCGCTATACCCTTGGAAGGAGAAACTCTCAAAAACACGGATTCACCAACTGTAAACTCTAGTGGCCTACGTCTCCCGTCAGCGCAACTCTTCTGTCTACTCTGAGCTATCCTCATTCTCTCTATAATCAAATGGACGTCCTCAGATGCCTGTGTAACCATGTCAGGAGCGAAAATCTTACGGTCACCCACTTCTTCCCATCCAATAAGGGAACGACATCTACGGCCATACAAAGCCTCATACGGTGCCATCCTGATACTCGAATGATAACTGTTGCTTAGGCGAACTCGGCTAGTGGCAAGTGGTCATCCCAGGAGCCTCGATAATCTAGCACACATGCTCTGAACATATCCTCCAGAGTTTGCATAGTTCTCTCTGACTGACCATCTATCTGAGGATGGAAAGCGGTGCTCAAAATCAACTGGGTTCCCATGGCTTCCTGAAAATGTCCCCAAAAGTGGAAAGTGAAGCGAGAATCCCTATCAGAGACTATGCTCACTGGTACACCGTGTAACCTCGCTACCTCGCGTACATACAGTTCTACCAGTGAACTCAGAGTACAGGTCGCTCTCATAGCTAGGAAATGGGCTGACTTCGTCAGTCTGTCAACGATAACCCATATAGCATCGTGATTCCTGCGGGTTCTCGGTAAACCCATCACGAAATCTATGGTGATATGCTCCCATTTCCATGTCGGTATTGGTAGAGGCTGCAATAATCGTGCAGGTTTCTGATGCTCTACCTTCACCTGCGGACATACGAGACACTTTGCCATAAAGTCTGCTACATCTCTCTTCATACCCGACCACCAATATACCTTCCAGAGGTTCTGATACATCTTATTACTCCCCAGATGTAACGTATACCTCGATGAATGAGCTTCCGCCAATATCAATCTCCTGAGTCCTGGATCCTCGAGAATACAGAATCTGCCTCTGAACCTCAGTAGTCCAACAGAACTCAACTCAAAGTCAGTCACGATGCCCTTATGCATCTGACTACTCACATCCATACAAAATGGATCAGTCTGCTAAGCCACTCTGATCCTATCCAACAGGTCCGGCTCCAAGCGTAGACTAGCTATCACATAGCCTGTATCCATGTCAGAAGGCACGACTCCCAAACTGAGGCTAGCAAACTGCTCTAGCAAATCATGTTCCCTAACCATCATGTACGATACCATCCCTAGGCTCTTCCTACTCAAGGCATCGACTACAACGTTAGCCTTACCCGGATGATAAAGTATCTCACAATCGTAGTCCTTCAGAAGCTCTAGCCATCTTCTCTGTCTCATGTTCAGCTCCTTCTGTGAGAACAGATACTTGAGGCTCTTGTGGTCGATAAATATCTGGAACTTCTCGCCATACAAGTAGTGGTGCCATACCTTCAATGCAAACACTACTCCTGCTAGCTCCAAATCGTGGGTCGGATAGTTCTTCTCATGATCCTTCAGCTGTCTAGATCCATAAGCAACTACCTTCCCATCCTTCTTCCTCACAAACAGAACCGGTGCTCCCTAAGGTGAAACACTCAGTCGAACGAAACCCCTATCCAACAGCTCCTGTAACTGTCTCTTGAGCTCCTCCAGCTCAACTAAGGCCATGAGATATAGTGGTCTTGAAATAGGCTTCGTACCAGGCACCAAATCTATACCGAACTCCATCTCTCTGTCTGGTGGTAACCTTAGCAATTCATCCGAAAAAACATCTGGGTACTCACTGACCATAGTAATATCTAACAACTCCGATGTGCCTTATCCATATCTACCACGTACGCAATTAAACCTTGATATGTTGAAGGTTTTCTAAATCAGTAATCATGTAATAATCATAACTACTCCTTTCATTTATTCTTTTCTAAACTTTACAACATATCGAGTAGGGTTAGGAAACATAACTGTCTTATCATAACAATCTAAAACAGGATGGTTTACAGATAGCCAATCCATTCCTAATATTATATCAAAGTCACTCATACTTAGTAATATTAGATTGGCTGTCATCTCCTTATCCCCTACTCTCAACTTGCAGTCATTAAACACATATTCTACAACTTGACTACTATTCATAGGTGTACTAATCAACATCATCATACATAAAGGTGTACGCTCTACATGTCTTGCTAATTTACATGCAAATGAAGGCGATACAAAAGAATGCGTGGCACCAGGATCAATTAAAACATATGCTTCAATATCATAAATCAGGATGTTACCTTGAATCACATCCGATGAAGCATCTGATGTCCCCTGGTCCAAAGCATGTACTCGCCCTTGACCCATCACTTGTTTCCCCTTCTCCTCTGCCGTCGCTCTACCTCTCTGAGCAGACGTACCAGCTGGAGTTCTATCAGGCTCCCTGCCCCTCAGTGGTGCAGTAACAAATGTCTCCTGGCACTCTTTAGCCATATGCCCCTGTTTCCCACAACGAAAACATACTATAGTACTCCGTGGACACGGTCTATCTCCATGTTGTTTACCGCATCTTCTGCACTGATCGACAGCAGGCCTCTGTCCTCCCATGACAATGCCCTTTGCTGGGGTTACAGTCGGATAAGCAGGAGGTCTAGCATATCTCTCTCGTTCCTCCTCTATCTGTGATCTCTTACCGAAGAGTCTTTTCCCTCCTCGATAATCGAAATCTCTAGTCGGCCTCTTCTTCTGTATATCCCGACTACGGCTAAACTTCCTGAACTCGAAAGCATTCCTCTCGTAATCTTGCTCACACAGTTGCGCCCTGCGCACTGCTTCTTCATAGGTCACTATGTCTAATGGGACCAACCTGGACCGTATCATCGGTCTCAACCCATTGATAAACCTATGAACCTTTCTGGTCTCACTGTACATGGTATCGGGGTCATATCTTCCTAGGGATAGAAATCGAGTCTCATACTCGTCCATAGATAAGCTCCCCTGGTTTAGTCCCAAAAACTCTGCCTGTAATTTTCGCTGTATGGTGTCGGGAACAAACTGCCTCCTAAAGGCATCCCGAAATATATCCCAACTAATGTCTGTGTGTCGGGATCTCAATATAGGTCGGGTGGACTTCCACCAATGCTCTGTAGCTCCCCTCAGTAGGAACGCAGCAAACACGACTATCTCTGAGGTCGTACACTTGAAGAATCCATAGAGCTTCTCAAGCTCTGCTAACCACTCCTCAGCAGCTACAGGGTCCTTGACCCCACTAAAGGATGGAGGTCTAAACTTCTGGAATTCTCTTAACCGAGGCAGATCACATCCATACCCTAATCTAATACCACCCGAAACCGGTGGGGGTGTAGGAGTATCTACAGTCCTCTGTGCATCAACTGTCTGCGTAGGTGTATCAGGGGCAACTGCCTCTCTTGTCATAGCTCCGACCTCCTGTCTCTGCCTACCTGGCATTGTCTGTGCCAGTATCTCTACAATAGTCTTGAGACTACGCTCTAATCTCGTGAAACGCATCTCTACACACTCGGGTGCCTCCGTAGCACTTGGAGTCTCATGCGTAGGTAATGGTTCGGCAGCAGCTCGTCCCTCGGGTCTATCTCCCCGACCTCGAGCCCTACCTCTCGTAACTCTACCACTACACGTATTTACCATATAGGCAAGGTTCCTGCATTCATAATAATGAATTAGTCCATCTCCTATCTAGTATACACAGTTATATCTAAACACAACACAATATTATGGGGATGTACACTTTCTTATTTTCTAACACCGACTCACAACAGACCAACCTCTGCTTTGATACCATTCTGTCAGGACCCCATTCTCAATCCATGACTTTAATAAAAAATCACTACAAATTTTTCGTATTTTTAACTTACCTTTCGTCTCTTCAATGGTTGGGCTGTGATTCGATGTCAGAGTCCTCGCTTACCACATCATCCAATATCATACATGCATGTCAATATACTATTACTGACTGTACTTGCTTTTATCATACATGTAAGATTATATAAAATCTAATACAAATACATTCCCCATAATATATATCGTATACATCATTATGCTGTTTCTATGTTTAGATACACAACTGTGCAAAATATGTATACCTGACGATCGATAGGAACTAGCTGTGGACTCAGGAATACTATCCCTCGATAGCTCTCGCTTTACTGACGCTCTATAGAGAGATGTAAAGAAAGGGGGGTGAGCATACAACGCGCTCAGTAAGGAAATCAGGCAAGCAAGTAGATATCAACACTATCTACTCAAAATAATGCTATGCCTTGAAAACATTATTTCATTAACTCACTTTAAAAGCATGCCTTGAAATATAATATATATACTTGTACAGATTAAATCCCATATACAGAAATCATGCTTTCTTTCTCAAATGTAGGCATATAGTGCAAAACAATGCATCGTATTATAAATCATGCCTTTATGTAAATCATGCCATGTATATTTAAATCACAATAAATATGGCATTAAATAATTCACAACACAAAATCAGAGTCCGACCCATCCCTCAGGTCTGTCCGCAATTTAAATTGGTCAATCAATAAATGTGATATACCATGTGAGACTCTATGGTTAAATGCAAATAGTATCCTGGACTATGATCATATCCGATATGTGATCCCAAGCAACACAGATCTCGGTGTGCGGGGCATCACTGCTACAACGGGAGGATGGTCAGTCCATTACAGCCGTCAGCTAAACAATACACGGTACTGCGTACTCCTCGTGCCCCCAGGCACGGTACAAAGTACACCCGTGGACCCTACATCACAGCCAGGGTGCCTGCCATAGGACTTACCCCTCGCAACCATGGAATATCATACCACATCTCTAATACCCTCATGCTGGCCATCCTCTCACGATGTGACACTCAGTCACACAAGAATGCGGCATGGGTTGGTAACATGTAAATAATATCACATACAGTGCACGTCCTTGAGTGCGACACACAGTCGACACTACGCTCGAACACTGTTTCACATCACAAACTCAACTGTAGTGCGAGTAAACCTCTAGCAATTAGGTCAATGCATAGTTCATGTATTAAATCAAGTACGAGCAATAGCTCCAGTACTATGTCATGTATAAACCATGAAGAATCGAGTACGAGCAACGCTCCAGCACTCTGTCATGTATCTCATGTAAAACTCGAGTACGAGCTAATCACTCCAGCACTCTGTCATGCATATATCATATAAAACTGAGTGCGAGTAAAACTCCAGTACTCTATCATGCATGTCATGGAAATCTAGTGCGTATCAAAATCCAGCACTAATGTATGTGGAAAACATATGAAATCTAGTGCGAGTTGTGCTCTAGGACGGTTCATTCTCACATAATATGATAGATGGCTATTTAAAAAGGGATTGTTTACAAAATATTAAAATCAGCACTATAAAGTGTGATTAAGTCACATCAACATTAAAATCATTAGCCCATCTATTTATTTTCATGCTAAACAGCAGTTAAACACTCACAATAATAGTTTCCATGCTTTTCGCAACTTTTCACAAAAGTTAACTTTTTGACTAAATAGGGGTAAAATCAAAATTTGCCACTATTAGGTCGCAATAATTATTATTCACTTTCTCTTACCCTCAGAGTTTTTAAGTGAATGTAAAAGCAGACGAAAATACATGCAGGTATCTCTAACTACTCACGAAAGTCCCTTACCTCGGATCACGTCAAGTGACCTCACTTCCTCGGTGCTGCTAACTCTCGCAGTCCGATCAACTCTCAATGTAAACTCCGGAGTTGTAAATAACCATTCTTCAGGTTAATTAAAATTTTCCTACTGTATTACACATTAATACAGTTTATCTTCCCTTAATGGGCTTTAAAAATCCTTAATGGGCCTAACTAGGCCTTAAGCCCATTTTTATTTTACTATTTATTTTTGTTGGGCCTATTGGGCTTGTGGGGCCCACCAACTCTTATTGGGCTTGTCCTAGGCCCATTACACCTTATTGGGCCTAAAATATTTGGGCTTGGCCCATTGGGCCTCTCGACCACATGCCATGGCCGAGAGCTAATCATGCCTTGGTTTTACCATGTCATGCCATCCATGCCTATTATCTAGCCAATTTCACTTAGGCATTTTCACAAACACTTGGTAGGCAACATTACCAACCATCATATAGTTCATTTAGGCATTTTATCAAACACCTTGGTTGCCAACTAATTACATGTATTAATTAATCAAATTGATTAATTCTAATTACACCATAATCATTAACACATGTATATTAATCCATTTATGCCTAAAAATCATATTGACATAAATCAATATCCCATTACTCACTCTCGGCCTAACCCACTTCATGGTGATTTAATATGTTTCAATGCTTAAAACATATATCAACATACTTAAAATCATTCATACATTAACATATATGAAATTGGAAATTAGAAAATATACCAATTGTTGTGTTCACCCTTTGGCCGAAAGTTTGGAGGCTCTCGGTTTGCATTCTATGGCCCCTTGATAGCCAATTACAACATGTGTCACTCTCCTTTCAATTTGGAACAACTTCCATCAAGGATGCAAGTTCCAATTATGCCTAATTCCTAGTGATTTCTAGTGAGAGAAAGCTTGGAAAATATGTTTCAATGGTTTCTTCTTCTAGCCGAATTTGGTGTGATGAAGATGACAATGGTGTGGCTGAATTTATAAGCCACATACTTAGCCATTAAGCTTTACTTTTCACCCATTATACTTGACTTTCCAAACCTTAGCCATGAGTCATCTTATGAGTCACCTTATGAGTCATAGTTAACTTTAAATATGGTTAGATATTTATCTCATGGGCTTTTCCATTTGGGCTTCTCGGTTTGGGCTTTCTTAATGGGCTTTTGGGCTGAAATTTTTACTATACCTCGGGCCTTTAATTGTCTCAAAATTTGGCCAATCAATTGGTCCAACAATTCGATCTAAAAGACCTAAGAATTTCGATATACGCTTAGTATACCTTAATGGGCTTTAAAATTTTCACCTTTGGCCCATTACGCTTTCAACCATTAAATTTATTCCGGAATCCTTCTGAATAAATTTTCCTTACTTCTGGGGACGATTATCTTTTATTCTGGCCAAGAATATTTTTCCCCAAATTTTCCTCCACACTTAGGTTAATTTTTAACCATGATTAGTCAACTATGGTAAAAGTCCACTTTCTTAACTATAGTTGACTTTTTTCTTAACCATTGACTATGTTGACTTTTTCTTAAAATTTCGAAAGTGTCATATCTTATGTATTACACTCTCGTCTTTATGTTTCAACCATTCCCGATGGATAATTTTACCCGAAACACCTTATCTCGCCAAAAAGGTCCATTTTACCCTTTTTAGCTTTTACTCTCGTTTTCTATGTTCGGGACTAAATCAAGCTGACTGGCCTTCTTGAGCTCTCTATGCTCTCTTATTTTAAGTTCTTATTTTCAGTCAGAATGATTTAGATTTACTCGGTTTAGTCTGTGACACTTATAGTTCACATTAGGCTCTTTATGTAGCTTTTGCGCGTTAAATCATTTCACTAACACTTTATGTCTAGTAAATACTCTTCTTATGATTCAACTATAATTACATAGTGTTCATACACATAGGAATCATAAGGAATAAGCTAAAAAAATATGGGTCTGACAGTGAAAAATGTCTAAGTCAATTCACAGTACATTATCCGGATCAGATTATGCAAACAGTGAATGCAAAGTCAATGACATGTGATCATTCCCATAAGTTTGCTTCTCACTAATCTCTCCACTAATGTAGTCACTCTTAATCAAAGATCAATAGGAATTCATTAAGCTTGTAATGTAAGGCTGGGGCTAAGGTATGATAAAGTCGATTTAGGTTTAATTACCCCTTAACATGCATTACTTCTAGGATCTATAATGTAAGAGCTCAAATTTATTTCCCCCAAACTTATTTCTTTTGCTAAACATTTTTTTTTGAATTTTCTTCTTTCTTCTTTTCTTTTTCTTTTTCTTTCTTTTTCATCATTTTTTTTTACATACTCTTTCACTATCACTTAATACCCACATAGCTCACAATATATCCCAATGACTTTTCATGCTTTTGGGGTAAGGGATATGACAAAGTATTTAAGATAAGGAAACAAAAATAAGCAGGTGTATTTACAGAGAAAAGCTTATTTGGCCCAGATGGGTGACTAGGGGTAGAATATGTACAAGGATAGCTAGAAAGGCTCAAACGATCCAAAGATGGCCTAAATCATCTCGCTAATTAAGTGTGATCTAATATTTCACCTCGAGATTAGATCAAACAAATTCTAGAATATGATGCACAAAATCAACTGAACAAATGCAATCCTAAGTACACATAAGCTTTCTCTAAATAAATATACTGATTCATGACATGACATGTGCATAAGATGAGGAAATCAGAATCAAGATAAATTCAAGAATTCAACTTCATACTTTTCCTATAATCATGCTTCTCAGTCAATCAAAGTCAGACTAAATCATGGGGTCATATCTTTGGAATATGGGAAAACTACATGCTAAGCACTCAATCATCCCAAAAACAATTTAAGTTCATATTATCGAAAAAATTTTGAAAATTCCTTCTCAGATTTTTGAAAAAATTTTGAAAATTTATCCAATTTTTCACAAAATAGCTCAAGTGATATCCCCTCCCCCAAACTTGAAGTGCACAGTGTCCTCAGTGTGCAGATAATATAAGAATTAAAGTTCAAGAATAGAGTACTCCCCTTTCTGATGATGATGAACAACTGAAGCTTTGATTGAAAGCATAAAACTAGAAATTAAACCTGCAAAATAAACAAAGAAAGAAATAACAAAAAAGGAAAAGAAAAAATGAACTATATACAAAGTGAAAATAAAAACACAGCCACTTCAAATGCAGCTAAAGAAGACAACACTCAGCAGCAGGGCGAAGAGTAGGAGGGTTATCCAAAGTAGTGACAAGGTACTGACAGTTAACTGCTCCTGAGCCCTATCTACTTCCTTCCTTCTTTCGGATTTCTTATGCTCAAGCCTTATATCCTCATTAATCTCCATCTTAAAACACTCTTGAGAGTCATCAGGGAGCTTCAAAGGTTTGAAAACATTAAACTTTACTTCCTGATCTTAGTCTCTCATCGTTAACTCCCCCTTTTGCATATCAATACCTGTGTAGAATCAGAGGGCGAGGAAGGCAATGAATAAGAAGAAGGTATAGATGAAGAAACGCTTAGCTTTATTTCCTTGGTAGCCCGATCTTTAGGTTCCTGCTCTTTCTGAGCTGCTTCTTTAGAACTTACAAATTCTTCAACTATGTGCTGTTCAGGTTGGGACTTAACTTATGGCTCCTCTAGCTCTCTGCCACTCCTAAGGGTGATAGATCTAACATGTTCCTTACCCTCCCTTTACTTAACAGGATTAACTTCAGTATTACTAGGAAGGGTCCTTTAAGGATGTTGGCTAAAAGCACTAGCTATTTGTCCAACCTGAACTTCTAAGTTCTTAATTGAAGCAGCTTGATTTTGCGGGATAGTCGTGAACATCTCCTCTAATGTAGGCTTCTTCTCAGCTGCTAGTGCATGGTAGAGTTGGGGCTGCGTAGATTGTGGTGGTGGTTGATGGAAGCGAGGTGGATGATGCTGAAATTGAGGTGGGGATGGTTGGTGAGGCAGATGATATGGATATTGCGGCTGTGGTGGTATATGAACCAGTGGAGCTTGAAAACTAGTGGGTTCTACAGGTCTAGAATTAGAAGGTTGCCCTTGGTTTTGGCTCCATGAAAAGTTAGGATGGTTCCTCCACCCTGGATTATAGGTGTTTGAAAAAGGGTTGTTCTGTTGTGTTTGAGAAGGGGTAACATACAGAACCGATTCTAAGTTGAACGGACACCTATCTACAGAGTGGGTACCACTACACAGCTAGCAGGAAAGAAAAAGGACTTTGGACAGAATAAATCGGATTAGGACTGGTGGGAGGATTATGTTGGGTACTGAGCGACTCTACCTTCTTCGTAAGATTAGCTATTTGAGAGGTCAAGGTAGACAGT
Organism: Firmiana major; assembly: GCA_033439115.1. Lineage (NCBI taxonomy): Eukaryota > Viridiplantae > Streptophyta > Magnoliopsida > Malvales > Malvaceae > Firmiana > Firmiana major. The sequence continues at coordinate 18,343,934 of CM065913.1, read as the reverse complement.
GTGTTGAGCTCATAAATACCCGCCGACTTCTTTGGCATTTGCCTCTTCGAGGACCATAAATAGTTGTTAGCCGCCATCTTGTCTAAAAGCTCGTAAGCTTCCTCCTCTGTTTTGCACATCAGGGCTCCACCCGTAGCAACATCAACAATGGTCCTATTTTGGATTGTAAGTCCGTTGTAGAAGGTCTGGACTTGCAACCACAAAGGTAGGCCATGGTGAGGGTACTTCCTAAGAAGCTCCTTATATCGTTCCCATGCCTCGTAAAGAGATTCAGAGTCGTACTGAGCAAAGGAAGATATATTACTATGTAGTTGGGCCATTTTAGAGGGAGGGAAAAACTTAGCTAGAAATTGATGGGCTAACTCATCCCATGTAGAAATGGATCCTGGGGGCAAGGAGGTTAACCAGTGTCGTGCCCTATCCCTAAGCGAGAAAGGGAATAATCTAAGCCTAAGCACATCATCAGATAATCCATTATGTTTGAAGGTGTTGCACAAGTCCAAGAATTGCCCAAGGTGAGCATGTGGGTCATCGTGAGGGAGCCCACTGAACTGTAGAGAAGTTTGGATCATCTGGAGGATTGTGGGCTTAATTTCGAAGTTGTTAGCAGGGACAGCTGGTGGCCTAATGCCGGTATAATAAACTCCAATAGTCGGCATCGCATAATCTCCAACAGTTCTAATTTTCCTATTTTCTGTCATGGTGAATTACAGCGGAGCTAATAATTTCCTAGAGTCCTTTCAAATTTTTCTAAGAGTGTGTTCGATTTTAGGATCTAGAGGAAAGCAATCAAAACTTCTGGCTCTACGCTTGCAATCGTCGAAAAGTCCTTAGAAATATTTTTTAAATTTTTAAAATTTTCAATTCTTTTTTGATTTTAAGAGAAAATTTAACTAACCTAAGCTAAGGCTCTAAATATTTACACCCTAAATATTTACAAGCTAGAATTACACCTAAGCATAATTTCACTGATATTAACGACTAATTAAAACTTCCCCGACAACGGTGGCAAAAACTTGATGGGCCCTAAGGGTATTACCGCAAGTGCACGGGTCGTACAAATAATAATGGGATTTGAGTCACGAGTTATCGTTCCACAGAGAAGTTGACTAGCCTAATTAAGTACTAGTTAATCTTACCCTAAGTATATTCTAGCAAATTATGAGATTAAGGTGGGTGATCTACTAATCTAGAATTGAAAATACCGAAAGCAATAAAATAATAAAACTATAAAATAAAGAAAATAAAACCGAGCAAAATTACTTACAGTGCTCAACGCAGTTAAAATAAAAAACCTACAAAAGAAATTAAAACAATCAAAACTAATTAACGCAATTAAAATAAAATGCAAATATGAAAATAACAAAGCAAGATAAATTAAACTTGAATTAACAACCCTAAAATGCAATTAAACTATTTAATCAAAATGCAATTTAAACTAACCTAGAGCTTAATGAAAATAAAATCCTAGGAAATTAAGGAAATAACTATAAAACTACATGTCTAAAATATTAACTCTAAACTAATCCTAACTAATTAAATTGAAATTAAACTAAACTAACATTTCAAGAAAAATGAATTAATTACTAAAGTGAAATGCCAAACAAACCTTAAAAATTTTAAATCCTTCCCTCCCTTTACTATTCATTTATCATTTTTGCATTTCCATTTCCAGGTCACGGCTCTGTCCAGTGCATGAGCTGTGTCCAGCTGTTCTTTGCTGCTTTAGGCTTGATCTGCTACTGTTGGTTCTGACCAGACACTGCTCCAACTTGCTCCAGGCTGCTCGAGGTTAGCCATCTAACTACACTGGTCCTCTAGCTGATCTCGTTCTGCTCCAGGCTGCTGTCCGTGTCGATAGCTTCTGTTTTGCATTAATACAGCTTTTTCGGTTCCAGCTACCTCATTCTGCTTCTCGATTCTAGGCCTGCTATCTTCATTAAGTGCTGTCCAGGAGAGGGTTCCTTCTACTGTTGCTGCTTGTCCTGCAAACTTCTGCTCCAGATCAGTGCACGCCTTCGCCTATTCTGCTCCAGGTTCAGCTGCTGCTGGTTCGTGCAACTGCTGCTCTTAACACCAGTTCAGTTGTTGTTCCTCGGTGTCTTGCTACTGCTATGTACCAGCTCCAGTTCGTGGGGTCAAAGGCTATAGCAGAACTGAAGTGGTTAAACAAAACAGTACATAGATGACAAAAAAGTGAAAGTGAACAGGAAAAGAAACTCAAAACAGAGCATAGCAGAGTGCATTGTAGTTCCCGATCACTGCCATGGTGTGCTCAGTCCCTGCTCTGTGATGCATGGGGACGTTAAGTAACAATGAGCAAGCTGTAAATAGCTAACTAACTAAAGGAAAAAGAACAGGAAATGCAGTGATACATAAACACAAAATTGAGAAGGGAGACTGCAGTAAATAGAAACGGAAGCAAGCATGAATATGCAGAAAATAATGGCTTCTGTGTACTGCACAAAACGTCAAATGACACAAGGGAAATCAACAACAATCCATTACTAGATGAAAGTAAAAAAAAAAAAAAACTAAAAGAACTAAATGAAGATTGACATTGAAAAATAATTAACCAAAGTAACAATACCGAATGCACATGAACCGTGAACCATCACCCTCGGTTTGCATCAATTTCTTTTCCAACATGATTCCACATTGCTCTTGATATGGAACAATGTTCAACATCCATCCATATCAAGGCACCAGAATCGAAATGGAAAAGAATGAATGAAAAAAAAGAAATTAAAAACTGTCACCCGATTACTCAAGAGGATAGTAAACCGAGAATAAGAAAAATATCATTTAACCAAATGTAAAGTTTTTACCAAACAAGAGAAGGAAAATGTTTAAACTAAAGGAAAACTATTCGGAAGGCAACTTAGAAATTAACCTAAAAAGCTATTCTACCCTAAAAATTACATTACACTACTCCTACTCCTAAAATTACATCATTTCTTCAATTGTCATCCTTTCCTATTTATAAACACACTAGGGGTAAAATGGTAATTTCCATATCCTTGATGAGTTGGCATTTTTTTGGCCACTTGTCTTCACACCATTGCCTCCTTGAAAAGATATTTCCATGTCATCGGTCTTCTTGTCTAATTGGATGTGCTAGGTGGCATGACTAGTGTTGTCCGCGTGGCTCAATCTCGATTTTAGCCCAATTCCGGTCCATTTTCTATTGAAATATTCAAAACTCATCCGGATTTAATTTATCTATAAACATGAGAATTTTAGTTAAATAAAGGGGATAATTAACAAAATAAATTGGGGATTTAAATAATTAATTAGGAAATTAAGCACCAATAATTCTAAAAATATAGAATTATCAAGAAACCCTCTACAAATATTCGATAATAACCTTCCAATCCTATAAAACTTCTAATCTCAATGACTGTCCTGGGCTATTCCCACTGAATAACTGCTTCAGTCTTGGATTGATCTACTGATACCCCGTCCCTCGATACAACATGACCCAGAAATGAGATTTATTCCAACCCAAAGTTACACTTACTGAGTTTGGCATATAACTCCTTCTCTCAGAGGGTCAACAGAACTATCCTCTAGTGCTGCTCATGATCTTCCTTGGACTTGGAATAAACCAATATATGATCGATAAACACAATCACAAATAAGTCCAGGTATGGCTTAAACACATCATTCATCAAAGCCATAAATGTTACACGGGGATTAGCCAATCCGAATGGCATAACCAAGAACTTATAGTGTCCATAACGGGTACGAAATGCTGTCTTATGTACATCTCAGCTCCGTATCCTAAACTGATGGTACCCAGACTGTAGATCTATCTTAGAAAAGACTTGTGCTCCATGGAGCTGATCCAATAGATCATCAATGCGTGGAAGGAGATACTTGTTCTTAATGGTAGCCTTATTCAATAATCGATAATCTTTGCACAGTCGGACGCTCCCATCATTCTTCCTCACAAACAAAATTGGAGCTCCATAGGGTGAAATGCTCTGTCTAATAAACCCCTTCTCTAGCAACTCATGCAATTAGTGCTTCATCTCCTCCAACTCAATCGGAGCCATCATATACGGTGGTCGAGATATCGGTTCAATACCAGGTACTAACTCTATATAAAACTCCATCTCTCGGACTGGTGGTAATCTTGGTAGATCATCTGGAAAGACATCAGGAAACTCAGTAATCACTGGAATGTCTATCAATTTTGAACGGTCCTTATCTGAGTCAACCACGGATGGAATGAACCCTTCACATTATTAATCATTTAGTTAGTATAGAATTTTATCCATTCTAATTACAAAGACTACTGCTTTTATTACTTTTCAAGAGAACTTTACAATACATTTTTCAGGAAAACTGACGGTAACACTATCTACCCCTGGAAACGTTACCGTCTTAGAAAAACAATCTAAAATAACATGATTTGCTGCCAACCAATCCATTCCTAAAATTACATCAAAATCACTCATATTTAATAGAATAAGATAGGCTACCCTATATTTCCCTCATATCTTCAGCCTACAATCCTTATACACATATTTGATCAACTGACTGTCATTCATGGGCAACGAAATCAATAACACTCTATCTAATAATGTAGGCTCAACATATTTCGACAACTTACATGCAAATGAAGGTGATATGAAGGAATGCGTGGCACTAGGTCAAATAGTACAAATGCTTCTAAATTAAAAATTAGGATGGTACCTTTAATCACATCTGTTGATGTGTCTACGATGTCCAAGTCTAGTGCATGTACTCAACCTTTGCCAATAACTTGCTTCCCCTTCTCTGCTGCAGTGGCTCTCCTCTTCGAAGCATAATTCTTGTCAAGAGCTCTCTCTGACTACTTGCCCTTCTGTGGGGCAGTCTCAATCATCTCAGGGTAATCCCGTACGATATGCCCTAGTTTTCCACAACATTAGCACAATACTATAGACATCAGACAAGGCCTGTTACTGTGATATCTGCCATATCTCCTACACTGCTTGGTACTCGATCATGTCCCTCCAATAACTATACCTCTCAAGGGTGCTAAAGCTGGATACATCAGAGGCTTTATAGTCATCTCCTCTACCTCTACAATCTGAGGACTCTTATCAAACAGTCTCTGGCCTCCTCTCTTGGCCATTCTATCAACTCTTGATCTCTTTTGGTCTCTGTCTCTAACTCTACTGATCATCCTAAACTCAGAGGCATTTCGCTCAATGTCCTGCTCACATAACTATGCCCTATGCACAACCTCCTCATATGTCGGGATATCAAATAGAACCAATCTGGATCTGATGACTGGTCTCAACCCATCAATGAACTTCCTAACCTTCCTCTTTTCACTGCTCATCGTATCTGGGTCGTACCTCCCCATGTATATAAACCTCATCTTATACTTGTCTACAAATTGGTTCTCCTGAGCCAACCTTATAAAGTCCATCTATAACTTCCTCTGAGTAGTGTCCAAAACATACTACCTCTGAAAAGCCTCTAAAAATACCTCCCAAGTGATCTCAGTGTGTCGGGCTCTCAAAATCAGTCTGGTGGACTTCTATCAATGCTCTTTGCTCCCTTCAGTATGAACGTGGCAAAAGTGGCCATCTTTGTAGTTGTACACTTAAAGAACCCGTACAACTTCTTAATCTCACTCACCTAGTCCTTAGTAACTACTGGGTTCTTCACCCCATTGAATGTAAGACCCTTAATTCTTGATGCAATGTATATAATTATATGATGTGTAAACAAGTCAAATTATGTATGAATCATAAGAAATAAATATTTTGAAGTTCTAAGTGTGAATGGATTGATAAATGAATGTTGAAGTGATTAAGTATGAGTTTGTATGAGGAAATCTGCAGAAAAATGAAGTAGGATGAAGGCCAGATCGATCCCATGCAAGGATAGATCGATCTCATGGCCTGAAGAATGCAGAATTAAGCATGTTGGAAGAGGCAGATCGATCTCTCACACAATGCAGATAGATCTCCTTAGCTCTTGGGTTTAAGTAGACCGATCTCCCCTGAATGCCAGATCGATTTCCTTAGCTCTCGGCCTGAAACAGATCGATCCTGTCCCATTAAAGCAAATCGATCTTATTCACTAAAGCAGATCGATCTCAAGCCCTCGATAGATCGATCTCATGCCTTCAAATATCGTGAAAATGAGAGATTTAAGAGGACCAGATCGATCTTCACCCAATGCAGATCGATCTCATTAAGCTATTTTTATAAAAGGGAGCAGATGAAATCTACATTTCATGGGAACAACCTCATTCTTCCATTTTCCAATCCAAAAACCTAGTTTTCTCTCTCTAATCATCTAATTTCCAGTAAGATTTGAGGAAAAACCATTAGATACAAAGTTGTTCACAACATACTTTGGAATTAAAGCTACATTTGTTATATTGAAGGAGCAGGGTGTATTTCCATTTGGTGAGTTTCTAATGCACAAAGTCAAATGTATGTTTATTTAGTTGCTATTGTGAGTTGATTGGGTGGTATATTAATGATTGAAACTACCAAGGATGTGATTGAACTAGTGTAACCTAGAAAATAGAATGACTCTAATGTGAGAAAATGTTATTTGAATGAGTTGATGATTTATGGGTATGCTAAAGTGTTTATGAGATAATGTGCACAATTTAAGATGATGGAATGAAGCCACATTGTGAGGATAATCAATTTATGAAAATGAGTATATAAGGTGTTTGAAAAAATGCCATAGTAAAACAAGTGATGAAATATGAACACTATGAGCTTAATATTGATTTAACATCGATTTCGTATGAATCAATAGACATGAAAGAATTAATAGACTCGAGTTATGAGTAGAGTAATAAAACGAGGCCTTACAAGTGTTAATGGAAACTATAGGGCAAGTTGACTGTAGTAGATGTAAGAGTTGTGTTGTATTGGACTAAATTGATGCGATATAAGATTTTGTGCAGTTTCAGAGAGTTCGTTGGAGACGGATTGAACCGCTCAACTAAGAAGCTTTAAGGAAGCGGAATCACGCTACGCGATTCCAGGTAAGGGAATTCTGTGAGTATATAGAGATAGCGACTCGTACTTTGAACTTGTGGGTGAATATAGGGCATTATAAATTGCATGATTATTTAGGAAAATGATTATTGATATATGTGAATAGCTGTAAGTATTTGTATGAGATTTGGTTTTGAAGTGGATTTTATAAAAAGGGATAGTAAGCCTAATAATTGTATAAATCACGTGTTTTGATGTTTTATGAAAACATATTACTTTGTTTTGAATAATTAACGGATAGAATGGCTAATGTTTGAATGCTTTTGTGAAATAGCACATGTGAGGTGCTAAACACAGTTTGGAGATTGTTTTAGTTGAAAGTGAGCCGCCTAACGTGTTACGTGAGTTAAATCGTGTTAGAGCATCGCTTGCACTGAATTTTAGTATTTTCATGTGTATGAAACGTGCTGGAGCTTAGCTCGCACCTTGATTTGATTGTGATGATGTTTTATAAATCGTACTAGAGTTTTGCTCGTACGTGGATTTTAAGTCATTTTCTTATACATATAACCATACTGGAGCTATGCTCGTATGTGGTTTTCTCATGAATTTTTGCATAAATGTCATACTAGAGCATTGCTCGTACGAGGAGATTTATCTATGATGCATGTATTATGCTAGAGCTTAGCTCACACAGGTTTTCACATTATGGTATGTATGGGCCGTAGAGATAATAAGACCCTCAAGCACAATATCCTCAAGCCCAGAGGGGGTGGGGAGGCTCTCTTACGGTATGATCATTAAGCTTACATCCTGAAGCCCTGGAGGGGTGAGGAGGCTCTGCTGGTGGAGAGGCTTTGTTGGATATGAGAAGCTCCACGTTCACTTGAGACTACATCGGTTACACGTGGTATGGGGTAGATAAGACCTATGGTTGGCACCCCCAACCATGATATGGGTTCGCGGAGTATGTTATACCATGTATATCACATGGAGTACGTTGTACAGCGTGGTTGTGATGGTGATTGAAAAGTCTGGCGAAGAACTAACCCACCTTCGTTCGAGCATGATGCCCCACACACCAGGATTCGTGTGGTATGGGATGATTTATGATATAGTTGGCCAACATAGTCCTTGAGAAATAGTGACCTGTCTCACCTGATATTACATAGTACCAAATGGTTTTTATACATGAGTATGATTATGATTGTCCAGGGTAGACCCGAGGAAGGGGTTGAGCCTTGTGGGATTTTGATTGAGAAATGATAATGATATTTGTGATAGAGAAATGATTGTGATGGGATTTTAACGTGGTTTGAGAATTAGATGAATTTAAAAAGGATGTTTCTTAAATAAATTTCCCTTTTGTGATGAGTTTTAATGAGAATGAGCATGAGATGGTTTTACATGTGGATATTTCCAAGTATTATGCCTATTTACTTGATTTTTAATACATGATATATACATGTGGCATAGTTTTATTTCCTCATGCTCCAATTATAAACGATTTATGCATAACACTATCAACATGTAAATAGAGTGGTTATCTACCATGCTTGCATTATTGCTTTACTGAGCGTGTGGTTGCTCATCCCTCTCTACTTTTCCCTCTCTACAGAGCATACATAGCAGTCCAGTGACGATTGAGGCATTGTATTTTGGACATCTGCTGCTTCTATCACCCAAAAGGTATACACACAGGGATTCTTTTTTGTATATAAACATGTAAAAGCACAGTAGTCATTTTGTATTGTAATGTGAGGGATGTAAGAGTTAGAAAATATGTCATGTATAAGTGTATAGCTTAACTTTCGAATGAATGACACTTCTTTTGATTAATTTGAGAATGAATGATGAGTAATTATTATTATTGACTCACAGCCCAACTGTGTAGTGGTGAATTTGTTCATGACCGGGTAAGGAAAGGAAAATGCGAAAAAATTATAGTGATTTTCGGTAAAAAAGGATAAAAAGGGTCGTGACAGATATTGGTATCAGAGCCAAGTTGACCTCATGTGAGTCAGTAATAAAACGTAGGAAAATTACATCCTCATATTATTGTGCTTTTGTTTAGATATAACTGTGTATACCGTGATAGATTGAGTCTAATAAATGATTATGGATACAGGATGTTTGGCATTATGCCTGTTACATGGTAAGGTAGAGGGGCAGGTGCACGTACTAGAGGTCGTAGAGGTAGGCCTGAGAGCCATGCAGAGCTACAGACTGACTAGGCTCCACAAGACCCTACTGAGAGACCAATGGATATTGGGGCATGCTTCACTAAACTAGAACGGAGTATCAAATGCCTAGTTACACCCCCAGTATAGGATACAGCTCCACCTATCGCTCTGCAGCTGAGAGAGAGCAACCTGAGGTATGATTGCGACTTGAGCAGATTGAGACAATTTCAGGAGTTGAAACCTCTAGTGTTTAGAGGGGTAAAAGAGCTGGTGATTACTGAGGATTGGGTCTACTAGATGGTGAAATTGTACCGATTTTTCAGATCTACATCAGTTGAGAAAGTTACCTTTGTCGTATTTATGCTGAAAGGCGAGGCAGAGCATTAGTGGAGATCCATCGAGTATATTTTGAGAGCTCGACACTCCGAGATCACTTGAGAGATATTCTTAGAGGCTTTTAGGAGGCAGTACATCCCAGCCACCTCACAGAGGAAATTACGGATAGAATTTATGAATTTAGTTCAAGGGAACCATACTGTAGATGAATATGAGTCGAGATTCATATCTTTGGAGAGATATGACCCAGATACGATGGGTAGTGAGACTCGAAAGATTTAAAAGTTTGTTGAAGGATTGAGATTGGCCATCCGGACTAACCTAGCCCCATTTGACATACTACTTATGAGGAGGCAGTGCACAGGGCACAGTTATACGAGCAGGACTTTGAGAAGAATGTCTTCGAGCTTAGAAAGATTAGTACCAAAAGAGACAGAGATCGAAAGAGATCCGGGATGGATAGAGTTACCAAGAGAAGAGGCTAAAGGTTTTTCGAGAAGAGACCTAAGATTGAGGAGGTGCAGGAGAGAGCTAGACCTCCCATATATCTAGCCACCGAGGGGTATGATTATTGGAGGACCATGACCTACTACTCAGCGGTGTAGGAGATGTGGTAGATTTCATGGGACTAGGCCTTATCCGACGACCCCTGTAGTGTGTTACAGATGTGAGAGACTAGGACATATAGCAAAGTATTATCCCGAGATGATGGAGACTACCCCACAGAAGGGCAAGGAGCTAGAGAGAGCTCCAATTGAAATAGCTGCTTTGAGGAGGAGGGCTACAACTAAGGAAATAGGGAAGCAGGCAATGGGTGTGAGCAAAGGACGAGTGCATGCACTAGACCATGACACAGCAGACGCATCTACGGATGTGATTAAAGGTACCATCCAAATCTTTGATTTAGAAGCATTTATATTGTTTGATCCTGGTGCCACGCATTCCTTCACATCGCCTTCCTTAGCCTATAAATTATTGAAGCATGTGAAACCTACATTATTGGACAAAATGTTGATGATTTCCACACCCATGAATGACAGTCAATTGATTGAGCATGCATGTAGGGATTGTAAGTTGAAGATAGAGGGAAAGGAAATGATAGCGGATTTAATTGTATTGAATATGAATGATTTTGATGTAATATTAGGAATGGATTGGTTGGTTTCCAATCATGTTGTTATGGATTGTCATGCTAAAACATTGATGTTTCCCGAGATAGAAAATCATGTTGTAAGATTTGTGAAATGAAATGAAAGAACGTGATTACTATAAATGAACAGAGTATAATTGCAATCCATAATATTTGAGAGATGCATTCTTTTGTTTATTTTGAATGTTAATGTGATGGTTTATGTTACTAATGGTGGAAAGGATAATGTAAAGGGTTCATTGCATAAGTGGTTGACATAGATAAGGTACACCCGAAATTAAGAGACATTCCAATAATTGTGAAATTTTTTGATATCTTTCTAGACGATTTACCAAGGCTACCACCTGATAGGGAAATGGAATTTTGCATAGAGTTAGTGCCTGGTACCGAGTCGATATCTAAACCACCATATCGAATGGCTCTGATTAAGTTGGAAGAGCTAAAGAAACAACTGCAAGAGTTGCTAGAGAAGGGGTTTATTAGATCGAGTGTCTCACCTTGGGGAGCACCGAGTCTGTTTATAACGAAGAAGGACGGAAGCCTCCGACTGTGTATAGATTATTGGTTGTTGAATAAGGCCACCTTTAAGAACAAGTACCCCCTTCCGCACATTGATGATTTATTGGATCAGCTTCAGGGAGCACAAGTCTTTTCTAAGATAGATCTGTGATTTGGCCATCAATTGAGGATATGGAGTGGAGATGTACCCAAGACAACATTTCATACCTATTATGGGCACTCTGAGTTTTTGGTTATGCCATTCGAATTGACAAATGCCCCCGCAGCATTTATGGCATTGATGAATGATGTGTTTAAGCCATACCTTAAAAAGTTTGTGATTGTGTTTATTGATGTTATATTTGTTTCTCCAAGTCCAGGGAAAATCATGAGGAGCACTTAAGGATAGTTCTGCAGACTCTCCAAGAGAAAAAGTTATATGCCCAACTTAGCAAGTGTAACTTCTGGTTAGAGCATATCTCATTTTTGGGCCATGTAGTGTCGAAGGATGGGGTATCAGTGGATCCATCCTAGATTGAGGTAATTGTACAATGGGAACAGCCTAAGATAGTTACTGAGATCATAAGTTTTTTTGGATTGGCAGGTTATTATCAGAGATTTGTTGAGGGTTTCTCTAGATTAGCTGCTCCATTAACGAGTCTCATGCGAAAAGATGTTAAGTTTGTATGGGATGAGGCATGTGAGAGGAGTTTTGAGGAGCTTAAACGTCGATTGACCACTGCTCTAGTTCTCACCATTCCTACAAGCTCTTGAAGTTTCTCGATGTATACGGATGCATCACACCAAGGACTGGGCTGTGTATTTATGCAGGATGGGAAGACAGTTGCCTATGGATTTAGACAATTGAAAGATCACAAGAGGAACTACTCGACACATGATTTAGAGTTAGCGGCCCTAGTGTTTGCTTTGAAAATATGGTGCCACTATCTCTATGGAGAGAAATTTCAGGTTTTTACGGATCATAAGAGCCTTAAGTACCTATTCTCGCAGAAAGAGTTGAATATGAGATAGAGGAAATGGCTCGAACTCCTAAAAGATTATGATTGTGAGATCCTGTACCACCCGGGTAAGGCGAATATAGTCGCCTATGCCTTGAGTAGGAAGAACCTCGGGTTGGTGTCTTATATGATGGTACGAAAACATGAGCTGTTGGAATAATTTGTGAACCTCAGTCTGGATGTAACCCCACCTGGATCAGAGAGATTGGATATCATGGCTAGAATGAGATTAGAGCTAGAGTTGATTGGTCGTATTCGACAGGTTCAGCAGAGTGATCAACAGTGTATCGATTGGTTGAGTCAGATATAGGTAAGTATGGGTATTAATTTTAAGCCAAGTACAAATGGCTTATTGAGGTTCAGAGGCAGAGTATGTGTTCCCAAGGATCTTGAGTTTAGGAGACTAATTTTATCAGAGGCTCACTCATCGAAGTACACGATACCTCCTGGGAGTACCAAGATGTATCAAAACCTTCAAAAGGTTTATTGGTGGTCTGGAATGAAAAGAGACATTGCTGAATATATCGCTAAGTGTCTCATTTGTCAGCAGGTGAAGATAGAGCATCAGAAGCCTGAAGGGTTACTGCAGCCTCTACCGATATCGACATGGAAGTGGGAGCATGTCATCATGGATTTTGTGATGGGATTGTTGAGGACCCGTAGAGGTCATGATGCCATATGGGTTATTGTGGATCGATTGACTAAGTCAACCCATTTCTGAGCTATGAGAGCTATCGATACTCTTAGTCAGTTAGCGAACATGTATGTTCGAGAGATAGTATGGCTACATGGTGTTCTAGTGAGCGTTGTTTCTGTGAGGGATGCCCACTTCACTTCCCATTTCTAGGAACATTTTCAGGAAGCGATGGGGACCCACTTGAGTTTTAGCACTACTTTTCATCCTCAGACAGATGGGCAGTCGGAGAGGACTGTACAGACCTTGGAGGGTATGTTGAGAGCATATGTGTTGGATTTTAGAGGCTCTTGGAATGATCACCTACCATTAGCCGAGTTCGTCGATAATAACATTTATCATACGAGTATCAGGATGACACCCTATAAGACATTGTATGGATGCAGATGTCGATCCCCCATTGGATGGGGAAAGGTTTGTGACAGATAGATTTTTACTCTGGACTTAGTGCAACAGACATCTGAGGATGTCCAATTGATATGTGAGAGATTACGAAAAGCTCAGAGCAGGTAAAAGAGCTATGCTGACAAGAGATGGAGACCACTAGAGTTTGATGTAGGTGAGTCGATATTTCTGAGAGTTTCACCTTCGAAGGGTATTATGAGATTTGGTAAGAAGGGCAAGCTGAGCCCTAGGTATATTGGACCTTTCGAGATTTTGGAGAGAGTGAGAGATATGGCATATAGGTTGGCGTTACCACCAGACTTGGTAAATGTTCATAACATCTTCCATGTCTCTATGCTTCGAAAGTATCAGTCGGACCTGGCACATGTGATAAGATATGAGTCGTTGGAGCTCAATGAGAGTATAACGTATGTGAGAAGCCGATTCGGATATTGGATAGGAAAGAGAAGGTGTTAAGGATAAAAACGATCCCCTTAGTGGAAGTGCTTTGGCAATATCACACTCTGAAGGAAGCTACATGGGAATTGAAAAGCATGATGTAAGAGAAGTACCCGAAGTTGTTTTGAGATAACTTGATTCTAATTTGGAGGATAAAATTCCTTGAAGGAGGGGAGGATTGTAAGACCCTTAATTCTCGATGCAATGTATATAATTATATGATGTACAAACAAGTTGAATTATGTATGAGTCATAAGAAATATATATTTTGAAGTTCTAAGTGTGAATAGATTGATTAATAGATGTTGAAGTGATTAAGTATGAGTTTGAATGAGGAAATCTGTAGAAAAATGAAGTATGATGAAGTCCAGATTGATCCCATGTAAGGATAGATTGATCTCATGGCCTGAAGAATGTAGAATTAAGCATGTTGGAAGAGGTAGATCGATCTCTCACACAATACAGATAGATCTCCTTAGCTTTCGGGTTGGAGCAGATTGATCTCCCCTGAATGCCAGATCGATTTCCTTAGCTTTCAACCTGAAACAGATCGATCCTATCCCATTAATGCAGATCGATCTCAAACCCTCGACAGATCGATCTCATGCCTTCAAATGTCGAGATAATGAAGGATTTATGAGGATCAGATCGATCTCCACCCAATGCAAATCAATCTCATTAAGCTATTTCTATAAAAGGGAGCAGATGAAATCTGCATTTCACGGGAACAACCTCATTCTTCCATTTTCCAATCCAAAAACCTAGTTTTCTCTCTCTAAATCATCCCATTTCCAGTAAGATTTGAGGAAAAACCATTAGATACAAAGTTGTTTATATCCAAGAGAAGAACAACATACTTTGGAATGAAAGCTACATTTGTTGTATTGAAGGAGCAAGGTGTATTTCCATTTTGGAGCAAGAAGGAAATCTGAATAGGTGAGTTTCTAATACACCAAGTCAAATGTATGTTTGTTTAGTTGATATTGTGAGTTGATTGGGTGGTGTATTAATGATTGAAACTACCTAGGATGTGATCGAACCACTGTGACCTAGAAAATAGAATGAATCTAGTATGAGAAAATGTGATTTGAATGAGTTGATGATTTATGGGTATGCTAAAGTGTTTATGAGATAATGTACATGATTTAAGATGATGGAATAAAGCCACATTCTGAGGATAATCAATTTATGGAAATGAGTATATAAGGTGTTTGACAAAATGCTATAGTGAAACAATGGATGAAATATGAACACTATGAGCTTTAATATCGATTTAACATCAATTTAGTATGAATCAATAGACCTAAAAGAATCAATAGACTCGAGTTATGAGTAGAGCAATAAAACGAGGCCTTACGAACGTTAATGGAAACTCTAGGGCAAGTTGACAATTGAAGACGCAAGCGTTGTGTTGTATTGGACTAAATTGATGCGATATACGATTTTGTACAGTTTCGAAGAGTTCGTTGGAGACGGATCGAACCGCACAAGTAAGAAGCTTTAAGGAAGCGGAATCACGTGACGCTATTCCAGGTAAGGGAATTCTATGAGTATATAGAGATAGTTGCTCGTACTTTAAACTCGTAGGTGAATATAGGGCGTTGTAAATTGCGTGATTGTTTTGGAAAGTGATTGTTGATATGCATGAATAGCTGCAAGTATTTGTATGGGATTTAGTTTTGAAGTGGATTTTTTAAAAAGGGATAGTAAGGCTAATAATTGCATAAATCACGTGTTTTGATGTTTTACGAAAACACATTGCTTTGGTTTGAACAATTAACAGATAGACTGGCTAATGTTTGAGTGCTTTTGTGAAATAGCACATGTGAGGTGCTAAACACGGTTTGGAGATTGTTTTGGTTAAATGTGAGCCGCCTAACGTGTTATGTGAGTTAAATCGTGCTAGAGCATCACTCACAATGTATTTCAGTATTTTCATGTATATGAAACATGTTAGAGCTTAGCTCGCACCTTGATTTGATTGTGATGATGCTTTATAAACCGTACTGGAGCTTTACTCATATGTGGATTTCGAGTGGTTTACTTATGCATATAACCGTATTGCAGCTATGCTCATACGTGGTTTTCTCATGAATTTATGCATAAATGTCGTACTAGAGCATTGCTCGTACGAGGAGATTTATCTATGATGCATGTATCGTGCTAGAGCTTCGCTATCACAGGTTTTCACATTGTGGAATGTATGGGTCGTGAAGATAATAAGACCCTTAAGCACAACATCCTAAGGCCCAGAGGGGGTAGGGAGGTTGTATTTGGTGGGGAGGCTCTCTTACGGTAGGATCCTTAAGCCTACATCCTTAAGCCACAGAGGGGTGAGGAGTCTTTATTGGTGGGGAGGCTCTGTTGGATATGAGAAGCTCCACATGCACTTGAGACTATATCGGTTACATGTGCTATGGGGTAGATAAAACCTACAACTGTCACCCCAACCATGATATGGGTCCACGGAGTACGTTGTACCATGTATATCACATGGAGTACTCTGTACCGCGTGGTTGTGATGATGATTAAAAAGTCTAGTGAAGAACTAACCCACCTTCATTCCTACATGATGCCCTACACACCGGGATCCGTGTGGTCTGGGATGATTTATGACGTAGTTGGCCAACATAGTCCTTGAGATATAATGACCTGTCTCACCTGATATTATATAGTACCACATGATTTTTATACATGAGTATGTTTGTAATTGTCCAGGGTAGACCCGTGAGATGGGTAGAGCCTTGTGGGATTTTAATTGAGAAACGATAATGATATTTGTGATAGAGAAATGATTGTGATGGGATTTTAACGTGGTTTGAGAAAGAGATGAATTTAAAAAGGATGTTTCTTAAATGAATTTCCCTTTTGTGATGAGTTTTAATGAGACTAAGCATGAGATGGTTTTACATGTTGATATTTCCATGTTTTATGCCTATTTACATGATTTTCAATACATGATATATGTATATACATGTGGCATAGTTTTATTTCCTCATGCTCCGATTATAAACGATTTATGCATAACACTATAGCATGTAGATAGAGTGGTTATCTACCATGATTGCATTATTATATTATTGAGTGTGTGGTTGCTCATCCCTCTCTACTTTTCCCTCTCTACAGAGCGTACATAGTAGCCGAGTGAGGACTGAGGCATTGTATTTTAGACATTCGCTGCTTCCATCACCAAAAAGGTATACACACAGGGATTCTTTTTGTATCTAAACATGTAAAGGCACAATAGTCATTTTGTATTGTAATGTGGGGGATGTAAGAGTTAGAAAATGTGTCATGTATAAGTGTATAACTTAACTTTCGAATGAATGACACTTCTTTTGATTAAATTGATAATGAATGATGAGTGATGATTATTATTGACTCACAGCCCAACTGTGTACTGGTGAGTTTGTTCACGACAGGGTAAGGAAAGGAAAATACAAAAAATTTATAGTGATTTTTGGTTAAAAATGATAAAAAGGGTAGTGACACTGAATGACGGTGGTTTAAATTTCTAAAACTACCGTAATCTGTCCAAATCACCACTATAACCCCAAACTCTACTACCCAACTGTGGAGCAACAGGTGATGCTGTATCCTGAACTGGTGGGGATGTAGGTCTATCTGCCGCCTGAGGCATTTGTACTAGCTGCGTAGGCGTATCAGAAGCAACTGCCGGTCCAGCATCAGCAGCCTTGGTAGCTGGGCCCTGTCTCTCCCCAACTTCCTGCATAGACTTAGCAACTAGCTCCATAATTGTCTCTATATTCTGCTCCAATCTAGTGAAGTGTACCTCAATATCCCCTGGCTTCTCAGTAGGCTCCTGCAGGATCTGACCAATCTGTGGCTTTTCATGGCTTCCAGGCCTCCCTCTATGGCCCCTAGCACGTGCACTCGCCCCTCTACCACTGCGCGTGATAGGCATAATGCCTAAATTCCTACATCCATAACTATTCATTAGTTTAACCCATCCGATATACACATTTATATCTAAATAAAGTACAACAATATGGGGATGTAAATTCTCTTATTACCAGATCCGACTCATATCAGGTCAACTAAGCTTTGATACCACCTCTGTCAAGGCCCCTTTTCATCCAAAAATCACTATAAATATTTCACTTTATACATTAACTCTCCCTGTCGTGAACAGTTTCCAACACCAAATAGTTGAGCTATGATCTAGAGTTAGTTACATCCTACCATAAACCATATCACTTAACATTTATATATAATAACATGTAAACATTTAAATTGCTTACATTGAACTTTATTAATTCATACGTGTCAATAAATATTTACATCTCCCAAATTTACATTCCAAAAGTATTACTGTACTGTACTTCTTTAGATACAAAACGATGTTAATGTGTATACCTCTCAGTGATGGGCAGCAGTGAACACTGAGAGTACAAGTCTCTACTCGCTCTCAACCACTTTAGATGCTTTATAGAGATAGAAACTAAAAGGGTGAGCACAACTTGCTCAATAAGGAAATAATACAAGCAAGTAGACAACTACACTATCTACGTGCTGATAATGACATGATATAAAATCATATACATCCGGAGCATGAGGTAGAATAAAACCATGTCACATGAATATATATAAAATATATATAAAAACGCATAATATTAGGCATGATAACACATGGAAAATCATCATGTAAATGTCCTAGCTCACCATGCTGAAAGTAAGCTTCAATCTCCTTGCAGCAAAGCTAGGACCCATGATGCTTGCCACAACGAGAACATATTGACCCTGACTTGGGCTCTCCAATGAGTGATAAAAAATGAATGGTCTTTTGATTCTTTTTCTATTGATTGCCCTTGTCGAGCTTCTAGTCACTATCCCTCTTATCTTTCTCTTCGCTCTTCCCTCTTTGCCCGAACTCCTGCTGAGTCATATCGTAATCTAATTCCACCATCTGGACATGGCGGAGAGCCTTAGCATAATTGTAGATGTCGAAAGCAGCTAACTTGGCCTTGATACTCCGCCTCAAACTAGAAATAAACTTCACTATCTTCAATTGCTCATCTCTGAAAGTGTGAACATCATAGTGAAAAAGGAAGATAAACTAAGACTCGTACTTATCTACAGACATGGAACCCTGAGTCAGTCTCAGAAACTCTACCGACCTCTTTCTCCTCGAAGGCTTAGGAATATACTGCTTGAAGAAACTATCTAAAAAGGCCTCTAATGATATATCAAAATTCTGCTCCCTCAATAATTTATCTGTCGATTCGCACAAAATCTTAGCCTTCTCTTTGAACATAAAGACTGCTAAAGCAGCTTGCTCAATGGAGCTGCACCCCATATACTTAAACAGTTTCTCTAACTGTTTAACCACACCTCTACCTCATCAAGGTCTTTCACACCCTTAAATGTTGGAGGGTTCATCTCCTAAAATTATCAAGCCTGATCATATTTCTGTCTACCACATCTTCGACTTATGGTTATGGAGTAGCTTATTGTAGTGGGATAGATGGTGGTTCTGTTAGTTGTTATGGTGTAGCATGTGGTGCTTCAGGCAGTGGTAGAGGTGGTGCAATCTGTTGTCGCTTCCGAGAAGGCTATGGTTGTGGTGCTTGAGCTGAAAGGTTAGGAGCCTAAGCCTGGACTTCTCCAAAGTGCTGAGTCAGGAGCGCAATCAACATTTGAACTATCTGCTGCAGCTCACTCAAGCTTCGATCTATCTTCCCTATAAGACCTCTCTTTTATACCTAAATTTAATTTAAATATAAATATAACCTAAATATGATACTAGTATAGTGCACATGGTAGGTCAATTTAATTAAATGGATAGATATAATATAATTAAAAGATAGATATAATTAAATAGGAAAAAAATTAAATAACTGAATAAATAAAATTCACACAAGTAATAAAACATAATTAAAATAGGAACTTTATAGTTTAGAAATAGAATTTGAAAGTATGCATGTATTAGGGTATAATTATTTAGTTAAATTGGAAATGTATATTTATTTGGGTATATTTATTTAGGTAAATTAGAAATTTAATTAGAAATATAAATGAAAACAAAACTGAAGAAAAAAAAGAAAGTAAAAAAAAAAGAGAGAATCGTGCGATAGAGTCACGCGGTACCATCCCCCTCCCCCCCCCCCCGAACCAATTTCTTTCCCCCTTCTCTGCGCTCTGCCTCAAACCCATCCAGCCACCCCCAAGACACCAATGACGAACTGGTACCAAGAGACCGACTCTGCTTCTCTCTTCACCATCGGCGACATCTCCTTTCCCTGGCAATCGAGAAACCCAAAACAGTCCTCCCTTTCTCTGTGTCTTATCCTCTGCTACAAACGGCAACAGAACCCAAGTTGGAAGACTGATCGACGACCTCTCTTCCTTTCAACTAAAACCCTCATTTCCCCTTTCCTCCCTTCCCCTTCACCTGAAACCCAAGAACCGAACAACACCCCTCTCCCTTTCACTGTCTGTTTCAACAGCAGCACAGGAGAAGACCCGATGTCGTTCCCCTCCAACCAGCCAGCCCTGACGACCACCAACACTCTCATTTCCCTATTCACGCCCTCCTCAATTCCCCTTTAACATCAACAGTAGCTAAATCTAATGAATACCCATTTTCCTGTTACCTCATTGTTGAATCAGTAAGCTCTAGGTAAAAACTAAGTTTTTATCTAGCTAAATTACTATACAAATTATGTTATAGAAGCATGATTGTTGTAGGAATTAATTTAACTTTGGTTTTGAAGAAATTAGGAAACTAGGGTTAATTGGACATAAATTGGGGATTTTAAGAATTAGGCAAGGAATAAAATATTTTGAGTCGAATTATGAAGAATTGGAATTGAATTTGTTTGAAAACAATGAAATGGGCATAAAGGAGTAGATTCGGCCACTAAGAAACTTGTAGGGAAGATTTTGTCAATTGAGAAGATCATGCAAAAAATGAGTTTTGAGAATATAAACTAATAAATTATAATGTAATCACTACGTAAGTTAGATTGCTGGTAGGGATTATGAGTGGAAGATTAGAAATTGGGAATTAGCGAATAGCTTCAATCGATTGAAAAATAGAAACTTAGTATAAACCTAATTTAAACATGGTATAATGGTACTTTGGAAATAATTCTAAAAATAAATAAGTTGTCGATTCTTGATTTGAGAATGGTTGGAGAAGTTTAGAGATTAAGAAAATTTGTGGATTTCATTTTAAAGAAGGAAATTATATTTATAAGCAATGTAGTGTTCAATTTACTGTTTATGTGAATATAATGAGTTAATTGATATTAAATCGAATGAAAATGGATAATGATGCTACCTTGATGTATTCATGGATTTTGCAGCAAATATCCCTTCAAATAGTAAGGCTAGCAAAAATGAGACATAGGCACATATATGCGTGCCTAAGGTGATAAGGGTTATTAGTGCGCATCGTTGCGGTAAGGGATTTATATAACTCGTAGCTAGTAGAATATCTCTGATTAAGCTAAAACTTTACTAGGAATCCATAAGCTTTTAGTTTAGTTAGGATTTTTTTAAGTTAATTACCTACCTTACCTGATTTTCAGCAATATTATAACATTTGTCCATAGTTGCAAGCTTTACTCAAAATGATGTTATAGTTATATATAAGTAAACTGATTTTTAATGTCAAATAAAAATAGATAAACCCAAATGAGTACAAAAGTTTTATTACCTGATTTTATCGTTTTTGCGCATTATGCATGATGTTTACAAAGTGGTTGCATGGGCTATTTTGAATGTGATTTGGAAAAGTGCAATGTTTTAAACCAAATGGTAGTTGTCTGTTTGAAATGATATTGCACTTTTTAAAGTCAAAGGTTTACTTTCCAAAACCGTGGTTTTGAATTGAAATGATTTCATAGTTATACTGTACACCTGTCGTGGTGGTTGTTTTTTTAGATTGCTGGCGATCCCCAAAAAATGCCTGTGTGGCAGTCATGTCCTATGAGAGTCATCTTTAGCACCAAAAAGAGGTTTTGTGTGATTGCCCTATGGTGCCAAGTTCTTCATAGGGGTGCCTGGGTGGCATCGAGTTTATGAGATGTGAGAGCCATTTTTAGCACCATTAGGAGGTTTTGTGTGATTGCCATACTGTGTCAAGTGCTTCACGGAGATGCCTTTGTGGCATTGAGATTTTCTAAGTAGCACCGGTAGGAGGTTCTGCGTTATTTCTCTACGGTGCTAGCTACCTATAACTGTAGACCTTGATCCCGTCTTCAGTACCCTAGTTTAGACCTGATCAATCTAGGATAGGGCGGTAGTCACTATGGCCATAGGTGTTTACATTGTGTAACTAGTTCCATGACAAGTGATGGATTTTGCCACATCTCACCCATTTGTATCGAATATTTAATTTGAGCCCATGTATGCGTTTGCTAGACTGTAATTGTTTTCAATATGAATGTTATACTTCCAAATTTCAAGGTTTCTGTGTTTTGAATTCTACACTATTGATTTATAAACTATGGATTGTTAGCAAGCTCTGTGAAATCTTTAGTTTTAGGAAATGTGTTGATTTAACTTATCTTACTTTTTCGTGTTTAACCATTGATTTATAAAAGTTACGCATCGTCTTACAAATTGCATGATTTACCTAAACTGAGAAACTATATATACTTACTCAGTATTTTATTGTAAGACTCGTAGTTTTACATGTAACCCTTATGGTTCCCTATGTGTATACTTGTTATTGTATATGAATCATAAGTAATGTAAGGTCCATAAATTTGATGTACACACTTGCGATGTGAGTTCGTGATGTGCACGTAAGTTTCATTAAGTATGAATAACAAGAAATGGACCTTTTGAAGTGATAAAAGTGTATTGAATGCAAAATGAGTAGTGTGGTAAATGAAAATGAAGTTAGCTTTGAGAATTGGATGAAAAATGGCTAAGTATGGCCCCAGGACAAGGGCAGATCGATCTCCAATGCAAGGGAGATCAATCTTAAAGGCATTTTGAAGAAGGAAATCGATCTTTAGTCCAAGCAAATCGATTCCCTTAATCCTCAGCCTGAAGTAGATCAATCTTATTACCTTGCTAGATCAATCTGTGAAGCTCTCGACTTGGAAGAGATCGATCTCATGGTCTTCAACAGATCGATCTCTTAAGCTTGAAAACTGGATTTTTGAAGGCTAAAAATGTCAGACCCGTATTTTATGTAGCTTGTACCTTATGATTCCTATGTGTATGAATACTCTATTATTATAGTTGAATCACAAGAAGAGTATTTTTCTGACTGAAAATAAGAACTTAAAATGAGGAAGTATAGAAAGCTCATGAAGGAAAGTCAGCTTGATTTGTTCCCGAACACAGAAAACGAGAGTACAAGCTAAAAAAGGTAAAATAGGCCTTTTTGGCGAGTTAAGGTATTTAAGGTGTTTCGGGTATAATTATCTATCGGGAACGGTTGAAACATAAAGACGAGAGTGTAAGACATAAGATATGACACTTTCAAAATTTTGAGAAAAAGTCAACTTGGTCAATGGTTAAGGAAAAAGCCA
This sequence comes from Firmiana major, assembly GCA_033439115.1. Lineage (NCBI taxonomy): Eukaryota > Viridiplantae > Streptophyta > Magnoliopsida > Malvales > Malvaceae > Firmiana > Firmiana major. Next base: position 18,320,734 of record CM065913.1, on the reverse strand, counting down.
ACTACAGTTAAGAAAGTTGACTTTTACCATAGTTGACTAATCATGGTTAAAAATTTACCTAAATGTGGAGAAAAAATTGGGAAAAAATATTCTTGGTCAGAATACAAGATAATCATCCTCGAAAGTAAGGAAAATTTATTCGGAAGGATTCCAGATTAAATTTAATGGTTAAAAACGTAATGGGGCCTAAGGTGAAAATTTTAAAGCCCATTAAGGTATACTAAACGTATATTGAAACTCTTAGGTCCCTCTGTCAGGACCCGTTCTCAATCCATGACTTAACCAAAAACCACTACAAATTTTTTGCATTTTTAACTTACCTTTCCTCTCTTCAATGGTTGGGCTATGATTCGATGTCAGAATCCTCGCTTACCACATTATCCATTATCATACATACATGTCAATATACTGTTACTGACTGTAACTGAGATTATATAAAATCTAACACAATTACATTCCCCATAATATATATCGTATACATCATTGTGCTATTTTTATGTTTAGATATATAACCGTACAAAATCTGTATACTTGGTGGTCGATAGGAACTAGCAGTGGACTCAGGAATACTATCCCTCAATAGCTCTCGCTCTACTGCTGATGCTCTGTAGAGAGATGTAAAGAAAGGGGGGTGAGCATACAACACGCTCAGTAAGGAAATCAGGCAAGCAAGTAGATATCTACACTATCTACTCCAAATAATGCTATGCCTTGAAAACATTATTTCCTTAACTCACTTTAAAAGCATGTCTTTAAATATAATATATATATACTTGTACAGATTAAATCCCATGTACAGAAATCATTCTTTCTTTCTCAAATGTAGGCATGTAGTGCAAAACAATGCATCTTTATATAAATCATGCCTTTATGTAAATCATGCCATGTATATTTAAATCACAATAAATATGGCATTAAATAATTCACATCATAAAATCGGAGTCCGTCGCATCCCTCAGGTCTGTCTGCAATTTAAATCAGTTAATCAATGTGATATATCATGTGAGACTCTGTGGTGAAATGCAAATAGTATCCTGGGCTATGATCACATCCGACATGTGATCCCAAGCAACACAGTACTCGGTGTGCGAGGCATCACTGCAGCAACGGGAGGGTGATCAGTCCATTACAACCATCAGCTATACAACAACACACGATACAGCATACTCCCATGCCCCGGGCACGGTACAAGGTACACCCGTGGACCTTACCTCACAGTCGGGGTGCCTGCCATAGGTCTCAGCCCTCAAACCATGAAATATCATACCATGTCTATATTACCCTCATGCGGATATCCTCTCTAGATCTAACACACAGTCACACAAGGACTCTGGCATGGTTTTTAAAATGTATTATATATCACATGCAGTGCACGCCTTGAGTGCGACTCACAGTCGACACTTCGCTCAAACACTGTTTCACATCACAAACTCAACTCTAGTGCGAGTAAACCTCCAGCAACTAGGTCAATGCATAGTTCATGTATTAAATCAAGTACGAGCAATAGCTCCAGTACCATGCTATGCATAATATCATCAAATCAAGTACGAGCAATAGCTCCAGTACTATGTCATGTATAAATCATGAAGAATCGAGTACGAGCAACGCTCCAGCACTCTATCATGTATCTCATGTAAAACTCGAGCACGAGCTAATCTCTCCAGCACTCTCTCATGCATATCTTATATAAAACTGAGTACGAGTAATAACTCTAGTACTCTATCATGCATGTCATGGAAATCTAGTGCGAATCAAAATTCAGCACTAATGTATGTGGAAAATATATGAAATCCTGTGCGACTTATGCTCCAGCACGATTCATTCTCACATAATATGATAGATGGCTCTTTAAAAAGGGATGGTTTACAAAATATTAAAATCAGCACTATAAAGTGTGCTTAAGTCACATCAACCTTAAAATCATTAGCCCATCTATTTATTTTCATGCTAAACAGCAGTTAAACACTCACAATGGTAGTTTCCATGCTTTTTGTAACTTTTCACAAAAGTTGACTTTTTGACTAACTAGGGGTAAAATCGTAATTTACCACTATCGGGTCGCAATAATTATTATTCATGTTCTCTGATCCTCAGAGTTTTTAAGTGAATGTAAAAGCAGATGAAAATACGTGCATGTATCTCTAACTACTCACAAAAGTCCCTTACCTGCAATCACTCGAGAAATTTCACTTTTTCTGCGCTGCTCGTTTCAGCAGTCCGATTTGCTCCTCCAATACTCTTTGGAGCTGCATATAACCATTTATCAGGTTAATTACACTTTTCCAACTGTATTTCACATTAAATACAGTCTATTTCCCTTAATGGGCCTTAATAATCCTTAATGGGCCTAACTATGCCTTAAGCCCATTTTTATTTTACTATTCATTTTCGTTGGCCCTATTGGGCTTGTAGGGCCCACCAACTCTTATTGGGCTTGTCCTAGACCCATTACATCATATTGGGCCTAAAATATTTGGGCTTGGCCCATTGGGCCTCTCGACTACATGCCATGGCCGAGAGCTACCCATGCCATCGGTTATGCCATGGCATGCCATCCATGCCTATTTCTTAGCCAATTCACTTAGGCATTTTCACAAACACTTGGTTGGAAACATTCCTAACCATCATATAATTCATTTAGGCATTTTATCAAACACCTTGATTGCCAACTAATTACATGTATTAATTAATCAATTTGATTAATTCTAATTACACCATAATCTTTAACATATGTACATTAATCCATTTATGCCTTAAAATCATATGGACATAAATCAATATCCCATTACTCACTCTCGGCCTAACTAACTTCATGGTGATTTAATATGTTTCAATGCTTAAAACATATATCAACGTACTTAAAATCATTCATACATTAACATATATGAAATTGAAAATTAGAAAATATACCAATTGTTGTGTTCACCCTTTGGCCGAATCTTTGAAGGCTCTCGGTTTACACTCTATGGCTCCTTGATAGCCAATTCCAACATATGTCACTCTCCTTTCAATTTGGAACAACTTTCATGAAGGATGCAAGTTCCAATTATGCCTAATTCCTAGTGATTTCTAGTGAGAGAAAGCTTGGATAATATGTTTCAATGGTTTCTTCTTGTAGCCGAATTTGGTGCGATGAAGATGACAATGGTGTGGCTGATTTTATAAGTCACATACTTAGCCATTAAGCTTTACTTTCTAGCCATTAAGCTTAACTTTCCAAGCCTTAGCCATGAGTCATCTAAAGAGTCACCTTATGAGTCATGGTTAGCTTTAAATATGGTTAGATATTTATCTCATGGGCTTTTCCATTTGGGCTTCTCGGTTTGGGCTTTCTTAATGGGTTTTCGGGCTAAAATTTTTACTATGTCTCGGGCCTTTAATTGTCTCAAAATTTGGCCAATCAATTGGTCCAACAATTCGGTCTAAAGGACCTAAGAATTTCGATATACGTTTAGTATACCTTAATGGGCTTTAAAATTTTCACCTTAGGCCCATTACATTTTTAACCATTAAATTTAATCCGAAATCCTTCCGAATAAATTTTTCTTACTTTCAGGGATGAGTATCTTGTATTCTGGCCAAGAATATTTTTTGCCAAAATTTTCTCCACACTTAGGTTAATTTTTAACCATGATTAGTCAACTATGGTAAAAGTCCACTTTCTTAACTATAGTTGACTTTTTCCTTAACCATTGACCAAGTTGACTTTTTCTCCAAAAATTTCAAAAGTGTTATATCTTATGTCTTACACTCTCGTCTTTATGTTTCAACCGTTCCCAGTGGATAATTATACCCAAAACACCTTTTCTCGCTAAAAAGGTCTATTTTACCCTTTTTAGCTTTTACTCTTGTTTTCTATGTTCGGGACTAAATTGAGCTGACTTTCCTTCGTGAGCTCTCTATGCTCTCTCATTTTAAGTTCTTATTTTCAGTCAGGATGATTTAGATTCACTCGGTTTAGCCTATGACGTTATAGTACACATTAGGCTTTTTATGTAGCTTTTGAGTGTTAAATCATTTCACTAACACTTTAAGTCTAGTAAATACTCTTCTTATGATTCAACTATAATAACAGAGTGTTCATACACATAGGAATCATTAGGTACAAGCTAAAAAAATTCGGGTCTGACAATCCTCCCCTACTTAAAAAATTTAGTCCTCCAAATTAGAACCAAGTCAGTCATCAAATAGGTGAGGGTACTTCTCTCGCATCAGACTCTTTAGCTCCCAAGTAGCTACCTCTGAAGTATGATGCTGCCAGAGAATCTTCACTAACCCAATAGTCTTTGATCTCAAAACCTTCTCCTTCCTATCCAATATTCGAATTGGTCGCTCAACATATGACAAGTCCTCTCGGAGCTCAAAAGGCTCATAACTAATCACATGTGCCGGATCCAGATGATACTTCCGAAGCATCGATATGTGGAAGACGCTATGGACACCTGATAAGTTCGGTGGTAATGCCAACCTATAAGCCTTATCTCCCACTCGATCAAGTATCTTAAAGGGTCCAATATAGAGAGGATTTAGCTTTCCTCTCTTCCCAAATCTCGCTATGCCCTTGGAAGGAGAAACTCTCAAAAACATGGATTCACCAACTACAAACTCTAGTGGCCTACGTCTCCTATCAGCGTAACTCTTCTGTCTTCTCTGAGCCATCCTCAGTCTCTCTACTATCAAGTGGACATCCTCAGATGCCTGTGTAACCATGTCAGGAGCGAAAATCTTATGGTCACCCACTTCTTCCCATCCAATAAGGGAACGACATCTACAGCTATATAAAGCCTCATACGGTGCCATCCCGATACTCGAATGATAACTGTTGTTGTAGGTGAACTCGGCTAGTGGCAGGTGGTCATCCCAGGAGCCTCTAAAATCTAGCACACATGCTCTCAACATATCCTCCAAAGTCTGTATAGTCCTCTCTGACTGACCATCTGTTTTAGAATGGAAAGCGGTGCTCAAATTCAACTGAGTTCCCATGGCTTCTTGAAAATGTCCCTAAAAATAGGAAGTGAAGCGGGAGTCCCTATCAGTGACTATGCTCACTGGTACACCGTGTAACCTCACTACCTCGCGTACATACAGTTATGCTAATGAACTCAGAGTATCGATCGCTCTCATAGCTAGGAAGTGGGCTAACTTTGTCAGTCTGTCGATGATCTACCATATAGCATCGTGATTCCTGCGAGTTCTCAGTAAACCCATCACGAAATCCATGGTGATATGCTCCCATTTCCATGTCGGTATAGGTAGAGGCTGCAATAACCCTGCAGGTTTCTGATGCTCTACCTTCACCTGCTGACATACGAGACACTTTACCACAAAGTCTGCTACATCTCTGTTCATACCCGACCACCAATATACCTTCCGGAGGTTCTGATACATCTTGTTACTCCCCGGATGTAACGTATACCTCGATGAATGAGATTTCGCCAATATCAATTTCCTGAGTCCTGGATCCTAGAGAACACATAATCTACCTCTGAACCTCTGTAGTCCGTCCGAACTCAACTCAAAATCAGTCACTATGCCTTTCTGTATCTGACTACTTACATCCATACAAAATGGATCAGTCTGTTGAGCCACCCTGATCCTGTCCAACAGATTCAGCTGCAATCGTAGACTAGCTATCACATAGCCTGTATCTATGTCAGAAGGCATGACTCCAAATTGAGGCTAGAAAATTGCTCTAGCAAATCATGTTCCCTAACCATCATGTACGATACCACGCCTAGGTTCTTCCTACTCAAGGCATCAGCTACAACGTTAGCCTTACCCGGATGATAAAGTATCTCACAATCGTAATCCTTCAGAAGCTCTAGCCATCTTCTCTGTCTCATGTTCAACTCCTTTTGTGAGAACAGATACTTGAGGCTCTAGTGGTCGGTAAATATCTAGAACTTCTCGCCGTACAAGTAATGGTGCCATACCTTCAACGCAAATACTACTACTGCTAGCTCCCAATCATGGGTCGGATAGTTCTTCTCATGATCCTTTAGCTGTCTTGATCCATAAGCAACTACCTTCCCATCATGCATCAATACACAGCCCAGTCCCTGATGTGAAGCATCGGTATACACTACAAATCCTCCTGAGCTAGTAGGGATAGTGAGAATTGGTGCGGTGGTCAATCGACGCTTCAACTCCTCAAAACTCTTCTCACAATCCTCGTTCCATACGAATGGTACACTCTTTCGAGTAAGACGTGTTAACGGAGCAGCTAACTTCGAAAAATCCCTCAACGAATCTCCAATAGTATCCATCTAAACCCAGGAAACTCCTGATCTCGGTGACTGTCCTCGGCTGTTCCCACTGAACTACATCCTCTATCTTAGATGGATCAACTGATACACCATCTCTCGATACAACATGTCCCAAAAATGAGATCTGTGAGAACCAAAAGTCACACTTACTAACTCATGCTCTCGTAGAGTCTGTAACACGATCCTGAGGTGCTCCTCATGCTCCTCCTTGGATCTCGAATACACCAACATGTCATCGATAAAGACAATAACAAACTGGTCTAAATATGGCTTAAACATATCGTTCATCAAAGCCATGAAAGCAGCTGGAGCATTCGTCAATCCGAATGGCATGACCAAGAACTCATAATGGCCATATCGGGTACAAAATGCTGTCTTAGGTACATCTCCACTCCGAACATTCAGCTGATGATACCCAAACCTTAGGTCAATCTTGGAAAAGACCTGTGCTCCCTGAAGCTGATCTAACAAGTCATTAATGCATGGAAGGGGGTATCTATTCTTGATGGTGGCCTTATTCAACAATCGGTAATCTATGCACAATCGGAGGCTCCTATCCTTCTTCCTCACAAACAAAACCGGTGCTCCCCAAGGTGAAACACTCGGTCGAACAAAACCCCTATCCAACAGCTCCTGTAACTGTCTCTTGAGCTCCTCCAGCTCAACTAAGACCATGCGATATGGTGGTCTCGAAATAGGCTCCATACCAGGCACCAAATCTATACAGAACTCCATCTCTCTGTCTGGTGGTAACTTGGCAATTCATCCAAAAAAACATCTAGGTACTCACAGACCACAGTAATATTTGACAACTCCGGATGTGCCTTATCCATATCTACCACGTACGTAATGAAACATCGTATCACATCCGATGAAGCATCAACTGTCCCCTAGTCCAAAGCATGTACTCACCCTCGACCTATCACTTGTTTCCCCTTCTCCTCTGCCGTCGCTCTGCCTCTCTGAGCAGACGTACAAACTAGAGCTCTATTAGGCTCCCTGCCCCTCAGTGGCGTAGTCACAAATGTCTCTGGGCACTCTCTAGCCATATGCCCCTGTTTCCCATATCGGAAACACATAATAGGAGTCAGCGAACACGGTCTACTTCCATGTTGTTTACCACATCTTTTGCACTGATCGGCAGCAGGTCTCTATCCTCCTATGACAATGCCCTTTGCTGGGGCTACAGTTGGATAAGCAGGAGGTCTAGCATATCTCTCTCGTGCCTCCTCCACCCGTGATCTCTTACCGAAGAGTTTCTTCCCTCCTCTATAACCAAAATCTCTAGCCGACCTCTTCTTTTGTATATCTCAGCTACGGCTAAACTTCCCGAACTCGGAAGCATTCCTCTCGTAATCTTGCTCACACAGTTGTGCCATGCGCACTGCTCCCTCATATGTTGCTATGTCTAAGGGAACCAACTTGGACCACAAAACCAGTCTCAACCCATCAGTAAACCTGTGGACCTTCCTGGTCTCACTATACATGGTATTTGGGTCATATCTCCTTAGGGATAGGAATCGAGTCTCATACTAGTCCACAGATAAACTCCCCTAGTTTAGTCTTAAAAACTCTACTTGTAGTTTTCGTTGTGCGGTATCGGGAACAAACTGCCTCCTAAAGGCCTCCCAAAATATCTCCCAACTGATATCCGTGTGTCGGGATCTCAATATAAGTCGGGTGGACTACTACCAATGCTCTGTAGCTCCCTTCAGTAGGAACGCAGCAAATGCGACCATCTCCGAGGTCGTGCACTCGAAGAATCCATAGAGCTTCTCCATCTCTGCTAACCACTCCTCGGCAGCTACAGGGTCCTTGACCCCACCAAAAGACGGAGGTCTAAACTTCTGGAATTCTCGCAACCGATGTAGATCACATCTATACCCTAATCTGCTATCACCCGAAATTGGTGGGGGTGTAAGAGTATCTACAGTCCTCTGTACATCAGCTGTCTGCGTAGGTGTATTAGGGGTAACTGCCTCTACTGTCGCAGCTCCTGCCTCCTGTCTCAGCCTACCTGGCATCGTCTGTGCTAATATCTCGACAATCGTCTCAAGACTACGCTCTAATCTCATACAGAGCATCTCAGCACACTCCGGTGCCTCAGTAGCACCTGGAGTCTCATGCGTAGGTAATGGTTCGACAGCAGCTCGTCCCTTGGGTCTATCTCCCCGGCCTCGAGCCCTATCTCTCGTAACTCTACCACTACGCGTATTTGCCATATAGGCAAAGTTCCTGTATTCATAATAATGAATTAGTCCGTTTCCTATCTGGTATACACAGTTATATCTAAACACAACATGGTACTATGGGGATGTACACTTTCCTATTTTCTAACACCGACTCACATCAGACCAACGTCCGCTCTGATACCATTCTGTCAGGACCCGTTCTCAATCCATGACTTAACCAAAAACCACTAAATTTTTTTGCATTTTTAACTTACCTTTCCTCTCTTCAATGGTTGGGCTGTGATTTGATTTCAGAATCCTCGCTTACCACATTATCCATTATCATACATACATGTCAATATACTGTTACTGACTGTAACTGAGATTATATAAAATCTAACACTATTACATTCCCCATAATATATACGTATACATCAATGTGCTGTTTCTATGTTTAGATATATAACCGTACAAAATCTGTATACCTGACGGTCGATAGGAACTAATAGTGGACTCAGGAATACTATCCCTCAATAGTTCTCGCTCTACTGCTGATGCTTTGTAGAGAGATGTAAAGAAAGGGGGGTGAGCATACAATGCGCTCAGTAAGGAAATCAAGTAAGCAAGTAGATATCTACACTATCTACTCGAAATAATGCTATGCCTTGAAAACATTATTTCCTTAACTCACTTTAAAAGCATGTCTTTAAATATAATATATATACTTGTACAGATTAAATCCCATGTATAGAAATCTTGCTTTCTTTCTCAAATGTAGGCATGTAGTGCAAAACAATGCATCTTTATATAAATCAAGCCTTTATGTAAATCATGCCATGTATATTTAAATCACAATAAATATGGCATTAAATAATTCACATCACAAAATCGGAGTCCGACCCATCCCTCAGGTCTGTCCATAATTTAAATCAGTTAATCAATGTGATATATCATGTGAGACTCTGTGGTGAAATGCAAATAGTATCTTGGACTATGATCATATCCGACATGTGATCCCAAGCAACACAGTACTCGGTGTGCAGGGCATCACTGCTGCAACGGGAGGGTGGTTAGTCCATTACAACCGTCAGCTATACAATAACACATGGTACAGCGTACTCCCATGCCCCGGGCACAGTATAAAGTACACCTGTGGACCCTACCTCACAGTCGGGGTGCCTGCCATAGGTCTTAGCCCTCAAACCATGGAATATCATACCACGTCTATATTACCCTCATGCGGATATCCTCTCTAGATGTAACACACAGTCACACAAAGACTTTAGCATGGGTTTTAACATGTATTATATATCATAAACAGTGCACGCCTTGAGTGCGACTCATAATCGACACTTCGCTCAAACACTGTTTCACGTCACAAACTCAACTGTAGTGCGTGTAAACCTCCAGAACTAGGTCAATGCATAGTTCATGTATTGAATCAAGTACGAGTAATAGCTCCAGTACCATGCTATGCTTAATACATCAAATCAAGTACGAGCAATAGCTCCAGTACTATGTCATGTATAAATCATGAAGAATCGAGTACGAGCAACGCTCCAGCACTCTGTCATGTATCTCATGTAAAACTCGAGCACGAGCTAATCGCTCCAGCACTCTCTCATGCATATCTCATATAAAACTGAGTACAAGTAAGAACTCCAGTACTCTATCATGCATGTCATGGAAATCTAGTGCAAATTAAAATTCAGCACTAATGTATGTGGAAAATATATGAAATCATGTGTGAGTTATGCGCCAGCACGATTCATTCTCACATAATATGATAGATGGCTCTTTAAAAAGGGATAGTTTACAAAATATTAAAATCAGCACTATAAAGTGTGCTTAAGTCACATCAACCTTAAAATTTTTAGCCCATCTATTTATTTTCATGCTAAACAGCAGTTAAACACTCACAATGGTAGTTTCCATGCTTTTTGCAACTTTTCACAAAAGTAACTTTTTGACTAACTAGGGGTAAAATCGTAATTTACCACTATCGGGTTGCAATAATTATTATTCGCTTTCTCTGACCCTCAGAGTTTTTAAGTGAATGTAAAAGTAGATGAAAATACGTGCAGGTATCTCTAACTACTCACAAAAGTCCCTTACCTACAATCACTCGAGAAATTTCACTCTCTCTGCGCTGCTCGTTTCAGCATCTCGATTTGCTCCTCCAATACTCTCTGGAGTTACATATAACCATTTATCAGGTTATATGCAGCTCCAAAGAGTATTGGAGGAGCAAATCAGACTGTTGAAACGAGCAGCGCAGCGAAAGTGAAATTTCTCAAGTGATCGTAGGTAAGGGACTTTTGTGAGTAGTTAGAGATACCTGCACGTAGTTTCGTCTTATTTTACATTCACTTAAAAACTCCGAGGGTCAGAGAAAGTGACTTACAATTATTGCGACCCGATAGTGGTAAATTATGAATTTGCCCCTAGTTAGTCAAAAAGTCAACTTTTGTGAAAAGTTGTAAAAAGCATGGAAAATATCATTTTGAGTGTTTTACTGCTGTTTAGCAGAATAATAAATAGATGGGCTAATGATTTTAAGGTTGATGTGAATTAAGCACACTTTATAGTGCTGATTTTGATATTTTGTAAATCATCCCTTTTTAAAGAGCCATCTATCATATTATGTGAGAATGAATTGTGCTGGAGCATAGCTCGCATTGGATTTCATATATTTTCCACATACATTAGTGTTGATTTATGATTCGCACTAGATTTCCATGACATGCATGATAGAGTACTAGAGTTCTTACTCGTACTCAGTTTTATATGATATATGTATGAGAGAGTGCTGGAGCGATTAGCTTGTACTCGAGTTTTTCATTAGATGCATGACAGAGTGCTGAAGCATTGCTCGTACTTGATTCTTCATGATTTATACATGACCTAGTACTGGAGCTATTGCTCGTACTTGATTTGATGATATTGTGCATAGCATGGTACTGGAGCTATTCTCGTACTTGATTTAATACATGAACTATGCATTGACCTAGTTGCTGGAGGTTTACTCGCACAAGAGTCTGAGTTTGTGATATAAAATAATGTTTGAGCGGAGTGTCGACTGTGAGTCGCGCTCAAAGGCGCGCACTCTATGTGATATATAATACATGTTGAAAGCCATGCTTGATTCATTATGTAGACTGAGTGTCACACTATGAGAGGATATCCGCATGAGGATACTAGAGACGTGGTATGATATTCCATGGTTTGAGGGCTGAGTCCTATGGCAGGCACCCTGACTGTGATGTAGGGTCTACGGAGTACGTTGTACCGTGTGCGTGGCATGGGGTAAACAGTACCATGTGGTGTTGTGGAGTTGAGGAGGATATAGCTAGTGGTTGTGATGGACTGACCCCCTCCCGCTGCAGCAATGATGCCCCGCACACTAGGATTTCGTGTAGCTTGGGATCACATGTTAGATATGATCATAGACCAAGGTACTATTTACATTTTTACCACAGAGTCTCACATGATATATCACTTGATTGACTTATTTAATTACGGATAGACCTGAGGGATGGGTTGGACTCCGATTTTGTGTTGTGAATGATTAAAATGCCATATTTACTGTGATTTAAATATACATGACATGATTTATCTAAAGGCATTGTGATATTATAAAATGCATTGTTTTGCACTACATGCCTACATATGAGAAAGAAAGCATAATTTCTGTACATGAGATTTAATCTGTACAAATATATATATATATTTAAAGACATGATTTTAAAGTGAATTAAGGAAATAGCGCTTCGAGGCATAGCATTATTTTAAGTAGATAATGTAGATGTCTACTTGCTTACCCCCCTTTCCTTACATCTCTCTACAGAGCATCAGCAGTAGATTGAGAGCTATTGAGGGACAGCATTCCTGAGTCCACTGCTATTTCCTATCGATTGACAGGTATACATATTTTATACGGTTATGTATCTAAACATAGAAATAGCACAATGATGTATACGATATATATTATGGGGAATGTATTTGTATTTGTTTTTATATAATCTCACATATATTATAAAAGCAGTTACAGTTAGTAACAGTATATTGACATGTATGTATGATAATGGATGATGGGGTAAGCGAGGAATCTGACATCGAATCATAGCCCAACCATTAAAGAGTGGAAAAGTAAGTTAAAAATGCAAAAAATTTGTAGTGATTTTTGGTTAAGTCATGGATTGAGAACAGGTCCTGACAGAATGGTATCAGAGCTGAGGTTGGTTTGATGTGAGTCGGTAGTAGGAAATAGGAAAGTGTACATCCTCATAGTATTGTGCTATGTTTAGATATAACTGTGTATACCAGATAGCAGACGGACTAATTCATGATTATAAATGCAGGAACTTTGCCTATATGGCAAATACGCGTAGTGGTAGAGGTGCGAGCGGTAGGGCTCGAGGTCGTGGAGATAGGCCTGAAAGACAAGCTGCTGCCGAACCATTACCTACGCATGAGACTCCCGATGCTACTGAGGCACCCGAGTGTATTGAGATGCGCTTTACGAGATTAAAGCGTAGTCTTGAGACGATTGTAGAGATGTTGGCGCAGACGATGCCAGGTAGGTGAGGACAGGAGGCAGGAGCTACGACAGGAGAGGCAGTTGCCCCTGATACACCTATACAAATAGCTCATGCACCGAGGACTGTAGATACTCCTACACCCCCACCAGTTTCAGGTGGTAGTGGATTAGGGTACGGATGTGATCTACATCAGTTACGAGAGTTTCAGAAGTTTAGACCTCCATCTTTTAGTAGGGTCAAAGACCCTGTAGCTGCTGAGGAGTGGGTGGCAGAGATGAAGAAGCTTTATGGATTCTTTGAGTGTACGACATCAGAGATGGTAGCATTTCCTGCGTTCCTACTGAAGGGAGCTGCAGAGCATTGGTGGAAGTCCACTCGACTTATATTGAGAGCCCGACACACAGACATTAGTTGGGAGATATTTCGAGAGGCCTTTAGGAGGCAGTTTGTACCCGATACCGCACAGCGAAAACTACAGGTAGAGTTTTTGGACTGAACCAGGGGAGTTTGTCAATGGACGAGTATGAGACTGGATTCCTATCCCTAGGGAGATATGACTCAGATACCATGTATAGTGAGGCCAGGAAGGTCTACAGGTTTATCGATGGGTTAAGACCGGTTCTGCGGTCCAAGTTGGTTCCATTAGACATAGCAACCTATGAGCAAGCACTGCGCAGGGCGCAACTGTGTGAGCAAGATTACGAAGAAATGCTTTCAAGTTTGGGAAGTTCAGCCGTAGCCAAGATATATAGAAGAAGAGGCTGGTTAGAGATTTCAGTTATCGAGGAAGGAGGAAACTCTTCGGTAAGAGATCACGGGTTGAGGAGGCACGAGAGAGATTTGCTAGACCTCCTGCTTATCTGACCGTATCTCCAGCAAAGGGCATTGTCATAGCATGACAGAGAACTGCTGCCGATCAGTGCCGAAGATGCGGTAAACAACATGGAGGTAGACCGTGTCCGCTGACTCCTATAGTGTGCTTCCGATGCGGGAAACAGGGGCATATAGCTAGAGCTTGCCTAGAGATGGTTGATACTGCGCCACTGAGGGGCAGGGAGCTGGATATAGCTCTAGCTGGTACGTCTGCTCAGAGAGGTAGAGCGACGACAGAAGAAAAAGGGAACAAGTGATGGGTCGAGGGCACGTACATGCTTTCGACCAGGGGACAGCTGATGCTTCATCGGATGTGATACGAGGTAACATCCTGATTTATGATATTGAAGCATATGTTTTAATAGATCTTGGTGCCACGCATTCTTTTGTATCGCCTTTATTTGCATGTAAATTAGCAAGACATGTAGAGCATACTCCATTGTGTATGATGATTGACACGCCCTAAAGGTATTACTGCAAGTGCACGGGTCGTACAAGTAATAATGGGACTTGAGTCCTGAGTTATCGTCCCACAGAGAAGTTAACTAGCCTAATTACCTGTTAATCTTACCCCAAGTATATTCTAGCAAATTATAAAATTAAGGTGGGTGATCTACATAGCTCGAATTAAAAATACTGAAAGCAATAAAATAATAAAAGCTATAAACTAAAGAAAATTAAAACCGAGCAAAATTACTTACAGTGCTCCACGCAATTAAAATAAAAAACCTACAAAAGAAATTAAAATAGTTAAAACAATTAACGCAATTAAAATAAAATGCAATTATGAAAATAAAGCAATAAAATTAAATTTCAATTAAACTAACCTAAAATGTAATTTAAACTGCTCAATCAAAATGCATTTTAAACTAAACTAAAACTTATTGAAAATAAAGACTAAATTAAAAATGCATGAAAAACCTTTAATCTAAATTAATTCTAAATGCATCTAAACTAAAATAAAATCCTAAAACATATAATATAAAATTAACTACTAACTAAAAATTAACACTACAAATTAACATGCAAAAATAATAAAACTAACCTATCATTATAATTGACTAAACTAACTAACTAACAACTAACAAATGCATGAAAATGGATTAATTGCTACAATGCACTAGCCAAACAAGCCTTAACCAATTTAAATCAACAAATTGTCCCTCCAAACACTATTCACGTGTCTTCTAAAACATTTTCAGTCCAAGCTTTCATGGTTTTGGCAAGGCATGCTGCTGTTTGTCCTCTGGTCCAGGCTTTTGCCTGCTGTCCGATCTCCATTCTCGGTATGTCATGCAATACTGAGATTGCAACTTGCTCCAGGCTACTCTAGGTCTGCATTCGTTCGGCTCCAGGTTGCTGTCTGTGCTCTCCAATCGGCCTACAACCTCTGCATTAGTCGTTGTCCTGCTGCATTCTACTTCTGCTGTTTTGTGCTACTGCTTAAGCCTGCTGCACGTTTCTTTTCCCAGGTCTGTCCACGAGCTTCTGTCCAGCTATTTGTCCTTGGTCTGCTTTAGCTGTTCCAGCCTGCTGCTGCCCTGGTGTGTCTCGGTTTCAAATGCTCACGGGTTGCCCTCGATTTTGCTTTGTTCTGGACTATGCTCCATGGTTATTATCTTCAAGCTGGTGGTGATTGCAGCAGAACGGGATGCACCCGAGAGCATCTATCAGTTGGAAGCAACAACATCCTGCCTCATACAATGCGTCTGACTCCCACTCACTCAAGGTAAAATAAGTTAAACGAAATAATAACACTATCAGCAGCAAAGTTTTAACAATGCAAACATGGAAATAAGTAAAACTTAGGGAAAGCTTTAAACAAAGAAATGACCCAGCAATAAGGAATAATAAATAATGCAAAGTGTCTAAACCATGAGCTAAGGACAGAAATAGCATGAACAGTGGATAGAGTTGTAAAACAGAGGAGAGCAGAGCATGGTTGGGACAGTGTTATGCCTCCATTGTTCAACAGATAATCGCATGGACTGCTGTGCTTTTAGCATGAACCACTATCCAGTAATTACGGTAGCAATCACACCTCAGTGCAGCGTCCCCTGCTGACTCTTCTTCTCGGCAGCAAACTCAGTTTCCTTTCACCATGGGGCAGCATTATCCAGCGTGCAGTCGGGTTGCGGTTGCAGCAACCGTTAGTGCCAGCTTCAGCTCCAACTTCCAGCCTTTAGTAATACTGTTGCAGTAGCTTTGTTCTCGACCTGCACTTATCAACTCAGCAAGCTAATACTAAAGCAAGAGCTGCAACTGCAGATGCACTATTTACACTAGCAACGACAGAATAGATTAAAACAGAATGAAATTGTAAAAAAAAAAAAAATTAAGAAACTAGCATGAGACGTGTAACCGAGAAGAACATTGAAGGTAAAATCCAAGCTTTTCATAAAGGTAATGGAAATTACATGAACACTAAAAATTAAAATGGCCAACAGAAAAATGCTTTGAAATAATAAAAAAAACTTAAAAACTAAAGCTACCTTAGAATTACAACTACTCCTAAATTACATTACATTACACTACTCCTACTCCTAAAATTACCTCTACTTCTACTCCTAAAATTACCTACTCTTCCAATTGTCATCCTTTCCTACTTATAAACACACTAGGGGTAAAATTGTAATTTTAACATCCTTGATGAGTTGGCCTTTTTTTGGCCACTTTTCTTCACACCATTAGCCCCTTGAAAAGATATTTCCATGTCATCGGCCTTCTTGTCCAATTGGATGTGCTAGGTGGCATAACTCGTGTTGTCCGCGTGGCTCAATCTCGATTTTAGCCCAATTTCGGTCCTTTTTCTATCGAAATATTCAAAATACATTCGGATTTAATTTATCTGCAAACATGAGAATTTTAATTAAATAAAGGGGATAATTAACAAAATAAATTGGGGATTTAATAATTAATTAGGAAATTAAGCACAAATAATTCAAAAAATATAGAATTATCACACCCCAAAACTTGAGCTTTTGCTTGTCCTCACGCAAAACAAAATGATTATAGGAATGACAAGTACAAAACACAATAATTTTCCCAATATCATCCTCAAAGAAAAAGTACAGATTATGAAATCAAAGACTCACAATTACAAGTCCAGCACTTAGAATTATTCAATTATTAGTCCTAACCCAAATTAGACTCCTCTTGAGTGTGTGAAAAATGTCTAAGTCACTTCATAGTACATTATCTAGATCAGATTATGCAACACAGTGAATGCAAAGTCAATGACATGTGATCATTCCCATAAGTTTGCTTTTCATTTCTCTCTTCACTAATGTAGTCACATTTAACCAAAGATTAATAGGACTTCATTAGGCTTGTAATGTAAGGCTGGGGCTAAGATATGATAAAGTCGATTTAGGTTTAATTACCCCTTAACATGCATTACTTCTAGGATCTTTATGTAAGAGCTCAAATCATTTCCCCCAAACTTATTTCTTTTGCTGAAAATTTTTTTTGTTTCTTCTTTTCTTTTTCTTTTTCTTTCTTTTTCATCATTTTTTTTTTTACATACTCTTTCACTATCACTTAATACCCATATAGCTCATAATATATCCCAATGACTTTTCATGCTTTTGGGGTAGGGAATAGGAACAAGGTATTTAAACTAAGGAAAATAACGCATGTATATTTATAGAGAAAAGCTTATTTGGCTCAGATAGGTGACTAGGGGTAGAATATGTACAAGGATAGCTAGAAAGGCTCAAACTATCCAAAGATGGCCTAAATCATCTCCTTAATTAAGTGTGATCTAATATTTCACCTCGAGATTCGATCAAACAAATTCTAGAATATGATGCACAAAATCAACTGAACAAATGCAATCCTATGTATACATAAGCTTTCTCTAAATAAATATACAGATTCATGACATGACATGTGCATTAGATGAGGCAATCACAAACAGAATCAAGACAAATTCAAGAATTCAACTTCATGCTTTTCCTATAATCATGCTTCTCATTCAATCAAAGTCAGACTAAATCATGGGGTCATATCATCGGAATATGGAAAAACTACATGCTAAGTACTAAATCATCCCAAAAACAAGCAATTTAAGCTTATATTATTGAAAAAATTTTAAAAATTCTTTCTCAGATTTTTAAAAAAATTTTGAAAATTTTTCCAATTTTTCCAAAATAGCTCAAGTGATATCCCCTTCCCCAAACTTAAAGTGCACAGTGTCCTCAGTGTGCAGATAATATAATAATTTAAGCTCAAGAACAGAGTACTCCCCTTTTTGATGATGATGAATAATCGAAACTTGATTGAAAGCATAAAACTAGAAAATAAACCTGTAAAATAAACAAACAAAGAAACAACAGAAAAGAAAAAGAAAAACGAACTATATACAAAGTGAAAAGAAAAATACAGCCACTTCAAATG
This sequence comes from Firmiana major, assembly GCA_033439115.1. NCBI lineage: Eukaryota > Viridiplantae > Streptophyta > Magnoliopsida > Malvales > Malvaceae > Firmiana > Firmiana major. The sequence goes on along the minus strand of CM065913.1, from coordinate 18,302,485 downwards.
CAGCTGAAGAAAACAACACTCAGCAGCAGGGCGAAGAGTAGGAGGGTCATCCAAAGTGGTGACAGGGTGCTGACAGTTAACTCCTCCTGAGCCCTATCTACTTCCTTCTTTCTCTCAGATATTATATGCTTAAGCCTTATATTCTCCTCAATCTCCATCTTAAAACACTCTTGAGAGTCATCAGGGAGCTTCAAAGGTTTGAAAACATTAAACTTTACTTCCTGATCTTGGACTCTCATCGTTAACTCCCCCTTTTGTACATCAATTACTGTTCTACCAGTAGCTAGGAAAGGTCTACCTAGTATAATGGGGACTTCCCTATCTTCTTCCATGTCCAAAACAATAAAATCTGCAAGAAAACTAAATTTGTCCACCTTTACTAAGACATCCTCAATGACCCCGTTCGGATATTTAATTGATCAATCAGCTAACTGGAGGGTCATTGTGGTAGGCTTGGCATCCCCTATTCCTAACTTATGATAGATAGATGATGGCATCAAATTTATTCTAGCTCCTAAATCGCACAGGGCTCTACCAAAGAATAAATTTCCAATAGTGCATGATATGGTAAAACTCTCGAGATCCTTGAGCTTGGGGGGTAATTTCCTCTGGATAATGGCACTACATTCCTCAGTTAAGGTGACTATCTCATAATCTTCCACTCTTCTCTTCCTTGAGAGGATATCCTTTAGAAACTTCACATAACTTGGCATTTGCTCTAAAGCATCTGCGAAAGGAATATTGATGTGAAGTTTCTTAAAAACTTTAAGAAATTTAGCAAATTGTTGTTCAAGCTTTTGGTTTTGGAATCTCTGAGGAAAGGGTACTAGTGGTCTAACTAGAGGCAATGTAGTGGGAATTTGTGTAGAATCAGAGGACGAGGAAGGCAATGAAGAAGAAGAAGAAGGAATAGATGAAGAAGTGCCTATCTTGGATTCTTTTGCAGCCTGATCCTGATGTTCCTGCTCTTTCTGAGCTGATTTGTTAGAACTTATGGGTTTTTCAACTATGGGCTCAACAGGATTGGACTTACTTTGTGCCTCATCTAGCTCTTTGCTGCTCCTAAGGACGATGGATTTGACATATTCCTTACCCTCCATTTGCTTAACAGGATTAGCTTTAGTGTTACTAAGAAGGGTCCCTTGAGGACGTTAGCTAAGAGCATTTGCTATTTATCCTACCTGAACCTCTAAGTTCTTAATTGAATTAGCTTGATTTTGCAAGATAGTCATGAACATTTCCTCAAGCGAGGGCTTCTTCTCAGCTGCTGGTGTATGGTAAAGTTGTGACTGCATAGATTGTGGTGGTGGTGGTTGATGGAATTGAGGTGGATGATGCTGAAATTGAGGTGGGGATGGTTGATGAGGTGGGTGAAATGGAAATTGCGGCTATGGTGGTACCTGAATTGGTGGAGCTTGAAAACTAGGGGGTTCTACAGATCTAGAGTTAGAAGGTTGCTTTGGTTTTGGCTCCAGGAGAAGTTATGCTGGTTCCTCCACCTTGGGTTGTAGGTGTTTGAAAAAGGGTTGTTCTGTTGCTTTTGAGAAGGGGCAACATACTGAACTGATTCTAAGTTGAGCAGACACCTATCTACAGAGTGGGTACCACTACACAGCTCATAGGAAAGAAAAGGACTTTGGACAAAATAAATCGGATTAGGACTGGTGGGAGGATTATATTGGGTACTGAGCGACTCTACCTTCTTCGTAAGATTAGTGATTTGAGAGGTCAAGGTAGACAGTGTGTTGAGCTCATAAATACCCGTCGGCTTCTTTGGCATTTGCCTCTCCGTGGACCATAGATAGTTGTTAGCCATCATCTTTTCTAACAACTCGTAAGCTTCCTCATCTGTTTTACACATTAGCGCTCCACCCGTAGCAGCTTCAACAATGGTCCTATTTAGGCTTGTAAGTTCGTTGTAGAAGGTCTGGACTTCCAGCCACAAAGGTAGACCATGATGAGGGCACTTCCTAAGATGCTCCTTATATCGTTCCCATGATTCGTAAAGAGATTCAGAGTTGTACTGGGCAAAGGAAGGTATATTACTATGGAGTTGGGCCATTTTAGAGGGAGGGAAAAACTTAGATAGAAATTGATGGGCTAACTCATCCCATGTAGAAATGGATCCTAGAGGCAGGGAGGTTAACCAATGTCGTGCCCTATCTCTAAGCGAGAAGGGAAATAATCTAAGCCTAAGCGCATCATCAGATAATCCATTGTGTTTAAACGTGTTGCACAAGTCCAAGAATTGCCCAAGGTGAGCATGTGGGTCATCGTGTGGAGGCCCACTAAACTGTAGAGAAGTTTGGATCATCTGGAGGATTGCAGGCTTAATTTCGAAGTTATTTGTAGGGACAGCTGGTGGTCGGCATCGCATAATCTCCAACAGTTCTAATTTTCCCATTTTCCACCATGGTGAATTGCAGTGGAGCTAATAATTTCCTAGAGTCCTTTCAAATTTTTCTAATAGTGTGTTCAATTTCAGGATCTAGAGGAAAGCAATCAAAACTTCTGGCTCTACGCATGCAATCATCGAAAAGTCCTTAGAAATTTTTTTAAATTTTTAAATTTTTAAATTTTTTTATTTTAATTTTTCAATTAACTAATCTAGATTGAACTTCTAAATATTTACAAGCTAGAATTACACCTAAGCATAATTTCACCGATATTAACTAATGGCTAATTAAGACTTCCCAGACAACGGCGCCAAAAACTTGACACGCCCTAAAAGTATTATCGCAAGTGCATGAGTCGTACAAGTAATAATGGAATTTGAGTCGCGAGTTATCGTCCCACAGAGAAGTTGACTGCCTAATTAACTACCGGTTAATCTTACCCTAAGTATATTCTAGCAAATTATAAAATTAAGGTGGGTGATCTACATAGCTCGAATTCGAAATACTGAAAGCAATAAAATAATAAAAGCTATAAACTAAAGAAAATTAAAACCGAGCAAAATTACTTACAGTGCTCCACGCAATTAAAATAAAAAACCAACAAAAGAAATTAAAATAGTTAAAACTAATTAACGCGATTAAAATAAAATGCAATTATGAAAATAAAGCAATAAAATTAAACTACAATTAAACTAATCTAAAATGTAATTTAAACTGCTCAATCAAAATGCAATTTAAACTAAACTAAAACTTAATGAAAATAAAAACTAAATTAAAAATGCATGAAAAACCTTTAATCTAACTTAATTCTAAATGCATCTAAACTAAAATAAAATCCTAAAACATTTAATATAAAATTAACTACTAACTAAAAATTAACGCTACAAATTAACATGCAAAAATAATAAAACTAACCTATCATTATAATTGACTAAACTAACTAACTAACAACTAACAAATGCATGAAAATGGATTAATTGCTACAATGCACTAGCCAAACAAGCCTTAACCAATTTAAATCAACAAATTGTCCCTTCAAACACTATTCACATGTCTTCTAAAACATTTTCAGTCCAGGCTTTCATGGTTTTGGCAAGGCGTACTGCTGTTTGTCCTCTGGTCCAGGCTTTTGCCTGCTATCTGGCCTCCATTCTCAGTATGTCATGCAATACTGAGACTGCAACTTGCTCCAGGCTACTCTAGGTCTGTATTCGTTCTGCTCCAGGTTGCTGTTCGTGCTCTCTAATCAGCCTACAACCTCTGCATCAGTCGTTATCCTGCTGCATTCTGCTTCTGCTGTTTTGTGCGACTGCTTAAGCCTGCTGCACGTTTCTTTTCCCAGGTCTGTCCACGAGCTTCTGTCCAGCTATTTGTCCTTGGTTTGCTTCAGCTGTTCCAGCCTGCTGCTGCCCTGGTATGTCTCGGTTCCAGATGCTCACGGGTTGCCCTTAGTTTTGCTACTCCATAGCTGTTATCTTCAAGCTGGTGGTGATTACAGCAGAACAGGATGCACCCGAGAGCATCTATTAGCTGGAAGCAATAACATCCTGCCTCATACAATGCGTCTGACTCCCACTCACTCAAGGTAAAATAAGTTAAATGAAATAATAACACTATCAGCAACAAAGTTTTAACAATGCAAACATGGAAATAAGTAAAACTTAGGGAAAGCTTTAAAGAAAGAAATGACCCAGCAATAAGGAATAATAAATAATGCAAAGTGTCTAAACTATGAGCTAAGGACATAAATAGCATGAACAGTAGACAGAGTTGTAAAACAGAGGAGAGCAGAGCATGGTTGTGACAGTGTTTTGCCTCCATTGTTCAACAGATAATCGCGTGGACTGCTGTGCTTTTAGCATGAACCACTATCCAGTAATTACGGTAGCAATCACACCTCAGTGCAGCGTCCCCTACTGACTCTTCTTCTCAGCAGCAAACTCAGTTTCCTTTCACCATGGGGCAGCATTATCCAGCGTGCAGTCGGGTTGCGGTTGCAGCAACCATTAGTGCCAACTTCAGCTCCAACTTCCAGCCTTTAGTAATACTGTTGTAGTAGCTTTGTTCGCGACCTGTACTTATCAACTCATCAAGCTAATACTGAAGCAAGAGCTGCAACTGCAGATGCACTATTTACATTAGCAACAACAGAATAGATTAAAACAGAATGAAATTGTGAAAAAATTAAGAACTATCATGAGTTGTGTAACCGAGAAGAACATTGAAGGTAAAATCCAAGCTTTTCATAAAGGTAATGGAAATTACATGAACACTAAAAATTAAAATGGCTAACGGAAAAATGCTTGGAAATAATAAAAAAACTTAAAAACTAAAGCTACCTTAGAATTACAATTACTCCTAAATTACATTACATTACACTACTCCTACTCCTAAAATTACCTCTACTTCTACTCCTAAAATTACTTACTCTTTCAATTGTCATCCTTTCCTGTTTATAAACACACTAGGGGTAAAATTATAATTTCCACAACCTTGATGAGTTGGCCTTTTCTTGACCACTTGTCTTCACACCATTGGCTCCTTGAAAAGATATTTCCATGTCATCGGTCTTCTTATCCAATTGGGTGTGCTAGGTGGCATGACTCGTATTGTCCGCGTGGCTCAATCTCGATTTTAGCCCAATTTCGATCCATTTTCTACCGAAATATTCAAAATTCATCCGAATTTAATTTATCTGCAAACATGAAAATTTTAATTAAATAAAAGGCATAATTAACAAAATAAATTGGGGATTTAAATAATTAATTAGGAAATTAAGCATAAATAATTCTAAAAATATAGAATTATCAATGATGTTGATTAGTACGCCGATGAATAGTATTCAAGTTGTAGAATATATATATATAATGACTGCAAGTTGAGAATAGGGAACAAGGAGATGACAGCCAATCTAATATTACTAAGTATGAGTGACTTTGATATAATATTAGGAATGGATTGGTTATCTGCAAACCATGTTGTTTTAGATTGTTATGCTAAGACAATTATGTTTCCTAACCCTACTAGACATGTTGTAAAGTTTAATAAAAATAAATGAAAGGAGTAGTTATGATTATTATCTAATTACTGATTTAGAAAACCTTCAACATATCAAGGTTTCATTGTATACGTGGTAGATATGGATAAGGCACATCCGGAGTTGTTAGATATTACTGTGGTCAGTGAGTACCCAGATGTTTTCCAGGATGAGTTGCCAGGGTTACCACCAAACAGAGAGATGGAAATCTATATAGATTTGGTGCCTGGTACGGAGCCTATTTCGAGACCACCATATCGCATGGCCTTGGTTGAGCTGGAGGAGCTCAATAGACAGTTACAGAAGCTGTTGGATAGGGGTTTTGTTCGACCGAGTGTTTCACCTTGGGGTGCACTGGTTTTGTTTGTGAGGAATAAGGATGGGAGCCTCTGATTATGTATAGATTATCGATTGTTGAATAAGGCCACCATCAAGAATAGGTATCCCCTTCCACGCATTGACGACTTGTTAGATCAGCTTCAAGGAGTGCAGGTCTTTTCCAAGATTGACCTAAGGTTTAGGAATCATCAGCTGAAGGTTCAGAGTAGAGATGTTCCTAAGACAGCATTTCATACCTGATATGGCCATTATGAGTTCTTGGTCATGCCATTCGGATTGACGAATGCTCCAGCTGCTTTCATGGCTTTGATGAACGATGTATTCAAGCCATATTTGGACCAATTTGTTATCGTCTTTATCAATGACATATTGGTATATTCGAGATCCAAGGAGGAGCATGAGGAGCACCTCAGGATCGTGTTGCAGACTCTACAAGAGCAAGAGTTATATGCTAAGCTCAGTAAGTGTGACTTTTGGTTGTTACAGATCTTGTTTTTGGGACATGTTGTATCGAAGGATGGTGTATCAGTTGATCCATCTAAGATAGAGGCTGTAGTTCAGTGAGAACAGCCGAGGATAATCACCGAGATCAGGAGTGTTTTGGGTTTAGCTGGACGCTATCGGAGATTCATTGAGGGATTTTCGAAGTTGGCTGCTCCGTTGACATGTGTTACTCGAAAGAGTGTATCGTTCGTATGGAACGAGGATTGTGAGAAGATTTTTCAGGAGTTAAAATGTCGATTGACCACCGCTCCAATTCTCACTATCCCTACCAGCTCAAGAGGATTTGTAGTGTATACCGATGCTTCGCATCAAGGATTGGACTGTGTATTGATGTAGGATGGGAAGGTAGTTACTTATGGATCCAGACAGCTGAAGGACCATGAGAAGAACTATTCGACCCATGATTTGGAGCTAGCTGCAGTAGTATTTGCGTTGAAGGTATGACGCCACTACTTGTATGGTGAGAAGTTCCAAATATTTATCGACCACAAGATCCTCAAGTATTTATTCTCATAGAAAGAGCTGAACATGAGACAGAAGATGGCTAGAGCTTCTGAAGGACTACGATTGCGAGATACTTTATCATCTGGGTAAGGCTAACGTTGTAGCTGATGCCTTGAGCAAGAAGAGCCTAGGGATGGTATCGTATATGATGGTTAGGGAACATGATTTGCTAGAGCAGTTTGCTAGCCTCAGTTTGGGAGTTGTGCCTTCTGACATGGATACAGGCTATGTGATAGCTAGTTTATGGTTAGAGCCTGATCTATTGGATAGTATCAGAGTGGCTCAGCAGACTGATCCCATTTTGTATAGATGTGAGTAGTCAGATGCAGAAGGGCACAATAACTGACTTTGAGTGGAATTCTGATAGACTACTGAGGTTCAGAGGCAGATTATGTGTTCCTGAGGATCCAGGACTCAGGAGATTGATATTGGCAGAAGCTCATTCGTCGAGGTATACGTTACATCCGGGGAGTAACAAAATGTATCAAAACGTCTGTAAGGTATACTGGTGGTCAGGTATGAAGAGAGATGTAGCAGACTTTGTGGCAAAGTGTCTCGTATGTCAGCAAGTGAAGGTAGAGCATCAAAAACCTACAGGGTTATTGTAGCCTCTACCTATATCGACATGGAAATGGGAGCATATCACTATGGATTTCGTGATGGGTTTACCGAGAACCCGCAGGAATCACAATGCTATATGGGTGATCGTCGACCGACTGACGAAGTCAGTCCACTTCCTAGCTATGAGAGCGACTGATACTCTGAGTTCATTAGCAGAACTGTATGTACGCGAGGTAGTGAGGTTATAATATGTACCAGTGAGCATAGTCTCTGATAGGGATTCCCGCTTCATTTCCCACTTTTGGGGACATTTTTAGGAAGCCATGGGAACCCAGTTGAGTTTGAGCACCACTTTCCATCCTCAGACAGATGGTCAGTCAGAGAGGACTATACAGACTCTAGAGGATATGTTGAGAGCATGTGTGCTAGATTTTAGAGGCTCTTGGGATGACCACTTGCCACTAGCCGAGTTCGCCTACAACAACAGTTATCATTCAAGTATCAGGATGGCATTGTATGAGGCTTTGTATGGCCATAGATGTCGTTCCCCTATTGGATGGGAACAAGTGGGTGATCGTAAGATTTTTGCTCCTGACATGGTTACATAAGCATCTGAGGATGTCCACTTGATAGTAGAGAGACTGAGGATAGCTCAGAGTAGACAGAAGAGTTACGCTGACAGGAGACATAAGCCACTAGAGTTTGTAGTTGGTGAATCCGCGTTTTTGAAAGTTTCTCCTTCCAAGGGCATAGCGAGATTTGGAAAGAGAGGGAAACTAAATCCTCACTATATTGGACCTTTTGAGATACTTGATCGAGTGGGAGATAAGGCTTATAGGTTGGCATTGCCATCGAACTTATCAAATGTCCATAACATCTTCCACATATCGATGCTTTAGAAGTATCAACCGGATCTGGCACATGTGATTAGTTATGAGCCTTTGGAGCTCCGAGAGGATATGTCATATGTCGAGAGACTGATTCGGATATTGGATAGGAAGGAGAAGGTATTGAGATCGAAGACCATCGGGTTAGTGAAGATTGTCTGGCAGCATGATACTTCAAAGGAGGCTACTTGGGAGCTGGAGAGTCTAATGCAAGAGAAGTACCCTCACCTATTTGATGACTGACTTGGTTCTAATTTGGAGGACCAACTTTTTTTAGTAGGGGAGGATTGTCAGACCCATATTTTATATAGCTTGTACCTTATGATTCCTATGTGTATGAACACTCTATTATTATAGTTGAATCATAAGAAGAGTATTTACTAGAATTTAAGTGTTAGTAAAATGGTTTAACATGCAAAAGCTACATAACAAGCCTAATGTGAGCTATAAGAGTCACAGGCTAAACCAAGTGGACCTGAATCATTCTGACTGAAAATAAGAACTTAAAATGAGGAAGTATAGAGAGCTCATGAAGGAAAGTCAGCTTGATTTAGTCCCGAACACAGAAAACGAGAGTAAAAGATAAAAAAGGTAAAATAGACCTTTTTGGCGAGTTAAGGGATTTAAGGTGTTTCGGGTATAATTATCCACTGGGAATGGTTGAAACATAAAGACAAGAGTGTAAGACATAAGATATGACACTTTCGAAATTTTGAAAAAAAGTCAACTTGGTCAATGGTTAAGGAAAAAGTCAACTATAGTTAAGAAAGTGGACTTTTACCATAGTTGACTAATCATGGTTAAAAATTTACCTAAGTGTGGAGAAAAAATTGGGAAAAAAATATTCTTAGTTAAAATACAAGATAATCATCCCCGGAAGTAAGGAAAATTTATTCGAAAGGATTCCGAATTAAATTTTATGGTTAAAAACGTAATGGGCCTAAGGTGAAAATTTTAAAGCCCATTAAGGTATACTAAACGTATATTGAAATTCTTAGGTCCCTTAGACCAAATTGTTGGACCAATTGATTGGCCAAATATTGAGACAATTAAAGGCCCGACGTATGGTGAAAATTTCAGCCCGAAAGCCCATTAAGAAAGCCCAAACCGAGAAGCCCAAATGGAAAGGCCATGAGATAAATATCTAACCATAGTTAAAGCTAAACATGACTCATAAGGTGACTCATAAGGTGACTCATGACTAAGGCTTAGGAAGTCAAGTATAATGGCTGGAAAGTAAGGTTTAATGGCTAAGTAAGTGGCTTATAAAATCAGTCACACCATTGTCATCTTCATCACACCATTCTCGGCTACATAAGGAAACCATTGAAATACAATTATCCAAGCTTTGTCTCACTAGAAATCACTAGGAATTAGGCATATTTGGAACTTGCATCCTTCATAGAAGTTGCTCCAAATTGAAAGGAGAGTGACATATGGAATTGGCTATCAAGGAGCCATAGAGTGCAAACCGTGAGCCTCCACAGTATTCGGCCAAGTGTATACACAACAATTGGTATATTTTCAAGTTTTCAATTTCATATATGTTAATGTATGAATGATTTTAAGTATATTGGTATATGTTTTAAGCATTGAAACATATGAAATCACTATGATATTGGTTAGGCCGAGAGTGAGTAGTGGGATATTGATTTATGTCCATATGATTTTAAGGCATAAATGGATTAATGTACATGTGTTAATGATTATGGTGTAATTAGAATTAATCAAATTGATTAATTAACACATGTAATTAGTTGGCAATCAAGGTGTTTGATAAAATGCCTAAATGAACTATATGATGGTTAAGAAGGTTGCCAACTAAGTGTTTGTGAAAATGCCTAAGTGAATTGGTAAAGAAAGGGACATGGCCGGCATGCCATGGCCCGACCGACGGCATGGATAGCTCTCGGCCATGGCATGTGGCCGAGAGGCCCAATGTGCCAAGCCTAAATATTTTAACCCAATATGATGTAATGGGTCTAGGACAAGCCCAATAAGAGTTGGTGGGCCCCACAAGCCTAATAGGCCCAGCTAAAATGAATAGTAAAATGAAAATGGGCTTAAGGCATAGTTAGGCCCATTAAGGATTATTAAAGCCCATTAAGGGAAATAGACTGTATTTAATGTGAAATACTGTAGGAAAAGTGTAATTAACCTGATAAATGGTTATATGCAGCTCCAGAGAGTATTGGAGGAGCAAATCGGACTGCTGAAACGAGCAGCGCAGAGAAAGTGAAATTTCTCGAGTGATCGCAGGTAAGGGACTTTTGTGAGTAGTTAGAGATACCTGTACGTATTTTCGTCTGCTTTTACATTCACTTAAAAACTTTGAGGGTAAGAGAAAGTGAATAAAAATTATTTTGACCCGATAGTGGAAAATTAAGATTTTACCCTTAGTTAGTCAAAAAGTCAACTTTTGTGAAAAGTTGTAAAAAGCATGGAAAACATCATTTTGAGTGTTTTACTGTTGTTTAGCAGAATAATAAATAGAAAGGCTAATGATTTTAAGGTTGATGTGAATTAAGCACACTTTATAGTGCTGATTTTGATATTTTGTAAATCATCCCTTTTTAAAGAGCCATCTATCATATTTTGTGAGAATGAATCGTGCTGGAGCATAGCTCGCATTGGATTTCATATATTTTCTACATACATTAGTGCTGATTTATGATTCGCACTAGATTTCCATGACATGCATGATAGAGTACTAGAGTTCTTACTCGTACTCAGTTTTATATGATATATGCATGAGAGAGTGCTGGAGCGATTAGCTCGTACTCGAGTTTTTCATGAGATGCATGACAGAGTGTTGGAGCATTGCTCGTACTCGATTCTCCATGATTTATACATGACATAGTTGATGGGACCCTAAGGGTATCTACCGCAAGTGCACGGGTCGTCCAAGTAATAATGGGATTTTGAGTCCCGAGATATCGTCCCACAGAGAAGTTGTTAGCCTAATTAAGTACCGGTTACTATTATCCTAAGTATATCCTAGCAAATTTATGAATTTTCAAGGGTGATCAACTAATCTAGAATTGAAAATACCAAAAGCAATAAAATAATAAAACTATAAAATAAGTAACTAAAACCGAGCTCAGAGTACTTACAAAACTCCAAGCACTTAAAATCGAAAACCTGCAAAAGAAATTAAAACAATTAAAACTAATTAACCAAATTAAAATAAAATGCAAAATAAATGAAAAAACATGATTAATTAAACTAAAATCTAACTAACCTAAAAAATGCATGTAATTAGACTAATTGCAAATTAAACTATTCCTAATGCTAGATTAAAATTACTTAGAAACTAATTAAATCTAAATTAACTAACTAAACATGATTAACTACATCTAAATGCATAATTAAAACTATTAACTAAACTAACTAAATCATCTAACTAATCTTAAAAACTAATCTAACACTAAACTATATGAAAAATGCATTAATCCCTAAATAAGCAACCAAACATGGCCTAAAGATTTTAAACAAATAGTAACTTTCCCACCAAAACACTATTCCTCATTAATTTTCTGCATTTTCACGTGGTGCTCGGGTTGGTGGAGTAGATGTCCAGCTGCTGCCATGCCTCTCGGTTCTGACTCTCACCCACTTCTGCCTTGATTTCATGCATCTCCTTCTTCTCTGCCAATGCTTCTAGCTGCCAGGAACGACCTACACGCTTCCACTCAGCAGCACGTAAACAACTGCTCTCGGAGTGCTTCTCGGTTCCAGAAATCTGCTGGTTGCCTCGGGTACTCTCGGTTCATGCATGTGTCCAGCTACTATCATTGAGTGCTGTCCAGGTGAGGGTAGCTTCTGATGTTTGATGCCTGCCCTGCAAACCTCAGCTCAGATCAGTGCACGCCTGCTGCTTGCTTCTGCTCCAGAATCTGCTGTTGCTGGTCTCGGTTCTGGCATGCATCCCGCTGCTCTTGACACCATTTTAGCTGCTGTTCCTCTGTTTCTTGCTACTGCCATGGATCAGCTTCAGTTCATAGGGTTCCAGGCCATAGCATACTGAAGTGAATCAATGAAATAACACCTAGATGACAGCAAAGTGAGAGTGGACAGAATTAGAAAAGCAGAACAGAGCATAACAGAGTGCATTTGCTCCCGGTCTACTGCTGTGGTTTTGGTGTGCTCTGTCCTCTCGGATGCTTGCTGCCTTTGCTCTTTCGATGATGCATGAACAATGTGTGAAGAGTTAAGAAATTAAGCTCACCACAACCTTGATGACAACTAACGAAAAGAAAGACAGAAATAAAACTAAATGGAAGCAAACCGAGAATTAAAAACAAAATAAAAACAAAATTGAAAAATGAAGGAAAAACCGAGAAGAACAAAGACAAGGAAATGAACTTGACAAATAGAGACTCCATGGGAAAGGAACCGAGAGCATGAAAACAAAAGATTGATTATCCATTGAAACATAAAATTTAACAAAGCTTAACTAAGAACATGAAAATGCATAGTAAAACAAATGGGAAAAAAAAAAAAAAACTAGGAAGGAAAATAATTCTAAAATCTACTCTTCCTACACTACTCCTACTCCTACAATTAGACTAACCTCTACTCCTAAAAATTACCTCCTTTTCAATTGTCATCTTTTCCTATTTATAAACACACTAGGGGTAAAATGGTAATTTTCACATCCTTGATGAGTTGGCATTTTTTTTTGGCCACTTGTCTTCACACCATTGGCTCCTTGAAAAGATATGTCCATGTCATCGGTCTTCTTGTCCAATTGGATGTGCTTGGTGGTATGACTCGTGTTGTCCACGTGGCTCAATCTCGATTTTAGCCCAATTCCGGTCCATTTTCTACCGAAATATTCAAAATTCATCCGGATTTGATTTATCTGTAAACATGAGAATTTTTATTAAATAAAGGGGATAATTAACAAAATAAATTGGGGATTTAAATAAATAATTAGGAAATTAAGCACAAATAATTCTAAAAATATAGAATTATCACACCCCCAAACTTGAGCTTTTGCTTGTCCTCAAGCAAAACAAAATGATTTTAGGAATGATAAGTACAAAACACAATAATTTCCCCAATATTATCCTCAAAGAAAAAGTATAGACTATGAAATCAAAGAATCACAATTACAAGTCCAGCACTTAGAATTATTCAATCATAAGTCCTAACCTAAATTGGACTCCTCGTGAGTGTGTGAAAAATGTCTAAGTCACTTCTCAGTATATTACTCGGATCAGATTATGCAACACAGTGAATGCAAAGTCAATGACATATGATCATTCCCATAAGTTTGTTTTTCACTTCTCTCTCCACTAATGTAGTCACACTTAACTAAAGATCATTAGGACTTCATTAAGCTTGTAATGTCAGGCTGGGGTTAAGGTATGATAAAGTCGATTTAGGTTCAGTTACCCCTTAACATGCATTACCTTCTAGGATCTTTAGTGTAGGAGCTCTAATTATTTCCCCCAAACTTATTTCTTTTGCTAAACTCATTTTTCTTTTTTTCTTTTTTTTTTTCAAATTTTTTTTTTTTTTTTACATACTCCTTCACTATCACTTAATACCCATATAGCTCACAATATATCCAATGACTTTTCATGCTTTCGGGGTAAGGGATAGGAAAAAGTATTTAAGCTACGAAAATTAAGTAGGCGTATTTACAAAGAAAAGCTTATTTGGCCCAGACGGGTGACTAGGGGTAGAATATGTACAAGGAAGGCTAGAAAGGCTCAAACGATCCAAAGATGGCCTAAATCATCTCCCTAATCAAGTGTGATCTAATATTTCGCCTCGAGATTAGATCAAACAAATTCTAGAATATGATGCACAAAATCAACTGAACAAATGCAATCCTATGTACACATAAGCTTTCTCTAAATAAATATACTGATTCATGACATGACATGTGCATAAGATGAGGAAATCACAATAAGAATTAAGAGAAATTCAAGAACTCAATTTCATGCTTTTCCTATAATCATGCTTCTAAGTCAATCAAAGTCATACTAATTCATGGGGTCATATCATCGGAATATGGGAAAACTACATGCTAAGCAATCAATCATCCCAAAATCAAGCAATTTAAGCTCATTTTATCGAAAAAATTTTGAAAATTCCTTCTCAGATTTTCGAAAAAATTTTAAAAATTTTTCCAATTTTTCAAAAAATTGCTCAAGTGATATCCCCTCCCCCAAACTTAACGTGCACAGTGTCCTCAGTGTGCAGATAATATAAGAATTTAAGCTCAAGAACAGAGTACTCCCCTTTCTGATGTTGATGAACAATCGAAGCTTTGATTGAAAGCATAAAACGAGAAAAGAAACCTGCAAAATAAACAAAGAAAGAAACAGCCAAAAAGAAAAAGAACTATATACAAAGTGAACATGAAAAGACAGCCACTTCAAATGCAGCTGAAGAAGACAACACTCAGCAGCAGGGCGAAGAATAAGAGGATTAGCCAAAATGGTGATAGAATGTTAACAGTTAAATCCTCTTGAGCCCTATCTATTTCCCTCCTTCTTTCAGATTTTAAATGGTCAAGCCTTATGTTCTCCTCAATCTCTATCTTAAAACATTCTCGAGAGTCATCAGGGATCTTCAAAGGTTTGAAAATATTAAACTTTACTTCCTGATCTTGGACTCTCATCTTCAACTTTGTAGCATCAGAGGGCGAGGAAGGTAATGAATAAGAAGAAGGTACAGATGAAGAAGCGCTTAGCTTTGTTTCCTTAGCAGCCCGATCTTTAGGTTCCTGCTCATTCTGAGCTGCTTCGTTAGAACCTATGTGTTCTTCAACTATGTACTGTTCAGGTTGGGACTTAACTTGTGGCTCCTCTAGCTCTCTACCACTCCTAAGGGTGATAGATCTAACTTGTTCCTTACCCTCCCCTTGCTCATCAGGATTAACTTCAGTATTACTAGGAAGGGTCCCTTGAGGATGTTGGCTAAGAGCACTAGCTATTTGTCCAACCTGAACTTCTAAGTTCTTAAGTGAAGCAGCTTGATCTTGCAGGATAGTCGTGAACATCTCCTCTAATGTAGGCTTCTTCTCAGCTGCTGGTGCATGGTAGAATTGGGGCTGCATACATGCTGGTGGTGGTGGTGGTGGTGGTGATGGGTGATATTGAAATTGAGGTGGGGATGGATGATGTGGATGGTGGTAAGGAAATTGCTGCTGTGGTGGTACCTGAACTTGTGGAGCTTGAAAACTAGGGGGTTCTACAAATATGGAATTAGAAGTTTGCCCTTGGTTTTGGCTCCAGGAGAAGTTAGGATGGTTCCTCCACCCTGAATTATAGGTGTTTGAAAAAGGGTTGTTCTGTTGCGTAGGGAGAGCAACATACTGAACCGACTCTAAGTTGAGCGGACACCTATCTACAGAGTGGGTACCACTACACAGCTCGCATGAAAGAAAAGGACTTTGGACAGAATATATAGGGTTAGGACTGTTGGGAGGATTATATTGGGTACTGAGCGACTCCACCTTCTTTGTAAGATTGGCAATCTGAGAGGTCAAGGTGGACAGTGTGTCAAGCTCGTACATACCCGCCGATTTCCTTGGCATCTGCCTTTCCGAGGACCATTGATAGTTGTTAGTCGCCATCCTTTCTAGCAACTCATAAGCCTCCTCCTCTGTTTTGCACATCAATGCTCCACCCGCAGCAGTGTCAACAATGGTCCTATTTGGGCTTGTAAGTCCGTGGTAGAAGGTCTGAACTTGCAACCACAACGGTAGGCCATGGTGAGGGCACTTCCTAAGAAGCTCCTTATATCGTTCCCATGCCTCATAAAGAGATTCAAAGTCGTACTGGGCAAAGGAAGATATATTGCTACGGAGTTGGGCTAGTTTAGAGGGAGGAAAGAATTTGGCTAGAAATTGGTGGGCTAACTCATCCCATGTAGAAATTGATCCCGGAGACAGAGAGGTCAACCAATGTCTCGCCCTATCCCTAAGTGAGAAAGGGAATAGTCTAAGCCTAAGTGCATCGTCTGATAATCCATTGTGCTTGAAGGTGTTGCATAAGTCCAAGAATTGCCCGAGATGAGCATGTGGGTCATCATGTGGAAGCCCACTGAACTGCAAAGATGTTTGGATTATCTGGATGATTGCGGGCTTAATTTCAAAATTATTTGCATGGACAGCTGGTGGCCTAATGCCGGAATAATATTCTCCAATTGTCGGCATCGCATAATCTCCAACAGTTCTAGTTTTCCTATTTTCTGCCATGGTGAATTGCGGCGGAGCTAATAATTTCCTCGAGTCCTATTAAATTTTTCTAAGAGTGTGTTCGATTTTAGGATCTAGAGGAAAACAATCAAAACTTCTGGTTCTACGCTTGCAATCATCTAAAAGTCCTTAAAAAATTTTTTTTAATTTTTTAAATTTTTGAAATTTTTTTTTTTTGATTTTAATTAAGAGAAAATTTAACTAACCTAAGCTAAGGCTCTAAATATTTACAACCTAAATATTTACAAGCTAGAATTACACCTAAGCATAATTTCACCGATATTAATTAATGACTAATTAAAACTTCCCCGGCAACGGCGCCAAAAACTTGATGGGACCCTAAGGGTATCTACCGCAAGTGCACGGGTCGTCCAAGTAATAATGGGATTTTGAGTCCCGAGATATCGTCCCACAGAGAAGTTGTTAGCCTAATTAAGTACCGGTTACTATTATCCTAAGTATATCCTAGCAAATTTATGAATTTTCAAGGGTGATCAACTAATCTAGAATTGAAAATACCAAAAGCAATAAAATAATAAAACTATAAAATAAGTAACTAAAACCGAGCTCAGAGTACTTACAAAACTCCAAGCACTTAAAATCGAAAACCTGCAAAAGAAATTAAAACAATTAAAACTAATTAACCAAATTAAAATAAAATGCAAAATAAATGAAAAAACATGATTAATTAAACTAAAATCTAACTAACCTAAAAAATGCATGTAATTAGACTAATTGCAAATTAAACTATTCCTAATGCTAGATTAAAATTACTTAGAAACTAATTAAATCTAAATTAACTAACTAAACATGATTAACTACATCTAAATGCATAATTAAAACTATTAACTAAACTAACTAAATCATCTAACTAATCTTAAAAACTAATCTAACACTAAACTATATGAAAAATGCATTAATCCCTAAATAAGCAACCAAACATGGCCTAAAGATTTTAAACAAATAGTAACTTTCCCACCAAAACACTATTCCTCATTAATTTTCTGCATTTTCACGTGGTGCTCGGGTTGGTGGAGTAGATGTGTCCAGCTGCTGCCATGCCTCTCGGTTCTGACTCTCACCCACTTCTGCCTTGATTTCATGCATCTCCTTCTTCTCTGCCCATGCTTCTAGCTGCCAGGAACGACCTACACGCTTCCACTCAGCAGCACGTAAACAACTGCTCTCGGAGTGCTTCTCGGTTCCAGAAATCTGCTGGTTGCCTCGGGTACTCTCGGTTCATGCATGTGTCCAGCTACTATCATTGAGTGCTGTCCAGGTGAGGGTAGCTTCTGATGTTTGATGCCTGCCCTGCAAACCTCAGCTCAGATCAGTGCACGCCTGCTGCTTGCTTCTGCTCCAGAATCTGCTGTTGCTGGTCTCGGTTCTGGCATGCATCCCGCTGCTCTTGATACCATTTTAGCTGCTGTTCCTCTGTTTCTTGCTACTGCCATGGATCAGCTTCAGTTCATAGGGTTCCAGGCCATAGCATACTGAAGTGAATCAATGAAATAACACCTAGATGACAGCAAAGTGAGAGTGGACAGAATTAGAAAAGCAGAACAGAGCATAACAGAGTGCATTTGCTCCCGGTCTACTGCTGTGGTCTTGGTGTGCTCTGTCCTCTCGGATGCTTGCTGCCTTTGCTCTTTCGATGATGCATGAACAATGTGTGAAGAGTTAAGAAATTAAGCTCACCACAACCTTGATGACAACTAACGAAAAGAAAGACAGAAATAAAACTAAATGGAAGCAAACCGAGAATTAAAAACAAAATAAAAACAAAATTGAAAAATGAAGGAAAAACCGAGAAGAACAAAGACAAGGAAATGAACTTGACAAATAGAGACTCCATGGGAAAGGAACCGAGAGCATGAAAACAAAAGATTGATTATCCATTGAAACATAAAATTTAACAAAGCTTAACTAAGAACATGAAAATGCATAGTAAAACAAATGGGAAAATAAAAAAAAAACTAGGAAGGAAAATAATTCTAAAATCTACTCTTCCTACACTACTCCTACTCCTACAATTACACTAACCTCTACTCCTAAAAATTACCTCCTTTTCAATTGTCATCTTTTCCTATTTATAAACACACTAGGGGTAAAATGGTAATTTTCACATCCTTGATGAGTTGGCATTTTTTTTTGGCCACTTGTCTTCACACCATTGGCTCCTTGAAAAGATATGTCCATGTCATCGGTCTTCTTGTCCAATTGGATGTGCTTGGTGGTATGACTCGTGTTGTCCACGTGGCTCAATCTCGATTTTAGCCCAATTCCGGTCCATTTTCTACCGAAATATTCAAAATTCATCCGGATTTGATTTATCTGCAAACATGAGAATTTTTATTAAATAAAGGGGATAATTAACAAAATAAATTGGGGATTTAAATAAATAATTAGGAAATTAAGCACAAATAATTCTAAAAATATAGAATTATCAATAGTATTGGAGCTATTGCTCGTACTTGATTTGATGATATTATGCATAGCATGGTACTGGAGCTATTTCTCGTACTTGATTTAATACATGAACTATGCATTGGCCTAGTTGATTGAGGCTTACTCGCACTAGAGTCTGAGTTTGTGATGTGAAACAGTGTTTGAGCGGAGTGTCGACTGTGAGTCGCGCTCAAAGGCACGCACTGTATGTGATATATAATACATGTTGAAAGCCATGCTTGATTCCTTGTGTAGACTGAGTGTCACACTGTGAGAGGATATCCGCATGAGGATACTAGAGACGTGGTATGATATTCCATGGTTTGAGAGCTAAGACCTATGGCAGGCACCCCGACTATGATGTAGGGTCCACGGAGTACATTGTAGAGTGCGAGTGGCATGGGATACACTGTACCGTATGGTGTTGTGGAGTTGAGGAGGATATAGCTGGCGGTTGTGATGGACTGACCCCCCTCCCGTTGCAGTAGTGATGCGCCATACACTAGGATTTCGTGTAGTTGGGATCACATGTCGGATATGATCATAGTCTAGGATACTATTTACATTTTTACAACAGAGTCTCACATGATATATTACTTGATTGACTGATTTAATTGCAGACAGACCTGAGGGATGGGTCGGACTCCAATTTTGTGTTGTGAATGATTTAAATGCCATATTTACTGTGATTTAAATATACATGGCATGATTTATCTAAAGGCATTGTGATATTATAAAATGCATTGTTTTGCACTACATGCCTACATATGAGAAAGAAAGCATGATTTCTGTACATGGGATTTAATCTGTATAAATATATATATATTTATATTTAAAGACATGCTTTTAAAGTGAATTAAGCAAATAGCATTTCGAGGCATAGCATTATTTTAAGTAGATAGTGTAGATGTCTACTTGCTTGCCTAATTTCCTTACTGAGCGAGTTGTATGCTCACCCCCCTTTCCTTACATCTCTCTACAGAGCATCAGCAGTAGATTGAGAGCTATTGAGGGACAGCATTCTTGAGTCCACTGCTATTTCCTATCGATTGACAGGTATACATATTATACGGTTATGTATCTAAACATAGAAACATAACAGTGATGTATACGATATATATTTTGGGGAATGTATTTGTATTTGCTTTTATATAATCTCACATTTATTATAAAAGCAGTTACAGTCAATAACAGTATATTGACATGTATGTATGATAATGGATGATGGGGTAAGCGAGGATTCTGACATCGAATCACAGCCCGACCATTAAAGAGAGGAAAGGTAAGTTAAAAATGCAAAAAATTTGTAGTGATTTTTGTTAAGTCATGGATTGAGAACGGGTCTTAACAAAAAACTTATGCAAATCGATCCCTCACTAATGGAGATCGATCTCATCAAGGCAATTTCTATAAAACAAGGCCTGCAGATCTGCAATTCACGAGAGAAACATAAACCTTCCATTTCAAACCAAGTAACCTAGTTTTTCACCATAGGAAACCATCACTTTTAATACCATATTGAGAGAGGTTGGTTTAGCAAAAGTGTTCATAGTGGAGAGGAGAATTTCTTAGTCCAAAAACAAGTGGTGAAACTATTTGATAGAAGGAAACAAGGTGATTCTCCAAATTTAACCAAATAGAGAAAAGTTTATCTACGTGAGATTTCAATGCACCCATCTCATGTGTGTTGAGCTATACAATTTTATGAGTTGTTTGGTGTATATATCATTGATTTAAGCATATTAGAAAAATGCTTAATCTCCATGACCTATAAATAGTGAAATGTGAGAAAAGATGAGAAAATTGAGTAAGCATGGTTCAATGGAGATTTGAGCATGTAAAGGTGTTATTGAATATGTGTATATGTTGGTGTAACAGTTTGGTGAAGTCCATGCGTTAGAAATGGAAATAGCAAAAATTGAGTATATGTGGTGTTTGATGAAATGCCACAATAAAGTGAAAAACATGAACTTGAGGTATTACAAGTTTAATACCGATTTAATACGAATCAATAAACTCGAAGAGTCTAATAGATTCTTAAAAACGAGTTATATACTCAAAATGGACTCAAGAAAGGATAAAGTCCGATGATGATGTAATGAGGCCAAATGAGATATAAATGGCCTGATGCATTGATTTGAATATCATGCAAGTGAAATGAAGTATATGACAATATATTGATTTGTGTAACACACAATTTCAGCTACAAAGATACTGTTGGAATCGATAAGGCGGATCACGAGAAGTGGAAATCGAAGGAAAGAGATTCCAACGTGATTTAAGGCAAGGGAGTGATGCGAGCTATAGAGATAGCTATACATATGTTTTATCACCTACTGTGTGCGAATGTATATGATACGTATATAGATATTTATATATTAAGGCGAAAACTGTGTCTGAGAATAAGTCTATAATACGAGTTGCATTACTTCTATATTAATGTTGTGAAAAGGGGTTTTTGCAAACGCTTTAAGAAAGACTGATAATAGATGGGCTCTCGATTTTGATAAATTACATGAAAT
The DNA here is from genome assembly GCA_033439115.1 of Firmiana major. Taxonomy (NCBI): domain Eukaryota; kingdom Viridiplantae; phylum Streptophyta; class Magnoliopsida; order Malvales; family Malvaceae; genus Firmiana; species Firmiana major. Next base: position 18,281,069 of record CM065913.1, on the reverse strand, counting down.
GCTTTTAGAGAGTAATTGAAGGGAGAATTACCCTCTTACTCATGACTATACATGGATCCCCTTCTATTTCTTTTCTGTGTGAAATCGTGCTAGAGCATGTGGCGACGGTAGATTGATCAGCGTTGCTTGCACATTGTATTCAAAGGGATTTTTGAGAAAACGAAAAGAGTGCTCGATGCCTCAGGTAATGCTGTGTGTTCCACTCGAGATGCTCGCACTAGATTTTTGGGAATCATGCTAGAGCCTTCGAGTACTGCTGTGTGTCTTGCTCTGACTCACATGTGATTTCCTATTATACCGTGCTCGGTGCCTCAGGTATGTTGTGTGTCTTACACTGAGTTGCTCACACGAGGTTTTCATGATTGTGTTGTGTGTTGAGTAAAATCGTGTTAGAGCTGTCACGTACTGCTGTGTGTCATTCATTGACTCGCTCACACGTGGTTTGTGAATGTGACGTAATCAGTAATAAACCATGCTAGAGCCGTCGTGTACTGCTGTGTGTCTGACACTGACTTGTTCGCACGAGATTTTGAGACACCGAAAATGGGTTATACGGATCCACGGGAGCACGATGTACCGTGAGCGTTAGCCATGGGGTAGATGTGCTGTGATTTAAGTATGAGCTGAAGGGATGGTTGATCCGCATCCCTAAGCGTAGGGTTCTCGCACACCTGATCAGTGTAGCCTAGAATCTGACTATAGCCATGAGTCTTTTATATCTGTGTGATACGACATTGTCACTACTGTGTGAGGTGACAAATGTTTTTCCCTTGCTGTGCGTCTGGGGATATGATAACCCATGATTTATGTCTCAACATGTATTGATTTACGAAGTATAAAGCATTTTCTATATATGAACTCTGTGAATAGATTATGTTGTGTGAAGCTGTGTGCTGCTGTGTGAATATGCATATACCCATCTAGCGAATTAATGGTTTTGCATTGATGGAAGTCATTTTAAAGATCATGCATATTATTTTATAAGGAAAATGAATATATATGTATTTTGGCATGTAGATAGTGTAGTTATCTACCTACTTTCATATTTTCCTTACTGAGCATGTTATGCTCACCCCCCTTTATTTCCTCCTCCATAGATACTACGCAGTAGTGAGTACATTGCAATCGTCCATGCTATTGTGTTTCTGTAGGCATCTAGCAGTACATAAAGGTATACACTATAGATGAAAGAAATTTTATATCCTATAAATTAATGCACAGTAAAGTTTATATTTTGTATTTTGGGGGATGTATATAATAGAAACTGATATAAACGCTTCCGTACTTATATATATATAAGTCCAGTTTCTATTCTACTTTATGTAATTGAATTGATTAAACTATAAATGAAGAAGATATGTGTTGGATATTAAATCACAACCCAACTGTAAGTGGTAAGGTAAAGGTTACAGACTAGTATAGAGGGTCGTGACAGGAATTAATGGTATCATAGTTGAGTTGGTCTGATGTGAGTCAGTATCCATATCTAGGAAATTATACATCCCCAAATTACTATGCATTATTAGGGTACAAATGTGTATACCAAGCTGGAAAATGTGACTGAGACACTTATTTTGAGTATGCAGGATGTCTGATAGACGACGTACTCGTAGAGGAGAGAGTTCGCGCTCTCAAGGGCGTAGAGATGAGCTTGAGAGACGCAGTAGGTCTAGTTCTAGTAGAGATCCACCCTGTCTTAGTGAGGCCATTAAGGAACGTATAACGCAGCTACAACGTAATGTAGACAGTTATGGAGATGTTTATACAGGCTATGGCCAGATTAGAGGGTAGACAGGAGAACCCTGCTGGTCAGGCTGCTGCACCTGAGGGGCAAGAGCAAGCATAGCCTGCACCGAGACCTCGAGATACATAGGCAGAGATACCTGTACCACTTCCAACTCAGGACATTCCTCCACTGGTTCAAGATCCTGTAGCTCCATGATAGGTTGGTGGCGAGGGAGTTTATGACTGTGATCTGGGTAGATTGAGAGAATTTTGAAAGTTCTGGCCACCTTTATTTAATGGGGTGAAGAACCCAGTATCAGCTAAGCCTTGGATACGTAGTATGGAGAAGCTATATCAATTCGTCCATTACTCCGACACAAAGAAGGTCACCTTTGAGACTTTTGTGTTAGAGGATGAGGCCGAGCATTGTAGATGGCCGCACAGTCGATGTTGAGTGCACGACACCTAGTTGTGACGTGGGATATATTCCTAGATGCCTTTGCTAGGTAATACATTTCAGCTACTACTCAGAGAAAGATGCAGTTGGAATTCATGACATTGACTCAAGGGAACCAAACAGTGGATGAGTATGAGTCTGGATTCACATCCCTAGGCAGATATGATACAGTCATGATGAGCTTTGAAGACAGAAAGGTTCAGAAGATTCTAAAAGAATTGAGACCTTCCATTAGGGCTCGACAAGCTCTATTGGACATCACTACTTATGATGAGGCAGTACGCAGAGCTCAGCTATGTGAGCATGATTATGAGTCTTATGCCTCAGAATTGAACAGAAGTGGTAAAGGCAGAGATAGAGATCGAAAGAGGTCAGTTGATGACAGAGGGTTTCGAAAGGGTCGAAGGTTATTCGGTAAGGGGCCTAAGATAGAGGAGATACGAGAGAGGCCTACGAAGCCTCCAGTTCATCCAGCATCGAGGGGCATAGTGATTGGTGGACCTCGAGCTACCACAGAGCAGTGCAGGATATGTGGCAGATATCATGGGGGTAGACTTTGCCCATTACCAATGAGATCATGCTATAGGTGTGGTAAACCAGGGCACATAGCTCAAGAATGCCTAGAGTTGATTGATACAGCCCCACAGAAGGGTAAAGAGCCAGAGAAGGCTACAGTTGAGACACCTACACCTAAGAGGAAGGCCACAGCTGAGGAGAAAGGGAAACAAGCTGTTGGTCGAGGGTGAGCATTTGCACTGGACCAGGTATTTGCAGAGACTTCCTTAGATGTGATTAAATGTACCATCCTTGTCTTTAATATTAAAGTATTAGCATTGAAAGATCCCAGTGCCACGCATTCATTCATATCGCCTTCATTTACATGTAAACTGCGTGAACATGTGAAACCTGTACCCTTAGGTAGAACCTTACTTATAAGTATTCCCATGAGAGACAATGTAATGACGGAGTTTGTATCTAAGAGTTGTAAGTTGAAAGTAGGGGAAAAGGACATGTCGCTGATCTTATCCTATTAGCTATGAAAGATTTCGATGTAATACTAGGAATAGATTGTTGGCTGTAAACCATGCTGTTTTAGACTGTTATGCTAAGACAGTAATGTTTTCCATCCTTGAAAAGTATGTTGTAAGATTTGAAAAGTAATGAAAGAAGTAGTGAATTAATCTTAAGGATGAATGATGTTGCTAACTAATGTAATAATTATGTATTGAAGGTTTTATCGCCTATGTGGTTGACTTGGATAAGGTGTACTCGAATATGATTGACATCCCAGTGGTTAGAGAATTTCTCAACGTCTTTTCGGAATAATTACCAGGGTTGCCACTAGACAGAGATATGGAATTCTGTATTGATTTTGTGCCTGGAACAGAACCGATATCCAAGCCACCATATAGAATGGCTCTAATTGAATTGGATGAGCTAAAGAAATAATTGCAAGAGTTGTTGGATAAGGGGTTCATTAGACGACTGAATCACCGTGGGGAGCGTCGATTTTGTTTGTAAAAAAGAAAGATGGGAGTCTCCGACTGTGCATAGATTATCGATTGTTGAGTAAGGCTACCATTAAGAATATAGATGATCTATTGGATCAGTTGTAGGGAGCATAGGTCTTTTCGAAGATTGATACGAGGTCTGGGTATCATCAGTTGAGGATTCGGAGTGGATATGTACCTAAGACAGCATTTCGGACCCGTTATGGCCATTATGAGTTTTTGGTTATGCCATTTGGGTTGACAAATGCTCTTGCAGCATTTATGGCTTTAATGAGTGATGTGTTTAAGCCATACCTAGATAGATTTGTGATTGTCTTTATAGATGACATATTGTTGTACTCGAAGTCTAGGGAAGAACATGAGCAGCATTTGAGAACAGTGTTAAAAACCCTCTGAGATCAGGAGTTATATGCTAAACTCAACAAGTGTGATTTCTGGCTAAGTGAGATATCGTTTCTAGGTCATGTGGTGTCGAGAGACAGTGTATCAGTGGATCCGTCTAAGATAGAGTCTGTGATACAATGGGAAAGACCCTAGATAGTTATAGAGATCCATAGCTTCCTGGGTTTAGCAGGTTATTATCGACGATTTGTCGAGGGATTCTCTAAGCCGGCTACTCCGTTGACACGTCTCACTTAAAAGAATGTGGCATTCAAGTGGGATGATAAGTGTGAGAAAAGTTTCTGCGAGTTAAAACATAAACTGACCACCGCACATATTCTCACCATACCCACCAACTCAAGAGGTTATACAGTGTATACAGATGCCTCGGGACAAGGACTAGGTTGTGTGCTGATGCAGGACGAGAAGGTAATAGCCTATAGATCCAGACAACTTAAGGACCATGAGAGGAACAACCTGACCTATGATTTAGACTTAGTAATCGTGGTATTTGCATTGAAAATATGCCACCACTACTTAAACGGTGTAGAAATTTGAAGTTTATACAGATCACAAGAGCCTCAGATATCTGTTTTCACAGAAAGAGTTGAATATGAGGTAGAGATGATAGATAGAGCTTCTAAAAGATTATGAGTGCGAGATACTGTACCATCAAGGAAAGGCTAATGTTGTGGCTAATGCCCTAAGTAGAAAGAGCCTCAGAATGGTATCGCACATGATAGTCAGGGAATATGAGCTGCTAGAGCAATTTGCTCACCTTAGGTTGGATATAAACCCTCTTGATATTGACAGAGAATGTGTGATAGCTAGCCTGCGAGTGGAATTAGATTTGATTGACCGGATACGCCAAGCTCAGCATGCCAATCTACTGTGTGAGGATCATGCGAGTCAGATTCAGAGAGGTGATGTGGCCGATTTCTTTGTGAGAGATGATAGCCTACTGAGGTTTAGAGGCAAGATTTACATTGTCGATGACCCAAAACTAAAGAGATTGATTTTGACAGAAGCTCATAATCGAGATATACATTGCATCCGGGAGGTAACAAAATGTGCCAGAATCTCTGGAAAGTGTATTGGTGGTTAGGAATGAAAAGAGATATCGCAGAGTTTGTGGCAAGATGTCTAATATGTCAGCAAGTGAAGGTAGAGCATTAGAAGCCTGCAAGGTTATTGCAACCTCTGCCAGTACCAACTTGGAAATGGGAGCATGTCACCATGGATTTCATCATGGGATTGCCCAGAACTAAGAGGAACCATTATGCTATCTGGGTAGTGGTTGACAGATTGATGAAATCCGCCCTCTTTCTAGCTATGAAAGCTACAGATACCTTGAGTAGCTTAGCAGAATTGTATATACGGGAGATAGTGAGGCTATATGGTGTTCCAGTAAGCATCGTATCAGATAGAGATTCCACTTCACTTCTCGCTTTTGGGAACAATTTTCGAAAGCTATAGGACCCCGATTAGTTTTAGTACTACTTTCCATCCTTAGACCGATGCTCAGTCAGAGAGAACCATCTAGACATTAAAGGACATGTTGAGAGCAAGAGTTACGGATTTTTAAGGCTCATGGGATGATCACCTACCGTTAGCCGAATTTGCGTACAACAATGGTTATCACTCGAGTATCAGGATGGCACCATATGAGGCCTTGTATGATAGAAGGTGTCGATCCCCAATTAGTTAGGAAGAAGTGGGTGAAAAGAGAATCTTTGCTCTTGATTTGGTACAGCAAGCCCCGGAGGTTGTTTAGTTGATATGTCAGAGATTGAGAACAGCTCAGAGCAGGCATAAAAGCTACGTTGACATAAGACGCAGGCCACTAGAGTTCACTATGGGTGACTTAGTGTTTTTGAAAGTTTCTCCTTCGAAAGGGATTATGAGGTTCGGTAAGAGGGGTAAGTTGAGCCCTCAGTATATCGGACCGTTTGAGATAATGGAGCGTGTGGGAGATAAAGCCTACTGGCTAACGTTGCCACCAGAGCTAGCAGGCATACATAATGTCTTTCATGTATCTATGCTTCAAAAGTACCATCCAAATCTAACCCATGTGATTCGGTATGAGCCATTGGAGCTCAAGAATGATTTATCATACGTAGAGAAACCGATCCAAATACTGGATAGGAATGAAAAGGTGTTACGGAACAAGATGATTCTTCTCGTTAAGTTCTTTGGCAGCACCATAACTCAGAGGAAGCTAGGTGGGAATTAGAGAACTCTAAAAGGGAAAAGTACCCCCGACTTTTTGAGGAGTAACTTGGTTCTAATTTGGAGGATCAAATTTCTTAAAGGAGGGGAGGAATGTAAGACCTATATTTTTACATGTAACCCTTATGGATCCCTATGTGTATACTTGTTATTGTATATGAATCATAAATAATGTAAGGTTTATAAATTCGATATACACACTTACGATGTGAGTTCGTGATGTAAACACAAGTTTCATTAAGTGTGAATAATAAGAAATGGACCTTTTGAAGTGATAAAAGTGTATTGAATGCAAAATGAGTAGTGTGGTAAATGAAAATGAAGTTAGCTTTGAGAATTGGATGAAAAATGGCTAAGTATGGCTGCCGAACAAGGGGAGATCGATCTCTTATGATAGAGAGATCAATCTTAAAGGCATTTTGAAGAAGGAAATCGATCTTCAATCCAAGCAAATCGATTCCCTTAAGCCTCGGCCTAAAGCAGATCGATCTCATTACCCTGCCAGATCGATCTGTGAAGATCTCGGCCTAGAAGAGATCGTTCTCATGTTCTTCAACAGATCGATCTCCTAAGCTTGAAAACTAGATTTCTACAGGCAAAAAATAGATGTAGATCGATCCCTCACTAATGGAAATCGATCTCATTAAGGCAATTTCTATAAAATAGGGCCTGCTGATCTGCAATTCACGGGAGAAACATAAACTTTCCATTTCAAACCAAGTAACCTAGCTTTTCACCATAGGAAACCATCACTTTTCATACTAAATTGAGAGAGGTTGGTTTAGTAAAAGTGTTCATAGTGGAAAGGAGAATTTCTTAGTCCAAAAACAAGTAGTGAAACTATTTGATTGAAGGAAACAAAGTGATTCTCCAAATTTAACCAAATACAGAAAAGTTCATCTAGGTGAGATTTCAATGCACCCATCTCATGTATGTTGAGCTATACAATTTTATGAGTTGTTTGGTGTATATATCATTGATTTAAACATATTAGAACATGCTTAATCTCCATGACCTATAAATAGTGAAATGTAAGAAAAAATGAGAAGATCGAGTAGGCATGGTTTAATGGAGATTTGAGCATGTAAAGGTGTTATTGAATATGTGTATATGTTGGTGTAACAGTTTGGTGATGTCCATGTGTTAGAAATGGAAACAGCAAAAATTGAGTATATGCGGTGTTTGCTAAAATGCCACAATGAAGTGAAAAACATGAACTTAAGGTATTGCAAGTTTAATATCGGTATAGTACAAATCAATAGACTCAAAGAGTATGATGGATTCTTGAAAATGAGTTATATACTCAAAATGGACTCAAGAAAGGATAAAGTCTGATGATGATGTAATGAGGCCAAATGAGATATAAATGGGGTGATGCATTGATTTGAATATCATGCAAGTGAAATGAAGTATATGACAATATACTGATGTGTGTAACACATAATTTCAGCTCTAGAAGATATCGTTGGAATCGATAAGATGGATCATGAGAAGTCAAAATTGAAGGAAAGAGATTCAAGCGTGATTCGAGGTAAGGGACTTATGTGAGCTACAGAGATAGCTATACGTATGTTTTATCACCTTCTGTGTGCGTATGTATGCGATGCGTATATAGATATTTGTATATCTAGGTGAAAACTACATATAAGAATAAGTCTATAGTATGAGTTGCATTACTTCTGTATTAATGTTATGAAAAGAGGTTTTTGCACACGTTTTGAGAAAGACTGATAGTAGACGGGCTCTCAGTTTTGATAAATTGCATGAAATTCTTTTAGAGAGTGATTGAAGGGAGATTTGCCCTCTCACTCATGACTATACATAGAGCCACTTCTATTTCTTTTCTGTGTGAAATTGTGCTAAAGCATGAGTGGCGATGGTAGATTGACCAACCCTGCTCGTACGTTGTATTCAAAGGTATTTTTGAGAAAACGAAAAGAGTGCTCGATGCCTCGGGTGATGCTGTATGTTCCACTCGAGATGCTCACACTAGAATTTGCGAATCATGCTAGAGCCTTCGAGTACTGCTGTGTCACGCCCTGGAAACGCGAAAAACAGAGAAAATCTAAAACTTTTTCACATCCATCACAATTAAGGGTGCATTCCTGTATAGTGTCATACGTCATTATGCATATCATACCTCAGGATCTCATCATCTCATAATTATATTTCATACAATATACATTTGTCAATCCTAGGTTAATTAATCCTAATACATCCCATACATCGTTATATATCAAGTGTCTGTAAATACAACATAAGTCTGAGTACATGAAATGTAAATTATACCTCAACACAATATATGTAGCCTAGAGCTCAAGTCCTCCACTAGCCACTATTCCGTACGCCGTAAGAAAATTCTCTTCACTTGAAGAAATCTGGGAGGAAGACAAAACAGGGTGAGCTTCTAAATCGCTCAGTAAGTAGGTAAGGGACTCTTTATAATTAATGATTTGCACAACACAATCATTTATTTTGTAGTTGAAAACTCAATAAAAATGTAGCATGACTCAATAAAACATCATTCTCGTCTCATTCTTTAAAATCATGTAAAACATGAGAGTACAAAATTCAGTACGAAGCACAATCACAAGCATGTGGAAATCAGTATGCGATAATGGCTTTTCTCATAAAACGTGATAAACATCACGTCAATAGTAAAGCACATGACGTAGCCACAAAACACAATCTCATGTGTATAAAAAGGAGACTAGGCAAGAAAACTCATATAAAACTCGTCATGACACATCAAAATAATCTCTTCTAGGTGCGCCTCCCAAGCATCCTCAAAAGAGGGAATGTCGACAATATGGTCGTGTACATGGTATATTGGAGTTACACGTTACCAAAACAAGGCTCGGCCTTACATGCTACCAAAGCAATGTCTCTCCTCATGTATGCTATCGAACTTACATGCTACCAAAGCAATGCCTCCCAACGCTACCAAAGCGGGAAAAAATTTTGGCCTTACATGCTACCAAAGCAAGGCCTCCCAATGCTACCAAAGCGGGGAAATAATATTGGTCTTACATGCTACTAAACCAATGCCTCCCAATGCTACCAAAGTGGGGAATAATATTGGCCTTACATGCTACCAAAGCAATGCCTGATGTGTATTCAATATGACAAGCCTAAGTCTCAATCATTAGCCATTATCATATAAAATGTTTTGCCTTAGCGTAGAACTCATAATGGTTTTCATTCATAAATCTCATTTAAAACAATTGTGTACTGAACACAAAACATGTTAAAAATCGAGTTCCAACTAGCAAAACCCTACACACATTTCTCAATCTCAGTACGCCTTAGCGTAAGGCCCAGATCTCTTTCCACGTTTTAAACACAAAACGGTTGTAAAACATTTTCACACTTAGTTTACAACTCATAAAAGTTGGGCCCCAACCGGCTATAAAATCGTGTGCAATACTCATTCACAACTCATAAAACATACTTGTTTTCTCAAATCACAGTTCATGCTACAATATTGTCACAAATCACACACACAAACGAGTTTAAGATCTTCCCTTACCTAGTTGCACCTCATATAGTGCAATCGTTTCCCCCGTATCACGGACTAGCCTCGTATTCCTCTCTGAAACTCTTGGACTGTTCAAACGATGTTAAAACATCAATAAGCTATCTTAATTGCATCATCGAGCACATATTTGCTCATATTCTCGTTAAATACTCAAACAACTTAATTCTCACAATTCCATCACAATTCACATTCTCATCCACAAAATTTCAAATCCTACATTTCCCAGACCATAATCCATGCTAAAATCATCACATTGTCTCGATTCCAATTTATAGCCCAAAATTCCAAAATTACTAGAATTTCATAATGCTATCTCTACGCCATAAAAAATCATAGTTTCATCAATCCCTAACTATTTCCTAGCTATTTCATCACAATGCCTATAACCATACTCACCAAAATCACTTAAAAATCCAAGATCGAAGTTTAGAATTTTACCCAACTTATGGAGTGTTCAACTCTTGCCTTGATTCAATCGGTCTTTCGATTTCTAAGTATGTTGTTCTCCTTTGGATGAGGAACAGCTTTCCTTCTTGCAATAACCTTCAATTTGGACTAAAATAGGGACTTTGGAAGAGATAGAAAGTTAGGGCTCGGTTGAGATGGAGGTTTTGAAGAGAGAGAAAAGATGAAATGCAGGAAAACACAAGGGTCTTTTTTATAGACGGAGGGTAGGAGATCGATCTGATCCTTGATGAGATCAATCTGCATTTGAATTTGGGAGCATTTTGAGGCACTTTTATGCCTAGGAGATCGATCTGTCAGGGGATGAGATCGATCTCTTACTGGCTTAATGAGATCGATATGTTGCAACTATGAAATCGATCTTCTGTTTACAGAACACTTCATGAGATCTATCTGCTCCTTGAGGAGATTGATCTTCTCCTTATAGAATGCTTCATGAGATCGATTTCTTCCTCATAAGATCGATCTCTTCATTAATTTCCTCATTCCTTGTCATTTTCTGCCTACCAAATCAATCCTCTATTTTCTAAGATCGATCTGGCCTCATAGTTCCACACTTTGGTTAAACACTTAACATAAAATCTCCAGTTATAATTGCTATAGTTTATTCCATTAATCATTTCTCATTCATAACTCATTCATCACTTAGAAATTCATTCCATACCACCTCAATGTATGAGTACATTACATTCAGCTCAAAAAATTACACTTCATGTTCACATTACATAATTAGATATGTCTAAAATTCTCATATCTCACATCCTCCCCACCTTAAAAAGGAATTTGGTCCTCTAAATTTCAACCCAACTCGTCAAATAGATGGGGGTACTTCTCCTTCATGAGACTCTTTAATTCCTAAGTTGCCTCCTCCATTGGGTGATGTTTCCACAAAACTTTCACTGATGGGATGGTCTTAGTCCGAAGTACCTTCTCTTTTCTATCGATGTCACGCCCCGAAAACGTAAAAAATAGGGCAAATTTAAAAACTTTTTACTTATCAATTCACAATTAAGAGTGCATTCCTGTGCAGTGTCATGCATCATCATATTTATCATACTTCAGGATCTCAAATTAATTAATCCTAATACATCCCATACAATGTTATACATCAAGTGTTTGTAACTACAATAATTGTCTGGGTACATGAAAAGATAAAAGATACCTCAAAATACAATATATGGCCTGGAGCTCAAGTCCTCCACTAGCCACTACTCCGTACGTCGCGGGAAACCCTTTTTTCACTTGAAGAAATCTGGGGGAAAGAAAACAGGGTGAGCTTCTAAATCGCTCAGTAAAGGGGGTAAGGGACTCATTTCATAAACCAAAATGCACATCACAAAATATTTATTTGTATGTGAAACTCATTATACTTATTTGAAAACCATAGCATGAAAGTACTCAAAACAACATTCTTATATCTCAAATCATGTGAAAACATGAAGTAAAAGGGCTCAGTCTAGAGCAATAACAAAGCATGTGAAAATAATGCGATAATCGCTTTCTTAGTAAACGTGATAAAATCACTGTGATAATAATGCACGTGGCGTAGCTACTAAACACACGTGGCATAGCCACTGATTTTAATTCACACGTGGCACAGCCACTAAACACACGTGGCATAGCCACTGATTTAAATTCACACGTGGCACAGCCACTAAACACACGTGGCATAGCCACTGATTTAAATTCACACGTGGCACAGCCACTGGATAGGGTTTCACGTGGCAACAACCACCAAATATACGTGGCATAGCCACTGAATGGGGGATCTCACGTGGCAACGGCCACCAATTAGGGTTCTCACGTGGCAACGGCCACCAAATAGCGTTCTCACGTGGCAACGACCACCAAATGGGGTTCTCACGTGGCAACGGCCACCGAATAGGGTTCTCACGTGGCAACGGCCACCAAATATACGTGGCATAGCCACAGAATGGGGTTTCTCACGTAACCAGAATGGAGAAGAATTGGGCTTACATGCTACCAGAGCAATGCCCGGTGTGTACTCAGAATTACACACCTAAGTCTTTATCACATAAGACTGGTTTGCCTTCACGTAGAACTCATAGTGGTTTTTCTATCATAAAACTCATTTGAAACCATTTTGTACTCAACACAAAACATATTGAAACCGTGTCCCAACTGGCAAAACACGCACACATTTCTCAAATCTCAAGATCACCTTAATGTAGAGCCCAATTATAAACTCATAAAAACATTGGGCTCCAACCGACTATAAAAATCGTGTGCATTCTCATCAAAACAGAACACATCAAACATGCTTGTTTTATAAATCACAAATCATGCTATAATAGTTCAAAATCACATACATAATTGGTTTAGTTTCCTTTACCTCTTAGCACCTCGTGTAGTGCAATTGTTTCCCCCTTGTCACGGACTAGTCTCGCATTCCACTCTGGAACTCCCGAGCTGTCCAAACGATGTTAAAACATCAATACTCATCATCGCAGTAACCTTAATTTTCAAAATCGAGCATAATTGCTCATAACACCTAATATTTTCTCAATTCTCATAATTCTATCACAAACCACAATCTCGCTCACAACACCTCAACATCCTACACTGCCCATGCCTCAATATCTACGCTAATTCACCTCATTGTCTAAATTTTCATTTATAGCTCAAATTTCCCAAAATTACCAAAATTGCTAAACATCATTATCACTCCAACTGCATTGTAATTTCATCGATCCCTAATCATTTTCCAGCTACTTCAACACAATGCCAACAACCATTATCACCAAAATCATCTCAAATATCAAGATCGAGGTTTAGAAATAACCCAAAACTTGTGGAGAGCTTATCTCTTGCCTCGATTTAATCCGTCTTACGATTTCCAAGTATGTTGTTCTCCCTTTGATGATGAACAACTTTCCTTCTTGTCACAGCCTCTGATTTGGACGAAAATGGGTGCTTTGGATGAGTGAGAAAGCAAGGGCTCGGTGAAAATGGGGTTGGAAGAGAGAGAAAGTGAAATTGCAGGAGAAAGCAGGGGGTTCCTTATATAGACTGAGGGTAGGAGATCGATCTAGCTCTTGGTGAGATCGATCTACATTTGAATTTGGAGACGATTTGGGGTAATTTTATGCCTACGAGATCGATCTGTCGAGGGGTGAGATCGATCTCTTTATGGCTTTATGAGATCGATCTGCTCCTTGAGAAGATCGATCTTCTCCCAAACAGAAACATTTAGAGATCGATCCCTTCCTCATGAGATCGATATTCTCTCAAACAGAATCATAAGGAGATCGATCTTCTACCATTGGAGATCGATCTGCTCCTTAAATTCCTCCTTCCTTGTCATTTTTAACTCACCAAATCGATCTCTCCTTCTCCCAGATCGATCTAACCTCATAGCTTCACACTTATTTTAAACACTTAACATATAAATCTCCAAATATAATTTCCACAATTCACTTAGCTCAATAAATTACACTTCAAGTTCATATTACATAATTAAAATATGTCTGAAATTCTCAGTTCTCACATCCTCCCCACCTTAAAAGAATTTGGTCCTCCAAATTCAACTCAACTAGTTAAATAGATGGGGGTATTTCTCCTTCATGAGATTCTCTAGTTCCCACGTTGCCTCTTCCATTGAGTGATGTTTCCACAAAACTTTCACTAATGGGATGCTCTTAGTTCTCAGTACCTTCTCTTTTCTATCGAGAATCCAGACTGGTTACTCAGTATAGCTCATATCCTCTTGAATGTCCATCTCGTCATACTCTATGACATGAGAAGGGTCTGGGTGGTACTTCCTCATCATAGACACATGAAAAACATTGTGTATTCCGGACATCTGTGGGGGTAATGCTAATCTGTAAGCTACCTCTCCCACTCTCTCAAGAATCTTGAATGGTCCTATGTATCGAGGACTCAATTTCCCTTTCTTCCCAAATCGCATGATACCCTTACTCGGTGATATTTTCAAAAATACTGCATCACTAACGTCAAACTCGAGTGGTCATCTATGCACATCTGCGTAGCTTTTCTGTCTACTCTATGCAGCCCGTATCCTCTCACATATGAGTTTCACATTCTGTACAGCTTGCTCAACAAGCTCGGGAGAATTTATCTTTCTGTCACTGACTTCTTCCCAAGCTACATGGGATCTACACCTCCTACCATATATAGCCTCAAAAGGTGCCATTCCAATACTCGCATGATAGCTATTATTGTATGCAAACTCTGCTAGGGGCAGGTGATCATCCCATGATCCCTTAAAATTCATCGTACACACCCTCAGCATATCCTCCAGGGTCTGAATAGTCCTCTCTGACTGACCATCTATCTGAGGATGATAGGCGGTACTGAAATTCAATCGAGATCCCACGGACTCTTGAAACTGGGTCCAAAATCTAGAAGTAAACCGAGAATCTCTATCAGAAGTAATACTCACTGGAGCCCTATGTAATCTAGCTATCTCGCTGACATACAACTCAGCTAAGGCATCCATAGTATCTGTACTCTTAATGGCAAGGAAGTGAGCACTCTTGGTCAATCTATCCACTATAACCCATATAGCGTCACGACCTCTTCGGGTCCTCAGTAAACCCATAATAAAGTCTATAGTGACATGCTCTCATTTCCATGAAGGTACTGGTAAGGGCTGTAGTAGTCCTCCGGGCTTCTGATGCTCAGCTTTCACTTGCTGGCATACTAAACACCTGGCCACATATTCCGTCACGTATCGCTTCATACCACTCCACTAGTACGCCTTTCTCAAATCTCGGAACATCTTAGTACTCCCGGGGTGCATGGTGTATCGCGAGCAATGGGATTCTCTTAGTATCTGTCTCTTTAGGGTATCATCGTCCGGTACACAAATTCGTCCTCTGAATCTCAACAATACATCCTCACTGACTGTGAGATCCGACTGTGAACACTGTTCATCTTGGCTAACCATATCTATCAATCTCTGATCACTACGCTACCCATTTCTCATCTGATCCATGATCTTGGGCTCTATTCACAAGCTAGCCAAAAATCCAGTCTCTATCTCTTTAACTCTGATCCGGAGTTCGACGAACTGCTCCAGTAAATCCCATTCCCTGATCATATAGCAGATATCATACTCTTCCTGCTCAGGGCATCAGCAACTACATTCGCCTTACCCGGATGATATAGAATCTCGCAGTCATAATCCTTAGGGAGTTCCATCCATCTCCTTTGTCTCATGTTTAACTCTTTTCTGATCAAAGAGATATCTCAAACTCTTGTGATCAGTGAAGATCTGGAATCTTTCCCCATATAAGTAGTGTCGCCAGATCTTCAAGGCAAATACCACAACGGCTAACTCCAAATCATGCGTGGGGTAATTCCGCTCAGGGTCTTTCAACTGTCACGATCCATATGCGACCACTCTTCCATACTGCATCAGCACACACCCCAGTCCTTGATGAAATGCATCACTATACACCGAAAATCCTCCTGATCCCTTAGGGATAGTTAACACAAGTGCCGCTGTCAACCTCCTCTTTAATTCTTGAAAACTGAGCTCACATTGATCAGTCCATATGAACGGAGTCTCCTTACGTGTGAGTTTAGTCAAAGGAGCGGCAATCCTTGAAAATCCTTCCACAAATCTTCTGTAATATCCTGCCAAACCAAGGAAGCTTCGTACCTCGGTAACTGTCCTCGGTCTCTCCTAATTAAGCACAGCCTCCACTTTACTTGGATCCACTGATACTCCTTCCTCTGAGACTATATGACCAAGGAAAGCTATCCGATCCAGCCAAAATTCACACTTACTAAGCTTTCCATATAATTGTTTATCTCGGAGTATCTGAAGTACTAACCACAAATGTTGTGCATGCTCCTCATACGACTGAGAGTATACCAGGATATCATCAATAAAAACTATCACAAATTTATCTAGATAGTCTCTGAACACCTCGTTCATCAATCTCATAAATGCTGCAGGGGCGTTCGTCAATCCAAAGGACATCACCAGAAATTCATAATGGCCATACCTCATCCTGAAGGCCGTCTTTGGAATATCTTCTTCCTTGATCCTCAATTGGTGATAGCCCAATCTCAAATCAATCTTAGAAAAGACTGATGCCCCTCTCAGCTGATCAAGTAGGTCATCAATCCTGGGCAATGGGTATTTATTCTTCACCGTGGCTTTATTCAACAATCGATAGTCTACGCATAATCTGAGACTACCGTCCTTCTTCTTAACAAATAATACTGGTGCTCCCCACGGTGAAACACTGGGTCTAATAAACCCTTGATCTAATAACTCCTGTAGTTGTTTCTTCATTTCCTCAAGTTCCACTAATGCCATCTTGTAGGGAGGTTTAGAGATCGGCTGAGTATCTGGCACCAAATCAATGGTAAACTCCAGCTCTCTCTCTGGTGGTAAAACTGGTAACTCATCTGGGAAAACATCCAAAAATTCACACACCATAGGTATATCCTCAATCCTCAGATGTTCCCGATCATCATCCGATATGAGTGTTTCATAACCTTCACATGAACAATCATCTTTAATATTCTCCAAAATAATATTAAAATTTCCAAATTACTTACAAAACTCCATACGTCTATTTACTCAATATTTCAAATGTACACTGTAAGGTTCAGGTAGGGAGAAAGTTACAATCTCAGTGTAGCAATCTAAACTCACCCGATTGGTTGCAAACCAATCCATTCCCAAAATTACATCAAACCCATGCATATTTAACATGATTAGATCTGCTAACATCACTCTGTCTCCCACCTTTATCTCACATCCTTTACAGATTAACTCAATTCTCTGGGATTCAAGCTAGGGGTATTTACATGTAGTATATACTCTAGGGGTTCAAACTTCAAATTTAATCTACATGCAAAATGCTCAGAAATAAACGAGTGCGTGGATCCTGAATCAATCAACACATGAGCCTTATGATTACAGATAGAGAGTGTCCCTCCTATAGTTTCTGCAGAAGTGTCTGCAGTTTCCTTATCCAGGGCAAACACACGTCCCTGTGTAACAGGTCTCTTTCCTTTCTTTGCAGCAGTGGCCCGTCTCTGGGGATTCACTCTCTGAGGCTGTTGTCTAGTGGGCTCTGGAATATGTGGTCTTTGAGGTTGAGGGCAATCCTTCACCATGTGATCCATGTCTCCACATCTAAAACATCCATGGATCGACCCAGAACAACTTCCCTCATGCATTCGGCCACAATTTTTGCAAAACCATTTCTCAGGCCTGACATCTTGAGGGGTCTCTCTAATGTTAGGGTAACCTTTGGGTCTCTCTAATCTACCCTTCTGCACCTCAATCCTTTCTCTTCTGAAGGAACCTCTCTGCGCCTCTATTTGGAAAATCGCTGGCCTGTTGCCCTTCTCTCTATTCACCGCTCTGAGCTCATTCTGGGATTGTACCATTTCAATTCCTCTTTCAATCTCTTATGCTCGTCTCAGAGCACCTCAAAACTCAGTAATACATAGCCCTATCAATCTATCTCTGATGACGGGCTTCAATCCATACACAAACTTCTCTGTACGGAGCTCTTCATTCTTGAAGGTCTCTGGGTCATACCTCAATAGCGCGGTGAATTGGCTCTCATAGTCATCCACAGACATATCACCCTGTACCAAACTCAAAAACTCGGCCTGTTTCTTTCTCTGGGTGGCTCGTGGTACATATTGGGTCCTAAAGGCTGTCTGAAACTCTTCCCAACCAATCACATCCTGGCGGGACATCAGAATACCCTGGGTAGTACCCCACCAATCTCGAGCTCTCCCCTTCAACATATAGATACTCATACTGACCCTCTCAGCATCGGTGCATCCTATATAATCAAATATAATTCTCAACTCCGTCAGCCACTCCTCAGCCTCTGTAGGATCCTTCTTTCCCCTAAATACGAGAGGATTCATCTTTAAAAAATCCTTCGGTCGGACCATACTTCTATCCTCATGCTGAGTGACGGGAGGCACTGGGCCCATATGTACTGGGGGTATGGGAGGTCCTGCTAATGGTGTAGGAGTAGTACCCGAGGCATTAACTCCAAAGTGTTGTGCCAATAACGCTGCCATCTGCTCAAAACCTTGCCTCACATCGGTCTCAATCCGATTAAATCGAGAGTTAGGACTCTTTGGTTGTGGGGCAGGTGGCGGAGGGGACTCTCCTGCCTCCTCGAACAACCTCGTCGTCCACTCATTCTCTATCTCAACTCGTCTCCTGCGCGTACATATCAAAATCGATTGAAATCTCAATCCTCAGATTCAGTTCATGACCAGACTATTACAGACACTTAGGATTTATTCTATTTCACTTAACCGACACTGACAGTACTAGACACCCTAAGCTCTGATACCAAGAAAGCTCTGTCACGCCCCAGAAACACGAAAAATAGGGCAAATTTAAAAACTTTTTACTTATCAATTCACAATTAAGAGTGCATTCTAGTGCAGTGTCATGCATCATCATATTTATCATACCTCAGGATCTCAAATTAATTAATCCTAATACATCCCATACAATGTTATACATCAAGTGTCTGTAACTATAATAATTGTCTGGGTACATGAAAAGATAAAAGATACCTCAAAATACAATATATGGCCTGGAGCTCAAGTCCTCCACTGGCCACTACTCCGTACATCGCGGGAAACCCTTTTTTCACTTGAAGAAATCTGGGGGAAAGAAAACAGGGTGAGCTTCTAAATCGCTCAGTAAAGGGGGTAAGGGACTCATTTCATAAACCAAAATGCACATCACAAAATATTTATTTGTATGTGAAACTCATTATACTGATTTGAAAACCATAGCATGAAAGTACTCAAAACGACATTCTTATATCTCAAATCATGTGAAAACATTAAGTAAAAAGGCTCAGTCTAGAGCAATAACAAAGCATGTGAAAATAATGCGATAATCGCTTTCTCAGTAAACGTGATAAAATCACTGTGATAATAATGCACGTGGCGCAGCCACTAAACACACGTGGCATAGCCACTGATTTAAATTCACATGTGGCACAGCCACTAAACACTCGTGGCATAGCCACTGATTTAAATTCACACGAGGCACAGCCACTGGATAGGGTTTCACGTGGCAACGGCCACCAAATATACGTGGCATAGCCACTGAATGGGGGATCTCACGTGGCAACGGCCACCAATTAGGGTTCTCACGTGGCAACAACCACCAAATAGGGTTCTCACATGGCAACGGCCACCAAATAGGGTTCTCACGTGGCAACGACCACCAAATAGGGTTCTCATGTGGCAACGGCCACAGAATAGGGTTCTCACGTGGCAATGGCCACCGAATAGGGTTCTCACGTGGCAACGGCCACCAAATATACGTGGCATAGCCACAGAATGGGGTTTCTCATGTTACCAGAACGGAGAAGAATCGGGCTTACATGCTACCAAAGCAATACTCGGTGTGTACTCAGAATTACACACCTAAGTCTTTATCACATAAGACTGGTTTGCCTTCACGTAGAACTCATAATGGTTTTTCTCTCATAAAACTCATTTAAAACAATTTTGTACTCAACACAAAACATATTGAAACCGAGTTCCAACCTGCAAAACACGCACACATTTCTCAAATCTCAAGATCACCTTAACGTAGAACCCAATTATAAACTCATAAAAACATTGGGCTCCAACCGGCTGTAAAAATCGTGTGCATTCTCATCAAAACACAACACATCAAACATGCTTATTTTATAAATCACAAATCATGCTATAATAGATCAAAATCACATACACAATTGGTTTAGTTTCCCTTACCTCTTTGCGCCTCGTATAGTGCAATTGTTTCCCCCTTGTCACTGACAAGTCTCGCATTCCACTCTGAAACTCCCGAGCTGTCCAAACAATGTTAAAACATTAATACTCATCATCGCATTAACCTCAATTTTCAAAATCGAGCATAATTGCTCATAACACCTAAAATTTTCTAAATTCTCATAATTCTATCACAAACCATAATCTCGCTCACAGCACCTCAACATCCTACACTGCCCATGCCACAATATCTACGCTAATTCACCTCATTGTCTAAATTTCCATTTATAGCTCAAAATTCCCAAAATTACCAAAATTGCTAAACATCATTATCACTCCAACTACATTGTAATTTCATTGATCCCTAATCGTTTTCCAGCTACTTCAACATAATGCCAACAACCATTATCACCAAAATCATCTCAAATATCAAGATCGAGGTTTAGAAATTACCCAAAACTTGTGGAGAGCTTATCTCTTGCCTCGATTCAATCCGTCTTACGATTTCCAAGTATGTTGTTCTCCCTTTGATGAGAAACAACTTTCCTTCTTGTCACAGCCTCTGATTTGGACGAAAATGGGTGCTTTGGATGAGTGAGAAAGCTAGAGCTCGGTGAAAATGGGGTTGAAAGAGAGAGAAAGTGAAATTTTAGGAGAAAGCAGGGGTTCCTTATATAGACTAAGGGTAGGAGATCGATCTGGCTCTTGGTGAGATCGATCTGCATTTGAATTTGGGGATGATTTGGGGTAATTTTATGCCTAGGAGATCGATCTGTCGAGTGGTGAGATCGATCTCTTTATGGCTTTATGAGATCGATCTGCTCCTTGAGGAGATGGATCATCTCCCAAACAGAAACATTTAGAGAAGGATCCCTTCCTCATGAGATCGATCTTCTCTCAAACAGAATCATAAGGAGATCGATCCTCTACCATTGGAGATCGATCTGCTCCTTAAATTCCTCCTTCCTTGTCAGTTTTCACCAGATCGATCTCTCCTTCTCCCACATTGATCTGACCTCATAGCTTCACACTTATTTTAAACACTTAACATATAAATCTCCAAATATAATTTTCACAATTCACTTAGCTCAATAAATTACACTTCATGTTCATGTTACATAATTAAAATATGTCTGAAATTCTCAGATCTCATAATTAAGAATCCGGATGGGTTCTTCAGTGTAGCCCATGTCCTCTTGTATGTCCATCATTTCATACTCTATGACATTAGAAGGGTCCAGGTGGTACTTCCTCAACATAGATACATGAAAGACATTATGTATTCTGGACATCTGTCGGGGTAATGCCAATTTATAGGCTACCCCTCCCCCCCACTCTCTTAAGAATCCTGAAAGGTCATATGTATCGAGGACTCAATTTCCATTTCTTTCCAAATCTCATGATACCTTTACTTGGTGATATCTTCACGAATACTACATCACCAACATTAAACTCGAGTGGTCGTCTACGCACGTCCACGTAGCTTTTCTGTCTACTTCGTGTAGCCCGTAATCTCTCACATATGAGTTTCACACTCTGTACAGCCTATTCAACAAGATTGGGACCATTTATCTCTTGTCACCCACCTCTTCCCATGCTATAGGGGATCTACACCTCCTACCATATAGCGCCTCAAAAGATTCCATTCTAATACTCGCATGATAGCTATTATTGTACGCAAGCTCTGCTAGAGTCAGGTGATCATCCCATGATCCCTTAAAATCCATTGTACACGCCCTTAACATATCCTCCAAGGTCAAATAGTCCTCTCTGACTGACCATATGTTTGAGGATGATAGGCAGTACTAAAACACAATCGAGATCCCATGGACTCCTGAAACTAAATCCAAAATCTAGAAGTAATTCGGGAATTTCTGTTAGAAGTAACACTCACTGGAGCCCCATGTAACCTAGCTATCTCGTTGACATACAACTTAGCTAAGGCATCCACAGTATCTGTGCTCTTGATGGAAAGAAAGTGGGCACTCTTTGTCAGTTTATCCACTATGACCCATATCGCATCACTACCTCTTCGGGTCCTTGGTAAACCCATAATAAAGTCTATGGTGACATGCTCCCATTTCCATGTAGGTACAGGTAAAGGCTATAGTAATCCTTCGGGCTTCCGATGCTCAGCTTTCACTTGCTAGCATACTAAACATCTGGCCGCATACTCTACCACGTCTCACTTCATACCACTCTACCAGTACACCTTTCTTAAATCTCAGTACATCTTAGTACTACTTGGACGCATGGTGTATCGCAAGTAGTGGGACTCTCTCAGTATCTATCTCTTTAGGGTATCATCATCCAGTACACAAATTCATCCTCTGAATCTCAACAATCCATCCTCGCTGATTGTTAGATCCAACTGCGAAGTCTGCTCAACTAGGCTAACCATATCTATCAACCTCTGATCATTGCGCTGCCCAATTCTAATCTGATCTATGATCCTAGGCTTTACTCGCAAGCTAGCCAAAAATCCAGTCTCTACCTCTTTAACTTTGATACGGAGTTCAACGAATTGCTTCAGTAAATCCCATTCCCTGACCATCATAGCAGATATCGTACTCTTCCTGCTCAAGCCATTAACAACTATGTTCACCTTACCCGAGTGGTATAGAATCTCGTAGTCATAATCCTTAAGGAGTTCCATCTATCTCTTTTGTCTCATGGTTAACTCTTTCTGATCAAAGAGATACCTCAAACTCTTGTGGTTAGTGAAGATCTGGAATCTTTCCCCATATAAGTAGTGCCGCCAGATCTTCAGGGCAAACACCACAGCAGCTAATTCTAAATCATGCGTAGGGTAATTCCACTCATGATCTTTTAATTGTTGCGATCCATAGGCAACCACTCTTCCATGCTGCATGAGCGCACACCCCAATCCTTGATGAGAAGCATCACTATACACTGAAAATCCACCTGATCCTATCAACACAGGTGGCGCTATCAATCTCCTCTTCAATTCCTGAAAATTGAGCTCACATTGTTCCATCAATATGAACGGAGTTTCCTTGCGCATGAGCTTGGTCAAAGGAACGGCAATCCTGGAAAATCCCTCCACATATCTTTTATAATACCCTGCCAAACCAAGAAAACTTCGTACCTCGGTAACTGTCTTTGGTTTTTCCTAATTAAGCACAGCTTCTACTTTACTTGGATCCATTGATACTCCTTCCTTTGAAACTATATGTCCAAGGAAAGCTATCCGATCCAGCCAAAACTCACATGTACTAAGCTTTCCATATAGTTGTTTATCTCAAAGCATCTAAAGTACTAACCATAAGTGCTGTGCATGCTCCTCATAAGATCGAGAGTACACCAATATATCATCAATAAAGACTATCACAAACTTATCTAGATAGTCCCTGAACAGTTTATTCATTAACCTCGTAAAGGCTGCAAGGACGTTCGTCAATCCAAAGGGCATCACTAAAATTTCATAATGGCCATAACTTGTCCTGAAGGCCATCTTCGGAGTATCTTCCTTCTTAATCCTCAATTGGTGATAGCCCGATCTTAAATCAATCTTAGAGAAGACTGAGCCCTCTCTCAGCTGATCAAGTAAATCATCAATCATAGGCAATGGGTATTTATTCTTCACCGTGGCTTTATTCAATAGTCGATAGTATACGCATAATCTGAGACTACCATCATTCTTCTTTACAAATAAAACTGGTGCTCCCTACGGTGAGACACTGGATCTAATAAATCCCAGATCCAATAACTCCTGTAGTTGTTTCTTCAATTCCTCAAGTTCCACTAATGCCATCCTATACAGAGGTCTAGAGATAGGCTGAGTATTTGGTACCAAATCAATGGTAAACTCCAGCTCTCTCTCTAGTGGTAAACCCGATAGATCATCGGGGAAGACATCAGGAAATTCACACACCACAGGTATATCCTTAATCCTCAGATGTTCCTGCTTATCATTTGAGATGTGTGTTTCATAACCCTTCACATAAACAATCAAATTTAGTACTCTCAAAAGTAACATCAAAATTTCAATTTACTTTCAAAAATTTCAATCATTTATTTCCTCAATATTTCAAATATACACTGTAGGGTTCAGGTAGGGAGAAGGTTATAATCTTAGTATAGGAGTCTAAACTCACTCGATTGGTTGCTAGCTAATCCATTCTCAAAATTACATCAAACCCATGCATATTTAACAATATTAGATCTGCTGACATTACTCTATCTCCCACCCTTATTTCACATCCTCTACAGATTAACTCGGTTCTCTATGATTCACGCATAGGGGTATTTACATGTAGTATATACTCTAGAGGTTCAAACATCAATATTAATCTACATCCAAAATGCTCAGAAATAAACGAATGCATAGACCCCGGTTCAATCAACACATGAGCCTTATAATTACAGACAGAGAGTGTACCTTTTATAGTTTCTATAGAAGTATCTGCTGGCTCTTTTTCAAGAGCAATCACACGTCCCACTGTGACGAGCTTTTTTCCTTTCTCTGCAGCAGTGGCCCATTTCTGAGGATTTACTCTCTAAGGCTGTTGTCTAGTAGGCTCCGGAGCATGTGGTCTTTGAGGTTGAGGGCAGTCTCTTAGCTTGTGACCCATGTCTCCACATTTGAAACATCCACGGATCAACCCAGTATAACTTCCCTCATGTGGTCGGCCACAGTCTCTACAAAACCTTATCTCAGGCCTGACATCTCAAGGGTTCTCTCTGATGATGGGATAAGCTCTGGGTCTCTCAGATCTGCCCTTCTGTACCTCAATCTTTCCTCTTTTGAAGGAACCTCTCCGACCATCTGCTTGGGAAATCGCTAGCCTCTTACCTTTATCCCTAGTCATAGCACTGAACTCATTATAGGATTGTACAATTTCGATTCCCCTCTCAACCTCTCGAGCTCATCTCAGAGCATCTCCAAACTCAGTAATACATAGCCCTATCAATCGATCTCTGATGATGGGCTTTAATCCATACACAAATCTCTCAGTGTGGAGCTCTTCATTTTTGAAAGTCTCTAGATCATACCTCAATAGAGTGGTAAATTGGCTCTCATAATCATCCACAGACATATCGTCCTATACCAGATTCAAAAACTCTGCTTGTTTCCTTCTCTGAGCAGCTCGTGGTATAAATTGGGCTCTAAAGGCTACCTGAAATTCTTCCTAGCTAATTACATCATGGCTGGACATCAGAATAACCTGGGTAGTACCCCACCAATCTCGAGCTCTCCCTTTCAACATATAGGCACCCATACTGACTCTCTCAACATCAGTGCATCCCAAATAGTCAAATATGACTATCAACTCAGTCAGCCTCTGCAGGATCCTTTTTCCCTCTGAATGCGGGCAGATTAATTTTTAAAAAGTCCTTCAGTTAGACCATACTTCTATCATCAGGCTGAGTAATGGGAGGCACTGGGTCCATCTGTGTTGAGGGTTTGGGAGGTCCTTGTGGTGGTGTAGGAGTAGTACCCGAGGTTTTCACTCCAAAATGTTGCGCGAATAGCGCTTCCATTTGGTCAAAACCTTGCTGCACATCCTGCTCAATCCGATTAAATCGAGAGTTAGGACTCTTTGGTGGTGGGGCAGGTGGCGGAGGTGGCTTTGTCTGCCTCCTCGAATGACCTCGTCATCCACTCATTCTCAAACTCAACTCGTTTCCTGCTCATACATATCAAACTTGATTGAAATCTCAATCCTCAATTTCAGTTCATGACCAGACTTATACAAACACTTGGGATGTATTCTAACTTAACATGCACTAACAGTACTAAAACACCCTAAGCTCTAATACCAAGAAAACTCTGTCACGCCCCGAAAGTGCGAAAAACAGGGCAAATTTAAAACTTTTTCACATCCATTCACAATTAGGGGTCCATTCATGTGCAGTGTCATACGTCATCATACATATCATACCTCAGGATCTCATCATCTCATAATTATATTTCATACAATATACGTTACTCAATCCAAGGTTAATTAATCCTAATACATCCCAAACATCATTGTACATCAAGTGTCTGTAAATACAACATAAGTTTGGGTACATGAAATGTAAATTATACCTCAACGCAATATATGTAGCCTAGAGTTCAAGTCCTCCACTAGCCACAATTTCGTACGCTGTAGGAAAATTCTCTTCACTTGAAGAAATCTAAGGGGAAGATAAAACAGGGTGAGCTTCTAAATCGCTCAGTGAGGAGGTAAAGGACTCCTTACATTTAATGATTTGCACAACATAATCATTTATTTTGTAGTTGAAAACTCGATAAAAATGTAGCATGACTCAATAAAACATCATTCTCATCCCATTCTCTAAAATCATGTAAAACATGAGAGTAGATAATTCAGTACGAAGTATAATAACAAGCAAGTGGAAACTAGTATACGATAATGGCCTTTCTTATAAAACGTGATAAAAATCACCTCAATAGCAAAGCACGTGGCACAACCACAAAACACAATCTCATGTGTATAAAAAGGAGACTAGGTAAGGAAACTCATATAAAACTCGTCATGGCACATCAAAATAATCTCTTCTAGGTGCGCATCTCAGGCATCCTCAAAAGAGGGAATGTCAACAATATGGTCGTGTACATGGTATATTAGACTTACGCGTTACCAAAACAAGGCTCGGCTTTACATGCTACCAAATCAATGCCTCTCCTCATGTACACTATCGATCTTACATGTTACCAAAGTAATGCCTCCCAACGCTACCAAAGCGGGGAAAAATATCGACCTTACATGCTACCAAAGCGATGCCTCCCAACGCTACCAAAGCGGGGAAATAATATCGGCCTTACAATGCCTTCCAATGCTACCAAAGCGGGGAATAATATCGGCCTTACATGCTAGCAAAGCAATGCCTGATGTGTAATCATCATGACTCGCCTAAGTCTCAATCATTAGCCATTATCATATAAAACGTTTTGCCTTCACGTAGAACTCATAATAGTTTTCTTTCATAAATCTCATTTAAAGCAGTTGTGTACTCAACACAAAACATGTTAAAAACTGAGTTCCAACTAGCAAAACCACGCACACGTTTCCCAATCTCAATAAGCCTTAATGTAGGGCCCCGATCTCTTTCCACGTTTTAAACACAAAATGGTTGTAAAACATTTTCATGTTTTGTTTATAACTCATAAAAGTTGGGCCCCAACCGGCTATAAAATCGTGTGCAATACTCATTCACAACTCATAAACATGCTTGTTTTCTCAAATCACAGTTCATGCTACAATATTGTCGCAAATCACACACACAAACGTGTTTCAGATTTTCCCTTACCTCGTTGCACCTCTTATAGTGCAATCATTTCCCCCGTATCATGGAATAGCCTCGTATTCCTGTTTGGAACTCTTGGGCTACCAAACGATACTAAAACATCGATAAGCTTTCTCAATCGCATCAAAAAGCACATATTTGCTCATATTCTCGTTAAATACTCAAACAACTCAATTCTCACAATTCCATCACAATTCACATTCTCATCCACATAATTTCAAATCCTACATTTTCCATACCATATTCCATGCTAAAATCATCAAATTACCTCAATTCCAATTTATAGCAAAAAAATCCAAAATTACTACAATTACATAATGTTATCTCTACTCCCTAAAAAATCATAGTTTCATCAATCCCTAACCATTTCCTAGCTATTTAATCACAATGCCTATAGCCATACTCACCAAAATCACTTAAAAATCTAAGATTGCAGTTTAGAATTCTACCCAACTTGTGGAGTGCTCAACTCTTGCCTCGATTCAATCCGTCTTTCGATTTTCAAGTATGTTGTTCTCCTTTGGATGAGGAATAACTTTCCTTCTTCCTACAACCTTCAATTTAGATGAAAATGGGGACTTTGGAAGAGAGAAAAACCTAGGTCTCGGTTGAGATGGAGGTTTCAAAGAGAGAGAAAAGATGAAATGCAGGAAAACACAATAGTCTTTTTATAGACGGAGGGTAGGAGATCGTTTTGGTCCTTGATGAGATCGATCTGCATTTAAATTTGGGAGCATTTTGGGGCACTTTTATGCCTAGGAGATCGATCTGTTATGGGGTGAAATCGATCTCTTAGTGGCTTAATGAGATCGATCTGTTCCAATTATGAAATCGATCTTCAGTTTACAGAACACTTCATGAGATCGATCTGCTCCTTGAGGAGATCGATCTTCTCCTTACAGAATGCTTCATGAGATCGATTTCTTCCTCATAAGATCGATCTCTTCATTGTAAAATCATAAGGAGATCGATCCTCTTCCATTGGAGATCAATTTGCTCGATTAATTTCCTCATTCCTTGTCATTTTGGCCTACCAGATCGATCCTCTCTTTTCTAAGACTGATCTAGCCTCATAATTCCACACTTTGGTTAAACAGTTAACATAAAATCTCCACTTATAATTGCCATAGTTTATTCCATTAATCATTTCTCATTCATAACTCATTCATCACTTAGAAATTCATTCCATACCCCCACAATGTATGAGTACATTACATTTAGCTCAATAAATTCACTTCATGTTCACATTACACATGCTGTGTGTCTTGCTCTGACTATGCTTGCATGTGATTTCCTATTATACCGTGCTTGATGCCTCAGGTATGCTGTATGTCTTATAGTGAGTTGCTCGCACAAGGTTTTCATGATTGTGTTGTGTGTCTTACATTGACCTGCTCACACGTGATTTGTGAATGTGATGTAATGAGTAATAAATCATGCTTGAGCTGTCGTGTACTGCTGTGTGTCTGACACCAACCTGTTCGTATGAGATTTTGAGACAACGAAAATGGGTGATAAGGATCCAAGGGAGCATGATGTACCGCGACCATTGGCCATGGTGTATGATGTGCCATGATTTGAGTATGAACTGAAGGGATGGTAGATCCGCCTCCCCAAGCGTAGGGTTTCAGCACACCTGATCATTGTAGCCTGGAATCTGATTTTGGCCATGAGTCCTTTGTATATGTGTGATATAACATTGTCACTACTGTGTGAGGTGACAGATGTCTTTCCCTTGCTGTGTGTCTGGGCATATGATAACCCATGATTTATGTCTCAACATGTATTGATTTACAAGTGTAAAGCATTTTCTATATATGAACTGTGTGAAGAGATTATGTTGTGTGAAGCTGTGTGCTGCTGTGTGAATATGCATATACCCATCTAGCGAATTAATGTTTTCGCATTGATGGTAGTCTTTTTAACGATCATGCTTATTATTTTATAAGGAAAATGAATATATATATATATATATATATATGTATTTTGGTATATAGATAATGTAGTTATCTATCTGCTTTCATATTTTCCTTACTGAGTGATGCTCACCCCCTTATTTCCTTCTCCATAGATACTACGCAGTAGTGAGTACATTTCAGTCGTCCCTGCTATTGTCTTTCTCTAAGCATCCAACAGTCCAGAGAGGTATACACTATAGATGAAAGAAATTTTGTATCTTGTAAATTAATGCACAGTAAAGTTTGTATTTTGTGTTTTGGGGGATGTATATAATAGAAACTGATGTAAACGCTTCCGTACTTATATATATATATATAGAAGTCCAGTTTCTATTCTACTTTATCTAATTGAATTGATTAAACTATAAATAGACGAGATATGTGTTGGATATTGAATCATAACCTAACTATAAGTGGTAAGGTAAAGGTCACAGACTGGTATAGAGGATCGTGACATTTATTGGTCTCAGTTATATGATTTCCTTACTGAGCGTGTGGTTGCTCACCCATTTCTTTAAAACATTTCAGATTAATTCATGGGTGAACCTTTCAGAAATCACTGATTTCCGTGCTAAGAGCGTAGATTTTGTGGTAAGGTATACGCAATAATTGTAAAGTTTTTATTTCAGACTTGTATGTATGCACGGATTTAAGTAACAATCATTTGGGATGTTTTAGCTGAGTTTTAGAGTATTGCTCCTATACTAGGAGCTATTTACTTAGTTAGGTTATACTTCGTAAATCGATTTAAAACTTTAGGGATTGAGCTATTGTCAATTGTTAGTTACTTGGGATTATGTGATGTTAATTGTAGACAACTAGGGTTGCTGGTGTATATCTATTTGCGAGATTGATAAATTGTGGATGTGTGATTGATGATTGAGTATATAGGCTGCATATTGCTCTTGTTTACAGGTTGGGTTAGGTCCAATTGTAGTCGTTATGCTACCCAAATTTTTAGAAACTTTTAGGACTTTAACAAAATCCTCCACATATTACTCTAAATGTTTTAGACCTATATCAGACATGGAACAACAATCAAAAGATCCTAAAGAAATAATGAGAAACACTATGCCAAGGTTAATTCACTTTAAAATGTTTCTGCCTATATATGCGCTTAAGGATAGTTGTAGAGGTCACGGGTCGTGATAGCCTTTTTGGTATCAGAGTGACTTGCAGTTAGACCGTATTAGTATAGGTTAGTTAGTATAGCAATGCATCCCATGTACCGTGCATGTTTGAAATATATATATATTATGTTTGCGTATACTTTTGATTTTTAATAAGTGTCACGACCTTTTTTATCCCTTTTTAATCGAAATTCACTATAATTTTTTTGCATTTTCCTTTCCTTACCCAGTCGTGAACAAACTCACTGCTACACAGTTAGGCTGTGAGGCAGTAATAATCATTCTTTGCCATTCATTTTCTAAATAAATCAAAAGTATTGTCATACATCCAAATGTTAAGTGGTATGTTCATACATGCTATGTGTTATAACATTTACATCCCCCATATTACAATTTCAAATGATCACTGTGCTTTTACATTGTTTAGATACAAAAAGAATCTTTGTGTATATATACCTCTGGGTGATGCAGATGCAGCAGGTGTCTCAACAAAAAGCCTCAGTCCTCATTGGGCCACTATGTACGCTATGTAGAGAGGGGAAAGTATAAAGGGATGAGGAACCACACGCTCAGTAAGGCAATAAAGCAAGCATGGTAGATGGCTACCCTATCTACATGATGATAATGTTATGCATAAATAATTTATAATCAGAGCATGAGGAAATAAAACTATGCCACATGTATATACATATATATGTATCAAAAATCATGTAAATAGGCATAAAACATGGAAATATCAATATGTAAAATCATCTCATGCTCATTCTCATTAACTCTCATCACAAAAAGGGAAATTCATTTAAGAAACATCATTTTTAAATCATATCATATCTCTTCACAATTCAAATTGTCATTTCTTTAAATCACAAATCCCACAAGGCTCGACCCCTCCCTTGGGTCTACCCTGGATAAATCATAAGCATACTTATGTATCAAAACCATGTGGTATTATGAAATGTTACATGAGACAGGTCACTATATTACAAAGACTATGTTGGCCAACTATGTCATAAATCATCCCAGACCACATGGACTCGATGTGCGAGGTATCATCCTGGAACGAAGGTGGGTTAGTTCTTCGCCAGACTTCCCCATCAGTTACTCAACCACGCGGTACAGCGTACTCCATGTGATATACATGGTACAACATACTCCGCAGACCCATAGCATGGTTGGGGGTACCAGCTGTAGGTCTTATCTGCCCCAATGCCATGTGTAACTGATATAGTCTCAAGTGCATGTGAGAGTGTTCATTAATATCAGGTCCTAGCCTCTCATGGCCTTGCTCCCCCCTTTTAGATTCCCTAAATAGATTAGTGCTAGGTCCTAGCCCCTCATGGCCTTGCTAGCCCTTTTTGGGTTCCCTGAACACCAATCCGAATCAATGTCAGGTCTTAGCCCCTCATGGCCTTACTCGCCACTTTTGGGTTCCCTGAACAACAATCCGTGTTATCCTCACCATGACATCATACATACCACAGAGTGAAAACCTGTCCGAGCTAAGCTCTAGCATGATTCATACATCATCAAGAAATATCCTTGTAAGAGCAATGCTCTAGTACGATATTTTTGCATAAAAGTATGAAGAACCCATGTACGGGTATAGCTCCAGTACGGTTGTATGCAAAGAAACCACTCAAAATCCACGAACGAGTAGAAGCCCCAGTACGGTTTATAAAACATCGTCACAATCAAACCAATGCACAACCTAAGCTCCAGCACTTTTTATACAAGTGAAAATACCAAAATCCCGTGCGAGCGAGGCTTTAGCACGATTTAATCCACACAAAAATGATGGTCGGCTCATAATCAACCTAAAATCTCAAAATCATGCTTAGCACCTCTCATGTGCTATTTCACAAAGTCATTTAAACACTAGCCAGCCCATACATTAATTCGCTTAAAACAAAGCAATGTGGTTCGTGAAACCATTGAAAACATATGATTTATGCAATCATTAGCCTTACTATCCCTTTTCTATGAAACTAATTTCGTAAACCAAATCATATTTACATACTCGTAGTTATTCATGCGTATCATCAATCAATTTTCTCAAACAATCATGCATTTCATAAACACCCTATATTCACCTACGAATTCAAAGTACAAGCAGCTATCTCTATATACTTAAAGAATTCCCTTACCTGGAAATCGCGTCGCGTGATTTCGTTTCCTTAGAGCTTCTTACTTGTACAGTTTGATTCGTTTCTAACGAACTCTTCAGAACTGCACAAAATTATATATGGCACCAATTTAGTCCAATACAATAGAACTCTTGTGTTTGCTATAGTCGATTCAACCTATAGCCTCCATTAACACTTATAAGGCCTCATTTTATTACTCTACCAATAACTCTACCAATTTCTTCACTATGGCATTTTATCAACATCTTTTATACTCATTTTCATAATTTGATTATTCTTACAATTTATCTTCATTTACCCATCTCAAATCATTCACATTACTTCAATAACAACTTAGTATAATCCATAAATCATCAACTCATTCAAATCACACTTTCTCACTCTAGATTCATTCTATTTTCTAGGTCACACGAGTTCCATTGCATCCTTGATAGGTTTTAACCATTAATACACATACAAATCAACTCCAAAACCAATAAATAGTAATGTACTTGGGCTGAAGTATTAGAAACTTACCAATCTATTTTCTCTTCTTGCTCAAAATGAATATGTCCCTTGCTCCTTCAATACAACAAATGAGGCTTTGATTCCAAAGTATGTTGTTCTTCTCTTAGATATGAACAACTTTGTATCTAATGGTCTTCCCTCAAATCTTACTGAAAATGGGTGGATTTAGGAGTGAGAAAGTTAGGTTTTTAGGTTGAAATGGAAGAGTGAGATTGTTTCCCGAAATTTATATATTTCACTGATCCTATTTATAGAAATTGCTTGATGAGATCGATCTGTCGAGGGTGTGAGATCGATCTGGTCCTATTAAATCCCTCATTTTCACGACATTTGAAGGCATGAGATCGATCTGTTGAAGGATTGAGATCGATCTGTTTCAGGTAGAGAGTTAAAGAGATCGATCTAGCTAAGGGAGGAGATTGATCTGCTTGCATTAAAGATCGATCTCTTCATTTACAGAATGTTTAGCAGATCGATCTGGCCCTATTGGAGATCGGTCTCTTTTGTTCCATCGCTCAAACAAGACCATTTTTTGCTCTTCCAGATCGATCTCTCTTCCTATGAGATTGATCTGACATTCATATTCTCCAGATTTTGTTGCAGTTTTCTTCAGTAGCTCACACAAATCTCCTTAATTTTGCCGCCATAGTCATTGTCTCATCCAACCACCTTTAAGACTTGAAAATCACATCCATTCATACTCTATGCATATTAAAACTTGTCTGTATTCATTCTATAACCAAAGGTATACCATACCAAACTAATTGGAAGTATAAAGATTTATACAACTCATGCAACTTCCTTCCATCTTACCACACTACTCATTTTTCATTCCACTCACATTCATTACATATAAAAGTCCATTTCTTCATATTCATACATAATGAAACTTGTTCGCACATCACAACTCTTATTACAAGTGTGTATATTGAATTTATGGACTTTACATCACTTATGAATTGATAAGGTTTACATCTAAAAATATGAGTCTTACATTCCTCCCCTCCTTAAAAGAATTTGGTCCTCCAAATTAGAACCGAGTTACTCCTTAAAAAGTTAGGGGTACTTCTCCTGTATCAATTTCTCCAATTCCTATGTGGCCTCTTCTACCGTGTGATGTTGCCAAAGAGCGTTCTCTAAGGGAATTATCTTTGTCCTTAACACCTTTTCTTTTCTATCCAATATCCAAATCGGCTTCTCAACATACATCATACTCTCATTGAGCTCCAATGGCTCATATCTTATCACATGTGTCGGGTCCGAGTGATATTTTTGAAGCATAGAGATGTGGAAGACATTATGAACATTTACCAGTTCTGGTGGCAATGCCAATCTATAAGCTCTATCTCCCACCCTATCTGAAATCTCGAAGGGTTTGATATATCTAGGGCTCAGCTTGCCTTGTTACCAAATCTTATAATACCCTTCGAAGGTGAAACTCTCAGAAATACTGACTCACCGGCATCAAACTCTAGTGGTCTCTATCTCTTATCAGCATAATTCTTTTGTCGGCTCTAAGCTGTTCGTAATCTCTCACATATCAATTGGATGTCCTCAGATGCCTGCTGCACTAAGTCAAGAGAAAAAATCTATCTATCACCAACCTCTTCCCATCAAATGGGGGATGAACATCTGCGTCCATACAGTGCCTCAAAGGGTGCTATCCCGATATTCGCATGATAACTATTATTATAGGTGAACTCGACTAATGGTAGGTGATTATCCTAAGAGCCTCTAAAATCCAGCACATACGCTCTTAACATATCATCGAGGTTCTGTATAGTCCTCTCTGACTGCCCATCTGTCTGAGGATGAAAAGCAGTTCTAAAACTCAAGTGGGTCCCCATCGCTTCTTGAAAACGTTCCAAGAAGTGGGAAGTGAAGCGGGCATCCCTATAAAAAATAATGCTCAATGGTACACCATGTAGTCGTACTATCTCTCGAACATACTGGTTGGCCAACTGACTCAGAGTATCGGTAGCTCTCATAGCTAAGAAATGGGCTAACTTAGTTAATCGATCCACAATAACCCATATGGCATCATTACCTTTGCGAGTCCTTGACAATCCCATCACAAAATCTATGGTGACATGCTCTCACTTTCATGTCGGTATCGGTAGAGGCTGCAATAATCTTATAGGCTTCTGATGCTCTACCTTCACCTGCTGAAAAATGAGACACTTAGCAACATATTCTGCAATCTCTCTTTTCATTCCAGACCACTAATAAACCTTCTGAAGGCTTTGATACATCTTTGTACTCCTCGGATGTATCATGTACTTCGATGAGTGAGCCTCTGATAAAATCAGTCTCCTGATATCAGGATCCTTGGGAACATATACTCTGCCTCTAAACCTCAACAATCCATCTATACTCAGCTCAAAATCAATACCCACATCTGCCTGTATCTGTATTAACCAATTGAAACACTATCGATTGCTCTGCTGAGCCTGTCGAATACAGCTAATCAACTCTGGCTCTAATCTCATACTAGCTATGATATCCAGTCTCTTTGATCCAGGTGGGGTTACATCCAGACTGAGGTTCATAAATTGTTCTAGTAACTCATGTTCTTGTACCATCATATAAGACACCAACCCTAGGTTCTTCCTTCTCAAAGCATCGACAACTACATTTGCCTTACCCGGGTGGTACATCATCTCATAATCAAAATCCTTCAGTAGTTTGAGCCATCTGCTCTGTCTCATATTTAACTTTTTCTGCGAGAACAGGTACTTAAGGCTCTTATGATTTGTAAAAACCTGAAATTTCTCACCATAAAGATAATGGCGCCATATTTTCAAAGTAAACACTATAGCCGCTAACTCCAAATCATGTGTCGGGTAGTTCCTCCCGTGCTCTTTCAACTGTCTAGATCCATAGGCAACTACCTTCCCATCCTGCATAAGTACATAACCCAGTCCTTGGTGTGATGCATCCGTATACACCGAAAAACCTTTTGAGCTGGTAGGAATAATGAGAACCAAAGCAATGGTCAATCGACGCTTAAGCTCCTCAAAACTCCTCTCACATGCCTCATCCAACACAAACTTAACAACTTTTCACGTGAGACGTGTCAATAGAGTAGCTAGTCTGGAGAAACCCTCTACAAATCTTCGATAATTCCTTGCCAATCCCAGAAAACTTCTGATTTCAGTAACTGTCTTGGGCTGTTCCCACTGTACAACTGCCTTTATCTTGGATGGATCCATTGATACCCTATCCTTCGACACAACATGGCCTATAAATGAGATCTACTATAACTAAAAGTTACACTTGCTGAGTTTGGCATATAACTCTTTCTCTTGGAGGGTTTGCAGAACTAACCTCAAATGCTGCTCATGATCTTCCCTAGACTTGGAATAAACCAATATGTCATCAATAAATACAATCACAAACTTATCCAGTAATGGTTTAAATACATCATTCATCAACGCCATAAATGCTGTGGGGGCATTTGTCAATCTAAGTGGCATAACCAAAAAACTCGTAGTGGCCATAATAGGTACAAAGTGCTGACTTGGGCACATCTCCACTCCGTATCCTCAACTGATGGTACCCTGACTACATATCTATCTTAGAAAATACGTGGGCTCCTCAGAGCTGATCAAACAAATCATTGATGCGTGGAAGGGGATACTTATTCTTAATGGTGGCCTTATTCAACAACCGATAATCCACAGTCAGAGGCTTTCATCTTTCTTCTTTACAAATAGAATCGGTGCTCCCTAAGGTGAGACACTCGGCCTAATAAACACCTTCTCTAACAATTCTTACAGTTGCTTTTTTAGCTCTTCCAACTCAATCGGAGCTATTCTATACTGTGGTTTAGATATCGACTCGGTAAGAGGCACTAAATTTTTGCAAAATTTCATTTCCCTATCAGATGGTAGCCTTGGTAAATCGTTCAAAAAGACATCAAAAAATTTTGCAATCACTAGTATGTCTCTTAATTCTGGGTGTGCCTTATCTATGACAACAACGTATGCAACGAACCCTTCACATCATTCTTTCCACCGTTAGTGTCACAAATCATCACATCAATATTCAACATATACAAATAAATTCATCTCTCATGTAGATTAAATAAAATCATACTCTTTTTATTTATAGTAACCATGATCTTTCATTTCATTTCACAAATCTTACAATATAATTTTCTATCTCAGGAAACATCAAAGTTTTAGCATGATAATCCATAACAACATGATTGGCAGTTAACCAATCCATTCTCAATATTACATCAAAATCATTCATATTCAATAAAATTAAATCGACTGTCATTTCCTTTCCCTCTATCTTTAACTTAGAATTCCTACATACATGCTCAGTTAATTGACTATCATTCATGGGTGTGGAAATCATCAACATTTTACTCAACAATGCAGGTTTCACATGCTTCAACAATTTATTTGTAAAGGAAGGCGATATAAAGGAATGCGTGGCACCAGGATCAAATAATACCAATGCTTCTAAATCAAAGATTAGGATGGTACCTTTAATCACATCGTCAAAGCATCTACGATGTCCTGATCCAGTGCATGTACTCTTCGTCTGCTCACACCCGTTATATGCTTCCCCTTTTCCTTAGCTGTAGCCTTCCTCCTTGGGGCAGCTGTCTCAACTGGAGCTCTCTCTGGCTCCTTGCCCTTCTGTGGGGCAGTTTCAACCATCTCAGTACAGTATCTCAAAATATGTCAGGGCTTTCCACACCTATAACATGACACAGGGGGCATATGATAAGGTCTAGTCCCATGGTATCTGCCACATCTCCTACACTGATCAGTAGTAGGTTGTGGTCTTCCAATAACCATACCCCTCGATGCAGTCAAAGTCGGGTACACGGGAGATCTAACAGCTCTTTCCTACACCTCCTCAATCTTAGGTCTTTTCTTGAAAAATCTTTGGCCTCCTTTCCTGGCCACTCTATCCATCCCAGATCTCTTCCGATCTCTATCTCTCCTGACACTAATCCTTGCAAGCTCTGAGGTGTTCTTCTCAAAGTCCTGCTCACATAACTATGCTTTGTACACTGCCTCCTCATAAGTATGAATGTTAAAGGGAGCTAATTTGGTCTGGTTGGCCAATCTCAATCCATCCACAAACTTCTAAACCTTCCGAGTCTCACTACCCATTGTATTTGAGTCGTATCTCCCCAAGGACATGAATCTTGACTCATATTCATCCACAGTACGGTTCACCTGAACCAAATTCATAGATTCTTTCTGTAATTTCCTCTGTGTTGTGGCTGGGATGTACTTCCTCCTGAAGGCCTCCAAGAATATCTCCCATGTAATCTTGAAGTGTCTGGCCCTCAAAATAGACTCGGTGGATCTCCATCAGTGCTCTACCTCACCTTTTAACATAACACGGCAAAGGCTACCTTCTCAATGTACACCTGAAGAATCTGTACAGTTTCTCCATCTCATACACCCAGTCCTCAGTAATAATCGGGTCTTTCACTCCTTTGAATACTGGAGGTTTCAGCTCCTGAAACTGTCTGAATCCGCTCAAGTCGCAGTCATACTGCAAATCGCTATCACTCTGTGGTGGTGCGATAGGTGAAGCCGTATCCTGTGTTAGGGGTGTCACCATCTTAGTAGCCTGAGGTCTCTCCGCCTCTGCAACTGCCTGTCCAGTAGTAGGCTATGCCGCGGGACCTTATTTATCACCGGCACCCAATGCCTGTGTGACTACCTCCACTAGGCCCTCAATACTCCTCTCTATCCTAGCGAAGCGTGCCTCAATATCCCCTGGTCTCTCAATAGGGTTCTGAGGAGCCTAGTCAGTCTGTGGCTCCGCACGGCTCTCAGGCCCACCTCTATGGCCTCTAGCACGTGCTCCCGCCCCTCTACCTTAGCGCGTAACAGACATAATGCCTAACTTCTTGTATTCACAATCACTTATTAGACTCAATCCATCATGGTATACACAGTTACATCTAAACAAAAGTACAGTAATATGATGATGTAATTTTCCTACGTTTTATTACTGAGTCACATCAAGCCAACTCAGCACTGATAGAAATCTCTGTCACGACCCTTTTTATCCCTTTTTAATCGAAATTCACTTTAATTTTTTCTCATTTTCCTTTCCTTACCGGTCGTGAACAAACTTACCGCTACACAGTTGGGCTGTGAGGTAGTAATAATCATTCTTTGCTATTCATTTTCCAAATAAATCAAAAGTATTGTCATACATCCAAATGTTAAGTGGTATGTTCATACATACTATGTGTTATAACATTTACATCCACCATATTACAATTTCAAATGATCACTATACTTTTACATTATTTATATACAAAAAGAATCTATCTGTATATATACCTTTGGGTGATGGAGATGCAGCGGATGTCTCAACAATTTGCCTCAGTCCTTATTGGGCAACTATGTATGCTCCGTAGAGAGGGGAAAGTAGAGAAGGATGAGGAACCACACGCTCAATAAAGCAATAATGTAAGTATGGTAGATGGCTACCCTATCTACATGCTGATAATGTTATGCATAAACCATTTATAATCAGAGCATAAGGAACTGAAACTATGCCACGTGTATATACATATATATGTATCGAAAATCTTGTAAATAGGCATAAAACATGGAAATATCAACATGTAAAATCATCTCATGCTCATTCAAAATTAAATCTCATAACAAAAAGGAAAATTCATTTAAGAAACATCCTTTTTAAATCACATCATATCTCCTCACAATTCAAATTATCATTTCTTTAAATCACAAATCCCACAAGGCTCGACCCCTCCCTCAGGTATACCCTGGACAAATCATAATCATACTTATGTATTAAAACCATGTGGTAGTATGAAATGTTACATGAGATAGGTCACTATATCTCAAAGACTATGTTGGCCAACTATGTCATAAATCATCCCAGACCACACGGATCCCGGTGTGCGGGGTATCATGCTGGAATAAAGGTGGGTTAGTTCTTCGCTAGACTTTCTCATTAGTAACTCAACCATACGGTACAGCGTACTAATTGTGATATACACAGTACAATGTACTCCACGGACCTATAGCATGGCTAGGGGTGCCAACCGTAGGTCTTATCTGCCCCAATGCCATGTGTAACCGATATAGTCTCAAGTGCACGTAAGAGTGTTCATTAATATCAGGTTGTCAGACCCGTGTTTTCGATTTATGTATGTATCTTGTTCCTTATGATTCCTATGTGTACGAACACTTTATTTCATAGTTGAATCATAAGAAGAGTATTTACTATCATGCAATCGACTATTTAAGAAATTAAAAATGCATGTAAGTTACATAATAGCGAGATAAGGGTTAAAGTGATTCCCAAGCAAGTGCAGGGGTAAAACGATCAATTGACCGAAATCCGATATAAATTTGATGAAGAAATTTCATTAAAAATATGAAATTGAGAAATCTTGATCAAAAACGAGGAAAATATGGAATTTCGAGTCCAATTGATCAAGATATGAATTTATTTGATATTTTTGAAATTTTTACCGAAAAAAACGAGCCCAAAAATATTAGAAAAATATACCGAAAAGGGAAAATCAGACTGATAAATTTATTTACGGATTAAACAAATTTAATATGATTTTTTAAGATATTTTAGGAATTTTAATATTATTTTAAGGATTAAAATAATATTAAAATCATTTGTAAATATTAAAAGAAAAAAAAGAAAATCTGAAATTGGAAAACACGGGGAGAGAGAAAAATAGAAGAGAGAAATCGAGCAAGTCGACCCGAGGGAGAAGGAGTCACCGGCGACGAACCAAATGCAGATGGCGCGAGGAGTGCTGGGCAATGGAAAGACCGGCACTGGGGGAGAGCTCGATGGCCACCACGCGTCGTGAATCACCGCCAACGAGGAGATATGTGAGAGGGAAGCCGTGGGAGAGAAGGACGGATTCGGCGGAATCCGACGCCGGTCAACCTCAGACGAGGCCAAAAGAAGCCTCTAGAGGCGAGGCCGAACCGTTTCGCCGTGGAATCGATCGGAGAACCGGTCAGACAACGTCGAAATGGTGAAAGGAGCCCTGAACCAGTCGATCGGTTCAGTGAGGAAGCTTTTGCACTGAACTGGACCAAACCGATTCAGCC
Organism: Firmiana major; assembly: GCA_033439115.1. NCBI lineage: Eukaryota > Viridiplantae > Streptophyta > Magnoliopsida > Malvales > Malvaceae > Firmiana > Firmiana major. The sequence continues at coordinate 18,239,891 of CM065913.1, read as the reverse complement.
AAGGAGAAAATGGGAAAAAGAAGAAAAAGAAAAAAAAGGAAAAGGAAAATTTTTGGGATTTCACCAGACTTCGGATAAGTCGATACGAGGTCAAAAGTGACTGATTTGATTTTCGATAAATTTATTTAAATTATATCTAATCAAAAATTAACCCGAAGTTAAATATACAAAATTTTATAGTTCGACGATAAATTCTGAATGGAAGCCTGATCGAACTTCGATTTACGTACCATCGTAAAATCTCGGGTAAGTAAAGCTCATTTACGACAATTTATTTGATTATTTAAAACTTAAGATTTATTTTACGCATTTTGGATAAATTCTGCATTTAGTGAAATATATTCGAAATTTCAAATTAACTGTCATAAATGATATACGGGCTATCCAAAGAGTCGATAGACCCTGATGAAGGGAAATAACACGTGGAAAATGGGCTTAATACGAATTAAGGGACTCTTGCAAGTAGTTAGAGATATCTATGCATACTTTCATTATATTTTACATTCAGTGAAATTGTTAAAATCGATAATATTATAGGGACCTGATATGGGTAAATTACGATTTTACCCCTAGTTAGGAAAAAAAGTCAAATTTTAGGAAAAGTTCTAAAAAGCATGGAAATAATGTTTTGAGTGGTTTTTACTGCTGTGTAGCAGAAGAGTAGGTGGATGGGCTAATGTTTTGAGGTCGATATAAACTAAGCACACTTTATAGTGCTGATTTTAATGATTTTAAACATCCCTTTTTTTAAAGAGCCATCTACCGAATTATGTGGAAACAATCGTGCTGGAGCACAGTTTGCACTTGATTTCATATGTTTTTCACATATATTAGTGCTGAAGGTTTACTCGCACTACATTTACTTGACATGCATGATAGAGTACTAGAGCATTGCTCGTACTCAGTTTTATGTGATTTGTGCATGATAGAGTGCTGGAGTGATTAGCTCGTACTCAATTTTTACATGAGATGCATGACAAAGTGCTGGAGCGTTACTCGTACTTGATTCTTCATGATTTATAATTGACATAGTACTTGAGCGATTTACTCATACTTGATTTGAATGAGAACTATGCATGACCTAGTGCTGGAGGTTTACTCGCACTAGTGTTGATATTTTGACATGCATATATAGTATTTTGAGGCGGAGCATTGACTGTGAGTCACACTCAAGATGCGCACTGTATTTTACGTGATATATAGACATGTTAGAAAAACTGTGACGATTTCCTACGTGTAGACTGAGTGTCACACTGTTGAGATGTTCTCACGTGGATTTAGAGACGTGGCATTTATTCCATAGTATGAGGGTTAAGACCTATGGCAGGCACCCCAACTATGATGTATTTCCATGGTATGAGAGGCTAAGACCTATGGCAGGCACCCCCGACCATAATGTAGGGTCCACGGGTGTACGCTATACCGTACATGTGGCATGGAGTACACTGTACTATGTTTCGTTGTGGAGTTGTGAAGGAAAGTTGTTGATAGCTGGCGATTGTGATGGACTGACCCCCATCCCGTTACAGTAGTGATAACCCGCACACGAAGTACTGTGTTGCATGGGATTTCACCATGTTAGGATATGACCATAGTCCGGAGTTATTGCATTTAGCCACTAAGTCTCGCGTGATATATCACATGTGTTTTATGATACGAGTAGACTTGAGGGATGGGTCGAAAATCGATTTGTTTATGTTCTGATGAGAAATGTCATATTTAGTGTGTTTTGAATGTAAATGGCATATTTTATATAAAGGCATTCTTAAATGATTAAATATGTACTGTTTTGCATGAATGCCTCTGATTTATAACCTAGCATGTATTTAGTACATGGGATTTAAAATCTGTACTATTATTATATATATTTGAAACATGATTTGTAATTGAGAGAAGGAAAGGCAAAACACTATTTTCAGTAGATAGTGTGGATGTCTACTTGCTTGCCTGATTTCCTTACTGAGTGCGTTGATAGCTCATCTCATTCATTTTCCCCCATCTCTATAGATTCTCGTTAGTAGATCGAGTCGGTCGAGCTATTGCATTCCTTTTTACCGCTGCCACTCACCATCTAGTGAAAAGTATACACATGCACACTCTTTTGTATCTGAACAATGTATACGCACAGTGATGTACACGTTTTTAGTAATGGGGGATGTAATTATATTTAAGTATATGAATTTACTTATGATATGAATGTCATGTATTTATGATACGTGAAAGAATGGTAAGATATGTATTGATGAGGAGACTAATGCCTAATCACAACCTAACTGTTGAGGAGAGAAAGGTAAGTAAAAAGTGAAAATTTTATTATGGTTTTTGGTAAGGTCATGTGTGGGAGAAGGGCCTGACAGAATGGTATCAGAGCAGAGGTTGGTCTGATGTGAATAGGTATTAGTAATTAGGAAAGTGTACATCCCCATATCACTATGTTTTATTCAGTTACAATTGTGTATACAAGATGAGAGTTGGACAAATTAATGTTTGTGAATGCAGAAATCTAGCCTTTATGGTAATTACCCGCAGGTGGTAGAGGGGCGAGAGGTAGGGCTAGAGGCTCTAGCCGTAGGCTTGAGAGCCGAGATGAGTCCTCATTTGACTTGGTGACGTAAAGTCCTATTGAGGTACCAGAGAGTATCGAGGCACGCTTCACAAGATTAGAGCATCGCCTAGAGACGATAGTAGATTTGTTGGCATAGACTTAGCCAAGTAGACAGAGGCAGGATACAGAGACTGCGACTGGAGAGGCAGTTGCACCTGATACTCTTGTGCAGCCTGTACAGAGGCCACAGACTATTGATACTCCTACACCCCAACCAGTTCAGGGTAGTAGTGGATTAGGATATGGGTGTGATTTGGATCGACTGAAACAGTTCCAGAAGTTTGGACCTCCATCTTTTCTAGGGGTCAATGACCCAGCCAGTGCTGAGGAGTGGATTGGAGAGATGGAGAAGTTGTACGATTTTTTTTAGCGTATGACTTCAGAGAGAGTCGCATTTACTGCGTTCCTACTGAAAGAAATGGTAGAGCATTGGTGGAAGTCCACCAGGTCGATATTGAGAGCCCGACATGCTGAGATCAGTTGGGAGATGTTTCTGGAGGCAGTTTGTTTCGGATACGGCACAACATAGATTGTAGGCGGAGTTTTTAGGATTGACCTAGGGGAGTCTCTCAGTGGATGAGTACGAGACTAGATTTTTGGCCCTGGGGAGGTATGATCCTGATACCATGTACAGCGAGACTAGGAAGGTCCGCAGGTTTATTGATGGATTGAGACTGGTGTTGCGGTCTAGGTTAGTACCATTTGATATTGGTACGTATGATGAGGCAGTGCGCAGGGCACAACTTTATGAGCAAGATTATGAGAGGCATTCCTCTGAGTTTGGGAAGTTTAGTCAGAGCCGACATAGAGAGAGGAAGAGGCCGGCTAGAGATAGAGGTTTCAGTTATCGAGGAGGAAGGAGACTCTTCGGTAAGGGACAATGGATAGAAGAGGTGCAAAAATGACCAATTAGACCTTCTACATACCCGACCATAGCTCCGGTGAAAGGCATTGTGATTGGAGGATCGAGGCCTATTACTGATCAGTGCAGCCGATGTGGTAGACATCATGGCGGTAAACCTTGTCCGTTGAGCCCTGTTGTATGTTTTCGATGTGGGAAACAGGGGCACATTGCTAGAGAGTGCCCAGAGACAATTGTCACTGCACCACAGAAGAGCAGGGAGCCTGATAGATCTCTAGTTGGTACGTCTGCTCAGAGAGGTAGAGCGACGACAGAGGAGAAGAGGAAGCAGGTGATGGGTTATAGACGAGTACATGCCTTGGACCAGGACACAGTTGATGCTTCTGTAGATGTGATTCGAGGTTTTATTACGTATGTGGTGGATACAGATAGGATACATTCGGAGTTGGTAGATATTCCTGTGGTCAGTGAGTACCCAGATGTTTTCCCGGATGAGTTTCCAGGGTTACCACTAGACAGAGAGATGGAGTTCTGTATAGATTTGGTGCCTGGTACTGAGCCTATTTCCAGACCACCATATCGCATGGCCTTGGTTGAGCTAGAGGAGCTCAAGAGACAGTTGCAGGAGTTGTTGGATAGGGGTTTCATCAGGCCGAGTGTTTCACTGTGGGGAGCACCAGTTTTGTTTGTGAGGAAGAATGATGGAAGCCTCTGATTGTGTATAGACTACAAATTGTTGAATAAGGCTACCATCAAGAATAGATATTCCCTTCCACACATTGATGACTTACTGGATCAGCTTCAGGGAGCACAGGTCTTTTCTAAGATTGATATGAGGTCTGGGTATCATCAGTTGAGAGTCCGGAGTGGAGATGTACCCAAGACGACATTTAGGACCCGATATGGCCACTATGAGTTCCTAGTTATGCCATTTGGACTGACGAATGCTCCCGCAGCTTTCATGGCTATGATGAATGATGTGTTCAAGCCATGTTTGGATCAGTTTGTTATCATTTTCATCGATGACATATTGGTGTATTCGAGATCTGAGGAGCATGAAGAGCACCTCAGGATCGTAATGCAGACTCTATGAGAGCAGCAGTTGTATGCTAAACTCAGTAAGTGTAACTTTTAGTTAATAGAGATCTCGTTTTTGGGACATGCAGTGTCGCAGAATAGTGTGTCAGTAGACCCATCCAAGATTGAGGCTATAGTTTAGTAGGAACAGACGAGGATAATTATTGAAATTGGGAGTTTTCTAGGTTTAGCAGGGTACTATCGGAGATTCGTTGAGTGATTTTTGAAGTTGGCTACTCCGTTGACACTTCTCACTCGGAAGAGTGTTGCATTCGTGTGGGACGAGGATTGTGAGAGGAGTTTTCAAGAGCGGAAGAGTCGATTGACCACTGCTCCGATTCTCACTATTCTTACCAGCTCAGGAAGATTTTCAGTATATATCGTTGCCTCTCATCAGGGACTGGGCTATGTGTTGATACAGGATGGGAGGGTAGTTGCTTATGGATCCAGACAGCTGAAGGACCATGAGAAGAACTATCCGACCCACTATTTAGAGTTGGCAGCGGTAGTGTTTACGTTGAAGGTATGGCGCCACTACTTGTATGGTGAGAAGTTTTAGATTTTTACCGACCACAAGAGCCTCAAGTACCTGGTCTCACAGAAGGAGCTGAACATGAGACAGAGAAGATGGCTAGAGCTTCTGAAGGATTATGATTGTGAGATACTTTATCATCCGGGTAAGGCTAACATTGTAGTAGATGCTTTGAGTAGGAAGAGCCTTGGGATGGTATCGTATATGATGGCCATGGAGCATGAGTTGCTAGAGCAGTTTGCTAGCCTCAGTTTGGGAGTTGTGCCTTCAGACATGGATGCAGATTGTATGATTGCGAGTCTACGCTTAGAGCCAGATCTGTTGGACAGGATCAGACAGGCTCAACAGATTGATCCATATTGCATCGATGTGATTGGTCAGATGTAGAGGGGCACAATGATTGATTTTGAGTTGAGTTCTGATGCACTATTGAGGTTTAGAGGCAGATTGTGTGTCCCTGAGGAAACAAAGCTTAGGAGATTAATATTATCGAAAGCTCATTCATCGAGGTACACGTTGCATCCGGGGAGTGGCAAGACGTATCAAAACCTCCAGAAGGTGTACTGATGGTCGGGTATGAAGAGAGATGTGGCAGATTTGGTGGCGAGATGTCTTGTATGTCAACAGGTGAAGGTAGAGCATCAGAGACCTGCATGATTGTTATAGCCTCTAACTATACCAACATGGAAATGGGAGCATATCACCATGGATTTTGTGATGGGTTTACCGAGGACCCGAAGGAATCACGATGCTATATGGGTGATCGTTGATAGACTGACGAAGTTAGCCCACTTCCTAGCTATGAGAGCTACCGATACTCTGAGTACGTTGGAAGAGTTATATGTACGCGAGGTAGTGAGGTTGTATGGTGTTCCAGTGAGCATTGTATCATATAGGGATTCCCGCTTCACTTCCCACTTTTGGGAACATTTTCAGGAAGCCATGGGAACCCAGTTGAGTTTGAGCACAACTTTCCATCATTAGACAGATAGTTAGTCAGAGAGGACTATACAGACACTAGAGGATATGCTGGGAGCATGTGTGCCGGATATTAGAGGCTCCTAGGATGATCATTTGCCACTAGTCGAGTTCGCCTGCAACAACAGTTATCATTCGAGTATTGGGATGGCACCGTATGAAGCCTTGTATGGCCGTAGATGTCGTTCCCCTATTGGGTGGGAAGAAGTGGGTGACCGAAAGACTTTTGCTCCTGATATGGTTAAGCAGGCTTCTGAGGATGTCCGATTGATAGTTGAGAGATTGAGGACAGCTCAGAGTAGACAGAAGAGTTATGCTGACAAGAGACGTAGGCAACTTGAGTTCGCAGTTGGTGAGTCAGTGTTTCTGAAGGTTTCTCCTTCCAAGGGTATAGCCAATTTGGGAAGAGGGGTAAGCTGAGTCCTCGCTACATTAGACCCTTTGAGATACTTGATTGAGTAGGAGATAAGGCCTATAGGTTGGCATTGCCACCAGAATTGTCAGGCGTGGATAACGTCTTCCACATTTCGATGCTTCGAAAGTATCACTTGGATTCGGCGCATGTGATTTGTTATGAGCCATTAGAGCCCAGTGAGGACATGTCATATGTTAAGAGGCCGATCCAGATACTGGATAGGAAGGAGAAGGTTTTGAGATCGAAGACTATCGGGTTAGTGAAGGTTTTATGGTAGCATCACACTTCCGCGAAGGCTACATGGGAGTTAGACAGCTTGATGCGAGAGAAGCACCCCCAATTGTTTGATGATTGATTTGGTTCTAATTTGGAGGACCAAATTCCTTTAGTTGGGGAGGATTGTCAAACCTATGTTTTCGATTTATGTATGTAGCTTATTCCTTATGATTCCTATGTGTACGAACACTTTATTTCATAGTTGAATCATAAGAAGAGTATTTACTATCATGCAATCGACATTTAAGAAATTAAAAATGCATATAAGCGACATAATAGTGAGATAAGGGTTAAAGTGATTCCTAAGCAAGTGCAGGGGTAAAACGGTTAATTGACCGAAATTCGATATAAATTCGATGAAGAAATTTCATTAAAAATATGAAATTGAGAAATCTTGATCAAAAACGAGGAAAATATGGAATTTCAAGTCCAATTAATAAAAATATGAATTTATTTATTATTTTCAAAATTTTTTCCTTAAAAAATGAGCCCACAAATATTAGAAAAATATATCGAAAAGGTAAAATCAGACTGATAAATTTATTTACAGATTAAATGAACTTAATATGATTTTTTTAGATATTTTGGGAATTTTAATATTATTTTAAGGATTAAAATAATATTAAAATCATTTATAAATATTAAAATAAAAAAAAAAGAAAATCTGAAATTGGAAAACGCGGGGAGAGAAAAAAATAGAAGAGAGAAACCGAGCAAGCCGACCCGAGGGAGAAGGCGTTACTGGCGACGAACCAACGGTAGACGGCATGAGGAGTGCTGGGCAACGAAACGACCGGCACTGGGGGAGAGCTCGACGGCCACCATGCGCCGTGAATCGCCGCCGACAAGGAGATCTGTGAGAGGGAAGCCGCAGGAGAGAAGGACGGATTCAGCAAAATTCGACGCCGGTCAACCCCAGACGAGGCTAAAAGAAGCCTCTAGAGGCGAGGCCAAACCGTTTGGCCGTGGAATCGACCGAAGAACCGATCGGACGACGTCGAAAGGGTGAAAGGAGCCGTGAACCTGTCGGTCGGTTCAGTAAGGTTATGCACTGAACCGGACTGGACCGGTTCAGCCAAGGAGAAAAGGGGAAAAAGAAGAAAAAGAAAGAAAAAGGTAAAGGAAAATTTTTGGGATTTTACCGGACTTGGGTAATTCGATACGAGGTCAAAAGTGACCGATTTGATTTTCGATAAATTTATTTAAATTATATTTAATTAAAAATTGACCCGGAGTTAAATATATAAAATTTTACAGTTCGACGATAAATTTCAAACGGAAGCCCGATCGAACTTCGATTTATGTATCATCTCAAAATCTCGGGTAAGTAAAGCTCATTTACGACAGTTTATGTGATTATTGCGTATTTAAGATTTATTTTACGCATTCCGGATTAAATTTCGCATTTAGTGAATTGTATTCGGAATTTTGAATTAATTGTCGTAAATGATATACGGGCTATCCAAAAAGTTTGGAATAAAGCCCAATGGGTATTGATAGGCCCAATGAGTCGATAGACCCTGATGAAGGGGGATAATACGTGAAAAATGGGCTTATTACGGATTAAGGCCCAATTAAAGTGTTTAAGGCCCATTAAGAGTAAACGGGCCCATTTAAGTGAAATGAACTATATTAAATGTGTAATATAGTAGGAAACCTGAAATTAATCTAGTGAATGGTTAAATGCTGCTCTAGAGTCATATTGAGAGTAACCGGACTGCGAGGTTTGGACAGCACAGAGGAAGAGAGGTCACACTATGTGATCCGAGGTAAGGGACTCTTGCAAGTAGTTAGAGATAACTGTGCATATTTTCATTGGATTTTACATTCACTAAAATTGTTTGAGGGTTAGAGAAAATCGATAATATTATAGGGACCCGATATGGGTAAATTACGATTTTACCCCTAGTTAGGTAAAAAAAGTCAAATTTTGGGAAAAGTTCCAAAAGGCATGAAAATAATGTTTTGAGTGGTTTTTACTGTTGTGTAGCAGAAGAGTAGGTGGATGGGCTAATGTTTTGAGGTTGATGTAAACTAAGCACACTTTATAGTGCTGATTTTAATGATTTTAAACATCCGTATTTTTAAAGAGCCATCTACTGAATTATGTGGAAACAATCATGCTGGAGCACAGCTCGCACTTGATTTCAGATGTTTTTCACATACATTAGTGCTGGAGGTTTACTCGCACTACATTTACTTGACATGCATGATAGAGTACTGGAGCATTGCTCGTACTTAGTTTTATGTGATTTGTACATGATAGAGTGCTGGAGCGATTAGCTCATACTCGAGTTTTACATGAGATGCATGACAGAGTGCTAGAGCGTTGCTTGTACTCGATTCTTCATGATTTGTACATGACATAGTACTTGAGCGATTTGCTCATACTTGATTTGAATGAGAACTATGCATGACCTAGTGCTAGAGGTTTACTCGCACTAGTGTTGATATTTTGACATGCATATACAGTGTTTTGAGGTGGAGCATTGACTGTGAGTCACACTCAAGACGCGCTCTGTATTTTACGTGATATATAGATATGTTAGAAAAATCGTGACGATTTCCTCCATGTAGACTGAGTGTCACACTGTTGAGATGTTCTCACGTGGATTTAGAGACGTGGCATTTATTCGATAGTATGAAGGCTAAGACCTATGGCAGGCACCCCAACTATGATGTATTTCCATGGTATGAGAGGCTAAGACCTATGGTCGGCACCCCGACCATGATGTAGGCTCCACGGGTATACGTTGTACCGTGCATGTGGCATGGAGTACACTGTACCGTGTGTTGTTGTGGAGTTATGGAGGAGAGTTGTTGATAGCTGGCGGTTGTGATGGACTGACCCCCCTCCCATTATAGCAATGATAACCCACACACCGAGTACTGTGTTGCCTAGGATTTCACCATGTTAGGATATGGCTATAGTCCAGAGTTATTGCATTTAGCCATTGAGTCTCGCATGATATATCACGTGTTTTATGATACGGGTAGACTTGAGGGATGGGTCGGAACCCGATTTATTTGTGTTGTGATGAGAAATGTCATATTTACTGTGTTTTGAATGTAAATGGCATATTTTATATAAAGGCATTCTTAAATGATTAAACATGCACTGTTTTGCATGAATGCCTCTGATTTATAACCTAGCATCTGTTTAGTACATGAGATTTTAAATCTGTACTATTATTATATATATTTGAAACATGCTTTTGAATTGAGAGAAGGAAAGGCAAAGCACTATTTTTAGTAGATAGTATGGATGTCTACTTGCTTGCCTGATTTCCTTACAGAGAGCATTGATAGCTCATCCCATTCATTTTCCCCCATCTCTATAGATTCTCGTTAGTAGATCAAGTCGGCCGAGGTATTGCATTCCTTTTGATCACTGCCACTTACCATCTAGCGAAAGGTATACACATGCGCACTCTTTTGTATCTGAACAATGTATACATACAGTGATGTACACGTTTTTAGTAATGGGGGATGTAATTATATTTAAGTATATGAATTTACTTATGATATGAATGTCATGTATGTATGATACGTGAAAGAATGGTAAGATAAGTATTGATGAGGAGACTAATGCCTAATCACAGCCCAACTGTTGAGGAGAGAAAGGTAAGTAAAAAGTCACAAATTTATTGTGGTTTTTGGTAAGGTCATGTTTACACGCCCTAAAGGTAATGTCCGCAAGTGCACGAGTTCTACAAGTAACAATGGGATTTGAGTCCCGAGTTATCGTCCCATAGAGAAGTTAACTAGCCTGATTAACTACTGATTAATCTTACCCTAAGTATATTCTAGCAAATTATAAAATTAAGGTGGGCGATCTACATAGCTAGAATTAAAAATACTGAAAGCAATAAAATAATAAGAGTTATAAAATAAAGAAATTAAAACCGAGCAAAATTACTTACAGTGCTCCACGCAAGTAAAATAAAAAACCTACAAAAGAAATTAAAACAGTTAAAACTAATTAACGCAATTAAAATAAAATGCAATTATGAAAATAAAACAATAAAATTAAACTACAATTAAATTAACCTAAAATGCAATTTTAAACTACTTAATCAAAATGTAATTTAAACTAAACTAAAACTTAATGAAAATAAAGACTAAATTAAAAATGCATGAAACACATTTAATCTAAATTAACTCTAAATATATCTAAACTAAAATAAAATCCTAAAACATTTAATATAAAATTAACTACTAACTAAAAATTAACACTACAAATTAACATGCAAAAATAATAAAACTAACCTACCATTATAATTGACTAAACTAACTAACTAACAACTAACAAATGCATGAAAATGGATTAATTGCTACAATACACTAGCCAAACAAGCCTTAACCAATTTAAGTCAACAAAATCCCTCCATTCACTGTTCATATCTTCAATTTGCATTTTCTGGTTTTCAGGTGTGGTCTCGGGTTGGTTGTCTAGGCGTGTCCACTGCTGCATGCTTTGCAATCTCACCAACTTTGCCTCGGGTTCATGTGCTTCCTTCATTTCCTGCACTCAAAACACAGCATGACACCTTACTACTCAGCAGATTGCGTCCACGGCATGCATTGCTTCAGCAATGTCCTCGGCCCGACCAGCATCTCTCTGCTCCAGCACATCCAACTGTTTCGATTTCATTTATCAACAAGCCCCTCAACTGCTCTCGACTTGCTTCAGCTACTGTTTGTCTTGCCTTCTCTATTTCTGCTTCTGTCATACTACTAATTAAAACTTCCACTGATGCTGCTATGCTGCATGGGTCCTGCACACTCGATTTTGTGCAGTTCCTCTCGGTCCTGACCAGAAACAGCTCCATCCTCGGTTCTGTAACATCAAGTTAGATGACAGCTTACTGTTGTTCATGATTCATAGTCATTCTTGACCATTCCTGGTACCGAAAGCCTCCTTAACATATTTGCAGACAATGAATAAGCTATAATAACAGTGGCAGCTCTTAAAATAGAGCAGAACAGAAGCAAAAATTGCACCTTGTCCACTGCTGCATCATGCCCGATCAGCCCTTGCTCAGTCCAATCTTACACCTCCTCGGCTCCATTCCCTGCAACCATCTACTGGTTCAAGATTACATTACGGTACTGTTCCAGCACACACATCCAAGCATCCCAATAGCCATCGATCAACACTTCAAAACTCAACGCTAGCTCCTGCTGCAATTAGCATGTCCATCTCGACATTACAGCAACAACCTTCCTCCTCTGTTTCAGTAGTAACCTGCAAGAGAGAGTTTTGTCTCGGCCAACATCCACAGCAGCATGAATAAGGAAAATAGAAAGGAGAAAGATGCCAACCCGAGACTAGCAACTAGGAAATAAAGCTATGTAATAAAACTGAAAGGTACAAGAAATAAAGTTAACAAAATCGAGAGCTCAATGAACCATGGTGGCTGCCAAGAGAATGAAAAAAAAAAACTAACTTGAAAAGCTTGTAAAAATAACAATGGAAATTGTTTGAACAGTAAATGGTAGCTAAAACGTGAAAGAGAAACTTGAAAACAAAAAAATTAAAACTATTCTAACACTACTCCTAACTTCTACACTACATTACACTACTCTTACTCCTAAAATTACATTACTTCTACTCCTAAAATTACATACTCTTTCAATTGTCATCCTTTCGTATTTATAAACACACTGGGGGTAAAATTGTATTTTCTACATCCTTGATGAGTTGGCATTTTTTTTGGCCACTTGTCTTCACACCATTGGCTCCTTGAAAAGATATTTCCATGTCATCGGTCTTCTTGTCTAATTGGATGTGCTAGGTGGCATGACTCGTGTTGTCCGCGAGGCTCAATTTTGATTTTAGCCCAATTTCGATCCATTTTCTACCGAAATATTCAAAATTCATCCGGATTTAATTTATCTGCAAACATGAGAATTTTAATTAAATAAAGGGGATAATTAACAAAATAAATTGGAGATTTAAATAATTAATTAGGAAATTAAGCACAAATAATTCTAAGAATATAGATTTATCACACCCCCAAACTTGAGCTTTTGCTTGTCCTCAAGCAAAGAAAAAATGATTGTAGGAATGACATGTGCAGAACACAATAATTTCGCCAATATCATCCTCAAAGAAAAAGTACAAACTATGAAATCAAAGATTCACAATTACAAGTCCAGCACTTAGAATTATTCAATCATAAGTCCTAACCCAAATTGGACTCCTCGTGAGTGTGTGAAAAATGTCTAAGTCAATTCACAGTACATTATCCGGATCAGATTATGCAATATAGTGAATGCAAAGTCAATGACATGTGATCATTCCCATAAGTTTGCTTTTCACTTCTCTCTCCACTAATGTAGTCACACTTAACTAAAGATCAATAGGACTTCATTAAGCTTGTAATGTAAGGCTGGTGCTAAGGTATGATAAAGTTGATTTAGGTTTAATTACCCCTTAACATGCATTACTTCTAGGATCTTAATGTAAGAGCTTAAATCATATCCCCCAAACTTATTTATTTCACAAGACATTTTATTCTATTTTTGTATTTTTCTTTTTTTCTTTTCATTTTCTTTTTCTTTCTTTTTCATTTTTTTTGAATACATACTCTTTCACTATCACTTAATACCCATTTAGCTCACAATATATCCCAATGACTTTTCATGCTTTTGGGGTAAGGATAGGAAAAAAGTATTTAAGCTAAGGAAAAGTTATGCAGGTGTATTTACAGAGAAAAGCTTATTTGGCCCAGATGGGTGACTAGGGATAAAATATGTACAGGGATGGCTAGAAAGGCTCAAATGATCCAAAGATGGCCTAAATCATCTCGCTAATTAAGTGTGATCTAATATTTCACCTCGAGATTAGATCAAACAAATTCTAGAATATGATAGACAAAATCAACTGAACAAATGTAATCCTAGGTCCACATAAGCTTTCTCTAAATAAATATACAGATTCATGACATGACATGTGCATAAGATGAGGAAATCACAATCAGAATCAAGACAAATTCGAGAATTCAACTTCATGCTTTTCCTATAATCATGCTTCTCATTCAATCAAAGTCAGACTAAATCATAGGGTCATATCATCGGAATATGGGAAAACTACATGCTAAGCACTCAATCATCCTAAAATCAAACAATTTAAGCTCATATTATCGAAAAAATTTTGAAAATTCTTTCTTAGAGTTTCGAAAAAATTTTAAATTTTTTTTCAATTTTTCATAAAATTGCTCAAGTGATATCCCCTCCCCCAAACTTAAAGTGCACAGTGTCCTCAATGTGCAGATAATGTAAGAATTTAAGCTTAAGAATAGATTACTCCCCTTTCTGATGATGATGAACAACTGATGCTTGATTGAAAGCATAATACTAGAAAAGAAACCTGCAACACAAACAAAGAAAGAAACAATAGAAAAGAAAAAGAAAAAGAACTATATATAAGGTGAAAAGGAAAACACAACCACTTCAAATGTAACTGAAGAAAACAACACTCAGCAGCAGGGCAAAGAGTAGGAGGATTAGCCAAAATGATGATAGAATGTTAACAGTTAAATCCTCTTGAGCCATATCTACTTCATTCTTTCTCTCAGATATTATATGCTTAACCCTTATATTCTCCACAATCTCCATCTTAAAACACTCTTGAGAGTCATCAAGGAGCTTCAAAGGTTTGAAAACATTAAACTTTACTTCCTGATCTTGGACTCTCATTGTTAACTCCCCATTTTGTACATCAATTACTGTTCTACCAGTAGCTAGGAAAGGTCTACCTAGTATAATGAGGACTTCCTTGTCTTCCTCCATGTCCAAAACAATTTGCAGGGAAAATAAACTTGTCCACCTTTACTAAGACATCCTCAATGACCCCCTTCGGATATTTAATTGATCGATTAGCTAACTGGAGGGTCACTGTGGTGGGCTTGGCATCCCCTATTCCTAACTTATGATAGATAGATGATGGCATCAAATTTATACTAGCTCCTAAATCACACAAGGCTCTACCAAAGAATAAATTTTCAATAGTGCAGGGTATGGTAAAACTCTCGGGATCCTTAAGCTTGGGGGTAATCTTCTCTGGATAATGGCACTACATTCCTCAGTTAAGGCCACCATCTCATAATCTTCCAATCTCCTTTTCCTAGAGAGGATATCCTTCAGAAACTTCACAAAATTGGCATTTGCTCTAAAGCATCTGCGAAAGGAATGTTGATGTGGAGTTTCTTAAAAACCTCAAGAAATTTGGTGAATTGTTGATCCGATTTTTTATTTTGGAACCTCTGATGAAAAGGTATTGGTGGTCTAATCAGAGAGGATGTAGTGGAAACATGTATAACATCAGAGGGTGAGGAAGGCTATAAAATAGAAGAAGGTATATATGAAGAAGCATCTAACTTGGATTCCTCTACAGCTTGATCCTTAGGTTCCTGCTCTTTCTGAGTTGCTTCGTTAGAACTTAAGGATTCTTCAACTATGTGCTGTTCAGGGCTGGACTTAACTGGTGGCTCATCTAGCTCTTTGTCGCTCCGAAGGATGATGGATTTGACATATTCTTTACCTTTCCTTTGCTTAACAAGATTAACTTTCGTGTTACTAGGAAGGGTCCCTTGAGGACGTTGGCTAAGAGCATTTGCTATTTGTCCCACCTGTACCTCAAAGTTCTTAATTGAAGCAGCTTGATTTTGCAGGATAGTCTTGAACATTTCCTCAAGCGAGGGCTTCTTCTCAGCTGCTGGTGCATGGTAGGGTTGTGGTGGTGGTGGTGGTTGGTGGAAGTGAGGTGGATGATGCTGAAATTGAGGTGGGGATGGATGATGGTATGGAAATGGAAATTGCGACTGTGGTGGTACATGAACCGGTGGAGCTTGAAAAATAGGGGGTCCTACAAGTGTAGAGCTGGAAGTTTGCCCTTAGTTTTGGCTCCAAGAGAAGTTAGGATGGTTCCTCCACCCTGGGTTGTAGGTGTTTGACAAGGGGTTGTTCTGTTGCTTCTGAAGTGGAGCAACATACTAAACCGATTCTAGGTTAAGTGGACACCTATCCACAGAGTGTGTACCACTACATAGATCGCATGAAGGGAAAGGACTTTGGACAGAATACACAGGGTTAGGACTAGTGGGAGGATTATTTTAGGTACTGAGTGACTCTACCTTCTTCGTAAGATTAGCGATTTGAGAGGTTAAGGTAGACAGTGTGTCGAGCTCATAAATACTTGCTGGCTTCTTTGGCATTTGCCTCTCCGAGGACCATAAATAGTTGTTTGCCGCCATCTTGTCTAAAAGCTCGTAAGCTTCCTCCTCTGTTTTGAACATCAGGGCTCCACCCGCAGCAGCGTCAACAATGGTCCTATTTTGGCTTGTAAGTCCGTTGTATAAGGTCTGGACTTGCAGCCATAATGGTAGGCCATGGTGAGGGCACTTCCTAAGAAGCTCCTTATATCTTTCCCATGCTTGGTAAAGAGATTCAGAGTCGTACTGGGCAAAGGAAGATATATTACTACGGAGTTGGGCCATTTTAGAGGGAGGGAAAAACTTAGATAGAAATTGATGGGCTAACTCGTCCCATGTAGAAATGGATCCTGGAGGTAGGGAGGTTAACCAGTGTCTCGCCCTATCCCTAAGTGAGAAGGGGAATAATCTAAGCCTAAGTGAATCATCAGATAATCCATTATGTTTGAAGGTGTTGCACAAGTCCAAGAATTGCCCAAGGTGAGCATGTGGGTTATCGTGAGGGAGCCCACTAAACTGCAATGAAGTCTGGATCATCTGGAGGATTGGGGGCTTAATTTCGAAGTTGTTAGTAGGGACAGCTGGTGGCCTAATGTCGGTATAATAACCTCCAATAGTCGACATTGCATAATCTCCAACGGTCCTACTTTCCCTATTTTCTGCCATCGTGTTTTACTGCGGAGTTATAAATTTCCTAGAATCCTTTCAAATTTTTCTAAGTGTTTGTTCAATTTCAGGATCTAAAGGAAAGCAATCATAACTTCTGGCTCTACACATGCAATCATTAAAAAGTCCTTAGAAAATTTTTAAGTTTTTTAATTTTTCAATTTTTTTTAATTAAGAGAAAATTTAACTAACCTAAGCTAAGGCTCTAAATATTTTCAACCTAAATATTTACAAGCTAGAATTACACCTAAGCATAATTTCACCGATATTAATTAATGACTAATTAAAACTTCCCTGGCAATGGCGCCAAAAACTTGACACGCCCTAAAGGTAATGTCTGCAAGTGCACGAGTCATACAAGTAATAATGGGATTTGAGTCTCGAGTTATCATCCCACAGAGAAGTTGACTAGCCTAATTAACTACCGATTAATCTTACCCTAAGTATATTTTAGCAAATTATAAAATTAAGGTGGGTGATCTACATAGCTAGAATTAAAAATACTGAAAGCAATAAAATAATAAAAGCTATAAAATAAAGAAATTAAAACTGAGAAAAATTACTTACAGTACTCCATGCAATTAAAATAAAACACCTACAAATGAAATTAAAACAGTTAAAACTAATTAACGCAATTAAAATAAAATGCAATTATGAAAATAAAGCAATAAAATTAAACTACAATTAAACTAACCAAAAATGCAATTTTAAACTACTTAATCAAAATGCAATTTAAACTAAACTAAAACTCAATGAAAATAAAGACTAAATTAAAAATGCATGAAACACATTTAATCTAAATTAACTCTAAATGCATCTACACTAAAATAAAATCCTAAAACATTTAATATAAAATTAACTACTAACTAAAAATTAACACTACAAATTAACATGCAAAAATAATAAAACTAACCTACCATTATAATTGACTAAATTAACTAACTAACAACTAACAAATGCATGAAAGTGGATTAATTGCTACAATGCATTAGCCAAACAAGCCTTAAACAATTTAAATCAACAAAATCCCTCCATTCACTGTTCATATCTTCAATTTACATTTTCTGGTTTCTAGGTGTCGTCTCGGGTTAGTTGTCTAGGCGTGTCCACTGCTGCATGCTCTGTAATCTCACCAACTCTGCCTCGGGTTCATGTGCTTCCTTCATTTCCTGCACTAAACACACAGCACGGCACCTTACTACTCAGCAGATTGTGTCCACGGCATGCACTGCTTCAGCAATGTCCTCGGCCCGACCAGCATCCCTCTGCTCCAGCACTTATCCAACTGCTTCGGTTTCATTCCTCAGCAAGCCCCGCAACTGTTCTTGACCTGCTTCAATTGTCATTCATCCTGCCTTGTCCGTTTCTGCTTCTATCATGCTACTAATTAACACTTCCACTGATACTGCTATGATGCACGGGTCCTGCACTCTCGATTTTATATAGTTCCTCTCGGTCCTGACCAGAAATAGCTCCATCCTCGGTTCTGTAACATCAAGCTAGATGATAGCTTACTGTTGTTCATGATTCATCATCATTCTTGCCAATTCCTGGTTCCGAGAGCCTCCTTAACATATTTGCAGACAACGAATAAGCTGTAATAACAGTGGCAGCTTTTAAAATAGAGTAGAACAGAGGCAAAAATTGCTCCCTGTCCACTGCTACATGATGCCCAATCAGCCCTTGCTCAGTCCAATCTTACACGTCCTCGACTCCATTCCCTGCAACCATCTGCTGGTTCAAGGTTGCATTACGGTACTGTTCCAGCACACACATCTGAGTATCAAAGTAGGCACCGATCAACACTTCAAAACTCAACGCTAGCTGCTACTGCAATTAGCATGTCCATCTCGACATTACAACAACAGCCTTCCTCCTCTGTTTCAGTAGTAACCTACAAGAGAGAGTTTTGTCTCGGCCAACATCCATAGCAGCATGAACAAGGAAAATAGAAAGGAGAAAGATGCCAACCTGAGACTAGCAACTAGGAAATAAAGCTATGTAATAAAACTATAAGGTATAAGAAATAAAGTTAACAAAATCGAGAGCTCAATGAACCATGGTGGCTACCAAGAGAATGAAAAAAAAAACTAACTTGAAAAGCTTGTAAAAATAACAATGGAAATTGTTTGAACAGTAAATGGTAGCTAAAATGGGAAAGAAAACTTGAAAACAAAAAAATTTAAAACTATTCTAACACTACTCCTAACTTCTGCACTACATTACACTACTCCTACTCCTAAAATTACATTACTTCTACTCCTAAAATTACATACTCTTTCAATTGTCATCCTTTCGTATTTATAAACACACTAGGGGTAAAATTGTAATTTCTACATCCTTAATGAGTTGACATTTTTTTTGGCCACTTGTCTTCACACCATTGGCTCCTTGAAAAGATATTTCCATGTCATCGGTCTTCTTGTCCAATTGGATGTGCTAGGTGGCATGACTCGTGTTGTCCGCGTGGCTCAATCTCGATTTTAGCCCAATTTCGATCCATTTTCTACCGAAATATTCAAAATTCATCCGGATTTAATTTATCTGTAAACATGAGAATTTTAATTAAATAAAGGGGATAATTAACAAAATAAATTAGAGATTTAAATAATTAATTAGGAAATTAAGCACAAATAATTCTAAAAATATAGAATTATCACATGTGTGGGAGAAGGGCGTGACCCTAGCCCCTCATGGCCTTGCTCGCCCCTTTTGGGTTCCCTGAATAGATTAGTGCCAGGTCCTATCCCCTTATGGCCTTGCTCACCCCTTTTGGGTTCCCTGAACACCAATACAAATTATTGTAAGGTCTTAGTCCCTCATGGCCTTACTCGCCTATTTTTGGTTCCCTGAATACCAATCCGTGTTATCTTCACCACGACATCATACATACCACAGAGTAAACCTATACGATTTAAGCTCTAGCACGATTCATGCATCATCAAGAAATATCCTCCTACGAGCAATGCTCTAGTACGATATTTACGCATAAAAACATGAAGAAGCGACGTACGAGCATAGCTCTAGTACGGTTGTATGCATAAGAAACCACTCAAAATCCACGTACGAGCAGAAACTCCAGTACGGTTTATAAAACATCATCATAATCAAATCAAGGTACGAGCTAAGCTCCAACACTTTTTATACAAGTGAAAATACTAGAATCCCATGCGAGCGAGGCTCCAACATGATTTAATTCAAACAGACACGATGGGCTGCTCATAATCAACCAAAAATCTCAAAATCATGCTTAGCACCTCTCATGTGCTATTTCACAAAGTCATTTAAACACTAGCTAGGCCATACATTAATTCGCTTAAAACAAAGCAATATGGTTCATGAAACCATTGAAAACATATGATTTATTCAATTATTAGTCTTACAATCCCTTTTTTATGAAACCCACTTCGTAAACCAAATCATAAATACATACTCGTAGTTATTCACGCGTATCATCAATCAATTTTCTCAAACAATCATGCATTTCATAAACGCCCGATATTCACCCATAAATTTAAAGTACGAGCAACTATCTCTATATACTTACAGAATTCTCTTACCTGAAAATTACGTCGCGTGATTCCAGTTACTTAGAGCTTCTTAATTATGCAGTTCAATTCGTCTCCAACGAACTCTTCGAAACTACACAAAATTGTATATCGCACCAATTTAGTCCAATATAACAAAACTCTTATGTTTGCTATAGTCGATTCAACCTATATCCTCCATTAACACTTATAAGGCCTCGTTTTATTACTCTATCCATAACTCGAGTCCGTTGATTCTTTTAGGCCTATTGATTCATACTAAATCGATATTAAGCTCATAGTGTTCATATTTCACCAATTTCTTCACTATGACATTTTATCAACATCTTTTATACTCATTTTCATAATTTGATTATTCTCACAATGTAACATCATTTACCCATCTCAAATCATTCCCATTACTTCAATAAAAACTTAGCATAATCCATAAATCATCAACTCATTCAAATCACATTTGTCACTCTAGATTCATTCTATTTTCTAGGTCACACTAGTTCCATTTCATCCTTGATAGGTTTTAACCATCAATACATATACAAATCAACTCTAAAACCAATAAATAGACAAATGTACTTGGGCTGAAGTATTAGAAACTTACCAATCTAGTTTCTCTTCTTGCTCCAAATGAATATGTCCCTTGCTCCTTTAATACAATAAATGAGGCTTGGATTCCAAAGTATGTTGTTCTTCTCTTAGATATGAACAATTTTATATTTAATGGTCTTCCCTCAAATCTTAGTGGAAATGGGTGGATTTAGGAGTGAGAAAATTAGGTTTTTAGGTTGAAATGGAAGAGTGAGATTGTTTTTCGAAATTTGCAGATTTCACTGCTCCTATTTATAGAAATTGCTTGATGAGATCAATCTGTCGAGGGTCTGAGATCGATCTGGTCCTCTTAAATCCCTCATTTCCATGACATTTAAAGGCATGAGATCGATATGTTGAAGGCTTGAGATCGATCTGCTTCAAGTAGAGAGTTAAGGAGATCAATCTGGCTAAGGGAGGAGATCGATCTGCTCCAACCTGAGAGCTAAGGAAATCGATCTGCTTGCGTTAAGGATCGATCTCTTCATTTACAAAATGTTTAACAGATCGATTTGGCCCCCTTGGAGATCGATCTGTCTTATTTCATCGCTCAAACAAGAGCATTTTTTGCTCTTCCAGATCGATCTCTCATCCAATGAGATTGATCTGAAATTCATATTCTACAGATTTTGCTGCAGTTTTCTGCAGTAACTCACACAAATGACATCCATTCATACAGATTTTGCACATTAAAACTTGTGTGCATTCATTGTATAACCAAAGGTATACCATACCAAACTAAATGGAAGTATAAAGATTTATGCAACTCATGCAACTTCCTTCCATCTTACCACACTACTCATTTTTCATTCCACTCACATTCATCACATACAAAAGTCCATTTCTTCATATTCATACATAATGAAACTTGTTTGCACATCACAACTCTTATTACAAGTATGTATATTGAATTTATGGGCTTTACATCACTTATGAATTCATAAGGTTTACATATGAAAATACGAGTCTTACAGTAAGTGTGTTTGGGTCTTTGGTATGGGAATCTTAAGTAAATATGAGCGGGAGATGATGACGAGGCTGAGGTAGAAGGAAACATGCCCCAACACCTCCAATACCTCCTCCTCCCCAGTTGGGTAGTCTGAACACTCGGATAGCTAGAATTGAGCAAACCATGGAGCAAATGTTGGCTAACCTTACTCAGTTCATGGTCACTTTTACGAACTTAGCGAACATGCTACAAGCTTCCCTACCACCACTTGAGTATCAACCAGCTCCCCAAGATCCTCAACCACCAACTCCACAAGTACCTAAACCACCACCTCCTCCTCCCGCTCCACCACAACCTCTAGTGGTGCAGTCACCAGCCCAAGACCCGGTGGATAGGAAGATGGCCCGATTAAAACAGTTTTAGAATATGAATCCACTAGTCTTCAAGGGATTTGAGTACCATGATAAAGATGAAGATTGAATTTTAAAATATGAGAAAATGTTCAAGTACATGCATTGTAGTAGTGTTGAGAAGGTGGCGTTAGCTACCTACATGTTCGAGAATGAGGCAGATCGTTGTAGGCGTCTGCTAAAATTATTTTGTTGGCTAAGCACTCGAAGATTACTTGGGAGATCTTCCTTAAGGCATTTAATGAGAAGTGTATTTCAAAGTCTGCTCAGAGAAAGGAAGAATTAGAGTTTTTGAGTTTGGTCTAATGTAATATGACGGTGGACCAATACGAGTTAAGATTCACCGCACTCCTCCGATATGATTCTGACATAGCCAAGAATGAGTTGAAGAAGACTGTTAAGTTCATCCATGGGCTGAAACCGGTGATCCGAAGTAGGTTTGCACCTCTAAACCTACGGACTTATATAGAAGCCATTCAGAGGGCATAATTCATTGAGCAAGATATGGAGTTGTCCCAAGCTAAATTTCAGTTTAGATTGAAGAGTCAGGGTAGGAGATATGATGACATATAGTCTTTTCAGAATAAGGGGCAAAAGAAGAGGCAGAAGGTCGGTGCACTAGAGCTTTGACCACTAGACTGAGAGTTCCTTCTACTCCAAATGCTCATGTACCCTATCATGTTCCTGTACCCACTTTTGTTAGGAAGTTAAAGAGAAAACCCGAGACTCTAGGTTATATACTAAGGTTAAGACAACAAGGAAAGAGTCACCAACAATCGAGGTAATGTACAGAAATTGTGAAGATAAGATAGTTGATAAGGTGGTGTTAGCTAACCTAATTCTGCTAAATATGTTAGATTTTGATTCTTGATGTTTTGAGAACAAATGAGTTGTGAGATTTTTGCATCTTGGATTATGTTGATCTTATTACTAAGACTCATTTGATTAAAATCAGAATCAGCTTGAAGTTAATTTGCTCAATCATGATTGAAATGGACATGTTTTGCATGTTTTTGGAGTTTATGGTATTTGGCATCTTACTACGAGAGAAAAACAATTCGGGACTGAAGATTTCGAATGTTTATTATATAGGATTTGGATCATATTCATTTTAATTCGATTATTGGATAAATGATTATGAGGAGAATTACTTGTTATCCTTGTTAAGATATCAACAAGACTTTGAATTCACAAGTTTTGAAATTTGAAAATGAAATTAAATACCTGAGTCAGGTGCTGCCTTATGAATGTGAAGAATTGAATTTCATTCTAGTGAAATTGTATGAACTATGGAAAATGGATCAATGGTTCAATATCAAGTGTAAAAAAAATGTTAAGTGGGAAGAACGTAGATTTTAGGTAGTATTCTAAAATCATCAGCATAAAATTAATCATTGTATATCGTACGATTTTCTATTGGCTGGATCAATCTTACATTTAAAAAGGATAATTGCTTAATTTAAAGTGATTTTGGTTTAGTGAAAGAAAGATAAAAGTATCTTAACTTGAGGATATGAATTGATATTTATTTAAGTTGTTGAAGTACAATATTTAGACTCCTATATGGAGTGCTATTAATTTGTTAATGATGAGAGTGGTTACTTTGTGAAAATGGTTTCAAAAAAAAAATTTGAGGTGCAATATGTAATTAATTCTGATAATGTTTAATGGTATATGGTACATGTTATGTGTTGTGTATGCCTAAAGGTTGAGGTAATTATTGTCATAAGATCCTATTATGGAAGTTTATTTTGATTGAGCATTTCGAATTATAAAAATGTGTTTTTGTGAAGATAATTTGAGCTGTTTTAAGTGCATGGTATAATTCATATTGTGGTTAAACCAATAATTCATGATTGTTTTATATATTTGGTGGTCTAGAGTATGTTTTAAATTTAGAAGAGATTGAGAAATCAATGAGATTGTGTGAGTATGTGATTGGTTTTTGAAGTCGTGGTCTTGATATGAATTCTATTATTTGGGGTTAACAGTGTATTTGGCTAATAGAAAATTTTGGATTATGATATTATAAGCTCTGCGAAGAGTTCCATCGTTATCTATAAAAGGATCAATGGAATTTGAAAGCTATTAATATTTGAAATTGGAGATGAGTTAGATACTCAAAGATCTATGTCTGAACTTGTTGGGTTTGAAAAAACTTAAGTTTATTACAATTTTTGTTATATTAATTTCATCTTTATCGAAGTGTATGATGGTTAACTGATGGTAAATATTTTGATACAGTGAAAAAGGAAAGAAAACCAATATCCAATAGTTTATAGGTAACTAGAAAATTTGTTGATATCATTATTCAGATTTATAGTTTTATGTGTCACGACCCCTTTTTACCTAAAATCGCTACAAATTTTTTACTTTTTCATTTCCTTTCTCGATCATGAACATTCTCACCACCAAACAGTTAGGCTATGAGTCAGTATTAGTCAGCTTTTGCCATCTACCATGCCATCTATTTATTCAAAAGCAAACACGTGTACTTTATAATTGGGGTTCTATACTTATACATGTTAACTAATATTTAGATTCCCCATATTACATTCTAAAATGATTACTGTGCTATTACATGCTTAGATACAAAAAGCTATACAAGTGTGTATACCTCTCGATGATGGGAAGCAACAGATACTAGGATGCAAGTCCTCAGCTACTCACTAACTACTGTGTGCGCTCTATAGAAGGGAAAAATGAAAGGGATGAGCTCACTAGCTTAGTAAGGCAATAATGCCAGCAGGTAGATAACTACACTATCTACGTGCTTATAATGTCATGATATAAAATTGTTTACATTTAGAGTATGAGGAAATAGATAAAACTATGCCACATGTGTATAAATATATCATTTACTGTAAAACATGAAAGCAGGCATAAAACCATGAAAAGTCATCATGTAAAACGTCTCATGCTCAGCATATCAACTTATCATAAAACAATACATCATCCTTTAAAAACATCCCACAAGGTTCGACCCTTCCCTCAGGTCTACCCTAGATAACAAAAATCATGTTTAGTGCACATAAAATCATGTGATATCATGTAAGACAGGTAGTCATTGTATACAATCGAAGACTCTGTTGGCCAACTATGTCCCTATCATCCCAAACTACACGGATCTCGGTGTACGGGGTATCATGCTGTAACATGAGGTGTGTCAAATCCTACATGCCAGAATATAAATCAACATCATCACCACACGGTACAACGTACTCTATGTGATATACATGGTACAACGTACTCCATAGACCCATATCACGACCGGGGGTGCCTGTCATAGGTCTTATCTACCCCATACCATGTATAACCGACTCAGTCTTAAGTGCACTGTGAGCATTTCATCCGTGTGACTAATAGTCGACACAAGGCATCCAGCACGACTCATGCAAGCATGTCATCCGTGCTTCACACAGTCTACACGAGGCATCCAGCATGACTCATTACATATCATAGTGTGAAAAGTCCAGTGCGAGCAAGGCTCTAGCACGATTTTATGCACAATCAATAAAAATCCTTATACGAACAAAGCTCCAGTATGGCTTTATGCAAAATAAATAATGGTAAAATCTTGTACAAGCAAAGCTCCTGTACAGCTATAAGCATAAAAAATAAATGAAACCCACGTACGAGCAAAAGCTTCAGTACAGCTTGCATGCATCTTAACTTAAAATATGGTACGAGCTAGGCTCCAGCACATTTCATGAATATTAAAATATCAAAATCCAGTGCGAGCAAGGCTCTAGCACGATTTATACACATATAAATCTTATAGGTGGCTCTATTTAGGTAAAATCCCTTTCAAAACATAAAATCAGCACTAACATGTGCTATATCATGCAAAACATGAAACAATTAGCCAACCTATCTTGTTTTGCCCAAATACAGGCATCACATCACATTAAAACACTAAAATCATGATAGTCATGTAGTTTACTAGTCTTACTGCCCTTTTCATAAAATTTACTCCTAGCGGCAAAATCGCCTTTTTACACTGATACCCCGATTTTTACAAAAAAAATATTAATTTATTTCTAGATACCTTAGAGAATTTCATACCCTATAAATACCCTCAAAATATGTATAGTTACCTCTAGGCACTCACAAAATTCCTTTACCTAGAACGCGTCGAGCAATTCTACTTCCTCATAGTTGCTCGATTGCGCAGTCTGATTTGCTCCAAATATAATCTCCGGAGCTGCACGAAATTATTAATTATATTAAATACAGTTTATTTATCTGTATTTCACTTTCACTACAATCGATTTAACTATTAGGCCCATTTACTCTTATTGGGCCTTACTTTCTCTTAAATCCATTTCGATTATACTATTAATTTCTCGAGAATCTATTGGGCCCATCAAGCCTAATGATTCATATCGAGCCGACCATAGGCCCACAATGGCTTATTGAGCCGAATACTCAACATTTGGCCCATTTGACCATTCGGTCACGTATGGTACGCCACACCTAGCCATGGTCAACACCATGGTTGCCTAGCTCTCATAGGCATTTCAGAAAGCACTTGATCTGCTTGCCTGAAGTTCATCGCTTTCCTTCACTAAGGCATTTCATCATACAACTCTTATGCCTACTTTAAATCATCATCTAGTCCAACATATTGGTTTCACAAAACCATCTTAGGATCATGTATACATGCTTAATAACATCGATACATGTTTAAATCATCATTAAATCCATGTAAAATCAACTTTCTCTCACTTTCTCACATTAAACCCATATTCAGTCATGGATGATTAAGTATGTTCAAGGATGTTTCAGCCAACAATACATACACTAATCAAATCATAAAAATGTCTAAATTAACATAATTGAAGTTGGTGTATTGAAAACTCACTTAGCTTGACTTTTCTGTTTTGGCCGGAATTGGGAAACACTTTGCTTCTTCAATCTAGCAATTTAACTACTAGTTTTTTTTTTTTACTATGTTGTTGTCCTCATCAGAAGGAACAACTTTGCTAACAGCAGCCTTTCTCAAATCTATTTGGAAGGTGATGATATTTTAGAGTGAGAAAACTTGTTCACTTTACTGTAATGGAGAGGTATTTGCTATTTGGGGAAGAAGACTTGGCTGTCGAGCTTTTAAATAGAAATGGGTATTCTGAGATCGATCTCCAATTGTGAGAGATTGATCTTCCTTTGGTTGAACTATACAAATATTTAGTAAGTAAGATGTGGGATCGATCTGCTCTTGGGAAGGGATCAATCCTCTCTAGCCAGAAACCATTCGAGATTGGTCTATTTTTTTGGAAGGGATCGATCATTTCTAGTCAGAAACCATTCAAGATTGATCTGTTTTTGGGAAGGGATTGATCCTTTCTATGCAGAATCACATCGAGGTCGATCTGTTTGCCTATAGAACCTTTTTTATTTCATTATGGAATTACAAGATCGATCTTGTCGTGAAAGAAGATTGATCTGGCATTCATCTACAGGATTCCAGCTGCTAATTTTTCTAGAATTTCAAAGGAAAGATTGCATTTAAATGCTTCACTATTCATTTTGAATTCTATTCACACTTAGAGTACAAAAAGGTCCATTTCTTATGATTCACATATTATGTAACTTGTGTACAACATGGAATTATAAAGGGTACATAGAATTCATGAGCCTTACATCTCTTGTGATTCATATAGCATGTAACTAGTGAGTACATCATGTAATCATAAGGAATACATATAAAAGTACGGGCCTTACATTCCTCCCCTCTTTCAAGAAATTTGTTCTACCAAATTAGAACCAAGTCACTCCTCGAAAAGTCGGGGGTACTTTTCCCGCATCAGGCTTTCTAACTCATATGTAGCTTCTTCCGAAGTGTGATACTGCCAAAGGACTTTGACTATAGAGATTATCTTAGACCGTTGTACTTTCTCTTTCCTATCTAATATCTGCACTGGTTTCTTTACCTACTACATGTTCTTATTGAGCTCCAATGGCTCATATCTAATCCCATGTGTCGGGTTCGGATGATATTTTCGAAGCATAGAGAAGTCGAAGATGTTATGAAAACCTACTAACTCTGACGACAATGCCAACCTACAAGCCTTATCTCCCACTCTGTCTAATATCTTAAATGATCTAATGTAACGAGGACTTAAATTTTCCTTTCTCTTTGTATCGCTTTACCCCTTTCAAAGATGAAACTTCCGAAACACTGATTTACCCTCGGTGAATTCTAATGGCCTTCGTCTCTTGTTAGCATAGCTTTACTATCTACTTTGAGTTATTCTCAATCTCTTACACATCAACTGAACATCCTCAGAGGCTTTATGAACTAAATCGAGAGAAAATATATGTCAGTCACCCACTTTTCCCCATCCAATCGGAGAATGACACCTACTATTATACCATGCCTCATATGGTGCTATTCCAATACTCGAGTGATAATTGTAATTGTAGATGAATTTGGTTAATGATGAATTATCATCCCATGAGCCTTCCCAATTCATTACACACACTCTCAATATATCCTCCTATGTTTAGATGGTTTTCTCTGATTGTCCATCGATGTGAGGATGAAGAGCTGTGCTATAACTCACTCGGGTTCCCATAGCTTCCTGAAAATGTTCCTAAAAATGATAAATGACACGGGAATCCTATCTGACACAATGCTCACTAAAATGCTACATAGTGTTCCACAAGTTTCCATACATATAACTTCACCAACGCACTCAGAGTATATGTGGATTTCATAACTAGGAAGTGGGTTTACTGCGTCAATCTATCGATTATCACCCAAATAGCCTCATGATTCTTGCGGGTCCTCTGTAACCCATGATGAAATCCACGGTAACGTGCTCCCATTTCTATATCAATATAGGTAGAGGCTGTAATAACCCTGGAGGTTTCTGATACTCTACCTTACTCTGCTGACATACGAGACCCTTCGCTACTAACTCTACGATATCTCTTTTCATGCTTGACCACCAATACCCTTTTTAGAGATTCGAATACATTTATCGCTCCCCAAATGAAATGTATATTTCAAAGAGTGAGCTTCTGGTAATAATAATCCCATTTGGGAACACATATTCTATCTTAGAACATCAGTAAGTCATCATCACCCACTATGAACTCTATCATTGTAGCCATCTAAAGCTGACTCACACTATCGACACCCTGTTGATCATCACACTGAGCCTGTCAAATCAAGTCAACCAAATTCGGTTCTGATCTCTCAGGCTAGATATCACATAATCACTATCACCATCCAAAGGGATCACATCAATACTGAGGCTCACAATTATTCTAACAGCTCACACTCTCTGACCATCGTATTTGATATCATCTCGAGGCTCTTTCTGCTCAAGGTATCAACCACTACATTAGCCTTACCTAGGTGGTACAATATCTCATAATCATAGTCCTTTAGAAGCTCTAACCCTCTTTGTTATCTCATATTCAACTGTTTCTATGAAAATAAATACTAGGGCTTTTATGATCAATGCATACCTAAAATTTCTCACCGTATAAGTAGTGGCACAATATCTTTAGTGCAACCACTACAGCTGCCAACTCTTAATCATGGGTCGGATAGCTCCTCTCATGGTCTTTGAGTCGTCTGGATCCATAAGTGACTATCTTCCCATTTATATTAATACCATCCCAGTCCTTATTTCGAGGCATCTATATATACTGAGAAACCTCCTGAGCTGTTCGGTATGGTGAGAATAGGTGTGGTGGTTAGTATATGTTTCAATTCACCAAAACTCCTTTCACGTTTTGTCACCCATCTCAAATGCAACCTTCTTTCGAATGAGACATGTCAACGGAGCAGCTAATTTCAAGAAACCCTCAACAATCGTCTGTAATAGCTAGCCAAACTCAAAAAATTTTTAATCTGTGAGACCTGAGAATTCTGTACACATCTAATTTTCTAATGTGAACATGAAGTGTAATTGATTGAGCTAAATGTGATGTACTCATATATTGAGGTGGTAAGGAATGAAATTTCTAAGTGATGAATGAGTATTGAATGAGAAATAATCAATAGAGCAAACTATGGCAATTATATAAAGAGATTTTATTCCAATTGTACAATCATAGTGTGAAACTGTGAGGCCAAATCGATCATAGAGAAGAAGGGATCGATCTGGTAGGCCAAAGTGACAAGGAATGAGAAATATAAACAAGTAAATCGATCGCCAATGAAGACGGATCGATCTGCTTATAATTCTACCTCAAAGGGATCGATCTCCTACAAGAGCAGATCGATCTCCAAATGTTTCTGTAAAATGTAGATTGATCTCCTCACAAGGAACAGATCGATCTCCTCAGGATTATGAGATAGATCTTGCCCCTGTGACACCCCGGAAGCGCGGAAAATAGGGCTAATTTAAAACTTTTTACTCATTGATTCACAATTAAGGGTGCATTCCTGTGCAATGTCATACATCATCATAATTATCATGCCTCAGGATCTCATCATAATATAGTGTATATTGTATCATATACATTACTCAATTCCAAGTTAATTAATCCTAATACATACCGTACATCACTGTACATTAAGTGTCTGTAAATATAACTCTAGTCTGGGTACATGAATATTAAATATCTACCTCAAAACACAAAATACGGCCTGGAGCTCAAGTCCTCCACTAGCCTCTAGCCCGTACGCCGCAGGGAACTCACTTCACTTGAAGCGATCTGGGGGGAAGAGAAAACAGGGTGAGCTTCCAATTCGCTCAGTAAGGGGGGGTAAGGAAACTCAGTTATATAAACCATTTCACACATCACAAATATGTATTTGTTTATAAAGCTCATTTGAAATCGTAGCATAAAAGTTCTCAAACATCATTATCTCATAACTCATAAATCATGTGAAAACATGAAGGTAAAAAGGCTCAATATCGAGCACTCACAAGCATGTGTAATTATATGTAATAATGGCTGTTCTCAAAATACGTGATAAAAATCACCTCAGTAAATAGCACGTGACAAGGTCACAAAACACAACTCATGTGTAAAACGAGACTAGGCAATAAAACTCAATTAAAACTCGTCATGGCACATCAAATATGTAAGCTCCTTTGGGTGCGCATCCCAGGTATCCTCGTATAGAGGGAATGTCGACAATATGGTCATATGCATGGTATATTGGACTTATATGTTACCAGAACAGGGCCCGGCCTTACATGCTACCAGAGCAATGCCTCACCTCATGCACACTATCACGTGGTCCCTGGGTCGGTTCCCAGGCGGCCCACTCTCTCGGTCTTACATGCTACCAAAGCAAGGCCACCCAGCGTTACCAGAACGGGGGTCATCTCACGTTACCAAAACAGAGGCATCTCTCGTTACCAAAACGGAGGTATCTCTCGTTACCAAAACAGAGGAATATCAGACTTACATGCTACCAGAGCAAGGCCTCCCAACGCTGCCAAAGTGGAGGAATAATCGGACTTACATGTTACCAGAACAAGGCCTGTGGTCCCTGGGTCGATTCCCAGACGTCTCACTATATCGGTCTTACATGCTACCAGAGCAAGGCTCGATGTGTATTCAACATGACACGCCTAAGTCTCAATCATCAGCCATTATCTTATAAAACGTTATGCCTTCACGTAGAACTCATAATGGTTTTCTCTTGTAAAACTCATTTAAAACATTTGTGTACTCAACACAAAACATATTAAAACCGAGTTCCAACCGGTAAAACATGCACACATTTTCTCAAATCTCAATATCGCCTTAACGTAGAGCCCAATGTACTTTTCATACAAACTCGAAGGTTCATAAAGCAATTTCACACTCAGTTTATAAACTCATAAATTAATGGGCTCCAACCGGCTATAAAAACCGTGTGTAATTATATCACAACACAACACCAAACATGCTTGTATTCTCAAATCATGGTTCATGCTACAACAATTCATCAAAACGCATACACAAATGGTTTAGTTTTTCCCTTACCTCTTTGCACCTCGTATAGTGTAATCGTTTCCCCCGTATCACGGACTAGCCTCGTATTCCACTCTGGAACTTTGAGCTGTCCAAACGATGTTAAAACATCAATACTCAATTATCACATCAACCTTAATTCTCAAAATCGAGCATAATTGCTCATAACTCCTCAAATTTCTCAATTCTCATAACTCCATCACAAACCACAATCTCGCTCACGACACCTCAACGTTCTACATTTCTCATGCCAATTATCTATGCTAATTCACCACATTGTCTAGATTTCCATTTATAGCTCAAAATTCCTAAATTTACCAAAGTTGCTAAATATCATCATCACTCAAACTACATTGTAATTTCATCAATCCCTAATCATTTTCCAACTATCTCGACACAATACCAACAACTATTATCACCAAAATCATCTCAAATATAAGGATCGAAGTTTAGAAATTAGCCAAAACTTGTGGAGAGCTTATCTCTTGCCTTGATTCGATCCGTCTTTCGATTTCCAAGTATGTTGTTCTCCCTTTGATGAGGAACAACTTTCCTTCTTGCCACAACTTCTGATTTGGACGGAAATGGGTGTTTTGGATGAGTGAGCAAGCTAGGTTTTGGTGGAAATGGGGGTTGGAAGAGAGAGAAAGTGAGATTGCAGGAGAAAAACAGGAGTTCCTTATATAGGTTGAAGGCAGGAGATCGATCTGGCTCTTGATGAGATTGATCTGCATTTGAATTTTTGGGACGATTTGGGGTAATTTATGCCTAGGAGATCGATTTGTCGAGGGGTGAGATCGATCTCTTTATGGCTTTATGAGATCGATCTGCTCCTTGAGGAGATCGATCTTCTCCCAAACAGAATCATTTGGAGATCGATCTCTTCCTCATGAGATCGATCTTCTCTCAAACAGAATCATAAGGAGATCGATCCTCTTCCATTGGAGATCGATCTGCTCCTTAAATTCCTCATTCCTTGTCATTTTTAACTCACCAGATCGATCTGTCCTCATAACTTCATACTTATTTTAAACACTTAACATATAAATCTCCAATTATCATTCCCCAATTCACTTAGCTCAATAAATTTACTTCAAGTTCATATTACATAATTAAAATATGTCTAAAATTCTCAGATCTCACATCCTCGCCACCTTAAAAGAATTTGGTCCTCCAAATTCAACTCAACTAGTTAAAGAGATGGGGGTATTTCTCCTTCATGAGGTTCTCTAGTTCTCATGTTGCCTCTTCCCTTGAGTGATGTTTCCACAAAACTTTCACTAATGGGATGCTCTTAGTTCTCAGTACCTTCTCCTTCCTATCAAGAATCCGGACAGGTTCCTCAGTGTAGCTCATGTCTTCCTGTATGTCCATCTCATCATACTCTATAACATGAGAAGGGTCCGAGTGGTACTTCCTCAACATAGACATATGAAAGACGTTGTGTATTCCAGACATCTGTAAAGGTAATGTCAATCTGTAGGCTACCTCTCCCACTCTCTCAAGAAACTCAAATGGTCCTATGTATCGAGGACTCAATTTTCCTTTCTTCCCAAATCGCACGATACCCTTACTCGGTGATACCTTCAGGAATACTGCATCACCAACATCAAACTCGAGTGGCCGTCTACGCACATCCGCGTAGCTTTTCTGTCTACACTGTGTAGCCCGTAACCTCTCACATATGAGTTTCTCAATCTGTACAGTTTGCTCAACAAGCTCGGGAGCATTTATCTTTCTGTCACCGACTTCTTCCCAAGCTATAGGGGATCTACACCTCCTACCATATAGAGCCTCAAAGGGTGCCATTCCAATACTTGCATGATAGCTGTTATTGTACGTAAACTCTGCTAGGGGCAGGTGATCATCCTATGATCCCTTAAAATCCATCGTACACACCCTCAACATATCCTCCAGGGTCTGAATAGTCCTCTCTGACTGACCATCTGTCTGAGGATGATAGGCGGTACTAAAACTCAATCGAGATCCCATGGACTCTTGAAACTGGGTCCAAAATCTGGAAGTAAATCGGGAATCTCTATCAGAAGTAATACTCACTGGAGCCCCATGTAATCTAGCTATCTCACTGACATACAACTCAGCTAAGGCATCCACAGTATCTGTGCTTTTGATGGCAAGGAAGTGGGCACTCTTGGTCAATCTATCCACAATGACCCATATCGCATCACAACCTCTTCGGGTCCTTGGTAAACCCATAATAAAGTCCATAGTGACATGCTCCTATTTCATATAGGTACAGGTAAGGGCTGTAGTAGCCCTCCGGGCTTCCGATGCTCAGCTTTCACTTGCTGGCATATTAAACACATGGCCACATACTCTGCCACGTCTCGCTTCATACCACTCCACCAGTACACCTTTCTCAAGTCTCGGTACATCTTAGTACTCCCTGGGTGCATGGTGTATCGCGAGCAGTGAGATTCTCTCAATATCAGTCTCTTTAGGGTATCATCGTCCGGTACACAAATCCATCCTCTGAATCTCAACAATCTATCCTCACTGATGGTGAGATCCGACTGCGAACTCTGCTCAACTTGGCTAACCATATCTATCAATCTCTGATCACTGCGCTGCCCAGTTCTAATCTGATCCATGATCCTGGGCTCTATCACAAGCTAGCCAAAAATACAGTTTCTACCTCTTTAACTCTGATCTGAAGTTCGGCAAACTGCTCTAACAAATCCCATTCCCTGATCATCATAGCAGATATAATACTCTTCCTGCTCATGGCATCAGCAACTACATTTGCCTTACCCGGATGATAAAGAATCTCGCAGTCATAATCCTTAAGGAGCTCCATCCATCTCTTTTATCTCATGTTTAACTCTTTCTGATCAAAGAGATATCTCAAACTCTTGTGATCAGTGAAGATCTGAAATCTTTCCCCATATAAGTAGTGTCGCCAGATCTACAAAGCAAATACCACAGTGGCTAACTCCAAATCATGCGTGGGGTAATTCCGCTCATGGTCTTTCAACTGTCACGATCCATATGCGACCACTCTTCCATGCTGCATAAGCACACACCCAATCCTTTGATGAGATGCATCACTATACACCGAAAATCCTCCTGATCCCTCAGGAATACTTAACACAGGTGCCGCTGTCAATCTCCTTTTTAACTCCTGAAAACTGAGCTCACATTGATCAGTCCATATGAACAGAGTCTCCTTACACGTGAGTTTAGTCAAAGGAGCGACAATCCTTAAAAATCCTTCCACAAATCTTCTGTAATACCCTGCCAAACCAAGGAAGCTTCGCACCTCAGTAACTGTCCTCGGTCTCTCCCAACTAAGCACAGCTGCTACTTTACTTGGATCCACTGATACTCCTTCCTCTGAGACCATATGACCAAGGAAAGCTATCCTGTTCAGCCAAAACTCACACTTACTAAGCTTTCCGTATAATTGCTTATCTCGGAGTATCTGAAGTACTAACCACAAATGCTGTGCATGCTCCTCATAAGACCAAGAGTATACCAGGATATCATGAATAAAGACTATCACAAATTTATCCATATAGTCTCTGAACACTTCGTTCATCAATCTCATAAATACTGCAAGGGCGTTCGTCAATCCAAAGGACATCACCAGAAATTCATAATGGCCATACCTTGTCCTGAAGGCCGTCTTGGGAATATCTTCTTCCTTGATCCTCAATTGGTGATAGCCCGATCTCAAATCAATCTTAGAAAAGACTGAGGCCCCTCTTAGTTGATCAAGTAGATCACCAATCCTGGGCAGTGGGTATTTATTCTTCACCGTGGCTTTATTCAACGCCGGTAGTCTACGCATAATCTAAGACTACCATCCTTCTTCTTAACAAATAAAACCGGTGCTCCCCACGGTGAAACACTGGGCCTAATGAACCCTTGATCCAATAACTCCTGTAGTTGTTTCTTCAATTCCTCAAGTTCCACTAATGCCATCCTGTAAGGAGGTTTAGAGATCGGCTGAGTATCTGTTACCAAATCAATGGTAAACTCCAGCTCTCTCTCTGGTGGCAAACCTTGCAGCTCATCTGGGAAAACATCCGGGAATTCACACACCACAGGTATATCCTCAATCTTTGGATGTTCCCACTCATCGTCTGAGATGAGTGTTTCGTAACCTTCACATGAACAATCCTATTTAATACTCTCAAAAACAGTATTAAAATCCTCAAATTACTTACTAGAATTCCACATATTCATTTCCTCAATATCTCAACCGTACACTGTAAGGTCCAGGTAGGGAGAAAGTTACAATCTTAGTGTAGCAGTCTAAACTCACTCGATTGGTTACCAACCAATCCATCCCCAGAATTACATCAAACCTATGTATATTCAACATGATTAGATCTGCTAACATCACTCTATCTCCCACCTTTATTTCACATCCTCTACAGATTAACTCAGTTCTCTGGGATTCACCATAGGGTATTTACATGTAGTACATACTCTAGAGGTTCAAACTTCAAATTTAAACTACATGCAAAATGCTCTGAAATAAACGAATGCGTGGATCCTAGATCTATCAATACATTAGCCTTATCATTACAGACAGAAAGTGTACCTCTTATAGTTTCTGTCGAAGTGTCTGCGGTCTCCTTATCCAGGGCAAACACACGTCCCTGTGTCACAGGTTTTTTCCCTTTCTCTGTAGCAGTGGCCCGTCTATGGGGATTCACTCCCTGAGGCTGCTGTCTAGTAGGCTCCGGAACATGTGGTATCTGAGGTTTAGGACAGTCCTTCACTCTGTGACCCATGTCACCACATCCAAAACATCCACAGATCAACCCAGTATAACTTCCCTCATACGATCGACCATAGTCTCTACAAACCCTTATCTCCGGCCTGCCATATCGAGGGGTCTCCTTGATAATAGGATAGGCTTCGGGTCTCTCCAATCTGCCCTTCTGTACCTCAATCCTTCCTCTCCTGAAGGAACCTCTCCGAACATCTGCTTGAGACATCGCTGGCCTCTTGCCTTTGTCCCTAATCACTGCTCCAAACTCATTCTGGGACTGTACAATTTCAATCCCCCTTTCAATCTCTTGTGCTTGTCTCATAGCATCTCCAAACTCAGTAATACACAACCCAACCAATTATCTCTGATGATGGGCTTCAATCCATACACAAATCTCTTTGTGTGGAGCTCTTCATTCTTGAAAGTCTCTGGATCATATCTCAGCAGAGCGATAAATCGGCTCTCGTAATCATCTACAGACATGTCACCCTGTACCAAACTCAAAAACTCTGCTTGCGTCCTTCTCTGGGTAACTCGTGGTACATATTGGGCTCTAAAGGCTGTCTGGAACTCTTCCCAACCAATCACATCCTGGTGGGACATCAAAATACCCTGGGTAGTACCCCACCAATCTCGAGCTCTCCCTTTCAACATGTAGGCACTCATACTGACTCTCTCAGCATCGGTGCACCCCAGATAGTCGAATATAACTCTCAACTCTGTCAACCACTCCTCAGCCTCTGTAGGATCCTTCTTTCCCTTAAACGCAGGTGGATTCATTTTCAAAAAGTCCTTCAGTTGGACCATACTTCTGTCATCAGGCTGAGTGACGGGAGGTATTGGGGGTATGGGAGGTCCTTGTGGTGGTGGAGTAGTACCCGAGGCTTTAACTCCAAAGTGTTGCGCGAATAACGCTGCCATTTGCTCAAAATCTTGCCTCACATTGGTCTCAATCTGATTAAATCGAGAGTTAGGACTCTTTCGTTGTGGGACAGGTGGCGGAGGGGACTCTGCCTGCCTCTTCGAACGACCTTGTCATTTACTTATTCTCTATCTCAACTCGTCTCCTGCGCGTACATATCAAAATCGATTGAAATCTCAATCCTCAAATTCAGTTCATGACCAGACTATTACAGACACTTGGGATGTATTCTATTTCACTTAACCGACACTGATAGTACTAAACACCCTAAGCTCTGATACCAAGAAAACTCTGTGACGCCCCGGAAGCGCAAAAAATAGGGCTAATTTAAAACTTTTTACTCATTGATTCACAATTAAGGGTGCATTCCTGTGCAGTGTCATACATCATCATAATTATCATGCCTCAGGATCTCATCATAATATAGTGTATATTGTATCATATACATTACTCAATTCCAAGTTAATTAATCCTAATACATCCTGTACATCATTGTACATTAAGTGTCTGTAAATATAACTCTAGTCTGGGTACATGAATATTAAATATCTACCTCAATACACAAAATACGGCCTGGAGCTCAAGTCCTCCACTAGCCTCTAGCCCGTACGCCGCAGGGAACTCACTTCACTTGAAGCAATCTGAGGGGAAGAGAAAACAGGGTGAGCTTCCAAATCGCTCAGTAAAGGGGGGTAAGGAAACTCAGTTATATAAACCATTTCACACATCACAAATATGTATTTGTTTATAAAGCTCATTTGAAATCGTAGCATGAAAGTTCTCAAACATCATTATCTCATAATTCATAAATCATGTGAAAACATGAAGGTAAAAAGGCTCAATATCGAGCACTCACAAGCATGTGTAATTATATGTAATAATGGTTGTTCTCAAAATACGTGATAAAAATCACCTCAGTAAATAGCACGTGACAAGGTCACAAAACACAACTCATGTGTAAAACGAGACTAGGTAATAAAACTCAATTAAAACTCGTCATGGCACATCAAATATGTAAGCTCCTCTGGGTGCGCATCCCAGGCATCCTCGTATAGAGGGAACGTCGACAATATGGTCGTATGCATGGTATATTGGACTTATATGTTACCAGAACAGGGCCCGGCCTTACATGCTACCAGAGCAATGCCTCACCTTATGCACACTATCACGTGGTCCCTGGGTCGGTTCCCAGGCGACCTACTCTCTCGATCTTACATGCTACCAAAGTAAGGCCACCCAGCGTTGCCAGACGGGGGTCATCTCACGTTACCAAAACGGAGGCATCTCTCGTTACCAAAATGGAGGCATCTCTTATTACCAAAACGGAGGAATATCGGACTTACATGCTACCAGAGCAAGGCCTCCCAACGCTGTCAAAGCGGAGGAATAATCGGACTTACATGTTACCAGAACAAGGCCTGTGGTCCCTGGGTCGGTTCCCAGACGTCCCATGTCAGACCCGAGTTTTTTTTATTTACGTATGTAGCTTGTACCTTATGATTCCTATGTGTACGAACGTTATATTTCATAGTTGAATCATAAGAAGAGTATTTACTATCATGCAATTGATTTATTGAGAATTAAAAATGCATGTAAGCTACATAATAGCAAGATAAGGGTTAAATTAATTTTCGAGCAAGTACAGGGGTAAAACGGTCAATTGACCAAAATTCGGTATAAATCCGATGAGAAAATTTCATTAAAAATATGAAATCGAGAGATCTTGATCAATAATGAGGAAAATATTGAATTTCGAGTCCAATTGATCGAGATTTGAATTTAATTAATATTTTGAAATTTTTATCTCGAAAAATGAGCCCAAAAATAGTGGAAAAATATACCGGAAAAAGTAAAATCGGACTGATAAATTCATTTACGGACTAAATGAATTTAATATGAATTTTTGGGATATTTTTGGGATATTTTAGGATTTTTAATATTATTTTAAGGATTAAAATAATATTAAAAAATATATTATAAGGTTAAAAAAAAAAAAAAAACGAAAAAACGAAATCTGGAAAGGAAATTTTTGGGGAGAGAGAAACAGAAACGCAAAAAAAACCGACGAAAGGGAAAGCTTGCCGGACCAGCCACCACCGGCGACCTCAGCGGCCAGCGAACGGCCGGAAAGGAAGAAGGCTACGGTGCGACCTCCCAGCCACCGGTAACGCGCCTCACCGGCGCTGGAAAAGGGAGATCGACGGAGTTGAAGGCCGCGGAGAAGAGAAGGGAATCCGACGGCCATCGGCGGTGCTAGGGTCCGATCGAGCCCAGCCGAACGATCCCCAGGCTTTGGCGCGCCAAACAGCGGTGGAATCGACCGGAGAACCGGTCGGACGGCGCCGGAACGGCGAAAGGAACCTGAACCGATCGGTCGGTTCAGTGAAAAGTGACTGTGCTGAACCGGACCGGACCGATTCAGCCAAGGAGGAGAGAGAAAAAGAGGAAAAAAAAGAAAGAAAAAGGAAAAAGAAAATTTTCGAGAATTCACCGGACTTCGGGTAAGTCGATACGAGGTCAAAAGTGACCAATTTAATTTCTGATAAATTTATTTAAATTATATTTAATCAGAAATTGACCCGGAGTTAAATATACGAAATTGTGCAGTTCGACGATTAATTTCGAACGGAAGCCCGATCGAACTCCGATTCGCGCACCATCGCACAATCTCGGGTAAGTAAAGCTCATTTACGACAATTTATGTGATTTATGTGTATTTAAGATTTAATTTACGCATTTCGGATTAAATTTTGGATTTAGTGAATTATATTCAGAAAATTGAATAAAATGTCGTA
Organism: Firmiana major; assembly: GCA_033439115.1. NCBI lineage: Eukaryota > Viridiplantae > Streptophyta > Magnoliopsida > Malvales > Malvaceae > Firmiana > Firmiana major. The sequence continues at coordinate 18,199,379 of CM065913.1, read as the reverse complement.
AATGATATACGGGCTATCCAAAGAGCTTGGAATAAAGCCCAATGGGTATTGATAGGCCCAATGAGTCGATAGACCTTGATGAACGGGCTTAATACGGATTAAGGCCCGATTAACGTGATTAAGGCCCATTAAGCGTAAAAGGGGCAATTTAAGTGAAATAAACTGTATTAAATGTGTAATACAGTAAGAAAAGTGTAATTAACTCAGTGAATGATTAAATGCAGTTTCAGAGTCATATTGAGAGTTAACCGGACTGCGAGATTAGACAGCACAGAGGAAGAGAGGTCACACGACGTGATCCGAGGTAGGGGACTCTTGCAAGTAGCTAGAGATATCTGTGCATATTTTCGTTGGATTTTACATTCACTGAAATTGTTTGAGGGTCAGAGAAAATCTATAATAATTATAGGGACCCGATATGGGTAAATTACAATTTTGCCCCTAGTTAGGCAAAAAGTGAAATTTTGGGAAAAGTGATAAAAAGCATGGAAATGATGTTTTGAGTGGTTTTTACTGCTGTGTAGCAGAAGAGTAGGTGGATGGGCTAATGATTTGAGGTCGATGTAAATTAAGCATACTTTATAGTGCTGATTTTAGTGATTTTTAACATCCCTATTTTTAAAGAGCCATCTACCGAATTATGTGGAAACAATCGTGCTAGAGCATAACTCGCACTTGATTTCAGATGTTTTTCACATACATTAGTGCTGGAGGTTGACTCGCACTACATTTATTTGACATGCATGATAGAGTACTGGAGCATTGCTCGTACTCAGTTTTTATGTGATTTGTGCATGATAGAGTGCTGGAGCGATTAGCTCGTACTCGAGTTTTACATGAGATGCATGACCTGGTGCTGGAGGTTTACTCGCACTAGTGTTGATATTTTGACATGCATATACAGTGTTTTGAGGCGGAGTGTTGACTGTGTGTCACACTCAAGACGCGCACTGTAGTTTTTCGTGATATATACACATGTTAGAAAAACCGTGACGATTTCCTCCGTGTAGACTGAGTGTCACACTGTTGAGATGTTCTCACGTGGATTTAGAGACGTGGCATTGATTCCATAGTATGAGGGCTAAGACCTATGGCAGGCACCCCGACTATGATGTATTTCCATGGTATGAGAGGCTAAGACCTATGGCAGGCACCCCGACCATGATGTATGGGTCCACGGGTGTACGTTGTACCGTGCATGTGGCATGGAGTACATTGTACCGTGTTTTGTGTTGTGGAGTTGTGGAGGAGTGTGTTGATAGCTGACGGTTGTGATGGACTGACCCCCCACCCGTTACAGCAGTGATTACCCCGCACACCGAGTACTGTGTTGCCTGGGATCACCATTGTTAGGATATGGCCATAGTCCGGAGATACTCTCTTACGGTAAGATCCTTAAGCCCAACATCCTTAAGCCTGTTCGGCGGGGAGGCTCTGTTTGGCGGGGAGGCTCTCTTACATAGTCTAGAGAGATTGCATTTAGCCACTGAGTCTCGCATGATATATCACATGTATTTTATGATACGGGTAGACCTAAGGGATGGGTCGAAACCCAGTTTATTTGTGTTGTGATGAGAAATGCCATATTTCCTGTGTTTTGAATGTAAATGGCATATTTTATATAAAGGCATTCTTAAATGATTAAATATGCACTGTTTTGCATGAATGCCTCTGATTGATAAACCAGCATGTGTTTAGTACATGGGATTTTAAATCTGTACTATATTATATATATTTTAAACATGCTTTTGAAATGAGAGAAGGAAAGGCAAAGCACTATTTTCAAGTAGATAGTATGGATGTCTACTTGCTTGCCTGATTTCCTTACTGAGCGCGTTGATAGCTCATCCCATTCATTTTCCCCCCATCTCTACAGATTCTCATCAGTAGATCGAGTCGGCCAGGGTATTGCATTCCTTTGATCCGCTGCCACTCCCCATCTAGCGAAAGGTATACACACGCGTACTCTTTTGTATCTGAACAATGTATAAACACAGTGATGTACACGTTTTAATATGGGGGATGTAATGATGTAATTATATTTAAGAATACGAATTTACTTATGATATAAATGTCATGTATGTATGATACGAAAAAGAATGGTAAGGTATGTATGGATGAGGAGACTAATGTCTATTCACAGCCCAACTGTTGAGGAGATAAAGGTAAGTAAAAAGCGAAAAATTTATTGTGGTTTTTGGTAAAGTCGCGTGTGGGAGGAGGGCGTGACAGGAGTGGTATCAGAGCGTAGTTGGTCTGATGTGTCTAGGCATTTGTAATTAGGAAAATGTACATCCCCAAATCACTGTGTTTTGTTCAGTTACAATTGTGTATACAAATGGGAAGTTGACAAATTAATGGTTGTGAATGCAGGAATTGAGCCATTATGGCTAATACCCGCCGTGGTAGAGGGGCGAGAGGTAGGGCTGGAGGCCGTAGAGGTAGGCCGGCTAGCCAGGGTGAGTCTTCGACTACCCATACACCCCCAGGTACTGCTGAGGTACCAGATACTACTGAGGCACGCTTCACGAGGATAGAGCGTAGCCTAGAGGCGATAGTAGGGCTGTTGGCACAGACTTTGCCAGGTAGACAGAGGCATGATGCAGAAACTGCGACTGGAGAGACAGTTGCACCTGATACACCTGCGCAACCTGCACCTGAGATGCCACAGACTACTAAGACTCCTACACCCCCACCAGCTCAGGTTATTAGAGGATATGGGTGTGATTTGGATCGGTTGCGACAGTTCCAAAAGCTTGGACCTCCATCTTTTCGAGGGGTCAAGGACCCAGCCAGTGCTGAGGAGTGGATTGGCGAGATGGAGAAGTTGTACGATTTGTTTGAGTGTACGACTTCTGAGAGAGTCGCATTTGCTGCGTTCCTACTGAAGGGAACGGCAGAGCATTGGTGGAAGTCCACCAGGCCGATATTGAGAGCCCGACATGCTGAGATTAGTTGGGAGATGTTTCTAGAGGCCTTCAGGAGGCAGTTTATTTCTGATACTGCGCAGCGTAGACTGCAGGCTGAATTTTTGGGATTGAGCCAGGGGAGTCTCACAGTGGATGAGTATGAGACCAGATTTTTGGCCCTGGGGAGATATGATCCCGATACCATGTACAGCGAGACCAGGAAGGTCCGCAGATTTATTGACGGATTGAGACCGGTGTTGCGGTCTAAATTGGTACCACTAGACATTGGTACATATGATGAGGCAGTGCGCAGGGCGCAGCTTTGTGAGCAGGATTACGAGAGAAATACCTCTGAGTTTGGGAAGTTCAGTCGGAGCCGAGATAGAGAGAGAAAGAGGTCGGCTAGAGATAGAGGGTTCAGTTATCGAGGAGGGAAGAGACTCTTCGGTAAGGGACCACGGATAGAGGAGGTGCGAGAGCGACCAGTCAGACCTCCTACATACCCGACCATAGCTCCGACGAAGGGCATTGTGATTGGAGGACCGAGGCCTACTACTGATCAGTGCAGCCGATGTGGCAGACATCATGGCGGTAGACCTTGTCCGTTGAGCCCTGTTGTGTGTTTTCGATGTGGGAAACAGGGGCATATGGCTAGAGAGTGCCCAGAGACATATGTGATTGCCCCACAGAAGGGTAGGGAGCAAGATAGAGCTCCAGCTGGTACGTCTGCTCAGAGAGGTAGAGCGACGGCAGAGGAGAAGGGTAAGCAGGTGATGGGTCGAGGGCGAGTACATGCTTTGGACCAGGACACAGCTGATGCTTCTACGGATGTGATTCGAGGTAACATCCTGATTTATGATTTAGAAGCATATGTTTTAATTGATCCTGGTGCCACACATTCATTTGTATCACCATCATTTGCATGTAAGTTAGAAAAGCATGTAAAGTGTACTCCTTTAAAGATGATGATGTTGATTTGTACGCCTATGGATTCCAGTCAGCTAGTTGAGCATGTGTATAACGATTGTAAGTTAAGAGTAGGGGAAAAGGATATGACAGCCAATCTAATATTGCTAAGTATGAGTGACTTTGATGTAATATTAGGTATGGATTGGTTATCTGCAAACCATGCTGTTTTAGATTGTTATGCTAAGACAGTTATGTTTCCTAACCCTACGAAAGTTATTGTAAAGTTTGATAGGAAGAAATGAAAGAAATAAATATGTTGTTAATAAATAAAAAATATTTTGCTGACTGAGAGATAAACATCTTGAAGGTTTCATTGCATACGTAGTGGATACGGATAAGGTACATCCGGAGTTGGTAGATATTTCTGTGGTCAGTGAGTACCCAGATGTTTTCCCGGATGAGTTGCCAGGGTTACCACCAGACAGAGAGATGGAGTTCTGTATAGATTTGGTGCCTGGTACTGAGCCTATTTCGAGACCACCGTATCGCATGGCCTTAGTTGAGCTGGAGGAGCTCAAGAGACAGTTACAGGAGCTATTGGATAGGGGTTTTATCAGACCGAGTGTTTCACCGTGGGGAGCACCGGTTCTGTTTGTGAGGAAGAAGGATGGAAGCCTCCGATTGTGTATAGACTACAGATTGTTGAATAAGGCTACCATCAAGAATAGATATCCCCTTCCACGCATTGACGACTTACTGGATCAGCTTCGGGGAGCGCAGGTCTTTTCTAAGATTGATCTGAGGTCTGGGTATCATCAGTTGAGAGTTCGGAGTGGAGATGTACCCAAGACAGCATTTAGGACTCGATATGGCCACTATGAGTTCCTAGTTATGCCATTCGGACTGACGAATGCTCCCGCAGCTTTCATGGCTTTGATGAACGATGTGTTCAAGCCATATTTGGATCAGTTTGTTATCGTATTCATCGATGACATATTAGTATATTCGAGATCCGAGGAGGAGCATGAGGAGCACCTTAGGATTGTATTGCAGACTCTACGAGGGCAGCAGTTGTATGCTAAACTCAGCAAGTGTGATTTTTGGTTGACAGAGATCTCGTTTTTGGGACATGTAGTGTCGAGGGATGGTGTATCAGTAGATCCATCCAAGATAGAGGCTGTAGTTCAGTGGGAACAGCCGAGGACAGTTACCGAGATCAGGAGTTTTCTGGGTTTAGCAGGGTACTATCGGAGATTCGTTGAGGGATTTTCAAAGTTAGCTGCTCCGTTGACACGTCTCACTCGGAAGAATGTTACATTCGTGTGGGATGAGGATTGTGAGAGGAGTTTTCAGGAGCTGAAGAGTCGATTGACCACCGCTCCGATTCTCACTATTCCTACCAGCTCAGGAGGATTTTCAGTATATACCGATGCTTCGCATCAGGGACTGGGCTGTGTGTTGATGCAGGATGAGAGGGTAGTTGCTTATGGATCCAGACAGTTGAAGGACCATGAGAAGAACTATCCGACCCACGATTTAGAGTTAGCAGCAGTAGTGTTTGCGTTGAAGGTATGGCGCCACTACTTGTATGGTGAGAAGTTTCAGATTTTTACCGACCACAAGAGCCTCAAGTACCTGTTCTCACAGAAGGAACTAAACATGAGACAGAGAAGATGGCTAGAGCTTCTGAAGGATTATGATTGTGAGATACTTTATCATCCGGGTAAGGCTAATGTTGTAGCAGATGCTTTGAGTAGGAAGAGCCTTGGGATGATATCGTATATGATGGTTAGGGAGCACGAGCTGCTAGAGCAATTTGCTAGCCTCAGTTTGGGAGTTGTGCCTTCGGACAGAGATGCAGATTGTATGATTGCGAGTTTACGCTTAGAGCCAGATCTGTTGGATAGGATCAGACAGGCTCAGCAGACAGATCTGCAGTGCATCGATGTGATTGGTCAGATGCAGAGGGGCACAGCGATAGATTTTGAGTTGAGTTCTGATGGACTACTGAGGTACAGAGGGAGATTGTGTGTTCCCGAGGACCCAGAGCTCAGGAGATTGATATTGTCAGAAGCTCATTCCTCGAGGTACACGTTGCATCCGGGGAGTGGCAAGATGTATCAGAACCTCCGGAAGGTGTACTGGTGGTCAGGTATGAAGAGAGATGTGGCAGATTTTGTGGCAAGATGTCTCGTATGTCAGCAGGTGAAGGTAGAGCATCAGAAACCTGCAGGATTGTTGCAGCCTCTACCTATACCGACATGGAAATGGGAGCATATCACCATGGATTTCGTGATGGGTTTACCGAAGACCCGGAGGAATCACGATGCTATATGGGTGATCATTGATAGACTGACGAAGTCAGCCCACTTCCTAGCTATGAGAGCTATCGATACTCTGAGTACATTGGCAGGGTTATATGTACGCGAGGTAGTAAGGTTGCATGGTGTTCCAGTGAGCATTGTTTCGGATAGGGATTCCCGCTTCACTTCCCACTTTTGGGAACATTTTCAGGAAGCTATGGGAACCCAGTTGAGTTTGAGCACAGCTTTCCATCCTCAGACAGATGGTCAGTCAGAGAGGACGATACAGACTCTGGAGGATATGTTGAGAGCATGTGTGCTGGATTTTAGAGGCTCCTGGGATGATCATTTGCCACTAGCCGAGTTCGCCTACAACAACAGTTATCATTCGAGTATCGGGATAGCACCGTATGAGGCCTTGTATGGCCGTAGATGTCGTTCCCCTATTGGGTGGGAAGAAGTGGGTGATCGTAAGATTTTTGCTCCTGATATGGTTACACAGGCTTCTGAGGATGTCCGATTGATAGTTGAGAGATTGAGGACAGCTCAGAGTCGACAGAAGAGTTATGCTGACAGGAGACGTAGGCCACTTGAGTTCGCAGTTGGTGAGTCCGTGTTTCTGAAGGTTTCTCCTTCCAAGGGTATAGCGAGGTTTGGGAAGAGAGGTAAGCTGAGTCCTCGCTACATTGGACCCTTCGAGATACTTGATCGAGTGGGAGATAAGGCTTATAGGTTGGCATTGCCACCAGATTTGTCAGGCGTGCACAATGTCTTCCACATTTCGATGCTTAGGAAGTATCACCCGGATCCGGCACATGTGATTAGTTATGAGCCTTTGGAGCTCAGTGAGGACATGTCATATGTTGAGAGGCCGATTCGAATACTGGATAGGAAGGAGAAGGTTTTGAGATCGAAGAGTATCGGGTTAGTGAAGGTACTATGGCAGCATCACACTTCCGAGGAGGCTACTTGGGAGTTAGAGAGTTTGATGCGAGAGAAGCACCCCCAGTTGTTTGAGGATTGATTTGGTTCTAATTTGGAGGACCAAATTCTTTTAGTTGGGGAGGATTGTCAGACCCGAGTTTTTTTTTTTTTACGTATGTAGCTTGTACCTTATGATTCCTATGTGTACGAACGTTATATTTCATAGTTGAATCATAAGAAGAGTATTTACTATCATGCAATTGATTTATTGAGAATTAAAAATGCATGTAAGCTACATAATAGCAAGATAAGGGTTAAATTAATTTTCGAGCAAGTACAGGGGTAAAACGGTCAATTGACCAAAATTCGGTATAAATCCGATGAGAAAATTTCATTAAAAATATGAAATCGAGAGATCTTGATCAATAATGAGGAAAATATTGAATTTCGAGTCCAATTGATCGAGATTTGAATTTAATTAATATTTTGAAATTTTTATCTCGAAAAATAAGCCCAAAAATAGTGAAAAAATATACCGGAAAAGTAAAATCGGACTGATAAATTCATTTACGGACTAAATGAATTTAATATGAATTTTTGGGATATTTTTGGGATATTTTAGGATTTTTAATATTATTTTAAGGATTAAAATAATATTAAAAAATATATTATAAGGTTAAAAAAAAAAAACGAAAAAACGAAATCTGGAAAGGAAATTTTCGGGGAGAGAGAAACAGAAACGCAAAAAAAACCGACGAAAGGGAAAGCTTGCCGGACCAGCCACCACCGGCGACCTCAGCGGCCAGCGAACGGCCGGAAAGGAAGAAGGCTACGGTGCGACCTCCCAGCCACCGGTAACGCGCCTCACCGGCGCTGGAAAAGGGAGATCGACGGAGTTGAAGGCCGCGGAGAAGAGAAGGGAATCCGACGGCCATCGGCGGTGCTAGGGTCCGATCGAGCCCAGCCGAACGATCCCCAGGCTTTGGCGCGCCAAACAGCGGTGGAATCGGCCGGAGAACCGGTCGGACGGCGCCGGAACGGCGAAAGGAACCTGAACCGATCGGCCGGTTCAGTGAAAAGTGACTGTGCTGAACCGGACCGGACCGATTCAGCCAAGGAGGAGAGAGAAAAAGAGGAAAAAAAAAAGAAAGAAAAAGGAAAAAGAAAATTTTCGAGAATTCACCGGACTTCGGGTAAGTCGATACGAGGTCAAAAGTGACCAATTTAATTTCTGATAAATTTATTTAAATTATATTTAATCAGAAATTGACCCGGAGTTAAATATACGAAATTGTGCAGTTCGACGATTAATTCCGAACGGAAGCCCGATCGAACTCCGATTCGCGCACCATCGCACAATCTCGGGTAAGTAAAGCTCATTTACGACAATTTATGTGATTTATGTGTATTTAAGATTTAATTTACGCATTTCGGATTAAATTTTGGATTTAGTGAATTATATTCAGAAAATTGAATAAAATGTCGTAAATGATATACGGGCTATCCAAAGAGCTTGGAATAAAGCCCAATGGGTATTGATAGGCCCAATGAGTCGATAGACCTTGATGAACGGGCTTAATACGGATTAAGGCCCGATTAACGTGATTAAGGCCCATTAAGCGTAAAAGGGGCAATTTAAGTGAAATAAACTGTATTAAATGTGTAATACAGTAAGAAAAGTGTAATTAACTCAGTGAATGATTAAATGCAGTTTCAGAGTCATATTGAGAGTTGACCGGACTGCGAGATTAGACAGCACAGAGGAAGAGAGGTCACACGACGTGATCCGAGGTAGGGGACTCTTGCAAGTAGCTAGAGATATCTGTGCATATTTTCGTTGGATTTTACATTCACTGAAATTGTTTGAGGGTCAGAGAAAATCTATAATAATTATAGGGACCCGATATGGGTAAATTACGATTTTGCCCCTAGTTAGGCAAAAAGTGAAATTTTGGGAAAAGTGATAAAAAGCATGGAAATGATGTTTTGAGTGGTTTTTACTGCTGTGTAGCAGAAGAGTAGGTGGATGGGCTAATGATTTGAGGTCGATGTAAATTAAGCACACTTTATAGTGCTGATTTTAGTGATTTTTAACATCCCTATTTTTAAAGAGCCATCTACCGAATTATGTGGAAACAATCGTGCTAGAGCATAACTCGCACTTGATTTCAGATGTTTTTCACATACATTAGTGCTGGAGGTTGACTCGCACTACATTTATTTGACATGCATGATAGAGTACTGGAGCATTGCTCGTACTCAGTTTTTATGTGATTTGTGCATGATAGAGTGCTGGAGCGATTAGCTCGTACTCGAGTTTTACATGAGATGCATGACCTGGTGCTGGAGGTTTACTCGCACTAGTGTTGATATTTTGACATGCATATACAGTGTTTTGAGGCGGAGTGTTGACTGTGTGTCACACTCAAGACGCGCACTGTAGTTTTTCGTGATATATACACATGTTAGAAAAACCGTGACGATTTCCTCCGTGTAGACTGAGTGTCACACTGTTGAGATGTTCTCACGTGAATTTAGAGACGTGGCATTGATTCCATAGTATGAGGGCTAAGACCTATGGCAGGCACCCCGACTATGATGTATTTCCATGGTATGAGAGGCTAAGACCTATGGCAGGCACCCCGACCATGATGTATGGGTCCACGGGTGTACGTTGTACCGTGCATGTGGCATGGAGTACATTGTACCGTGTTTTGTGTTGTGGAGTTGTGGAGGAGTGTGTTGATAGCTGACGGTTGTGATGGACTGACCCCCCACCCGTTACAGCAGTGATTACCCCGCACACCGAGTACTGTGTTGCCTGGGATCACCATTGTTAGGATATGGCCATAGTCCGGAGATACTCTCTTACGGTAAGATCCTTAAGCCCAACATCCTTAAGCCTGTTCGGCGGGGAGGCTCTGTTTGGCGGGGAGGCTCTCTTACATAGTCTAGAGAGATTGCATTTAGCCACTGAGTCTCGCATGATATATCACATGTATTTTATGATACGGGTAGACCTAAGGGATGGGTCGAAACCCAGTTTATTTGTGTTGTGATAAGAAATGCCATATTTCCTGTGTTTTGAATGTAAATGGCATATTTTATATAAAGGCATTCTTAAATGATTAAATATGCACTGTTTTGCATGAATGCCTCTGATTGATAAACCAGCATGTGTTTAGTACATGGGATTTTAAATCTGTACTATATTATATATATTTTAAACATGCTTTTGAAATGAGAGAAGGAAAGGCAAAGCACTATTTTCAAGTAGATAGTATGGATGTCTACTTGCTTGCCTGATTTCCTTACTGAGCGCGTTGATAGCTCATCCCATTCATTTTCCCCCCATCTCTACAGATTCTCATCAGTAGATCGAGTCGGCCAGGGTATTGCATTCCTTTGATCCGCTGCCACTCCCCATCTAGCGAAAGGTATACACACGCGTACTCTTTTGTATCTGAACAATGTATAAACACAGTGATGTACACGTTTTAATATGGGGGATGTAATGATGTAATTATATTTAAGAATACGAATTTACTTATGATATAAATGTCATGTATGTATGATACGAAAAAGAATGGTAAGGTATGTATGGATGAGGAGACTAATGTCTATTCACAGCCCAACTGTTGAGGAGATAAAGGTAAGTAAAAAGCGAAAAATTTATTGTGGTTTTTGGTAAAGTCGCGTGTGGGAGGAGGGCGTGACATCCCACTATATCGGTCTTACATGCTACCAGAGCAGGGCCCGATGTGTATTCAACATGACATGCCTAAGTCTCAATCATTAGCCATTATCTTATAAAACGTTATGCCTTCATGTAGAACTCATAATGGTTTTCTTTTGTAAAACTCATTTAAAACAATTGTGTACTCAACACAAAACATATTAAAACCGAGTTCCAACCGGCAAAACACGCACACATTTTCTTAAATCTCAATATCGCCTTAACGTAGAGCCCAATTTACTTTTCACGCAAACTCGAAGGTTTATAAAGCAATTTCACACTTAGCTTATAAACTTATAAATTAATGGGCTCCAACCGACTATAAAAATCGTGTGTAATTATATCACAACACAACACCAAACATGCTTGTATTCTCAAATCATGGTTCATGCTACAACAATTCATCAAAACACATACACAAATGGTTTAGTTTTTCCCTTATCTCTTTGCACCTCGTATAGTGCAATCGTTTCCCCAGTATCACGGACTAGCCTCGCATTCCACTCTGAAACTCCCGAGCTGTCCAAACGATGTTAAAACATCAATACTCAATTATCACATCAACCTCAATTCTCAAAATCGAGCATAATTGCTCATAACTCCTCAAATTTCTCAATTCTCATAACTCCATCACAAACCACAATCTCGCTCACGACACCTCAACGTTCTACATTTCTCATGCCAATTATCTATGCTAATTCACCACATTGTCTAAATTTCCATTTATAGCTCAAAATTCCTAAATTTACCAAAGTTGCTAAATATCATCATCACTCTAACTACATTGTAATTTCATCAATCCCTAATCATTTTCCAACTATCTCGACACAATACCAACAACTATTATCACCAAAATCATCTCAAATATAAGGATCGAAGTTTAGAAATTACCCAAAACTTGTGGAGAGCTTATCTCTTACCTCGATTCGATCCGTCTTTCGATTTCCAAGTATGTTGTTCTCCCTTTGATGAGGAACAACTTTCCTTCTTACCACAACTTCTGATTTGGATGGAAATGGGTGCTTTGGATGAGTGAGAAAGCTAGGTTTTGGTGGAAATGGGGGTTGGAAGAGAGAGAAAGTGAGATTGCAGGAGAAAAACAGGAGTTCTTTATATAGGCTGAGGGCAGGAGATCGATCTGGCTCTTGATGAGATCGATCTGCATTTGAATTTTTGGGACGATTTGGGGTAATTTATGCCTAGGAGATCGATCTGTCGAGGGGTGAGATCGATCTCTTTATGGCTTTATGAGATCGATCTGCTCCTTGAGGAGATCGATCTTCTCCCAAACAGAATCATTTGGAGATCGATCTCTTCCTCATGAGATCGATCTTCTCTCAAATAGAATCATAAGGAGATCGATCCTCTTCCATTGGAGATCGATCTGCTCCTTAAATTCCTCCTTTTTTGTCATTTTTAACTCACCAGATCGATCTCTCCTTCTCCCAGATCGATTTGTCCTCATAACTTCATACTTATTTTAAACACTTAACATATAAATCTCCAATTATCATTCCCCAATTCACTTAGCTTAATAAATTTACTTCAAGTTCATATTACATAATTAAAATATGTCTAAAATTCTCCGATATCAGACCCCCATGATAGATCGATCTGGTAGGCGTAAAAATCACCTAAAATGTTCTAAATTCAAAAGGAGATCGATCTCTACCTAAGAGCATATCGATCTCCCGCATTTTTCCTATATAAGAACCCCTGTGTTTTTTCTATAATTCATCTTCTCTCTCCAAGAAACTAAAAACTCCATTTTGGTCAAAATCTCTAACTTTCTCTCTCCTCTAAAACGCCTATTTTCGTTCGAATCAGAGGTTGAGAAAGAAGAAAAGTTGTTCCTCACTAAAAGGAGAACAACATACTTAGAAATCGAATGACTATTTGAGCTAAGGTATGAATTAAGCACTCCACAAGTTTTGGGTAAATTTTTAAGCTTTAATCCTTAAGTTAGAAGTAAATTTCTGCAATTGTGGCTGTAGATTTGTGATGAGTAGGCTGAAAATGGTTAGGGTTGCTAAAATCATTGAGGTATTGAGAAAGTATGAGAATGTGAGCAATTATGCTCGATGTTGAAATTAGAGACAATATGATGACGTGTTGATGATGTTTTTACATCGTTTGGACAATCCGAGAGTTTCAGAGAGGAATACGAGGCTAGTCCATCGTTCGGGGAAACGATTGCACTATACGAGGTGCAACGAGGTAAGGGAAAACTTAAACTCCCTTGTGTATGTGATTTGTGATGATAATTGTAGAATGAAATGTCTTAAGAAACAAGCATGTTTTACGAGTTGTGATTGATTTATTACACACAGTTTTATAGCCGGTTGGGGCCCAATTTTTATGAGTTGTAAACAAAGTGTGAAATTGTTTCACAAACTGTTTGAGTTTAAAAGTGAAAAGGGATTTGGGCTCTACGTTAAGGCGTACTGAGATTTGAGAAATGTGTGCATGGTTTTCTCGGTTTGAGCTCGGTTTTGATATGTTTTGTAATGATTACAAAAAAGGGGTTTTTATATGAGTTTTATGAAAAAAACCATTATAAGCTTTACGTGAAGGCAAAACGGTTTTATATGATAATGGATGTTATTGAGACTTAAGCGTGTCATGTGATAACACATCGAGCCTTACTCTGGTAGCATATAAGTTCGGACCTGCTCTGGTAGCATGTAAGTCCGATATTCCTCCGCTTTAGTAGAGAGAGATGCCTCCATTCTGGTAATGTGAGATGACCCCCACTCCGATAGCGTTGGGTGGCCTTGCTTTGGTATCATGTAAGACCGATAGTGTGCATGAGGAGAGGCCTTGCTCTGGTAACATGTATGTCTGGGCCTTGTTCTGGTAACACGTAAGACCAATACACCATGTACACGACCATATTGTCGACGTTCCCTCTTTTAAGGATGCCTGGGATGTGCACCCAGAGGAGATTATTTTGATGTGCCATGATGGATGCTTTTATCTGAGTTTTATTGCCTAGTCTCCATTTTATACATGAGATTGTGGCCTTGCCATGTGCATTACTACTGAGGTGATTTATGTCACATTTTTACGAGAAAAGACATTATCGTATCCTTATTTCCATATGCTTGTAACTATGGTTTTTATGTTGAGCCATTTACTCTCATGTTTCTACATGATTTTAGAGAAATGAGATGATAATGATGTTTTAATGATTTCATGCTACGTTTTCTATTAAGTTTATTGAGTTTCACTTAAAAATCAAAATGATTGTGCTATGTAATTGAGGATTTTATTAATAAGTCCCTTACCCCCTTACTGAGTGATTTAGAAGATCACCCTATTTTAATATCCCCCAGATTTCTTCAAATGAAGAGAGTTTCCTATGACGTACGGAGTAGTGGCTAGTGGAGGACTTGAGCTCTAGGCTGTATATTGTATTTGAGGTATATTTTAATATTTCATGTACCCAGACTAAAGTTTTATTTACATACACTTGATGAACAATGATGTATGGGATGTATTAGGGTTAACTAACTCTAAATTGAGGAATGTACATGGTATGATATATAAATATTAGATGATGAGATCCTGAGGTGAAAGTTTGATAACGTTTATATGATGATGCATGACACTGCACATGAATGCATCCAAAATTGTGTTTTGATGTAAATCAGTTTTAAATTTGCCCTATTTTTCGCTCTTCCGGGGCATCACATAATCTTTATGACTATTCTAGGCCGTTCTCGCTGAACCACTGCTTCTATCTTGGACGAATCCACAAACACCCCGTCTTTCGATATCATATGACCCAGAAATGATATCTATTCTAACCAAAAGTCACACTTACTTAGTTTGGCATACAATTTTTTCTTTCGGAGGGTTTCCAAAACAATTCTTAAGTACTGCTCATGTTCTTCCTTAGACTTTGAATACACCCAAGTATCATTAATCAAGACACTAACAAATCAGTCCAAGTAAGTTTTAAATACCTCGTTCATTAACAACATAATGGTTATGGAAAGCTATCTTGGGCCTATCCACATTTTGAATCCTTCACTGATGATACCCAAACCTTAAATCAATCCCGAAAAAGATTTGTGCTCTCCGAAGCTAATCCAATAGCTCATCAATGCGTGGAAGGAAATACTTATTCTTGATGGTAGCCTTATTCACTAACCAAGATCACTACATAGTCAGAGGCTTCCATCTTTTTTTTTCATAAACTGAATCGGTGCTCTTCAAGGCGAAACACTCGGTCTACCAAACCCTTATCCAATAACTCTTGTAAATGCTTCTTTAGTCCCTTCAGCTCCACTGAAGCCCTTTTATATGGTGGTTTGTACCGGCTCAGTACCAGGTACCAAATCAATACAAAACTCCATTCCTCTAACTAGTAGCAACCCTGGTAGATCATCCAAAAAGACATCAGGAAACTTTCTGACCACTGGGATATCTATCAACTCCGGATATGCCTTATCCATATCAACCCATAAGCGATGAAATCTTCTCATCATTCTTCATTCTGTTAGTACAATCATATAATCCTTTAATTACAACCATTACATTCTTTCATCACTTGTCAAACATATAATACACTTTTCAGAGTGGAAACATCACTATCTTAGAATAGCAATCTAAACAACATAGTCTGCAGTCGACTAATCCATTCTCCATATTACATCAAAGTCATTCGTATTCAATTGAATAAGATCGACTAATGTATCCTTTTCCCTCACTTTCAACTTTAATTTCTACATACATATTAAGTTAGCTGACTATCCCTCATTAGGGTGCTAACTATTAGTATTTTGCCTAAGGGTATAGGCTTCACATATTTCACTAACTTATCTGCAAAAATGAAAGTGATATGAATAAATGTGTGGCACCTGGATCAATTAAAGCAGTTGCTTCAATATTAACAATCTCGGTTGTACCTTCTACCACATTAGATGAAGCATCAATAATGTCCTGGTCCAAGGCATACATTAGCCCTCGACTAACAGCCTATTTCCCCCTTCTCTTCAGTTGTGGCCTTCTTTTTCAGTGTAGAGGTATCAACAGGGGCTTTCTCAGGCTCTTTGCACTTCTATGGGGTAATCTCACCCAGCTCTAGGCAATCCTTAAATAGATGGCCCATTTTACCACTCTTAACGCATGTTTTAATCAATAAGATGCAGGGCCTATTTTCGTGGTATCTACCACACATCTTATATGGTCAGTAGTAGGTCGAGGTCCTTTAATCATAATACCCCTCATAGGCACTGAAACTAGATACACTGGGGGCTTACTAATCATTTTACCCTGTAACTCATCAGCTTTAAATCTCTTACCAAATGGCCTCCTTCCTGCTCTGGCACATTTTTCATCCACTATTCTCTTTCTGTCTCTATTTTGGCCCTTATTACCTTTCCCAAACTCAGAGGCATGCAACTCATAATCTTATTCGCACCACTGCGATTTGTGCACTACCTCTCGTATGTAGTGATATCTAACGGGACCAATCAGACTCTTGTAGACGGTCTGAGCCCTTCAATTACTTATGGACCTTTCGATTCTCACTGTTCATAGTGTCAGGTCATACCTGCCCAGGGATGTAAACTGAGATTCATACTCGTCAATTGACCTGATCCGCTGGGTCGGAGTAAAGAACTTTATATGTAACTTCCTCTGAACGGTGTCCAGAATATACTGTCTCCGAAATGCATCCAGAATTATCTCTTATGTCAGCTCTGGATGTCTTTCATCCATGCTCTATCTTGCCTTCCAACATAAACTCATCAAAAGTCACTTTCTCGATCGACTTACACTAAAAGAACTCGAACAACTTCACTATTTCATTCACCCAGTCCTCAACAACTATTTAGTTCTTTACCTCGCAAAATATCAGTGGTCTAAACTTCAGAAACTACCGTAATCTATCCAAGTCACAAACATATCCCCATCCTCTGCTATCTTGCTCTGGAGCAACATGAGATGTTATATCCTGAACTGGTGGGGGTGTAGGTGTATCCGTAGCAACTGCTTGTCCAGCATCAGTAGGCTGTCCAGTTGGACCTCGTCTATCGCCAGCCCCTAATGTAGCCATTGTAACTACCTCAACAAGGCTCTTTATACTCTGCTCAATCCTAGCGAAGTGCACCCCAGTATCCTCTGGCCTCTCAATAGGCTCATGAGGGATCTAACTAGTCTGTGGCTTTGCACGGCTCTCAGGCCTACCCCTACGGCCTCTTGTATGTGAACTCAGCCATCTACCACGACGGGTAACACACATAATGCCTAAATTCTTGCAGCCATAACCATTCATTAATCTAATCCCATCTCAGTATACATAGTTATATTTAAATAAATCATAATAATATGAGGATGTAACTTTCCTACTTACTAATACCGACTCATATCAGTCCAACTCAGCTCTGATACCACCTCTGTCACGACCCCTTTTTACCTAAAATCGCTACAAATATTCTTTTTTTCATTTCCTTTCCTAGTTGTGAACATTCTCACCACCAAACAGTTAGGCTATGAGTCAATATTAGTCACCCTTTACCATCTACCATGCCATCTATCTTTTAATTTATTCAAAAGCAAACACGTGTACTTTATAATTGAGGTTCTATATTTGTACATGTTTATTAATATTTAGATCCCTCATATTACATTCTAACATGATTATTATGCTATTACATGTTTAGATATAAAAAACTATACAAGTGTGTATACATCTCATCCGTGTGACTAATAGTCTACGCAAGGCATCCAGCACAGCTCGACCGAGCATCTGATTCATGTGACACAAAGTCTACACCAGGCATCCAGCACGACTCATTACATATCACAGTGTGAAAACTCCAGTGCGAGCAAGGCTCTAGCACAATTTCATGCACAATTAGTAAAACTCCTCGTATGAGTAACACTCCAGTACGTATTTATCCAAAATAAATAATGGTAAAATCATGTACGAGTACAGCTTAGTACAGTAATATGCATAAGAAATAAATGAAATCGAAAGACGACCAAAAGCTCTAATACGACTTGCATACATCTCAACACAAAATATGGTGCGAGCTAGGCTCAAAACATTTCATACAAGTTAAAACATCAAAATCCAGTGCGAGCAAGGCTCTAGCATGATTTATAATCATATAAATCTTATAGGTGGCTCTATTTAGGTAAAACCCCTTTCAAAACTCAAAATCAGCATCGACACGTGCTCTGTCATACAAAACATGAAACAATTAGCCGACCTATCCTTGTTTTGCCCAAATCAAGGCATCACATCACATTAAAACATCAAAATCATGATATTCATGCAGTTTACTAGCCTTACTACCCTTTTCATAAAATTTACTCCCAGGGGCAAAATCGCCTTTTAACACCGATACCCCGATTTTTTAAAAAATATTATTTTATTTCTAGACACCTTAGAGAATTTCATGCCCTGTAAATACCCTCAAAATACGTATAGTTACCTCTAGGCACTCACAAAATTCCCTGACCTGGAATCGCCTTGAGTAATTTCACTTCCTCAAAGTTGCACGATTGCGCAGCTCGATTTGCTCCCAATATAATCTCTGGAGCTACACGGAATTATTTATCATATTAAATACAATTTATTTATATGTATTTCACTTTCACTATAATCGATTTTAACTTATTGGGCTCATTTACTCTTATTAGGCTTTACTTTCTCTTAAATTCATTTCGATTATACTATTCATTTCTCGAGAACCTATTGGGCCAATCAAGCCTACTGATTCATATTAGGCCGACCTTAGGCCCATAATGCCTTATTGAGCTAAATACTCAATGCTTAGCCCACTTGACCATTCGGTCACGCATTGTGCACCACGCCTAGCCATGGCCGACACCATGGTTGCCTAGCTCTCATAGGCATTTTGGCAAACACTTGGTGTGCTTGCCTTAAGTTCATCACTTTCCTTCACTAAGGCATTTCATCATACACCACTTATGCCTACTTTAAATCATCATCTATTCCAACATATTTGTTTCACAAAACCATCTTAGAATCATGTATACATGCTTAATAAGATTAATACATGTTTAAATCATCATTAAATCCATGTAAAATCAACTTTCTCTCACTTTCTCACATTAAACCAATATTCGGTCATGGATGATTAAGCATGCTCAAGGATGTTTCAACCAACAATACATACACCAATCAACTTATAAAAATGTCTAGATTAACATAATTGAAGTTGGTGTTTTGAAAACTTACCTAGCTTGACTTTTCTCTTTTGTTCGAAATTGGAAAACACTTTGCTTCTTCAATCCACCATTTTTTTCACTATGTTGTTCTCCTCATCACAAGGAACAACTTTGCTAACAGCAACCTTTCTCAAATCTATTTGGAAGGTGATGATATTTTAGAGTGAGAAAACTTGTTCACTTTGCTGTAATGAAGAGGTATTTACTATTTAGGGAAGAAGTCCCGGCTGTCGGGCTTTTAAATAGAAATGGGTATTGTGAGATCGATCTCCAATGGTGAAAGATTGATCTTCCTTGGTTAAACTATACAAATATCCAGTAAGTAAGCTTTGGGAGCGATCTGCTCTTGGGAAGGGATTGATCCCTTCAACCTAGAAACCATTTGAGATCGATCTGTTTTTGGCAAGGGATCAATCATTTCTAGCTAGAAACCATTCGAGATCGATCTGCTTTTGGGAAGGGATCGATATTTTATATGCAGAATCACATCAAGATCGATCTGCTTGCATATAGAACCTTTGTGACTTCATTATGGAATTACAAGATCGATCTTGTCATGAAAGAAGATCGATCTGGCATTCATCTGCAGGATTGCAACTCCTAATTTTTCCAAAATTTCGATGGGAATATTATATTTAAATACTTCACTAATCATTTTGCATTCTATTCACACTTGAAGCATAAAAAGGTCCATTTCTTAAGATTCACATATTATGTAACTTATGTGTACAGCATTGAATCATAAAGGGTACATAGAATTCATGAGCTTTACATCTCTTATGATTCATATAGCATGTAACAAGAGTGTACATCATGTAATCATAAGGAATACATATAAAAGTACGAACCTTACATTATGTGGTTATAATTACTTAACATGATTTGAAAATTTTATTCTAAGAAATCTACTGAACAAGAAATTAGGTTAATCTCAGATGACGTTATGAACAATAACTTTGCGGTTTTCACGATTATATTCGAATGACCAATTAGAGTGAGCAGTTGAAGTGTGATTGGATTTAAGTTACGAACTTTTGGAATTATTATTAATTCAACAAGTAGTTGATCTTTAACATGGAGGTTAATTTTGACTGGAGCCCATAGTGGTAAGTACACTCTGCATCCTAGTAGTACCAAAATGTACCAAAATCTACGAAGGGTGTATTGGTGGCTCAAAATAAAAATGGATGTCGCAGAGTTTGTAACGAAGTGTTTTGTATGCCAACAAATAAAGGTAAAGCACTAAAAGCCAGCAGGCTTACTTCAACCCTTACCTGTGCCAACTTGGAAGTAGGAACACATAACAATGGATCTTGTTACGGGTTTACCTAGAACTTGGAGAAACATGATGCAATCTGGGTAATTGTGGATAGGCTTGCCAAATCAGTCCACTTCTTGGCTATTAGCTGTGAGACCCCATGTATGTATGACTCTATGATATGTTAATGGAATCATAAGATAGATGATTTTTTTTTTATCATATAAATGTGAATGAATTACAATGGGATAAAAGAGTATCATGATACAAGTAAAGGTTAAATAAGGGCTGAAGTGGCTCCAAGCTAA
The DNA here is from genome assembly GCA_033439115.1 of Firmiana major. Taxonomy (NCBI): domain Eukaryota; kingdom Viridiplantae; phylum Streptophyta; class Magnoliopsida; order Malvales; family Malvaceae; genus Firmiana; species Firmiana major. The sequence continues at coordinate 18,178,824 of CM065913.1, read as the reverse complement.
ACGCATGGAACTTAAAGCATTCGAATTGAAGCTAAGGATTTAAAACATAAAATGATAATGCATGGACTGTGAATTTTGTGTATCCTTTCTGATTTCAACTAGTACACACAAGTTTCATAACATGAAACTAATAAGAAATGAACCTTTCAATGCTCAAAGTGTGAATAGATTGCAAAATGACTAGTGAAGCAATCAAATGCAAGTTTTCCTTTGGAAATTCTTGAAAAATTACAGTAAAAAACCTGTACATAAAGGCCAGATCGATCTCCTATTCAAAGTAGTTCGATCCCTTGTACAAGCATGACAATTCTAAGTGGTTTTGCTAAGAGCAGATCAATCTCCCCATTGAGCAGATCGATCTCCCCAATGAGCAGATCAATCTGCATTTACTTCTGTCTTGCAAAGGTCGATTCCTTCCTAAGTGTAAATCGATCTCCATTTGCTTCTGCTTAGAGCAGCTCGATCTCGCCCTCAAAGAGCAGATCGATCGCACCTTTCATGCCTGAACATCTTGGTAGTTTAAAAACCAAAGACAGATCAATCTTCACCCTAGCAGATCGATCTCGTCACTCTTATCTTATAAAAACTCGATGGCTAAAGCTCATTCTTCAGCAAATCAAACCATCCCCCACCATTTTTACCCAAAAAGTAAGCTTTCTCTCTCTAGAATACCTCCCCTTAAAAAAAGATTTGAGAAAAAAGCTATTAGAGCAAAGTTGTTCATTGCAAGGAGGAGAACAACATACATTGGAGTCAAAACTCAATTTGTTGTATTAAAGGAGCAAAAAGATCTTTCAATTTCGGACAAGAGAAAAGTTAAGCTAGGTGAGTTTTCGTTACACCAACTCTAAGTATGCACATTAAGATGTTGTTAGTAGTAGATTGGTGTATGTATCATTGGTTGAAAGTACCTAGAATGCGATGAATCAATAATGACCTAAAAATAGGTTAGTGTGAGAAAATGGGATATTGTGGAATTCTATGATGAATAGGTTATATCAAGGTGTTAGAAATGTTATATGCATGATTTTGAGATTGTGGTATGAAAGCAAATTATGGGATTGGACAAAGTGATGAAATGTGCATATGTGGTAATTGTAAAATGCATGGATAAATGGAGGAACTAAGGTTAGAGCATGCAATGCAAGTGCTTGATTTGATAACTAAGTGAGTTACTAGCTAAATAGACTAGGAATTGCATCAGGATGGCCAAATGTGAAAATGGGCCAAGCTTAATACGTTAAGGTCCGATAAGATATATTGATTGTGTGAGAACTGAGAATTCTGTATACCCCAGTTATGAGAATTGTAATTTGGTGTATGTAATTATGATATGTTAATGTACACACGAGTTTTAAATATGATGAAGTATAAGAAGATGAGTTTTTAAAGTCTTAAATGTGTATGGATTGAATTATGGACTATGGGGTAGATTTTGGGAAGTTTTACATTGAGTTTTCTGTAAATTGATGTAGTAGCAGTACAATAATGAAGGCTAGATTGATCTCCAATGATGAGAGATCGATCTTATTGCTCCAGAATGCAGAAAATGTGTAAGAGTGATAGGCAGATCGATCTCATAGGCAAGAAGATCGATTTCAAAATGTTTCTGTAAACAGGAGATCGATCTCATCAAGGAGCAGATCGATCTCATGAAGCATTCAGTAAACAGAAGATCGATCTTCTCAAGGAAGATCGATCTCATAAGCAATTAAGAGATCGATCTCATCCCACGACAGATCGACCTCCTAGGTAAAAAATTACCCCAAAATGTTCCCAAATTCAAACGTAGATCGATCTCATCATGTAAGACCCGAATTTAATTAAAATACGAAAATTAAATAAAAAAAGATGGGGGATGTATGAAGGAAGGTCAGGTAAAATTGATTTTCGAAACAAGAGCGGGGTAAAATGGTAAAAATACCAAAACCCGGTATTAAGGCGATAAGAAAATTTTAATTTAAAATAAGGATGTAAGATATCTTGATCGATAATGAGGAAACTATACATTTTGAGTCCAATTGATCAAGATCCAAAATTTTTAGAAATACCGAAAAGTCACTCGGGATAATATCCCGAAAATACGAAGAACTTATACAAAAAAATGATTAAAAATATAATAAATAAATTAAAATAAAATAAATTAATTTATTTGGAATAAATTAATGGATTTTGTAGATATTTTAGAATATATTTGAATATTTTAATGAATATTTTAATAATAAAACAAATTGTTAAATAAAATAATAATTGTAAAAAAAAAGAAATCAGAAGCTTTAGTCGGGGAGAGAGAAAGAAAAGGGAAACGGAAGATGTAGCCAAAATCGAGGAGGGAGATCGGCGAGCCATCCGGCTGCCAACGGCCAGGCTAAGGGCCGGAAAAGGAAGAGGAGCTTCAGGCGATCTCCCTGGTACCGGCAACACGACCCACCGACGCCGAAATTCGGCGAAATCGAAGGAGAGAAAACTCGAGGAAGAAGAGGAGATCGGTGGCAACCGGCGCCGATCTAGCCCCAACCAACCCCAGCCGAGGCTTCCCCAAGCCCAGACGACGTGATCGGTGGTGGTGGCAGTCGTCGAAACTGACGAACGACGCCGAAAAAGGTGAAAAAGGAAAGTGGGTTTCGACGGCCGAGGGAGAACAGCCGGACCGGCCACTTCCCGGCCACCTCGACCAAAGCTGAGGCCAGATTCGAGCTGCGGACGACCTTTCGGAGCCACTGGCGGTGGAAGCCGGCGGAGAATCGGCCTGCAAGGCGGTGAACCGGAGCGAACCGGAGTGAACCGAGGTGAACCGGCGGTCCAAACTGGGTTAAACCGGACCGAACCGGTTCAGCCAAAAAGAGAGGAAAAATGGAGAAAAAGGGAAAAAGAAAAGGAGAAAAAAATTAGAGAAAATTCCAGTGATGCAATCGAGCTTCGGGTAAGTCAGTAGTGGTCGAAATTGACCCGATTTAAATTTTGGAGTATTTAATTTAATTAATTTTGGGCTGAAAACTTACCCGAAAAATCGTGGAATTGTGTAGCTCGACAATTGGCATCCAACGAGAGCTCGAGATAGCCTCGATTTACGTACTAGCATGGAATCTCGGGTAAGTGATCCTTATTTACGATAATTTACATCGTTATGCGTGATATGAATTTAAATTCCTCATAAATTGAATTAAATTATGGAAATTTAGATAAATTGTCGTAAATATTAAATTGAGCTATTCGAGAGTTAGAATGAGGCCCAATAAATTGTTGGTGGGCCCAGTGAGCCCAATAGGCCTCGATAATGTGAAAATTAAGTGGAAAACGGGCTTAAGGCCGATTAAGGCCCATTAAGGTGCAATCGGGCCCAATAGGGGTAAACGGGCCCAATGATTTAAATTAAGCCCAGAAAATATTAAATACAATTAAATTGTATAATATCTGACCTGAGGAATATTTATACGCAGTTCCAGAGGTTTGATTGGGAGCATATCGGACTGCGCGACGAGACAACAGTGGAAAAGAAAAGGTCAGACTCGACAGGAAAATAAGGTAAGGGAATTCTACGGACTGCTAGAGGTAAACCTTACGAAATTTCAAGTTCATTTGCAGTCTTTAAAAATTACCTGAAGGGTCTAGAGGTCAATTAATAATTTTAGTGCCCCGAATGGGTAAATTACCAAAATACCCTTGTTAAGGGTAAAATTTACAAAGTTAGGAAAAATTGGGAGGAGCAAGAACAAGAGGTTCTTGCTCATTCTGGAGGTGTTTTGATGCATGCATTAGTAGGCTGGCTAACCTTGAAAGAAAATGTCACGACCCAAATTACCTAAAAATCCCTACAAATTTTTTTGCATTTTCATTTCCTCACCCGTCATGAACAGTTACACTTCTAAACAGTTGGGCTATGATTCGGTGTTAGTAACCTCTCACCTATTTACCATTCCATTTTCATATTCACATTCACATATCAATTTATTTAAACAAAATACATCCCCAATATTAAATCCTTATACAGTACTGTACATCTATTTGTTCAGATACAAAAATTATATAAATGTGTATACCTGATCTTAATAAGAAGCAGCGAATAACCGAGATGCGAGACTATTGTCGCTCTCTTCTACTGAATATACCCTGTGGGGTGGAAAATGAAAGGGTGAGCGAAACGTGCTCAGTAAGGCAATAATGTAAGCAGGTAGATAACTATACTATCTACGTGCTGATAATGTCATGATGTAAAAATCATTTACTTTCGGAGCATGAGGTAAGATTAAAACAATGCCACATGTATGTATATATCATATACAAGAAATCATGAAATCGACATATCAAGCACACATGGAAAATCATCATGTATGACATCTCATGCTCGTCACATTAAAACTCATTTATTTCATCATAAACTCTTCCCTTTAAAACTCATTTGTTTAATCACAAAACTCATCACTTTGAAACTTATTTGTTTCATCATAAATTCATCACATTTAAAACTCATTTGTTTCATTATAAAACAACTTCATCAAGGTCAAACCCATCTCTCGGGAATACCTTGATTCATCAAATCACATCTCTTTTAAAAACACAAATCGGGACTACCCCTCCATCGGGTTTGTCCTGGTCTATCCAGACCGTATGATATCATGTGAGGCATGTAGGTTACTGTATGAAAAATCGAGGACTATGGCTATACTATGTCCCTGTGATCCCAGGCACACGGATCCCGGTGTGAGGGGTATCACAACTGCAACGGGAGGTGGGGTCAAGTCCTACCCGCCAGAATATCGAGCAACATCGTAGAGTCATCATGACTGCACGGTACAGCGTACTCCGTGTGACATACACGGTACATCGTACTCCGTGGACCCATATCATAGTCTGGGGGTGCCTGCCGTAGGTCTTATCCAGCCCAATACTATGTCGATAACCAACCCATGTCTCAAAGTATATGTGCGAGCATCTCAACACTCTGTGACACAGTCTACAGGAGGCTTCCGCACGACTATATGCATGTCAACTCGCGTCTAGTACGTTTATGTGAGCATCCTGCTGCCCGCCCCACACCAGGTCACAGGCTTACGGAGCTCCAGCACCACGCTATGCATATCATGATATCTAAAATCTCGTGCGAGCGAAGCTTCAGCACGGTTTTGTGCACACACAAATTTCTCGTACGAGCAATGCTCCAATACGGCTTTTCATGATAAATAAATCAGTAAACTTGAGTGCGAGTAAGACTCTAGCACTCTTTTAGTCACGTAAATACGATAGGTGGCTCACTTTTAATAAAACATCTTTTAAAATAGTAACCGGTACAAACCGGTACCCTTTCGTAAAAATTCACGAAATCAACAGCCCACCTATGTGTATATTTGCTTAAATCAAAGCAATATAATCATATAAAACATTAAAATCATGAAATTCATGCACTTTCATAGCCTTACTACCCTTTTTGAAATTTTCCTAACTGGGGGCAAAATAGTCATTTTTCTTTATTTATCTAAGCCCCGGTTTTCGTAAAAATTATTACTTTATTTCTAGATGTTTTAATAAATTTCTAAGCCCTGTAAATCCCCTCTCAAAATACGCATAATTATCTCTATGCACCTACAAAATTCCCTTACCTCGATTCTCGTCGAGTCTGACCTTTCCTTTTCCACTGTTGTCACGTCGCGCAGTCCGATCTGCTCCCAATCAAACCTCCGGAACTACGTAATAATATTCCTCAGGTCAGATATTATATAACTTAATTGTATTTAATACTTTCTGGGCTTAATTTAAATCATTGGGCCCATTTATCCCTATTGGGCCCGATTACATTTTAATGGGCCTCGACCCATTTTCAGCCCGTTTATACTGTTTAAATCCCTTCTTCGGGTTTACTGGGCTCATTCAGCTTACCACCAATTATCGAGCTTCGATCCAAATTCATTGGATAGCCCGTATACTATTTACGGCAATTTACGTTGTAATTCCGATTAATATTCCTTTTATACAGAATTAATCCGTAAATTCTGTAAAATAATTGAAACTCTATATTAAAGGACTCTAATTGCCGAAATTAAACTATACTTACCCGATACGGTGCGAAATACGAAAATTGGAGCTCAATCGGCTCTCGTTCTGGCTTTATTATCGAACTGCACAATTATTATATTTAATCTCGGGTTACTTTTCGATTAAATATAATTTAAATAAATTTCTCAAAAATCAATTCGGTCACTTTTGACCTCATATTGACTTACCCGAAGTCCGGTGTATCCCCGAAAATCCTTTCCCTTTTTCCTTTTCCTCTTTTTCTCCTTTTTTCCTCTCTTTTTGGCTGAACCGGTTCAGACCCGGTTCAGCCCGGTCCGGTTCAGTCGGTTCAACCCGGTTCACCCCTTTGCTGAACCGGTCCGTACCGGTTCAGACCATTCCACCGCCGTTCACGGTGTTTTCGACCGGTTCTCGGCTCGATTCTCGCGCCATTCGACTCGTCTGCACTGGGGGAGTGTTCGGCTGGGGTCGGGGTTGGCCGAATCACGCCGGTGGTCGTCGGATTCGTCTTTTCCCTCCGCGGCACTCTCCCTCTCGATCCGCCGGATTCCGGCGATTTCGTCGACTGATACTGGTCTCAAAAGGATCGGCTCCTCCTCCTGATCACGCTGGTACCCGCCGTTCGCCCCCAGCTGCCGTGGATCGCCGGTACCGACTCCGTTTTCCCCGCGGTCTTCTCCTCCTCCGTTCGGCGATCTCCGACCTCCTGACGGCGCGTCACCGGTGCCAATGGCTTCGCCGGCCTCTCCTCTTGCTGCTCGGCCCTTCGTCGGAGGGTGACGATCGCCGGTGGACGTGGGTCGGACGGCCACGCGCGGTCTCCTTCTCCGTTTTCCCATTCTTCTTCTCTCTCCCCGATAAGATTTCAGATTTCTCTCTTTTTTTTTTTTTTTACAATTATTATTTTTATTATTTAACCAATTGTTTTATTATTAAAATATTCAATAAGATATTCAATATATTCTAAAAATATCTACACTTATTATTATTTTATTCCACCAATTAAACTAAATTAAATTAAATTAAATTTATTTAGTTTTTAAATTATTTTTCCGGTATAATTCCTCCGTATTTTTGGGATATTGTCCCGGGTGACTTTTCGGTATTTTTTTTTTTTAAAATTTTGGATCTTGATCAGTTTGACTCAAAATTATATAATTTCCTCATTATTGATCCAGATATTCTAAATCCTTATTTTAAATTAAATTTTCTTATCGAATTTATCCCGGCTTTCGATCTTTTGACCGTTTTGCCCTTACACGTGTTCGGGATTTATTTAATCCGACTTCCCTTCACGAATACTCATTCATTTTGTATTTTAAATCCTTATCTCCTGTCCAAATCCCGTTTCATTTTATTTGTGAACATTTTTCTACCTCATAAAATTTACGATTTAATTTCGGGTCTTACAAATCTCCCCCACTTAAGGAATTTGGTCCTCCAAATTAGAACCAAGTCATATGAGTCCATATACAACTCCGGGTACATCGATCGTATCATACTCTTAAATTCTTATGTGACCTTCTCCGGAGTGTATTACTACCAAAGGACTTTAATTAGGGAGATCGTCTTAAACCTCAATACTTTCTCTTTCCTATTTAATGCCCGAATCAACTTCTTCAATATACTCATATTTTCATTAAACTGAACTTTTGGAGTTCATACCCTATCACATCTGCTGGATCCGGATAGTATTGCCGAAGCATCAAAAGCTGAGACATTGTGGGTGCCTGTTAATTTAGGTGATAACACCAACCTACAGGTCTTATCTCCCACTTGTCCAATCTCTTAAAATATTCCATCCAGCGCAACTCAATTTACCTTCTTCCAAAAGTTTGCTATGTCCTTATTCTCTTAGGACAAGAAACATTTCAGTCATACTAATTCACCAAGGGTGAATTCCAATACTTGTCTATCTGCTTTGAGGTGTTCTTAATCTCTCATCCTTAATTAAAACCTCCTTAGAGACTTATTATCCAAAGTCGAAAATAATTCTCTCTGTCACCCACTTTTTCTTATCCGATTTGGGGAACAACCCCTACAGCCATACACTGCCTCATATCTTGTTATCCCGATACTCAAGTGACAACTGTCACTATTGACGACTTCAATTAGAAATCAACTGATCATTCCAAGAGCTTATAAAATCAATGGCACACGCTTTCATCGAATCCTCCAGAACTTGTACAGTCCTCTCTGACTGACCATCTGTCTGAGGATGAAAAACTGTGCTAATACTCAGTCGGGTTCCCATAGCTTCCTTAAATATCCTCAGAGGTAGGAAGTGGAGCGGGAATCCCTTTATAATACAATGCTCACTGGAACGTTACATAATGTTCCACAATCTTCCTTATACATAAATCCTCATATACACTCTGAGTATTTTGGGATTTCATAACCCAGAAGGTGGGTAGACTTAGTTACTCTACCGATTATCATCCAAATAGTCTCCTGATATATTCGGGTCCTCTATAACCCATCACGATATTCATGGAGACTTGCTCTCATATCCCTGCCGTGTCGATATAGGTAGAGGCTGCAATAATTTTGCAGACTTTTAATACTCTACCTTATTCTGCTGACATACTAGGCACTTTTTCACAATCTCTACCATATCTCTTTCCACATCTGACCACCAATACCCTTTTTAGATACTTCATATATATAATCATTACTCTCCGTATACACTGTATATCCCGAAGAGTGAGCTTCTGACAACATCACTATCTCATCAACTGTGGTCCTGGGGAGCACTTATACTGTCTCTGAACCTCTCTGTAAATCATTATCACACTCTTTGTGATCTCTGTCACTGTACCCTTCTGAATCTGACCCAAACTATCGACATCCGATCGATCATCACGCTAAGCCTGGCAAATCCGGGCACTCTCATCCGGTTCTAATCATCAGGCTAGCTGTCACACAATCACTGTCATCATCAGAAAGGATTACATCAATACTGAGGCTCATAACTGCTCTAGCAGCTCACGCTCCCTGACCATCATATGCAATACCATCCCAAGGCTCTTTCTACTCAAAGCATCAGCCTTTCCTGAGTGGTACAATTTTCACAAATCAAAATCTCTCAGAAGCTCTAACCCACTATGTATTTCTCATATTCGCCTCTTTCTGTGAAAACAGATACTTGAGACTTTATGATCAGTGCATATCCATAATTTCTCACCCTGTACATAATAGTACCCTATCCTCGGTACAAGTACTACTACTGTCATCTTTTAAATCATGGGTCAGATAGTTTCTTTCGTGATCAAGGAGTTGTCTGACTCCAAAATTGACTATCTTCCCATTATACATCAATATATAGCTCATCATGATTTCGAGGTGTCCATACTCACTGAGAACCTCTTGAGCTGTTGGGTATGGTGAAATTAATCACGGTGGTCAGTTCATACTTCATTACACCGAAATTCACGTCACATCTATCATCTTATTTATCATCTCATTCAAAGACCACGTTTTCTTAGTTAAACGTGTCAACCAAGTAAACCATATTGAGAACTCGCAACAACCCTTTTGTAAAAGCAATCTTCCAATTGTTGCTTACAATTTGCCCTGGACTTTAATTACACCCAACCTATCATCGAAAATGATGATTACAACTCGATCCAATCCTTGACTTATTTAAGCATAAGCGTATAAGATCCTTCAAAATCGCTTACGTTTTCAGGTACTAACCTGCGCCATTTCTTTTTCTTATCTTAACGGCTCTTATTAAATTTTACTACGTTAACCTTTATGATTTGTCGAATTTAATATTCTTATCGTCTTAGTAAAAGTATCCTAATGCTAAAGGTATTTATTACGATGATCGATTTCACGTTATAGGTTATATATATATACTTTTAGACGCTGTCAAGTCTTCAGGCGGGGAGGTATTTTGAAATACCTTTATTAACCTTCAGACTTAACCACAACTACGTTATGTCTCAGTCTCTGTGGTCACAATTTATATTCGCTACTAATTGCTTTAATCCTAATGACTTCATATATTAGGGTATTCCCTTACCTAGCATACGTCTCTTACTCCAATACATCTTGTATACATATCTCAAAGATTATCTCCTTAGTGTATCAATCATGAGAAAACTCTTGCCATTATTCATTCCGTGAGTACAATCCTTTACTCCTATAATTTCAACCGTTGCACCCCTTTTTGTTACTTAAAATCTCTATATCTATATTCCGTTAATTAATCCTCCTCTATTGGGGTACTCCTTTATCAGTATTATGCCCAATTATGTAGGCATTCATGCCTTTTACTCACTTATATGCGAATGAAGGCTGTACGAATAAGTGTGTGGTACCAGGATCAATGAACATATGTACTTCGTTATTCATAACAAGTGTGGCATCTTACACCACATCCATGAAACATCAACAGTGTCCTGGTCCAAGACATCCTCTCGCCTTCGTCCAACAACCTACTTTCCTTTTTCCTTTCAGCTATTGCCTCCCTTCTCGTTGCAGCTATACCAACGAAGTTTTTCTCCGTCTCTTTACTTTTCTGTGGGACGATTTTGCCTAATTCTGTGCAATCAAAATCAATGGTCCGTCATACCACATTTAACGGCCATTTTCCATCAATACAGTGATATAGACCCTCTTTCCGTGGTATCCACCACACATCCCACACTGTCACAGTGCTTACACTGCTACACTGCTTCGTAGCAGGTCGGGGTCCTCCAATCACAATGCCCACAAGAGTGCCAAAATTAGATGCACTGGGGCCTTACCAATTATCTTACTCCATAACTCGTCAAATCAGATCTTTTACCAGTTTCCATTTTTAACATCTTTGTCATTTCTCGATTCTCTTTTCTGTCTCTGTTTCAGCCCTCATTACCTTTCCGAATCTCAGAGGCGTGCAATTCATATCCTTATTTACCCAACTGTAAATCTGCGCACTGCCTCGATATAGGTAATATCTCACGGGCCAATCGGACTCAAATTGAAAAGTTAAGCCATTTCATGAACTTTTAGACATCTCAACTGTCACCTGTTCATAGTGTCGAGGTAATATTTGCCAAAGAATATATCTGAGTTTCATACTCATAATCAATTTAGTATTCCTGGGCAGTGTAAGAAATTTTTCCTTTAAATCATGTCCGGGATATCCTGTCACCGGAATACATCCAATAAGATTTCTCATCTTAGCTATGGACGTTTAACACTTAAGATGGGTCGAACGGGTTTCCACCAATGTTTCGCTACGCCCTCTGATCTTATGTATACTCTGAGCAATTTGCTCCTCAAAATAATCTCCACACTCCGCTCCAATCTCGCGAAGCGTGTCTCAACACTGTCCGATCTCTCTGTCGGACTCTGTGAGGCATGCTCAACATTAGCCTCCATTTCAATTTCATCATGATTCTCATAAGTCAACTCAGCACGACTTAGCAGACTCAGGTCTACCTCTACGACCTCTGCCTCGTGCACTATGTCATCTTGAGTCTCATATCATGACTCATTCGATTCTCAGGCCAATCTTTACGGCCTCGAGCATGTGTACTCGCCACTCTACCATAGCGGCTATTAGTTATAACAACTATATTCTTGCATTCAAAACTAAGTTTTTAGCTGCTGTTCCATCTTGATATACACAATTGTATCTAAACAATGCACAGTACATGGGGATGTAAATTTACTTAACCACTAACACCGACTCATATCAGGCCAACTCGGCTCTGATACCATTAAATTTGTCACGACCCAAATTACCTAAAAATCCCTACAAATTTTTTTCCATTTTCATTTCCTCACCCGTCGTGAACAGTTACACTTCTAAATAGTTGGGCTATGATTCGGTGTTAGTAACCTCTCACCTATTTACCATTCCATTTTCATATTCACATTCACATATCAATTTATTTAAACAAAATACATCCCCAATATTAAATCCTTATACAGTACTTTACATCTATTTGTTCAGATAGAAAAATTATATAAATGTGTATACCTGATCTTAATAAGAAGCAGCGGATAACCGAGATGCGAGACTATTGTCGCTCTCTTCTACTGAATATACCCTGTGGGGTGGAAAATGAAAGGGTGAGCGAAACGTGCTCAGTAAGGCAATAATGTAAGCAGGTAGATAACTATACTATCTACGTGCTGATAATGTCATGATGTAAAAATCGTTTACTTTCGGAGCATGAGGTAAGATTAAAACAATGCCACATGTATGTATATATCATATACAAGAAATCATGAAATCGACATATCAAGCACACATGGAAAATCATCATGTATGACATCTCATGCTCGTCACATTAAAACTCATTTATTTCATCATAAACTCTTCCCTTTAAAACTCATTTGTTTAATCACAAAACTCATCACTTTGAAACTTATTTGTTTCATCATAAATTCATCACATTTAAAACTCATTTGTATCATTATAAAACAACTTCATCAAGGTCAAACCCATCTCTCGGGAATACCTTGATTCATCAAATCATATCTCTTTTAAAAACACAAATCGAGACTACCCCTCCATCGGGTTTGTCCTGGTCTATCCAGACCGTATGATATCATGTGAGGCATGTAGGTTACTGTATGAAAAATCGAGGACTATGGCCATACTATGTCCTTGTGATCCCAGGCACACGGATCCCGGTGTGCGGGGTATCACAACTGCAACGGGAGGTGGGGTCAAGTCCTACCCGCCAGAATATCGAGCAACATCGTAGAGTCATCATGACTGCACGGTACAGCGTACTCCGTGTGACATACACGATACATCGTACTCCGTGGACCCATATCATAGTCTGGGGGTGCCTGCCGTAGGTCTTATCCAGCCCAATACTATGTCGATAACCAACCCATGTCTCAAAGTATATGTGCGAGCATCTCAACTCTCTGTGACACACAGTCTACAGGAGGCTTCCGCACGACTATATGCATGTCAACTCGCGTCTAGTGCGTTTATGTGAGCATCCTGCTGCCCGCCCCATACCAGGTCACAGGCTTACGGAGCTCCAGCACCACGCTATGCATATCATGATATCTAAAATCTCGTGCGAGCGAAGCTTCAGCACGGTTTTGTGCACACACAAATTTCTCGTACGAGCAATGCTCCAGTACGGCTTTTCATGATAAATAAATCAGTAAACTTGAGTGCGAGTAAGACTCTAGCACTCTTTTAGTCACGTAAATACGATAGGTGGCTCACTTTTAATAAAACATCTTTTAAAATAGTAACTGGTACAAATCGGTATCCTTTCGTAAAATTCACAAAATCAACAGCCCACCTATGCGTATATTTGCTTAAATCAAAGCAATATAATCATATAAACATTAAAATCATGAAATTCATGCAATTTCATAGCCTTACTACCCTTTTTGAAATTTTCCTAACTGGGGGCAAAATAGTCATTTTTCTTTATTTATCTAAGCCCCGATTTTCGTAAAAATTATTACTTTATTTCTAGATGTTTTAATAAATTTCTAAGCCCTGTAAATCCCCTCTCAAAATACGCATAATTATCTCTATGCACCTACAAAATTCCCTTACCTCGATTCTCGTCGAGTCTGACCTTTCCTTTTCCACTGTTGTCACGTCGCGCAGTCCGATCTGCTCCCAATCAAACCTTCGAAACTGCGTAATAATATTCCTCAGGTCAGATATTATACAACTTAATTGTATTTAATACTTTCTGGGCTTAATTTAAATCATTGAGCCCATTTATCCCTATTAGGCCCGATTACATTTTAATGGGCCTCGACCCATTTTTAGCCCGTTTATACTGTTTAAATCCCTTCTTCGGGTTTACTGGGCTCATTCAGCTTATCACCAATTATCGAGCTTTGATCCAAATTCATTGGATAGCCCGTATACTATTTACGGCAATTTACGTTGTAATTCCGATTAATATTCCTTTTATACAGAATTAATCCGTAAATTCTGTAAAATAATTGAAACTCTGTATTAAAGGACTCTAATTACCGAAATTAAACTATACTTACCCGATACGATGCGGAATACGAAAATTGGAGCTCAATCGGCTCTCGTTCTGGCTTTATCGTCGAACTGCACAATTATTATATTTAATCTCGGGTTACTTTTCGATTAAATATAATTTAAATAAATTTCTCGAAAATCAATTCGATCACTTTTGACCTCATATTGACTTACCCGAAGTCTGATGTATCCCCGAAAATCTTTTCCCTTTTTCCTTTTCCTCTTTTTCTCCTTTTTTCCTCTCTTTTTGGCTGAACCGGTTCAGTTCGATTCAGACCCGGTTCAGCTCGGTCCGGTTCAACCGGTTCAACCCGGTTCACCCCTTTGCTGAACCGGTCCGTACCGGTTCAGACCATTCCACCGCCGTTCACGGCGTTTTCGACCGATTCTCGGCTCGATTCTCGCGCCATTCGACTCGTCTGCACTGGGGGAGTGTTCGGCTGGGGTCGGGGTTGGCCGAATCACGCCGGTGGCCGCCGGATTCGTCTTCTCCCTCTGCGGCACTCTCCCTCTCGATCCGCCGGATTTCGGCGATTTCGTCGGCCGGTACTGGTCTCAAAAGGACCGGCTCCTCCTCCTGATCACGCTGGTACCCGCCGTTTGCCCCCAGCTGCCGTGGATCGCCGGTACCGACTCCGTTTTCCCCGCAGTCTTCTCCTTCTCCATTCGGCGATCTCCGGCCTCCTGACGGCGCGTCACCGGTGCCAATGGCTTCGCCGGCCTCTCCTCTTGCTGCTCGGCCCTTCGTCGGAGGGTGACGATCGCCGGTGGACGTGGGTCGGACGGCCACGCGCGGTCTCCTTCTCCGTTTTCCCATTCTTCTTCTCTCTCCCCGATAAGATTTCAGATTTCTCTCTTTTTTTTTTTTTTACAATTATTATTTTTATTATTTAACCAATTGTTTTATTATTAAAATATTCAATAAGATATTCAATATATTCTAAAAATATCTACACTTATTATTATTTTATTCCACCAATTTAATTAAATTAAATTAAATTAAATTAAATTTATTTAGTTTTTAAATTATTTTTTCGGTATAATTCCTCCGTATTTTTGGGATATTGTCCCGGGTGACTTTTCGGTATTTTTTTTAAAAATTTCGGATCTTGATCAGTTTGACTCAAAATTATATAATTTCCTCATTATTGATCCAGATATTCTAAATCCTTATTTTAAATTAAATTTTCTTATCGAATTTATCCCGGCTTTCGATCTTTTGACCGTTTTGCCCTTACACGTGTTCGGGATTTATTTAATCCGACTTCCCTTCACGAATACTCATTCATTTTGTATTTTAAATCCTTATCTCCTGTCCAAATCCCGTTTCATTTTATTTGTGAAAATTTTTCTACCTCATAAAATTTACGATTTAATTTCGGGTCTTACAGAAAATGCACAGCATTGTATACTTTCAACGTGAAATTGTTTTGAAAACTGTTTTGAGGAAACAGAGCCGCCTACGTGTTTTCTTGACATGTGACGTGCTAGAGCTCAGCTCGCACGATATTTTCGATTTGTGTGATGCACGCATTAGTGCTGGAGTGACAGCTCGTACTAGAGTTTTACATGCATAGGTGCTAAGTCCAACTCGTACCAGATTCTTATATATATATATGATTTTTGTGACAGGGTGCTAGAGTCTAACTTGCACCATATTTTTATATGATTTTGAGACAGGGTGTTAGAGCTTCGATCGCACCAGATTTTTATACAGTTTGCATACAGAGTGCTAGAGCTTAGCTCGCACTAGATTTACTTGATCTGATGAGAGTGCTGAGCATCGCTCGCACTGATTTTATGAGAACATGTGATGAGCCGTGCTTGGAGCATCGGGTAGACTGTGTGTCACCGATTAAATAGGCCCGCACATGCGTTTTGAGACATGGCATGTTAAAAACAACCTGATGAGCCCGAACGAGGGATAAGGGTTAGAGAAACAACCTGATGAGCCCGAACGAGGGATAAGGGTTAGAGAAACAACCTGATGAGCCCGAACGAGGGATAAGGGTTAGAGAAACAACCTGATGAGCCCGAACGAGGGATAAGGGTTGGAGATCCACCTGATGAGCCCGAACGAGGGATAAGGGTTGAAGGACCAGCTGATGAGCCCGAACGAGGGATAAGGCTGGGGGTCCACGGAGTACAATGTACCGTGCAAGTAGCATGGAGTACGATGTACCGTGTGTTATCTTTGCATACGTTGGTATCTTTGTGATACTTGGTATCTTTGTGATACGTTAGCATCTTCGGATGCATGGGATCGGATAAGACTAACGGGTTGGATTGACCCACCTCCCGGGCGGTTCCCGATCAGAGTGAGACCTCGCACACTAGGATCCGTGTAGCTAGAGGGACTCACGAGGACACATATGGCCATAGTCCTGGTTATTTGCTGATATACAGACGTTGCCTAGTCTCGCATGTCGATTTTGATGAAATCAAATTGGGTTTTAAACTAAATTTGCATGATGGTATTTCCATGCTTTTCAAACCCATGTGTGAATGTAAATCGATTTTCATGGTTTTGTGTGAGTCAGGATCACCCGTAGGAGGGGTCGAGTCCTGACTTTATTGTGAAAATTTTAATTGAGAAATAAATGATTTGTAATATTTGCGTGTTGAATTTTTCGTGCAAACTTGATTTACATAACATCATAACTCATATCATTTGTTTTAAAATGTGTGGAGAAAGGGTGGTTTATACATGGCACCACGTTCATGTAGGTAGTATGGTTACCTACTTGTTCGTAGGATTGCCTTACTGAGCTTGATGTGCTCACCCCTTTCATTTTCTCCCACAGATAATCTCCAGTTGAAGTTAAGACGACTCAGTACTGCATTCTGGATATCCGCTGCTGCCCATCATTCAAGGTATATACACTTGTACAAATTGTATCTAAATAAGCATAGCACAGTAACATGTTTGTAAGTGTCTCTAGGGG
The DNA here is from genome assembly GCA_033439115.1 of Firmiana major. Taxonomy (NCBI): domain Eukaryota; kingdom Viridiplantae; phylum Streptophyta; class Magnoliopsida; order Malvales; family Malvaceae; genus Firmiana; species Firmiana major. The sequence continues at coordinate 18,161,886 of CM065913.1, read as the reverse complement.
ATGTATAAATATTGTAGACATTTTATAAATAACTGAGAAAGAATTAAGTTATATGTTAAATGTATGGTGGGACTGGCATTGACGCATAGCCCAATTTGTTAGTGGAGGTGGTCACGATCAGAGGACAAGTAAGCAATGAAAGAAAATGACAAAACGCAAAAAATTAACTCTGATTTTTGGTTAGTTTGGGTCGTGACATATAAAGGTGGTATCAGAGCAGAAATTGGTCTGATGTGTGTCAGTGTCAGTAATTAGAAAATTACATCCCCTTGTTACTGTGCTTGGTTAGATACAATAATGTATATCGAGATGGGTTTTGACTAAGAAATGGTCGAGAATGCAGGAATGCCTAATATGAGTCACGTTAGATGAGATAGTGCACAAGGCAGAGGTCGTAGAGGTAGACCTGTCTTAAGAAATCATTAAAAATCAAAAGCAAGAATCACATTTTCTCCAATATTTGACTCTTAGAAAGAAGGTTGTAAAAAAAAAAAAAAGGAGCAATTTAGATTCGGATATCGTTATTCCGATATATAAGTATGCTTTGGGACGGAAGGATTCGAACCTCCGAATAGCGGGACCAAAACCCGTTGCCTTACCACTTGGCCACGCCCCATTTAGATTTCTATTTGAAACTACTAAACACTAATATGGGTATTCCTTGTTCGTCAATTCCAGTTCCAAATAGCTATGGAATAGATTAGATTCTTGCAAGGATTTTGGCACGTATGGATATATGATATAAGAAACAAAACCTCTCTGTGGGAAGCAGGCCATTTGGGCTGGAGTACCTAGAGCGATATGGGTCCACGGAGTACGATGTGCCGTGCAAGTAGCATGGAGTACGATGTACCGTGTGGTATCTTCGAATACGGCATCATCGGATGCATGGGATCGGATAAGACCGACGAGATGGAGTGACCCACCTCCCGGGCGGTTCCCGATCATGGTGAGAACCCGTACACTAGGATCCGTGTAGCAGAGGAACTCCCGAGGACACATGGCCATAGTCCTGGTTATTACCGATATACAGATGTTGCCTAGTCTCGCATGTTGACGATTTTGATGAGATCAAAATTGGGTTTTAAACTATATTTGCATGATGTTATTTCCATGCTTTTTAAACCCATGTGTGATGTAAACGGATTTTCATGGTTTTGTGTAAGTCAAATCACCCGAAGGAGGGGTCGAGTCCTGACTTTATTGTGAAATTTTTTAAACGAGAAAGAAATGATTTTGAAATAATTGCATGTTGAATTTTGCCATGCGAATGGATTTACATAACATCATAACTCATATCATCTGTTTTAAAATGTGTGGAGAAAGGGTGGTTTATGCATGGCACCACGTTCATGTAGGTAGTATAGTTACCTACTTGTTCGTAGGATTGCCGTACTGAGCTTGATGTGCTCACCCCTTTCATTTTCTCACACAGATAATCTCCAGTTGAAGTTGAGGCGACTCAGTACTGCATTCTGGATATCCGCTGCTGCCCATTATTTAAGGTATATACACTTGTACATATTGTATCTAAATAAGCATAGCACAGTAACATGTTTGTAAGTAACTCTAGGGGATGTATAAATATTGTAAGCATTTATAAATGACTGAGAAAGAATTAATTTGGTGGGACTGGCATTGACGCACAGCCCAATTTGTTAGTGGAGTGTGGTCACGATCAGAGGACAGGTAAGCATGAAAGAAAATAACAAAAAGCGAAAAATTAACTCTAATTTTTGGGTAGTTTGGGTCGTGACAACACGGCAAGGGCAGAGTAGCAGGACAGCACCTAAAGACAGAACCGAAATTAGAGAAGAAAGTGAACAGGATAAAAATCGGGACCACTTTGTTTCTTAATTGCCTAAGGCCACGTTTGGCTAGCTTAGTGTAGTGGTTTAACTCATTTTGCATGCATAGATTAATTCCAAGTTATTAGTTAGATTAGCTAGATGATTTTTAATGTGCAGTAGGCATATTTGCTTTGTTTAATTAGTTTAATTTAGATTTAATTAGGTTACTAAGTAATTTTTATTCTAGCATTAGGGATTTGCTTAATATTAATTTAGATAAACTCATTTTAAAGTTTTAATTAAAACTAAAAAAAAAAAAATGTGTTCCATGCATTAGTTAGATTTTAGTGTTAATTTAGTATTTAGAAGTAATTTTAGATTCATTAGATTAGAAAGTTTTATGATTATTTTTCTTAATTTTCTAGGATTTTATTTTATTAGATCGTAGGTTAGTGTAAATTGCAATTTTCATTAAGTAGATTAATTTGCATGCACATTTCATTTTAAGTTTGTTTAAGTTTTAGTTTAATTAATTTTATTTCCTTTTTTTATATTTGCATTTTATTTGCGTTAATTCATTTTAACTGTTTTAAATTTCTTTTGTAGGTTATTCGCTTTTAATTGCTCTGAGTACTGTAAGTAAATTTTGCTCGGTCTCATTTCCTTTATTTTATATTTTTATTATTTTATTGCTTCACAGTATGTTTTTAATTAGCCTTAGTAGATCACTCATTTTAAATTTATAATTTGCTAGGATATACTTAAGGTAAGATTAACCGGTACTTAATTAGGTTAGTCAACTTCTCTGTGGGACGATAATTTCGGGACTCAAATCTCATTATTACTTGTACGACCCGTGCACTTGTAGACATATACCCTTAGGGCGTGTCAGCTACTCCAGCCATTCAACATCTCAACATCATAGCAACAAACTCCTCGGCTCCACACAGTATAGAAACTCAATCAGTGAAGACAACATAATAAGAAAGAAAAAAAAAAAACTAAGATGCAGGATAAAGCATAAACACAAAAAACAAACTCACAAGATAGACACGCAGACAGTAATTAAAAACATTGACTAAAGCTTAAAATACAAATGAAGATAGAAGTAAAACAAGGAAACACAAAGATCCCATGGCTACTTATTGCTTCATCCTTCGATCATCCATCATCGTTCCTGTAACACCCCAAACTTATAGATTCAATTTCGGAAGCCAAAAATTTCGAACCAATTTCGCTCTTTCACTTTTCTTATCGTTTGTATGTGTTTGTGGTAGACTACCTACGCATCAATCATTCCTTTCGACTCTTTACAGGTCCCCACTAACTAAAAGTGATTTTCTAAATTTTACATGTACCGTCGACTATCCTTTAATTTAGACAGTCTTAATAATCACTTGAAATCTACTTCACATACAGTTTATTTCCAATTATTTATACCTAAAATTCCACAAGTTCGAAAACTTTCATATCTCATTCATATTATAATAAATTTCATCAGACGCAGTAATGATCATCAAGACTGTATATATATATATCAACTTCAACAAAATTACAATCCACAACATATCTACTTCCCAACCCTCTCCCGAGTGTAATCCATGAAACTTACATACTGTGTCAACATATAAATATATATATCCACCGTACAAAATATACCTCGGTGGAAGCCCGGTTGTCTCAAAAGTATGACAAAAATCTCTGAAACTCGCACTGCCTTAATCTGGGAGAGGAAGGAGGGGGGTGATTTTATGAAAAACCCAGTAAGCAAATATACAGCTACTCAAAACGTAAAACGGATTTGATAATTTACGTACCTTACTAGAAAATAAGTTTGAAAATGGAAACAACAAATAATATTGGTAACACATGCTAAAACCATATATATATATATATATGTATATATATATATATATATATTTATATATATCAAATTAGGCATGGAAACCAATTAGGGAAGCAGTCAAACAAATCAAAATTCGGATAACGGATGCAAAACGGATATCGGATATAGAAGCATCGGAATGCTGGGTACCACCCTAACAGAACGCACTGTAGCTATCAGTGCAATAGACTCCCTATTTCTAGGGCGCTATCTATGATCATAGACCTGAGCCAGTCTCACGGGTCAGGTGAAACCGGCACCTATCACCTCGGGATAGGCCAAACTGTTCTCGATTTCATTATCAAGGGAACTACATACTTGGGTGTACCGCGAGGGTCCACTCGTACCCGCATCACTAATTAAAGTCAAATCATAAGTTACTTCCCTTATATGATAATTTAGGCATGAGGTTTAAAAATCAAAATAAATTTCCTTAAGATGAGAAAATATTTTAATTTCATTAAAAATAAATTTCAAGTTATCAAATTTGCCTAATAAATAAATAAGATAAAATAAAATGAATTTTACTAAAGTAAATATAATCATATAAAGTATTTAGTCACATCAAAGCATAGTGCACATTTTTAAACAAAGCATAAATGAGACAGATAATCATCAAAATTATGTCATATAGTCAGCCTCATGCCACAGAAATAAATTCAAAAAATCAAATAAGAAATTTGTAACTGCATATCTACTTACCTGTACTTGACACCAACAACGAAGCTAACTTACTTCTCTCGATTCTTCTAAACGGTTCTCACTCTCATCTACCTACAATTTTGTATCATATAACTCATCAAATAAACTTGATAATTTCTAGAACAGAAAATTGCCATCACTGCCAAGCTATTTCATTTATCTTTTTTTTCTGTTACCTCTCTGCATCACAGCCCCATTTTCTCATCTCTGTTTCAGCTTTCAAGCACCCGATTTTCGGCAGGCTACTGCTCACATCTGAACAGGCAAGGTTGGCACCCATTCTCCTGCTTCATATCTCTCAACTTTGCCCTCTATTTCTGTTTCACCCTCTCTTCTTTTGTTTTTTTTTTCTCCTGTTTCCTTCCCTTCCCTTGTTTCTTGCTTTCTGTTTATATACAGAAAATTAGGCAAAACTAGTTTGGTGATTTTTAGCTTGTCATTCAGCCCCTGCCAGACCCACTTTCTTCTTCACCGAACACCCATATCATTTTCTCCACACCTACTCTCTGTCTCACCATCCATTTTCTTTCAATCACTGCCACATGCTACCCCTCTTCTTTCTTTCTTTCTTTTTCATTTCTGTTCATCTTCCTTTCTGTTCATCATCATCATCATTTTTTAAACTATTATTATTTATTAAGAAAAGACAGAAAAAAATTGAACGTTAAACCTTGCCAATATAGCAAGGACAATGCCCAACATCAAACCCGCACCACAGCACAGAATAATATATTGGCAGTCATGACCGAAGCATAACAAACCCTTAAGCTCTAAATGAATGAGTAAAAGACCACAATAAAATGTGAACAGGAACCAGGAATAGATAATAAAAATAGACAAAGCTTTGCATTAAAGAAGTAAAATGTATTATAAAATAGTAAAATGGAAACTTAGGCAAACCAAGAAGACATAAAAATGGTGGCTGCTGTCACCAGCCAACGTGAAAAGCTTAAAAGAAAACCTAAGGAAAATATAAAACCTAACAATAAAAGTTTAACCTAAAAAAAATAAATAAAGCTACCCTAAAAAAAACTCCCATTTTCAATTGCTCATCATATTCTATTTATACACAAAATTAGGGGTACAATTGTAATTTTCAATCTTAGATGAGTTGGCATTATTTGGCCACTTGTCTGCATTCCATTTGCTGCAGAGTAGATATTTCCACGTCACTTGTCTTTTAGTCCACTTGGTTGTGCGATGTGGCCCGGCGTGTGTCTTCCATGAGGTGGGCACGGTGTCCATCAATCTTATCTTTTTGAGGTAAATAAAATACAAACACCCGACATCACACGTGTCTAGACGAATGTGACTTAGTCTGCGAATTGGGAGTGGTCCAATCTCCTTTAGCCCATTTTCAGCTTATTTTCTATCGAAATGATTAAAATTCATCTGGATTTAAGTTATTTGTAAACATCAGAATTTTAATTTAATTGAGGGGACAATTAATAAAATAATATGGGGATTAAAATAATTAATTAAGAAATTAAGCACAAATAATTCTATTTTAATAGAATTATCACAAACCGAGTGTTAAATCTGTTGTTGCTTTCGGTTCTTCACTACTAAATTCCCAATTTCTATAATCAAGCATCATTTGTAATGTTTTCATAATATTTAAACTATATAATAAAACTGTGAGACCCCGTATATGTATAAGGGTATATATGTACATAGAAATGTAAATAGAGTTGTACTATGAATTCATGAGTGAAGTATATGTGCTGTAAGTCCATAAGTAATGTACACACTTGTAATGAGAGTGGTAATTGTACATACAAGTTACATTAAGTATGAATGTGAAGAAATGGACTTAAACATGTGGAGAATGTGTGTAGAATGGATTATGAGTAGTTTGGTAAAATGGAAGTAGAATTGCATAAGATGTGCACTTCCATTTTTGTTTATATTAAGTACCATTGGTCATATAAAGATTCTACACAAGTTTTAATGTGTATGAAGTGAGGATGGATGCCATTTTTAAGTCTCAAAGATGAATGGATGAGAAAAGGATCATGGTAGCAAATTAAGGATGTTTGGTAAGTGTTGCTGCAGAAGAACTGCAGAAAATCTGGAAATTATGAAAGGGCAAATCGATCTCATGGGATGAGAGATCGATCTGGAAGAGCCAGAATGCTCTTTTTTAGGCAAAAGAATAGAGCAGATCGATCTTCAATGGAGCCAGATCGATCTCCTAAGCATTCTGTAGTGAAAAGATCGATCCCCAAGCACCCAGATCGATCTCCTTAGCTCTCTGTTTGGGAGCAGATCGATCTCATGCTTCGACAGATCGATCTCATGCTTAAAATGTCGTGAAAAAAGAGGGATTTAAGGGGACCAGATCGATCTCCTCTTGGACCAGATCGATCTCCTCAAGCTATTTCTATATAAGGAGTGCTGAAAATCAGAAAATTTTGAGAAAAACACTAACCTTCCACTTCTAACCCAAAAACCTAACTTTCTCTCTCTAAAATCAGCCATTTTCAGTGAGGTTTGAAGAGAGACCATTAGAGGCAAAGTTGTTCCTATCAAAGAGAAGAACAACATAGTTGGAAAGCATTTTTTCATTGTTGGTATTGAAGGAGTTAGGGGCATTGCCATTTGGAGTAAGAAGAGAAATCAAATTGGGTAAGATTCTAACACTCCAACTATGGTACATTGTTTGTATAATTGATTTTGGAGTTGTTTGGCATGAGTATGGATGGTTAGAAACTATCTAAAATGCATTGGAATGATTATGACCTAGAAATGGTCTAGAGTGAGAAAGTGGAAATGTGTGGAGATTAATGATGAATGAGATATGTAGAAGTTATAAATAGTGTTGTGGTATGATTTTAAGATGTGGTTAGTGGATAAATTGTGAGATTTACCTAAAAGGGGTAAAATGTGGATTAAGGCATTTGTAAAATGCATAAGTGAATAATATTGACTAGTGAGGTCAATTATGGGTTAAATACATTAACTCAATTGATTTAATGAATGAATCGCAGCTTCCGAGGATACGCTGAGGCGAGTTGAGCGAAGAGCGTGAGAAGCTAAAAGGAAAGGAGTCACACCAAGTAAATCGAGGTAAGGGAATTGTGTGGACTCTTAGAGATATTTGTGCGCAATTTGGGCGCTTAAATATTTTGCTAGAATGCATGAGATTAGGAAATGATGTTGGGTGATTGAAGGGCAAAAGTTGGGAGTTTGAGAAATATGCATGAAAACAAAAGCATATTGCTTTGAAAATCATGTTTTATTGCTTTTTAGCAAATGATTGGTAAGTTGGCTAACATTGAAATGATTTGCAAAAGAAATGAGTGTGTTTTGGTTTTGTTAACCATACTTTGCAAAGTTTTGAGCCACCTACATGATTTCATGAGTATGAAAACGTGCTAGAGTATGACTAGCATGAGATTTGACGTGTTTTATACACATGAGTGCAAGAGGCACTAGTTTTCACATGGATTTCATAATTGTTTTGGCATTGTGCTTCGAGTTTGTCTCACACTGGATGCCCACCTTGCATGTTGCCATGTTTGGAGCTTCGAGTAGGCTGGGTGTCACATCGATTAAATAGGCTCACACGTGCATTGTTTTGACATGATTAATTAGCCGTGTTAGGAGCTTCGAGTAGACAAAAGGTCGTACCGATTAAATAGGCTCACACGTGTGTTTGAGATGTGGCGTGATATGATGTGTTGATTGGGTCCACGGAGCACATTGTAAGGTGCATGTAGCATGGAGTACATTGTACCGTGTTGAGTTGTGATGTGTCGTCTTCGGACGAGATCTGCTATGGACCGACGGGTAGGATTTGACCCACCTCCCGTGTGGAAGTAGATAGTGGTGATATCCCGCAAACCTGATCCGTGTAGACGGTATCAAAGGTTATGTACATAGGCCTTGAGGTTATTACCTATTGTTGAACTGCCTATCTCACATATCTACTGCTATTTGAGAATAAATCCATGTTTGAAATGATTTGTGGGTCAGGAAAGCCCGAGGGATGGGCCGAGACCTGACCAATGTTGAAATTGATTTGTTAATGGTTTTTAAAGTGCACGGATGTATGATGTTTAATGCCATGCTTTATTGTGAAAATGCATGATGGGTAATGCCATGCTTTTATTGTGAATTATGTATAATGATTTATACCATACTTTGAGTTGAAATGTGCACTTGATTTTAATAGCATGAATGCTTTACATACCATTAACACAATCATACACTCATGTTTTGAGATAAATAATGAATGAAATGCTTTGGAGCATGGCATCACGATCACGTAGATAGTGCAGTATCTACCTATTCGCATGATTGCCTTACTGAGCGTGTGGTTTGCTCACCCCCTTATTTTCCCCTCTCTACAGAGATTTGAGTATAGATTGAGCGTGACTGGAGGCGTTCCCTTTTTGGTAATCCACTACATCCCATCGCTAAAGGTATACACACTTGGATTATTTTGTATCTAAACTAGACATAGCACAGTAGCATTTTATATGTAACTACTGGGGATGTAAAACAATGTAAACACATGTAACAACTTTGATATATATATATACATTTATACAAGTGTTTACTCATAAATAATATTTCAAATTGAATTGGTATGGTGGAGTGAGTTAGACGTCGACACACAGCCCAACTGTTATGAGTGTGGTTGTTCACGATCGAGGAAGGATGATTAAAGATTGACGCATGAAAATGCAAAAAATTTGTACGTATTTTGGTAAGTTGAGGGTCAGGACAGAAGTTGGTATCAGAGCTCGAGTTGGTTTGACGTGTGTCATGTCTAAAATACTTAATAAGTTGAAAAATTTCATCCCCAATTTACTGTGCTTGTTTAGATACAAATTGTGTGTGTAGATGGGTTGACTAAGTAATTGGTTGTGAATGTAGGGAATTGAGTAAGTATGCCTAATACCAGTCGCGGTAGAGGGATAAGAGCACGAGGCCGTAGAGGTAGGCCTGGGGGTCGTGTTGAGCCGAAAACACACGAGGCTCAGGATGATGTTGAGGTGGAGGTTGATGTTGAGCACGCTCCACATGGTCCAGAGGAGAGACCCGAGAGTACTGAGGCTCGCTTCACGAGGATTGAGCGGAGCATTGAGATGATTGTGGAGTTGGTCACCCAATCTTTATCTGAAGTTGGCCGTAGATAGAGTCCCGCTACACAGGGTGATGCCGAGCAGGTGGCAGCTCCTGAGGCACGGGCAAGGGAAGCCCAGAGGCCACAGACAACAGATACCCCACCCACACAGGATGTGCCTACGCCGGTTGCTATGCCAGGCTATAGAGGTTGGGGATATGGATGTGATTTGGATAGACTGCGACAATTTCAGAAGTTTGGACCGTCGTCTTTTAGTGGAGTAAAGGACCCAGTAGCGGCTGAGGATTGGATCAATGAGATTGAGAAATTATATGGGTTCTTTGAGTGCACCACTACCGAGATGGTAGCATTTGCCGCTTTTATGCTGAAGGGGTTAGCAGAACATTGGTGGAAGTCCACCAGGCCTATTTTGAGAGCCCGGCATACTGAGATCAGCTGGGATGTGTTTCTAGAGGCCTTTCGGAGACAGTATGTCCCGGATACCGCACAGCGGAAGCTAAAGATGGCATTTTTGGGACTGACCCAAGGGAGCAGGACTGTGGATGAGTATGAGACTACTTTTATATCCCTGGGTAGATATGATCCCAACACGAAGAGTAATGAGGTCGAGAAAATCCAGAAGTTTGTGGATGGATTGAGACCGACCATCAGGTCTAGACTGGTTCCCCTAGATATACCGACCTATGAGGAGGAAGTGCGCAGGGCGCAACTATGTGAGTAAGATGTTGATAAGATTGCCTCAGAGTTTGGAAAGGTTGGTAAGATGAGGGATAGAGATAAGAAAAGACCAGTGATGGATAGAGGCTTCGGTTATAAAGGAAGCAAGAGATTCTCTAGAAAGAGGCCAAGAAATAATGAGATCCGGGAGAGGACAGTTGATACTCCCATGTATCCGGCCATTGCTCCAGCTAAGGGAATCGTGATTGGAGGACCACGGCCTACTACGGAACAGTGTGGCAAGTGTGGTAGGTACCATGGTACTCGACCATGCTATGGATCTCCTGTAGTATGCTTCAGATGTGGGAAGCCAGGGTACGTAATCAGAGATTGCCCAGAGATGATAGAGAGAGCCCCACAGAAGGGCAAGGAGCCAGAGAGAGATCCAGTTGGTACAGCTGCTCCGAGGAGGAGGGCTACAGCCGAGGAAAAGGGGAAGCAAGTAGTGGGTGTAAGCAGAGGACGAGTGCACGCACTGGATCAGGATACTGCAGATCAGTCATCAGATGTGATAAAAGGTACCATCCAAATCTTTGATTTAGAAGCTTATGTACTGTTTGATCCTGGTGCCACGCATTCTTTTGTATCACCATCCTTTGCATGTAAATTGATGAAGCATGTAAAACCCACACTGCTTGATAAGATGTTGTTGATATCTACCCCTATGAATGATAGTCAGTTGACTGAGCATATATATAGGGATTGTAAAATGAAGATAGGAGGTAAAGAAACGGCAGCCAATTTGATTTTATTAAATATGGTGATTTTGATGTAATCCTAGGGATGGATTGGCTGGCTGCAAATCATGTTGTTATGGATTGTCATGCAAAAACTTTGATGTTTCCAAAGATAGACAATCTTGTAGTAAATTTTATGAAATGAAATTAAAGAACATGATTATTATAAGTGTGATGAGTACAATCTTGATACATGATGTATGAAAGATAAATTTGATTTCATTTATGTATGTGATGTGATGATTTATGATACTAATGGTGGAAAGAATAATGTGAAGGATTCATCGCTTTTGTGATTGAGACGGATAAGGCACGTTCGAAATTGGAAGACATACCAGTGGTTAGGGAATTTCCAGATGTCTTTCCGGATGAGTTACCAGGGTTACCTCCAGATAGGGAGATGGAGTTTGGTATAGACTTGGCACCTGGTACAGAGCCGATGTCTAAGCCACCATACAGAATGGCTCAAGTTGAGTTAGAGGAGTTAAGGAAACAGTAATAGGAGTTGCTGGAGAAGGGGTTCATCAGGCCGAGCGTCTCACCTTGGGGAGCACCGGTTCTGTTTGTAAGGAAGAAGGATGGAAGCCTCCGACTGTGTATAGATTATCGGTTGTTGAATAAGGCTACCATCAAGAATAAGTATCCCCTCCCACGCATCGATGATTTGTTGGATCAGCTTAAGGGAGCGCAGGTCTTTTCCAAGATAGATCTGAGATCAGGGTACCATCAGTTGAAGATACGAGGTGGAGATGTATCCAAGACAGCTTTTTGCACCCGGTATGGACATTATGAGTTTATGGTTATGCCATTCGGGTTGACAAATGCTCCCACAGCTTTTATGTCGTTGATGAATGAGGTATTTCACCAGTATTTGGATCGGTTTGTGATCGTGTTTATTGATGATATACTGGTGTATTCAAGGTCTAGAGAGGAGCATGAGAGGCATCTAAGGATAGTGCTACAGACCCTTCGAGAGAAGAAGTTGTACGCTAAACTCAGTAAGTGTGACTTTTGGTTGGAACAGATCTCTTTTTTGGGTCATATAGTATCAAAGGATGGAGTATCAGTGGATCCATCTAAGATTGAGGCCGTAGTTCAGTGGCAGAGACCCCAGACAGTGACAGAGATCAGGAGTTTTCTGGGTTTAGCTGAATATTATCGAAGGTTTGTAGAGGGATTTTTGAGGTTAGCTGCTCCTTTGACACACCTCACAAGAAAGAATGTGGAGTTTGTGTGGGACGATAAGTGTGAAGAAAGTTTTGAGGAGCTAAAAAGGAGATTAACCACAGCTCCAATCCTCACCATTCCTACTAGCTCAGGAGGTTTCTTGGTGTATACTGATGCTTCACATCTGGGACTGGGCTGTGTATTGATGCAAGATGGGAAGGTAGTAGCCTATGGATCAAGACAGTTAAAGGATCATGAGAGGAACTACCCGACCCATGACTTGGAATTGGCAGCGGTGGTGTTTACGCTGAAGATATGGCGCCACTACCTCTATGGTGAGAGATTTCAGATTTATACAGATCATAAGAGCCTTAAGTACCTATTCTCACAGAAAGAGCTGAACATGAGACAGAGGAGATGGCTCGAGCTGTTAAAGGATTATGATTGTGAGATCCTATACCACCCGGGTAAAGCAAATGTGGTTGCTGATGCATTGAGTAGGAAGCATCTCAGGATGGTATCATTTATGATGATCAGGGAACACGAGCTGTTGGAACAGTTCACGAACCTCAGTTTGGATATGACCCCGCCTGACGCTGATAGTGGATTTATGATAGCTAGCTTGCAGTTGGAACCGGATCTGGTAGATCAAATCCGACAGGCTCAGCGAGTTGATTAGCAGTGTAGTGATATTGTCGGGTAGATACAGAGGGGTATAGAGACGGACTTTGGGTTGAGTTCGGATGGATTGTTGAGGTTCAGAGGTAGGATATGTGTTCCTGATGACACAGAGATCAGAAGGTTGATCCTGACAGAGGCTCACTCGTCGAAGTATACGATACATCCAGGGGGTACCAAGATGTATCAAAACCTTCGAAAAGTTTATTGGTGGTCTGGAATGAAAAAGCACATTGCTGAATATGTTGCTAAGTATCTCGTTTGTCAGCAGGTGAAGGTAGAGCATCAGAAGCCTGCAGGGTTATTGCAGCCTCTACCGATACCGACATGGAAGTGGGAGCATGTCACCATGGATTTTGTGATGGGATTGTCGAGGACCCGGAGAGGTCATGATGCCATATGGGTGATTGTGGATCGGTTGACGAAATCAGCCCATTTTCTAGCTATGAGAGCTACCGATACTCTGAGCCAGTTAGTGAACCTATATGTGCGCGAGATAGTGAGGCTACATGGAATTCCAGTGAGCGTTGTTTCTGATAGGGATGCCCGCTTCACTTCCTACTTCTGGGAACGATTTCAGGAAGCGATGGGGACCCAGTTGAATTTTAGCACCGCGTTCATCCTCAGACAGATGGTCAGTCAGAGAGGACTATACAGACCCTGGAGGATATGTTGAGAGCGTGTGCATTGGATTTTTGAGGCTCTTGGGATGACCATTTGCCACTCGGAGAGTTTGCGTATAATAACAGTTTTCATGCGAGTATCGGGATGGCACCGTATGAGGCATTGTATGGGCATAGATGCCGTTCCCCTATTGGATGGGAAGAGGTTGGCGATAGACAGATTTTTGCTCCTGACTTAGTTAGACAAGCCTCTGAGGACGTCCAATTGATATGTGAGAGGTTACGGACAGCTCAGAGCAGGCAAAAGAGTTATGCTGACAAAAGACGGAGACCACTAGAGTTTGAGGTGGGTGAGTCAGTGTTTTTGAAAGTTTCCCCTTCGAAGGGTATTATGAGGTTTGGGAAGAAGGGAAAGTTGAGCCCTCGATATATAGGGCCATTTGAGATACTTGATAAGGTGGGAGATAAGGCTTATAGATTGGCATTGCCACCAAAGTTGGCGAGTGTGCATAACGTCTTCCACGTATCCATGTAAGGAAGTATCACCCGGACCCGGCACATGTGATAAGATATGAGCCCTTGGAGCTCAATGAAGGTATGACCTATGATGAGAAGCCAGTTCAGGTATTAGACAGAAAAGAGAAAGTGCTGAGGACAAAGACAATTCCCTTGGTGAAAATACTTTGGCAACATCACACTGTGGAATAAGCCACATAGGAATTGGAGAGTTCGATGCGGGAGACGTATCCCGAGTTGTTCACAGAATAATTGGTTCTAATTTGGAGGACCAAATTTTCTAAGTGGGGGAGAATGTGAGACCCCGTATATGTATAAAGGTATATATGTACATAGAAATGTAAATAGAGTTGTACTATGAATTCATGAGTGAAGTATATGTGATGTAAGTCCATAAGTAATGTACACACTTGTAATGAGAGTGGTAATTGTACATACAAGTTACATTAAGTATGAATGTGAAGAAATGGACTTAAACATGTGGAGAATGTGTGTAGAATGGATTATGAGTAGTTTGGTAAAATGGAAGTAGAATTGCATAAGATGTGCACTTCCATTTTTGTTTATATTAAGTACCATTGGTCATACAAAGATTCTACACAAGTTTTAATGTGTATGAAGTGAGGATGGATGCCATTTTCAAGTCTCAAAGATGAATGGATGAGAAAAGGATCATGGTAGCAAATTAAGGATGTTTGGTAAGTGTTGCTGCAGAAGAACTGCAGAAAATCTAGAAATTATGAAGGACAGATTGATCTCATGGGATGAGAGATCGATCTGGAAGAGCCAGAATGCTCTTATTTGGGCAAAGGAATAGAGCAGATCGATCTCCAATGGAGCCAGATCGATCTCCTAAGCATTCTGCAGTGAAAAGATCAATCCCCAAGCACCCAGATCGATCTCCTTAGCTCTCTGTTTGGGAGCAGATCGATCTCATGCTTCGACAGATCGATCTCATGCTTCGACAGATCGATCTCATGCTTAAAATGTCGTGAAAAAAGAGGGATTTAAGGGGACCAGATCGATCTCCTCTTGGACCAGATCGATCTCCTCAAGCTATTTCTATATAAGGAATGCTGAAAATCAGAAAATTTCGGGAAAAACACTAACCTTCCACTTCCAACCCAAAAACCTAACTTTCTCTCTCTAAAATCAGCCATTTTCAGTGAGGCTTGAAGAGAGACCATTAGAGGCAAAGTTGTTCCTATCAAAGAGAAGAACAACATAGTTGGAAAGCATTTTTCCATTGTTGGTATTGAAGGAGTTGGGGGCATTGCCACTTGGAGCAAGAAGAGAAATCAAATTGGGTAAGATTCTAACACTCCAACTATGGTACATTGTTTATATAATTGATTTTGGAGTTGTTTGGCATGAGTATGGATGGTTAGAAACTATCTAAAATGCATTGGAATGATTATGACCTGGAAATGGTCTAGAGTGAGAAAGTGGAAATATGTGGAGATTAATGATGAATGAGATATGTAGAAGTTATAAATAGTGTTGTGGTATGATTTTAAGATGTAGTTAGTGGATAAATTGTGAGATTTACCTAAAAGGGGTAAAATGTGGATTAAGGCATTTGTAAAATGCATAAGTGAATAATATTGAATAGTGAGGTCAATTATGGGTTAAATACATTAACTCAATTGATTTAATGAATGAATCGCAGCTTCCGAGGACACGCCGAGGCGAGTTGAGCCAAGAGTGTGAGAAGCTAAAAGGAAATGAGTCACAGCAAGTAAATCGAGGTAAGGGAATTGTGTGGACTCTTAGAGATATTTGTGCGCAATTTGGGCGCTTAAATGTTTTGCTAGAATGCATGAGATTAGGAAATGGTGTTGGCTGATTGACGGGCAAAAGTTGGGAGTTTGAGAAATGTACATGAAAACAAAAGCATATTGCTTTGAAAATCATGTTTTATTGCTTTTTAGCAAATGATTGGTAGGTTGGCTAACATTGAAATGATTTACAAAAGAAATGAGTGTGTTTTGGTTTTGTTAACCATACTTTGCAAAGTTTTGAGCCACCTACATGATTTCGTGAGTATGAAAGCATGCTAGAGTATGACTAGCATGAGATTTGACGTGTTTTATACACATGAGTGCAAGAGGCACTAGTTTTCACATGGATTTCATAATTGTTTTGGCATTGTGCTTCGAGTTTGTCTCGCACTGGATGCCCACCTTGCATGTTGCCTTGTTTGGAGCTTCGAGGAGACTAGGTGTCACATCGATTAAATAGGCTCACACTGCATTGTTTTGACATGATTAATTAGCCGTGTTGGGAGCTTCAGGTAGATAAAAGGTCGTACCGATTAAATAGGCTCACACGTGTGTTTGAGATTTGGCGTGATATGATGTGTTGATTGGGTCCACGGAGTATGTTGTACCGTACATGTAGCATGGAGTACATTGTACCGTGTTGAGTTGTGATGTGTCGTCTTCGGACGAGATCTGCTATGGACCGGCGGGTAGGATTTGACCCACCTCCCGTGTGGAAGCAGATAGTGGTGATATCCTGCACACCTGATCCGTGTAGCCAGTATCACAGGTTATGTACATAGGCCTTGAGGTTATTACCTATTGTTGAACTGCCTATCTCACATGTCTACTGCTATTTGAGAATAAATCCATGTTTGAAATGGTTTGTGGGTCAAGAAAGCCCGAGGGATGGGCCGAGACCTGACCAATGTTGAAATTGATTTGTTAATGGTTTTTAAAGTGCACAGATGTATGATGTTTAATGCCATGCTTTATTGTGAAAATGCATGATGGGTAATGCCATGCTTTTATTGTGAATTATGCATGATGATTTATACCATGCTTTGAGTTGAAATGTGCACTTGATTTTAATAGCATGAATGCTTTACATACCATTAACACAATCATACACTCATGTTTTGAGATAAATAATGAATGAAATGCTTTGGAGCATGGCATCACGATCACGTAGATAGTGCAGTATCTACCTGTTCGCATGATTGCCTTACTGAGCATGTGGTTTGCTCACCCCCCTTGTTTTCCCCTCTCTACAGAGATTTGAGTATAGATTGAGCGTGACTGGAGGCGTCCCTTTCTGGTAATCCGCTGCATCCCATCGCTAAAGGTATACACACTTGGATTATTTTGTATCTAAACTAGACATAGCACAGTAGCATTTTATATGTAACTACTGGGGATGTAAAACAATGTAAACACATGTAACAACTCTGATATATATATATATATACTTTTATACAAGTGTTTACTCATAAATAATATTTCAAATTGAATTGGTATGGTGGTGTGAGTTAGACGTCGACACACAGCCCAACTGTTATGAGTGTGGTTGTTCACGATCGAGGAAGGATGATTAAAGATTGACGCATGAAAATGCGAAAATTTGTACGTATTTTGGTAAGTTGAGCGTCGTGACAAAAACTAACATCATTCCTTACCTTGATTAAAAAGTGTCAAAATCTCTTAACTTCACCACCGTTTGTTTTCATTGTCCTACTTCAAGAATTAACATGAAAGAGAATTATATAATCATTATAAAAACTTTGCTAACTAGTTAATTGAAACTACTCAACATAAATTCCAAAATCCTTACAAAATGATTAGAATTGAGAGCCAGTGACCTCTTTTTTCTTTAAATTCAACTAAACTTCACCAAATTTTCACACCTTCATGAATACAATATTCATCCATGACAAAATCTGAATCTAGGAATCAATAAAAAAAAACACAGATTTTCATTCCTCAAACACACATAAAATGGAAAACTACTCTGTTTCATCACCATAGGTTCATGCAAAAATCTTCAAGATATTCACACTACATGTTAGTTTGGTGTGATTCATTATTTTTCTTTAACCAAAGCCATAAGAAATTTCTAGCCTTACCTTTATCCTATCTTAATCGAAGCACATAGGGTCTTCATTGTTTTCAGTTCCCTCAATTGAACCATGAAATGCTAATATTTTTTTTCATGTCTCCACCTCTCGGTTATCTCTCTAACTTTGAAAAATTCCTTAAAGCTTCCAAGTGAATTTCAAGAGTTCTCCTTCACCTGTGGTTAACTGGAAGACAAAACTATGTTTCCCTTCAGATTTTTTGCCGCATGCGTGAAAGAGGAGAAGAAATGATAATGACATTTTTTAGGTTTCAATTATTAAACTTAATGGAATTTTTCAATGAGATGTTTTTTTTTTCCTAAAAATTACATAAGCCATTTAGGCTTCTTAATTTAATAATTTGTTTTTAAATGCTCTTAATGCCAATGAATTTCTCAGTTTGAGGTTTGCTTTAACAATCTTCAAAATAAAAATTTGCTTTCACCATTAATTCATGCTTAATGCCATTAATTCAAATATTCAACCACCATAAATAATAAATATGTTTTAACCACTTCATTAATTCTAGTCTTCCATAAATACTTATCATTAAAATTAAACTTTGACTTTACACATTTAATTTCCTATTCCTTTATTTCCAAGGCACATTTTATTTTCAGATTTAATTACTAAGAAAATTACCAAAATGCTCTTGACCCCAAAATTTGACAAAACTTCATATATAGCTCTGTTTCGTCTCAAACTATGTAATCTATAAAAAAAATTAATTAATTAATTCACTTTAGGTTTCGTAATTAACAATTACATTTACACTAAGTGCAGGAAATCGAAATTGTTACAAATATACTTTGACATAATACATATCCTAACTCATGTATCGGCATAAAACTATTTGAAATAAATTCAAGTTCATAATCAAAATAGATACTGGAAGTGAACTGCGATATCTTTGAAACCAGAAACTTCAAAGTCAGATACTACAGTCAATGCCAATGCACCTCTCGTCTTAACTTGTGATGAAAAATAGTAAGAGAGTGAGATAAAGAACTCTGTAAGTAAACCACACATGTACATTGGTAATAACATACAAAATATGGACTCTAATTCACTCTACAATAAAAGAAATCATATAACCTGTGAGATCTAAGAATTTTAGATATATTTTAATGATGTAATAAGAACTTGAAGTGTGATTTATTGAGCTAAGTGAATTGTGAAAATTATATTTTGAGATTTATATGCAAGTGTTTAACATAAGTGTGAAACTAAGAGGTCAGATCGATCTTGGAGAAGGAGAGATCGATCTGGTGAGTTAAAAATGACAAGGACAGAGGAATTTAAGGAGCAGATCGATCTCCAATGGAAGAGGATCGATCTCCTTATGATTCTATTTGAGAGAAGATCGATCTCATGAGGAAGGGATCGATCTCCAAATGATTCTGTTTGGGAGAAGATCGATCTCCCCAAGGAGCAGATCAATCTCATAAAGCCATAAAGAGATCGATCTCACCCCTCGACAGATCGATCTCCTAGGCATAAAATTACCCCAAATCATCCTCAAATTCAAATGCAGATCGATCTCATCAAGAGCCAGATCGATCTCCTACCCTCAGTCTATATAAGGAACCCCTGCTTTCTCCTGTAATTTCATTTTCTCTCTCTTCCAACCCCCATTTTCACCGAGCCCTAGCTTTCTCACTCATCCAGAGCACCCATTTCCGTCCAAATCAGAGGCTGTGGCAAGAAGGAAAGTTGTTCCTCATCAAAGGGAGAACAACATACTTGGAAATCGTAAGACGGATTGAATCGAGGCAAGAGATAAGGTCTCCACAAGTTTTAGGTAATTTCTAAACCTCGATCTTGATATTTGAGATGATTTTGGTAATGATAGTTGTGGGAATTGTGTTGAAGTAGTTGGAAAATGATTAGGGATTGATGAAATTACAATGTAGTTGGAGTGATGTTGATATTTAGCAATTTTGGTAATTTTAGGAATTTTGAGCTATAAATGGAAATTTAGACAATGTGGTGAATTAGCATAGATAATTTGGCATGAGAAATGTAGGACGTTGAGATGTTGTGAATGAGATTGTAGTTTGGGGTAGAGTTACGAGAATCAAGAGATTTGAGGTGTTATAAGCAATTATGCTCGATTTTGATAATTGAGGTACTGTGATGATGAATATTGATGTTTTAACATCGTTTGGACAGCTCGAGAGTTCCAGAGTGGAATGCGAGACTAGTCCGTGACAAGGGGGAAACAATTGCACTATATGAGGTGCAAAGAGGTAAGGGAAACTAAACCAATTGTGTATGTGATTTTGAACTATTATAGCATGATTTGTGATTTATAAAACAAGCATGTTTGATGTGTTGTGTTTTGATGAGAATGCACACGATTTTTATAGTCGGTTGGAGCCTAATGTTTTTATGAGTTTATAATTGGGCTTAGGTTAAGGTGATCATGAGATTTGAGAAATGTGTGCGTGTTTTGCCGGTTGGGACTCGGTTTCAATATGTTTTGTGTTGAGTACAAAATGGTTTTAAATGAGTTTTATGGGAGAAAAACCACTATGAGTTCTACGTGAAGGCAAACCAGTCTTATGTGATAAGACTTAGGTGTGTGATTTTAAGTACACACCGGGCATTGCTCTGGTAGCATGTAAGCCCGATTTTTCTCCGTTCTGGTAACGTGAGGTCCCCCATTCTGTGGCTATGCCACGTATATTTGGTGGTCGTTGCCACGTGAGAACCTTATTCGGTGGTCGTTGCCACGTGAGAACCCTATTGGGTTGCTTTGCCACGTGAGAACCCTATTTGGTGGCCGTTGCCACATGAGAACCCTATTTAGTGGCCGTTGCCACGTGAGAACCCTATTTGGTGGCCGTTGCCACGTGAGAACCCTATTTGGTGGCCGTTTCCACGTGAGATCCCCCATTCAGTGGCTATGCCACGTATATTTGGTGGCCATTACCACGTGAAACCCTAACCTGTGGTTGTGCCACGTGTGAATTTAAATCAGTGGCTATGCCACGTGTGTTTAGTGATTATGCCACATGTGTTTAGTGGCTGCGCCACGTGCATTATTATTACAGTGATTTTATCACGTTTATTGAGAAAGCGATTATCGTATTATTTTCACATGCTTTGTTCTTGCTCTAGACTGAGCCTTTTTACTTCATTTTTTCACATGATTTGAGATATGAGAATGCCGTTTTGAGTACTTTCATGCTATGGTTTTCAAATAAGTATAATGAGTTTCACATACAAATAAATATTTTGATATGTGCATTTTGGTTTATGAAATGAGTCCCTTACCCCATTTACTGAGCGATTTAGAAGCTCACCCTATTTTCTTTCCCCCCAGATTTCTTCAAGTGAAAAAGGGTTTCCCTGCGACGTACGGAGTAGTGGCTAGTGAAGGACTTGAGCTCCAGGCTATATATTGTATTTTGAGGTATCTTTTATCTTTTCATGTACCCAGACAATTATTGTAGTTACAGACACTTGATGTATAACATTGTATGGGATGTATTAGGATTAATTAACTTGAGATCCTAAGGTATGATAAATATGATAATGCATGACACTGCACAGGAATGCACTCTTAATTGTGAATTGATAAGTAAAAAGTTATTTAAATTTGCCCTATTTTTCGTATTTTCAAGGTGTGACAGAGCTTTCTTGGTATCAGAGCTTAGGGTGTCTAGTACTGTCAGTGTCAGTTAAGTGAAATAGAATACATCCCAAGTGTCTGTAATAGTCTAGTCATGAACTGAATCTGAGGATTGAGATTTCAATCGATTTTGATATGTACGCGCAGGAGACTAGTTGAGATAGAGAATGAGTGGACGACGAGGTCGTTCGAGGAGGCAGGGAGAGTCCCCTCCACCACCTGCCCCACAACCAGAGAGTCATAACTCTCGATTTAATCGGATTGAGACCGATGTGAGGTAAGGTTTTGAGTAGATGGCAGCGTTATTCACATAACACTTTGGAGTTAATGCCTCGGGTACTACTCCTACACCACCACCAGGACCTCCCATACCCCCAGTACAGATGGACCCAGTGCCTCCCGTCACTCAGCTTAAGGACAGAAGTATGGTCCGACTGAAGGATTTTCTGAAGATGAATCCACCCGTATTTAGGGGAAAGAAGGATCCTACAGAGGCTGAGGAGTGGCTGATGGAGTTGAGAATTATATTTGATTATCTGGAATGCACCAATGCTGAGAGGGTCAGTATGAGTATCTATATGTTGAAGGGGAGAGCTCGAGATTGGCGGGGTACTACCCAGGGTATTCTGATGTCCTGCCAGGATATGATTGGTTGGGAAGAGTTTCAGATAGCCTTTAGGACCTAATATGTACCACGAGCCACCCAAAGAAAGAAACAGGCCGAGTTTTTGAGTTTTGTACAGGGTGATATGTTTATGGATGACTATGAGAGCCAATTCACCGCGCTATTGAGGTATGACCCAGAGACCTTCAAGAATGAAGAGCTCTGCACAGAGAAGTTTGTGTATGGATTAAAGCCCATCATCAGAGATAGATTGATAGGGCTATGTATTACTGAGTTTGGAGATTCTCTGAGACGAGCATAAGAGATTGAGAGGGGAATTGAATGGTACAATCCCAGAACGAGCTCAGAGCGGTGAATAGAGATAAGGGCAAGCGGCCAGCAATTTTCCAAACAGATGCTCGGAGAGGTTCCTTATGAAGAGGAAGGATTGAGGTGCAGAAAGGCAGATTAGAGAGACCCAGAGTTTACCCTAATATCAAGGAGACCCCTCACGATGTCAGGCCTGAGCTAAGATTTTGAAAAAATTGTGGTTGAATGCATGAGGAAAGTTGTACTGGGTCGATCCATGGATGTTTTAGATGTGGAGACATGGGTCACATGGTGAAGGATTGCCCTTAACCTCAGAAACCACATGTCTTGGAGCCCACTAGACAACAGCCTCAAAGAGTGAACCCCTAGAGATGGGCCACTACTGCAGAGAAAGGAAAGAGACCTGTTACACTGGGACATGTGTTTGCCCTAGATAAGGAGACCGCTGACACTTCTGCAGAAACTATAAGAGGTACACTCTCTGTCTGTAATCATAAGGATCATGTGTTGATTGATTAAGGATCCACGCATTCATTTATTTCTAAGCATTTTGCATGTAGATTAAATTTGAAGTTTGAACCCCTAGAATATATACTACATGTAAATACCCCTATGCGTGAATCCCAAAGGACTGAGTTAATCTGTAGAGGATGTGAAATAAAGGTGGGAGATAGAGTGATGTTAACAGATCTAATCATGTTAAATATGCATGGGTTTGATGTAATTTTGGGAATGGATTGGTTGGCAACCAATTGAGTGAGTTTAGACTGCTACACTAAGATTGTAACTTTCTCCCTACCTGAACCTTACAGTGTGCGATTGAGATATTGAGGAAATGCATATGTGGAATTCTAGTAAGTAATTTGAGAATTTTAATATTATTTTGGAGAATATTAAATATGATTGTTCATGCGAAGGTTATGAAACACTCATATCGGATGATGATCAGGAACATCCAAGGATTGAGGATATACCTATGGTGTGTGAATTTTTGGATGTTTTCCCAGATGAGTTACCAGGTTTACCACCAGAGAGAGAGCTGGAGTTTACTATTGATTTGGTGCCAGATACTCAGCCGATCTCTAAACCTCCCTACAGGATGGCATTATTGGAACTTGAGGAATTGAAGAAACAACTACAGGAGTTATTGGATCAAGGGTTTATTAGACCCAGTGTTTTACCGTGGGGAGTACTAGTATTATTTGTTAAGAAGAAGGATGGTAGTCTCAGATTATACGTAGACTATTGGTTGTTGAATAAAGCCACGGTGGAGAATAAATACCCATTGCCAAGGATTAATGATCTACTTAATCAACTGAGAGGGGCATCAGTCTTTTCTAAGATTGATTTGAGATCTGGCTATCACCAATTGAGGATCAAGGAAGAAGATATTCCAAAGATAGCCTTCAGGATGAGGTATGGCCATTATGAATTTCTGGTGATGTCCTTTGGATTGACGAACGCCCCTGCAGCATTTATGAGATTGATGAACGAGGTGTTCAGAGACTATCTAGATAAATTTGTGATAGTCTTTATTGATGATATCCTGGTATACTCTCAGTCGTATGAGGAGCATGCACAGCAGTTGTGGTTAGTACTTCAGATACTCCGAGATAAACAATTATATGGAAAGCTTAGTAAGTGTGAATTTTGGCTGGATTGGATCGCTTTCCTTGGTCATATAGTATCAGAGGAAGGAGTATCAGTGGATCCAAGTAAAGTGGAGGCTGTGCTTAATTGGGAGAGACCGAGGACAGTTACTGAGGTACAAAGCTCCTTTGGTTTGGCAGGGTATTACAAAAGATTTGTGGAAGGATTTTCAAGGATTGCCGCTCCTTTGACTAAACTCACACGTAAGGAGACTCCGTTCATATGGACTGATCAATGTGAGCTCAGTTTTCAGGAATTAAAGAGGAGGTTGACAGCGGCACCTGTGTTAACCATCCCTGAGGGATCAAGAGGATTTTCGGTGTATAGTGATGCATCTCATCAAGGACTCGGGTGTGTGCTTATGCAGCATGGAAGAGTGGTCGCATATGGATCGCGACAGTTGAAAGACCATGAGCGAAATTACCCCACGCATGATTTGGAGTTAGCCGCTGTGGTATTTTCCTTGAAGATCTGGAGACACTACTTATATGGGGAAAGATTCCAGATCTTCACTGATCACAAGAGTTTGAGATATCTCTTTGATCAGAAAGAGTTAAACCTGAGACAAAGGAGATGGATGGAACTCTTTAATGATTATGACTGCAAGATTTTATATCATCCGGGTAAGGCGAATGTAGTTGCTAATGCCCTGAGCAAGAAGAGTATGATATCTGCTATAATGATCAGGGAATGGGATTTACTGGAGCAGTTCGCCGAACTCCGAATCAAAGTTAAAGAGATAGAGATTGGATTTTTGGCTAGCTTGCGAATAGAGCCCAAGATCATGGATCAGATGAGAAATAGGCAGCGCAGTGATCAGAGATTGATAGATATGGTTAGCCAAGCTGAACAGAGTTTGCAGTTGGATCTCACAGTCAGTGAGGATGATTGTTGAGATTCAGAGGATGAATTTGTGTACTGGACGATGATACCCTAAAGAGACAGATACTGAGAGAATCCCATTGCTCGCGATACACCATACACCCCGGGAGTACTAAGATGTACTGAGATTTGAGAAAGGTGTACTGGTGGAGTGGTATGAAGCGAGACGTGGCGGAATATGTGGCCAGGTGTTTAGTATGCCAGCAAGTGAAAGCTGAGCATCGAAAGCCTGGAGGACTACTACAGCCCTTACCTGTACCTACATGGAAATGGAAGCATGTCACCATGGACTTTATTATGGGTTTACCGAGGACCCGATTAGGTCGTGACGCTATATAGGTTATAGTGGATAGATTGACCAAGAGTGCCCACTTCCTTGCCATCAAGAGCACAGATACTGTGGATGCCTTAGCCGAGCTGTATGTCAGCGAGATAGCTAGATTACATGGGGCTCCAGTGAGTATTACTTCTGATAGAGATACCCGGTTTACTTCCAGATTTTGGACCCAGTTTCAGGAGTCCATGGGATCTCGATTGAGTTTCAGTACCGCCTATCATCCTCAGACAGATGGTCAATCAGAGAGGACTATTCAGACCCTGGAGGATATGTTGAGGGCGTATACGATGGATTTTAAGGGATCATGGGATGATCACTTGCCCCTAGTAGAGTTTGCGTACAATAACAGCTATCATGCGAGTATTGGAATGGCACCTTTTGAGGCTCTATATGGTAGAAGGTGTAGATCCCCTGTAGCTTGGGAAGAAGTCGGTGACAGAAAGATAAATGCTCCTGAACTTGTTGAGCAAACTGTACAGAATGTAAAACTCATATGTGAGAGGATACGGGCTGCACAGAGTATACAGAAAAGCCACGCGGATGTGCGTAGACGGCCACTCGAGTTTGATGTTGGTGATGCAGTATTTCTGAAAATATCACCGAGTAAGGGTATCATGCAATTTGGGAAGAGAGGAAAATTGAGTCCTAGATACATAGGACCATTCGAGATTCTTGAGAGAGTGGGAGAGGTAGCTTACAAATTAGCATTACCCCTACAAATATCTGGAATACAAAATGTTTTTCATGTGTCTATGTTGAGGAAGTACCACCCAGACCCTTCTCATGTCATCGAGTATGATGAGATGGACATACAAGAGGACATGAGCTACATTGAGGAGCCCGTACGGATTCTCGATAGGAAGGAGAAGGTACTTAGAACCAAAAGCATCCCATTAGTGAAAGTTCTGTGGAAACATCACTTAATGGAAGAGGCAACGTGGGAACTGGAAGATCTCATGAAAGAGAAATACCCCCAGCTATTTGGCTAGTTGAGCTGAATTTGGAGGATCAAATTCTTTTAAGGTGGGGAGGATGTGAGATCTGAGAATTTTAGATATATTTTAATGATGTAATAAGAACTTGAAGTGTGATTTATTGAGCTAAGTGAATTGTGGAAATTATATTTTGAGATTTATGTGTAAGTGTTTAACATAAGTGTGAAACTAAGAGGTCAGATCGATCTTGGAGAAGAAGAGATCGATCTGGTGAGTTAAAAATGATAAGGAAGGAGGAATTTAAGGAGCAGATCGATCTCCAATGGAAGAGGATCGATCTCCTTATGATTCTGTTTAAGAGAAGATCGATCTCATGAGGAAGGGATCGATCTCCAAATGATTCTGTTTGGGAGAAGATCGATCTCTCCAAGGAGCAGATCGATCTCATAAAGCCATAAAGAGATCGATCTCACCCCTCGACAGATCGATCTCCTAGGCATAAAATTACCCCAAATCGTCCCCAAATTCAAATGCAGATCGATCTCATCAAGAGCCAGATCGATCTCCTACCCTCAGTCTATATAAGGAACCCCTGCTTTCTCCTGTAATTTCATTTTTCTCTCTCTTCCAACCCCCATTTTCACCGAGCCCTAGCTTTCTCACTCATCCAGAGCACCCATTTCCATCCAAATCAGAGGCTGTGGCAAGAAGGAAAGTTGTTCCTCATCAAAGGGAGAACAACATACTTGGAAATCGTAAGACGGATTGAATCGAGGCAAGAGATAAGGTCTCCACAAGTTTTAGGTAATTTCTAAACCTCGATCTTGATATTTGAGATGATTTTGGTAATGATAGTTGTGGGCATTATGTTAAAGTAGTTGGAAAATGATTAGGGATTGATGAAATTACAATGTAGTTGGAGTGATGTTGATATTTAGCAATTTTGGTAATTTTGGGAATTTTGAGCTATAAATGGAAATTTAGACAATGTGGTAAATTAGCATAGATAATTTGGCATGAGAAATGTAGGACGTTAAGATGTTGTGAATGAGATTGTAGTTTGGGGTAGAGTTACGAGAATCAGGAGATTTGAGGTGTTATGAGCAATTATGCTCAATTTTGAGAATTGAGGTACTGTGATGATGAATATTGATGTTTTAACATCGTTTGGACAGCTCGGGAGTTCCAGAGTGGAATGCGAGACTAGTCCGTGGCAAGGGGGAAACAATTGCACTATACGAGGTGCAAAGAGGTAAGGGAAACTAAATCAATTGTGTATGTGATTTTGAACTATTATAGCATGATTTGTGATTTATAAAACAAGCATGTTTGATGTGTTGTGTTTTAATGAGAATGCACACGATTTTTATAGCCGGTTGGAGCCCAATGTTTTTATGAGTTTATAATTGGGCTCTACGTTAAGGTGATCTTGAGATTTGAGAAATGTGTGCGTGTTTTTCCGGTTGGGACTCGGTTTCAATATGTTTTGTGTTGAGTACAAAATGGTTTTAAATGAGTTTTATGAGAGATAAACCACTATGAGTTCTACGTGAAGGTAAACCAGTCTTATGTGATAAGACTTAGGTGTGTGATTTTGAATACACACTGGGCATTGCTCTAGTAGCATGTAAGCTCGATTCTTCTCCGTTCTGGTAACGTGAGATCCCCCATTCTGTGGCTATGCCACGTATATTTAGTGGCCGTTGCCACGTGAGAACCCTGTTCGGTGGTCATTGCCACGTGAGAACCCTATTGGGTGGCCATTGCCACGTGAGAACCCTATTTGGTGGCCGTTGCCACGTGAAACCCTATCATGTGTCTGTGCCACGTGTGAATTTAAATCAGTGGCTATGCCACGTGTGTTTAGTGGCTGTGCCACGTGTGAATTTAAATCAGTGGCCATGCCACGTGTGTTTAGTGGCTGTGCCACATGTGAATTTAAATCAGTGGCTATGCCACGTGTGTTTAGTGGCTGCGTCACGTGCATTATTATTACAGTGATTTTATCGCGTTTATTGAGAAAGCGATTATCGCATTATTTTCACATGCTTTGTTATTGCTCTAGACTGAGCTTTTTACTTATGTTTTCACATGATTTGAGATATGAGAATGTCGTTTTGAGTACTTTCATGCTATGGTTTTCAAATAAGTATAATGAGTTTCACATACAAATAAATATTTTGAGATGTGCATTTTGGTTTATGAAATGAGTCCCTTACCCCCTTTACTGAGCGATTTAGAAGCTCACCCTGTTTTCTTTCGCCCCAGATTTCTTCAAGTGAAAAAGGGTTTCCCTGCGACGTACGAAGTAGTGGCTAGTGGAGGACTTGAGCTCCAGGCTATATATTGTATTTTGAGGTATCTTTTATCTTTTCATGTACCCAGACAATTATTGTAGTTACAGACACTTGATGTATAACATTGTATGGGATGTATTAGGATTAATTAACTTGAGATCCTGAGGTATGATAAATATGATGATGCATGACACTGCACAGGAATGCACTCTTAATTGTGAATTGATAAGTAAAAAGTTTTTTAAATTAGCCCTATTTTTCGTATTTCCGGGGCGTGACATAACCATAAAAGTTCACATTTGATAACTCTAATTATTTTCACATTTTCGGTAATCGTATAACACTCACTAATGCTAGCAACTGTGAAACCTAACTTTTTCATGCTATTTTTTTATTAAAAGCTAAGATGAAAAGTTTCAAACTTACCTAAGTGTTCATGTAGGGCCTAAAATAGCCGAAGCACTCAGATTAGTGGCGCGAAACTCGGGGTACAAAATCCAAGATAAGATTTTAAGTTGAAGTAATTTTCAAGAGAATATGTTTATGAGTATGCTTTGGTGGTTAGAAGGTAAAACTAAGGCATCTCAAGCGGTAAAACAAGTAAAAATACAAATAAGCATTAAATCAAGAAATTGGACCTAGTAAGTGAAATAAATTTGGAATAAATTTTGTAATTTCGTAAAAATTATTTTGAGGCCATAGAAAATTAGTATAAGGCATATTTGACTTGGATAAGTAGAATTGAGTGGAAATATTGAGGTTTCAGTGGTTAAACTAATTTTTAATGTAAAGCGATAACTTTAAGGAATTGTGATCGATAATGACTAAATCGGGTAAAATTGACCCAAACAAGAAATGTTTCTAAAACAAGTGGACCCAAAATTTTTATGGAAGATACTTGAGACTTAGTATAACACATGAAATATGGAAATTTTTAGAAAATGGGCTATAAATAATTTTTACTGATTTTATGAAAACAGGGCTGTTGGCAAGCCAGGCCCAGCACCCTGCAAGCCCATAAAGAAAGCTCATTTTGAAGACTTTACAGATGGCTTTTGAGCCTGATATTTTTCATAATTAAATTAGACTTAAAGGAATTTTTGTAATGGTAAAGAACTCCCCGAACTGACTTGGAACCAAAGAGATCTCCCTCCCCCAATTTACCAAAGCATCCTTCCCTTTTTTCATTTTGTGGAATTTTTTTGGCCACCTTCCATAAATAATTAGAGTTTGGCCAGGAAGGACCAATTTTATCCCTAGAATTCCCCTACAACTGTAAGACCCGAATTTAATTAAAATACGAAATGAATGAGTATTCGTGAAGGGAAGTCGGGTTAAATTAATCCCGAACACGTGTAAGGGCAAAATGATCAAAAGATCGAAAGTCGATATAAATTTGATAAGAAAATTTAATTAAGAATAATGGATTGAGAAATCTTGGTCAATAAAGGTGAAATAAATTTATTTTGGGTTAAATTGATCAAGATATTAATTTATTGAAATTAATCGGGATTAATCGAAATTTTTAGTTCGAAAAAATAATCCCAAAAATAATCGAAAAATATACCGAAAAGTCATTCGGGACAATATCCCGAAAAAACAGAGAAATTATACCCGAAAAAGGGTTAAAATAAATTAAATATATTAAATAAAATTAAATAAATGAATTTAGAATTAAATAATAATTTTAAGGATATTTTAAGGGATATTTGGGTATTTTAATGTATTTTAATGATTAAAATAATAATAAAAATAATTAATAAAATAAATGAAAAAAAAAGAAGAAGAGAGAAAAAAAAAGGAAATCTGAAAACGGGTCGGGGAGAGAGAAAGAGAAGTAGAAACGGAAACGGAAGCCGAGAAAATCGAGAAAGCCCGAGGACGCACCGGCGTCCGACAACCCCCGACGAGGAGTCGACGAGGAAGATGGTACCGGAGACGCGCCGTGCAGTGGCCGGAGGAAGCCGATCGGAGGAGGGAAAGAACCGAGGAGAAACGGCCCGATTTTCGGCGATCCACGGCGGCTGGACATCAACGGATGCCACCGATGAGTTTAGGAGGAGGAGCCGATCATTTTGAGACCGGTAGCAGCCGGCGAAACGGCCGGAATCGTCGGCGACGGCCAAGAGGAGAAATGGGTCCCGACGGTCGGAGGAGAACAGGCCGGACCGGCCATTTTTCGGCGAGCTCGAGGCAAACCAAGCCCAGATTCATGATGCGGATGACCCAACGGAGATGCTGGCGGTGGAAGCCGGCCGAGAACCGACCGGCAAGGCGGTGAACCGGCCGAACCGGGGTGAACCAGCGGGTCTGAACCGGACTGAACCGGTTCAGCCAAAAGAGAAGGAAAAAAGGAAGAAAAAGGGAAAAAGAAAAAGAGAAAAAATCGGAAAAAAATTCCAGTGATGCAATCGAGCTTCGGGTAAGTCGGTAAGCGGTTGAAATTGACCGATTTAAATTTAGGAATAATTTATTTAATTATTATTCGACTGGAAATTTACCAAAAAATTCATAAAATTGTGTAGCTCGATAATTGACATCCAACGAGAGCTCGAGACAGTCTCGATTTGCGTACTAACATGGAATCTCGGGTAAGTGATCCTTATTTACGACAATTTACATCGTTATGCATGATATGAATTTAAATTCCGCATAAATTGAATTAAATTTTGGAAATTTAGATAAATTATCGTAAATAATAAATTTAGCTATTCGAGAGTTAGAACGAGGCCCAATAAATTGTTGGAGGGCCCAGTGAGCCCAATAGGCCTCGATAAAGTGAAAATTAAGTGGAAAACGGGCTTAAGGCCGATTAAGGCCCATTAAGGTGCAATCGGGCCCAATAGGGGTAAACGGGCCCAATGATTTAAATTAAGCCCAAAAAATAGGAAATATAATTAAATTGTATGTTATCTGACCTGAGGAATATTGATACGCAGTTTCGGGCATTGGATTGAGAGCAGATCGGACTGCGCGACGTGACATCAGTGGAAAGGTAGACTCGACAGGAAAATAAGGTAAGGGAATTCTACGGACTGCTAGAGGTAAACTTTACGCAATTTTAAGTTCATTGCAGTCTTTAAAAATTATCTGAAGGGTCTAGAGGTCAAATAATAATTTTAATGCCCCGAATGGGCAAATTACCAAAATACCCTTGTTAAGGGTAAAATTTACAATTTAGGAAAAATTGGAAGGAGTAAGAACAAGAGGTTTCTGCTCGTTCTGGAGACATTTTAATGCATGCATGAGTAGGCTGGCTGACCTTGAAAGAAAATGCACAGCATTGCATACTTTCAACGATGAAATTATTTTGAAAACTGTTTTGAGGAAACAGAGCCGCCTACGTGTTTTTATTGATATGTGACGTGCTAGAGCTCAGCTCGCACGATGTTTGATTTGTGTGATGCATGCATTAGTGCTGGAGCGAGAGCTCGCACTAGAGTTTTACATGGATAGGTGCTAGAGTATAACTCGCACCAGATTTCACATGCTTGTTCGTGACACGGTGCTAGAGTCTAACTCGCACCAGAATTTACATGATTTTTGTGACAGGGTGCTGGAGTTTAACTCGCACCAGATTTTATAAGATTTTCATGTGATTTATATATAGAGTGCTAGAGCCTAGCTCGCACTAGTTTTACTAGATTTGTGGAGTAGCGCTGTCTGCCCTTGGAGTCAGCCAAAAGGCCCAACAGGCTCAAAAGACCTCTTAAGTGGGGTGAGAGTGAGGAATGAGGTTGGCGGCCTTGTGGGGATGTAAAGCGGGCTCTGCTAGTTTTACTTGACTTGATGAGAGTGCTGAGCATCGCTCGCACTGATTTTTATGAGAACATGCGATGAGCCGTGCTTGGAACATCAGGTAGACTGTGTGTCACCGATTAAATAGGCTCGCACGTGCGTTTTGAGACATGGCATGAGTATTGAGATATGATATAAGAAACAAAACCTCTCTGTGGGAAGCAGGCCATTTGGGCTGGAGTACCTAGAGCGGTATGGGTCCATGGAGTACGATGTACCATGCAAGTAGCATGGAGTACGATGTACCGTGTGGTATCTTTGTGATACGGGGTATCTTCGGATACGGTATCTTTGTGATATGGGGTATCTTCGGATACGGTATTTTTATGCTACGGGGTATCTTCGGATACGGCATCTTCGGATGCGTGGGATCGGATAAGACTGACGGGTTGGATTGACCCTCCTCCCGGGTGGTTCCCGATCAGGGTGAGACCTTACACACTAGGATCCGTGTAGCTAGAGGGACTCACGAGGACACACATGGCCATAGTCCTGGTTATTGCCGATATACAGATGTTGCCTAGTCTCGCATGTCGACGTTTTGATGAGATCAAATCGGGTTTTAAATTAAATGTGCATGATGGTTATTTCCATGCTTTTTAAACCCATATGTGATGTAAACGGATTTTCATGATTTTGTGTGAGTCAAGATCACACGAAGGAGGGGTCGAGTCTTGACTTTACTGTGAAATTTTAAACGAGAAAGATATGATTTTGAATATAATTGCATGTTGAATTTTTCATGCAAATGTGTTTTACATAACATCATAACTCATATCATCTGTTTTAAAATGTGTGGAGAAAGGGTGGTTTATGCATGGCACTACGTTCATGTAGGTAGTATGGTTACCTACTTGTTCGTAGGATTGCCTTACTGAGCTTGATGTGCTCACCCCTTTCATTTTCTCCTACAGATAATCTCCAGTAGACGTTGAGACGACTCAGTACTGCATTCCGGATATCCGCTGCTGCCCATCATTCAAGGTATATACACTTGTACAAATTGTATCTAAATAAGCATAGCATAGTAACATGTTTGTAAGTGTCTCTAGGGGATGTATAAATATTGTAGACATTTTATAAATGACTGAGAAAGAATTAAGTTATATGGTAAATGTATGGTGGGACTGGCATTGACGCACAGCCCAATTTGTTAGTGGAGTGTGGTCACGATTAGAGGACAAGTAAGCAATGAAAGAAAATAACAAAACGCGAAAAATTAACTCTGATTTTTGGGTAGTTTGGGTCGTGACAACAACAAATAAAAAAATGAAACCTCGAAAAAGTTGATTTGCTAGGTGAAACGTTAGAGAGAAGAACATGGGTCGAAATTGCCCTATTTTAAAAGTGAGAGAAACTTTGGATTTTTAATTTCTTGGTTAGTTTTTAAGCTTGTTTTGAATGATTCTAAGTTGTATACATGAATATCTATAGCTGAGGATCATTTTTTGAAAAGGAAAGAGTGGTCAAACTTAGCCAACAAGGTGAGAAAGTTGGTGGAAGATGATGATGTTAATGTATATTGTTGTTTAATGATTTTGGATGATTTTTACTAAAGTAGAAATTAAAGAAATAATTTATTGAGCTTGTATGGAATTCACCCATCCTTTTTTTGTAACATTGTAAGACCCACTTTCGGTGATGTATTCCTTATGATTCATATAATGTAACACATTTTCATATGTTAAATTGAATCATAAGAAGAGATTTTGGCTTGAATGAAGTTGCAAAGAGAATGAATGAACATCCATGAATCCATGTAAAGGTTAAATAAGGGCTGAAGTGGCCACAGACTAAACGAATGGAACTTAAACAATCAGACCGAATATAAAGAATTAAAAACACAAAATGATAATTCAATGACTGCGAATTCTAATCACCTTTTATGATTTCAAGTAGTACACACAAGTGACATTGAATGTGAATAATAAGAAATGAACCTTTCCATGCTCTAAGTGGAATTAAAATGCAAAATGTGTATTGA
This sequence comes from Firmiana major, assembly GCA_033439115.1. Lineage (NCBI taxonomy): Eukaryota > Viridiplantae > Streptophyta > Magnoliopsida > Malvales > Malvaceae > Firmiana > Firmiana major. The sequence goes on along the minus strand of CM065913.1, from coordinate 18,127,648 downwards.
AGTAATGGAACATGGGTTTACCTTTGAAAATCTCAGGAAAATGTAGCAAGAATGCCCCAAATGAAGGCTAGATCGATCCCCTATTCAAAGGTGATCGATCTCTTGTTCAAGCATATCAATCCCAGGTTGGTTCTACCTGGCAAAGATCGATCTCTCCTCATGAGCAGATCGATCTCCATTTGCTTCTGCCTAATAGAGATCGATCCCTTCCTAAGTGCAGACAGATCTCCATTTGATCCTGTCAAGGGTGGATCGATCTCTCCCCATGAGCAGATCGATCTCTAGTTGTTTCTGCCTAGCAAAGATCGATCTCTTCCCAAAGAGCAGATCAATTTCTCCTTTACAAGCCTGAATATTTTGATGGTTCAAACCAAAAAAAGATCGATGTATCTACAAAAAGCAGATCGATCTCTCCCTTACAAAACTGAATATTTTGATTGTCCAAAACCAAGGGAAGATCGATCTCTTACCCTATGAGATCGATCTCACCACCTTTGTTCTATAAAAAGCCGATAGCTAAACCTTCTTCTTCAGCAAATCAAAACATCTCTCCATTTTTCCCAAAAGAGTAAGTTTTCTCACTCTAGAATACACCCCCTTCCAAAAAGATTTCAGAAAAAACTATTTGACCAAAGTTGATCATTGTGAGGAGGAGAACAACATAGCTTGGAGCCAATATTCAACTTGTTTGATTGAAAGAGCAAAAGAGTCTTCTTATTTCAGACAAGAGGAAAGTCAAGCTAGGTGAGTTTTCAATACACCAACTCTAACTATGTTTATCTAGATGTTGTTAGGAGTTGATTGGTGTATGTGTTGTTGGTTGAAACTACCTAGGATAGGATGAATCAAGTAAGACCTAAAATGGGTTTAGTGTGAGAAAATGAGATATGGTGGATTTTAATGAAAAATGGATTATACCAAGGTGTTAGTAACATTGTATGCATGATTTTGAGATGGTTTTGTGAAATAAGTTTATGGAATAGGATGAGGTTATAAAATGTACATATAAGGTGTTTGTAAAAATGCATGAATAAATGGAAGAGTTAAGGTTAGAGCAATGCAAACTAAGTGCTTGATTAGATAACTAAGAAAATTTGCTAAACCAAATTTGGACTAGGAATGGCGTGATGGATGTTCAACCACCATGCCATGGCTGAAATGTGATTATAGGCCAAGCTAAACTAAATCGACTCGATAAGGAAAATGGACCTTGAATTTGGTCCAACGAGTGATAATGAGCCTAAGGAGCTCAATGGGTCTAGGTGAAATGATTGGTGTAATTGAAACAGACTTAAGAAGGGAATTAGGCTCAAAAAGATATATTGAGATATATTGACTAGGATCAAGTCAGAATATGAGTTACTTGTAATTAAATCATGTGATAAATGAATGATTACAACTCCCGAGGATATATTCGGAGCAAATTGAGCCCAATCACAAAAAGCAGGAAAGGAGGAAGGAGTTGCTTCACAGAGAATTGAGGTAAGGGAATTTTGTTGGCTCTTAGAGATACCTGTACGCGTTTTCGGGTGCATTATGATTTTTAGAATGTTTGAGGGTCATATGAAAGGAAATAAATGTTTGAAAGGCAAAGAAAATTGGGGAACTTTGAAAAGTTCATGAAAAGCAAGAACATGAGGTTCTTGAGTCTTTTACTTCTTTTAGCATGTGAATTAGTAGGTTGGCTAGCTCTTAAATGTTTTTGCATCAAAATAGCATGATGTGATTTAATAACCATTCTTGGCACACAAATGAGCCACCTACATGAGTTTTATGGAAACAAGCATTCTAGAGCATTGCTCGCACAAGATTTGATATGTTTATAAATGCATTAGTACTGGGGCGATACTCACACTAGAGTTTTACATGCATGAGTGCTGGAGCCTAGCTCGCAATAATTTTCACATCGATTTTGAAATAACGATGGAGCGTTGCTCGCACTAGATGTCCACTTTATACTTGTTGTCGTGCTAGAGATTACTCGCTCGTGATTTTATCACATGTTGGGAGTTATGTTAGGAGCTTACGGTAGACTATGTGTCACATCGATTAAATAGGCCCGCACATGCGTATTGAGATGTGGCACGATATGATGTGATGATATGGGTCCATGGAGTATGTTGTACCGTGCATATAGCATGGAGTACGTTGTACCGTGTCTGTATATGATATATATATACCATCTTTGGACAAAGGTTAGATCTGCTATAGACCGACGGGTTGGATGTGACCCACCTCCCATGCAAAGTAGATAGAGGTGATATCCCGCACACTAGGATCCGTATAGCCTAAGACCACAGAGGATATGGTCATAGTCCTAGTTATTTCCCTTATTATTATTATTTCCCATGTTGAATCCATGTTTTAAATTGTTTTGCGGGTCAAGACAGTCCAAGGGAGGGGCTGAGTCTTGACAAATTGTGATTTTAGTATTGAGTTATGTTGAGTATAAAATACTTTTAAGTACACCTCACATAATGATTTTCCATGCTTTAATTACAACTTGTGCATGATAATTTTCCATGCTTTGTAATACGAATTGTGCACTGATTTGAATAGCATGAATTGCTTTATATATCAAGAATAGGTGCACGAACTGATGTTTTGGAGTATGACAAGTAAATGCTTGGTTTTATGCATGGCATCACGATCACGTAGATAGTACAGTTATCTACCTGCTCACATGATTGCCTTACTGAGCGCGTGGTTTGCTCACCCCCTTATTTTTGCCCTCTACAAAGCACTTACAGTAGATGGAGAGCGTCTGAGGATTAAATTTTGGTGTCCGCTACTTCCCATCACACAAGGTATACACATTTGTATAGTTTTTGTATCTAGACCTACCAAAGCACAGTAATATTTTAAATGTAGCTGTTGGGGATGTAAGGAATTATAAATGCATGCAAATAGCAACTCTGATTTAGAAATACAAGTGTTTACGTTTAAATGAATTGTAATTTGAAATGGTTTGGTTGGATGAGATCGACACTGATACCAACCCAACTGTTGGTGGTGTAGCTGTTCACGATCAAGTAAGGGAAGAGTAAAGAACAAACAATAAATAATGAAATGAAAAATGAAAAATTTGTAGTGGATTTAGGGTCGTGATAGAGGTGGTATCAGAGCTTAGTTGGTCTGATGTGTATCGGTATCAAATATTTAGGAAAATTACATCCTCATGTTATTATGCTTGTCTAGATACAACTGTGTATATCGATATAGGTTTGACTAAGAAATGGTTGTGAATGTAGGAATTTTGGCATTATGCCTAACACCAGTCGCGGTAGAGGCGCGAGAGCATAAACTAGAGGCTGTAGGGGTAGGCATGGGAGCCTTGCTGAGTCGTTGCCATATGAGCCTTAAAAAGTGGTAGAGGTAGAGGTAGAGGCTGAAGTTGAGCATGCTCCACAAGGTTCAATAGAGAGACCCAAAAATATTGAGGCACACTTTACGAGAATATAACGGAGCTTAGAGATAATTTTGAAGTTGATTACCCAGTCGATACCTAGAGCTGGGGGCGAGCAAGGTCCAGCTGCACAGGGTGATGTTGAACAAACGGCTGCTCCTGAGATGCATGCATAGCTAGCCTAGAGACCTCAGACTACAGATACTCTCATAACTCCACCAGTACAGGATACGCCTTCTACTGTTGCTCCACCACAGGGTAATAGAGATTGGGGTTATGAATGTGACTTGGATAGACTACGACAGTTTCAAAAATTTAAATTACCGTCTTTTAGTGGGATTAAGGACCCAGTAGCTGCAGAGGATTGGGTGAATGAGATTGAGCAGTTATATGGGTTTTTCGAGTGCAATACCACGGAGATGGTTACTTTTGCTGCATTCATGCTGAAAGGATCAGCAGAACATTGGTGGAAGTCTACTAAACCTATTCTGAGAGCTCAACCTACAGAGACCACATGGGATATATTTTTGGAGGCCGTCTGGAGGTAATATGTTCAGGATACTGTGCAGTAGAAGCTGTATATGGAAATTCTAGGATTGACCCAGAGGATCATATCAGTGGATGAGTATGAGATAAAATTTATCTCCCTGGGCAAATATGATCCTGATACGATGGACAGTGAGGTTAAGAAGGTTTGAAAGTTTGTGGATGGACTCAGACCAGCCATTAGATCTCGATTGGTTCCTTTTGATATACCAACCTATGAGGAGGCAGTGCATAGGGCACAGTTGTGTGAACAGGATATTGAGCGAGTTGCCTCTGTGTTTGGGAAGGTTGGTAAAGTGAGGGACAGAGATAGGAAGAGACCAGTAGTGGATAGAGGATTCAGTTATAGAGGAAATAAGAGATTATCTGGGAAGAGGTCGAAGATTAAGGAGATCTGGGAGAGGACAGTTAAGCTTCTCATGCATCCGACCATAGCTCCAGCAAATGAGGTAGTGATTGGAGGGCCACAGCCTACTACAGAACAGTGCAGTAAGTGTGGTAGGTCCCTTGGAACTCGACCTTGTTATGGACCTCCTGTAGTATGTTTCAGATGTGAGAAATCAGGGCATGTGATCCAAAATTTCTCAACGATGACTAAAAGTGCCCCACAGAAGGGCAAGGAGCCGAGAGAGCCTCAGCTGATACTCCTACTTGGAGACAGATGGCGACAGCTGAAGAGAAGGGGAAACAGGTAGTTGGCAGAGGGCGAGTACAAGCTTTGGACGAGGATATTGTAGATTAGTCTTCAGATGTGGTGAAAGGTACCATCCTGACCTTTAATTTTGAAGCTTATGTTTTGATAGATCTTGGTGCCACACATTGATTTGTATCGCTTGCATTTGCATATGAATTGTTTAAATATGTGAAGCTTACCTCGTTAAGCAGGAAGATGCTGATAAGCACTCAATGAACAATAGTCAGCTAGTTGAATATGTATTTAGGGATTGTAAGCTGAAAGTAGGCGAAAAGGAAATGTCAGTCGACCTCATTTTAATGTATATAAGAGACTTTGATGTAATCCTAGGAATGAATTAGTTGGCAGCAAACCATGCTAAGGTAGATTGTTTCTCTAAGATAGTAACTTTTTCAAGGATAGATAGCGTTACCATAAGTTTCCCCAAACAATGTAATGTAAAATTTCCTTGAAAAGTAATGAAAGTAGAAGTTGCTGTAAGCGAAATAGATGATTTTCTATGCTGACTAAATAGTTAATATTTTGAAATGTTACATTACGTATGTGGTCGAGGCGGATAAGACACGTCCAGAATTGAGAGACATCCTAGTGTTTAGGAAATTTTTAGATATCTTTCCAGATGATTTATCAGGGTTACCGCCAGATAGAGAGATGGCATTTTTTTTTATAGATTTGGCACTTGCTACAGACCGATATCCAAAACACTGTATAGAATGGCTCCGATTGAGTTGGAGGAACTGAAGAATTAGTTACAGGACTTATGGGATAAGGGGTTCATCAAACCGAGTGTATTGCCTTGGGGAGCACTGGTTCTGTTTGTGAAGAAGAAGGATGAGAGCCTCCGACTGTGTATTAACTATAAGCTGTTGAATAAGGCGACCGTCAAGAATAAGTACCTCATTCCACGCATTAATGACTTGTTAGATCAGCTTCGCGAAGCGCAGTTCTTTTCTCAGATAGATCTGAGATCTGGGTACCATCAGTTGGGAATTCGGGATGGAGATGTACCCAAGACAGCTTTTCGCACCCGATATGGTCATTTTGAGTTTATGGTTATGCCATTTGGGTTGAGGAATGCTCCCGCAGCTTTTATGTCGTTGATAAATGATGTGTTTCACCAGTATTTGGATAGATTTGTTATCGTGTTCATCAAAGACATTTTGGTGTATTCGGGATCTAGAGAGGAGCATGAGCAGCACCTAAAGATAGTGTCACAGACCCTCCGAGAGAAAAAGTTATACTTAAACTTAGTAAGTGTGATTTTTGGCTAGAGTAGATCTCTTTTTTGGGTCATATTGTATCAAAAGATGGTGTGTCAGTGGACCCATCCAAGATTGAAGCAGTGGTTGAGCAATAGAGACCCCAGATAGTCACGGAGATTAGAAGTTTCCTGGGTTTAGCTTGATATTATCGATGGTTTATGGAGGGATTCTCGAGGTTAGCTGCTCTGTTGACATGTCTTATAAGGAACAATGTTGAATTCATGTGGGATGATAGATGTGAGAAGAGTTTTCAAGAGTTGAAGAGGAGATTAACCATAGCTCCAATTCTCACCATTCCTACCAGCTCAGGAGGTTTTCTATAAATACAAATGCTTCGTACTAAGAATTGGGTTGTGTACTGATGCAAGATGGGAAGGTAGTTGCCTATGGATCCAAACAGCTGAAGGATCGTGAGAGGAACTACCCGACCCACGATCTAGAGTTGGCGGCCGTGGTATTTGCCTTGAAAAATATGGCGCCATTATCTTTATGGTGAGAAATTTCAAATATTTATTGACCATAAGAGCCTCAAGTATTTATTCTCACGAAAAAAGTTGAACATGAGACAGAGGAGGTGGCTCGAGCTTCTGAAGGATAATGATTGCGAGATATTTTACCACCTGGGTAAGGTGAATGTAGTAGCTGATGCACTAAGTAGGAAGCATCTCAGGTTGGTATCGTACATGATGATCAGGGAACACGAGCTGTTGGAACAGTTTGTGAACCTCAGCTTAGAGGTGACCTTGCCTGATACTGATAGTGGTTTTATGGTAGCTAGCCTGCGGTTGGAATCGAATGTGGTAGATTGTGTCCGACAGGCTCGGCAGATTGATCAACAGTGTAATGATATTATCGGGCAGATACAAAGGGGTATAAAGACTGATTTTAAATTGAGTACGATGGATTATTGAGCTCGGGGATAGGATATGTGTTCTCGATAATCCAGAGATCAGGAGGTTGATTTATCAGAGGCTCACTCATCAAACTATACACTGCATCTGAGAAGTAACAAGATGTATCAGAACCTCCGGAGAGTGTACAAGTGGTCAGGGATGAAGAGAGAGGTGGCAAAATTTATGGTAAAGTGTCTCATCTATCAACAGGTGAAGGTAGAGCATCAGAAGCCTGCAGGGATATTACAACCTCTACCTATACTGACTTGGAAATGGGAGCATGTCACTATCGACTTCGTGATGGGTTTATCTAGGACCCGTAGGAATCATGATGCAATTTGGGTAATAATAGACAGATTAATGAAGTCAGCACACTTCCTAGCTGTGAGAGCCAACAATACTCTGAGTACACTGGTGGAATTGTATATTCATGAGATCGTGAGGTTGCATGGTATTCTGGTGAGCATAGTGTCAGATAGGGATTCCCGCTTCACTTCCCACTTTTAGGAACACTTTCAGGAAGCGATGGGGATCTAACTGAGCTTTAGCAAAGCGTTCCATTCTCGGACAGATGGTCAGTCAGAGAGGACTATATAGATCCAAGAGGACATGTTGAGAGCATGTGCATTGGTTTTGAAAGCTCTTGGGATGACCATTTACCACTCGCAGAGTTCGCCTATCATAACAGTTATCATTCGAGTATCAAGATGGCACCGTATGAGGCTTTATATGACCGTAGATGTCGTTCCCCTATTGGATGGGAAGAATTAGGTGACCTACAAATATTTGCTCCTAATTTAGTGAGATAAGCCTCTGAGGACGTCCAATTGATTTGTGAGAGGTTACAGACAGCTCAAAGCAGACAAAAGAGCTATACTAATGGGAGACAGAGACCATTGGAGTTTACAGTGGGTGAATCAGTATTTTTACGGGTTTCTCCTTCAAATGGTATAATGAGGTTCGAAAACAAAGGGAAGTTAAGTCCTCGTACCTTGGACCCTTTGAAATACTTGATAGAGTGGGAGATAAGGCCTATAGGCTAGCATTGCCACCTGAGCTAGGGGGCATTCACAACGTCTTCCACATCTCTATGTTACGGAAGAACCACCCGGATCCGGTACATGTGATAACATATGAGTCATTGGAGCACAATGAGAACATGTCGTATGTTTAGAAGTCGATTCAGATATTGGATAAGAAGGAGAAGGTGTTGAGATCGAAGATGATTCCCTTAGAGAAAGTTCTTTGGCAACATCACACTGCGAAGGAAGCTACATTGGAGTTAGAGAATTTGATATGAGAGAAGTACCCCGAGTTATTCACCGACTGATTGGTTCCAATTTGGAGGACCAAATTTCCTTAGTGGGGGAGATTATGTAAGACCCACTTTTGGTGATGTATTCCTTATGATTCATATAATGTATTCCTTAAATTGAATCATAAAAAGAGATTTTGGCTTGAATGAAGTTGCAAAGAGAATGAATGAACATCCATGAATCCATGTAAAGGTTAAATAAGGGTTGAAGTGGCCACTGACTAAACGAATGGAACTTAAACAATCAGACTGAATATAAAGACCTAAAAACATGAAATGATAATGCAAAGACTGCGAATCGAAGCACCTTTTATGATTCCAAGCAGTACACATAAGTCACATTGAATGTGAATCCTAAGAAATGAACCTTTCCATGCTCTAAGTGGGATTAGAATACAAAATGAGTATTGAAGTAATGGAATATGGGTTTACCTTCAAAATTTTGGGAAAAATCCAGTAGGAATGCCCTAAATAAAGGCCAGATCGATCCCCTATTTAAAGGTTATCGATCTCTTGTTCAAGCATATCAATCCCAGGTTTGTTCTATCTAGCAAAGATCGATCTCTCCCCATGAGTAGATCGATCTGCATTTGCTTCTGCCTAGTAAAGATCGATCCCTTCCTAAGTGCAGATCGATCTCGATTTGATCCTGTCAAGGGCAGATCGATCTCTCCCCATGAGCAAATCAATCTCCAGTTGTTTCTGCCTAGCAAAGATCAATCTTCCTAAAAGAGCAGATCGATCTCTCCTTTACAAGCCTGAATATTTCAATGGTTCAAACCAAGAGAAGATCGATCTCTCTCCAAAAAGCAGATCGATCTCTCCCTTACAAAATTGAATATTTTGATAGTTCAAAACCAAGGGAAGATCGATCTTTTAGCATAAAAGATCGATCTCACCACCCCGATTCTATAAAAGCCCAACGACCAAACCTTCTTCTTCAGTAAATTAAAACATCCCTCCATTTTTACCTAAAAGAGGAAGTTTTCTTACTCTAGAACACACCTTTTTCCAAAAAGATTTGAGAAAAAGTTATTTGAGCAAAGATGTTCATTGTAAGGAGGAGAACAACATAGCTTGGAGCCAACATTCAACTTGTTGGATTGAAGGAGTAAAAGAGTCTTTTTATTTCAGACGAGAGGAAAGTCAAGCTAGGTGAGTTTCCAATACACCAACTCTAAGTATGTTTATCTAGATGTTGTTAGGAGTTGATTGGTGTATGTGTTGTTGGTTGAAACTACCTAGAATATAATGAATCAAGCATGACCTGAAATGGGTTTAGTTTGAGAAAATGAGATATGGTGGATTTTAATGAAAAATGGATTATACCAAGGTGTTAGTAATACTGTATGCATGATTTTAAGATGGTTTTATGAATTAAGTTTATGGAATAGGATGAGGTTATAAAATGTGCATATAAGGTGTTTGTAAAAATGCATGAATGAATGGAAGAGTTAAGGTTAGAGCAATGCAAACCAAGTGCTTGATTAGATAACTAAGAAAGTTTGCTAAACCAAATTTGGACTAGGAATGGCGTGATGGATGTTCAACCACCATGCCAAGGACAAAATGTGGTTATAGGCTAAGCTGAATGAAATTAACTCGATAAGGAAAATAGACCTAGAATTCGGTCCAATGAGTGATAATAAGCCTAAGGAGCTCAATGGGTCTAGGTGAAATGATCGGTGTAATTGAAACCGACTTAAGAAGGGAATTAGGCTTAAAATGATATATTGACTAGGATCAAGTCATAATATGAGTTATTTATAGTTAACTCATGTGATAAATGAATGTTTACAGATCTCGAGGATATATCCGGAGCAAATTGAGCCCAATCACAAAAAAAGGGAAAGGAGGAAGGAGTTGCTTGACAGACAATTGAGGTAAGGGAATTTTGTTGGCTCTTAGACATACATGTACATATTTTTGGGCGTATTACGGTTTTTAGAATGTTTGAGGGTCATAGGAAAGGAAATAAATGTTTGAAAGGCAACGAAAATTGAGGAATTTTGAAAAGTTCATGAAAAGCAAGAACATGAGGTTCTTGAGTCTTTACTACTTTTTAGCATGTAAATTGGTAGGTTGGCTAGCTTTTAAATGGTTTTGCAACAAAATAGCATGATGTGATTTAATAACCATTCTTTGCACACAAATGAGCCACCTACATGAGTTTTGTGGAAATAAGCACGCTAGAGCGTTGCTCGCATGAGATTTGATATGTTTATAAATGCATTAGTGCTGGAGAGATACTCGCACTAGAGTTTTACATGCATGAGTGCTGGAGCCTAGCTCGCACAAGCTTTCACTTGGATTTTGACATTGTACTGGAGCGTTGCTCGCACTAGATGTCCACTTTATACTTTTTGTCGTGCTAGAGATTACTTGCACATGATTTTATGACATGTTGGGAGCCATGCTAGGAGCTTCGGGTAGATTGTGTGTCACACCGATTAAATAGGCTCACACGTGCGTATTGAGATGTGGCACGATATGATGTGATGATATGGGTCCACAGAGTATATTGTATCGTGCATATAGCATGGAGTACATTGTACCGTGTATGGATATGATATATATACTGTCTTCAGACGAAGGTTAGATCTACTTTGGACCGACGGGTTAGACGTGACCCACCTCTCGTACGGAAGCAGATAGAGGTGATACCTCGCACACTAGGATCGTGTAGCCTGGGATCACAGAGGATATGGCCATAGTCCTAGTTGTTTCCCTTATTATTATTTGCCTACCTCACATGTCACTTGCTTTATGACGAATCCATGTTTTAAATTGTTTTGTGGGTCAGACAGTCCAAGAGAGGGTCTGAGTCTTGACAAATGGTGATTTTGATACTAAGTTGTGATCCGCATGAAATACTTTTAAGTGCACCTCGCATGATGATTTTTCATGCTTTAATTACGACTTGTGCATGATGATTTTCCATGCTTTGTATTAAGAACTGTGCACTGATTTGAATAGCATGAATTACTTTATATATCATGAATACTGACACGCCCTAAGGGTATTGTCCACAAGTGCATGGGTCGTATAAGTAATAATGGGATTTGAGTCCAGAGTTATCATCCCACAGAGAAGTTGATTAGCCTAATTAACTACCGGTTAATCTTACTCTAAGTATATCCTAGCAAATTATGAAATTTAAGTTGGTGATCTACTAAGGCTAATTAAACGTACTGAAAACAATAAACATAAAAAAAATAAAGAAAATAAAACTGAACTAAGATTTGCTTACCGAACTCCGAGTAATTAAAGAAAATACCTACAAAAAAAAATTAAAACAGTTAAAACTAATTAACACAATTAAAATAAAATGCAATTATGGAAATAAAGAAATAAAATTAATTAAACTAAAATTTAAACAAACTTAAAATAAAAATGCATGCAATTAAAGTATTAATAAAAATGCAAATTAACTAAACTAAAAATTAAAGAAGTAAAATCCTAGAAAAATTAAGAAAATAACGACAAGCCTAAATGTCTAAAATATTAATTCTACATTACTCCTATTTATATCTAATTACTAATAATGCATGTAGCTAATTTGATCTAACTTAACTAATGCATGATAAAATAAAAATGACCTAAAGACATAATTAAATCTACTTCATGAACTAATCAAGAAAAATGGATTATAGTGCACAAGATAAATGCCAAACAAGCCTTAACCAATTTAAATCAACCCCATGTCCCTCCATTCACTATTCATGTCTTCAGTTGTCTATCTTCATTTTCAGGTGGTCACGGCTTTGTCCTCTACTCCAGTTGCTGCACGTTGTCGTTCTGCTTCAACTGCTGCTCATCCTCAACCAGTCCTGCCCAATACAATGCACATCCCCACTGCTTGCTTCAGGTGCTCACGGTCCTGTCTTCTGCTCCAAATGCTATCGGTTTGTCCAAGTATGTCTTGCTCTCTCAGTTTTGCGCCTGTGTCCTGCTGCTCCAGGCTGCTAGTGTTGTTGTCCTGGTGGTGTACAAATCTGCTGCAGGTGTTGCTACCAGTTTGTCCAGGTCTGTCTCTGCTGCTGTTCTTTCTTTCATTCTCTGCAAAATCAAGCACACAACAGACCCAACACGTACAGCAGCACTTTCCCGCAACCGAGAGCAACAGAGGAAACAAAACAGAATTTAGATGAGCAATTTAGATAACCCGGAAGAGATGATATTGTAAAGGAATAAAGCAAATAGATTAACAAATGGCACCCCAGCAAATACCAAGCTTCGGTATAATGAAGCAATGCAAAATATGAGAGAAAACTATGATGAACAGTAGTAAAAGCTCGGGACAAAGCAGAACAGAGGAATGATAGGTCTGCTGGTTTTGCTTCTTTGTTGCCGTCCAACTGCCCTCTACACCGATGCTAGCTGCTACCTTTCCAGATCTAAAGCAAAAACAAAATAAATAAAGGCAGTAAACGAAACCTGGGCTTTCATAGAACTAAAGTCGAACATGAAGACCGAGCAATAAAATTTTTAGCTGCAACAGATCCACGAAATAGCAACTGCAAAATGTAATAAGGTAAAACTAGTTTGTGCAAAGAAGTGAAATAACCAAACTAAACAAATATATGCAGCAATTGGGTAGCTTCTATTTAATGAAATAAAAGAACATCAAATGCACATAAAAAATGCACAAGCAGTAATCAGAACATCAGCTCGCGTGAACCAACAATAGAGTGAACAGTCAACTAATGGATGCAACGAAGCAAGGAGAGGATGTTTAGCCACTATCACCAGCTTACATAACCTCTCACCCAACTCGGCTGCACCACAAAACCGAGAGCTTGATTAAACAATAGCAAAACAAAAATAAACTACAAACAGGAAGCAAACTGAGAGCTACACTGGAAATAAATACTATGTATTAAGACTTGAAAAATAAAAGACTGGATTTAAGAAGCATAAAGAAAGCAAAACCAAGAAGAACATGGAAAAATCACTATTTATTAAACCAATGTAAAGTTTTAACAAAACAAGAAAAGAAAATTTTCAAATTCAAAGAAATTATTAGGAAATTAAAACAAAAAAAAGCTTGGAAATTAACCTAAAAACTACTCCTAAATTACTCTACACTACTCCTAATCCTAAATTACTTCTATTCTAACCTAGGCTACTTTTTTTTCAATTGCTATCTTTTTCTATTTATACACATACTTAGGGGTACAATTGTAATTTTTCTATCCTAGTGAGTTGGCATTGTTTGGCCACTTGTCTTCACACCATTGGCTCCTTGAAAAATAATATTTTCATGTCATCTGTCTTTTTGTCCAATTGGATGTGCTATGCTCGTGTTGTCTACGTGGTCCAATCTCAATTTTAGCCCAATTTCGATCCATTTTCTACCGAAATATTTAAAATTCATCCGAATTTAATTTATCTGCAAACATAAGAATTTTAATTAAATAAAGGGGATAATTAACAAAACAAATTGGGGATTTAAATAATTAATTAGGAAATTAAGCACAAATAATTCTAAAAAGATAGAATTATCAAATACGTGCATGAACTGATATTTTGGAGTATGACAAGTAAATGCTTGGTTTTATGCATGGCATCACGATCACGTAGATAGTACAGTTATCTACTTGCTAGCATGATTGCCTTACTGAGTCGGTGGTTTGCTCACCCCCTTTATTTTTCCCCTCTACAGAGCACTTACAGTAGATAGAGAGCGACTGAGGATTGGATTTTGGTGTTCGCTATTTCCCATCACACAAGGTATACACATTTTTGTATAGTTTTTGAATCTAGACCTACCAAAGCACAGTAATATTTCGAATGTAACTTTTGGGGATGTAAAGAATCGTAAACGCATGTAAACAACAACTTTGATTTAGAAATATAGGTGATTACGTTTAAATGAATTGTAATTTGAAATGGTTTGGTTGGATGACATTGACACAGATACATAGCCCAACTGTTGGTAGTGTAGCTGTTCACGATCAAGTAAGGTAAGAGTAAAGAACAAACAATAAATGATAGAATGAAAAATGAAAAATTTGTAGTGGATTTTTGGTGGATTGAGGGTCATGACAGTTATGTGTTACGGAATGTTAAATTAATACTGAAAAGTTCAATTTATAGCTCGGTTCAGTGAAAAAATGTGAAAGCATGAAAATTAGCAATTTGACAAGTTGTGAAGTGTTAATTTGAGACTTGGGTGAGTGTTTAAGTCATTAAGTTGATAAGTTTGAAGTTAAAAGAAAAAAAATTATCAAAATAGCTTAAACCAGCACCTTTATCGGTAAAATCGAGAAAGTTTGAAAAATTGGCAAAATGGTCGAGTTTAGTGAGATTTATGTAAGTTGAGGTATGTTTAAGGATATTAAGATGGAATTAAGCATCATTTGATGGTTTTAAAAATATTTTTGGCAACCCGAGGCATTAGCATGTAAATTGAGGCAAGCCTATGCTCGACAATTCTGTGCTGCCTTGAGAATTCGATAAGTATGGAATGCAATTTAAAGTAGTAATGGCTTCCCTTACCTATTTGTATTGCTTAAAATGACTTGATGTATACATGTAGAACTTACATGGAAAACCCGAACCTTTCGATATTATAAGACCCTTAAATTCATAAATACATACATAAATATGCTATGTGAAGCATAAGTGATGTAAAGTCCATAAGTCCAATGTACACACTTGTAATGTGAGTTGCGATGTACGTGCAAGTTTCATTATATATGAATAGGCAGAAATGGGCTTTTGTATGTGATGAAGGTGGATAGAATGTAAAATGAGTAGCATGGTAGAACAGAATGAAGTTATACTTCCATTTGGTATTGTAATTGTATACCTTTGGTTATACAAAGTACGCACGCAAGTTTCAATGTATATAAAGTATGAATGGATGTCATTTTCAAGTCTTTAAGGTGATTGGATAAGAAAATGACTATGGCAGCAAAATGTATTAAGTTGGTGTAAGTTACTACAGAAAAATCTAGAAAATATGAATGAGAGATCGATCTCAAGGGATGAGAGATCGATTTGAAAGAGCCAAAAATGCTCTTGTTCGAGCAATGGAACAAGGGCAGATCGATCTCCTATAGGGCCAGATCGATCTGCTAAGATTCTGTGAAGAAGGAATCGATCCCTAGAGGGCCAGATCGATTTTCTTAAGCTACTGCCTTAGAGAAGATCGATCTCATTTGGAGAGCATATCGATCTCCTTAAGGTTCTGTGTTGTTCATATCGATCTCATGTTTGGGAGCAGATCGATCTCATTAAGTTTGAAAGGTCTGTTTCGAGAGGAAATAGTGCAGGGTAGATCGATCTCATTGAAGAGCAGATCGATCTCATAGAGACAATTCTATAAATACTGGACTTCTACACTTCAGTTTGCACGAGAGAAACTATTGCATTCAATACGAAAAGGGTAACCTAACCTTTCAACACTGAAAAACTTTAGTTTGAGATCAGTTTTGAGTGAGTTTTAGTTGAGCAAAGTTGTTCTTGGCAAAGAGGAGAACAATATACTTGGAAACAAAGGATTGAAATCAAGGATTTAAGAGCAAGGAGGATTTGTACCAATTTGGAGGAAAAGAAAGGAAATCTCAGCTAGGTAAGATTTAATGCACCAAGTTGATATATGTTAAACTAGGTGTGTTGATGAGTTTATTGGTATATATATGAATTGTTGGAAATGAAAGATTCATGAAAAATGAGCATGACCTAGTTATTGGTGTGAAAATGAGAAAGTGTTGAGGAAATGGTGTTAACATGGATTTAATGATGGATTATGTATGTAAGGAAGATTTTAAAGTAATCTTATGAAAGATTTTAAAGTAATCTTATGAAATGCATATAGTGGAAATAAAGAGTAATGAAAATGGCTATATGGAAAATGTGGTATAATACCATATTGGAAGAAAATCATGAAAATGATGTGTTAAGTTGAGATTATGCAAGTAAAATGAGTATAATACGATATACTAACACAAATACGTATAACAGCTTCGAAGAAACACATTTGGAAGCTGATCGGTTTGCAAAAGTGAGCAAAATCGAGGAAGAGAGGTCACTTGACGTGATTCGAGGTAAGAGAATTTTGTGAGTAGCTAGAGATGGCTCCATGTATTTTGAATAGCATTTTGATACTATATGTTATATGAAATCCCTTGAATAAGCATGATATTATAATAGAGACAAATGAGGATAAAACTAGGGTGAAATTACCTTAGAAGCATGTTGTGACTAAAATTCATGAGTTGCATGTGTTCTCATTTATATGAGAAAACATGCATATTTGAGTGCTTAATTGATTTCAATAGCCATCTATCTGGTTTTGTGTGAAAACCATAAGTACTAGAAATTACTCGTACTGTATTTTGAGCTATGCATCACATAGTACTTGAGTGTTTACTCGTGCTAGATTTTAAATGCGATTTAGGCATGTTAGAGTACTGGGAGCATTTCTCGTACTCAAATTTTGATTGATGCATTATAAATTATTTGGAGCTATGCTCATACTCATGTTTTTATATAACCTAGTGTTAGGAGCATTGCTCACACTAGAGATTGTGGTATTATGATATGGTCGTGTTGGGAGTTTTACTCACACGTACCATTTTTGAAAAGAGTATGAAACAGTCGTGTTGAGAGCTTTTACTGACTATGTGTCGCACTGATATATATATATATGCTCACACGTACAATATTTTGAGATATGGCAAAGGGCTATCGAAATAGCCCATAGGTGTGAGGACTAAGACTCATGACGAGCATCCTAACTATGAGGTAGACCCGTAATATGTGGACTAAGACTCATGGCGAGCATCTTGACTACAAGGCATATCCAAGGTGTGAGGACTAAGACTCATGGCTAGCATCCTACCTTGAGATAGGGTCCATAGAGTACTATGTACCATGTGTGTCACATGGAGTACGTTGTACCATGAGTACATGATGAGAATAAATTGAGAGCTGACGGCTAGGATTTGACCCACCTCCTATTACAGCAATTGTGAGACCCTGCACACCGAGTACTAGGTTGCCTGGGATCACAGAAAATGAGTTATGATCATACACTCGGAACATGTAGTCGCCTATCTCCTTTCATGCTATGTATAATTGAATTTCTTTAATGAAATACCACATGGTTTTATGTTATAAACATGTGAGTTTGTGAATTGTGAAAAGGGTAACCCGAGGGATGGGTGAGGCCTAGTTTTCCATGTTTTTAAACATGATGAATGCCATATGATTTTGATTTAAATGCATGGCATGATTAATGTGCTTTATGTAAAATGACATGAGAAATGCAGTGTTTTACATATGATGCTGAGGTTGTTAAACCAGCATATTACCAATTTTATAACTGATGTTTTGTATCTATATATTGCATAATTATATGAGAGAGATGCATGTTATAGATACAGATAGGGTAAGGAAACAATTTTGAGGCATAAGCAGTGTATTTTGTAGATAGTGCAATTATCTACTTGCTTGCCTGATTTCCTTACTGAGCTGTGAGCTCACTCCCTTATTATTTTCCCTTTTTCAGAGCATCTACAGTAGGTGGACACGGCTAAGGACTAACATTCCCTGATATCCGCTGCAGACCCATCTTGTTAGAGGTATACACATTTGATAATTTATACTGAACAATGAATAAGCACAGTTATGTAATAAAGTACGGTCGGGATGTATATGTACAGATAAATGTATTAATGTACAAGAGTTGTATTATAGAAAAGAATATTAAATTCTATACATGTTTGTGAATGGGTGACTAATATCGAATCACAGCCCAAAGTTTGATGTGAGAGATGACAGAAGAATAGGTAAGTGAAATACGAAAATTTTGTGGTGAATAAGGTAGGTCACGTGTGGGGGAAGGGGGTGACAGATATAAGTTTCCGAAAAAAATGACTCCTCGATTTAACATCGAAGCCAAACATTTTTACCTATGATGCATAAGTCTTTGACATATTAATGTTGTTATAATTAACATGTACGATTTAACGATTAAATTTTTTCATGTGACTTATAAGTAAGTATGAAAGAAAAAAGTAAATTTTTGATGCTAGAGGATACTCGATAGTGTATGTCGTATGCATATCATACCCTCTACTTGTGGTGTCTGGCTCCGTCACTGATAGTACCTATTTCGTTTCGCTTGTGCAGTGCCCGTCTTCGCCTTTGTGGTGCTTGTCTTCGCTACGCATGGTGCTTGTTTCGTAGTATCTAGTGTTAGCACAGCGCGCTAGCAGGACTAGTTGCCAGCACGATGAGTGCCACTGGTGCTCGTGCTCTAGCTGTGTGCTATTTATTCAGATACTATGCCTGTTTGTTGTACGACCCTAATCCAGTCTACAGCCCCTACCATGACCATCGATATTTTATTTCCTCTATGGAAGATGATATCTCTGTCTGCATGATAGCTCTATGGATTTAGCCTAGTCTCCATGTTTTAGTGTATGAATGTTTTGAATTATGAAAGTAAGTATGCTTTATTAAAGTAAGTATGTAAATTTGACTAAATAAGTATGTATGTATATATGTTTTATTTCAAAGTAAGTGAGTAAATATTGTTTTGCTACAATAAATGAGTAAGCTTATGTAATTTAATTAAGATAAGTGCAAAAGTGTTTAAAAACATGTTAATAATGGTTTTCTATATGTTTCTTTGAGGTTGTCAGGATTATTTTAAATGTTTTCCTTACTAAGCTTTTTCAGAAGCTCATTCCCCTTTTTTCTTCATTCCAGATTACTTACAGTAAGTCTGTTCAGCTACTTACAGGGTACTCGAGTAGATTGGTGGAATTTGAGCCTCCCAAACTATCTTTAGTACATGCTCAAGTATATCATCTAATGTTTATTTCCAAACATTTGTATTGTACAGAAACTTGTGTGTAAATACTTTTGGGGATGTAATATACTTTTTACGGATCTGTATATAAGGGGTTTTGAAAGTAAATGAAATGTATGATTTTGTTAAATATGGATGGAATTGATTAAGTTAAGGAATACGTTAAATCAGAAAATGATAAGTTTAAGAAAAAACATTTGCTTGTGGTTATAAACTGTGATTGTGTTTATTGCAGGAAGATAGGTTAAGGTATAAGAGGTTATACGGCTGAAATTTGAGCAAACCTTAAATGATTAAAGGATGAAGCAAAGGAAGCAACTAAATAACCAACATTGTACATGTAAGACCCTTAATTTCGATGTAATGTGTATAATCATATGATGTCTAAAAAAGTTGAATTATGTATGAATCATGAGAAATATATATTTTTTAAGTTCTAAGTGTGATTGGAATGATAAATGAATGTGGAAGTGATTAAGTATGAGTTGAATGAGGAAATTACAACAAAAAGGGTGTAGGATGAAGGCCAGATCGATCCCATGTAAGGAGAGATCGATCTTATGGCCTGAAAAATGTAAAATCAATCATGCTGGAAGAGAGAGATCAATCCCTCACTCAAGCAGATTGATCTCCTTAACTCTCGGGCTAGAGCAGATCGATCTCTCCTTAAGACCAGATCGATCTCCTTAGCTCTCTGCCTGAGACAAGTCGATCCTGTTCCATTGAAGCAAATCAATCTCATTCACTGAAGCAGATCGATCTCAAGCCTTCGACAAATCGATCTCATGCCTTCAAAATGTCATGAAAATGAGGAATTTAAGAGACCAGATCGATCTCATCAAGCCAATTCTATAAATATGGAGCAGTTGGATCTGCATTTCACGGTACTAAACCATTCCTTTCCATTTTCAATCCAAAACCTAACTTTCTCACTCTAAAATCACCCCATTTTCATAAAGATTTAAAGAAAGACCATTAGAGCAAAGTTGTTCATTATAAAGATAAGAACAACATACTTTGGAATCAAAGCTATATTCGTGAGATTGAAGGAGTAAAGGTGCATTCTCATTTAGAGCAATGAGGAAATCAAGCTCGGTGAGTTTCTAACATTCCAACCCAATTTCATTGTGTAGTTATTGATTTTGTAGTTGATTGGTATGTATATTTATGATAAAAACTACCTAGGATGCAATAGAACAAGTAAAACCTAGAATAAGTCTAGAGTGAGACAATGAGAGATAGTTGAGATTGATGATAAATGGAGTATGCTAAAGTGTCTATAAGGTATTATGCATGATTTTAGAAGGTTGAATGAAGCCACATTATTAGATTGGCTTAGTTAAGTGCATGAGTATGTGAGGTGTTTGACAAAATGCCATAGTGAAGTAAATGATGAAATATGAACACTATAGGCTTAAATATCGATTTAGTACGAATCAAGGGATATAAAAGAATCCAATAAACTCTCGAGATACGAGTAGAGTAATTAATGAAGCCTTATAGGCACTAATGGAAACTATAGGTTAAATCGGCTATAATAACCACTATAGTTGAGTTATATGGGACTAAATTGACGTGAAACGTAATCTCGTGCAGTTCTGGAGAGTTCGTTGGAGAAGAATCGAATCGCGAGATCAAGCAGCTTTAAGGAAGTGGAATCACGCGACGCGATTTCAAGTAAGGGAATTCTTTGAGTGTATAGAGATAGCTACTCGTATTTTACAGGTAAATATAGGGCTTTGTAAAACGCATGGTTGTTTAGAAAGAATGGTTAATAGTATGTATGAACAACTACAAGTATGTATGTATATGATTTGGCTTTAAAGTGGATTTTATGAAAAAGGGAATAGTAAGGCTAATAATTGCATAAATCATATGTCTTGATTGCTTTCATGAAAACACATTGCTTTGGCTTAAGCAAAATAACAGATAGGCTGGCTAGTGGTTTCCTGATTTTAAGAAAAGGCACCATTTGAGGTGCTAACCATTGTTTTGAGAATGTTTTGTTGAAATAGAGCCGCCTATCGTATTTATGTGAGTTAAATCGTGCTGAAGCTTCGCTCATACTTGATTTTGATGTTTGAACATGTACGAAACGTGCTAGAGCTTAGCTCGCACCTTGATGTGATTTGTGATGATGTTTTATAAACTGTACTGGAGCTTCTGCTCGTATGTGGATTTCGATTGACTTTCTTATGTATATAACCGTACTGGACCTATGCTCGTACGTGATTTCTTCATGATTCTGTGCCTAAATGTCGTACTAGAGCATTGCTCGTAGGAGGTGATTTATTGATAATGCATGAATCGTACTAGAGCTGAGCTCGCACAGGTTTTCACACTGTGGTATGTATGATGCTGTGGAGTTGGTAAGATCCTCAAGCCCTACATCCTTAAGCCCGACGGGGTGGGGAGGCTCTGTTCAGTGGGGAGGCTCTCTTACGGTAGGATCCTTAAGCCAACATCCTTAAGCCCGATGAGGTGGGGAGGCACTCTTACATGGATACGAGATGCTTCACGTGCACTTAAGACTATATAGGTTACACATGGCATTAGGGTAGATAAGACCTACGGCTGGCACCCCCAACCATGATATGGGTCCGCGGAGTACGTTGTACCATGTTTATCACATGAAGTATGTTGTACCACGTGGTTATGATGATGATTGAAAAGTCTGGTGAGGAACTAACCCACCTTCATTCCAGCGTGATGACCCGCATACCAGGATCCATGTGGTCTGAGATGATTATGACATAGTTGGCCAACATAGTCTTTGATGATATAGTGACCGCCTGTCTCAGATAATATTACATAGTACCAAATGGTTTTACACACTGAGTGTGATTGTGATTGTCTAGGGTAGACCTGAGAGAGGGGTCGAGCCTTGTGGGATTTTGTTTAAAGAAATGATATGCTATTTACGATGGCATTTGACGTGTGTTGAGAAAATGATATATCTTAATGGATGTTTCTTAATGAATTTCCCTTTTCATGATGAGTTTGATAAAGATGAGCATGAGAGGTTTTACATGTTAATTATTCCATGTTTTACATGCCTGTTTTCCATGATTTCAGTACATGATATATGTATATATACATACGGCATAGTTTTATTTCCTCCTGCACCGTCTATAAACGATTTATGCCATTACATAATCAGCATGTAGATAGAGTAGTTATCTACCATGCTTGCATTATTTCCTTACTGAACGTGTGGTTGCTCATCCCTCTACTATCCCCCTCTACAGAGCATGCACAGTAGCCTTATGAAGGACTGAGGCATTCATATTTTGAACATCTGCTGCACTCCATCACCAAGAAGTATACACACAGGGATTCTTTTTCTATCTAAACAATGTAAAAGCACAATAGTCATTATGAATTGTGATATGGGGGATGTAAATGTTAGTGAACATGTCTTGTATGAGTGTATAACTTAACTTTTAAATGTATGACATGACTTTTGATTAATTGGAAATGAATGAGAGGTGATGGCTATTATTGACTCACAGCCCAACTATGTAGTGGTAAGGATGTTCGCGACCGGGTAAAGGAAATGAAAATGTGAAAAAAATTTATAGTGATTTTCGAATATAAAGGATAAAAAGGGTCGTGACGAACACAACCTAAGTAAGAAATTAAGTGTATTTATATATATATAAAGTTAGCCTCAATTAATGCGCTTCCAGGGCGTGACAGCGACGCTATCATAATCATCAAGGGGGAGAAGATATTTTGTAGTATCTTGGTTTCCTTCTGGCCCAACCACAGAACTTAAATCTGAAAATTCAAACTTTCTGATTCATATACATTTTAAGATAATAATGCATGTCATTTTATTAATACTCGGTAATACTAATGTATACTTCTAAAAATGATGGTCTCTTGTATCTCAAAGTACTTATAATACAATAACACATATAGGAAAACACATTTTTGAACACTTTTCTTAGCATTCACATGTATTGTCGTGTAGTTTGGAAACAAGTGCGGAAATCATATTTCATATAAATAATATTCTTTTCATTAAATAGTATTCATACTAGAGATTACGCAAGACACCCTGGTAGTGATCGATAAAGACTTATCCCACTGATAAATCAGTAAGCCATAGCTACCCAAATAAAAATGGTAGTTCGAACATTACCACAAATACTTCTAATGTTGGAAAAGCTCTACAATTGTAGCTGACCAATAATCAAACTATAATAGGTCTACGACTATTGTCAAAGCTATCAATATAAATGGAAAGGTCATCATTAGATGCCTCGTGTCTCTAAACTCCTATAATAAATCACCGAGCCATAACTACCCGGGATGAAGGTAGCTCAAACATAGCCATGAATATTAATACGTAAAATAGACCTTATGTCAGACCTATAACAAATTTCGTATAGGTATACGACTATTGTTGGACCTATACTACACAAATCGGAGAAGCCGTTAAGAGATGCCTTTGTCACGACCCATTTTATCCACTTATTACTGAAAATAACTATAATTTTTTTGTGTTTTTCTTTCCTTACCCGGTCGTGAACAACTCATCACCACACAATTGGGCTGTGAGTCAATAATAATCCACTATTAACATTCATTCCCAGTTAATAAAAGCGATGTCATACATTTGAAGTTAAATCATCCACTTACACAGAACATGTTTACTGACATTTGATAATTCTATATTTTTAGAATTATTTGTGCTTAATTTCCTAATTAATTATTTAAATCCCCAATTTATTTTGTTCATTATCCCCTTTATTTAATTAAAATTCTCATGTCTGCAGATAAATTAAATCCGGATGAATTTTGAATATTTCGGTAGAAAATGGATCGAAATTGGACTAAAATCGAGATTGGACCACGCGGACAAAACGAGCCTAGCACATCCAATTGGACAAAAAGATAGATTACATGGAAATATTATTTTTCAAGAAGCCAATGGTGTGAAGACAAGTGGTCAAACAATGCCAACTCATCTAGGATGGAAATATTACAATTGTACCCCTAAGTGTATGTATAAATAGAAAAAGATGTCATTTGAAAAAGGGGGAGCTTTTAGTTTTTTTTTAGGTTAAATATTTATGGTTAGGTTTTATTTTCCTTAGTTTTTTTATGTTTTTCGGCTGGTGACAGCAGCCACCATTGTTAAACTTTTAGAAGCTTTCATTTTATTTTTATTCTATTGAAATGCAATTTTTTTATTCCAGTAGTTAGTATTCCATCTTATCACATTGTTCTTCATTTTTTTCCTTTTAATTCTACTCGAGAAAGTGAAATAGCTAGTGACAATAGCTATTTTGCTTCACCTTCCGTTGCATTTCCTTTATATTAGTTGTATTCAATTCTTTTCTCTCATGAAGGGCGAAACCGGTTGTGTTGCTGATTTACCCAGCTATTTCTCGATCATTTTACCCTCTTGTGTGCAGTGATATACATCATGAACAATGTGGAACACGGTAGGAGAAAAAAGTGAAGGAAACCGTAGCTTGGAGTCTCCTGTTTTCATGTCTTAAAGTTTTCTGCATTATTGATTTAGCGTTTAGTTTTGGTTTTCTGTATTGTCATTTTGATTCCTGCTCTCATGGAGATGCTCATGTCTATTACCGAGAGAAGGTGGGTAACAATGAAACAAACCGATCAACTCTCTGTTCTGCCCTATTTTGTGAATGTGTTACTGTTCATTCTCTTTTTATGACTGCATTCTATATTAATCTAGTTGTGGTAGTTGAAGTTGTGAAGGATATAGAGATTTGTGTCTATTCTTGTTCCAGCTTTGTTCCTATTTCTGTTTTGTGCTTATTTATTTTCTGTTTTGTTGCTTTAGTCCCATTTACTTAGATAAATTCGGTTTCATGTTTCAGTTTGTAGTCGGATTAAATTTGTTTAGCCTTTCAATTTTTTCATTACTGATTGTTAATTGCTGAGTCAATTTCTTGGTTGAAGTCGATCGGGTGGCATGTTCAAGAGGAAGTAAGGTGTAGCTGAGACCTGAAGCAGAAGCAGAAGCAGTGAACAGACGGTGCGCAGGACTCTGGTTAGCTGAGCAAAATATGTTTAGATCGTGTTATTGGTGCGCGACAGTAAGAGCTGAGCAAATGCTGTGCATGAGTGTTGTGTTGGATTGTAGCAGCAAACCTGGACAGCGCTTATGAAGAAACAGAGCTGTAGCTACGTTGGTGATGTGCAGAATGTGCAGTAGAAAACACACAAGAGCAGCAGCTGGACACAGCATCTGCAAGTGAAAAAAATTGCATTCGAAATGTCAGTACAGAGCACAGGTTGACAGCAGTTGATGAAGATAGCAGGCCTGGGCGTGCGCTTCAGCAAGTAGGAACCGAGAACAGACCTGGACAGCAAACCAAACAAAGCCATGAGCACCGCCTGAAACCGAGACCATCTCCTGGAAAAGAAGCAAATTGGAACATGGACAGTGTTTGGAGGGAATGGTTTAAATTTACTTAAGGCCTTGTTTGACACATCTGCATTATAGCTTTAATCCATTTTCATGCATTTTTAGAATAGTTAATTCCAATTTAATTTGTTAGCATAAGAAGTTATAATTTTAATTTTATTTGCATGATTAGTTATAGTTCAATTTATTGATTAGTCTAGAATTTAGATTTAATTATGCTATTAGTTAATTTTTATTTTTATTAGAATTAATTTAGATTAAATTCAATTCATGCATTTTTATTTTAAGTTGGTTTAAAATTTAGTTTAATTAATTTTATTGCTTTATTTTCATAATTACATTATTATTTTAATTGCGTTAATTAATTTTAATTGTTTTAATTTTCTTTTGTAGGTTATTTGCTTTTAATTGCTTGGAGTTCGGTAAGCACTGTTAGCTTTGTAGATTACCCTTCAATTTCATAATTCGCTAGAATATACTTAGGGTAAGATCAACCGGTAGTTAATTAGGCTAGTCAACTTCTATGTAAGACGATAACTCGGGACTCAAATCCCATTATTACTTATACGACCCGTGCACTTGCGGACATATACCTTTTAGGCGTGTCAAGTTTTTGGCGCCATTGCCGGGGAAGTCTTAATTAGTCGTTAATTAATATCGGTGAAATTATGCTTAGGTGTAATTCTAGCTTGTAAATATTTAGGTTGTAAATATTTAATCTAGATTAGTTAATTGAAAAATTAAAATCAAAAAAATTGAAAAATTGAAAAAAAAAAACTTAAAAAAAAAATTTTCTAAGGACTTTTCGATGATTGCATGCGTAGAGCCAGAAGTTTTGATTGCTTTCCTCTAGATCCTGAAATTGAACGTACTCTTAGAAAATTCGAAAGGACTCTAGGAAATTTATAGCTCCGCTGCAAAACACAATGACAGAAAATAGGGAAATTAGAACCGTTGGAGATTATGCAATGCCGACGATTGGAGGATATTATTCCGGCATTAGGCCACCAGCTGTCTCTACAAATAACTTTGAAATTAAGCCCGCAATCCTCCAGATGATTCAGACTCTTTACAGTTCAGTGGGTTTCCACACGATGACCCACATGCTCACCTTAGGCAATTCCTGGACTTGTGCAACACGTTCAAACATAATGGATTATCTGATGATGCGCTTATGCTTAGATTATTCCCCTTCTCACTTAGGGATAGGGTGAGACACTAGTTGACCTCCTTGCCTCCAGGGTCCATTTCTACATGGGATGAGTTAGGCCATCAATTTCTATCTAAGTTTTTCCCTCCCTCTAAAATGGCCCAACTCCGTAGTAATATATCTTCCTTTGCTCAGTACGACTCTGAATCTCTTTACGGAGCATGGGAACGATATAAGGAGCTTCTTAGGAAATGCCCTCACCATGGCCTACCTTTATGGTTGCAAGTCCAGACCTTCTATAATAGACTTACAAGCCCAAATAGGACCATTGTTGACGCTGCTGCGGGTGGAGCGCTAATGTGTAGAACAGAGGAGGAAGCTTATGAGTTGTTAGAAAAGATGGCGGCTAACAACTATCTATGGTCCTCGGAGAGGCAAATGCCAAAGAAGTCGATAGGTATTTATGAGCTCGACACACTGTCTACCTTGACCTCTCAAATAGCTAATCTTATGAAGAAGGTAGAGTCGCTCAGTACCCAACGTAATCCTCCCACTAGTCCTAACCCTGTGTATTCTGTCCAAAGTCCTTTCCTTTCCTGCGAGCTGTGTAGTGGTACCCACTCTATAGATAGGTATCCACTCAACTTAGAATCGGTTCAGTATATTGCCCCTTCTCAAACGCAACAGAACAACCCTTTTTCAAACACCTATAATCCAGGGTGGAGGAACCATCCTAACTTCTCCTGGAGCCAAAACCAATGGCAAACTTCTAGCTCTAGACTTGTAGGACTCCCTAGTTTTCAAGCTCCTCTGGTTCAGGCACCACCACAGCCGCAATTTCCATACCATCCACCACATCATCCATCCCCACCTCAATTTCAATATCATCCATCACCACCACCACCACCACCACCACAATCCGTGCAGCCCCAACATTACCATACACCAGCAGCTGAGAAGAAGCCCTCGCTTGACGAAATGTTCACGACTATCCTGCAAAATCAAGCTGCCTCAATTAAGAAGTTAGAAGTTCAGGTTGGATAAATAGCTAGTGCTCTTAGCCAACGTCCTCAAGGGACCTTTCCTAGTAACACTGAAGTTAATCCTATTAAGCAAAGGGAGGGTAAGGAACATGTTAGATCCATCACCCTTAGGAGTGGCAGAGAGCTAGATGAGCCACAAGTTAAGCCTGCACCTGAACAGCCCATAGTTGATAAACCCTTAAGTTCTAAAGAGGCAGCTCAGAAGGAGCAGGAACATCAGGATCAGGCTGCAAAGGAAACAAAGATAGGCGCTTCTTCATCTTTACCTTCTTATTCTTCACAACCTTCCTCTTCATCTAATGTTACAGTTGTTACCACTACACTTCCTCCAGTTAGACCCCCATTACCATTTCCTCAAAGGTTCAAAAACCAGAAGCTTGATTAGCAGTTTTCTAAATTTCTTGAGGTTTTTAAGAAGCTTCACATTAACATTCCTTTCGCGGATGCTTTAGAGTAAATGCCTAGTTATGTGAAGTTTATGAAGGATATCCTCTTGAGGAAGAGAAGATTAGAGGATTATGAGACAGTGGCCTTGACTGAGCAGTGTAGTGCCATTATTCAGAGGAAATTACCCCCCAAGCTCAAAGATCCAGGTAGTTTTACCATACCTTGCACCATAGGAGATCAGTTCTTTGGTAGAGCCCTTTGTGATCTAGGAGCTAGTATAAACCTTATGCCTTGGTCCATATACCAGAAGCTAGGAATAAGAGATGCAAAGCCCACCACAGTGACCCTTCAATTAGCTGATAGATCCATTAAATATCCGAAGGGGATCATTGAGGCAGTGCTAGTTAAGGTGGACAAGTTTATTTTCCCTGCAGATTTTATCGTATTAGATATGGAGGAAGACAGGGAAGTCCCCATTATTCTAGGCAGACCTTTCCTAGCTACTAGTAGGACATTAATTAACGTACAAAAAGGGGAATTAACCATGAGAGTCTTAGATCAGGAGGTGACATTTAATGTTTTCAAACCTTTGAAGTTCCCTGATGACTCTCAAGATTGTTTTAAAATGGAGATTGAGGAGGATATAAGGCCTGAACATAAGAAATATGAAAGAATGAGGGAAGTAGCTAGAACTCAGGAGGAGTTAACTGTCGACATTCAATCACCATTATGGCTAATCCTCCTACTCTTCGCATTGCTGCTGAGTGTTGTGTTCTTTAGCTGCATTTGAAGTGGTTGTGTTTTTCTTTTCACTTTTTGTATATAGTTCTTTTTCTTTTTTTCTTTTCTGTTGTTTCTTTCTTTATTTATTTTGCAAGTTTATTTTCTAGTTTTACACTTTCAATAAAAGCTTCAGTTGTTCATCATCATCAGAAAGGGGAGTACTTTGTTTCTGAACTTCAATTCTTATATTATCTGCACACTGAGGACACTGTGCACATTAAGTTTGGGGGTGAAAGGGGATATCACTTGAGCATTTTTCAAAAATTTGATTTGGGCAAAATTGAAAATTTTTCAAATTTTTTTCGAAAATCTGAGCTTAAACTGTTTGATTTTGGGATGATTCAGTGCTTAGCATGTAGTTTTTCCATATTTCGATGATATGGCCCCATGATTAAGTATGATTTTGATTGACTGAGAAGCATGATTATAGGAAAAGCATGAAGTTGAATTCTTGAATTTGTCTTGATTCTGATTGTGATTTCCTCATCCTATGCACATGTCATGTCATGAATTTGTATATTTATTTAGAGAAAGCTTATGTGGACCTAGGATTGCATTTGTTCAGTCGATTTTGTGCATCATATTCTAGAATTTGTTTGATCTAATATCGAGGCAAAATATTAGATCACACTTAATTAGGGAGATGATTTAGGCCATCTTTGGATCGTTTGAGCCTTTCTAGCCATCCCTGTACATATTTTATCCCTAGTCACCCATCTGGGCAAAATAAGTTTTTCCCTGTAAATACACCTGCATAAATTTTCCTTAGCTTAAATATTTTTTTCCTATCCCTTACCCCAAAAGCATGAAAAGTCATTGGGATATATTTTGAGCTTTGACATATGGGTATCTAATGATAGTGAATGTTCAAAAAAAATGAAAAAAATGAAAAAAAAATGAAAGAAAAAGAAAAGAAAAAGAAGAAAGAAGAAAAATACAAAAAAAAAAAAAAAGAAGAAAGAAGAAATAAATAAGTTTGGGGTAATAAATTTGAGCTCTTACATTAAGATCCTGAAAGTAATGCATGTTAAGGGGTAATTAAACCTAAATCGAATTTATCATACCATAACCCCAGCCTTACATTACAAGCTTAATGAAGTCCTATTGATCTTTGATTAAGTGTGACTACATTAGCGGAGAGATTAGTGAAAAGTAAACTTATGGGAATGATCACATGTCTTTGACTTTGCATTCATTATGTTTGCATAATCTAATCCAGATAATGTACAGTCAAGTGACTTTGACATTTTTCACACTGACACGCCCTAAAGGTAATGTCTGCAAGTGCACGGGTCGTACAAGTAATAATGGGATTTGAGTCCCGGAATTATCGTCCTTCAGAGAAATTGGTTAGCCTAATTAATTACCGATTAATCTTACCCTATGGTATATCCTAGCAAATTATGAGATTAAATGTGGGTGATCAATTAAGGCTAAAAATTAAAATTACTGGAAAGCAAATAAATAAAATAAAGCCGAGCTAAAAATAATTACAATGCTCCAAGCAATCAACCTACAAAAGAAAATTAAGACAATTACTTACGCACTCAAAATAAAATGTTAAAATAAAGAACAAAATTAATTAAGCTAAAATTAAACAAACCTAAGGTAAAATGTGAATGTAATTAAACTAATTAAGAAAATGCAATTTAAACTAACTTAAAGTCTAATAAGATAAACATATACTTACCTAAAGAAAGTCTTAAACTTAACTCTAACTAAATACTAATAAAACACAATTTAACTAATGCATGCAAATAAATTTAATCTAAATTAATTCTAAATATAACTCATAAAATAGTAAAATAAAAATTAAATCCTAACATGTATAAACTAAGAGTAACTATTAACTAAGACTTAGAACTAAAGATTAAATTAACAACTTAAAATATTAAATTTACCTATCAATTACCATTATTCTAACTAATACAAATGAAAATAATCAAAAATGCAATAAAATTCAAATGAAACCATAACCAAACGTGGCCTTAGACAATTTAAACCATTCCCTCCAAACACTGTTCATGTTCTTCCAAAATTTCATTACTCGGATTTCAGGTGATGGCCTCGGGTTAGTTAGACGTGCCCAGCTTGCTTGCATTCGGTGCTGTCCTAGTATGCTGTCCAGGTACTGCACGTTTCATTAGCTCTACAACCAGATACTGCTCTAGGCCACTGTCCAGCTACCACATACAGCACATCTTGCTTCAGGCGTTGTCCTCTGCCTTATCTGTTTCTGCTTCTGTCATTCTACAATTCTCGGCTTTATGCAGTTCCTCTCCAGGTGCTGACTAGAAACTGATCCTATTTTATCCGACTACTTCTGCATCCGATGTTGCTGCTGTCCTATCGTGCCTCAGCTGTTGTTACTGATTGTTAACTTCCCAAGTGCTACTGGTGATACTCATTTCTCGGCCTGCTGCTGTCTCCTACTTATGCTGTCAATATAGTACAGCAGCTGTACACCATTCCGATCAGCATGTGATACCATATAAACAGATCACTAACCAAATCTGAAATACCAGTAATTAAGGGACAAATGCAGCCAAGAAAATAACTAAAATCAGCAGTATTAGTAACCAAAAACAGAGTACAACAGAGGTAGAACTGATGTGCAAGGATGACACAGCCGACTGCCACCAAGACTCCTCCAATGCAGTGGCAAACCGACTCCTAAACTGCAGAAACTATGAACAACAAAGTAATACCGACGCTATAATGCTTGAGGAACATTACGTTTTAGAATTGAATTTACATGAAGGAAAGAAGGACAAGTGCTTGAAACAAAGCAAAAACGGAGAGGCACAAAAATACAAAAGCTAAAATTAAAACAGCCTAACATAAACATCCATTGCAAAAGCATGAAGAAGGTTCATGGCTACTGTCACCAGCCACCCTTTTTCCCACAACGTGGAATATCAAAAAGTGAGAAAATATCAAAATTATAGATGCAGACCGAGAACAACTATATAAAAATGATAACTTTTAATTAAAATTCAAACAGTAAAATAATAATGGAATGAAAATTTAACAAAACCTAGAAGAAATATGATGAATGGTGGCTGCTATCACCAGCCAAAAAAAATTAAAAGAAAACCTAAAAAAATAAAACTTAACAATTTAACCTAAAAAAAACTAAAGCTCCCTTTTTTCAATTGACATCTTTTTCTATTTATATACACACTTAGGGGTACAATTGTAATATTTTCATCCTAGATGAGTTGACATTGTTGGCCACTTGTCTTCACACCATTGGCTCTTTGAAAAATAATATTTTCATGTCATCTGTCTTTTTATCCAATTGGATGTGCTAGGCTCGTGTTGTTTGCGTGGTCCAATCTCGATTTTAGCTCAATTTTGGTTCATTTTCTACCGAAATATTTAAAATTCATCCGGATTTAATTTATCTGCAAACATGAGAATTTTAATTAAATAAAGGGGATAATTAACAAAATAAATCGGGGATTTAAATAATTAATTAGGAAATTAAGCACAAATAATTCTAAAAATATAGAATTATCACACCCCCAAACTTGAGCTTTTTCTTGTCCTCAAGCAAAACAAAATAATTGTAGAAATGACAAGTACTAAACAAAATAATTTCTCCAATAGTATCCTCAAAGAAAAAGTACAGATTATGAAATCAAAGAATCACAAATATAGTCCAACACTCAAAATCATTCAATCATAAGTCCTAACCCAAATTGGATCCCTCGTGTGTGTGTGAAAATGTCAAAGTCACTTCACAGTACATTATCCGGATTAGATTATGTAAACACAGTGAATGCAAAGTCAATGACATGTGATCATTCCCATAAGTTTGCTTTTCACTTCTCTCTCCACTAATGTAGTCACACTTAAGAAAGATTAATAGGACTTCATTAAGCTTGTAGTGTAAGGCTGGGGTTAAGGTATGATAAAGTCGATTTAGGTTTAATTACCTCTTAACATGCATTACTTTCAGGATCTTAATGTAAGAGCTCAAATTTATTCCCCCAAACTTATTTATTTCACAAAACATTTTTTTTCTATTTTTGTATTTTTCTTCTTTCTTCTTTTTCTTTTCTTTTTTTTGAACATTCACTATCACCAGATACCCATATACAAAGCTCAAAATATATCCCAATGGCTTTCATGCTTTTAGGAACAAAGTATTTAAGCTAAGGGAAATTATAAACAGGTGTATTTACAGAGAAAGTCTTATTTGGCCCAGATGAGTGACTAGGGGTAAAATATGTACAAGGAAGGCTAGAAAGGCTCAAACGATCCAAAGATAGCCTAAATCATCTCCCTAATTAAGTGTGATCTAATATTTCACCTCGAGATTAGATCAAACAAAATCTAGAATATGATACACAAAATCAACTAAACAAATGCAATCCTAAGTCCACATAAGCTTTCTCTAAATAAATATACAAATTTATGACATGACATGTGTGTAAGATGAGGAAATCACAATTAGAATTAAGACAAATTCAAGAATTCAACTTCATGCTTTTCCTATAATCACGCTTCTTAGTCAATCAAAATTAGACTTAATCATGGCGTCATATCATCAGAATAGGGGAAAACTACATGCTGAGTACTAAATCATCCCACAATCAAACAATTTAAGCTCAGATTTTCAAAAAAATTTGTAAAAATCTTCAATTTTTCTCAAATTTTTGAAAAATACTCAAGTGATATCCCCTCCCCCAAACTTGAATTGCACAGTGTCCTTTGTGTGCAGATAATATAAGAATTTAAGCTCAAGAATATAGTACTCCCCTATCTGATGTTGATGAACAACTGAAGCTTTTATTGAAAGCTTAAAACTTAGAAAATAAACCTGTAAAATAAACAAAGAAAGAAACAACATAAAAGAAAAAAGAAAAAGAACTATATACAAGGTGAAAAGAAAAATACAACCACTTCAAATGCGGCTGAAGAACACAACACTCAGCAACAGTGCGAAGAGTAGGAGGATTAGCCAGAATGGTGATAGAATGTTAACAGTTAAATCCTCCTTAGCTCTATCTACTTCCCTCCTTCTTTCAGATTTCATGTGCTTAAGCCTTATATCCTCATAAATCTCTATCTTAAAACACTCTTGAGAGTCATCAGAGAGCTTCAAAGGTTTGAAAACATTAAATTTCACTTCCTGATCTAGGACTCCCATAGTTAACTCCCCTGTGAGACCCCGTATATGTAAAGTTGTAATGTGTAATAAATATGAATGGACTTGTAATGTAAAGTATGATTGATGTAAGTCCATGGATTCAATGTATGTATGTGTAATATGATTTGTAACGTACATACAAGTTCCATTGAGTATGAATATGAAGAAATGAGTTCTTATAAGTGATGGATGTGATTGAAACTCAAAATGGGTAGTGTGGTAAAATGGAATGAAGTTATGCTTCCATTTGGTTTTATATAGCATACCTTTGGACATACAATGAATGCACACAAGTTTCAATGTGCATAAGGTATGAATGGATGCCATTTTCAAGTTATAAAGGTGGATGGATGAGAAAATGGCCATGGCAACAGATTAAGGATGTGTTGGTATGAGTTGCAATAAGGAAACTGCAAGAAATCTGGAAAACATGAAGGCCAGATCGATCTCATAGGATGAGAGATCGATCTGAAAGAGCCAGAATGCTCTTATTTGGGCAATGGAATAGAGCAGATCGATCTCCAATGGGGCCAGATCGATCTCCTAAGCATTCTGGGATGAAAAGATCGATCCTCAAGCACCCAGATCGATCTCCTTAGCTCTCTGTTTGGGACCAGATCGATCTCATGCTTCGACAGATCGATCTCATGCTTCAACAGATCGATCTCATGCTTCGACAGATCGATCTCATGCTTAAAAATATCGTGAAAAAAGAGGGATTTAAGGGGACCAGATCGATCTCCTCTTGGACCAGATTGATCTCCTCAAGCTATTTCTATATAAGGAGGGCTGAAAATCAAGAAATCTCAGGAAAAACATTAACCTTCCACTTTCAACCCAAAAAACCTAACTTTTCCTCTCCAAAATCAGCCATTTTCAGTGAGATTTGAAGAGAGACCATTAGAGGCAAAGTTGTTCCTATCAAAGAGAAGAACAACATAGTGGAAGGCATTTTTCCATTTTTGGTATTGAAGGAGTTAAGGGCATTGCCGTTTGGAGCAAGAAGAAAAATCATATTGGTAAGATTCTAACACTCCAATCCAAAT
This sequence comes from Firmiana major, assembly GCA_033439115.1. NCBI lineage: Eukaryota > Viridiplantae > Streptophyta > Magnoliopsida > Malvales > Malvaceae > Firmiana > Firmiana major. The sequence goes on along the minus strand of CM065913.1, from coordinate 18,092,725 downwards.
ACATTGTCTATTTAATTGATTTTGGAGTTGTTTGGCATGAGTATAGATGGATAAATTATCTAGGGATGTGGTGGAATTGGTGTGACCTAGAAAACCTAGAATGGGTATAATGTGAGAATATATGGGTGAATGAGTTTATGATTTATGGGCATGCTAAAGTTGTTATTGAGGTAATGCTTATGATTTTAGATGGTTAAATGAAAGTACATTGTGAGTTTGGAGGAATTGTGAAAATGGGTATGTATATGCTTGATAAATGCCATAGTGAGGGAATTCATGAAATATGAACACTATGAGCTTAATATCAATTTAATATCGATTTTGAATAAGTTAATAGGCCTAAGAAGATCCATAGACTCGAGTTATGGGTAAAGTAATGAAGCGAGGCCTCACATGCGTTAATAGAAAACTATAGGTCGTATTGACTATAGTGAGCACACGATGTCATATTATATGGATCGAATATAATGCGGGATACAATTTTGTGCAGTCCCGAAGAGTTCATTGGAAATGAATCAAGTGGTACGAGTAGCAGCTTTAAGGAAGTAGAATCACGCATCGCGATTCCAGGTAAGGGAATTCTGTAAGTATATAGAGGTAGCTGCTCGTAATTTGTGGGATTATAGGGTGTTTATGAAATGCATGAACGTTTGAGAAATGGGTTGTTTAGTATGTGAAAATGGTTGTGAAATTGGATGATTTGGTTTACATGGATGTATAAAAAAGGGATAGTAAGGCTAATAATTGCATAAATCAAGTGTTTTGAATACTTTCACAAAACATGTGTTTCGTTTTAAACGAATTGATAGATAGAATGGCTATTGTGGTTTGATGTTTGTGATAGCACATGTGAAGTGCCAAATATGTTTTAAGATAGCTTTAAAAGCTTATAAGCCGCCTATAATGTTTATGTGAATTAAACCGTGCTAGAGCCTAGCTCACACCGGGTATTGATGTTTTCATTTGTATGAAACGTGCTGGAGCTTAGCTCGCACCTTGATTTGGAAATTATGGTGATGTTTATAAACCGTACTGGAGCTTCTGCTCGTACGTGGCTTTTGAGTGGTTGCCTTATGAGTATAACCGTACTAGAGCTATGCTCGTATACATCTCTTTATGAGAGGATGCATGAGTCGTGCTAGAGCTTTGCTCGCATAAGTTTGTACATTGTGATACGTATAAGGTTGTGAAAGTTGGTAAGATCCTTAAGCCTTACATCCTTAAGCCAACATCCTTAAGCCCAAAGAGGCGGGGAGGCTCTGTTAGGCGGGGAGGCTCTGTTCGGTGGGGAGGCTCTCTTACGGTGGGATCCTTAAGCCAACATCCTTAAGCCCTGGAGGGGCGGGGAGGCTCTGTTAGGCAGGGAGGCTCTCCTACATGGGTACGATAAGATCCTTAAGCCCTACATCCTTAAGCCAAATCCTTAAGCCCAAAGAGGCGGAGAGGCTCTGTTAGGCAGGGAGGCTCTATTCGGTGGGGAGGCTCTCTTACGGAAGGATCCTTAAGCTCAACATCCTTAAGCTAACATCCTTAAGCCCGTGGAGGCAGGGAGGCTCTGTTAGGCGGGGAGGCTCTGTTCGGCAGGGAGGCTCTCCTTCACGGATATGGAAAACTCTTGGTATGGGGTAGGTAAGACCTAGGAATGGCACCTCCAATCACGATATGAGTCTGTGGAGTACGCTATACCGTGTATATCACATGGAGTACGACGTACCGCATGATGGTTATGTGATGAGAAAGTCTGGCGAGGGATAATCCATCTTCGTGCCAGCATGATACCCCGCACACCTGGATGCATGTGGTCTGGGATGATTTATGATGTAGTGGTCCACATAGGCACTTTTGATATAGTGACCTAGTTTTTATACACATGCGTGAATTGTGAAATGAAAATGTGGTTGTGATTGTGAATTGATTTGGTGGTATTTATGTGTTGAGAAAGAGGTTTATGATGTTGGTTTAAAATGGAGGTTTCTTAATGAATTGCCCTTTTATGAATTTAAATGAGATCGAGCATGAGATGATTTATACATGATGTTTTTACCATGTTTTATATGCCAATGTACATGATTTCGATACATGATATATATGTATACTCATATGGCATAGTTTTATTCCTCATGCTCCTACCATAAATGATTTATGCATAACACTATCAGCATGTAGATAGAGTAGTTATCTACCATGCTTGTATTATTGCCTTACTGAGCCTGTGGTTGCTCATCCCTCTCTATTTCCCTCCCTACAGAGCTTGCATAGTAGCCCAGTGAGGACTGAGGCGTGGTATTTTGGACTCCGCTGCATCTCCATCGCTTAGAGGTATATACACAGTGATTCTTTTTGTATCTAAACAATGTAAAAGCACAGTATTCTTTGAGTTGTAATTATGGGGGATGTAGATGTTAGTAAAACATGCTTTTGTATAAGTACAAGATTTAAATGCAAATGTATGACATCGTTTTATTTCACTGAAAATGAATGAGATGTGGAGTTTATTATTGACTCACAGCCCAACAGTTTGTGGTGAGTTAGTTCACGACCGGGTAAGGTAACAGTAAAACGCGGAAAATTTTTAGTGATTTTTCGTTAAAGAGAATGGAATTGGGTCGTGGCATCCCCCTTCTGTACATCAATTAAGGTTCTATCAGTCGCTAGGAAAGGTCTACCTAGAATAATGGGGACTTCCCTGTCTTCCTCTATATCTAACACGATAAAATCTGCAGGGAAAATAAACTTGTCTACCTTAACTAGCACGTCCTCAATGATCCCCTTCGTATATTTAATGGATCTATCAGCTAATTGAAGGGTCACTGTGGTGGGCTTTGCATCTCCTATTCCTAGCTTCTGGTATATGGACCAAGTCATAAGGTTTATGCTAGCTCCTAGATCACAAAAGGCTCTACCAAAGAACTGATCTCCTATGGTGCAAGGTATGGTAAAACAACCTAGATCTTTGAGCTTGGGGGTAATTTCCTCTGAATAATGGCACTACACTCCTCAATCAAGGCTACTATCTCATAATCCTCCAATCTTCTCTTCCTCAAGAGGATATCCTTCATAAACTTCACATAACTAGGCATTTGCTCTAAAGCATCCGCAAAAGGAATGTTAATGTGAAGCTTCTTAAAAACCTCAAGAAATTTAGTAAACTGCTGATCAAGCTTCTGGTTTTTGAACCTCTGAGGAAATGGTAATAGGGGTCTAACTAGAGGAAGTGTAGTGGTAACAAGTGTAACATCAGATGAAGAGGAAGGTAATGAAGAAGAAGAAGGTAAAGATGAAGAAACGCCTGACTTAGATTCCTTTGCAGCTTGATCCTGATGTTCCTGCTCTTTCTGAGCGGCTTCTTTGGGACTTATAAGTTCTTCAACTATAGGCTCAACAGGATTCGACTTAACTTGTGGCTCCTCTAGCTCTTTGCTGCTCCTAAGGGTGATGGATTTAACATGTTCCTTACCCTCCCTTTGCCTAACAGGATTAGCTTCAATGTTATTGGGGAGGGTCCCTTGAGGACGTTGACTAAGAGCGTTTGCAATTTGTCCTACATGAACCTCTAAGTTCTTAATTGAAGCAGCTTAATTTTGCAGGATAGTCATGAACATTTCCTCAAGCGAGGGCTTCTTCTCAGTTGCTGGTGCATGGTAGAGTTGGGGCTGCACGTGTAAGACCCGATATTTTCAAGTGCATTTAAAAATGCAAAAGGACTTAAATGACATTCCCGAATACGTGCAAGGGCAAAATGGTCAAAAGACCAAAATTCGGTATTAATCGAGACAAGAAAATTTAATTAAAAATAAGAGAATGAGAAATCTTGATCAATGACGAAGAAATAATTAAATTTCGGATTAAATTGATCAAGATATGAATTTATTGGAATAAACCGGGATTTTTGTATCGAAAAATAATCCCGAAAATAATCGAAAAATATACCGAAAAGGTAAAATCGGACTGAGAAAATTATTTACAGATTAAATGAATAAAATATAATTTTTTTAAGGATATTTATGCATTTTAATATTATTTTATTGAATAAAATAATATTAAAAGTTAATTATAAATAAATAAATAAAAAAAAAAAAAAAAAAAAACGAAATTCTGAAACAGAAAGAAAAGAAACAGAGGCGAAAAACGAAGCGAGACCGAGGGAAGAAGAGAGACTCACCGGCGAGCCACCACCGGCGAGGCTGAGGGGCCGACGAGGGTCGGCGAAGGTCGGCCGACCTCGGGCGAACCACCAGCGGCCAGGACGCGCCGTGGAGTCGCCGGAAAACGCCGAAAAGCGAAGGAGATGCCGCGGGGGAGAAACGTCGATCGGCGGCCATCGGCGCCGATTCGACCCAGGCCGAGGCCTGATTTGAGAAGCCCAGTCCATGGCGCGTTGAATGGCACCGGAATCGGCCAGAGAACCGGCCGGACGGCGCCGGCACGACCAAAGGGAGCCTGGACCGGCCGAACCGGACAGAACCGGTCGAACCGGACCAGACCGGACCGGCGGTCCGAACCGGGTTGAACCGGACCGGACCGGTTCAGCCAAAAAGAGAGGGAAAAAAAAAAGGAAGAAAAAGGGAAAAAGAAAAAGAGAAAAAATTGGGGAAAATTCCAGTGATGCAATCGAGCTTCGGGTAAGTCGGTAAGCGGTCAAATTGACCGATTTAATTTTTTGAATATTTAATTTAATTAATTCCGACTGGAAATTTACCCGGAAAAATATATTTAATTGTGTAGCTCGACAATTGGCATCCACTGAGAGCTCGAGACAGCCTCGATTTGTGTACGATCATGGAATAACGGGTAAGTGACCCTTAATTTACGACAATTTGTATCGTTATGCGTGATTGATATTTAACGCATAAATTACGGATTTAATTTCCGCATAAATGAATTAAATTCTGAAAAATTGGATAAATTGTCGTAAATATTAAATTGAGATATCCGAAAATTTAGAACGAGGCTAAATAAATATTGATGGGTCCAATGAGCCCAATAGGCCTCGATAAATTGTGGTAAACGGGCTTAAGGCCGATTAAGACCCATTGGTACAATCGGGCCCAATATGGGTAAACGGGCCCAATGATTTAAATTAAGCCCAGAACATATGAGATACAATTAATTGTATTGTATTTGACCTGATGAATGTGTATCCGCAGTTCCGGAGATTTGATTCGGATTTGGAGCAAATCGGACTGCGTGACGAGACATCGATGTAAAGGTCAGACTGTACAGAAAAATGAGGTAAGGGAATTGTGTGAGTAGCTAGAGGTAGCTACGCGTATTTTAATAGTATTCTGTACACTGAATATGTATGTATGCCTTGATGATGTATAAAGATCCTAAAAGTGGTTTAAATAATTTTGAGGATCGAAATAGGTGAAAAGACTATTTTACCCCTATTGAGGGAAGTTCACCTAAGGATGGTGAAAGCATGACATGCATGAAATGCATGATTTAAGGAATTTTCCGAATTAAAGATTTGATTGGTTTTAATCAAAGTAAATCGATAGATTGGCCAATAATTGCATAAGTTTCCCAAATTAACACTACGTAGGTGTTATTAATATTTAAATGAAATTTCTTTGGAAAAGAGGCCAACTATCAAGTTTATATGGAAACAGGTAGTGCCGACACGTAGTTCGCACTATATCTGCGTTTGTGAATGTGCATAAATGTGCTTGAGCAGTTGCTCGCACCGACTTGTGTGACATCATATGCATGAAATGTGCTAGAGCATGGTGCTCGCACTGATTTTTATTATTGTGAAATGAGAGCTGCTGGAGCCTAGCTCGCACTCTGTTTTGACATGTTTTGATTTGTTTTAACGTGGTATGCATAAAATAGTGCTGGAGTGATTGCTCGCACTAGTTTTAATGATTTGACATGCATGAGAGATGCTGGAGCTTAGCTCGCATCCTGTTTTGATTTGATATTGCATAAAGCCGTGCTGGAGTGAATCTCGCACGAGATTTGATTTAATTATGCATAAAGCCGTGCTGGAGTGTAACTCGCACGAGATTTGATTTACTTGAGCATTCATTTGTGCTGGAGCATTGCTCGCACAATGTTTTACATGGTTTTCATAATTCATTTGAATGTCGTACTGGAGTTTTTCTCGTACGAGGTTTTCACTGAATTTATATACATATCCGTACTAGAGCGTTGCTCGTACGTGGAATTTACATGAAATTATAATCAGTTTAAGTCGTACTGGAGCGCTGCTCGTATGCAGATTTCACTGATTTTTATGAAACCGTGCTAGAGCTTCGCTCGCACGAGATTTTCAGATATCATGAATATGCATGGAGCCGTGCTTGAGCTTCGCTCGCACAGGGATTTATATTACATGCATATAGCCGTGTTGGAGCCTCCTGTAGACTGTGTGTCACAGTGAGATGATATGCTCACACGTGCATTCTGAGACAGAGATGATATGGGTGGATAAGACCTATTACAGGCACCCCTGACTGAGCTTGGGTTCACGGAGTACTTTGTACCGTGTATGTCACGCGGAGTACGCTGTACCGTGGGGATTGTTGGAGTGGAGTGGCATTAGCCACGAGGCAGCAAGCCTTGCCCTCGCAATCCTGGTGTTATGCTGTTCTGGCGGGTAGGACGACCCACCTCCCGTTTCAGGTGTGATACCCCGCACACTAGGTACCGTGTTGCCAGGGATCACTAGGATATGGCCATAGTCCTCGATGTTACTGTTAATTACCTGATTGTCTCACATGATATAACTTGTGGTCTGTTAGACCAGGGTAGACCCGAAGGAGGGGTCAGGCCCCCGATTTGATGATTTGATGATTTCAGATGATTTTATGATATGTGACCCTGAAAGAAGGGTGGTTTTATAACTCAAGTTTTATAATGAAATATAACAAATTGTTTTATGAGTTTTGAGATGATTGACCCAGAGGGGTTATTTTATACTGCGTTTTAAATAAATTGATTTAAATGCAGTGGCATGATGTGTTTTCCATGCTTTCATTTGAAAACCTTGAATTATCTTACATGACATGAAAGACTGCATGATCTTGATTAAATTCATGCTTAGTATGATTTAATGATGTCACATAAAATGCTTTGAATGCATGAGTTACATGATTTATATATGCACAAATAGTTTTGGATAAACTATGGCATTGAATATGCATGACTTTGTGCGTGTAATTTTAAATGAAAAGAAATGGATTTAAGGGCATGGCATTATGAGCATGTAGATAGTGGAGCTATCTACTTACTTGCATAATTGCCTTACTGAGCGTGTGGTTTGCTCACCCCCTTATTTTCCCATCTTTTCAGAGCACTTGTAATAATTATTGAGCGGCTGAGGACTTGCATGCTTAATATCCGCTGCTTGCTGCTTCCCATCGAGAGACAGGTATACACATTTGTATGGTTTTGTATCTAAATATGTAATGCACAGTACTGTAAATGGATATGATGTCGGGGATGTAGAGTCATGTAAATACCATTGGGTATGTGTTTATTTAAAGTCAAAAGGATAGTAAACTCTGATATATGATTATGGGAATGAAATGTTAAATAGTGTGAGGTGACTAACACCGAATCATAGCCCAACTGTGTTGTAGGATGGTCACGACGAGAGAAAGGTAAGAATTAAATAATAAATGAAAAAGCGAAAAAAATTTACTCTGATTTTTAAGGTGATTCGGGTCGTGACAGGTTTAATGGTATCAGAGCTTGAGTTGGCCTGATATGAGTCGGTGTTAGTGGTTAAGGAAGTTTACATCCTCATGTACTGTGCATTATTTAGATACAATTGTGTATATCGAGATGGAAGTGCAGCTAAGAATTTGGTTTTAAATGCAAGAATAGACTCATTGACTGATAGCCGCTATGGTTGAGAGGCGAGTACACGAGCTCAAGGCCGTAGAGGTAGGCCCGAGAGTTGTACTGAGTCGCCACATGAGACTCGAGATGAGATTGACGTGGAGGCTAATGTTGAGCATGCCCCACAGAGTCCGACAGAGAGATCAGACAGAGTCTGACAGAGAGATCGGACAGAGTCTGACAGAGAGATCATACAGTATTGAGACACGCTTCGCGAGATTGGAGCGGAGTGTAGGGAATATTTTGTGAGCTATTTGCTCAAGGTATATATGAGATTAGAGGGCGAGTCGGAACATTAATTGAAGTTCGCTCGACCCATTTGAAGAGTTAGACGTCCAGAATGGACATGAAAAAAAATAATTCTAGTTGTATTCCGGTGACAGAATATCCCGAACATTGTTTAAAAGAAAAATTACAGATGATATTATTTACTCTGACCCAGAGGAATTGGTTAATTAATGAGTATGAAACTCAGATTATATTCCTGGGCAGATATGACTTGGACACTGAACTGTGAGAGTCGAGATATCTGAAAGTTCATGGAAGGGCTCAGATTGTAAATTAGAGTCCGATTAGCCCGTTTGATATCACTACCTATGTCGAGGCAGTGCGCAGACTATAGTTGTATGAATAAGATCACGAGTTGCATGCCTCTGAGATTGAGAAAGGTAGTGGGGGCCGAAATTGAGACAAAAAGAGAATAGAGAATGACAAAGATGTCAGAACAAGAAAAGATAGTTTGGTAAAAGCTTAGAGTTGATAAATCACGGGGTAAGTTGATTGATAAACCCCAGTGTATCTAATTTCAATACTTTTGAGGGGTATTGTGATTTGAGGACCCCAACCTGCTACGTAACAGTATGACAGAGTAGCAGTGTGAACAGTGTAAGATGTGTGGTAGTTACCACGAAAATAAGATGTTGGACGAGAGCGAGTGTATGCCTTGGACCAGGACACTATTGATGTTTCATAGGATGTGGTGGAAGATACCACACTGGTTAAGAATAATGAAATAATTATTTTAATTGATCCTGGTGCCACGCATTTAATTATACCGCCTTCAGTTGCTTATAAGTTAGTGAAAAAAATGTGAAGCCTATACCTTTAAGCATGAAGAGGATGATAGTTAGTTGATTTTCACTAACTGAATATGGGTATAGGGATTGTAAGTTGAAAATAGGGGAGAAAATATCACTGAAAAGTGTATTGTAACTTGACAAGTAAGGAAAGAGTTTGTCACAAGTGATATATAAAAGGAGATATATTGGAATAAGAGACGTATGCAAGGTAAGGATATCCTTGATATGCAAAGTAATTTGGATTAAGCGGTATGTAGTCAAGTCTGAGGGATAATAAAGGTATTTTAAAATACTTCCCTGCCTGAAGATTTGACAGCGTCTGGAAGCGCACGCATAATCTATAGATTGAATTCGACGGTCATAATATATACATTAAAATTTGGGTACCTTTGCTGGTACGATAAAGAAATATAGAACTTGATTAATCATGAAAGTTTAAAAATTAAAATTTTATAAAAAAAAAGCCGTCAATATAAGAGGAAAGAAATGACGTGAGCTAGTATCTTGAACGAAAGCTATTTCGAAATGACATTGTACGTTTATGCGTACATAGGTCAAGTATATGAAAAATTGAAATATTGAGTGGAACTCAACTACGTTAAGGTATTTGAACCTTACCTGGACCGATTGGTTGTCATCTACAGCGATGATATTATGATGTATTCGAAGTCCAGGGATGAGTATGAGTAGCAACAGGAAACTGTCTTACAGACGAGGTGTTGAGAGTTTCTTGAAATTGGCTGCTCAATTGACACGTCTCGTTTGGAAAAAGATTTCATACGAGTGTTATGATAAGTATGAAAATAGCTTCAATGAGTTTTGGTATATTGGAGTAATGAACTGACCACCGTAAGTATTCTCACTATAACTAACAGCTCAAGAGGTTTCAGTGTGTATGGATACCTCCAAATAAGGATTGAGCTATGTATTGATGTAAAAATGGGAAGATAGTCGTTTATGGATCCAGATATGTTCAAGGACCATAAGAGAAACTATCCGACCCATGATTTAGAGTTAGCAGTCATAGCGATTACACTGAAAGTATGGCGCCACCACTTATACGGTAAGAAATTTCGAGTATGCACTGATCGTAAAAGCCCCAAGTATCTGTTTTAACAGAAAGAGTAGAAAATGAGATAACCATGAGGGTTAGAGCTTCTAAGGATTATGATTGTGAATATTGTACCACCCAAGAAAGGCTAATGTAATGGCTGATGCCTTGAACAGAAAGAGCCTCGGGATGGTATCACATAAGATGGTCAAGGAGCGAGAGCTGCTAAAGCAGTTGTGAACCTCAGTAGTGATGTGATCCCTTCTTGATGATGACGGTGATTTTATGACAGCTAGCCTGAGGTTAGAACCAGATTGTGTGACCGGATTTGCCAGGCTTAGCGTGATGATCGGCATGGTGTCGATAGTGTGGGTCAGATTCAGAAAGGTATAGTGACAGAGTTCACAGTGAGTGATGATGACTCACAGAGGTTCAGAGACAGTATAAGTGCTCCTCAGGACCATAGTTGATAAGAAAGTGCTATTGTCAGAAGCTCACTCTTCGGGATATACAGTGCATTCGAGAAGTAATAAATATATCAGAATCTCTGAAAAGGGTATTGGTGGTCAGGTATGAAAAAGAGATATTGTAGAGAATTGCGAAAAAGTGTCTCGTATGTCAGCAGAGTAAGGTAGAGTAAAAGAAGTTGCAGGGTTATTGCAGCCTCTACCTATATTGACACGGAAATGGGAACAAGTTACCATGGATTTCGTGATGGGTTACAGAGGACCCGAATGAATCTCGAGGCTATCTAGGTGATAGTTGATAGATTGATTCAGTTACCCACCTTCTGGTTATGAAAATCCCTAGATACTCTAAGTGTATAGGCGGATTTATGTGTGTGGAATATTGTGAAACATTGTGTAGCGTTCCAGTGAGCATGGTATCAGATAGGGATTCCCGCTTCACTTCCCACTTCTGGGAATATTGTTTTTGAAAGCTATGGGACCCTGATTGAGTGTTAGCACAGCTTCCACCCTCAGACAGATGGTCAGTCAGAGAGGACTGTACAGGTTCTGGAGGATGTGATGAGAGCGTGTGCAATTGATTTTATGAGCTCCTGGGATGATCAGTTGCTACTAATCAAATTCGCCAGTGATGACAGTTGTTACTTGAGTATCGGGATGAGATTATATGAGGCTTAGTATGGCCGTAGGGAGTTGTTCCCTGACTTTGATAAGAGAAGTGGGTGACAGATAGAAAATTGTTCCCGAATTAGTAAGACAAACCTCTGAGTATGTTCAGTTGATTTGAGAGAGATTAAGAACACCTCAGAGCAGACAGAAAAAAACTATGCTGACAAGAGACAGGAAATCATTGGAATTCACCGAGGGTGAATCATTATAGTTGACAGTTATTTGTCATAAAGACGTAACGAGATTCGGATAGAGAGATATTGGACAAGTGGAAGTAAGACCTGTAGGTTGGCATTACCACTTGAATAAACAGGCATCCACTATGTGTCCTATCTTATGATGCTTCAGAAATATATCCGGACCCAGTATATGTGCAGATATGAGCTTCAACGGGTTAGCTCAATGAAAGTATAACGTATGATTGGAGAATTGATTCGGGTATTAGACGGAAGGAGAAAGTGTTGAGGTTTAAGATAATCTCCCTAGTTAAGTATGATGGTAATATTACACTCCGGAGAAAGTCACTTGAGGATGACAGTATATGATGCGATAGACATACCCGGAGTTGTTATGGACTCATATTACTTGGTTCTAATTTGGAGGACCAAATTTCTTAAGTGGGGGAGATTGTAAGACCCGATATTTTCAAGTGCATTTAAAAATGCAAAAGGACTTAAATGACATTCCCGAATACGTGCAAGGGCAAAATGGTCAAAAGACCAAAATTCGGTATTAATCGAGACAAGAAAATTTAATTAAAAATAAGAGAATGAGAAATCTTGATCAATGACGAAGAAATAATTAAATTTCGGATTAAATTGATCAAGATATGAATTTATTGGAATAAACCGGGATTTTCGTATCGAAAAATAATCCCGAAAATAATTGAAAAATATACCGAAAAGGTAAAATCGGACTGAGAAAATTATTTACAGATTAAATGAATAAAATATAATTTTTTTAAGGATATTTATGCATTTTAATATTATTTTATTGAATAAAATAATATTAAAAGTTAATTATAAATAAATAAAAAAAAAAAAAAAAAAAACGAAATTCTGAAACAGAAAGAAAAGAAACAGAGGCGAAAAACGAAGCGAGACCGAGGGAAGAAGAGAGACTCACCGGCGAGCCACCACCGGCGAGGCTGAGGGGCCGACGAGGGTCGGCGAAGGTCGGCCGACCTCGGGCGAACCACCAGCGGCCAGGACGCGCCGTGGAGTCGCCGGAAAACGCCGAAAAGCGAAGGAGATGCCGCGGGGGAGAAACGTCGATCGGCGGCCATCGACGCCGATTCGACCCAGGCCGAGGCCTGATTTGAGAAGCCCAGTCCATGGCGCGTTGAATGGCACCGGAATCGGCCAGAGAACCGGCCGGACGGCGCCGGCACGACCAAAGGGAGCCTGGACCGGCCGAACCGGACAGAACCGGCCGAACCGGACCAGACCGGACCGGCGGTCCGAACCGGGTTGAACCGGACCGGACCGGTTCAGCCAAAAAGAGAGGGAAAAAAAAAAGGAAGAAAAAGGGAAAAAGAAAAAGAGAAAAAATTGGGGAAAATTCCAGTGATGCAATCGAGCTTCGGGTAAGTCGGTAAGCGGTCAAATTGACCGATTTAATTTTTTGAATATTTAATTTAATTAATTCCGACTGGAAATTTACCCGGAAAAATATATTTAATTGTGTAGCTCGACAATTGGCATCCACTGAGAGCTCGAGACAGCCTCGATTTGTGTACGATCATGGAATAACGGGTAAGTGACCCTTAATTTACGACAATTTGTATCGTTATGCGTGATTGATATTTAACGCATAAATTACGGATTTAATTTCCGCATAAATGAATTAAATTCTGAAAAATTGGATAAATTGTCGTAAATATTAAATTGAGATATCCGAAAATTTAGAACGAGGCTAAATAAATATTGATGGGTCCAATGAGCCCAATAGGCCTCGATAAATTGTGGTAAACGGGCTTAAGGCCGATTAAGACCCATTGGTACAATCGGGCCCAATATGGGTAAACGGGCCCAATGATTTAAATTAAGCCCAGAACATATGAGATACAATTAATTGTATTGTATTTGACCTGATGAATGTGTATCCGCAGTTCCGGAGATTTGATTCGGATTTGGAGCAAATCGGACTGCGTGACGAGACATCGATGTAAAGGTCAGACTGTACAGAAAAATGAGGTAAGGGAATTGTGTGAGTAGCTAGAGGTAGCTACGCGTATTTTAATAGTATTCTGTACACTGAATATGTATGTATGCCTTGATGATGTATAAAGATCCTAAAAGTGGTTTAAATAATTTTGAGGATCGAAATAGGTGAAAAGACTATTTTACCCCTATTGAGGGAAGTTCACCTAAGGATGGTGAAAGCATGACATGCATGAAATGCATGATTTAAGGAATTTTCCGAATTAAAGATTTGATTGGTTTTAATCAAAGTAAATCGATAGATTGGCCAATAATTGCATAAGTTTCCCAAATTAACACTACGTAGGTGTTATTAATATTTAAATGAAATTTCTTTGGAAAAGAGGCCAACTATCAAGTTTATATGGAAACAGGTAGTGCCGACACGTAGTTCGCACTATATCTGCGTTTGTGAATGTGCATAAATGTGCTTGAGCAGTTGCTCGCACCGACTTGTGTGACATCATATGCATGAAATGTGCTAGAGCATGGTGCTCGCACTGATTTTTATTATTGTGAAATGAGAGCTGCTGGAGCCTAGCTCGCACTCTGTTTTGACATGTTTTGATTTGTTTTAACGTGGTATGCATAAAATAGTGCTGGAGTGATTGCTCGCACTAGTTTTAATGATTTGACATGCATGAGAGATGCTGGAGCTTAGCTCGCATCCTGTTTTGATTTGATATTGCATAAAGCCGTGCTGGAGTGAATCTCGCACGAGATTTGATTTAATTATGCATAAAGCCGTGCTGGAGTGTAACTCGCACGAGATTTGATTTACTTGAGCATTCATTTGTGCTGGAGCATTGCTCGCACAATGTTTTACATGGTTTTCATAATTCATTTGAATGTCGTACTGGAGTTTTTCTCGTACGAGGTTTTCACTGAATTTATATACATATCCGTACTAGAGCGTTGCTCGTACGTGGAATTTACATGAAATTATAATCAGTTTAAGTCGTACTGGAGCGCTGCTCGTACGCAGATTTCACTGATTTTTATGAAACCGTGCTAGAGCTTCGCTCGCACGAGATTTTCAGATATCATGAATATGCATGGAGCCGTGCTTGAGCTTCGCTCGCACAGGGATTTATATTACATGCATATAGCCGTGTTGGAGCCTCCTGTAGACTGTGTGTCACAGTGAGATGATATGCTCACACGTGCATTCTGAGACAGAGATGATATGGGTGGATAAGACCTATTACAGGCACCCCTGACTGAGCTTGGGTTCACGGAGTACTTTGTACCGTGTATGTCACGCGGAGTACGCTGTACCGTGGGGATTGTTGGAGTGGAGTGGCATTAGCCACGAGGCAGCAAGCCTTGCCCTCGCAATCCTGGTGTTATGCTGTTCTGGCGGGTAGGACGACCCACCTCCCGTTTCAGGTGTGATACCCCGCACACTAGGTACCGTGTTGCCAGGGATCACTAGGATATGGCCATAGTCCTCGATGTTACTGTTAATTACCTGATTGTCTCACATGATATAACTTGTGGTCTGTTAGACCAGGGTAGACCCGAAGGAGGGGTCAGGCCCCCGATTTGATGATTTGATGATTTCAGATGATTTTATGATATGTGACCCTGAAAGAAGGGTGGTTTTATAACTCAAGTTTTATAATGAAATATAACAAATTGTTTTATGAGTTTTGAGATGATTGACCCAGAGGGGTTATTTTATACTGCGTTTTAAATAAATTGATTTAAATGCAGTGGCATGATGTGTTTTCCATGCTTTCATTTGAAAACCTTGAATTATCTTACATGACATGAAAGACTGCATGATCTTGATTAAATTCATGCTTAGTATGATTTAATGATGTCACATAAAATGCTTTGAATGCATGAGTTACATGATTTATATATGCACAAATAGTTTTGGATAAACTATGGCATTGAATATGCATGACTTTGTGCGTGTAATTTTAAATGAAAAGAAATGGATTTAAGGGCATGGCATTATGAGCATGTAGATAGTGGAGCTATCTACTTACTTGCATAATTGCCTTACTGAGCGTGTGGTTTGCTCACCCCCTTATTTTCCCATCTTTTCAGAGCACTTGTAATAATTATTGAGCGGCTGAGGACTTGCATGCTTAATATCCGCTGCTTGCTGCTTCCCATCGAGAGACAGGTATACACATTTGTATGGTTTTGTATCTAAATATGTAATGCACAGTACTGTAAATGGATATGATGTCGGGGATGTAGAGTCATGTAAATACCATTGGGTATGTGTTTATTTAAAGTCAAAAGGATAGTAAACTCTGATATATGATTATGGGAATGAAATGTTAAATAGTGTGAGGTGACTAACACCGAATCATAGCCCAACTGTGTTGTAGGATGGTCACGACGAGAGAAAGGTAAGAATTAAATAATAAATGAAAAAGCGAAAAAAATTTACTCTGATTTTTAAGGTGATTCGGGTCGTGACAGCACGGGTTATGGTGGTGGTGGTGGTGGTGATGGATGATATTGAAATTGAGGTGGGGAAGGATGATGTGGTGGTGCTTGAACCGGTGGAGCTTGAAAACCAGGGAGTCCTACAGGTCTCGAGCTAGAAGTTTGCCCATGGTTTTGGCTCCAGGAGAAGTTAGGATGTTCCTCCACCCTGAATTATAGGTGTTTAAAAAAGGGTTGTTCTATTGCATTTGAGAAGGGGCAACATACTGAACCGATTCTAAGTTGAGTGGACACCTATCTACAGAGTAGGTACCACTACACAGCTCGCAGGAAAGAAAGGGACTTTGGACAGAATAAATCGGATGAGGACTGGTGGGAGTATTATGCTGGGTGCTGAATGACTCTACCTTCTTTGTAAGATTAGCTATTTGAGAAGTCAAGGTAGACAGTGTGTCTAACTCATATATACCCGCAGCTTTCTTAGGCAACTGCCTCTCCGACGACCATAGATAATTGTTAGCTGCCATTTTATCTAACAGACCATAAGCTTCCTCCTCCGTCTTACACATTAAAGCTCCTCCCGTAGCAGCATCTACTATGATCCTATTCTGGCTAGAGAGCCCGTTGTAGAAGGTTTGGACTTGAAGCCATAAGGTTAGGCCATAGTGGGGACACTTCCTAAGAAGGTCTTTGTATCGTTCCCATGCTTCATAAAGGGATTCAGAATCGAATTGATCAAAGGAAGATATATCACTACGGAGTTTAGCCATTTTGGAGGAAGGAAAGAACTTAGCTAAAATTTGATGGGCTAACTCGTCCCAGGTGGAGATGGATCCCGGAGGTAAAGTGGTCAAACCAGTGGCTTGCTCTATCCCTAAGAGAGAAGGGAAATAGTCTAAGCCTAAGTGCATCGTCCGAGAGTCCATTATGCTTGAAAGTATTGCACAGATCTAAAAATTGCACTAAGTGAGCATGTGGGTCATCATGGGGAAGCCCACTGAACTGTAACGAACTTTGGATCATCTGGAGGATCGAAGGCTTAATTTCAAAATTGTTTGCAGGGACAGCTGGTGGCCTAATGCCGAAATAATCTCCTCCAATCGTCGACATTGCATAATCTCCAACGGTTCTGATTTCCCTATTTTCTGTCATTGTGTTTTGCAGCGGAGATTTAAATTTCCTAGAGTCCTTTCGAATTTTTCTAAGAGTATGTTCAATTTCAAGATCTAGAGGAAAGCAATTAAAACTCTTGGCTATACGCATGCAAACATCAGAAAGTCCTTAAAAAAATTTTGAATTTTTAAATCTTTCATTTTTTTTTATTTTTTTAATTAACTAATCTAGATTAAACTTCTAAATATTTACACCCTAAATATTCACAAACTAGAATTACACCTAAGCATAATTTCACCGATATTAATTAACGACTAATTAAAATTTCCCAGCAACGGCGCCAAAAACTTGACACGCCCTAAAGGTAATGTCCACAAGTGCACGGGTCGTACAAGTAATAATGAGATTTGAGTTCCAGAATTATCGTCCCTCAGAGAAGTTGGTTAGCCTAATTAATTACCAGTTAATCTTACCTTATGGTATATGCTAGCAAATTATGAGAATAAAAGTGGGTGACCAATTAAGGCTAAAAATTAAAATTACTGGAAAGCTAATAAATAAAATAAAGCCGAGCTAAAAATAGTTACAATGCTCTAAGCAATCAACCTACAAAAGAAAATTAAGATAATTACTTACGCACTCAAAATAAAATGTTAAAATAAAGAACAAAATTAATAAAGCTAAAATTAAACAAATCTAAGGTAAAATGTGAATGTAATTAAGCTAATTAAGAAAATGCAATTTAAACTAACTTAAAGTCTAATAAGATAAACATCTACTTACCTAAAGAAATTCTTAAACTTAACCCTAACTAAAAACTAATAAAACACAATTTAACTAATGCATGCAAATAAATTTAATCTAAATTAATTCTAAATATAACTGATAAAATACTAAAATAAAAATTAAATCCTAACATGTATAAACTAAAAGTAACTATTAACTAAGACTTAAAACTAAAGATTAAATTAACAACTTAAAATATTAAATTTACCTATCAATTACCACAATTCTAACTAATACTAATGAAAATAATCAAAAATGCAATAAAATTCAAATGAAACCATAACCAAACGTGCCTTAGACAATTTAAACCATTCCCTCTAAACACTGATCATGTTCTTCCAAAATTTCATTTCTCGGTTTTCAAGTGATGGCCTCGGGTTAGTTAGACGTGCCCAGTTTGCTTGCATTCGGTGCTGTCCTAGTATGCTGTCCGGGTGCTGCACGTTTCATTGGCTCTGCAACCAGACACTGCTCCAGGCCACTGTCCAGCTACCGCATACAGCACATCCTGCTTCAGGCGTTGTCCTCTACCTTATCCGTTTCTGCTTCTGTCATTCTACTATTCTCAGCTTTGTGCAGTTCCTCTCCAGGTGCTGACCAAAACTGATCCTATTTTGTCCGACTACTTCTACATTCGATGCTGCTACTACCCTATCCTGCCTCAGCTATTGTTACTGCTTGTTAACTTCCCAGGTGCTACTGGTGATGCTCATTTCTCGGCCTGCTGCTGTCTCCTGCTTATGCTGTCAATATAGTACAGCAGTTGTGCACCATTCCGATCAGCATGTGATACCATATAATCAGATCACTAACCAAATCCAAAATACCAGTAATTAATGGACAAATGTAGCCTAGAAAAATAACTAAAATAAGTAGTATTAGCTACCGAAAACAAAGTACAACAGAGGTAGATCTGATGTGCAAGGAAGACACAGCCGACTGCCACCAAGACTCCAACAATGCAGTGGCAAACCGATTCCTAAACTGCAGAAACAATGAATAACAAAGTAATACCGATGCTATAATGCAGGAGGAACGTTACGTTTTAGAATTGAATTTACTTGAAGGAAAGAAGGACAAGTGCTTGAAACAAAGCAAAAACGGAGAGGCACA
This sequence comes from Firmiana major, assembly GCA_033439115.1. NCBI lineage: Eukaryota > Viridiplantae > Streptophyta > Magnoliopsida > Malvales > Malvaceae > Firmiana > Firmiana major. The sequence goes on along the minus strand of CM065913.1, from coordinate 18,073,989 downwards.
AAAATACAAAAGCTAAAATTAAAACAGCCTAACATAAACATCCATTGCAAAAACATGAAGAAGGTTCATGGCTACTGTCACCAGCCACCCTTCTTTCTCACAACATGGAGCATCAAAAAGTGAGAAAATATCAAAATTATAGATGCAGACCGAGAACAACTATATAAAAATGATAACTTTTAATTAAAATTCAAACAGTCAAATACTAATGGAATGAAAATTTAACAAAACCTAGTAGAAATATGATGACTGGTGGCTGCTGTCACCAGCCAAAAAAAATTAAAAGAAAACCTAAAAAAAATAAAACTTAACAATTTAACCTAAAAAAGCTAAAGCTCCCTTTTTTCAATTGACATATTTTTCTATTTATATACACACTTAGGGGTACAATTGTAATATTTCCATCCTAGATGAGTTGACATTGTTGGCCACTTGTCTTCACACCATTGGCTCCTTGAAAAATAATATTTCCATGTCATCTGTCTTTTTGTCCAATTGGATGTGCTAGGCTCATGTTGTCCACGTGGTCCAATCTCGATTTTAGCTCAATTTCGATTCATTTTCTACCAAAATATTCAAATTTCATCCGGATTTAATTTATCTGCAAACATGAGAATTTTAATTAATAAAAGGGATAATTAACAAAATAAATAGGGGATTTAAAAAATATAGAATTATCACACCCCAAACTTGAGATTTTGCTTGTCCTCAAGCAAAACAAAATAATTGTAGAAATGACAAGTACTAAACACAATAATTTTTTCAATATTATCCTCAAAGAAAAAGTACAGATTATGAAATCAAAGAATCACAAATATAGTCCAACACTCAGAATCATTCAATCGTAGGTCCTAACCCAAATTGGATCCCTCGTGTGTATGTGAAAATGTCAAAGTCACTTCACAATACATTATCCGGATTAGATTATGCAAACACAGTGAATGCAAAGTCAATGACATGTGATCATTCTCATAAGTTTGCTTTTCACTTCTCTCTCCACTAATGTAGTCACACTTAACTAAAGATTAATAGGACTTCATTAAGCTTGTAGTGTAAGGCTGCGGTTAAGGTATGATAAAGTCGATTTAGGTTTAATTACCCCTTAACATACATTACTTTCAGGATCTTAATGTAAGAGCTCAAATTTATTCCCCCAAACTAATTTATTTCACTAAACATTTTTTTCTATTTTTGTATTTTTCTTCTTTCTTCTTTTTTTTTTTTGAACATTCACTATCACCATATACTCATATATAAAGCTCAAAATATATCCCAATGGCTTTCATGCTTTCGGGGTAGGGGATAGGAACAAAGTATTTAAGCTAAGGGAAATTATAAGCAGGTGTATTTACAGAGAAAGTCTTATTTGGCCCAGATGAGTGACTGGGGGTAAAATATGTACAAGGAATGCTAGAAAGGCTCAAACGATCCAAAGATGGCCTAAATCATCTCCCTACTTAAGTGTGATCTAATATTTCACCTCGAGATTAGATCAAAAAAATTCTAGAATATGATACACAAAATTAACTAAACAAATCCTAAGTCCACATAAGCTTTCTCTAAATAAATATACAGATTCATGACATGACATGTGCGTAAGATGAGGAAATCACAATCAGAATTACGACAAATTCAAGAATTCAACTTCATGCTTTTCCTATAATCATGCTTCTTAGTCAATCAAAATTAGACTTAATCATGGGGTCATATCATCGGAATATGGAAAAACTACATGCTGAGTACTAAATCATCCCAAAATTAAACAATTTAAGCTCAGATTTTCAAAAAAAAAAATTGTAAAAATTTTTAATTTTTCTCAAATTTTTGAAAAATACTCAAGTGATATCCCATCCCCCAAACTTGAAGTGCACAGTGTTTTCAGTGTGCAGATAATATAAGAATTTAAGCTCAAGAATATAGTACTCCCCTATCTGATGTTGATGAACAACTGAAGCTTTTATTGGAAGCGTAAAACTTAGAAAATAAACCTGCAAAATAAACAAAGAAAGAAACAACAGAAAAGAAAAAAGAAAAAGAACTATATACAAGGTGAAAAGAAAAATACAACCACTTCAAATGCAGCTGAAGAACACAACACTCAGCAACAGTGCGAAGAGTACGAGGATTAGCCAGAATGGTGATAGAATGTTAACAGATAAATCCTTCTTAGCTCTATCTACTTCCCTCCTTCTTTCAGATTTCATGTGCTTAAGCCTTATATCCTCATTAATCTCTATCTTAAAACACTCTTGAGAGTCATCAGAGAGCTTCAAAGGTTTGAAAACATTAAATTTCACCTCCTGATCTAGGACTCTCATAGTTAACTCCCCCTTCTGTACATCAATTAAGGTTTTACCAGTCGCTAGGAAAGGTCTGCCTAGAATAATGGGGACTTCCCTGTCTTCCGCCATATCTAACACGATAAAATCTGCAGGGAAAATAAACTTATCCACCTTAACTAGCACGTCCTCAATGATCCCCTTCGGATATTTAATGGATCTATCAGCTAATTGAAGGGTCACTGTGGTGGGCTTTGCATCTCCTATTCCTAGCTTCTAGTATATGGACTAAGGCATAAGGTTTATGCTAGCTCCTAGATCACAAAGGGCTCTACCAAAGAACTGATCTCCTATGGTGCAAGGTATGGTAAAACTACCTGGATCTTTGAGCTTGGGGGTAATTTCCTCTGAATAATGGCACTACACTCCTCAGTCAAGGCTACTGTCTCATAATCCTCTAATCTTCTCTTCCTCAAGAGGATATCCTTCATAAACTTCACATAACTAGGCATTTGCTCTAAAGCATCCGCGAAAGGAATGTTAATGTGAAGCTTCTTAAAAACCTCAAGAAATTTAGCAAACTGCTGATCAAGCTTCTGGTTTTTGAACTTCTGAGGAAATGGTAATGGGGGTATAACTAGAGGAAGTGTAGTGGTAACAAGAGTAACATCAGATGAAGAGGAAGGTTGTGAAGAAGAAGAAGGTAAAGATGAAGAAGCACCTAACTTAGATTCCTTTGCAGCTTGATCCTGATGTTCCTGCTCTTTTTGAGCTGCTTGTTTGGGACTTATGAGTTCTTCAACTATGGGCTCAACAGGATTCGACTTAACTTGTGGCTCCTCTAGCTCTTTGCTGCTCCTAAGGGTGATGAATTTAACATGTTCCTTACCCTCCCTTTGCCTAACAGGATTAGCTTCAGTGTTACTGGGGAGGGTCCCTTGAGGACGTTGACTAAGAGCGTTTGCTATTTGTCCTACATGAACCTCTAAGTTCTTAATTGAAGCAGCTTCATTTTGCAGGATAGTCGTGAACATTTCCTCAAGCGAGGGCTTCTTCTCAGTTGCTGGTGCATGGTAGAGTTGGGGCTGCACGGGTTGTGGTGGTGGTGGTGGTGGTGGTGATGGATGATATTGAAATTGAGGTAGGGATGGATGATGTGGTGGATGGTATGGAAATTGCAGTTGTGGTGGTGCCTGAACCGGTGGAGCTTAAAAACCAGGGTTTTGGCTTTGGCTTCAGGAGAAGTTAGGATGGTTCTTCCACCCTGAATTATAGGTGTTTGAAAAAGGGTTGTTCTGTTGCGTTTGAGAAGGTGCAACATACTGAACCGATTCTAAGTTGAGCGGACACCTATCTACAGAGTGGTACCACTACACAGCTCGCAGGAAAGAAAGGGACTTTGGACAGAATAAATCAGATTAGGACTGGTGGGAGTATTATGCTGGGTACTGAGTGACTCTACCTTCTTTGTAAGATTAGCTATTTGAGAAGTCATGGTAGACAGTGTGTCTAACTCATATATACTTGCAGCTTTCTTTGGAAACTTCCTCTTCGACGACCATAGATAATTGTTAGCTGCCATTTTATCTAACAGACCATAAGCTTACTCCTTCATCTTACACTTTAAAGCTCCTCCCGTAGTAGCATCTACTATGGTCCTATTCTGGCTAGAGGGCCCGTTGTAGAAGGTTTGGACTTGAAGCCATAAGGGTAGGTCATGGTGGGGACACTTCTTAAGAAGGTCTTTGTATGGTTCCCATGCTTCATAAAGGGATTCAGAATCGAATTGAGCAAAGGAAAATATATCACTACGGAGTTTAGCCATTTTGGAGGAAGGAAAGAACTTAGGTAAAAATTGATGGGCTAACTCGTCCCAGGTGGAGATGCATCCTGGAGGTAAAGTGGTCAACCAGTGTCTTGCTCTATCCCTAAGAGAGAAGGGAAATAGTCTAAGCCTAAGTGCATCATCCGAGAGTCCATTCTACTTGAAAGTATTGCGCAGATCTAAAAATTGCCCTAAGTGAGCATGTGGGTCATCATGGGGAAGCCCACTGAACTATAACAAACTTTTGATCATCTGGAGGATCGAAGGCTTAATTTCAAAATTGTTTGCAGGGACAGCTGGTGGCCTAATGCCGGAATAATATCCTCCAATCGTCGGCATTGCATAATCTCCAACGGTTCTAATTTTTCTATTTTCTGTCATTGTGTTTTGCAGCGGAGATTTAAATTTCCTAGAGTCCTTTCGAATTTTTCTAAGAGTACGTTCAATTTCAGGATCTAGAGGAAAGCTAGAATTACACCTAAGCATAATTTCACCGATATTAATTAACGACTAATTAAAACTTCCCCGGCAACGATGCCAAAAACTTGACACGCCCTAAAGGTAATGTCCGCAAGTGCACAGGTCGTACAAGTAATAATGAGATTTGAGTTCCGAAATTATCGTCCCTCAGATAAGTTGGTTAGCCTAATTAATTACCGGTTAATCTTACCCTACGGTATATCCTAGCAAATTATGAGATTAAAAGTGGGTGTTCAATTAAGGCTAAAAATTAAAATTACTGGAAAGCAACTAAATAAAATAAAGCCGAGCTAAAAATACTTACAATGCTCCAAGCAATCAACCTACAAAAGAAAATTAAGCAATTACTTACGCACTAAAAATAAAATGTTAAAATAAAGAACAAATTTAATTAAGCTAAAATTAAAAAACCTAAGGTAAAATGTGAATGTAATTAAACTAATTAAGAAAATGCAATTTAAACTAACTTAAAGTCTAATAAGATAAACATCTACTTACCTAAAGAAATTCTTAAACTTAACTCTAACTAAATACTAATAAAACACAATTTAACTAATGCATGCAAATAAATTTAATCTAAATTAATTCTAAATATAACTCATAAGATACTAAAATAAAAATTAAATCCTAACATGTATAAACTAAAAGTAACTATTAACTAAGACTTAAAACTACAGATTAAATTAATAACTTAAAATATTTAATTTACCTATCAATTACCACTATTCTAACTAATACTAATGAAAATAATCAAAAATGCAATAAAATTCCAATGAAACCATAACTAAACGTGGCCTTAGACAATTTAAACCATTCCCTCCAAACACTATTCATGTTCTTCCAAATTTCATTTCTCGGTTTTCAGGTGATGGCCTCGGGTTAGTTAGACGTGCCCAGCTTGCTTGCATTCGGTGCTGTCCCAGTATGCTGTCCAGGTGCTGCACGTTTCATTGGCTCTGCAACCAGATACTGCTCCAGGCCACTGTCCAGCTACCGCATACAGCACATCCTGCTTCAGGCGTTGTCCTCTGTCGTATCTGTTTCTGCTTCTGTCATTCTACTATTCTCGGCTTTGTGCAGTTCCTCTCCAGGTGCTGACCAGAAACTGATCCTATTTTATCCGACTACTTCTGCATCCGATGCTACTGCTGCCCTATCATGCCTCAACTGTTGTTACTGCTTGTTAACTTCCCAGGTGCTGCTGGTGATGCTCATTTCTTAGCCTGCTGCTGTCTCCTGCTTATGCTGTCAATATAATACAGCAGTTGTGCACCATTCCGATCAACATGTAATACCATATAAACAGATCACTAACCAAATCTGAAATACTAGTAATTAATGGACAAATGTAGCCTAGAAAAATAACTAAAATGAGCAGTATTAGCAACCGAAAACAGAGTACAACAGAGGTAGAACTGATGTGCAAGGAAGACACAGCCGACTGCCACCAAGACTCCTCCAATGTAGTGGCAAACCTACTCCTAAGCTGCAGAAACTATGAACAACAAAGTAATACCGACGCTATAATGCAGGAGGAACGTTACGTTTTAGAATTGAATTTACTTGAAGGAAAGAAGGACAAGTGCTTGAAACAAAGCAAAAACGGAGAGGCACAAAAATACAGAAGCTAAAATTAAAACAGCCTAACATAAACATCCATTGTAGAAACATGAAGAAGGTTCATGGCTACTGTCACCAGCCACCCTTCTTTCCCACAACGTGGAACATCAAAAAGTGAGAAAATATCAAAATTATAGGTGCAGACTGAGAACAACTATATAAAAATGATAACTTTTAATTAAAATTCAAACAGTAAAATAATAATGGAATGAAAATTTAACAACACCTAAAAGAAATATGATGAATGGTGGCTGCTGTCACCTGCCAAAAAAATTAAAAGAAAACCTAAAAAAAATCAAACCTAACAATTTAACCTAAAAAAAACTAAAGCTCCCTTTTTTCAATTGACATCTTTTTCTATTTGTACACACGCTTAAGGGTACAATTGTAATATTTCCATCCTAGATGAGTTGACATTGTTGGCCACTTGTTTTCACACCATTGGCTCCTTGAAAAATAATATTTCCATGTCATCTGTCTTTTTGTCCAATTGGATGTGCTAGGCTCGTGTTGTCCGCGTGGTCCAATCTCGATTTTAGCTCATTTTCGGTTCATTTTCTATCGAAATATTCAAAATTCATCCGGATTTAATTTATCTGCAAACATGAGAATTTTAATTAAATAAAGGGGATAATTAACAAAATAAATCGGGGATTTAAATAATTAATTAAGAAATTAAGCACAAATAATTCTAAATATATAGAATTATCACACACACTCACGAGGAGTCCAATTTGGGTTAGGACTTATGATTGAATAATTTTGAATGTTGGACTTGTAATTGTGAATCTTTAAGACCATAGTCTGTACTTTTTCTTTGAGGATAATATTGGAGAAATTATTGTGTTTAGTACTTGTCAATCCTACAATTATTTTGTTTTGCTTAAGGACAAGCAAAAACTTAAGTTTGGGGGTGTGATAATTCTATATTTTTAGAATTATTTGTGCTTAATTTCCTATTTAATTATTTAAATCCCCAATTTATTTTGTTAATTATCCCCTTTATTTAATTAAAATTCTCATGTTTGCAGATAAATTAAATCCAAATGAATTTTGAATATTTCGGTAGAAAATGCACCGAAATTGGGCTAAAATTGAGATTGGACCATGCGGACAACACGAGCCTTGTAACGACCCAAATTTACTGATATTTCGGTTGGGTTACAAGTCCATAATAGATTAAAATCCCTAAAGTCGCCTATGACATTTTGAATTCACTTAGTATTAGTTTAAAAACACAAAATAACAACATTTCTATTTAGTCGAGTCGACATTTTGTTCTTATAGAAAATAGTATCAATCACATTTCCCCAGACATACGCTTACATACATTACTATACTTACAGATACAAAAACAATTATTCTTACTGGGTATACCTCTAGATTAGGTGATTTCTTTCCAAAGCGCAGCTGTGCAAAATACCTCGACTTATAGAGTCGAATTCCACTACTGATGCGAATCTGTGGAGGAGAGTAAGGGGTGAGCTCAACATGCTCAGTAAGAAAAACCCCATAGGAGGTAGATAAATACACTACCTACAAAATATATATTTTTATATTTGCTATATCCCGAAAAGTTTCACAGATGATTTCCTCAGATGTCAGATTTGTAAAATTTGGAAAAACAGATTTAGTCTCGGCTAAAGCACAAATATCAGAAATAGATTCTTCAGAAACAGAATATGAAATAGTAATACATTTAATTACTATTGTAAATCCAGAAAGTTCACAGTTTTCAGCAGCAAAGCAAACAGATTTGCAGATATTTCAATTCAAGCAGACAAATTCAATTAAATATTTTCAAATAGACGAGACAAGGCATGCATGCTATCAGATATCAGAAATGACTATTGGCCAATGTCGGTGACTCCGGGCAATTCACGGGCCAGGTGTGCCGGGTTGTCAATCGCCGTGGGAGTGGTCAGCTACCCAATCGGCTCACAGATCAGAATGTCCGAAGACCAGCAACAGAATCAAAAGCACGGTACATCGTACTCGTGGACCACAGATACAGATACAGATACAGAATAGAAGTGCAGCATGATCTCACCAACGCCTTTGTCTCAAAATCAGTGCGAGACAGACCGTACGACACACAGTCAGTACGCGCTCAAGCACATTTCATCAGAATAATTTTATAACAGATCGTTTTCCTTAAATCACATATAAATTCATTTGTTTTATGAAATCGTTCAAAACAAGCTGACTAGTCCTTTCTCGAAAAAATCTCAGAAAACGGTCTATGAAAATCAAAATTCAAGATTTTCAATAATTAAAATCGAATTCAAGTCATACCGTAATTTATGCAAATCATTTAAATTTAATCCATAAAATTTGATTGTTCAACTAAGCTAAAATCTCTAATTTTTCAATTATAAAGCTCAACCTAGTCTTTTCAACAATTTCGATACTGTGAAATTCAACCTAAATTTTATATCTACAAATATACAAAAATTACGCATATTTATCTCTAGTAGCGACGAGAATTTTCCTTTCCTCGATATCTGTTCGTAGTTCTCGATTGTGTCAACATAGCGAACTGACGAATCCGGTCCACTCGAGTTAATTCTTTCGGAAACCCCTTCTTCCCGAGTTTTCTAATTTCCAATACTTTCTTATTTTTCTTCAATCAATTTTTTTTCTAATAAACAAGTATATATATATATATATAATTCTATCGGAAACCCCTTCTTCCCGAGTTTTCTAATTTCCAATACTTTCTTATTTTTCTTCAATCAATTTTTTTTCTAATAAACAAGTATATATATATATATATTTATAAACATATATATATATATATAAACATATACATATATATTTTTCTTACTTTTTTATATATATATATATATATATATATATATATATTTATAAACATATATATTTTTCTTACTTCTTTTTTTTTTTTGAATTCTATCCCTTTTTCGCGCCAACTCTCTTCCTTCACTATTCATCATTTTGCTTCCTTCTTCACCGATCACTGTTCACTGTTTTCTTCACCTCTCGGTTTTCAATCTCCCCTTCACTGATCATCATTTCCCGAGCTACCAATGCTGCCACCTTCTTCCTCCCGATACACTTCCGTCCAGTACTGGTGGTTGTGTTTTCCTCTGGGCACCACGTTCCTGGCAATCTACCATCCCCGACACCTCTGTTTCATTTTTTCCAGTTTTCCAGCAGCTATGGTTTTTTTTTTTTTTCTCAACCTCCTCGGTGGCCGTCATTTCCTGACCTCTCTTCCTTGGGTCTCTCCCTCAGTTCACCAATCGTCCATCCACGAAAGGATGGTCTTTCCCTTGCGGCCACTGTCTCTGTTCCAGCTTCAACTTTGGTTACTGCTTCGGTCTCCTCTGCTCTTGCAACTTCCCTGCCGACCCTGCTTTCCCCTCGTCCTTCTTTTCCTCTCGGTTCCCATTGTTTTCCATTCACTCTTCTTCTCCTCGTCAGGTTTCCTTTAAACTCTCGGCTCTTCTCCTCTGTGTTCCAGCTGGTTTGCACAGTTAGTTTCCTATTCGCTTCAACAATTCGGCCAGCCTATACACGTTTTCTGCCCCCTGTTCTTTTGTGTTTTCTAACATCTTCAGCTACTCCCATTATCATTTTTCTTCCCAACCGAACCATGGCAGTTTTCAGTAGTTAACGCCCTCTTCCTGCTCTCATTTCGGTCTTTGTTCCCCTATTTTCTATGGCAGCTTCAGCTTCTTCTTCGTCACTCTCTCAGCCTTACTTCAGCTTCCCTCTCCATTACTCCCCCCTCGGTTCGGTTTTCGCCCTTCCTCCCTTCCTTAAACTATTATACTCATGTTTGGTCATCTAGCCACACTCACCCATGGGTTTCCTTCTATAAGCAATCCATCAACTACTCCCATAGTATTTTATTTTACCAAATCACTGCAAATTTCAGTTGGCACCCCACCATCTTTATATTTTATTATTGTTCCCGTTTCCTTCCATACATTTCCTATCTATCATTTCATTTTCAGCTTTGACTCTTGCTCTCTATATTCTCATTTATTTACTTTATTAAATGGTATACCATCTAACTTGTATGTCAGCCGAGTACATAATCTTACAGCCCCCTTTCTTAGCCTGCTCTTCCTACTCCTTAACTCTCGGCTTGTCTAATCTCTAGCAGAAAACTGCCCCTCTATTTTTTTTTTCTTTTCACGTTAGCCATTATGGCATTCTTCAACTGCTTTTATATATATATATATATATATATATATTCACAGAAACTGTACTGCTTACAGCAAGCATCACACCTTCCTTTCCTTTTAATTTTCAGTTTCTTCTTTTATGCTAGTCAGACCGTCATCATCATCTTCCATTACTAATTTCCTGTTTCATTTTCCTGACAGCCCACTCCATCCATTCTGTACATGTATATATACATATTTCTTAATCCTTCCCCTTACCGAAATCATTTCCATATACTCTACTTATTATATTTGTTCCATCCCTCCACTGATGAAATCATCATATCCCATATATATGTGCACAAATATATATAAGTATATTGGGCATAGATTACTGAAGGAAGCTCTCGGCTCACATGTAGGTATATTATGTGTACATATACTCTCATATATATATATATATATATATATATATATATATATATATGTGTGTGTGTGTGTGTGTCCATTTATTCTTATATATTTAATTATATGTGTCTATTTGTATACCTTTGTACACACACACACACACACACATATATATATATATATATATATATTTATCTATACATTAATCTTGAGGAATAAATGAAATATCGCATACATATTTATATATCCTTGTATGTCTACGTATTTAATTAAATTCCCCATGTAGCATAAAAATAAGGTTAGTCTAATATTTATACTTAAATTAATTCACTTGTATTCACATATTTAATCTTAATTGCCTAAATTATTATTTATAGATAACACCAAGTACATTGAAAATTTTACGGTATTTACAAGCCTAGTACATCCAATTGGACAAAAAGACAGATTACATGGAAATATTATTTTTCAAGAAGCCAGTGGTGTGAAGACAAGTGGCCAAACAATGTCAACTCATCTAGGATGAAATATTACAATTGTACCCCTAAGTGTGTGTATAAAGAAAAAGATGTCAATTGAAAAAGGGGGAGCTTTTAGTTTTTTTTTTAGGTTAAATATTTATGGTTAGGTTTTATTTTCCTTAGTTTTTTTTTTATGTTTTTCAGCTGGTGACAGCAGCCACCATTGTTAAACTTTTAGAAGCTTTCATTTTATTTTTATTCTATTGAAATGCAATTTTTTTTTTTGTTACAGTAGTTAGTATTCTATCTTATCACATTGTTCTTCTTTTTTTCCTTTTAATTCTACTCGGGTAAGTGAAATAGCTAGTGACAGTAGCTATTTTGCTTCACCTTCCGTTGCATTTCATTTATATTAGTTGTATTCGATTCTTTTCTCTCATGAAGGGCGAAACCGGTTGTGTTGCTGATTTACCCAGCTATTTCCCGATCATTTTACCCTCTTGTGTGCAGTGAAATACATCATGAGCAATTTGGAACATGGTAGGAGAAGAAAGTTAAGGAAACCGTAGCCTGGAGTCTCCTGTTTTCATGTCTTATATTTTTCTGCATTATTGATTTAACGTTTAGTTTTGGTTTTCTGTATTGTCATTTTGATTCCTGCTCTCATGGAGATGCTCATGTGTATTACCGAGAGAAAGTGGTCGACAGATAGCTGGACGGTAACAATGAAACAAACCAGCAAGCCGATCAACTCTCTGTTCTACCCTATTTTGTGAAGTTGTGAAGGATATAGAGATTTGTGTCTATTCTTGTTCCAGCTTTGTTCCCGTTTCTTTTTTGTGCTTATTTATTTTTTGTTTTGTTGCTTTAGTCCCATTTACTTAGATAAATTTAGTTTCATGTTTCAGTAGTAGTTGGATTAAATTTGTTTAGCCTTTCAATTTTTTCATTACTGATTGTTAATTGCTGAGTCAATTTCTTGGTTGAAGTCGGTCGGGTGGCATGTTCAAGAGGAAGTAAGGTGTAGCCGAGACCTGAAGCAGAAGTAGTGAACAGACGATGCGCAGGACTCTGGTTAGCTGAGCAAAATATGTTTAGATCGTGTTATTGGTGCGCGGCAGTAGGAGCTGAGCAAATGCTATGCATGAGTGTTGTGTTGGATTGTAGCAGCAAACCTGGACAGCGCCTATGAAGAAACAGAGCTGCAGCTGCGTTGGTGATGTGCAGAACGTGCGGTAGAAAACACACAAGAGTAGCAGCTAGACACAGCATCTGCAAGTGAAGAACATTACATTCGAAATGTTAGTACAGAGCATAGGTTGACAGCAGTTGATGAAGACAACAGGCCTGGATGTGCGCTTCAGCAAGTAGGAATCGAGAACAGACCTGGACATAGCAGACCAAACAAAGCCATGAGCACCGCCTGAAACCGAGACCATCTCCTGGAAAAGAAGCAAATTGGAACATGAACAATGTTTGGAGGGAATGGTTTAAATTTACTTAAGGCCATGTTTGGCACATTTGCATTATAGCTTTAATCCATTTTCATGCATTTTTAGAATAGTTAATTCCAATTTAATTTGTTAGCATAAGAAGTTATGATTTTAATTTTATTTGCATGATTAGTTATAATTCAATTTATTGATTAGTCTAGAATTTAGATTTAATTATGTTATTAGTTAATTTTTATTTTTATTAGAATTAATTTAGATTAAATTCAATTCATGCATTTTTATTTTAAGTTGGTTTAAAAGTTAGTTTAATTAATTTTATTACTTTATTTTCATAATTACATTTTTATTTTAATTGCGTTAATTAATTTTAATTAGTTTAATTAATTTTATTACTTTATTTTCATAATTACATTTTTATTTTAATTGCGTTAATTAATTTTAATTGTTTTAATTTTCTTTTGTAGGTTATTTGCTTTTAATTGCTTGGAGTTCGGTAAGCACTGTTAGCTTTGTAGATTACCCTTCAATTTCATAATTCGCTAGAATATACTTAGGGTAAGATTAACTGGTAGTTAATTAGGTTAGTCAACTTCTCTGTGGGACGATAACTCGGGACTCAAATCTCATTATTACTTGTACGACTCGTGCACTTGCGGACATATACCTTTTGGGCATGTCAACATCTACATCCCCAATAATTACAATTCAAATGACTACTATGCTTTTACAATTGTTTAGATACAAAAAGGATCTCTGTGTATATATACCTCTGAGTGATAGAGATGCAGCGAATGTCTAAACAAAATGCCTTAGTCCTCACTGGGCCACTATGTACACTCTGTAGGAGGGGGAAAAATAGAGAGGGATGAGCAACCACACGCTCAGTAAGGCAATAATGCAAGTATGGTAGATAACTACTCTATCTACATGTTGATAGTGTTATGCATAAATCATTTATAATAGGAGCATGAGGAATAAAACTATGTCATATGAGTAAACATATATATCATGTATCAAAATCATGTAAAATTGGCATATAAAACATGGAATATCAACATGTGAAAACATCTCATGCTCATTCTCATTAAACTCATAAAAGGGCAATTCACTTAAGAAACCTCTTTTTTAAATTACATCTCTTTCTGAAATACATAAAATCCCATCACAAATCATTTTCTCAATCACAAACATCATTGCAATTTCACAAATCAAATCCCACAAGGCTCGACCCCTCCCTCAGGTCTACCTTGGGCAATCACTATCACACATATGTAATAAAAACCAAGTCACTATATCACAAGTGACTATGTTGGCCAACTACATCATAAATCATCCCAGACCACATTCATCCAGGTGTGCGGGGTATCGTGCTGGCACGAAGGTGGCTTATCCCTCGCCAGACTTTCTTATCACATAATCACCACGTGGTACATCGTACTCTATGTGATATACATGGTATAGCATACTCCGCGGACCCATATAGCGATTGGGGGTGCCAGTTGTAGGTCTTATCTACCCCATACCAAGAACTTGTCGTACTTATGTAGGAGAGCCTCCCTACAGAACAGAGCCTCCCCACCCCTCTAGGGCTTAAGGATGTTGGCTTAAGGATCCTTCCATAAGAGAGCCTCCCCACCGTACAGAGCCTCCTCGCCTCCTCGGGCTTAATGATGTAGGGCTTGAGGATCTTAATGTACGAGAGCCTTTCCACCGAACAGAGCCTCCCTACCTAACAGAGCCTCCCCGCCTCATCGGGCTTAAGGATGTTGGCTTAAAGATGTAAGGCTTGAGGATCTTACCAACTTCCACAGCCTCATACATACCACAATGTGCAAACTTGTGCGAGCAAAGCTCTAACACGACTCATGCATCATATCATAAAGAAACCGCGTACGAGCATAGTGACAATTCTATATTTTTTAGAATTATTTATGCTTAATTTCTTAATTAATTTATTAAATCCCCAATTTATTTTGTTAATTATTCCATTTATTTAATTAAAATTCTCATGTTTGCAGATAAATTAAATCCGGATGAATTTGAAAAATTTCGGTAGAAAATGGATTGGAATTGGGCTAAAATCGAGATTGAGCCACGTGGACAACACGAGCTATGCCACCTAGCATATCCAATTGGACAAGAAGACATATGACATGGAAATATTTTTTCAAGGAGCCAATGGTGTGAAGACAAGTGGCCAAAAAAATGCCAACTCATCTAGGATGGAAAAATTACAATTTTACCCCTAAGTGTGTGTATAAATAGGAAAGGATGGCAATTGAAAAAACTATGTAATGTAAGTAGGAGTAGGGAAGGTAATGTCAGTTAGGAGTAGTGTTAGTGTAGAAGTAGTGTTAGAGTAGTTTAGTTAGATTAGGGTAGTTTTTATTTTTTTAGAAGCTTTTCCCAAAAACCATTTTCTATTTTACTGTTCATGTTAATCTTCAATTGTTATCTTTTATGAAAAGTTTTTCATGTTTTATTTGCAGCCTCATTTGCTCATCCTTCTTCTCGGTTTGGTTGTGTTTTTATTTGAAGAACCTTTATCTTTTCTTATATAGCTCTCGATTTTGCTTCCTATTTGTAGTTGATTTGTATTTTGTTAATTGTTCAATGTAAGCTCTCGGTTTGCTTTTATCCAAGGTTCCATGTGTGTTGTTTTGTTTTTGTTCAATGACTCTCGGTTTGCTTCCCATGTTAGTTTTATTTTTTTCCTTTTCATTAGCTTCCATTGTTACTTAAAGTTATGGTGAGTTGTTTTGATCTCATGAGCCAAGAAAGGAACCTGAGAGGATAACAGCAGCAAGCAACCCGAGAGCAGCAGTAGCCATAACTAAGAGCTTTCCTCTGTTCTCCCCTGTTTCGTTATTTCCATTATTGTTCATCTTCATTTTTCTGTTTTACATTCTATTAACAGGAAAGTGTAGTAGCTGCTCCATGTAAAAGACTCGGTTGTTGCAGTTGCTGGTCTCAGCTGATGACAGTCACGGGTATACCCTGTTCTGTTACAAGGAAGACAGTTGATGCATGATTAAGCAGCAGCAAGGCAGGAGCATGAACCAACAGTCTAGCCAGTGAGCATGATCAGCAGCAATTGGACAGAGTCGGGAGTAAGAAGCAAACCGGTACCGTGGGCACAGCAGGTCGCGTGCAGGACAAGAGCCAGATAAACGTTAATGCAGAACACGAGAGCAGTTGCATGGCCAGACCGAGAGCAAGTACAGGGCAGTAGCCAGACATTGTCACGGAGAAGAAAAAGAAGGAGCAGGTCTGGGCAGGTAGGAACGCGGGGCTGGCGTGTTGTGCTGGATTGTTGCAGGAATGAATGCTACACACGAAACCGAGGCAAAGTTGGTGAGAGTTGCAGAATCGAGAACAAGCAACTGGACACGCCTGGATAGACCAAAGCAAGATGAAAATGAAAATGTTGAGGATGTGTACAGTGACAGTATCGGGACCACTTGGTTTTACGATTTGCTAAGGCCTTGTTTGGCTAGTGCATTGTAGCTAATTAATTCATTTTCATGCATTTTTAGTATAGCTTAATTTCAATGTAATTTGTTAGCTTAGTTTAGAGTCTTTAATTAAATTGCATGTTAGTATTCTTGCTTAGTGGTAAAAACTTAGTTTTAATTAGGTTGATAGTTAATTAAGTGTTCATTTAGAATTAGATTAGGGGTAAATTTATTTCATTAAATCTTAAGTTAGTTTAAATTGCATTTTGATTAAATAGTTTAATTGCATTTTAGGTTTGTTAATTTTAGTTTAATTAATCTTGCTTTGTTATTTTCATAATTGCATTTTATTTTAATTGCGTTAATTAATTTTAACTATTTTAATTATTTTTGTAGGTATTTTCTTTTAATAGTTTGAAGCACTATAAGTAAATTTTGCTTGGTTTTATTTTCTTTAGTTCTTATTATTTTATTGCTTTCTAGTGTTTTTAATTTTAGCCATGTAGATCACCCACCTTAAATTTCATAATTTGCTAGAATATACTTAGGGTAAGATTAACCGGTAGTTAATTAGGCTAACCAACTTCTTTGAGGGATGATAACTCGGGACTCAAATCTCATTATTACTTGTACGACCCGTGCACTTGCGGACAATACCTTCAGGGCATGTCAAGTTTTTGACGCCGTTACCAGGGAAGTTTTAATTAGTCGTTAATTAATATCGGTGAAATTATGCTTAGGTGAAATTCTAGCTTGTAAATATTTAGGTTGTAAATATTTAGAAGTTTAATCTAGATTAGTTAATTGAAAAATTAAAATAAAAAAAATTAAAAATTAAATAACTTAAAAAAATTTTCTAATGACTTTTAGATGTTTGCATTCGTAGAGCCAGGAGTTATGATAGCTTTCCTCTAAATCCTGAAATTGAAAGAACCCTTAGAAAAATTCGAAAGGATTCTAGGAAATTAATAGCTCCGCTACAAAACATCATAGCAGAAAATAGGGAAATTAGAACTGTTGGAGATTATGTGGTGCCGAGATTATAGGATATTATACTGGCATTAGGCCACCAGCTGTCCCTGCTAACAATTTTCAAATTAAGCCTGCAATCCTCCAGATGATCCAGACTTCATTACAGTTCAGTGGGTTTCCGTACGATGACCCACATGCTCACCTTAGGCAATTCCTGGACCTATGCAACACATTCAAGCACAATGAATTATCTGATGATGTGCTTAGGCTTAGATTATTCACATTCTCGCTTAGGGATAGGCCGCGACATTGGTTAACCTCCTTACCTCCAGGATCCATTTCTACATGGGATGTCAAACCCGTATGTTATGTAGCTTGTACCTTATGATTCCTATGTGTATGAACACTCTATTATTATAGTTGAATCATAAGAAGAGTATTTACTAGAATTTAAGTGTTAGTAAAATGGTTTAACACGCAAAAGCTACATAAAAGCCTAATGTGAGCTATAAGAGTCACAGGCTAAACCAAGTGGATCTAAATCATTCTGACTAAAAATAAGAACTTAAAATGAGGAAGTATAGAGAGCTCATGAAGGAAAGTCAGCTTGATTTAGTCCCGAACACAGAAAACAAGAGTAAAAGCTAAAAAGGGTAAAATGGACCTTTTTGGCGAGTTATGGTATTTAAGGTGTTTCAGGTATAATTATCCACCGGGAACGGTTGAAACATAAAGACGAGAGTGTAAGACATAAGATATGACACTTTCAAAATTTTGAAAAAAAGTCAACTTGGTCAATGGTTAAGGGAAAAGTCAATTTAGTTAAGAAAGTGGACTTTTACCATAGTTGACTAGTCATGGTTAAAAATTTACCTAAGTGGGGAGAAAAAATTGAGGAAAAATATTCTTGGTCAGAATACAAGATAATCATCCCTGGAAGTAAGCGGAAGGATTCCAGATTAAATTTAATGGTTAAAAACGTAATTGGCCTAAGTTGAAAATTTTAAAGCCCATTAAGATATACTAAACGTATATTGAAATTCTTAGGTCCCTTAGACTGAATTGTTGGACCAATTGATTGGCCAAATATTGAGACAATTAAAGGCTCGAGGTATGGAGAAAATTTCAGCCCGAAAGCCCATTACGAAAGCCCAAAACCGAGAAGCCAAAATGGAAAGCCCATGAGATAAATATCTAACCATAGTTAAAGCTAAACATGACTCATAAGGTGACTCATAAGGTGACTCATGACTAAGGCTTAGGAAGTCAAGTATAATGGCTGGAAAGTAAGGCTTAATGGTTAAGTAAGTGGCTTATAAAATAAGCCACACCATTGTCATCTTCATCACACCATTCTCGGCTACACAAGGAAACCACTGAAATACAATTATCCAAGCTTTCTCTCACTAGAAATCACTAGGAATTAGGCATATTTGGAACTTGCATCCTTCATAGAAGTTGTTCCAAATTGAAAGGAGAGTGACATATGTTGGAATTGGCTATCAAGGAGCCATAGAATGCAAACCGTGAGCCTCCAAAGTATTCGGCCAAGTGTACACACAACAATTGGTATATTTTCAAGTTTTCAATTTCATATATGTTAATGTATGGATGATTTTAAGTATATTGGTATATGTTTTAAGTATTGAAACATATGAAATCACTATGATATTGGTTAGGCCGAGAGTGAGTAGTGAGATATTGATTTATGTCCATATGATTTTAAGGCA
The DNA here is from genome assembly GCA_033439115.1 of Firmiana major. NCBI lineage: Eukaryota > Viridiplantae > Streptophyta > Magnoliopsida > Malvales > Malvaceae > Firmiana > Firmiana major. The sequence continues at coordinate 18,055,172 of CM065913.1, read as the reverse complement.
TAAATGGATTAATGTACATGTGTTAATGATTATGGTGTAATTAGAATTAATCAAATTGATTAATTAATACATGTAATTAGTTGGCAATCAAGGTGTTTGATAAAATACCTAAATGAACTATATGATGGTTAATAAGGTTGCCAACCAAGTGTTTGTGAAAATGCCTAAGTGAATTGGCTAAAGAAAGGGACATGGTCGGCATGCCATGGCATGAGCAACGGCATGGATAGCTATCGGCCATGGCATGTAGCCGAGAGGCCCAATGGGCCAAGCCCAAATATTTTAGGCCCAATATGATGTAATGGGTCTAAGACAAGCCCAATAAAAGTTGGTGGACCCCACAAGCCTAATAGGTCCAACGAAAATAAATAGTAAAATGAAAATGGGCTAAAGGCATAGTTAGGCCCATTAAGGATTATTAAAGCCCATTAAGGAAAATAAACTGTATTTAATGTGAAATACAGTAGGAAAAGTGTAATTTGTGAGATCTTAGAATTTTAGATATATTTTAATGATGTAATATGAACTTGAAGTGTAATTTATTGAGCTAAGTGAATTGGGGAATGATAATTGGAGATTTATATGTTAAGTGTCTAAAATAAGTGTGAAGTTGTGAGGACAGATCGATCTGGGAGAAGGAGAGATCGATCTGGTGAGTTAAAAATGACGAGGAAGGAGGAATTTGAGGAGCAGATCGATCTCCAATGGAAGAGGATTGATCTCCTTATGATTCTGTTTGAGAAAAGATCGATCTCATGAGGAAGAGATCGATCTCCAAATGATTCTGTTTGGGAGAAGATCGATCTCCTCAAAGAGCAGATCGATCTCATAAAGCCATAAAGAGATCGATCTCACCCCTCGATAGATCGATCTCCTAGGCATAAATTGCCCCAAATCGTCCCAAAATTCAAATACAGATCGATCTCATCAAGAGCCAGATCGATCTCCTACCCTCAGCCTATATAAGAAACCCCTGTTTTTCTCCTGCAATCTCACTTTCTCTCTCTTCCAACCCCCATTTTTACCGAAACCTAGCTTTCTCACTCATCCAAAACACCCATTTTCGGCCAAATCAGAAGTTGTGGCAAGAAGGAAAGTTGTTCCTCATCAAAGGGAGAACAACATACTTGGAAATCGAAGGATGAATCGGATCGAGGCTTAGGTTGTGCGTCTCACAAGTTTTGGGTAATTTCTAACCCCGATCTTGATATCTGAGATGATTTTGATGATAATGGTTGTTGGCATTGTGTTGAAATAGCTAAAAAATGATTAGGGATTGATGAAATTGCAATGTGGTTGGAGTGATAATGATATTTAGCAATTTGGGAAATTTGAGCTATAAATAGAAATTTAGACAATGTGGTGTATTAGCATAGATAATTGGCATGAGAAATGTAGAACGTTGAGATGTTGTGAATGAGAGTGTAGTTTGAGGTAGAGTTACGAGAATCAAGAGATTTGAGGTGTTATGAGCAATTATGCTCGATTTTGAGAATTGAGGTTGATGAGATAATTGAGTATTGATGTTTTAACATCGTTTGGACAGCTCGGGAGTTCCAGAGTGGAATGCGAGGCTAGTCCGTGATACGGGGGAAACGATTGCACTATACGAGGTGCAAAGAGGTAAGGGAAACTAAACCATTTGTGTATGTGATTTGCGAACTATTATAGCATGATTTGTGATTTACAAAATAAGTATGTTGAGTGTTGTGTTGTGATACAATTGCACACGATTTTTATAGCCGGTTGGAGCCTATTATTTTATGAGTTTATAAGCTGAGTGTGAAATTGCTTTATAAACCGTTGAATTTTGTGCGAGTAATGAATTGGGCTCTACGTTAAGGCAATATCGATATTTGAGAAATGAGTACGTGCTTTGCCAGTTGGAACTCGATTTTATTATGTTTTATGTTAAGTACAAAAGATTTTCAAATGAGTTTTATGAGAGAAAAACCACTATGAGTTCTACGTGAAGGCAAACTAGTCTTATGTGATTAAGACTTAGGTGTGTAATTCTGAGTACACACCGGGCATTGCTCTAGTAGCATGTAAGCCCGATTCTTCTCCGTTCTGGTAACGTGAGAATAACCCATTCTGTGGCTATGCCACGTATACTTGGTGGCCGTTGCCACGTAAGAAACCCCCTTTGGTGGCCGTTGCCACGTGAGAAACCCTATTTGGTGGCCGTTGCCACGTGAGAACCCTAATTGGTGGCCGTTGCCACGTGAAACCCTATCCTGTGGCTATGCCACGTGTGTTTAGTGGCTGTGCCACGTGTAAATTTAACTCAGTGGCTATGCCACGTGTGTTTAGTGGCTGTGCCACGTGTGAATTTAAATCAGTGGCTATGCCACGTGTGTTTAGTGGCTGTGCCACGTACATTATTTTCACATGCTTTGTTATTGCTCTAGATTGAGCCTTTTTACTTCATGCTTTCACATGATTTGAGACATAAGAATGTCGTTTTGAGTACTTTCATGCTATGGTTTTCAAATGAGATTAATGAGTTTCACATACAAATAAATATTTTGTGATGTACATTTTTGTTTATGAAATGAGTCCCTTACCCCCTTTACTGAGCGATTTAGAAGCTCACCCTGTTTTCTTTCCCCCCAGATTTCTTCAAGTGAAAAGGGTTTTCCTGCGACGTACGGAGTAGTGGCTAGTGGAGGACTTGAGCTCCAGGCCATATATTGTATTTTGAGGTATCTTTTATCTTTTCATGTACCCAGACAATTACTGTAATTGCAGACACTTGATGTATAACATTGTATGGGATGTATTAGGATTAATTAACTTGAGATCAAGTAATGTATATGATATAATATATACTATTCAATGACGAGATCCTGAGGTATAATATAGGTGATGATGTATGACACTGCACAGGAATGCACTCTTAATTGTGAATGAATGAATAAAAAGTTTTAAATTAGCCCTATTTTCAGCACTTTCGGGGCGTGACAGAGTTTTCTTGGTATCAGAGCTTAGGGTGTCTAGTACTGTCATTGTCGGTTAAGTGGAATAGAATACATCCCAAGTGTCTGTAATAGTCTGGTCATGAACTGAAATTGAGGATTGAGATTTCAATCGATTTTGATATGTACGCGCAGGAGACGAGTTAAGGTAGAGAATGAGTGGACGACGAGGTCATTCGAGGAGGCAGGCAGAGTCCCCTCTGCCACCTGTCCCACAACCAGAGAGTCCTAACTCTCGATTTAATCAGATTGAGACCGATGTGAGGTAAGGTTTTGAGCAGATGGCAGCGTTATTCGGGCAACACTTTGGAGTTAATGCCTCAGGTACTACTCCTACACCACCACAAGGACCTCCCATACCCCCAATACCTCCCGTCACTCAGCCTGATGATAGAAGTATGGTCCGACTGAAGGATTTTCTGAAGATGAATCCACCCGTGTTTAGGGGAAAAAAGGATCCTATAGAGGCTGAGGAGTGGCTGACGGAGTTGAGAATTATATTTGATTATCTGGGGTGCACCGATGCTGAGAGGGTCAGTATGAGTATCTATATGTTGAAAGGGAGAGCTCGAGATTGGTGGGGTACTACCCAGGGTATTCTGATGTCTCGCCAGGATGTGATTGGTTGGGAAGAGTTCCAGACAGCCTTTAGGACCCAATATGTACCACGAGCCGCCCAGAGAAAGAAACATGCCGAGTTTTTGAGTTTGGTACAGGGTGACATGTCTGTGGATGACTATGAGAGCCAATTCACAGCGCTATTGAGATATGACCTAGAGACCTTTAAGAATGAAGAGCTCCGCACAGAGAAGTTTGTGTATGGATTGAAGCCTATCATCAGAGATAGATTGATAGGGCTATGTATTACTGAGTTTAGAGATGCTCTGAGATGAGCACAAGAGATTGAAAGAGGAATTGAAATGGTACAATCCCAGAATGAGCTCAGAGCGGTGAATAGAGATAAGGGCAAGAGGCCAGCAATTTTCCAAACAGAGGCTAGGAGAGGTTCCTTCAGAAGAGGAAGGATTGAGGTACAGAAGGGTAGACTAGAGAGACCCAGAGGTTACCCTAACGTTAGAGAGACCCCTTGAGATGTCAGGCCTGAGACAAGGTTTTGTAGAAATTGTGGCCGAATGCATGAGGGAAGTTGTACTGGGTCGATCCATGGATGTTTTAGATGTGGAGACATGGGTCACATGGTGAAGGATTGCCCTCAACCTCAGAAATCACATGTCTTGGAGCCCACTAGACAACAGCCTCAGAGAGTGAATCCCCCGAGACGGGCCACTGCTGCAAAGAAAAGAAAGAGACCTGTTACCCAGGGACGTGTGTTTGCCCCAGATAAGGAGACTGCTGACACTTCTGCAGAAACTATAAGAGGTACACTCTCTATCTGTAATCATAAGGCTAATGTGTTGATTGATTCAGGATCCACGCATTCGTTTATTTCTGAGCATTTTGCATGTAGATTAAACTTGAAGTTTGAACCTCTAGAATATATACTACATGTAAATACCCCTATGCGTGAATCCCAGAGAACTGAGTTAATCTGTAGAGGATGTAAGATAAAGGTGGGAGATAGAGGGATGTTAGCAGATTTAATCATGTTGAATATACATGGATTTGATGTAATTTTGAGAATGGATTGGTTGGCAGCCAATCGAGTGAGCTTAGATTGCTACACTAAGGTTGTAACTTTCTCCCTACCTGAACCTTACAGTGTACGATTGAGATATTAAGGAAATGAATATGTGGGACTCTAGTAAGTAATTTGAGAATTTCGATATTATTTTGGAGAATATTAAATATGATTGTTCATATGAAGGTTATGAGACACTCATCTCAGATGATGAGCGGGAACACCCGAGGATTGAGGATATACCTGTGGTTTGTGAATTTCTGGATGTTTTCCCAGATGAACTGCCAGGTTTACCACCAGAGAGAGAGCTGGAGTTTACCATTGATTTGGTACCAGATACTCAGCCGATCTCTAAACCTCCCTACAGGATGGCATTAGTGGAACTTGAGGAATTGAAGAAACAACTATAGGAGTTATTGGATCAAGGGTTCATTAGGCCCAGCGTTTCACCGTGGGGAGCACCGGTTTTATTTGTCAAGAAGAAGGATGGTAGTCTCAAATTATGCGTAGGCTATCGGCTGTTGAATAAAGCCACGGTGAAGAATAAATACCCATTGCCCAGGATTGATGATCTACTTGATCAGCTAAGAGGGGCATCAGTCTTTTCTAAGATTGATTTGAGATCGGGCTATCACCAATTGAGGATCAAGGAAGAAGATATTCCAAAGACGGCCTTCAGGACGAGGTATGGCCATTACGAATTTCTGGTGATGTCCTTTGGATTAACGAACACCCCTGCAGCATTTATGAGATTGATGAACGAGGTGTTCAGAGACTATCTGGATAAATTTGTGATAGTCTTTATTGATGATATCCTGGTATACTCTTGGTGTATGAGGAGCATGCACAGCATTTGTGGTTAGTACTTCAGATACTCCGAGATAAGCAATTATATGGAAAGCTTAGTAAGTGTGAGTTTTGGCTGAACCGGATAGCTTTCCTTGGTCATATAGTCTCAGAGGAAGGAGTATCAGTGGATCCAAGTAAAGTAGCAGCTGTGCTTAGTTGGGAGAGACCAAGGACAGTTACTGAGGTGCGAAGCTTCCTTGGTTTGGCAGGGTATTACAGAGGATTTGTGGAAGGATTTTCAAGGATTGCCGCTCCTTTGAATAAACTCACGCATAAGGAGACTCCGTTCATATGGACTGATCAATGTGAGCTCAGTTTTCAGGAGTTAAAAAGGAGATTGACAGCGGCACCTGTGTTAACTACTCCTGAGGGATCAGGAGGATTTTCGGTGTATAGTGATGCATCTCATCAAGGATTGGGGTGTGTGCTTATGCAGCACGGAAGAGTGGTCGCATATGGATCGCGACAGCTGAAAGACCATGAGCGGAATTACCCCACGCATGATTTGGAGTTAGTCGCTGTGGTATTTGCTTTGAAGATCTGGCGACACTACTTATATGGGGAAGATTCCAGATCTTCACTGATCACAAGAGTTTGTGATATCTCTTTGATCAGAAAGAGTTAAACATGAGACAAAGGAGATGGATGGAACTCCTTAAGGATTATGACTGCGAGATTCTATATCATCCGGGCAAGGCGAATGTAGTTGCTGATGCCCTGAGCTGGAAGAGTATGATATCTGCTATGATGATCAGGGAATGGGATTTACTGGAGCAATTTACCGAACTTCGGATCAGAGTTAAAGAGATAGAGACTGGATTTTTAGCTAGCTTGCGAATAGAGCCCAAGATCATGGATCAGATTAGAACTGGGAAGCGCAGTGATCAGAGATTGATAGATATGATTAGCCAAGCTGAGCAGAGTTTGCAGTCGGATCTCACCATCAGTGAGGATGGATTATTGAGGTTCAGAGGATGGATTTGTGTACCGGACAATGATACCCTGAAGAGACAGATACTGAGAGAATCCCACTGCTCGCGATACACCATGCACCCAGGGAGTACTAAGATGTACCGAGATTTAAGAAAGGTGTATTGGTGGAGTGGTATGAAGCGAGACGTGGCAGAGTATGTGGCTAGGTGTTTAGTATGCCAGCAAGTGAAAGCTGAGCATCGAAAACCCGGAGGACTACTACAGCCCTTACCTGTACCTACATGGAAATGGGAGCATGTCACCATGGATTTTATTATGGGTTTACCGAGGACCCGAAGAGGTCGTGAGGCGATATGGGTCATTGTGGATAGATTGACCAAGAGTGCCGACTTCCTTGCCATCAAGAGCACAGATACTGTGGATGCCTTAGCTGAGCTGTATGTCAGCGAGATAGCTAGATTACATGGGGCTCCGGTGAGTATTACTTCTGATAGAGATTCTCGGTTTACTTCCAGATTTTGGACCCAGTTTTAGGAGTCCATGGGATCTTGATTGAGTTTCAGTACCGCCTATCATCCTCAGACAGATGGTCAGTCAGAGAGGACTATTCAGACCCTGGAGGATATGTTGAGGGTGTGTACGATGGATTTTAAGGGATCATGGGATGATCACCTGCCCCTAGCAGAGTTTGCATACAATAACAGCTATCATGCGAGTATTGGAATGGCACCTTTTGAGGCTCTATATGGTAGGAGGTTTAGATCCCCTGTAGCTTGGGAAGAAGTCGGTGACAGAAAGATAAATGCTCCCGAGCTTGTTAGCAAGCCGTACATAGTGTGAAACTCATATGTGAGAGGTTACGGGCTGCACAAAGTAGACAGAAAAGCTACGCGGATGTGCGTAGATGGCCACTCGAGTTTGAGGTTAGTGATGCAGTATTTCTGAAAATATCACCGAGTAAGGGTATCCTGCGATTTGGGAAGAAAGGGAAATTGAGTCCTCGATACATAGGACCATTCGAGATTCTTGAGAGAGTGGGAGAGGTAGCTTACAGATTAGCATTACCCCCACAGATGTCCGAAATACATAATGTTTTTCATGTGTCTATGTTAAGGAAATACCACCCGGACCCTTCTCATGTCATAGAGTATGACGAGATGGACATTCAAGAGGATATGAGCTACACTGAGGAACCCGTCCAGATTCTCGATAGAAGAGAGAAGGTACTGAGAACTAAGAGCATCCCATTAGTGAAAGTTTTGTGGAAACATCACTCAATGGAAGAGGCAACGTGGGAACTAGAGAATCTCATGAAGGAGAAATACCCCCATCTATTTGACTAGTTGAGTTGAATTTGGAGGACCAAATTCTTTTTAAGGTGGGGAGGATGTGAGATCTGAGAATTTTAGATATATTTTAATGATGTAATATGAACTTGAAGTGTAATTTATTGAGCTAAGTGAATTTGAGAATGATAATTGGAGATTTATATGTTAAGTGTCTAAAATAAGTGTGAAGTTGTGAGGACAGATCGATCTGGGAGAAGGAGAGATCGATCTGGTGAGTTAAAAATGACGAGGAAGGAGGAATTTGAGGAGCAGATCGATCTCCAATGGAAGAGGATCGATCTCCTTATGATTCTGTTTGAGAGAAGATCGATCTCATGAGGAAGAGATCGATCTCCAAATGATTCTGTTTGGGAGAAGATCGATCTCCTCAAGGAGCAGATCGATCTCATAAAGCCATAAAGAGATCGATCTCACCCCTCGACAGATCGATCTCCTAGGCATAAATTACCCCAAATCGTCCCAAAATTCAAATGCAGATCGATCTCATCAAGAGCCAGATCGATCTTCTACCCTCAGCCTATATAAGAAACCCCTGTTTTTCTCCTGCAATCTCACTTTCTCTCTCTTCCAACCCCCATTTTTACCGAAACCTAGCTTTCTCACTCATCCAAAGCACCCATTTCCGGCCAAATCAGAAGTTGTGGCAAGAAGGAAAGTTGTTCCTCATCAAAGGGAGAACAACATACTTGGAAATCGAAGGACGAATCGGATCGAGGTGTGGGTTGTGCGTCTCACAAGTTTTGGGTAATTTCTAAACCTCGATCTTGATATCTGAGATGATTTTGATGATAATGGTTGTTGGCATTGTGTTGAAATAGCTTAAAAATGATTAGGGATTGATGAAATTGCAATGTGGTTGGAGTGATAATGATATTTAGCAATTTTGGGAATTTGAGCTATAAATAGAAATTTAGACAATGTGGTGTATTAGCATAGATAATTGGCATGAGAAATGTAGAAGTTGAGATGTTGTGAATGAGAGTGTAGTTTAGGGTAGAGTTACAAGAATCAAGAGATTTGAGGTGTTATGAGCAATTATACTCGATTTTGAGAATTGAGGTTGATGAGATAATTGAGTATTGATGTTTTAACATCGTTTGGACAGCTCGGGAGTTCCAGAGTGGAATGCGAGGCTAGTCCGTGATACAGGGGAAATGATTGCACTATACGAGGTGCAAAGAGGTAAGGGAAACTAAACCATTTGTGTATGTGATTTGCAAACTATTATAGCATGATTTGTGATTTACAAAACAAGCATGTTGAGTGTTGTGTTGTGATACAATTGCACACGATTTTTATAGCCGGTTGGAGCCCATTATTTTAAGAGTTTATAAGCTGAGTTTGAAATTACTTTATAAACCGTTGAATTTTGTGTGAGTAATGAATTGGGCTCTACGTTAAGGCAATATCGAGATTTGAGAAATGTGTGCGTGCTTTGTCGGTTGGAACTCGATTTTATTATGTTTTGTGTTGAGTACAAAACGGTTTTCAAATGAGTTCTATGAGAGAAAAACCACTATGAGTTCTACGTGAAGGCAAACTAGTCTTATGTGATTAAGACTTAGGTGTGTAATTCTGAGTACACACTGGGCATTGCTCTGGTAGCATGTAAGCCTGATTCTTCTCCGTTCTGGTAACGTGAGAATAACCCATTCTGTGGCTATGCCACGTATACTTGGTGGCCGTTGCCACGTGAGAAACCCTATTTGGTGGCCGTTGCCACGTGAGAAACCCTATTTGGTGGCCGTTGCCACATGAGAAACCCCATTTGGTGGCCTTTGCCACGTGAATCCCTATCATGTGGCTATGCCACGTGTGTTTAGTGGCTGTGCCACATGTAAATTTAACTCAGTGGCTATGCCACGTGTGTTTAGTGGCTGTGCCACGTGTGAATTTAAATCAGTGGCTATGCCACGTGTGTTTAGTGGCTGTGCCACGTGCATTAGTTTCACATGCTTTGTTATTGCTCTAGACTGAGCCTTTTTACTTCATGTTTTCACATGATTTGAGACATGAGAATGTCGTTTTGAGTACTTTCATGCTATGGTTTTCAAATGAGATTAATGAGTTTCACATACAAATAAATATTTTGTGATGTGCATTTTTGTTTATGAAATGAGTCCCTTACCCCCTTTACTGAGTGATTTAGAAGCTCACCCTGTTTTCTTTCCCCCCAGATTTCTTCAAGTGAAAAGGGTTTTCCTGCGACGTACGGAGTATTGGCCAGTGGAGGACTTGAGCTCCAGGCCATATATTGTATTTTGAGGTATCTTTTATCTTTTCATGTACCCAGACAATTACTGTAATTGCAGACACTTGATGTATAACATTGTATGGGGTGTATTAGGATTAATTAACTTGAGATCAAGTAATGTATATGATATAATATATACTATTCAATGACGAGATCCTGAGGTATAATATAGGTGATGATGTATGACACTGCACAGGAATGCACTCTTAATTGTGAATGAATGAATAAAAAGTTTTAAATTAGCCCTATTTTCAGTACTTCCGGGGCGTGACATAATTAACCTGATAAATGGTTATATGCAGCTCCAGAGAGTATTGGAGGAGCAAATCGGACTGCTGAAATGAGCAGCGCAGAGAAAGTGAAATTTCTCGAGTTATCGTAGGTAAGGGACTTTTATGAGTAGTTAGAGATACCTGCACGTATTTTCATCTGCTTTTACATTCACTTAAAAACTCTGAGGGTCAGAGAAAGTGAATAATAATTATTGTGACCCGATAGTGGCAAATTATGATTTTACCCCTAGTCAGTCAAAAATTCAACTTTTGTGAAAAGTTGTAAAAAATATGGAAAACATCATTTTGAGTGTTTTACTGCTGTTTAGCAGAATAATAAATAGATGGGCTAATGATTTTAAGGTTGATGTGAATTAAGCACACTTTATAGTGCTGATTTTGATATTTTGTAAATCATCCCTTTTTAAAGAGCCATCTATCATATTATGTGAGAATGAATCATGCTGGAGCATAGCTCGCACAGGATTTCATATATTTTCCACATACATTAGTGCTGATTTATAATTCGCATTAGATTTCCATGGCATGCATGATAGAGTACTAGAGTTCTTACTCGTACTCAGTTTTATATGATATATGCATGAGAGAGTGCTTGAGCGATTAGCTCGTACTCGAGTTTTTCATGAGATGCATGACAAAGTGCTGGAGCGTTGCTCGTACTCGATTCTTCATGATTTATACATGACATAGTACTGGAGCTATTGCTTGTACTTGATTTGATGATATTGTGCATAGCATGGTACTGGAGCTATTTCTCGTACTTGATTTAATACATGAACTATGCATTGAACTAGTTGTTGGAGGTTTACTCGCACTAGAGTCTGAGTTTGTGATGTGAAACAGTGTTTGAGCGGAGTGTCAACTGTGAGTCACGCTCAAAGGCACGCACTGTATGTGATATATAATACATGTTAAAAGCCATGCTTGATTCCTTGTGTAGACTGAGTGTCACACTGTGAGAGGATATCCGCAGGAGGATACTAGAGACATGGTATGATATTCCATGGTTTGAGGCTAAGACCTATGGCAGGCACCCTGACTGTGATGTAGTATCCACGGAGTACGTTATACCGTGCGAGTGGCATGGGGTACACTGTACCGTGTGGTGTTGTAGAGCTAAGGAGGATATAGCTGGAGGTTGTGATGGACTGACCCCCCTCCCGTTGCAGCAGTGATGCCCCGCACACTAGGATTCCTTGTAGCTTAGGATCACATGTCGAATATGATCATAGTCCAGGATACTATTTACATTTTTACCACAGAGTCTCACATGATATATCACTTGATTGACTGATTTAATTTCGGACAGACCTGAGGGATGGGTCAGACTCCGATTTTGTGTTGTGAATGATTTAAATGTCATATTTACTGTGATTTAAATATACATGGCATGATTTATCTAAAGGCATTGTGATATTAAAAATGCATTGTTTTGCACTACATGCCTACATATGAGAAAGAAAGCATGATTTCTGTACATGGGATTTAATCTGTACTAATATATATATATATTTAAAGACATGCTTTTAAAGTGAATTAAGGAAATAACATTTCGAGGCATAGCATTATTTTAAGTAGATAGTGTAGATGTCTACTTGCTTGCCTGATTTCCTTACTGAGTGCGTTGTATGTTCACCCGCATTTCCTTACATCTCTCTACAGAGCATCAGCAGTAGATTGAGAGCTATTGAGGGACAGCATTCCTGAGTCCACTGCTATTTTCTATCGATTGTTCGGTATACATATTTTATACGGTTATGTATCTAAACATAAAAACAACACAGTGATGTATACGATATATATTATGGGGAATGTATTTGTATTTACTTTTATATAATCTCACATATATTATAAAAGCAGTTACAGTCAGTAACAGTATATTGACATGTATGTATGATAATGGATGATGGGGTAAGCGAGGATTCTGACATCGAATCACAGCCCAACCATTAAAGAAAAGAAAGGTAAGTTAAAAATGCAAAAAATTTGTAGTGATTTTTGGTTAAGTCATGGATTGAGAAGGGTCCTGACATGGGACGAGCTAGCCCATCAATTTCTATCTATGTTTTTCCCTCCCTCTAAAATGGCCAGACTCCGTAGTGATATATCTTCCTTTGCCCAGTTCAACTCTGAATCTCTTTACGAAGCATGGGAACGATATAAGGAGCTTCTTAGGAAGTGCCCTCACCATGGCCTACCTTTATGGTTACAAGTCCAAACTTTCTACAACGGACTTACAAGCCAAAATAGGACCATCGTGCATGCTGCTGCGGGTGGAGCCCTAATGTGAAAAATAGATGAGGAAGCTTATGAGCACTTAGACAAGATGGCGGCTAACAACTATCAATGGTCCTCGGAGAGGCAATCGCCAAAGAAGTTGATGGGTATTTATGAGCTCGACACACTGTCTACCTTGACCTCTCAAATTGCTAACCTTACGAAGAAGGTAGAGTCGCTCAGTACCCAACATAATCCTTCCTCCAATCCTAACCATGTGTTTTCTATCCAAAGTCCTTTTCTCTCTTGTGATCTATGTACTAGTACCCACTCTATAGATAAGTGTCCACTTAACTTAGAATCGGTTCAGTATGTTGCTCCACTTCAGAAGAAACAGAATAACCCCTTGTCAAACACCTATAATACAGGGTGGAGGAACCATCCTAACTTTTCATGGATCCAAAACCAATGGCAAACTTCTAATTCTAGACATATGAGACCCCCTAGTTTTCAAGCTCTACCAGTTCATGTACCACCACAGTCGCAATTTCCATATCATCTGCTTCATCAACCATCCCCACCTCAATTTCAGCATCATCTACCTCACTTCCATCAACCACCACCACCACTACAACCCTACCACACACCAACAACTGAGAAGAAGCCTACATTAGAGGAGATGTTCTCAATGATCCTGCAAAATCAAGCTGCTTCAATTAAGAACTTAGAGGTTCAGGTAGGACAAATAGCAAATGGTCTTAGCCAACGTCCTTAAGGGACCCTTCCTAGTAACACTGAAGCTAATTCTGTTAAGCAAAGGGAAGGTAAAGAACATGTAAAATCCATCACCCTTTGGTGCGACAGAGAGCTAGATAAACCACAAGTTAAGTCCAGACCTGAACAGCCCATAGTTTAAGAATCCTCAGGTTCTAACGAAGCAGCTCAAAAAGAGCAGGAACATCAAGATCAGGCTGCAAAGGAAACAAAGCTAGGCACTTCTTCATCTATACCTTCTTCTACTTCATAGCCTTCAAAGTCCTCTGATGCTATACATGTTAACACTACATCCCTTCTAATTAGACCACCAGTACCTTTTTCTCAGAGGTTTCAAAACTAAAAGCTTGACCAAAAATTCTCCAAATTTCTTGAGATTTTTAAGAAACTTCACATCAACATTCCTTTCGCATATGCTTTAGAGCAAATGCCAAGTTATGTGAAGTTTTTGAAGGATATCCTCTCTAGAAAAAGGAGATTGGAAGATTATGAGACGCTGTCCTTAACTGAGGAATGTAGTGCCATTATCCAGAGAAGATTACCCCCCAAAGGATCCCGGGAGTTTTACCACACCATGCACTATTGGAAATTTATTCTTTGGTAGAGCCCTGTGTGATTTAGGAGCTAGTATAAATTTAATGCCTTTGTCTATCTATCAAAAGTTAGGAATAGGGGATGCCAAGCTTACCATAGTGACCCTCCAATTGGCTGATCGATCAATTAAATATCTAAAGGGGGTCATTGAAGATGTGTTACTAAAGGTGGACAAATTTGTTTCCCTACAAATTTTATTGTTTTAGACATGGAGGAAGATAGGGAAGTCCCCATTATACTAGGCAGACCTTTCCTAGCAACTGGTAGAACCTTCATTGATGTACAAAAGGGGGAGTTAACTATGGGAGTCCTAGATCAGGAGGTGATATTTCATGTTTTCAAACCTTTGAAGCTCCCTGATGACTCTCAAGAGTGTTTTAAGAAGGATATTGAGGAAGATATAAGGCTTAAACATAAGAAATCTGAGAGAAAGAAGAAAATAGATAGGGCTCAGGAGGATTTGACTGTCAGTACCCTGTCACCACTTTGGCTGACCCTCCTACTCTTCGCCTTGCTGTTGAGTGTTGTTTTCTTCAGCTGCATTTGAAGTGGATGTATTTTTTTTCACTTTGTATATAGTTCTTTTTCTTTTTCTTTTCTGTTGTTTCTTTATTTGTTTATGTTGCAGATTTCTTTTCCAGCATTACGTTTTCAATCAAGCTTCAGTTGTTCATCATCATCACATAGGGGAGTACTATGTTCTTGAGCTTAAATTCTTATATTATCTTCACACTGAGGACATTGTACACTTTAAGTTTGGGGGAAGGGATATCACTTGAGCAATTTTGTGAAAAATTAGATAAAATTTTAAATTTTTTCGATAATCTGAGAAAGAATTTTCAAATTTTTTTCAATAATATGAGCTTAAATTGCTTGATTTTGGGATGATTTAGTGCTTAACATGTAGTTTTCCCATATTCTGATGATATGACCCCATGATTTAGTCTGACTTTGATTAACTGAGAAGCATGATTATAGGAAAAGCATAAAGTTGAATTCTTGAATTTGTCTTAATTTTGATTGTGATTGTCTCATCTTATGCACATGTCATGTCATGAATCGGTATATTTATTTAGAGAAAGCTTAAGTGTACATAGGATTGCATTTGTTCAATTGATTTGGTGCATCATATTCTAGAATTTGTTTGATCTAATTTCGAGGCGAAATATTAGATCACACTTAATTAGGGAGATGATTTAGGCCATCTTTGGATCGTTTGAGCCTTTCTAGCCTTCCTTGTACATATTCTACCCCTAGTCACCTATCTGGGCCAAATAAGCTTTTCTCTGTAAATACACCTGCAAAATTTTCCTTAACTTAAATACTTTTTTCCTATCCCTTACCCCGAAAGCATGAAAAGTTATTTGGATATATTGTGAGCTATATGGGTATTAAGTGATAGTGAAGGAGTATGTATTGAAAAAAAAATGATAAAAGAAAAAGAAAAAGAAAAGAAGAAAGATGAAAAATACAAAAATAAAATAAAACGTTTAGTGAAATAAATAAGTTTGGGAGAAATGATTTGAGCTCTTACATTAAGATCTTAGAAGTAATGCATGTTAAGGGGTAATTAAACCTAAATCGACTTTATCATACCTTAGCCCCAGCCTTACATTACAAGCTTAATGAAGTCTTATTGATCTTTAATTAAGTGTGACTATATTAGTGGAGAGAGAAGTAAAAAGAAAACTTATGGGAATGACCACATGTCATTGACTTTGCATTCACTATGTTTGCATAATCTGATCCGGATAATGTACTGTGAAGTGACTTATACATTTTTCACACATTCACGAGGAGTCCAATTTGGGTTAGGACTTATGATTGAATGATTATGAATGTTGGACTTGTAATTGTGAGTCTTTAAGATCATAGTTTGTACTTTTGCTTTGAGGATAACAATGGGGAAATTATTATTTTTTGTACTTGTCATTCCTACAATTATTTTGTTTTGCTTAAGGACAAGCAAAAGCTCAAGTTTGGGGGTGTGATAATTCTATATTTTTTAGAATTATTTACGCTTAATTTCTTAATTACTTATTTAAATCCCCAATTTATTTTGTTAATTATCCCCTTTATTTAATTAAAATTCTCATGTTTGTAGATAAATTAAATCCAGATGAATTTGGAAAATTTCGGTAGAACATGGACTGGAATTGGGCTAAAATCGAGATTGAGCCACGTGGACAACATTAGCCATGCCACCTAGCACATCCAATTGGACAAGAAGACAGATGACATGGGAATATTTTTTCAAGGAGCTAATGGTGTGAAGACAAGTGGCAAAAAAATGCCAACTCATCTAGGATGGAAAAATTACAATATTACCCCTAAGTGTGTGTATAAACAGAAAAGGATGGCAATTGAAAAAGCTATGTAATGTAAGTAGGAGTAGGGAAGGTAATGTAAGTTAGGAGTAGTGTTAGTGTAGAAGTAGTGTTAGAGTAGCTTAGTTAGATTAGGGTAGTTTTTATTTTTTTAGAAGCTTTTCCCGAAAACCATTTTCTAATTGTTCATGTTAATCTTCAATTGTTATCTTTTATGAAAAGTTTTTCATGTTTTATTTGCAGCCTCATTTGCTCATCCTTCTTCTCGATTTGGTTGTGTTTTTATTTGAAGAACCTTTATCTTTTCTTATATAGCTCTCGATTTTGCTTCCTATTTGTAGTTGATTTGTGTTTTGTTAATTGTTCAATGTAAGCTCTCGATTTTGTTTCATCCAAGGTTCCATGTGTGTTGTTTTGTTTTTGTTCAATGACTCTCGGTTTGCTTCCCATGTTAGTTTTATTTTTCCCTTTTCGTTAGCTTCCATTATTACTCAAGGTTGTGGTAAGCTGTTTTGATCTCATGAGACAAGAAAGGAACCTGAGAGGATAGCAACAGCAAGCAACCCGAGAGCAGCAGTAGCCATAACCGAGAGCTTTCCTCTATTCTCCCCTATTTCGTTATTTCCATCACTGTTCATCTTCATTTTTCAGTTTTACATTCTATTAATAGGAAAGTGTAGTAGCTGCTGCATGTAGAAGACTCGGTTGCTGCAGTTGCTGGTCTCAACTGGTGACAGTCATGGGTATACCCTGTTCTGTTGCAAGGAAGATAGTTAATGCATGATTAAGGAGCAGCAAGGTAGGAGCATGAACCAGCAGTCTAGCCGGTGAGCATGATCAGCAGTAGTTGGACAGAGTCGGGAGTAAGAAGCAAACTGGTACTGTGGGTATAGCAGGTCGCGTGCTGGACAGGAGTCAGATAAATGTTAATACATAACACGACAGCAATTACGTGGCCAGACCGAGAGCAAGTACAGAGCAGTAGCTGGACATTGTCACAGAGAAGAAGAAGGAGTAGGTCTGGGCAGGCAGGAATGTGGGGCTGGCGCGCTGTGCTTGATTGTTGCAGGAATGGATGCTACACATGAAACCGAGGCAAAGTTAGTGAGAGTTGCAGAACCGAGAACAAGCAGCTGGACACGCCTGGACAGACTAAAGCAAAATGAAAATGAAAATGTTGAGGACGTGTACAGTGACAGTATCGGGACCACTTGGTTTTGCAATTTGCTAAGGCCTTGTTTGGCTAGTGCATTGTAGCAAATTAATTCATTTTCATGCATTTTTAGTATAGTTTAATTTCAATTTAATTTGTTAGCTTAGTTTAGAGTTTTTAATTAAATTGCATGTTAGTATTCTTGCTTAGTGGTATAAAACTTAGTTTTAATTAGGTTGATAGTTAATTAAGTGTTCATTTAGAATTAGATTAGGGGTAAATTTATTTCATTAAATCTTAAGTTAGTTTAAATTGCATTTTGATTAAGTAGTTTAATTGCATTTTAGGTTTGTTAATTTTGGTTTAATTAATCTTGCTTTGTTATTTTCATAATTGCATTTTATTTTAATTGCATTAATTAATTTTATCTGTTTTAATTATTTTTGTAGGTATTTTCTTTTAATAGCTTGGAGCACTGTAAGTAAATTTTGCTCGGTTTTATTTTCTTTAGTTCTTATTATTTTATTGCTTTCTAGTATTTTTAATTTTAGCCATGTAGATCACCCACCTTAAATTTCATAATTTGCTAGAATATACTTAGGGTAAGATTAATCGGTAATTAATTAGGCTAACTAACTTCTCCGAGGGACGATAACTCAGGACTCAAATCCCATTATTACTTGTACGACCCGTGCACTTGCGGACAATACCTTCAGGGCATGTCACATAGCTCCAGTACGGTTCTATGCATAAGAAAACCATTCAAAATCCACGTACGAGCAAAAGCTCCAGTACCGTTTATAAAATATCATCACAAATCAAATCAAAGTGCGAGCTAAACTCCAACACTTTCATGCAAGTCAAAGCATCAAAATCCAGTGCGAGCGAGGCTCTAGCGCGATTTAATTCACATAGCTCGATAGGCGGCTCATATGCATTCAAAACACATCACAGACATGTTTAGCACCTCACATGTGCTATTCCATAACATCAATAAAACACTAGCCAGCCTATCCTTTTATTTGCTCAAATCAATGCATTGTGTTTTGTGAAAACATTTAAAACACGTGATTTATGCAATTATTAGCCTTACTATTCCTTTTCTACATCCATATAAAACCAAATCATCCAACATTCGTAACCATTTCCACATACCAAACAACCAATTTCTTAAACATTCATGCATTTCATAAACAGCCTATATTCCCACAAAATACGAGTAGCTACCTCTATATACTTACAGAATTCCCTTACCTGGAATAGCGACGCGTGATTCCACTTCCTTAAAGCTGTGTACTCGTGCGGTCCGATTCGTCTCCAACAATCTCTCCGAAACTGTACATAAATGTATTTCACAACATTTTAGCCCATTATAATCCAACACTTGCATTTACTATAGTCGATTCGACCTATAGTCTCTATTAACGCTTATGAGGCCTCATTTCATTACTCTACCCATAACTTGAGTCTATGGATCCCTTTAGTCCTATTAACTCATTCCAAATCAATATTAGATCGATACTAACTCCATAGTGTTCATATTTCATTGATTTCTTCACTATGACATTTGTCAAGCATATTACATACTAATTTCCATAAATTAACTCAATCCACAATGTAGCTTCATTTACCCTCTTCTAATCATCCACATTACTCAAATGACAACTTAGCAAATCTCATAAATCACCAACTCATCCAATTTACACTTTCTCACACTAGACTTATTCCATTTTCTAGGTTTAACTTATTCAAAAACATCTTAGGTAGTTTCAACCATCACTACCCATACAAATAAAGTCCAAAGTTGATAAATAAACATTGTACTTGGGCTGGAGTATTAGAAACTTACCAAATCTAGTTTTTCTTTTTGCTCCAAATGAGAAATACTCCTTGCTCCTTCAATACAAACAAGGGGACATTGGTTCCAAACTATGTTGTTCTTCTCTTTGAAATGAACAACTTTGTGTCTAATAATTCCCTCTTAAATCTTAATGGAAATAGGTGGATTTAGGAGTGAGAAAGTTAGGTTTTTGGTTGGAAATGGAAAGGGTGATGTTTTTCTTAAAAGTTGTAGATTTTAGTGCCCTTTTTATAGAAATCACTTGATGAGATCGATCTGCACTAGGAAGAGATCGATCTGGTCCCCTTAAATTCCTTTTTTTCACGACATTTTCAAGCATGAGATCGATCTGTCGAAGCTTGAGATCGATTTGCTCCAACCAGAGAGCTAAAGAGATTGATCTGTAGGCTTGAGGATCGATCTTTATTTTACATAATGTTTAGGAGATTGATCTGGCCCCATTAAAGATCGATCTGCTCTATTCCATTGCTCAAATAAGAGCATTCTATCTCTTCTAGATCGATCTCTCATCCTATGAGATCGATTTGGCCTTCATATTTTCCAGATTTTTCTGCAGTAATTTCACACAAAACATCCTCAATTTGTTGCCATAGTCATTTTCTCATCTAGTTACCTTTAAGACTTAAAAATGGCATCCATTCATACCTTAAACATATTAGAACTTGTGTGTATTCATTGTATAGCCAAAGGTATACCACACCAAGCTAATTGGAAGTACAACTTCATTCCATTTTTACCACACTACTCATTTTGAGTTCCAATTACATTCATCACTCATAAAAGTCCATTCCTCCATATTCATATAAAATGAAACTTTTGTGTACATAACAAATTCATGTTACAAGTATGTACATAAAATCCATGGACTTACATCATTTATGCTTTACATTGTAAATACATCACCATACTCGTGATTTCATAAAGTTTATATCCAAAAATACGGGTCTTACATTCCTCCCCTCCTTCAAGGAATTTGGTCCTCCAAATTAGAACTAAGTCACTCTTTAAAAAGTTGGGGGGTACTTTTCCCGTATCAAATTCTTCAATTCCCATGTGGCCTCTTCCACCATGTAATGATGCCAAAGAACTTTCACCAAGGGAATTATCTTTGTCCTCAACACCTTTTCCTTTTTGCCCAATATCTGAACCGACTTCTCAACATATGTCATACTCTCATTGAGCTCCAACGACTCATATCTGATCACATGTGTCGGGTCTGGATTGATACTTCTGAAGCATAGAGACGTGGAAGACATTATGAACATTTACCAAGTTCGGTGGCAATGACAACCTATAAGCCTTATCTCCCACTCTCTCTAAAATCTCGAAGGGTTCTGATATATCTAGGGCTCAACTTGCCCTTCTTACCAAATCTCATAATACCCTTCGATGGTGAAACTCTTAGAAATATCGACACACCCACATCAAACTCTAGTGGTCTTTATCTCTTGTCAGCATAACTCTTTTGCCGGCTCTGAGCTATCCGTAATCTCTCACATATCAATTGGACATCCTCATGTGCTTGCTGCACTAAGTCAGGAGCAAAAATCTGCCTGTCACCAACCTCTTCCCATCCAATGGGGGATCGACATCTGTGTCCATACAGTGCCTCATAGGGTGCCATCCCAATACTCGCATGATAGCTATTATTATAGGCGAACTCGGCTAACTGCAGGTGATCATCCCAAGAGCCTCCAAAATCCATCACACACGCTCTCAACATATCCTCCAAGGTCTGTATAGTCCTCTCTGACTGCCCATCTGTTTGAGGATGAAAAGCGGTGCTAAAACTCAGTCGGGTCCCCAGCGCTTCCTGAAAATTATCCCAGAAATGGGAAGTGAAGCGGGCATCCCTATCAAAAACAATGCTCACTGGAACACCATGTAGCTGTACTATCTCTCGAATATACAGGTTTGCCAACTGACTCAGTGTATCAGTAGCTCTCATAGCCAAGAAATGGGCAGACTTAGTCAACCAGTCCACAATAACCCATATGGCATCATGACCCCTGTGGGTCCTTAGCAATCCCATCACAAAATCCATGGTGACATGCTCCCACTTCCATGTCAGTATCGGTAGAGGCTGCAATAACCCTGCAGGCTTCTGATGCTTTACATTCACTTGCTGACAAATGAGACACTTTGCTACATATTTAGCAATATCTCTTTTCATTCCAGACCACCAATAAACCTTCTGAAGGTTTTGATACATCTTGGTACTCCCCAGATGTATCGTATACTTCGATGAGTAAGCCTATGATAAAATCAGCCTCCTGATCTCAAGATCCTCAATAACACATACTCTGCCCCTGAACCTCAACAAGCCATCTGTACTCAGCTCAAAATCACCCCCCACACCTGTCTGTATCTGCCTCAGCCAATCGATACACCGTCGATCGCTCTACTAGGCCTACCGAATACGGCCAATCAACTCTGACTCTAATCTCATACTAGCCAAGATATCCAATTTCTCCGATCCAAGTGGGGTTACATCCAAACTAAGGTTCGCAAAGTGTTCCAACAATTCATGTTCCTGAACCATCATATAAGACACCAACCCAAGGTTCTTTCTGCTCAAAGTATCGGCAACTACATTTGCTTTACCCGGGTGGTACATGATTTCACAATCATAGTCCTTCAGGAGTTTAACCCATGTCCTCTGTCTCATATTCAGTTCTTTATGAGAGAACAGGTACTTAAGGCTCTTATGATCTGTGAACACCTGAAATTTCTTACCATAGAGATAGTAGCGCCATATTTTCGAAGCAAACACCACGACCACCAACTCTAAATCATATCTCAGGTAGTTTCTTTCATGATCTTTCAACTGTTTTAATCCATAGGCAACTACCTTCCCATCCTGCATCAATCACAGTCCAGTCCCTGGTGTAATGCATCTGTATAAATCGAGAATCCTCCTGAGCTGGTAGAAATAGTGAGAACTGTAGCAGTTGTCAATCGACGCTAGTTAACATCCTTCCGTGTGAGGCATGTCAAAGGATCAGCTAGTTTAGAGAAACCCTCTACAAATCTCCGATAATATCCTGCCAATCCCAGAAAACTTCTGATCTCAGTAACTGTCTTAGGTTGGTCCCACTGTACAACTGCCTCTATCTTAGATGGATCTATTGATACCCTATCCTTCGACATAACATGGCCCAGAAATGAGATCTACTCTAACCAAAAGTTACACTTGCTGAGTTTGGTATACAACTCTTTCTCTTGGAGGGTCTGCAGAACTACTCTCAAGTGCTCCTAATGATCTTCCTGGAGTTGGAATATACCAATATGTCATCAATAAACACAATCACAAACTTGTCTAGGTATGGCTTAAACATATCATTCATCAGTGCCATAAATGTTGCGGGGGTATTCGTCAATCTGAATGGCATCACCAAGAACTCGTAGTGGCCATAATAGGTACAAAATGCTGTCTTGGGTACATCTCCACTCCTAATCCTCAACTGATGGTACCCTGACCGCAGACCTATCTTTGAAAATACTTGGGCTCCTTGGAGTTGATCCAACAAGTCATCTATGCGTGGAAGGGGTACTTGTTCTTAATGGTGGCCTTATTCAACAACCGGTAATCTATACACAGTCGGAGGCTTCCATCCTTCTTCCTTACAAACAGAACCGGTGCTCCCCAAGGTGAGACACTCGGCCTAATAAACCCCTTGTCCAGCAACTCTTGCAATTGCTTCTTTAGCTCTTCCAACTCAATATGAGTAATCCTATATGGTGGTTTCGATATCGGCTCGGTACCAGGCACTAACTCTATGTAAAATTCAATTTCCCTTTCAGGTGGTAGTCCTGGTAATTCATCCAGTAAGACATCAAGGTAATTCACAATTACGGGTATGTCCCTCAATTCCAGGTGTGCCTCATCTATATCGACCACGTAGGCAATGAACCCTTCACATCATTCTTTTCGCTGTTAGTATCATAAGTCATCACATCCATATTCAAAATAAACAGTACATTCATCTCTCAAGCATTAAATTAAATCATACTCTTTTCATTTATATCAATCATGTGCTTTCATTTCTTTTCATCAAAATTTTACAATAAGATTACCTAATCCTGAAAACGTCAATGTCTTAGCATGGCAATCCATCACAACATGATTGGCAGCCAACCAATCCATTCCTAAGATTACATCGAAGTTATTCATGTTCAATAAAATTAAATCGACTGCCATTTCCTTTTCATCTATCTTCAATTTACAACCTCTACATACATGCTCAGTCAATTGACTATCACTCATGGGTGTGGAAATCATCAACATTTTATCCAATAATGTTGGTTTCACATGCTTCAATAATTTATGTGCAAAGGAAGGTGATATGAAGGAATGCGTGGCACCAGGACTATGGCCATACTTTGTCCCTGTGATCCCAGGCTACACGGATCCCGGTGTGCGGGGTATCACAACTGCAACGGGAGGTGGGGTTAAGTCCTACCCGCCAGAATATCAAGTAACATCATAGAGTCATCATGACTGCACGGTACAGCATACTCCGTGTGACATACATGGTACATCGTACTCCGTGGACCCATATCATAGTCTGGGGGTGCCTGCCGTAGGTCTTATCCACCCCAATACTATGTTGATAACCAACCCATGTCTCAAAGTATATGTGCGAGCATCTCAACTCCCTGTGACACACAGTCTACAGGAGGCTTCCGCACGACTATATGCATGTCAACTCACGTCTAGTGCGAGCGAAGCTCCAGCACCACGCTATGCATATCATGATATCTAAAATCTCGTGCGAGCGAAGCTCCAGCACGATTTTGTGCACACACAAATTTCTCGTACGAGCAATGCTCCAGTACGGCTTTTTATGAGAATAAATCAGTAAACTTGAGTGCGAGAAAGACTCTAGCACTTTTTTTATTCATGTAAATACGATAGGTGGCTCAATCTTGATAAAACATCTTTTAAAGTCGTAACCGGTACAAACCGGTTCCCTTTCGTGAAATTCTTAAAATCAACAGCCAACCTATGTGCATATTTGCTTAAATCAAAGCAATATATTCATATAACGCATTAAAAACATGAAATCATGCAATTTATCTGCCTTACTACCCTTTTTGTAAATTTTTACTCTCAGGGGTAAAATCGTCTTTTTCTTTATTCACCTACGCCCCGATTTTTGTAAAAATTATTATTTCATTTCTAGATGCTGTAAGAAATTTCTAAGCCCTATAAATACCCTCAAAATACGTATAGGCATCTCTATGTACCTACAAAATTCTCTTACCTTATTTTTTTGTAGAGTCTGACCTTTCCTTTTTTTCACTATTGTCTCGTCCCGCAGTCCGATATGCTCCCAAATCAAACCTCCGAAACTGCGTATAAATATTCCTTAGGTCAGATATTATACAATTTAATTGTATTTAATACTTTCTGGGCTTAATTTAAATCATTGGGCCCATTTATCCCTATTGGGCCCGATTGCACCTTAATGGGCCTTAATCGGCCTTAAGCCCGTTTTCCACTTAATTTTCACTTTATCGAGGTCTATTGGGCTCATTGGGCCCACCAACAATTTATTGGGCCTCGTTCTAACTCTCGAATAGTTAAATTTATTATTTACGACAATTTATCTAAATTTCCATAATTTAATTCAATTTATGCGGAATTTAAATTCATATCACGCATAACGATGTAATTTGTCGTAAATAATGGTTACTTACCCGAGATTCCATGCTAGTTTGCAAATCGAGGCTGTCTCGAGCTCTCGTTGGATGCCAATTGTCGAGCTACATAATTTCATAATTTTCGGGTAAGTTTTTCAGTCGATTATTTATCATATTAAATATTCCAAAATTTAAATTGGTCAATTCGACCGCTTACCGACTTACCCGAAGCTCGATTGCATCATTGAAATTTTCTCCAATTTTTTCTCTTTTTCTTTTTCCCTTTTTCTCCTTTTTCCTCTCCTTCTTGGCTGAACTGGTTCAGTCCGGTTCAGACCGGTTCAGACCGTCGGTTCACCCCGGTTCACTTCGGTTTACCGCCTTGCCGGTCGGTTCTCCATCGGCTTCCACCGCCAGTGGCTCCGTTGGGTCGTCCACAGCTCGAATCTGGCCTCGGCTTCATCCAAGGCCGTATGAAAGTTGCCGATCCGACTGTTCTCCTCTTCGCCATCGGTACCCATTTCTCTTTCCGTCGTTTTCGACGTTTGTCGGCAGTTTCGCCAGTCGTGGCCACCACTAATCGACTCACCGACGCGTGGAGAACATTCGGTGGTGGTCGGTCGGGCCTGAATCGGCGCCGATCGCCGGCGATTCCTCTTCTCTCCCTGTCTATTTCTCCCCCTCGATCGGTCGGATTCCGGCATCGGTGGGCTGCACCGCCGGTACCAGGGAGGTCACCGGCCTCTCCTCTTCCATTCCCGGCCCTTCACTTAGCCGTTGGTCGTCGGACGGCTCGCCGGTGGTCATCCTCGGTTGGCTTCGTTTTTCGTCTCTGCTTGTCTTTCTCTCTCCCCGACATTTTCAGATTTCCTTCCTTTTTTTTTTTACAATTAGTTTAATTTTATTTATTATTTAATTTTATTAATATTTTATTCAATATTTTAGTCAAAATATTCAAAATATCTACAAAAATTAATTTTTTTATTCCAAATAGATTTATTTAATTTAATTTAATTTATTTATTATATTTTTAACCCTTTTTCGGGTATAATTTCTTCGTATTTTTGGGATATTGTCCCGAGTGACTTTTCGGTATTTCTAAAATTTCGGATCTTGATCAATTGGACTCGAAATTTAATTATTTCTTCATTATTGATCAAGATTCTCAAACCCATTATTTTTAATTAAATTTTCTCATCGAATTTATTTCGGCTTTCGATATTTTGATCGTTTTGCCCTTCACGTGTTCGGGATTAATTTAACCCGACTTCCCTTCATGAATACTCACTCATTTTGTATTTTAAATCCCTATCTCCTGTCCGAATCCCGTTTCATTTTATTTGGGACCATTTATAATCTCATAAAATTTACGATTTAATTTTAGGTCTTACACACCCTGTCACGAAAATCATGTAAAATCTGATGCAAGTTAGACTCTAGCACCGTGTCACGAAAATCATATATATATATAAAATCTAGTGCGAGTTGGACTCCAGCACCAATGCATGTAAAACTCTAGTGCGAGCTCTCGTTCCAACACTAATGCATGCATCACACAACTCAAAATATCGTGCGAGCTGAGCTCTAGCACGTCATATGTCAATAAAAACACGTAGGCGGCTCTGTTTCTTCAAAACAATTTTCAAAACAATTTCCTCGTTGAAAATATGCAATGTTGTGCATTTTTCTTTCAAGGTTAGCCAACCTACTCATGCAAGCGTCAAAACATCTCCAGAACGAGCAGGAACCTCTTGTTCTTGCTCCTCCCAATTTTTCCTAAAATTGTAAATTTTACCCTTAACAAGGGTATTTGGTAATTTGCCCATTCGGGGCACTAAAATTATTAATTTACTTCTAGACCCTTCACATAATTTAAAAGACTGCATATGATTTTGAAATTTTGTAAAGTTTACCTCTAGTAGTCCGTAGAATTCCCTTACCTTATTTTTCTGTAGAGTCTGACCTTTCCTTTTCCACTGCTGTCTCGTCACGCGGTCCGATCTGCTCCCAATCCAATATCCGGAACTGCGTATAAATATTCTTCAGGTCAGATATCATACAATTTAATTGTATTTCCTATTTTCTGGGTTTAATTTAAATCATTGGGCCCATTTACCCCTATTGGACCCGATTGCACCTTAATGGGCCTTAATCGGCCTTAAACCCGTTTTCCACTTAATTTTCACATTATCGAGGCCTATTGGGCTTATTGGGCCCACCAACAATTTTCTTGGGCCTCGTTCTAATTCTCGAATAGCTAAATTTATTATTTACGACAATTTATCTAAATTTCAATAATTTAATTTATTTTATGCGATAATTAAATCTGAAGCACGCATAACGATGTAAATTGTCGTAAATAAAGGTTACTTTCCCGAGATTCCATGCTATTATGCAAATCGAGGTTGTCTCGAGCTCTCGTTTGACGTCGATTGTCGAGCTACACAATTTCATAAATTTTCGGGTAAATTTTCAGTCGTAAATTAATTAAATAAAATATTCCAAAATTTAAATAGGTCAATTTTGACCGCCACTGACTTACCCGTAGCTCAATTACATCGTCGAGATTTTTCTCCAATTTTTTCTCTTTTTTTTCCCTTTTTCTCCTTTTTTTCCTTTCTTTCTTGGCTGAACCGGTTCGGTCAGGTTCAGACCGGTCCGGTTCAGCCAGTTCAGTCCGATTCACCTCTTTGCTGAACCGGTCCGTACCGGTTCAGACCTTCCCGTCGCTGTTCATGACGTTTTCGACCGGTTCTCGGCTCGTTTCTGGCGCCAAACGGTGCGCCTGCACTAGGGGAGTGTTCGACTGGGGTCGGGGTTAGTCGAATCTCACCGGTGGCCGTCGGATTTGTCTTCTCCCTCTGCGGCTTCTCTCCCTTGATCCACCAAATTTCGGTGGTTTCGCCGGTCGATACCCGTCTCAAAAGAACCGGCTCATCCTCCCGATCACACTGGTGGCCTCCGTTCGAGCCCAGCTGCTGTGGATCGTCAGAATCGAGCTCTTTTCTCCAGTCAGTTTCTCCTCCTCTGTTCGCCGGATTCGGCTATCCTTGGTGCGCATCGTCGGTGCCAACTTGCTCGCCGGCTTCCCCTCTTTCTCCTCGGCTCTTCGTCGGGGCCGTCGGTGCCTGGTGACCATGGGTCGGTCGGCCATGCCCTGGTCATCCTCGGTTTCAATGGTGATTTTCCCTCTCCCCGATAGTTTTCTGATTCCTCTTCTTCTTTTTTTGATTATTATTATTATTTATAAATTAGTATATTATTATTATATTCATTAAAATAGTCAAAAATATTCAAAATATCTACAAAAATTAATTTTTTATTTTAAATAAATTAATTTAATTTATTTATTATATTTTTAACCATTTTTCGGGTATAATTTTTCTGTATTTTCGGGATATTGTCCCGAATGACTTTTTGATATTTCTAAAAATTTCGAATCTTGATCAATTGGACTCGAAATTTAATTATTTCTTCGTTATTGATCAAGATTCTCAAATCCATTATTTTTAATTAAAATTTCTTATCGAATTTATTTCGGCTTTCGGTCTTTTGACCATTTTATCCTTGCATGTGTTCGAAAATTCCATTTCAGTCCTTTTACATATTTAATTTCGTGTTTTAACTAAAATCGAGTTTTACATAATCTCCCCCACTTAAGGAATTTGGTCCTCCAAATTAGAACCAAGTCATATGAGTCCATAGACTACTCCGGGTACATCAATCGTATCATACTGTTTAATTCTCATGTGACCTTTCCGGAGTGTATTTCTTCTCAAGAACTTTAACTAGGGAGATTGTCTTAAGCCTCAATACTTTCTCTTTCCTGTTTAATGCCTGAATCAACTTTTTCAATATACTTATATTTGCGCTAAGCTGAATCTGTTAGAGTTCATATCTGATCGCCTATGCTGGATCTGGATAGTATTACCGAAGTATCAAAAGAGTCTTATCTCTCATTTGTCCAATCTTTCAAAAATTCCATTCAGCAAAACTCAATTTGCCTTCTTCCCGAGTCTCGTTATGTCCTTATTCCCTTAAGACAAATAACTTCAACAATACAGATCCACCCTCGGTGAATTCCAATGCTTTTTGTCTGCTCTGAGGTGTTCTTAATCTCTCCCTCAACTGAACATCCTCAAAGACTAATTATACTAATTGGGAAGAAATTTCTATCCGTTACCCACGTTTTCTTATCCAAGTCGGGGAAACAACCCTTACGGCCATACTATGCCTCATATCTTGTTATCCCGATACTCAAGTGTCAACTGTCGTTATTGACGGATCCAATTTGTAATAACTGATCATCCCAGGAGCTTATAAAATCCATGGCACACGTTTTCATCGTATCCTCCAGAACCTGTACAGTCCTCTCTAACTGACCATCTGTCTGAGGATGGAAAGCTGTGCAAATACTAAATCGGGTTCCCGTAGCTTCCTGAAAAATATTCTCAGAGGTGGAAAGTGAAGCGGGAATCCCTATATGATACCATGCTCACTGGAACGCTACATAATGTTCCCCAATCTTCCTTATACCTGAATCCTCATACACACTTTGAGTATCAGGGGATTTCATAACCAGAAGGCGGGTAGACTTAGTCAACTTAGCGACTATCATTTAAATAGCCTCGTGATTCATCTGAGTCCTCTATAACCTATCACAAAATTCATGGAGACTTGCTCCCATTTCCATGTCGTGTCGATATAGGTAGAGGCTGCAATAACTCTGCAGACTTTTAATACTCTACCTTATCCTGCTGACATACTAGGCACATTTCCACAATCTCTACCATATCTCTTTTCACATCTGACCACCAATACATTTTTTCAGAGATTTCATATATATATTCGTTACTTTCCGTATGCACTGTATATCCTGAAGAGTGAGCTTCTGACAATATTATTATCTCATCAACTGTGGTCCTGGGGAGTACTTATACTGTCTCTGAACCTCTATGTAAATCATCGACACTCTCTGTGAACTCTGTCACTGTACCCTTCTGAATCTGACTCAAACCATCGACACCATGCCGATCATCACGCTAAGCCTATCGAATCCGGGCACTCTTATCCGGTTCTAGTCTCAGGCTAGCTGTCACACAAACACTGTCATCATCAGAAGGGATCACATCAATACTGAGGCTTACAACTGCTCTAGCAGCTCACGCTCCCTGACCATCATATGTAATACCATCCCGAGACTCTTTCTGCTCAAGGCATCAGCCGTCACATTAGCCTTTCCTGGGTGGTACAATTTTCCACAATCAAAATCTCTCAAACGCTCTAACCCACTATGTATTCTCATATTCGCATCTTTCTGTGAAAACAGATACTTGGGGCATTATGATCAGTGCATACCCAAAATTTCTCACAATGCACATAATAGTACCATATGCTCAGTATAAGTATTACCGCTGCCCACTTTAAATCATGGGTCAGATAGTTTATTTCATGATCCTTGAGTCATCTGAATCCACAATCGACTATCTTCCCTTTTTGCATCAATACTTAGCTCATTCATGATTTTGAGGTATCCATACCCACTGAGGAACCTCTTGGGCTGTTGGGTATGGTGAAAATAATCACGGTGGTCAGTTCATACTTCACTACACCAAAATTCATGTCACATCTATCATCCCACTTATCATCTCATTCAAATACCACGCTTTCATAGTTAAACGTGTTAACAAAGTATACCCTTTTTAGAACTCGCAGTAACCATCTATAAAAGTAATTTTCCAATTGTTGCTTATAATTTTCCCTGGACTTTAAATACACCCAATTTATCATCAATAAGGATGATGACCAATCGGTCCAGGTAAAGTTTAAATAATCTCATTGTAGTTGAGCTCCATTACATATTTCAATCGCCCATATCCTTGACCTATGTACGCATAACGTGTAATATCACTTTAAGATTGCTCCCGTTCAAGGTACTAACCCGCGTCATTTCCTTTTTCTTATATTAACGGCTTTTATTAAATTTTAATATTTTAAACTTCATAATTAATCGAATTTTATAATTCTTTATCGTACTAGTAAAAGTATCCAAATTTTAAATTTATATCTTACCACGATCGATTTCAAGTTATAGATTATATATATATATATATTTCTAGACGCTGTCAATTCTTCAGGCGGGGAGGTATTTTGAATTACCTTTATTAACCCTTAGACTTAACCACAATTACTTTACATATCAGTCCTTGTGGTCACAATTCATATTCGCTACTAATTGCTTTAATCCTAATTACTTCATGTATCATAGATGTTCTTACCTTACATACTCCTCTTACTCCAGTACATCTTGTATTTAGGATGAAACTTATCTCAAAGATTATCTCCTTAGTGTATCAATTATAACGAAGCTCTGTCATTATTCATTTCGTGAGTACCATCATTTACTCCTTTAATTTCAACCGTTGCACCCCTTTTTATTACTTGTCAAAACTTACAGAATACTTTTCAGGGGTATAACAGCACTATCTTAGGATAGAAATCCGAACATCATAGTATGCAACCGACTACTTTATTCTCAAATATTAGTTTAAATTATTCATAGTCCATTGAACAAAATCAGCTGACTTATACTTTTTCCCCCGTTTTCAACTTAAAATCTCTTCATAGTTTTCTGTTAGTTAACCTTCCTCTATTGGGGTACTCATTTATCAGCATTGTGCCCAAAAGTGTAGGCATTCATGTTTTTACTCATTTACATGCGAATGAAGGTGGTATGAAGAAATACGTGATACCAGGATCAATTAACACAATTACTTCTTTATTCATAAGCAGTGTGATATCTTTCACCACTTCCTGTGAAACATCAGTAGTGTCCTCGTCCAAAACATACACTCGCCTTCGTCTAACAGCCTACTTTCCTTTTCTCTTCTGCTGTGGCCTCCCTTTTCGATGCAGCTATCTCAACAGGGTTTTCTCTATCTCTTTACCTTTCTGTGGGGCAATCTCGCCTAACCCTGAGCAATCAAAATACATGGTCCGCCTTACCACACTTAACGACCATTTTCATCAATAATATGTAGATGTAAGTCCTACTTCCGTGGTATTTACCACACATTCTACAGTGATCCGTAGCAGATCGGGGTTCTCCAATCACAATACCCCTCAAAAGTGCTATAATCGGATAACTGTGGCCTTACCAATCATCTTAGCCCATAACTCATCAAATCAAATCTTTTACTAAACTACATTTTTCCCATTTTGACATTTCTGTCATTCTCAATTCTCTTTCGGTCTCTATTTTGGCCCTTACTACCTTTTCCAACCTTAGAGGAGTGCAACTCATAATCTTATTCAACCACTGTAGTTTACGCACTGCCTCGACATAGGTAATATCTCATGGGCCAATCGGACTCTAATCGACAATCTGAGCCCTTCCATGAACTTTTAGACATCTCGACTGTCACTATTCATAGTGTCGAGGTAATATCTGCCCAAGAATATAACTGAGTTTCATAGTCATAATTCATACTCATCAATAAATCAATTCCTCTGGGTCAGAGTATGGATTTTATCTATCATTCCTTTTAAACAGTGTCCGTGATATTCTATCACCGGAATACATCCAGAAATATTTCTCTTGTCAACTTTGGATGTCTAATTCTTAAGATGGGTCGAGTGGACTTCCATCAATGCTCCGTCTCGCCCTCAAATCCCTTGCATACTCTGAGCAATTAGCTCCCAAAATATTCTCCACACTTCGCTCCAACCTCGCGAAGCGTGTCTTAATACTGTCCGATCACTCTGTCGGACTCTTTGAGGCATGCTCAATATAAACCTCCGTTTCAATCTCATACGAATTCTCATAGGTCAACTCAGCACGATTAATAGGCTCAGGTCTACCTCTACGACCTCTGCCTCGTGCTCTAGCTTCCCTATTGCGACTAATATTAGGTATTCCTGCATTCTCAACCATTTCTTAGTTAAAACTCATCTCGATGTACACTATTGTATCTAACCAAGCACAGTAACACAGGGATGTAATTTCTTAATTACTGACACTGACACACATAAGACCAATTTCTACTCTGATACCACCTTTATATGTCACGACCCAAAACTACCCAAAAATCAGAGCAAATTTTTTACGTTTTGTTATTTCTTTCATGCTTACCTGTTTTCTGATCGTGACCACACTCCACTAACAATTGGGCTGTGCGTCAATGCCAGTCCCACCAAATTAATCCTTTCTCAGTCATTTATAAATGTTTACAATATTTATACATCCCCTAAAGTTACTTACAAACATGTTACTGTGCTATGCTTATTTAGATACAATATGTACAAGTGTATATACCTTAAATGATGGGCAGCAGCGGATATCCGGAATGCAGTACTCAGTTGCCTCAACATCTACTGGAGATTATCTGTGTGAGAAAATGAAAGGGGTGAGCACATCAAGCTCAGTAAGGCAATCCTACGAACAAGTAGGTAACCATACTACCTACATGAACGTGGTGCCATGCATAAACCACGCTTTCTCCATACTTTTCAAAACTGATGAAATGATTCATGATGTCATGTAAAACACGTTCGCATGGAAAATTCAACATGCAACTCTTTTTAAATCATTTCTTTCTCATTTAAAATTTTCACAATAAAGTCAGGACTCAACCCCTCCTTCGGGTGGTCCTGACTCACACAAAACCATGAAAATCAGTTTACATCACACATGGGTTTAAAAGCATGGAAATAATCATCATGCACATTTAGTTTAAAACCCAGTTTCAATCATCGTCAAGATCATCAACATGCGAGACTAGGCAACATCTGTATATCGGTAATAACCAGGACTATGGCCGTGTGTCCTCGTGAGTTCCTCTGCTACACGGATCCTAGTGTGTAGGTTCTCACCATGATCGGGAACCGTCCGAGAGGTGGGTCAGTCCATCTCGTCAGTCTTATCCGATCCCACGCATCCGAAGATGTCGTATCCGAAGATACCACGTATTCGAAGATACCACACATCCGAAGATGCCACACGGTACATCGTACTCCATGCTACTTGCACGATACATCATACTCCGTGGACCTATATCATATCTCTATACTCATGCCATGTCTCAAAATGCACGTGCGAGCCTATTTAATCGATGACACACAGTCTACCCGAAGCTCCAAGCACGGCTCATCGCATGTTCTCATAAAAATCAGTGGGGGGTGCGAGCGATGCTCCAGCACTCTCGTCAATTCAAGTAAAACTAGTGCGAGCTAAGCTCTAGCACTCTCATCAAATCATGTGAAAAATCTGGTGCGAGTTACACTCTAACACCCTGTCACAAAAATCATGTAAAATCTGGTGCGAGTTACACTCTAGCACCGTGTCACGAAAATCATATATATATAAAATCTGGTGTGAGTTGGACTCCAGCACCAATGCATGTAAAACTCTAGTGCGAGCTCTCGCTTCAGCACTAATGCATGCATCACACAACTTAAAATATCGTGCGAGCTGAGCTCTAGCACGTTACATGTCAATAAAAACACGTAGGCGGCTCTGTTTCTTTAAAACAGTTTTCAAAACAATTTCCTCGTTGAAAATATGCAATGCTGTGCATTTTTTTTCAAGGTTAACCAGCCTACTCATGCATGTGTCAAAACATCTCCAGAATGAGCAGGAACCTTTTGTTCTTGCTCCTCCCAATTTTTCCTAAAATTGTAAATTTTACCCTTAACAAGGGTATTTTGGTAATTTACCCATTCGGGGTACTAAAATTATTAATTTACTTCTAGACCCTTCAGATAATTTAAAAGACTGCATATGACTTTGAAATTTTGTAAAGTTTACCTCTAGCAGTCCGTAGAAGTCCCTTACCTTATTTTTCTGTAGAGTCTGACCTTTCCTTTTCCATTGCTGTCTCATCATGCAGTCCGATCTGCTCCCAATCCATTATCCAGAACTGCGTATAAATATTCTTCAGGTCAGATATCATATAATTTAATTGTATTTCCTATTTTCTGGGTTTAATTTAAATCATTGGGCCCATTTACCCCTATTGGGCCCGATTGCACCTTAATGGGCCTTAATCGATCTTAAGCCCGTTTTCCACTTAATTTTCACATTTTCGAGGCCTATTGGGCTCATTGGGCCCACCAATAATTTTCTTGGGCCTCGTTCTAATTCTCGAATAGCTAAATTTATTATTTACGACAATTTATCTAAATTTCCATAATTTAATTTATTTTATGCAATAATTAAATCCGAAGCATGCATAACGATGCAAATTATCGTAAATAAAGGTTACTTACCCGAGATTCCATGCTAGTACGCAAATCCAGGTTGTCTCGAGCTCTCATTTGACGTCGATTGTCGAGCTACACAATTTTATAAATTTTTGGGTAAATTTCCAGTCGTAAATTAATTAAATAAAATATTCCAAAATTTAAATCGGTCAATTTCGACCGCTACTGACTTACTCGTAGCTCAATTACATCACTGGGATTTTTCTCCAATTTTTTCTCTTTTTCTTTTTCCATTTTTCTCATTTTTTCCTTTCTTTGTTGGTTGAACCGGTTCGGTCCGGTTCAGACCCGGTTCAGACCGGTCCTATTCAGCCGGTTCAGTCCGGTTCACCTCTTTGCTGAACCGATCTGTACCGGTTCAAACCTTCCCGTCGTCGTTCATGACGTTCCCGACTGGTTCTCGGCTCGTTTCTGGCTCCAAACGGTGCGCCTGTACTGGAGGAGTGTTCGACTGGGGTCGAGGTTGGTCGAATCTCACCGGTGGCCGCCGTATTCGTCTTCTCCCTTCGCGGCTTCTCTCCCTCGATCTGTCAAATTTTGGTGGTTTCGTCGGCCGATACCAGTCTCAAAAGAACCAGCTCATCCTCCCGATCACACCGGTGGCCTCCGTTCAAGCCCAGCTGCCGTGGATCGCCGGAATCGAGCTCCTTTCTCCCGTCGGTTTCTCCTCCTCCGTTCGTCGGATTTGGCTATCCTTGGTGTGCGTCGTCGGTGCCAACTTGCTTGTCGTCTTCCCTTCTTTCTCCTCGGCTCTTCGTCGAAGCCGTCGGTGCCCGATGGCCGTGGGTCGGTCGGCCACGCGCTGGTCATCCTCGGTTTTAATAGTGATTTTCTCTCTCCCCGATAGTTTTCTGATTCCTCTTCTTTTTTGTTTCTTTTTTTTAATTATTATTATTATTTATAAATTAGTATATTATTATTATATTCATTAAAATAGTCAAAAATATTCAAAATATCTACAAAAATTAATTTTTTTATTCTAAATAAATTTATTTAATTTAATTTAATTTATTTATTATATTTTAAACCATTTTTGGGTATAATTTCTCCGTATTTTTAGGATATTGTCCCGAATGAGTTTTCGGTATTTCTAAAAATTTCGAATCTTGATCAATTGGACTTGAAATTTAATTATTTCTTCGTTATTGATCATGATTCTCCAATCCATTATTTTTAATTAAATTTTCTTATCGAATTTATTTCGGCTTTCGATCTTTTGACCATTTTACCCTTACACGTGTTCAAAAATTCCATTTCAGTCCTTTTGCATATTTAATTTTGTGTTTTAACTAAAATCGAGTTTTACAGCAGCGGATACCAAGAATGCAAGTCCTCAGCCGCTCACTAACTACTACGAGTGCTCTGAAAAAAGGGGATAATAAGGGGGTGAGCAAACCACGCGCTCAGTAAGGCAATCATGCAAGTAAGTAGATAGCTCCACTATCTACATGCTCATAATGCCATGTCCTTAAATCCATTTCTTTTCGTTTATATCTTACGCACGAAATCATGCACACATCAATGCCATAGTTTATAAAAACTATTCATGCATATAGAAATCATGTAACTCATGCATCAATGGCATTTTATGTAAAATCATAATTCGCATGAAGTAAATCAAAATCATGTATTATTTCATGCCATGTAAAACAAATCATGATAGACAATTCTTTTCATGAATTTGTTATTAGAGCATGGAAAACTCCTCATGCTACTGCATTTAAATCACTTCATTAAAGCTCAGTATAAAATAACCCCTTCGGGTCAATCATTTCATAAATCAATCTCAAACTCATTAAAAATTCATTATAAAATTATGTTATAAAATCACCCTTCTTTTAGGGTCACATGTTATATAATCCTCTGAAAAATCTAGCATCATAGTAGAAAATCACATCTCAGTGAAAATCACAAAATCGGGGGCTTGACCCCTCCCTCGGGTCTACCCTGGTCTATCGAGACCAAAAGTTATATCATGTGAGACATGTAGCTGACTATATCAGTAGCATCAAGGACTATGGCCATATCCTAGTGATCCCTGGCTACACGGTACCTAGTGTGTGGGGCATCACACCTGAAATGGGAGGTGGGTCAATCCTGTCGCCAAAACAACATAAATACCAGGATTGTGAGGGCAAGGCTTACAGCCTCGTGGTTAATGCCACTCCACTCCAACAATCCCTATGGTACAGTATACTCCGCGTGATCCCCCTAGTACAACGTACTCCGTGAACCCAAATCATAGTCAGGGGGTGCCTACCGTAGGTCTTATCCACCCAACCTATGTCTCAGTATGCACGTGTGGGCATATCATCTCACTATAACACAAAGTCTACAGGAGGCTCCAACACCGCTATATGCATGTCATATAAATCCCGTGCGAGCAAAGTTCCAGTACGACTCCATGCATATTAATGATATATGGAAACCTTGTGCGAGCGAAGCTCCAACACGTTTTCATAAAAATCAATAAAATCTGCGTACAAGCAGCACTCTAGTACAACTTTAAAAAGAGTTATAAATCCATATAAAATCACGTGCAAGTAAGCTCCAGCACAGTTTATCCATAAAATTCATCAAAGCCTCGTGCGAGCAATGCTTCAGCATGGTATCATGCATAAATCATTCGAAACTTCGTACGAGAAATGCTTTAGCATGAATGAATGCTCAATTAAATCAAAACATCGTGCGAGCAATACTCTAGCACGATTTCATGCATAAAGAAATTAAATCTCATGCGAGTTACACTCTAGCACGGCTTTTTTGCAATTAAATCGATTAAATCACGTACGAGCAAGGCTCCAGTACTGCTTTATGCAATTATCATATCAAAACAGGATGTGAGATAAGCTCCAGCACCTCTTATGCATGTCAAATCATTAAAAATAGTGCAAATAATCGCTCTAGCACCTTTTTATGCATATCAAGTCAAAACAGGGTATGAGCTAGGCTCCAACACCTCTCATGCATATCAAATCAGTAAAACTAGTGCGAGCAATCGTTCTAGCACCTTTTTATGCATCTCAAGTCACACAAATCAGTGCGACCAACCGCTCCAGCACCATTATGCACCTCTCATGCATGTCAAACCATCTGTTTCCATATAAACTTGATAGTTAGCCCATTTTCCAAAGAATTTTATTTAAATTCAAATAACACTTACGTAGTGTTATCTTATGAAATTTATGCAAATACTGGTCAATCTACCAATTTGCTTTACTAAAAGTTCACGAAAATCTTTTAAATCATGCATTTCATGCATGTCATGCTTTCATCATCCTTAGGTGAATTTTCCCTCAGTAGGGGTAAAATAGTCTTTTACCTATCTTGAGTCCTTAAAATTTTTAATCCATTTCTTGGACCTTTAATACATTTTCAGTGTATGTAAAAGCTGTTAAAAATACGCGTAGCTACCTCTAGCTACTCACAAAATTCCCTTACCTCATTTTTCTGTACAGTCTGACCTTTCCACTGATGTCTCGTCACGCAGTCCGATTTGCTACCAATCCAATCTCCGAAACTGCGTATAAATATTCATCAGGTAAAATACAATATAATTAATTGTATTTCATATTTTTTGGGCTTAATTTAAATCATTGAGCCCGTTTACCCATATTAGGCCCGATTATACCATAATGGGTCTTAACCGGCCTTAAGCCCGTTTTTCACTTACTATTCACATTATCGAGGCCTATTGGGCTCATTGGACCCTTCAGTACTTATTGGGCCACGGTCTAAACTCTTGGATGGCTCAATTTATTATTTACGATAATTTATTTTAAATTCTAGAATTTAATTCATTTTATACGGAATTAATCCGTCATTTATGCGGTAAATTTTTAACAAGTATAACTATGCAAATTATCGTAAATAAAGGTTACTTACCCGAGATTACATGATAATACGTAAATCGAGGCTAACTCGAGCTCTCGTTTGACGTCAATTATCGAGCTACACAAATTACATATTTTTCTGGATAATTTTTCAGTCGAATATTAATCAAATCAAATATTTCAAAATTTAAATCGATCAATTTCGATTACTTACCGGCTTACCCATAGCTCGATTGCATCACCAAAATTTTTCCTCTTTTTCTTTTTACCTTTTTCTTTTTCATTTCTTTTATTTCTTCCCTGGCTGAACCGACCCGATCCAATTCAGCCCGGTTTAGTCTGACTCGGCCCAGTTCAATTTGATTTGGGGCTTCGTTGGCTGGTTCTTCATTGGCTTCCACCTTCGATAGGTCCGCGGGACTATCTGATGCACAGATCTATCCTTGGTTTCACCAACGGTGGCCGAAAAGTGGTCGGTCCGGCTTGTTCTCCCTTCGGGGTCGGTGCCGCTTGCTTTCTACCGGTCGTTCCACTGGTCGATTCAGCCACCGATCGATCGATCTTCAGTCTGGAGAACGCTCGGTTGGTGGTGGTCGAGGCTAATCGGTGCTAGTGACCGTCGAATCTCCTTTTCCTCTCTCGGTTCCTCTCGGCCCTTCCTCTTTCTCCTTTCGTCGACGTTCTCTTGTCGTTCTTTGGGTCGTTGGTGCCGGTGTTGGCTCTACTACCTCATCGCCTCTCGTCTAGGCCCGTCGTCGGTCGCCTCCATCAATGAGGCAGAAGGGAGGCCCTTTGCTCCCTCGCTTCTGTTTGTCTTTCGTTTTCCAAAATCACGTTTTTCGCGACTCTGCGTCTTTTTTATTTTATTATTATTATTTTTTTATAATTTATTTTATTTTATTATTATTTTATTCATTAAAATATTATAAAAATCTAAAAATATCTTCAAAAAAATCTTATTTTATTCATTTAATCAATAAATGAATTTATCAATCTTATTTTGTCTTTTCGGTATATTTTTCCAATATTTTCGGGATAATTTCCTGAGGTGAAAATTTCGGTTTATTTCAATAAATTCATATCTTGATCAAGTAGACTCAAAATTTAATTATTTCTTCGTTATTGATCAAGATTTCTCAATTTCATATTTTTAATGAAATTTTTCTTATCGACTTTTTACTGAATTTTAGGTCTTTTGACCATTTTACCCTTCTACACGTTTGGGACCAAACCAATCCAACTTCCCTTCATAAACACTCATTCATTTCGTGTTTTAAATCCTTATCTCCAGTCCGAATCCCATTCGTTTAATTTGTAACCATTTCAATCCTTCACTTAATCTTTAAATGCATTCGGAAATTTCTATTCATTCCATTTGCATTTTTCATTCATGAACAACACTTCTTATGATTCAATTTACATATAACCATGTTTACGTCACATGAATCATAAGGAATTTTGATAAAAATCAGGTCTTACAATGTAGTTCCGGAGAGATTATTGGAGATAAATTGGACCACACGAGTACGCAGCTTTAAGGAAGCGGAATCACGCGTCGCGATTCCAGGTAAGGGAATTCTGTAAGTATATAGAGGTAGTTACTCATATTTTGTGGGAATATAGGGTGTTTATGAAATGCATGAATGTTTGAGAAATTGGTTGTTTGGTATGCGAAAATGGTTGCAAATGTTGGATGATTTGGTTTTATATGGATGTATAAAAAGGGATAGTAAGGCTAATAAAGGCTAATAATTGCATAAATCACTTGTTTTAAATGTTTTCAGAAAACACAATGCTTTGATTTGAGTAAATAAAAGGATAGGCTGGCTAGTGTTTTATTGATGTTATGGAATAGCACATGTGAGGTGCTAAACATGTTTGTGATGTGTTTTGAATGCATATGAGCCGCCTATCGAGCTATGTGAATTAAATCGGGCTAGAGCCTCGTTTGCGCTGGATTTTGATGCTTTGACTTGCATGAAAGTGTTGGAGTTTAGCTCGCACTTTGATTTAATTTGTGATAATATTTTATAAACGATACTAGAGCTTCTGCTCGTACGTGGATTTTGAATGGTTTTCTAATGCATAGAACCGTACTGAGCTATGCTCATACGTGGTTTCTTTATGATATGATGCATGAGTCGTGCTAGAGCTTTACTCGCACAAGTTTGCACATTGTGGTACGTATGAGGCCGTTGAAGTTAGTAAGATCCTCAAGCCTTACATCCTTAAGCCAACATCCTTAAGCCCAAGGAGGTGGGGAGGCTCTATTAGGTAGGGAGGCCCTCTTACGGTAAGATCCTCAAGCCCTACATCCTTAAGCCCGAGGAGGCGGGGAGGCTCTGTACGGTAGGAAGGCTCTCTTACGGAAGGATCCTTAAGCCAACATCCTTAAGCCCTGGAGGGGTGGGGAGGCTCTGTTCGACAGGGAGGCTCTCCTACATGAGTACGACAAGTTCTTGGTATGTGGTAGATAAGACCTACAACTGGCACCCCTAACCGTGATATGGATCCACGGAGTACGTTGTACCATGTATATCACATGGAGTACGATGTACCGCGTGGTGGTTATATGATAAGAAAGTCTGGCGAGGGATAATCCACCTTCGTACCAGCATGATACCCCGCACACCTGGATACATGTGGTCTGGGATGATTTATGTTGTAGTTGGCCCACATAGTCACTTGTGATATAGTGACTTGGTTTTTATTACATATATATGTGTGATTGTGATTACCCAAGGTAGACCCAAGGGAGGGGTCGAGCTTTGTGGGATTTGATTTGTGAGATGGTAATGATGTTTGTGATTGAGAAAATAATTTGTGATAGGGTTTTACGTATTTGAGAAAGAGATGTAATTTAAAAAGCAAGTTTCTTAAGTGAATTGCCCTTTTATGAGTTTAATGAGAATGAGCATGAGATGTTTTCACATGTTGATATTCCATGTTTTATATGCCAATTTTACATGATTTTGATACATGATATATATGTATACTCATATGGCATAGTTTTATTCCTCATGCTTTTTTTTATAAATGATTTATGCATAACACTATCAACATGTAGATAGAGTAGTTATCTACCTTGCTTGCATTATTGCCTTACTGAGCATGTGGTTGCTTATCCCTCTCTATTTTCTCCCCTCCTACAGAGCGTACATAGTGGCCCAGTGAGGACTGAGGCATTTTGTTGAGACATCCGCTGCATCTCCATCACTCAGAGGTATATATACACAAAGATCTTTTTTGTATCTAAACAATTGTAAAAGCACAGTAATCATTTGAATTGTAATTATGGGGGATGTAGATGTCAGTAAACATGTTCTGTATAAGTGAATCATTTAACTTCAAATGTACGACATCGCTTTTATTAACTGGGAATGAATGTTAAGAGTGGATTATTATTGACTCACAGCCCAACTGTGAGGTGATGAGTTGTTCACGACCGGGTAAGGAAAGAAAAACGTAAAAAAAATTATAGTGATTTTCGATAATAAGAGGATAAAATGGGTCATGACAGGGATTAGTATCAGAGTTGTGTTGGTCTGATGTGAGTCAATAATAAAACGTAGGAAAAGTTACATCCCCATATTACTGTGCTTTTGTTTAGATATAACTATGTATACCGTGATAGATTGAATTTGATAAATGATTTTAATATAGGAAGTTAGGCATTATGCCAATTACGTGCTAAGGTAGAGGGGCGAGAGCACGTGCTAGAGGCCGTAGAGGTAAGCCTAAGAGCCGTGCGGAGCCACAGACTGGTCAAGCTCCACAAGACCCTGCTGAGAGAGCAGGAGATATAGAGGTACGCTTCGCTAAGATAGAGCGGAGTATTGAGAACCTGGTGGAGATAGTCACGTAGGCATTGGGTGCCATTGATATACGAGGTCTCGTAGCACAGCCTACTACTAGATAGGCAGCTGCAGAGGCGGAGAAACCTCAGACTACAGAGACAGCTACAGTTGCACCACCTTCAGTACATGATACAGCTTCTTCCATCGCTCCACATCCGAGCGACAGTGATTTGGGTTATGACTACGAGTTAAGCAGATTGCGAGAGTTCCAAGGGTTGAAACCCTTAGTGTTCAGAGGGGTGAAGGACCCAGTGGTTACGAAAGATTGGGTGTATGAGATGGAAAAACTGCATCGGTTCTTCAGATGCACATCAACTGAGAAGGTAGCCTTTGTAGTGTTTATGTTGAAAGGCGAGGCAGAGCATTGGTGGAGATCTACCGAAGCTATATTAAGGGTCCGACACTCCAAGATCACATAGGAAATATTTTTAGAGGCCTTCAGGAGACAGTACATCACAGCCATAACACAGAGGGAATTACAGATGGAATTCATGAATTTGGTTCAGGGGAACCGAATTGTGGACGAGTATGAGTCCAAGTTTATGTCATTAGGGAGATATGACCCAGACAAGATGGGTAGTGAGGCTTGAAAGATTCATAAGTTTGTTGATGGTTTGAGGTTGGCCATCCGAACTAAGCTAGCCCCATTTGACCTTCAGACTTATGAGGAGGCAGTACACAAGGCTCAATTATGCGAGCAAGACTTTGAGTGGAATGCCTCTGAGCTTGGGAGGATTAGTGTCAGGTAAGACAGAGACCAGAAGAGATCCAGGTTTGATAGAGTGGCCAAGAGAGGAGGCCAAAGGTTTTTCGAGAAGAGACCTAAGATCGAGGAGGTATCGGAGAGAGCTGTTAGACATCCCGTGTACCCTACTTTAACTGCATCGAGGGGTATGGTTATTGGAGGACCATGGCCTACTACTGAGAGGTGCAGGAGATGTGATAGATTTCATGGGACTAGGCCCTGCCCGATGACCCCTATGGTGTGTTACAGATGCGAGAAACTAGGACATATAGCTAAATATTATCCTGAGAAGATGGAGACTACCCCACAGAAGGGTAAGGAGCTAGAGAGAGCTCCAGTTGAGGCAGCTGCCCCGAGGAAGAGGGCCACAACTGAAGACAACAGGAAATAGACAATGGGTGTGAGCAGAGGAAGAGTGCACGCATTGGACCAGGGACGCATCGACGGATGTGATTAAAGGTACCATCCGAATCTTTGAATTAGAAGCATTGGTATTATTTGAGCCTCACATGATATCATACGATCTGGATAGACCAGGACAAACCCGATGGAGGGGTAGTCCCGATTTATGTTTTTAAAAGAGATGTGATTTAATGAATCAAGGTATTCCCGAGAGATGGGTTTGACCTTGATGAAGTTGTTTTATGATGAAACAAATGAGTTTTAAAGTGATGAGTTTTGTGATTAAATGAATAAGTTTTAAAGTAAAGAGTATATGATGAAACTAATAAGTTTTTAATGTGACGAGCATGAGATGTCATACATGATGATTTTTCCATGTTGATTTATATGTCGATTTCATGATTGCTCTTATATGATATATACATACATGTGGCATCGTTTTAGTCATTCCTCATGCTCAAAATATAAAGGATTTTATATCATGACATTATCAGCATGTAGATAGTATAGTTATCTACCTGCTTACATTATTGCCTTACTGAGCACTCACCCTTTCATTTTCCACCCCACAGGGTACATTCAGTAGAAAAGAACGACAATAGTCCGCATCTCAGTTATCCGCTGCTTCTTATCAAGACCAGGTATACACATTTGTATAATTTTGTATCTGAACATATAGATGCACAGTACTGTACATGGATGTAATATTGGGGATGTATTTAGTTTAAATAAATTGATATGTAAATGAATTATGATAATGGAATGGTAAATAGGTGAGAGGTGACTAACACCGAATTATAGCCCAACTGTTTAGTAGTGTAACTGTTCACGACGGGTAAGGAAATGAATAAGTGAAAAATTTACTCTGATTTTTAGGTAATTGGGTCGTGACAAAATTAATGGTATCAGAGCTGAGTTGGCTTGATATGAGTCGGTGTTAGTAGTTAAGTAAAATTTACATCCCCATGTACTGTGCATTGTTTAGATACAATTGTGTATATCAAGATGGAACAGCAGCTAAGATTTT
Organism: Firmiana major; assembly: GCA_033439115.1. Taxonomy (NCBI): domain Eukaryota; kingdom Viridiplantae; phylum Streptophyta; class Magnoliopsida; order Malvales; family Malvaceae; genus Firmiana; species Firmiana major. The sequence goes on along the minus strand of CM065913.1, from coordinate 18,010,181 downwards.
AGTTTTGAAGCAAGAATCTAGTTTTATAATTGATAGTGGCTATAGTAGAGGGGCGAGTATACATGCTTGAGGCCATAGAGATCGAACCTGAAAGTCGAATGAGTCGTCACATGAGACTCAAGATGAGATAGTGCACGAGGCAGAGGTCGTAGAGGTAGACCTGAGTCTGCTAAGTCGTGCTGAGTTGATCTGTGAGAATCAAGATGAAATTGAAATGGAGGCTAATGTTGAGCATGCCTCTCAGAGTCCGACAGAGTGATCGGATAGTATTGAGACACGCTTCGCGAGATTGGAGCGGAGTGTGAAGATTATTTTGAGGAGTTAATTGCTCAGATTATGAATGAGATACGAGGGCGCAGCGGAGCATTGGTGGAAACCCGCTCGACCCATCTTAAGTGTTAAACATCCAGAGTTAAGATGAGAAATATTTTGGATGTATTCCGGTGACAGAATTATCCCGGACACTGTTTAAAGAAATAATAGATAAAAGTCCTTACTCTGACCCAAAGGATTTGATTTATTGATGAGTATGATTTATGAGTATGAAACTCGATTATATTCTTGGGTAGATATTACCTCGACACTATGAACAGTGACAGTTGAGATGTCTAAAAGTTCATGGAAGGACTCAAATTGTCGATTAGAGTCCGATTGGCTCACTACTTATGTCGAGGCAGTGCGCAGAATACAGTTGCGTGAATAAGATCGAGTGTTGCACGCCTCTGAGATTGGGAAAGGTAGTAAGGGTCGAAATAGAGATAGAAGAGAATAAAGAATGACAGAGATGTCAGAGCAGGAAAAAGACCAAATGGTAAGAGATTAGAGTTGATAAATCACGGGGTAAGATGATTGGTAAGGCCCAGTGCATCCAATTTTAGCACTTTTAAGGGATATTGTGATTTGAGGACCTCAACCTGCTGTGGAACAGTGTAAGCAGCGTAGCAGTGTAAGCAGTGTGGGATGTGTGGTACCACGCAAGGAGGGTCTATACCTACACTGTATTGATGAAAATGGCCGTTAAGTGTGGTAAGACGGACCATTGACTTTGATTGCACAGAGTTGGGCGAGATCGCCCCACAGAAAAGTAAAGAGACAGGGAAAAACTTCGTTGGTATAGCTGCAACGAAAAGGGAGGCCACAGCCGAAAAGAAAAAGAAAAGTAGGTTGTTGGACAAAGGCGAGAGGATGTCTTGGACCAGGACACTATTGATGTTTCATGGATGTGGTGTAAGATACCACACTTGTTATGAATAATGAAGTACATATGTTTATTGATCCTGGTGCCACACATTTATTCATACCGCCTTCATTCGCATATAAGTGAGTAAAAGGCATGAATGCCTACATCATTGGGCACAATACTGATAAATGAGAACCCCAATAGAGGAGGATTAATCAACAGAATATGGATATAGAGATTTTAAGTTGAAAACAGGGGTGAAAACATCCCTGAAAAGTATACTGGAAGTGTTGACAAGTGATAAAAAGGGGGTGCAACAGTTGAAATTAAAGAAGTAAAGGATTGTACTCACGGAATGAATTATGAAAGAGTTTTGTCATGATTGATATACGAAGGAGATAATCTTTAAGATAAGATAGATCCTAAATACAAGATGTATTGGAGTAAGAGACATATACTAGGTAAGGAATAGCCTTAATATGCGAAGTAATTAGGATTAAAGCAATTAGTAACAAATATAAATTGTGACCACAGGGACTAATATGTAAAGTAATTGTGGTTAAGTATAAGGGTTAATAAAGGTATTTCAAAATACCTTCCCGCCTGAAGACTTGACAGCGTCTAAAAATATGTATATATAACCTATAACGTGAAATCGATCGTCGTAATAAATACCTTCAGCATTAGGATACATTTACTAAGATGATAAGAATATTAAAATTCGACAAATCATAAAGGTTAACATAGTAAAATTTAATAAGAGCCATTAAGATAAGAAAAGGAAATGATGCAGGTTAGTACCTGAAAACGTAAGCGATTTTGAAGGATCTAATAAGCGTATGCGTAAATAAGTCAAGGATTGGACCGGTTTGTAATCATCATTATCGATGATATGTTGGGTGTAGTTAAAGTCTAGGGCAAATTGTAAGTAATAATTGAAAATGGCTTTTACAAATGGGTTGCTGCGAGTTCTCAATATGGTCTACTTGGTTGACACGTTTAACTAAGAAAACTTGGTCTTTGAATGAGATGATAAATAAGATGATAGATGTGACAGGAGTTTTGGGGTAGTGAAGTATGAACTGACCACCGTGATTGATTTCACCATACCCAACAGCTCAAGAGGTTCTCAGTGAGTATGGATACCTCGAAATAATGAAGGAGCTGTGTATTGATGTATAATGGGAAGATAGTCAATTTTGGAGTCAGACAACTCCTTGATCACGAAATAAACTATCTGACCCATGATTTAAAGTTGGTAGCGGTAGTACTTGTACCAAGGATATGGTACTATTATGTACAGGGTGAGAAATTTTGGATATGCACTGATCATAAAGCCCCGAGTATTTGTTTTTCACAAAAAGAGGCGAATATGAGAATACATAATGGGTTAGAGCTTCTGAGAGATTTTGATTGTGGAAAAAATTATACTACCCAGGATAGGCTAATGTGATGGCTGATGCCTTGAGTAGAAAGAGCCTTGGGATGGTATTACATATGATGGTCAGGGAGCGTGAGCTGCTAGAGCAGTTGTGAGCCTCAGTATTGATGTGATCCCTTCTGATGATGACAGTGATTGTGTGACAGCTAGCCTGAGACTAGAACCAGATGAGAGTGCTCGGATTTGACAGGCATAACGTGATGATCGACATGGTGTCGATAGTATGGGTCAGATTCAGATGGGTACAGTGATAAAGTTCACAAAGAGAGATGATGGCTTACTGAGGCTCAGAGACAGTATAAGTGCTCCCTAAGACCATAGTTGATGAAGTAGAGTTATTATCAGAAGCTCACTCTTCAGGATATACAGTGCATCCGAGAAGTAAGAAATATATCGAAATCTTAGAAAAGAGTATTGGTGGTCAGATATGAAAAGAGATATAGTGAAGATTGTGGAAAGGTGCCTAGTATGTCAACATAATAAGGTAGAGTATTAAAAGTCTGCAGAGTTATAGCAGCCTCTACCTATATCGACACGGCACGAAAATAGGAGCAAGTCTCAATGAATTTCGTGATGGGTTACAGAGAACCTAGGTGAATTACGAGGCTATTTAGATGATAGTCGATAGAGTGACTAAGTCTACCCACCTTCTGGTTATGAAATCCCCAATTACTCAGAGTGTATATGAGGATTTATGTGTAAGGAAGATTGTGGAACATTAAGTAGCGTTCCAGTGAGCATGGTATCATATAGGGATTCCCGCTTCACTTCCCACCTTTGAGAATATTTTTCAGGAAGCTATGGGAACCCGACTGAGTATTAGCACAGCTTTCCATCCTCAGACAGATGGTCAGTCAGAGAGGACTGTATAAGTTCTGGAGGATCCGATGAAAGCTTATGCCCTTGATTTTTATGCTCCTGGGATGATTAGTTATTACAAATCAAATTCGTCAATAGTGATAGTTGCCACTTGAGTATCGGGATAATAAGATATGAGGCAGTGTATAGCTGTAGGGGTTGTTCCCCAAATTGGATAAGAAAAAGTGGGTGACAGATAGAATTATTTTCGACTTTGGATAATAAGTCTCTGAGGATGTTTAGTTAAGGATGAGAGATTAAGAACACCTCAGAGCAGATAGAAAAGTATTGAAAATTCACCGATGGTGAATTAGTATGGTTGAAATGTTTCTTGTCCTAAGAGAATAAGGACATAGCAAACTTTTGGAAGAAGGTAAATTGAGTTTCGCTGGATTGAATCTTTTGAGAGATTGGACAAGTGGGAGATAAGACCTGTAGGTTGGTGTTATCACCTGAATTAACAGGCACCCACAATGTGTCTCAGCTTTTGATGCTTCGGTAATACTATCCAGATCCAGCATAGGTGATAGAATATGAACTCCAAAAGTTCAGTTTAATGAAAATATAAGTATATTGATAAGTTGATTCGGGCATTAAACAGGAAAGAGAAAGTATTGAGGTTTAAGATGATCTCCCTAATTAAAGTCGTTTGGTAGTAATACACTCCGGAGAAGGTCACATAAGAATTTAAGAGTATGATACGATCGATGTACCCGGAGTTGTATATGGACTCATATGACTTGGTTCTAATTTGGAGGACCAAATTCCTTAAGTGGGGGAGATTTGTAAGACCTGAAATTAAATCGTAAATTTTATGAGATTAAAAATGGTCCCAAATAAAATGAAACGGGATTCGGACAAGAGATAAGGATTTAAAATACGAAATGAGTGAGTATTTGTGAAGGGAAGTCGGGTAAAATTAATCCCAAACACGTGAAGGGCAAAACAGTCAAAAGATCGAAAGCCAAAATAAATTCGATGAGAAAATTTAATTAAAAATAATGGCTTTGAGAATCTTGATCAATAATGAAGAAATAATTAAATTTCGAGTCCAATTGATCAAGATCCGAAATTTTAGAAATACCGAAAAGTCACTCGAGACAATATCCCAAAAATACGAAGAAATTATACCCGAAAAAGGGTTAAAAATATAATAAATAAATTAAATAAAATTAAATAAATCTATTTGGAATAAAAAAATTAATTTTTGTAGATATTTTGAATATTTTGACTAAAATATTGAATTAAATATTAATAAAATTAAGCTAATTGTAAAAAAAAAAAAGGAAGGAAATCTGAAAATGTCGGGGAGAGAGAAAGAGAAGCAGAGACGAAAAACGAAGCCAACCGAGGATGACCACCGGCGAGCCGTCCGACGACCAACAGCCAAGTGAAGAGCCGAGAATGGAAGAGGAGAGGCCGGCGACCTCCCTGGTACCGGCGGTGTAGCCCACCGACGTCGGAATCCGATGGATCGAGGGAGAGAAACCGAAGGGGAGAGAAGAGGAGTCGCCGACGATCGGCGCCGATTCAGGCCCGACCGACCACCACCGAACGTTCCCCAGGCGTCGGTGAGTCGATTGGTGGCGGCCACGATCGACGAAACTGCCGGCAAACGTCGAAAACGGCGGAAAGAGAAATGGGTACCGACGGCGAAGAGGAGAACAGCCAGACCGGCGACTTTTCGGCGGCCTTGGACGAAGCCGAGGCCAGATTCGAGCTGCGGATGACCCAACGGAGCCACTGGTGGTGGAAGCTGGCTGAGAACAGGCCGGCAAGGCGGTAAACCGGAGTGAACCGGGGTGAACCGACGGTCTGAACCGGTCTGAACCGGACTGAACCGGTTCAGCCAAGAAAGAGGGGAAAAAAGGAGAAAAAGGGAAAAAGAAAAAGAAGAAAAATTGGGGAAAATTTCAGTGATGCAATCGAGCTTCGGGTAAGTCGGTAAGCGGTCGAATTGACCAATTTAAATTTCGAAATATTTAATTTGATAAATAATCGACAGAAAAACTTACCCGAAAATTATGAAATTATGTAGCTCGATAATTGGCATCCAACGAGAGCTCGAGACAGCCTCGATTTACGGACTAGCATGGAATCTCAGGTAAGTAACCATTATTTACGACAAATTACATCGTTATGCGTGATATGAATTTAAATTCTGCATAAATTGAATTAAATTATGGAAATTTAGATAAATTATCGTAAATAATAAATTTAACTATTCAAGAGTTAGAACGTGGCCCAATAAATTGTTGGTGGGCCCAATGAGCCCAATAGACCTCGATAAAGTGAAAATTAAGTGAAAAATGGGCTTAAGGCCGATTAAGGCCCATTAAGGTGCAATCGGGCCCAATAGGGATAAATGGGCCCAATGATTTAAATTAAGCCCAGAAAGTATTAAATACAATTAAATTGTATAATATCTGACCTGAGAAATATTTATACGCAGTTTCGAAGGTTTGATTTGGGAGCATATCAGACTGCGCAACGAGACAACAGTGAAAAAAAAGGAAAGGTCAGACTCTACAGAAAAATAAGGTAAGGGAATTTTGTAGGTACATAGAGATGCCTATACGTATTTTGAGGGTATTTACAGGGCTTAAAAATTTCTTACAGCATCTAGAAATGAAATAATAATTTTTACAAAAATCAGGGCGTAGGTGAATAAAGAAAAAGACGATTTTGCCCCTAAGAGTAAAAATTTACAAAAAGGGTAGTAAGGCAGATAAATTGCATGATTTCATGTTTTTAATGCGTTATATGAATATATTGCTTTGATTTAAGCAAATATGCACATAGGTTGGCTGTTGATTTTAAGAATTTCACGAAAGGGAACCGGTTTGTACCGGTTACGACTTTAAAAGATGTTTTATCAAGATTGAGCCACCTATCGTATTTACATGAATAAAAAGAGTGCTAGAGTCTTTCTCGCACTCAAGTTTACTGATTTATTCTCATGAAAAGCCGTACTGGAGCATTGCTCGTACGAGAAATTTGTGTGTGCACAAAACCGTGCTGGAGCTTCGCTTACATGAGATTTTAGATATCATGATATGCAAGCGTGGTGCTGGAGCTTTGCTCGCACTAGACGTGAGTTGACATGCATATAGTCGTGCGGAAGCCTCTTGTAGACTGTGTCACAGGGAGTTGAGATGTTCGCACATATACTTTGAGACATGGGTTGGTTATCGACATAGTATTGGGGTGGATAAGACCTACGGCAGGCACCCCCAGACTATGATATGGGTCCACGGAGTACGATGTACCGTGTATGTCACACGGAGTATGCTGTACCGTGCAGTCATGATGACTCTATGATGTTACTTGATATTCTGGCGGGTAGGACTTAACCCCACCTCCCGTTGCAGTTGTGATACCCCGCACACCGGGATCCGTGAAGTATGGCCATAGTCCTCGATTTTTCATACAGTAACCTACATGCCTCACATGATATCATACGGTCTGGATAGACCAGGTCAAACCTGATGGAGGGGTAGTCCCGATTTATGTTTTTAAAAGAGATGTGATTTAATGAATCAAGGTATTCCCGAGAGATGGGTTTGACCTTGATGAAGTTGTTTTATGCTGAAACAAATGAGTTTTAGAGTGATGAGTTTTGTGATTAAATGAATAAGTTTTAAAGTAAAGAGTATATGATGAAACTAATAAGTTTTTAATGTGACGAGCATGAGATGTCATACATGATGATTTTTTCATGTTGATTTATATGTCGATTTCATGATTGCTCTTATATGATATATACATACATGTGGCATCGTTTTAGTCATTCCTCATGCTCAAAATATAAAGGATTTTTATATCATGACATTATCAGCACGTAGATAGTATAGTTATCTACCTGCTTACATTATTGCCTTACTGAGCACGTTTCGCTCACCCTTTCATTTTCCACCCCACAGGGTACATTCAGTAGAAAAGAACGACAATAGTCTCGCATCTCAGTTATCCGCTGCTTCTTATCAAGACCAGGTATACACATTTGTATAATTTTGTATCTGAACATATAGTTGCACAGTACTGTACATGGATGTAATATTGGGGATGTATTTAGTTTAAATAAATTGATATGTAAATGAATTATGATAATGGAATGGTAAATAGGTGAGAGGTGACTAACACCGAATCATAGCCCAACTGTTTAGTAGTGTAACTGTTCACGACGGGTAAGGAAATGAATAAGTGAAAAATTTACTCTGATTTTTAGGTAATTTGGGTCGTGACAGGGTGCTAGAGTGTAACTCGCACCAGATTTTCCACATGATTTGATGAGAGTGCTAGAGCTTACCTCGCACTAGTTTTACTTGAATTGACGAGAGTGCTGGAGCATCGCTCGCACCCCCCACTAATTTTTATGAGAACATGTGATGAGCCGTGCTTGGAGCTTCGGGTAGACTGTGTGTCATCGATTAAATAGGCTCGCAAGTGCGTTTTGAGACATGGCATGAGTATAGAGATATGATATGGGTCCACGGAGTACGATTTACCGTGCAAGTAGCATGGAGTTCGATGTACTGTCTGGCATCTTCGGATGTGTGGTATCTTCAGATACGTGGTATCTTCGGATACGGCATCTTCAGATGCGTGGGATCGGATAAGACTGACGAGATGGACTGACCCACCTCTCGGGCGGTTCCCGATCATGGTGAGAACCCGCACACTAGGATCCTTGTAGCAGAGGAACTCACGAGGACACACGGCCATAGTCCTGGTTATTACCAATATACAGATTTTGCCTAGTCTCGCATGTTGATGATCTTGACGATGATTGAAACTGGGTTTTAAACTAAATGTGCATGATGATTATTTCCATGCTTTTAAACCCATGTGTGATGTAAACTGATTTTCATGGTTTTGTGTGAGTCAGGACCACCCGAAAGAGGGGTTGAGTCCTGACTTTACTGTGAAAATTTTAAATGAGAAAGAAATGATTTAAAAAGAGTTGCATGTTGAATTTTCTATGCGAACATGTTTTACATGACATCATGAATCATTTCATCAGTTTTGAAAAGTGTGGAGAAAAGGTGGTTTATGCATGGCACCACGTTCATGTAGGTAGTATGGTTACCTACTTGTTCGTAGGATTGCCTACTGAGCTTGATGTGCTCACCCCTTTCATTTTCTCACACAGATAATCTCCAGTAGATGTTGAGGCGATTGAGTACTGCATTCTGGATATCCGCTGCTGCCCATCATTTAAGGTATATATACACTTGTACATATTGTATCTAAATACGCATAGCACAGTAACATGTTTGTAAGTAACTTTAGGGGATGTATAAATAGTGTAAACATTTATAAATGACTGAAAAAGGATTAATTTGGTGGGACTGGCATTGACGCACAGCCCAATTGTTAGTGGAGTGTGGTCACAATAAGAAAACAGGTAAGCATGAAAGAAAATAACAAAACGCGAAAAATTTACTCTGATTTTTGGGTAGTTTTGGGTCGTGACAGCTGCGTCGTATCAGGAGTCAGGTATACACATTTGTATAGTTTTGTATCTAAATATGTAAATGCACAGTACTGTAAATATATTTAATGTCGGGGATGTAAGGTTAAGTAAATCCAATTATGAATGTATTAGTTTAAGTCAAAGGATAGAAAAATCCTAATGTGTAAATGTAGCATGGAAATGGAATGGTAAGCAGTGTGAGGGGACTAACAACGAATCATAGCCCAACTGTTGGTAGGATGGTCACGATCAGAGAAAGGTAAGAATTAAATAACAAACGAAAAATTTGTAATGATTTTAGGTAATTTGGGTCGTGACATGCACATAAATGTATTTAACAACATTTTAGCCCATTATAATCCAACACTTGCATTTACTATAGTCGATTCGACCTATAGTCTCTATTAACGCTTATGAGGGCTCGTTTCATTACTCTACTCATAACTCGAGTCAATGGATCCTTTTAAGCCTATTAACTCATTCCAAATCGATATTAGATCAATACTAAGTCCATAGTGTTCATATTTCATTAATTTCTTCACTATGGCATTTATCAAGCACATTACATACTCATTTCCATAAATTCACTCAATCCACAATGTAGCTTCATTTACCCTCTTCTAATCATCCACATTACTCAAATGACAACTTAGCAAATCTCACAAATCACCAACTCATCCAATTTACACTTTCTCACACTAGACTTATTCCATTTTCTAGGTTTAACTTATTCAAATACATCTTAGGTAGTTTCAACCCTCGCTACCCATACAAATAAACTCCAAAGTTGATAAATAAACAATGTACTTGGGCTGGAGTATTAGAAACTTACCAAATCTAGTTTCTCTTTTTGCTCCAAATGGGAAATGCTCCTTGCTCCTTCAATACAAACAATGGGACATTGCTTCCAAACTATGTTGTTCTTCTCTTTGAAATGAACAACTTTGTGTCTAATAATTCCCTCTCAAATCTTAATGGAAATGGGTGGATTTAGGAGTGAGAAAGTTAGGTTTTGGGTTGAAAATGGAAAGGGTGTGTTTTTCCTGAAAGTTACAAATTTTAGCGCCTTCTTTATAGAAATCACTTGATGAGATCGATCTGCACTAGGAGGAGATCGATCTGGTCCCCTTAAATTCCTCTTTTTCACGGCATTTTCAAGCATGAGATCGATCTATCGAAGCTTGAGATCGATCTGCTCCAACCAGAGAGCTAAGGAGATTGATATGTAGGCTTGAGGATCGATCTTTATTTTACAGAATGTTTAGGAGATCGATCTGGCCCCATTGGAGATCGATCTACTCTATTTCATTGCTCAAATAAGAGCATTCTGGTTCTTCCAGATCGATCTTGTCACGACCCAATTCCATTCTCTTTAACCGAAATCACTGAAAATTTTTCGCGTTTTACTGTTACCTTACCCAGTCGTGAACTAAGCTCACCACACCCTGTTGGGCTGTGAGTCACTAATAAACACCACATCTCATTCATTCTCAATTAATTAAAACGATGTCATACATGTGCATTTAATTGTGTACTTATACGAATACATGATTTACTAACATCTACATCCCCCATAAGTACAACTCAAAAGAATACTGTGCTTTTACATTGTTTAGATACAAAAAGAATCACTGTGTATATACCTCTTAGCGATGGAGATGCAGCGGAGTCCAAAATAATACGCCTCAGTCCTCACTGGGCTACTATGCACGCTCTGTAGGGGGGAAAATAGAGTGGGATGAGCAACCACACGCTCAGTAAGGCAATAATGCAAGCATGGTAGATAACTACTCTATCTACATGCTGATAGTGTTATGCATAAATCGTTTATAGTACGAGCATGAGGAATAAAACTATGCCATGTGAATATACATATATATCATGTATCAAATCATGTGCATTGGCATATAAAACATGGTAGAGACATCATGTATAAAACATCTCATGCTCAATCTCATTTAAATTCATAAAAGGGCAATTCATTTAGAAACTTCCTTTTCGAACCAACAACATAACACCACCAAATCAACTCACAAACCACAACCACATTTACATTCCACAATTCACGCATGTGTATAAATCTAGGTCACTATATCAGAAGTGCCTATGTGAATCATTACATCATAAATCATCCCAGACCACACGCATCCAGGTGTGCGGGGTATCGTGCTGGCACGAAGATGAATTATCCCTCGCCAGACTTTCTCATCACATAACCATCATGCGGTACATCGTACTCCGTGTGATATACACGGTACATCGTACTCCGCAACTCATATCATGATTGGGGGTGCCATTCCTAGGTCTTATCTACCCCATACCAAGAGTTTTCCATATTCCGTGAAGGAGAGCCTTCCTGCCGAACAGAGCCTCCCCGCCTAACAGAGCCTCCCTGCCTCCTCGGGCTTAAGGATGTTAGCTTAAGGATGTAGGGCTTAAGGGTCCTTTCCGTAAGAGAGCCTCCCCACCGAATAGAGCCTCCCCGCCTAACAGAGCCTTCCTGCCTCCTCGGGCTTAAGGATGTTAGCTTAAGGATGTAGGGCTTAAGGATCTTACCTTCACCATACCCATGTAGGAGAGCCTCCCTGCCTAACAGAGCCTCCCCGCCTCTTTGGGCTTAAGGATGTTGGCTTAAGGATCCCACCGTAAGAGAGCCTCCCCACCAAACAGAGCCTCCCCGCCTAACAGAGCCTCCCTGCCTCCTCGGGCTTAAGGATGTTAGCTTAAGGATGTAAGGCTTAAGGATCTTACCCACTTTCACAACTCTATACGAATCCCATTGTACAAGCTTGTGCGAGTAAAACTCTAGCACGACTCATGCATCATGCATCTTCTCATAAAGAGGCGCGTACGAGCATGGCTCTAGTACGGTTATACTCATAAGATAACCATTCACAATCCACGTACGAGCAGAAGCTCCAGTACGGTTTATAAACATCATCACAATTAAATTTCAAAGTGCGAGCTAAGCTCACGCACGTTTCACACAAGTGAAAACATAGAAATCTCGCGCGAGCGAGGCTCTAACGCGAATTATATCACATACACGCGATAGGCGGCTTATGTGCATTCAAAACATCACATAATATGCTTAGTGCCTCATATGGGCTATTTCACAACATCATTCAAGTACCAGCCAGCCTATCCTTTTATTTGCTCAAATCAAAGCATTGTGTTTTGTAAAAGCATTCAAAACACATGATTTATGCAATTATTAGCCTTACTATCCCTTTTTCATAACATCCACTTCAAAACCAAAACCACGCATATACCCATCATCTTTCACAAATACCATCAACATTTATTTGAGCAATTCATGCATTTCATACAACACCCAATATTCACCCAGTTCAAAATACGAGCAGCTATCTCTATATACTCACAAAATTCCCTTACCTGGAAATCGCAATGCGTGAGTCCACTTCCTTAAGCTGCTTACTCGTACGATTCGGTTCGCCTTCAACGAACTCTTCGGGACTGCACAAAATCGTATCCCGCATTATATTCGACCCATATATTGCAACCCTTGTGCTTGCTATAGTCAATTTAATCTATAGCCTCTATTAAAGCTTATTTGGCCTCGTTTCATTACTTTATCCATAACTCGAGTCTATGGATTTTCTTAGGCCTATTAACTTATTCAAAGTCGATATCAAATCGATGTAAAGCTCATAGCGTTCATATTCCATGAATTCCCCCACTATGGCATTTATTCATCACATACATATCCATTTCCACATTTCTTCCAACCCACCATGTAATTTCATCTAACCATCTAAATCATAACATTATCCCAATGACAACTTTAACATGCCAAAAACCATAAGTTCATTCAATCCCACATATCCTCACATTATAGCCATTTTAGATTTCTAGGTCACACCACTTCCACTACATTCTTAGGTAGTTTATCCATCAATACTCATACCAATCAACTCCAAAATCAATTAAATAGCTAATGCATTTAGATTGGAGTGTTAGAATCTTACCAATATGATTTCTCTTCTTGCTCCAATTGGTAATGCCCTCAACTCCTTCAATTCCAAAAATGGGAAGATGCCCTCTCACTATGTTGTTCTCCTCTTTGATAGGAACAACTTTGCCTCTAATGATCTCTCTTCAAATCTCACTGAAAATGGTTGGTTTTTAGAGAGGGAAAGTTAGGTTTTTGGGGTTGAAATTGTTAGGTTAAGTGTTTTCTGAGATTTCCAGATTTTTCAGCTCTCCTTATATAGAAATGACTTGAGGAGATCGATCTGGTCCTTTAAAATCCCTCTTTTTCACGGCATTTTTTTTTAAGCCTGAGATCGATCTGTCGAAGCAATGAGATCGATCTGTTGAGGCATGAGATCGATCTGTCAAAGCATGAGATCGATCTGGTCCCAAACAGAGAGCTAAGGAGATCGATCTGGCTGCTTGAGGATCAATCTTTTCACTTACAGAATGCTTGGCAGATCGATCTGGCTCCATTGGAGATCGATCTGCTCTATTCGTTCACCCAAATAAGAGCATTCTGGCTCTTCCAGATCGATCTCTCATCCTAGGAGATCGATCTGGACCTCATGTTTTCCAGATTTCCTGCAGTTTCATTGCTGCAACTCATACCAACACACCCTCAATCTATTGCCATGGCCATTTCCTCATCCATTCACCTCTATAACTTGAAAATGGCATCCATTCATACCTTATGCACATTGAAACTTGTGTGCATTCATTGTATGTTCAAAGGTATGCTACATAAAATCAAATGGAAGCATAACTCCATTCCATTTTACCACACTACTCATTTTGAGTCTCAATCACATCCATCACTTGCTAGGACACATTTCTCCGTATTCATACTCAATGAAACTCGTATGTACGTTACAACTTATATTACATATACATATATTGAATCCATGGACTTACATCAATCATATTTTACATCACAAGTCCATTCATATTATTTAATCCAAGCACACACATTACCCTTTTACATATACGGGGTCTTACATTCTCCCCTCCTTCAAGGAATTTGGTCCTCCAAATTAGAACCAAGTCACTTTCCAAACAGTTGGGGGTACTTCTCCCGTATCAAGTTCTCCAATTCCCACGTGGCCTCTTCCGTCGTGTGGTGTTGCCAGAGCACTTTCACCAAGGGAATTGTCTTATTCCGCAATACTCTCTCTTTCCTGTCCAATATCCAAACCGGCTTCTCAATATACGTCATACTCTCATGGAGCTCCAACGGCTCATATCTTATCACGTGTGCCGGGTCCGGGTGATACTTCCGAAGCATCGAGACGTGGAAGACGTTGTGGACATTTGCCAAGTCCGGTGGCAATGCCAATCTATACGCCTTATCTCCCACTCTCTCCAAAATCTCGAAGGGTCCGATATATCTAGGGCTCAGCTTGCCCTTCTTACCGAATCTCATAATACCCTTCGATGGTGATACCCTCAGAAATACCGACTCACCCTCATCAAACTCCAGTGGTCTTCGTCTCTTGTCAGCATAACTCTTTTGCCGGCTCTGAGCTGTCCGTAATCTCTCACATATCAACTGGACGTCCTCAGATGCCTGCTGCACTAAGTCCGGAGCAAAAATCTGTCTGTCACCAACCTCTTCCCATCCAATGGGGGAACGGCATCTACGCCCGTATAATGCCTCATAGGGTGCCATCCCGATACTAGCATGATAGCTATTATTATATGCGAACTCGGCTAACTGCAGGTGGTCATCCCAGGAGCCTCTAAAATCCAGCACACACGCTCTCAACATATCCTCGAGGGTCTGTATAGTCCTCTCTGACTGCCCATCTGTCTGAGGATGAAAAGCGGTGTTAAAACTCAGTCGGGTCCCCAGCGCTTCCTGAAAATGTTCCCAGAAATGGGAAGTGAAGCGGGCATCCCTATCAGAAACAACGCTCACTGGTACACCGTGTAGCCGTACTATCTCTCGGATATACAGGTTCGCCAACTGACTCAGTGTATCGGTAGCTCTCATAGCCAAGAAATGGGCGGACTTAGTTAACCGGTCCACAATAACCCATATGGCATCATGACCTCTACGGGTCCTCGGCAACCCCATCACAAAATCCATGGTGACATGCTCCCACTTCCATGTCGGTATCGGTAGAGGCTGCAATAATCCTGCAGGCTTCTGATGCTCTACCTTCACTTGCTGACAAACGAGACACTTAGCGACATATTGAGCAATGTCTCTCTTCATTCCAGACCACCAATAAACCTTCCGAAGGTTTTGATACATCTTGGTGCTTCCCGGATGTATCGTATACTTCGATGAGTGAGCCTCTGATAAAATCATTCTCCTGATCTCAGGATCCCTGGGAACGCATACTCTGCCTCTGAACCTCAATAAGCCATCAGCACTCTGCTCAAAATCAATACCCACACCTGTCTGTACCTGCCTCAGCCAATCGATACACCGTCGATCGCTCTGCTGGGCTTGCCGAATACGGCCAATCAACTCTGGCTCTAGTCTCAAACTAGCCATGATCTCAAGTCTCTCAGATCCAGGTGGGGTTACATCCAAACTGAGGTTCGCAAAGTGTTCTAACAATTCATGTTCCCGTACCATCATATAAGACACCAACCCAAGGTTCTTTCTACTCAAAGCATCGGCAACTACATTTGCCTTACCTGGGTGGTACATGATTTCACAATCATAGTCCTTCAGGAGTTCGAGCCATCTCCTCTGCCTCATGTTCAGCTCTTTCTGCGAGAACAGGTACTTAAGGCTCTTATGATCTGTGAACACCTGAAATTTCTCACCATAGAGATAGTGGCGCCATATTTTCAATGCAAATACTACAGCCGCCAACTCCAAATCATGTGTCGGGTAGTTCCTCTCATGATCTTTCAACTGTCTAGATCCATAGGCAACTACCTTCCCATCCTGCATAAGCACACAGCCCAGTCCCTGGTGTGATGCATCCGTATACACCGAGAATCCTCCTGAGCTGGTAGGAATGGTGAGAACTGGAGCAGTCGTCAATCGACGCTTAAGCTCCTCAAAACTCCTCTCACATGCCTCATCCCATGTAAACTTAACATCTTTACGCGTGAGGCGCGTCAACGGAGCAGCTAGTCTGGAGAAACCCTCTACAAATCTTCGATAATACCCTGCCAATCCCAAGAAACTCCTGATCTCAGTTACTGTCTTGGGCTGTTCCCACTGCACAACTGCCTCTATCTTGGATGGATCCACTGATACCCCATCCTTAGACACAACATGCCCCAGAAATGAGATCTGTTCCAACCAAAAGTTACACTTGCTGAGTTTGGCATACAATTCTCTCTCTCGGAGGGTCTGCAGAACTATCCTCAAGTGCTCCTCATGATCTTCCCTGGACTTGGAATACACCAAAATGTCATCTATGAAAACAATCACAAACTTGTCCAGGTATGGCTTGAATATATCATTCATCAATGCCATAAATGCTGCGGGAGCATTCGTCAATCCGAATGGCATCACCAAAAACTCGTAGTGGCCATAGCGGGTACGAAATGCTGTCTTGGGTACATCTCCACTCCTGATCCTCAATTGATGATACCCTGACCGCAGATCTATCTTAGAAAATACTTCGGCTCCCTGGAGCTGATCCAACAAATCATCGATTCTTGGAAGGGGGTACTTGTTCTTAATGGTGGCCTTATTCAACAACCGATAATCTATACACAGTCGGAGGCTTCCATCCTTCTTCCTTACAAATAGAACCGGTGCTCCCCAAGGTGAGACACTCGGTCTAACAAACCCCTTCTCCAACAACTCTTGCAGCTGTTTCTTCAGCTCTTCCAATTCTATCGGAGCCATTCTATAGGGTGGTTTCGATATCGGCTCTGTACCAGGCACTAACTCGATGCAAAATTCCATTTCCCTTTCAGGTGGTAGTCCTGGTAATTCATCCGGAAAGACATCAGGGTAATCCGTAATTACGGGTATGTCCTTCAATTCAGGGGGTGCCTCATCTATATCGACCACATAGGCAATGAACCCTTCACAATGTCCTCTCCATCATTAGTAAAATAAACCACCACTCCACATTCAATATTTATCAAAATAAATGATTTATTTCTCAAGCATTATGCATTTAAAATCATACTCCTTTATTTACCACAAGTGTACAAGTTTTCATATCATTTCTTTTCATCAAAATTTACAATAAGATTGTCTAGTCCTGAAAACATTAATGTTTTGGCATGACAATCCATCACAACACGATTGGTAGCCAACCAATCCATTCCCAAAATTACATCAAAATCATTCATATTTAATAAAATCAGATTGGCTATCATTTCCTTCCCCTCTATCTTTAATTTACAATCCCTACATACATGCTCAGTCAATTGGCTATCATTCATGGGTGTGGAAATCATCAACATTTTATCCAACAATGTTGGTTTCACATATTTCAACAATTTATGTGCAAAGGAAGGTGATATGAAAGAATGTGTGGCACCAGGATCAAATAATACCAATGCTTCTAAATCAAAGATTCGGATGGTACCTTTTATCACATCCGTCGAAGCATCTGCGGTGTCCTGATCCAGTGCATGAACTCTTCCTCTGCTCACACCCGCAATCTGTTTCCCCTTTTCCTCAGCTGTAGCCCTCCTCCTCGGGACTGCTGTCTCAACTGGAGCTCCCTCAGGCTCCTTGCCCTTCTGTGGGGCAATCTCCATCTTCTCGGGACAATACTTAGCCATATGTCCTGGTCTCTCGCATCTAAAACACACCATAGGGGTCATCGGACAGGGCCTATTCCCATGGAATCTCCCACATCTCCTACACTGATCAGTAGTAGGTCGTGGTCCCCCAATAGTTATGCCCCTCGGCGCAGTCAAGGTTGGGTATACGGGAGGTCTAGCAGCTCTCTCCCGCACCTCCTCAATCTTTGGCCTCTTCTCGAAAAATCTTTGGCCATCTCTCTTGGCCACTCTTTCAAACCCGGATCTCTTCCGATCCTTGTCCTTTTTAACACCGACTCTCCCAAGCTCGGAGGCATTTCGCTCAAAGTCTTGTTCACATAACTGAGCCTTGTGTACCGCCTCTTCATAAGTCACAATATCGAAGGGAGCTAGCTTAGTCTGGATGGCCAATCTCAATCCATCCATGAACTTCTGAATCTTTCGGGTCTCACTACCCATCGTGTCCGGGTCATATCTCCCCAAGGACATGAACTTGGACTCATACTCGTCCACAGTATGGTTCCCCTGAACCAAATTCATAAATTCCATCCGCAGTCTCCTCTGTGCGGTAGCTGGGACATATTGTCTCCTGAAGGCCTCTAGAAATATCTCCCATGAGATCTCAGAGTGTCTGGCCCTCAAAATAACCTCGGTGGACCTCCACCAATGCTCGGCCTCGCCTTTCAGCATAAACACGGCAAAGGCAACCTTCTCACTTGAAGTGCATCGGAAAAACCTATACAGTTTCTCCATCTCATACACCCAATCCTCCGTAATCACTGGGTCCTTCACCCCTCTGAACACTGGGGGTTTCAGCGCTTGAAACTCTCGCAACCTGCTCAAGTCGCAGTCATAACCCACATCACTACCGCTCTGCTGTGGAGCGATAGGAGAATCTGTATCCTGGGCTGGAGGTGGTGTAACTGTAACTGTCTCAGCAGTCTGAGGTCTCTCCGCCTCTGCAGCTGCCTGTTCAGTAGTAGGCTGTGCCGCGGGACCTCGTCTGTCACCGGCGCCCAAGGCCTGCGTGACTATCTCCACCAGACTCTCAATACTCCGCTCTAATCTAGCGAAGCGAGCCTCAGTATCACCCGCTCTCTCAGCAGGGTTCTGTGGAGCCTGCTCAGTCTGTGGCTCCGCACGGCTCTTAGGCCTACCTCTATTGCCTCTAGCACGTGCTCTCGCCCCTCTACCTTTGCGTGTAACTGGCATAGTGCCTAACTCCCTGTATTATAATAATTCATTAGGCTCAATCCATCACAGTATACACAGTTATATCTAAACAAAAGCACAGTACTATGGGGATGTTCTTTCCTACATTTTATTAATGACTCACATCAGGCCAACATAGCTCTGATACCAATCTCTGTCACGACCCAATTCCATTCTCTTTAACCGAAATCACTGAAAATTTTTCGCGTTTTACTGTTACCTTACCCAGTCGTGAACTAAGCTCACCACACCTTGTTGGGCTGTGAGTCACTAATAAACACCACATCTCATTCATTCTCAATTAATTAAAACGATGTCATACATGTGCATTTAATTGTGTACTTATACAAATACAAGATTTACTGACATCTACATCCCCCATAAGTACAACTCAAAAGAATACTGTGCTTTTACATTGTTTAGATACAAAAAGAATCACTGTGTATATACCTCTTAGCGATGGATATGCAGCGGAGTCCAAAATAATACGCCTCAGTCCTCACTGGGCTACTATGCACGCTCTGTAGGGGGGAAAATAGAGTGGGATGAGCAACCACACGCTCAGTAAGGCAATAATGCAAGCATGGTAGATAACTACTCTATCTACATGCTGATAGTGTTATGCATAAATCGTTTATAGTACGAGCATGAGGAATAAAACTATGCCATGTGAATATACATATATATCATGTATCAAATCATGTGCATTGGCATATAAAACATGGTAGAGACATCATGTATAAAACATCTCATGCTCAATCTCATTTAAATTCATAAAAGGGCAATTCATTTAGAAACTTCCTTTTCGAACCAACAACATAACACCACCAAATCAACTCACAAACCACAACCACATTTACATTCCACAATTCACGCATGTGTATAAATCTAGGTCACTATATCAGAAGTGCCTATGTGAATCATTACATCATAAATCATCCCAGACCACACGCATCCAGGTGTGCGGGGTATCGTGCTGGCACGAAGATGAATTATCCCTCGCCAGACTTTCTCATCACATAACCATCATGCGGTACATCGTACTCCGTGTGATATACACGGTACATCGTACTCCGCAACTCATATCATGATTGGGGGTGCCATTCCTAGGTCTTATCTACCCCATACCAAGAGTTTTCCATATTCCGTGAAGGAGAGCCTTCCTGCCGAACAGAGCCTCCCCGCCTAACAGAGCCTCCCTGCCTCCTCGGGCTTAAGGATGTTAGCTTAAGGATGTAGGGCTTAAGGGTCCTTTCCGTAAGAGAGCCTCCCCACCGAACAGAGCCTCCCCGCCTAACAGAGCCTCCCTGCCTCCTCGGGCTTAAGGATGTTAGCTTAAGGATGTAGGGCTTAAGGATCTTACCTTCACCATACCCATGTAGGAGAGCCTCCCTGCCTAACAGAGCCTCCCCGCCTCTTTGGGCTTAAGGATGTTGGCTTAAGGATCCCACCGTAAGAGAGCCTCCCCACCAAACAGAGCCTCCCCGCCTAACAGAGCCTCCCTGCCTCCTCGGGCTTAAGGATGTTAGCTTAAGGATGTAAGGCTTAAGGATCTTACCCACTTTCACAACCCTATACGAATCCCATTGTACAAGCTTGTGCGAGTAAAACTCTAGCACGACTCATGCATCATGCATCTTCTCATAAAGAGGCGCGTACGAGTATGGCTCTAGTACGGTTATACTCATAAGATAACCATTCACAATCCACGTACGAGCAGAAGCTCCAGTACGGTTTATAAACATCATCACAATTAAATTTCAAAGTGCGAGATAAGCTCACGCACGTTTCACACAAGTGAAAACATAGAAATCTCGCGCGAGCGAGGCTCTAACGCGAATTATATCACATACACGCGATAGGCGGCTTATGTGCATTCAAAACATCACATAATATGCTTAGTGCCTCATATGGGCTATTTCACAACATCATTCAAGTACCAGCCAGCCTATCCTTTTATTTGCTCAAATCAAAGCATTGTGTTTTGTAAAAGCATTCAAAACACATGATTTATGCAATTATTAGCCTTACTATCCCTTTTTCATAACATCCACTTCAAAACCAAAACCACGCATATACCCATCATCTTTCACAAATACCATCAACATTTATTTGAGCAATTCATGCATTTCATACAACACCCAATATTCACCCAGTTCAAAATACGAGCAGCTATCTCTATATACTCACAAAATTCCCTTACCTGGAAATCGCAATGCGTGAGTCCACTTCCTTAAGCTGCTTACTCGTACGATTCGGTTCGCCTTCAACGAACTCTTCGGGACTGCACAAAATCGTATCCCGCATTATATTCGACCCATATATTGCAACCCTTGTGCTTGCTATAGTCAATTTAATCTATAGCCTCTATTAAAGCTTATTTGGCCTCGTTTCATTACTTTATCCATAACTCGAGTCTATGGATTTTCTTAGGCCTATTAACTTATTCAAAGTCGATATCAAATCGATGTAAAGCTCATAGCGTTCATATTCCATGAATTCCCCCACTATGGCATTTATTCATCACATACATATCCATTTCCACATTTCTTCCAACCCACCATGTAATTTCATCTAACCATCTAAATCATAACATTATCCCAATGACAACTTTAACATGCCAAAAACCATAAGTTCATTCAATCCCACATATCCTCACATTATAGCCATTTTAGATTTCTAGGTCACACCACTTCCACTACATTCTTAGGTAGTTTATCATCAATACTCATACCAATCAACTCCAAAATCAATTAAATAGCTAATGCATTTAGATTGGAGTGTTAGAATCTTACCAATATGATTTCTCTTCTTGCTCCAATTGGTAATGCCCTCAACTCCTTCAATTCCAAAAATGGGAAGATGCCCTCTCACTATGTTGTTCTCCTCTTTGATAGGAACAACTTTGCCTCTAATGATCTCTCTTCAAATCTCACTGAAAATGGTTGGTTTTTAGAGAGGGAAAGTTAGGTTTTTGGGGTTGAAATTGTTAGGTTAAGTGTTTTCCGAGATTTCCAGATTTTTCAGCTCTCCTTATATAGAAATGACTTGAGGAGATCGATCTGGTCCTTTAAAATCCCTCTTTTTCACGGCATTTTTTTTTTAAGCCTGAGATCGATCTGTCGAAGCAATGAGATCGATTTGTTGAGGCATGAGATCGATCTGTCAAAGCATGAGATCGATCTGGTCCCAAACAGAGAGCTAAGGAGATCGATCTGGCTGCTTGAGGATCGATCTTTTCACTTACAGAATGCTTGGCAGATCGATCTGGCTCCATTGGAGATCGATCTGCTCTATTCGTTCACCCAAATAAGAGCATTCTGGCTCTTCCAGATCGATCTCTCATCCTAGGAGATCGATCTGGACCTCATGTTTTCCAGATTTCCTGCAGTTTCATTGCTGCAACTCATACCAACACACCCTCAATCTATTGCCATGGCCATTTCCTCATCCATTCACCTCTATAACTTGAAAATGGCATCCATTCATACCTTATGCACATTGAAACTTGTGTGCATTCATTGTATGTTCAAAGGTATGCTACATAAAATCAAATGGAAGCATAACTCCATTCCATTTTACCACACTACTCATTTTGAGTCTCAATCACATCCATCACTTGCTAGGACACATTTCTCCGTATTCATACTCAATGAAACTCGTATGTACGTTACAACTTATATTACATATACATACATTGAATCCATGGACTTACATCAATCATATTTTACATCACAAGTCCATTCATATTATTTAATCCAAGCACACACATTACCCTTTTACATATACGGGGTCTTACAGATCTCTCATCCTATGAGATTGATTTAGCCTTCATATTTTCCAGATTTTGCTGCAGTAACTTCACATAACACATCCTCAATTGCTGTCATAGTCATTTTCTCATCCAGTTACCTTTAAGACTTGAAAATGGCATCCATTCATACCTTATACATATTAGAACTTGTGTGTATTCATTGTATAGCCAAAGGTATACCACACCAAGCTAATTGGAAGTACAACTTCATTCTATTTTTACCACACTACTCATTTTGAGTTCCAATCACATTCATCACTCATAAAAGTCCATTTCTCCATATTCATATAAAATGAAACTTGTGTGTACATAACAAATTCATGTTACAAGTATGTACATAAAATTCATGGACTTACATCATTTATACTTTACATTGTAAATACATCACCATACTCGTGATTTCATAAAGTTTATATCCAAAAATATGAGTCTTACAACCTTTATGCCATATTGCTTTATTAATTTGAAACATTTATAACATAGTTTTCAAAACTTTATGGATTCTAGAGGTGGCTCACACCATATAACACTTAGACCTGTAAGATCTAAAGATGTCTCCCACAGCGTAGCACTTAGTTTCGTAGGCTTGAAAAATAGCTGAAAGCTGTAAAAGCAATCTAAAAGCATATTTTGAAATCATATTATAATATAGATAAAAGCGTAATAAGTTTAACTCAAAATCATGAGGTATAGACAAATTAACCCTTATGTTTCACGAACTTCAAAACATGCCTAAAGTGAGATTTTAAAGCTTTTTTTTATGTAGAAAAAAATCTATGTAAGCTCATAAATCTCACAAAACATGTTATGCTTAATGATGCAGTATAACTCAAAGCATGGTTATGAAAACATATGAAACTAAAAAAAAAAATGAGGAATATACAACATGCTTTCCTATTCTTATAACTTAAGATAGCTAAAAAATTCCTACAATATAACCACGCTACATAGGCTCATTACCTAAACTTGCTTGAATAATCATATAACATTTCCAATTTCACTATTTTTATCGACAATCCATCACACGTACATATACACAAGTCTTATGCACAATCAATCACATATACTTATACACAGTTCTTATCCGCAATGAGTCACATATACTTATACACAGTTTTTATCCACAATGAGTCACATATACTTATACACAATAGTTATTCACAATCAATCACATACACTCATACACACAAATGTCGTACACAGAGCATTCACTAATACACTTAGCACATATAGAACTTATACATCACTCGATCACATTTTCTATACTTGCATTCACTTCTGATAATAATAACTTATAACGATAACTTATGTTGTAGGATGCTAACTTGTAAATAAAGGTAGCAAATGGGTGGGTTCGGTTTGGGTTATCTTTGGGTTTGGGTCGTTTCTGGTTTGAGTATTCTCAGGTTTTGGCTTTTACGGGTTCAAGTATTTTCATGTTCAGATTTTTTTCAGATTCGAGTTTTTTCAGGTTCAGATAATTTAGGACTAGGGCTTTTTCGATTTGGATTTATTTTGGGTTCGGTTATTTTCTGTTTCAATTATTTTTAGATTCTGTTCTGATTCGAGTCGGGTGGGTTTAGCTTACCGACTTCAAATTATTTAAAAATTTTATGAGTTATGAATATTTTTTTAAATTTTTAGTGTAATAACTAATTTAATTTTTATAAAATTTTAAAATTTAATAAAAATTTTATAATACAAATTTCTGCATTTTAATATTTATTATTTGACAAAAATTATTTACTTTTTTTTAATTTCCTACAATATTTTCTACAAAAATAGTAGATATAATTATATTTATTAATTTGTAAGATATACTATGTATAGATATTGTGAAAAGAAAAGTACTCATTATCATTTACAAAAAAGAACTTAATATGAATAATTTGTCAATTAATTAGCTCAATTTTATTTCTAATTTGTTTTTGTTTGTACATAAATCATAATATTAACACGGTAATCACAGATGATTTTATAGAGAATTGAACATCGGCTAAAAATATAAATAATTAAATGTCTTACCAAATGAACCATTACTTTGTACTAATATAATATGCTATGAAAATTAATTTATATTTTAAAATAAATTAATACTTTAATAAATATTAAAAAGAAAAAATTAATTGGAATAAATATGAAATTAAATTATTTAATTATGGTTAAGATAATAAATTTTTTAAATTATGAAGATAAAGCATTGAAATTAAGAAAATGTTATTGGAAGTTAAGATACAATTGACAATTATCTACATATAAGATACTATAATAATAATGTATAAATATATATGATATGTTAATATTATATATAAAATATAAATCTTGTTTGCACTGTAAGAGACTATAAAATTAATTAATTATCTTATACCACTAGCATTGTATCATTTATAAAAGTTTATACTTTATATTTTACATTACATTAAAAGATTTTATATTTTATTATATATCAATTATCACATTATAAGAAATTAAAATAATATATATATATATATATATACAAATTATTATAATAAGAATAAGAAATACTTATTAATGATTTATTTTATATACTTGATTTTAAATCAAATGATGACAAATGAATTAATGATAGGAGACTTGAACTTGATCTTGGAGTTAAGATTATAGTTTTGAAATTTAAAATAAAATATTTTTTTCTAAATGACTTGTATAATAACAAATTATAAAATTAACTTAAATTAAAAACTATATACTATCATATTATATTATAAGTTTATAACTTATAAGAAATTATTTTAAGTGGACAAAATTAATTTAAATAAACATAGCATTGAACACTTTTTTTAAGGTATTAATTATTAATATATTTAATAATGATTTATTTTATATATTTGATTCTAAATCATATGATGAAATTGATAGATGAATTTATGACATAATAATAGGACTAGGAAACTTGGACTTAGAGTTAAGATTGTGATTTTGAAATTTATAATAAAGATTTTCTTAAATGACTTGTATAATAATAATACGAATTTATAAATTTTATTTAAATTAAAATATATATATGATTTTTTCTAAAATAATATATAAGTTTATAACTTATACGGAATTATTTTAAGGAGACATAAATTATTTTAAATAAATGTAACATAGACAACTTTATTTAAAGTATTAATTATTAATATACGTATTAATAATTTACTTTATATTCTTGATCTTAAATTATTTGATAATATATTATATAAATAAAAGATTTGAATTTAGAATTAAGATCATAATTTTAAAATTTATTATAAAATATTTTTTTTCTAAATCATTTATATAATAATAACAACAACACGGGAGACGAAGCAACTTCTTTGGGAGGAATATTTTAAGAAGTCAACAATGAGTGATGGAAAAAGGAGGGAGATTTTAAATAAAGAGTAAAGATATACGAGATGAGCTGTAAATTAGAAGGAAAGAGTAAGGAAAAAGATTATGTCTTTTTATAAATAATGTTAATTTTAAAATAATATATATTTTAAATAGTCATAGTCTTAAAATTTTTTTAAAGTAATTTGAAGTAGCGTAATCTTAGAATTTTAAAAATTTTAAGAAGCGTAAGTAAAAACATTAAATTATGATTTTTTTAACGATTTCTTAAAAAAATCGTAGACTATTTAATCTTTAAAAAAAATGAAAATACGTTTCTACTGAGCCGGTTACCATCATGCTCGTCCAGTAACGACCATTTTAATGGCAGTTCCTGTATGTAGTCAGTCATGTCTTAGACACCATCTCTAATCTATTTCCTCCTGTTTCTTTTACCTTTTCGTTCATTATCCGTACTGTTCATTCTTTTTACAATGAATCCCATTGACGACATTATTCTTCGCAAATGAAATCAAAAGAAACTAGCGAGTACCAAATTTGATGAGGTTCATGTTCCGGAGGATCTAACAAAGCATGCAGATTCCGTTGGCGAGTTCTGTTTAGTGGGATCTTTCCTCAATAATAGGCCTTTTAATCATGAGGCAATGTTGAATATATTTAAACAGATCTGACGTCCATCTTGAGGGGTTGTATTTCGCATACTGGATGACAATGTGTCTTTTCCAGTTTTTTGCCAAAGGTGATCAACTTCGGGTCTTGGATGGATGCCCTTGGACATTTGAACGCGCTCCTCTTCTTCTTCAAATGTATTATGATACAAAATGTCCAAAAGATTATGTCTTTAACCATCTCAATATTTGGGTGAGAGTTTCTCATCTCCCTCTTTCTAAAACCCAAAAATTTTCATTTTATTATTTATTTGAAAATTAGAAAGCAATTAAGATACTCGAAATAATATTATGCAGACCTGAAAATAATCGAAACACTCGGGTTAGTGGCACGAACCTCAGGGTACGAAAATCCAGGTGAAGTTTCAAATTCAACTATTTCTTAAAGATTGTAAGTATAAGTATGCTTTGGTGGTTAGAAGGTGAAACTAAAGTATTGGAAGCGAAAAGGTTAGTAAAAACTCGAGTTAATACTAAACCGAGAAATTGGGCCTAGTATGTGAAATAAATTCAGAATAAATTCTATAAATTCGTAAAAATTATTCTGAGGTAATAGGAAATTAACATAAGGTGTATTTGACTTGGAGAATCAAAATTGAGTGGAAATCTTAAGGTTTTGGTGATCAAATTAATTTTTAAAGTAAACCGAAAACCTTAAAGAATTCCATTCGGTAATGACTACGGGCAAAATGGGCTCAAACGGGAAACTTATCTTAAACAAGTGGGCCAAAAATTTTTATAGAACATAATAGAGGCTTAGTATAACATATGAAAAGTGGAAATCTGAGGAAAATGGGCTAAAAATAATTTTTTATGAATTTTATGAAAACAGGGCTGCTGGCAGGCCAAGCCCAGTAATCTATTGGCCCAACAAAAAGGCCCAATTTGAAGCCCTTATAGAAGGCCTTTGAACCTGAGCTTCTCCAGAATAAAAGTAGACTTCATGCTCTTTCTGGAAAACCACAAAATGCCAAACCGACCTAAAACCCAAACCCTTCTCCATTATGCCGAAAGCGTCCTCCCCTAGCCAGACTTGTACAATTTTTTTGGCCACCTTCCGGCCACTTTTAGAGTTCGGTCAAAAGGATAAAATCTTCCTTCCTAAGCCCTATACAACATATAAAAACTCCAGCCTTAAATAAGCTCATTTTTTAGGTGAAAAGCTAGAGAGAAGAACAATGCCAAATCTACCCTGTTTCTGGGGTAAGAGAAACTTTGAATTTTAAGTTTCCTGGTTGGTTTTTAAGCTTTTTTTTTTGTGATTCTAAGTTGTATACATGTATATATACAGCTGAGAATCATTGTTGGAGCAAGAAGAAGTGATCAAATTTGGTCAAACTAGGTGAGAAGTTGTTGGAAGATGATGATGATGATGATGATGATGATGATGATGATGATGATGATGATGATAATGATGATGATGATGATATATGTTGTTATTTGATTTGGATGATTTTTGTGAAAGTAGAAATTAAAGAAATAATTTCTAAAGACATGTGTAGGTTCGGCCAGCCTTGAAGTGTCATGGTAGAGATGTGATTTGGTTGAATTAAATGTGTAGAATGTTAGATTTACACTGAAAAATTTTGATTTATAGCTCGATTTAGTGGGAAATTGAAAAGTGTGAGAATTGACAAATTTCATAAGTTGCCATATGATAACTAGAGACTTGATTAAGTGTTTAGGTTATTAAGTGTATAAGTTTCAAGTTAGGAGAAAAGAAATTATCGAAAATAGCTTAAACCGGTATTTTTATCGGTAAAACCGAGAAAGTAAGTAAAGTTGGCAACATGGCCAAATTTAATGAAGTTTAAGTAAGATGATGCATATTTAAGTATGTTAATATGGTTTTGAGCATCATTTGATGGTTTTGAAACTGTTTTTGGTAGCTCGAGGTATTGACATGTAAAATGAGGTAAACCCGATACCCAACGATATAGTGCTGCCCCAGCCTCGTTTAGGTAAGGGATGCAATTTAAAGTAGTAATGGATTACTTTGCCTATTTGCATTGCTTAAAATGATTTGATGTGTCTGCTTCGTAGTATCTCAAGCCCGCACGACGAGTGCCACTAGTGCTCGTGCCCTATCTTTGTGCTACTTTATTCAGATACTATGTCTGTTTTGCTGTACGACCTTGATCCAGTTTATAGCCCCTACCATGGTCATAGGTATTTTATTTCCTCTACGAAGGATGATATTTCTGCATGCATGATAGCTATACTTATTTAACGTAGTCTCTATGTTTTAATGTGTGAATGTTTCAAGTTATGGAAGAAAGTAAGTAAGCTTTATGTAAGTAAGTAAGTATGTGGAATTTGATTAAATAAGTATGTATGTTTTCTTTCAAAGTAAGTAAATAAATATCATTTTGTTACAATAAGTAAATAAGTTTACGTAATTTAATTAAAGTAGGTATGAAAACTTTTGGAAAACATGTTAATCCTGAATTTTTATATACTTTTGGGGTTGTTAGGATTATTTTAAATGTTTTCCTTACTGAGCTTTTTAGAAGTTCATTCCCTTTTTTCCTCATTTCAGATTACCTGCAGTGAGACTGCTCAGCTATTTGCGGAGTACTTGAGTAGACTGGTGGATTTTGAGCCTCCCAGATTATCTTTAGTACATGCTCAGGTATACCATCTGATGTTTATTTCCAAACATTTTTATTGTACAGATACTGGTGTGTAAATACTTTTGGGGATGTAATCTAATTTTACGGAGTTGCAAATAAGTGGTTTTGGGAATCAAATGAAATATGCTAATTGTGTTGAGTATGGATATGACTGATTTAGTTGTGGAGTATGTCGAATCGGTAAATGATAAATTTAAGAAGATAAAAACAACTGCTTGAGATTATAAATTGTTATTATATTGATTGCAGGAAGGTAGGTTAAAATATAAGAGGTTATGCTGCCGAAATTTAAGCGATTAAAAAATTTAGCAAAAGAAGAAACTAAGTAACCAATATTGTACAAGAATACAACTTAAGTAAGAAATTAAGTTCAAAAAGAAAAAGTTAGCCTCAATTTTTGCGCTTCTGGGGTATTCCAGTTTACGTGGTATTAGAGCAAAGATTGTCTAGCACTGTTAGTGTCGAATAGTTAATGTTTGATTACATCCTAAGTATTTGTACTTGTCTAGTTATAAATTGTGTATACTTGTTATAGCTGCAACTGAAATCTCTTGGTATTGGCACAGGTAATACATCATTTACCATGAGTGGTAGATGGGGCCGCCCTAAGAGGCAAAATCAGCCACCACCACCACCACCCCCCACAACCAAAGAATCCTAACTCTCGAATAAGTCGCATTGAGTAGAACATGAGGGAGGGATTCGAGAACATAACAGTGTTATTTGCCTAGTATTTTGGGGTTAATGTATCGGGTATCACATTGATACCGACTCCACCTCTACCTCCTTCACAAGTTCCTCCGGCACCTCCTGTCACTCTAACTTCGGTATAGACTGGGATAGATGATGGAAATGCGATTAGAATGAAGGATTTTCTTAAGATACACCTTCTCGAGTTCAAGGGGGTCAAGGACCCAGTAAAGGCTGAGGCGTGGCTAACTGATTTAGAAAGGATCTTTGGATATTTAGGGTGCACTAATTCCGAGCGAGTCCTTATGACTACGTATATGCTTACTGGATAGGTCGGTGTGTGGTGTAGAGCCACCAAAACATATTTGATTTTTCGGTATCCAGAGATTAGTCAGGGAATTTTCTTATCTATTTTTAAAAGTCAGTATATCTCGCCAACTGCTCAGAAAAAACTGCAGGCTTAATTTTTGGATTTGGTACAGGGCAATAGGACGGTAGACGAATATGAAAACAAGTTTTCCACCCTGATGAGGTATGACCGTGAGACCGTCACAGATGAGCAGCGCCGTATAGAGAGGTTTCTATCTGGGTTAAAACTCGCCATCCTAAAAAAATTACTCGATTTTCATATTTTAGAGTTTGGAGACGCTATCAGGTGCACACAAGAAATAGAGAGGGGTCTCAATATTATACAGGCTCAATATGGATTCCAAAAGAAGTCGAAGAATCAGGGTAAGAGGGTGGAGACCTCTTGAGCAGAGCTGATGAGGAGTCAGCTGAAGAGATTAAGGATCGATGAGTCTCCAGTGAGGATTGATAGGCCTATGACTCCTTTTACTACCCTTGTGATCACCCGGAGCCACCAAAGGACTAGAAAGAGTTGCAAGGACTATGGTAAGATACACAATGGACCTTGTCGTTAACGAACGGGTGCCTGTTTTAGATGTGGAGATAGGGGACATTTGGTAAAAGATTGTCCCCAACTTCAAACCCTACAGCCCCAAGATCAACCATAGCCACAGTTTGAAGGACAAACACAAACTGCTCAAAGGCAAACCCCCCAGATACGAGTTACAGCAGCTGAAAAAGGTAAAAAACCTGTCACTCAAGGGCACGTTTTTGCCATAGACCAGGAAACCATCGATGCCTCTTCAGACGTCATCAGAAGTAATCTTCATGTATGTAATCATAAAGCTCATGTTTTATTTGACCTCGAGTCCACACACTCATTCGTGTCACCCCACTTTTCAAAGTGTCTGCATTTAAAATCTGAACCCCTCGATCATGTATTACATATTAGTACTCCCATGCATGAGACACAAATAACTGATAGAGTGTGTAAAAACCGTGAAAATAAGGTAGGCGATATGGTAATAATAGCATATCTAATCTTATTAAACATGTACAGCTTTGATATAATTTTGGATATGGATTGGTTAGCCGCCAATCGAGTAAGTTTAGACTGCTATACCAAGATTGTAACCTTCTCCTTACCTGATAAATTTGAATATGTTTTACAGTTAAGAAATAAAATATATGATGTTTTAAAGTGTGAAACTTGCATAACCCTCCTGATGTTCGATTTTCGTGAAGGTTATATAGTTTTTGGTTTTGATACGAGCCGGGATCATCCAAGCATTTGAGATATACCGGTTGTTTGTGAATTCTCAGATGTGTTTTCTGATGAATCACCGGGGTAACCACTGGAGAGAGAGCTAAAGTTTACTATAAATTTAGTGCCAAATACCTAGCCAATCTCTAAATCTCCCTATAGAATGGCACCGATTGAATCAGAAGAATTGAAGAAGCAGTTTGTAGGAATTACTTGATAATGGTTTTATTAGGCCCAATGTGTCACCTTACAGAGCTCCGCTTTTGTTTGTCAAAAAGAAGAATGGTAACTTCCGGTTATGTATAGACTACAGATTATTGAACAATGCAACAATAAAGAACAAGTACCCCTACCCAGAATAGATGATTTATTTGATCAGCTGAGAGGGGTTTCAGTATTTTCTAAAATTGATTTGAGGTCGGGCTATCACCAGTTGAGAATTAGAAGGGAAGATGTGCCTAAGACAGCCTTTAGGACTAGATATAGCCATTATGAATTCTTGGTGATGTCTTTAGGCCTGACCAATGCCCCTGCTTCTTTTATGACTTTGATGAACGAAGTATTTCGAGATTATTTGGATCGATTTGTGATAGTTTTTATTGATGACATCCCAATTTACTCTAAGTCTTAAGATGAGCATGAACAGCATTTGAGGACCATGCTCCAGACTCTTTGAGAGAAACAATTGTAAGGGAAATTGAGTAAGTGTGAATTCTGGTTGGAGTAGATAGCCTTCCTCGATCATATTATATCCAAGGATAGGGTGTCAGTTGATCCACCAAGGCTGAAGCAGTACTCAAGTGGGAAAGGCCAAGCAATGTAACAGAGATTCGATGTTTCTTGGGATTTGCTGGGTACTATCGGAGATTTGTAAAAGGTTTCTACAAAATATTAGCTCCGCTAACTAAGCTTACGCGTAAAGGAGTTCCGTTTGTATAGTCAAAAGTATGTGAGCAGAGTTTTCAGGAGCTCAAACAGAGATTGATTTCAGTACCCATCCTGACTATTTCGAATGGATCAGGGGGATTTACGGTATACTATGATGCCATCCATCAGGGTTTGGGATTTGTGCTTATGCAGAATGGTCGAGTGATAGGTTATGGTTTCATACAACTTAAAGACCATAAGGGAAATTATCCTACCCATAATTTGGAGTTAGCTGCAGTGATTTTTGCTCTGAAGATTTGGTGACACTATCTGTATGGTGAGAAATTTCAAATCCTCACTGACCATAAGAGTTTAAAGTATATATTTGATCAGAGTGAGCTTAACATGAGACAAAGACTGTGGATAGAGCTCCTCAAGGATTATAACTATGAGATCTTGTATCATCCGGGTAAGACGAACATGGTTGCAGATGCTGTCAGTAGGAAGTGTATGATGTCATATATGATAGTGAGGGAATAGGAGTTATTGGAACAGTTCACCAGACTCAACATCGGTATGGAGGAAGCAAATGTTGGATTTATAGCTAGCCTACAAATTGAGCCCAGTATCTTGGATTAGATCATGTCGGGACAAAGAAATGATCAGAAGTTGTTAAATATGGTTAGCAAGGCAGAGCAGACTTCGCAGTCGGATTTTTCAGTTAGTGAGGATGGATTGTTGAGGTTCAGAGGCCTTATCTGTGTCCTGAGCGATGATACCATGAAGCAGCAGATTCTGAGAGAGTCTCATTGTTCTCGTTACTCCATGCACCTCCGTAGTACCAAGATGTACCATGATCTACATAAAGTGTATTGGTGGACTGGTATGAAATGAGATGTAGCAAAATTCATAACCAGATGTTTGATCTGTCAGTAGGTTAAGATTGAGCATCAGAAGCCAATTGGACTTCTTAAGTCACTACATGTGCCTAAATGGAAATGAGAGCATATTACGAAGAATTTTATTATGGGCTTATCGATGACTTAAAAGGGTCATGATGCAATCTGGGTTATAGTGGACAGATTGATAAAGAATGCATATTTTCTTGCCATTAAGAGTACTGATTCACTGGATAAGTTACCAGAATTGTATGTCAGAGAGGTGGCACGGTTGCATAGGACTCCTGTGAACATTAATTCTGATAAAGATTCCCGGTTCACTTTCAAGTTCTGGACACGTTTTCAGGAAGCCATGGGATCTCAACTTAATTTGAGTACTACCTATCATCCTCAGACTGACGGTCAGTCCGAGCGGACTATTCAGACCTTGGAGGATATGTTAAAGGCCTGTATATTGGATTTTAAGGGATTATGGGATGATCATTTGCCCCTTGTAAAGTTTGCTTACAATAACAGTAACCATGCTAGCATCGGCATGGCACCTTATAAGGCTCTGTATGGTAGAAGATGTAGATCCCCAGTTGCTTAGGAAGAAGTGGGTGATCGAAAAATCTTCGTTTCTGATCTTATAGAGCAGGTAACTCTAGTCGTACGTACTATATGTGATAGATTAAGAGTCGCCCAGAGTAAACAGAAAAGCTACGTCGATGTACGTAGGTGACCAATGGAATTTCAGATTGAGGACTCGGTATTTAGAAAGGTATCACCGATGAAGGGTGTCATGAGATTCGAAAGAAATTGAAGCTCAGTTCTTGCTTTATTGGTCCATTTGAAATATTAGAGAAAGTAGAACATGTTGCCTAAAGACTTGCCTTACCTCCACAGTTGTCTGGGTACATCATGTCTTGTATGTTTCTATGTTGAGGAAGTATCAGTTGACCCTTCTCATGTTATTTAGTATGGATCCTTGGACATACAAGAATATATGAGTGATGTTGAGCAACCAGTCCAGATTCTTTACAAAAGAGAGAAGGTTTTTCGGTCCAAAACAATCCCATTAGTAAAGGTTCTCTAGCAATACCACTCGACAGAAGAAGTTACGTGGGAGCCAGAGAGCCACATGAGAGATAAGTATCCTCAATTATTTGATGGACCAGCCTGAATTTAGAGAATCAAATTCTTAAAAGGTGGGGAGTGTCACGACCCAAAACTACCCAAAAATCAGAGTAAATTTTTCGTTTTTCTTTCATACTTACCTGTCCTCTGATTGTGACCACACTCCACTAATAATTGGGTTGTGCATCAATGCCAATCCCACCATTCATTTACAAGTGTTTACAGTGTCTATACGTCCTCGAAAGTTACTTACAAACATGTTATTGTGCTATTCTTATTTAGATACAATATGTACAAGTGTATATACCTCAAAATGATAGGCAACAACGGATATCAAGAATGCAGTGCTCAGTCACCGCAATGTCTATTGGAGAAAATCTGTGTAGGAAAATGAAAGGGGTGAGCACATTAAGCTCAGTAAGGCAATCCTACGAACAAGTAGGTAACCATACTACCTACATGAACGTGGTGCCATGCATAAACCACCTTTTCTCCACACATTTCAAAACAGATGCTATAATTCATGATGTCATGTAAAACAAGTTCGCATGTGGATTTCAAAGAGCATGGAAAATTCAACATGCAACTCTTTTAAATCATTTCATTCACATTAAAATTTCACAACAAAGCTAGGACTCAGCCCATCCCTCCGGTGTTCCTGACTCACACAACACCATGAAATCAAATGCTTTTCACAATAATAGAAATATGTGATATAATGAATGTCATGTAAAACCAGTTTACATCACTTATGGGTTTAAATAGCATGGAAATAACATCATGCAAGTTCTATTTAAAACCTTGTTTCATTCTCATTAAATTCACATCTCAGTCATGACTCAACCCCTCCCTCGGGTGATCCAGACTCACGCAAAAATCCACAAAACGTGTTTCTAAAAAATATCAACATGCAAGACTAGGCAATAGATATATATATATATATATATATATATATATCTCGAGAAAATAACTAGGACGATGGCCAAATGTCCTTATGATCCCACTGCTACACGGATCCCAGTGTACAGGGTCTCACCACGATCAGGGACTACCCCGAGAGGTGGGTCAGTCCCTCCCGTCGGCCTTGTCCGATCACTCGCATCCGAATATGTCACTCGCATCAGAAGATGTCATTCGCATCCGAAGATGCCACTCGCAATCCGAAGATGCCACATAATCAATCCCAGCATGGTACTGCATATTCTATGCTACTTGCATGGTACAACGTACTCCGTGGACCCATATCTCATATCCATACTCATGCCCAGACTCAAAACGCACGTGCGACCTTATTTAATCGACGTGAAACATAGTCTACCCGACGCTCTAAGCACGGCTCATCGCATGTTCTCATAAAATCAGTGCGAGCGATGCTCCAGCACTCTCATAAAATCAAGGAAAATCTCGTGCGAGCCAAGATCCAACACGCGTTTCATAAAATCTCATAAGAATAATGCGAGCTAAGCTCAAGCACTCTGTCAAAATCAGGTAAAACTAGTGCGAGCTAGGCTCCTGCACTGTGTCATAAATAATCAAGTGAAAATCTGGTGCGAGTTAGACTCCAGCACCTATGCATGTAAAACTCTAGTGCGACCCCTTGCTCCAGCACTAATGCATGCATCACACAAATCAAAACTCGTGCGAGTTGAGCTCTAGCACATCACACTTTCATAAAATCACGTAGGCGGCTCTGTTATCTCAAAACAATTTCCACAAGAAATCACATTGTTGAAAATATGCAATGCTGTGCATTTTATTTAAAAGTTAGCCAGCCTACCCATGTATGTGTCAGACCACCTCAAAAACAAGCAAGAAACCTTCGTTCTTGCTTCTCGTAACTTTTTTGTTTTTGGAAATTTTATCCTTCACAAGGATATTTTGGTCATTTGCCCACCCGGGGTACTAAAAATTTTATCTAAAATCTAGACCCTTCAGACAATTTAAGAGATTGCAAATGAAGTTGAAAATGCGTAAAGCTACCTCTAGCAGTCCGTAAAATTCCCTTACCTCATTTTTCTGTACAGTCTGACCTTCCCACTAATGTCTCGTCACGCAGTCCGATTTGCTCCCAATCAAATCTTCGAAACTACGTATAAATATTCATCGGGTTAAATCCAAACATATAAATTAAAATTTCACTTTTACTAGGCTTAATTTAAATCATTGGGCCTGTTTACCCCTATTGGGCCCGATTGCACCTTAATGGGTCTTAATCTGCCTTAAGCTCGTTTTCCACTTACTATTTACATTATCGAGGCCTATTGGGCTCATTGGGCCCATCAGTATTTATTGGGCCTCGTTCTAAACTCTCGGATAACTTAATTTATTATTTACGACAATTATCTTACATTCCATAATTTAATTCATTTATACGAAATAAATCCGTAATTTATGCGGTAAATTTCTAACACGCATAACTATGCCAATTGTCGTAAATAAGGGTTACTTACCCGAGATTCCATGATAGTACGCATATCGAGGGTGTCTCGAGCTCTCGTTTGACGTCAATTGTCAAGCTACACAATTACATATTTTCACGTAAATTTTCAGTCGGATATGTATCAAATTAAATATTCCAAAATTTAAATCGGTAAATTTCGACCACTTACCGACTTACTCGTAGCTTGATTGCATCAGCGAATTTTTCTCCAATTTTTTCTCTTTTTCTTTTTCCCTTTTTCTTTTCTTTTTCTTCTTTTCTGGCTGAACCGGTTCGGTCTGGTTCAACCCAGTTCAGATCGGTTCGATTCAGTCGGTTCAGTCCAGTTTGGTCGATTCGAGGCTTCACCGACCGATTCTTCATCGGTTTCCCTCGCCAGCAGCTCCGCGGGACATCGTGAAGCTCTAATTTGCCCTTGGTTTGGCCATGGCTAGCCGAAAAGTGGTCGGTCCGGCTCTTCTCCCTTCCGGCGTCGGTACCCATTTTCCTTTCTCACCGTTGCAAGCACTAGCCGTCGTTTCCCAGGCCGTTTCCACCACCAATCAGCTCGGCACCACATTGGGGAGCTTCGGTTGGCGATGGCTAGGGTCGAATTAGCGCCGGTGGCCGTCGATTTCGCTTATCCTCTCCGCGGCTTCTCTCCCTCGATCCGTCGGATTTTGGCGTCGGTGGGCCTCATCGCCGGTACCAGGGAGGTCTCGCCGACATCCTCTTCCTTTTTCGACCCTTCGCCTGGCCGTTAGGTCGCCGGTGTTCGTTCGGTCATCTCTTCGGTTTTGGCTTCTTCGTTTCGTTTTGTTCTTTCACTCTCTTCGCGAAAATTTCAGTTTCTTTCTTTTTTTATAATTTATATATTATTATTTTAATCATTAAAATTCCCAAAATATCAACAAAAATTCTATTTTATTCAAATTAATTTATTTAATTAATTTATTGTATTTTAACCCTTTTTCGGTTTATTTTCTTCATATTTTCAGGATATTATCCTGAGTGCATTTTTGGTAAACCTTAATAATTCTGGATCTCGACCAATTGAACTAGAAATTTGATAATTTCCTCATTATTAATGAAGATATCCTAAATCCTTATTTTTAATTAAAATTTTCTTATCGAATTTATATCGAATTTTGATCTTTTGACCGTTTTACCCTTGCACGTGTTCGGGATCAATTCAACACAACTTCCCTTCATGAACACTTCCTTATTTCGTGTTTTAAATTCTATCTCCAATACGAATGGTTCGAATCCCATTCATTAAATCTGTGGCCATTTCCATCCTTCATAAGAATTTACGATATAATTCGAGTC
This sequence comes from Firmiana major, assembly GCA_033439115.1. Lineage (NCBI taxonomy): Eukaryota > Viridiplantae > Streptophyta > Magnoliopsida > Malvales > Malvaceae > Firmiana > Firmiana major. The sequence continues at coordinate 17,971,940 of CM065913.1, read as the reverse complement.
TTACATAATCTCCCCCACTTAAGAAATTTGGTCTTCCAAATTAGAACCAAGTCAAATAGGTCCATAAGCAACTCCGGGTACATCTATCGTATCATACTCTTTAATTTTCATATGACTTTTCTCGGAGTGTAATACTACCAACGGACTTGACTAGGGAGATCATCTTAAACCTCAACACTTTCTCCTTCCTGTTTAATGCCCGAATCGAGTTTTTAACATACGTTATACTTTCATTGAGCTGCAACAGCTCATATCCGATCACATATACTGGGTCTAGATAGTATTTCTGAAGCATCAAAAGATGGGACACATGGTGGGTGCCTGCTAATTCAGGTGGTAACATCAACCTACATGCCTTATCTCCCACTTTTTCCAATATCTCAAAGGATTCAATCTAACAAAACTCAATTCGTCTTCTTTCCGAATCTCGTTATATTCTTAGAACAAGTACTGATTCATCCTTGGTGAAGTTCCAATGGTTTTTGTCTCTTATTAGCATAGTTTTTCTGTCTACTCTGAGGTGTGCTCTCACAATTCAACTGAACATCCTCAGAGGTTTGTATTACCAATTCGGGAGCAATTCTCTATTTGTCACCCACTTCTTCTTATCCAAGTCGGGGAACAACTCCCCAAAGCCATACCATGTCTCATAAAATGTTATCCCAATACTCAAGTGACAACTGTCATTATTGGTGAATTCGATTAGTAACAACTGATCATCCTAGGAGCTTATAAAATCAATGCACACACTCTCATCATATCCTCCAGAACCTGTATAGTCCCCTCTGACTGACCATCTGTCTGAGGACGAAAAGCTGTGCTAACACTCAGTCGGGTTCCCCTAGCTTCCTGAAAAATATTCCTAGAAGTGGGAAGTGAAGCAGGAATCCCTATATGATATAATGCTCACTAGAAAATACACGGTGTTCCACAATCTTCCTTACACATACATCCGCCTACACACTCAGAGTATCTAGGGATTTTATAACCAAAACGTGGGTAGACTTAGTCAATCTATCGACTATCACCCAGATAGCCTCGTGATTCATCCGAGTCCTCTTTAACCCCTCACGATATCCATGGTAACTTGCTCTCATTTCCGTGTCGATATAGGTAGAGGCTGCAATAACCTTGCAAACTTCTATTGCTCTACCTTACTCTGCTGACATACGAAACACTTCTCCACAATCTCCACAATGTCTCTTTTCATATCTGACCACCAATACCCTTTTCTGAGATTTCGATATATTTATTACTTTTTGGATGCACTGTTTATCCCAAAAAGTGAGCATCTGACAATAATAATATCTCATCAATTGTGGTCCTGGGGAGCACTTATACTGTCTCTGAATCTCAGCAAGCCATCATCACTCTCTGTGAACTCTGTCACTGTACTCATCTGAATCTGACCCACACTATCGACACTATGTTGATCACACGTTAAGCCTGTCAAATCCAGTCACTCAAATCTGATTCTAATCTTAGGCTAGCTGTCACACAATCACTGTCATCATCAGAAGGGATCACATCACTACTGAGGCTCACAACTGCTACAGCAGCTCACGCTCCGTAACCATCAGATGTAATATCATCCTAAGGCTCTTTCTGCTCAAGGCATCGGCCATCACATTAGCCTTTCCTGGGTGGTACAATTTCCACAATCATAATCCTTTAGAAGCTCTAACCCTCTTTGTTTTCATATCCGACTCTTTCTGTGAAAACATATACTCGAGGCTTTTTATGATCAGTGCATACCCAAAATTTCTCACCATGTACATAGTAGTGCCATATATTCAGTACAAACACTATCGTTGCCACTTTAAATCATGGGTCAGATAGTTTCTTTCATGATCCTTGAGTTGTCTAGATCCATAATTAACTATCTTCCCATTTTTCATCAATACACAGCCATTCATTATTTTGAGGTATCCATATACACTGAGAAACCTCTTGAGCTATTAGGTATGGTGAAAATAATTACGGTGGTCATTTTATACCTCTATACACCAAAACTCCTGTCACGTCTATCATCTCATTCACATACCACTTTTTCTTTGTTAAACGTGTCAACAAAGTAGTCCATATCAAGAACTCTCAACAAATCATCTGTAAAAATAATTTCCAATTGTTGCTTATAATTTTTCCTGGACTTTAAATACACCTAAATTATCATCAATAAAAATGATAACAAATTGGTCCAGGTAAATTTAAATACCTCATCGTAGTTGAGTTCCACTAAATATTTCAATCACCCATATCCTTGACCTATGTACGCATAAATGTAAAATGTCATTTTGAAATCGCTTCCATTCAAGATACTAACCCACGTCATTTCCTTTTTTTATATATTAACGGCTTTTGTAAAATTTAAAATTTTTTTACACCTTCATGATTAATCGAATTTTATATTTCTTTATCGTACCAATAAATGTACCCTAATTTTAAATGTATATATTACAACTGTCGATTTCAATTTATAGGTGATGTGTACTTCTAGACACTGTCAAGTCTTCAGGCGGGGAGCTATTTTGAAATACCTTTATTAACCCTCAGACTTGACTACATGGATTGGGTGTGGATATATCCTCCCCTTATCTTTAGTCGCAATTCATATTCACCACATATCACTTAATCCAAATTACTTCACAAATCTAAGATATTCTTACCTTGCATACGCCTCTTATTCCAATCACTCTTATAATTACTTCTTTAGTCCTTCTAATTCCACTATTGCCATTTTATACCGTGGTTAGGAGATCAACTCTGTACCAGGTACCAAATCAATACAAAACTCCATTCATTTAACGGGTGACAACCCTGGTAGATTATCCGAGAAGATATCAAGAAACTCCCTTAATTTCAATCGCTACACCCCTTTTATTACTTGTCAAACTTACAGTATACTTTTCAGGGGTAACCATATCACTATCTTAGGATAGAAATTTGAATAGCATAGTTTGCAGCCGACCAATTTATTCTCAAATATTACTTCAAATTATTCATATTCCATTGAATAGAATCGGCTGACTTATACTTCTTCCCCCGTTTTCAACTTATAATCTCTTCATAAGTATTCCATTAGTTAACCCTCCTCCATTGGGATGCTAACTATCAGCATTTTGCCCAAAGGTGTAGGCATTCACGTCTTTCACTAACTTATATGCAAATGAAGATGGTATGAATAAATGTGTGGCACCAGGATCAATTAAAATAATTACTTCATTATTCATAACCAGTGTGGTATCTTTCACCACATCATATGAAACATCAATAGTGTCCTGGTCTAAGGCAAACACCCGCCCTCGTCCAGTAGCCTACTGTCCCCTTTCTCTTCGGCTGTGGCGTCCCTTTTTTGGTGCAGAGATATCAACAAGATTTTCTCTGTCTCTTTGCCCTTTTGTGGGGCAGTCTCACCTAACTCTGAGCAATCATTATATAAATGGCCCGTCTTACCACACTTAACGCCTATTTCAGTCAGTAAAATGTAGGTGTAGGCCCTACTTCCGTGGTATCTACCACACATCCTACACTGTTCCGTAGCACGTCGGGGTCCTTCAATAACAGTACCCCTTAAAAGTGCTAAAATTGGATATACTAGGGCCTTACCAATCATCTTACCCCATAACTCATCAAATCTAATCTTTTACCAAACTACCTTTTTTCTATCTGACATCTCTGTCATTCTCTATTTTCTCTCTCTCTTGGCCCTTATTACCTTTCCAAATCTCAGAGGCGTGCAACTCATGATCTTATTCACACAACTGTAGTCTACGCAGTGCCTCGACATAGGTAATGATATCTAACGGGGCCAATCGGACTCTAATTGACAATCTGAATCCTTCCATGAACTTTTGGGCGTTCCGACTCTCACTGCCCATAGTGTCGGGGTAATACCTACCCAGGGATATAAAATGAGTTTCATATTCATCAATCAACCAGTTCCTCTGAGTCAAAGTAAAGAATTTTATCTATAATTTCCTTTAAGCAGTGTCCGGGATATTCTGTCACTGGAATACATCCAGAAATATTTCTCATGTCAGCTCTGGATGTCTAACTCTTAAGATGGGGCGAGCAGACTTCCACCAATGCTCCGAATCGCCCTCAAATCCCATGCATACTCTGAGCAATTAGCTCTCAAAATATTTTTCACACTCCGCTCTAACCTCGCGAAGCGTGTCTCAATACTGTCTAATCCCTTTGTTGGACTCTGTGGGGCATGCTTAACATCAGCCTCCATTTCAATCTCATCTTGGTTCTCATAGGTCGACTCAGCATGACTAGCAGGCTCAGGCCTACCTCTACGACCTCTACCTCGTGCTCTACCTCCTCTACCGCGACTAATATTAGGCAAAATGCCTATATTCCTACATTCTCAATCATTTCTGAGTTAAAACCCATCTCAATATACACTATTATATCGAACCAAGCATAATAACACGGGGATGTAATTTCCTAAATACTGACACTGACACACATCAGACCAATTTTGCTTTAATACCACCATTTGTTACGACCCAAAACTACCCAAAAATTAGAGTAAATTTTTTTATTTTTCTTTCATACTTACCTGTCCTCTGATCGTGACCACACTCCACTAACAATTGGGTTGTGCGTCAATGCCAGTCCCACCATTCATTTACAAGTGTTTACAGTGTCAATACATCCTCGAAAGTTACTTACAAAAATGTTACTGTGCTATTCTTATTTAGATACAATATGTACAAGTGTATATACCTCAAAATGATGGGCAGCAGCAGATATAAGGAATGCAGTACTCAGTCGTCCCAATGTCTACTGGAGGAAATCAATGTAGAAAAATGAAAGAGGTGAGCACATCAAGCTCAGTAAGGCAATCCTACGAACAAGTAGGTAACCATACTACCTACATGAACGTGGTGCCATGCATAAACCACCCTTTATCCACACATTCCAAAACAGATGCTATAATTCATGATGTCATGTAAAACAAGTTCGCATGTGGATTTCAAAGAGCATGAAAAATTCAACATGCAACTCTTTTAAATCATTTCATTCTCATTAAAATTTCACAATAAAGCCATGACTCTGCCCATCCCTCAGGTGTTCCTGACTAACACAACACAATGAAATCAAATGTTTTTCACAGCAATAGAAATATACGATACAATGAATGTCATGTAAAACCAGTTTACATTACTCATGGGTTTAAATAACATGAAAATAGCATCATGCAAGTTCGATTTAAAACCCAGTTTCATTCTCATTAAACTTACATCTCAGTCAGGACTCAACCCCTCCCTCAGGTGATCCAGACTCACGCAAAAATCCACAAAACGTGTTTCTCAAAAAATCAACATGCGAGACTAGACAATAGATAAATATATCTCGGGCAAATAACTAGGACGATAGCCATATGTCCTTGTGATCCCACTGCTACACGGATCCTAGTGTGCGAGGTCTCACCACAATCGGAGACGCCCTGAGAGGTGGGTCAGTCCATCCCGTCGGTCCTGTCCGATCACTCGCATCCGAAGATGATACTCGCATCTGAAGATGCCACGCGTCCAAAGATGCCACTCGCAATCCGAAGATGCCACATAATCAATCCAAGCATGGTACAACATACTCCATCCTACTTGCACGGTACAACGTACTCCGTGGACCCATATCTCATATCCATACTCATGCCCTGTCTCAAAATGCACGTACGAGCCTATTTAATCGGCGTGACACACAGTCTACCCGATGCTCCAAGCACGGCTCATCGCATGTTTTCATAAAACCAGTGCGAGCGATGCTCCAGTACTCTCAGAAAATCAAGAAAAATCTTGTGCGAGCCAAGCTCTAGCACGCGTTTTATAAAATCTCATAAGAATAGTGCGAGCTAAGCTCCAGCACTCTGTCAAAATCATGTAAAACTAGTGCGAGCTAGGCTCCAGCACTGTGTCATAAATAATCAAGTGAAATCTAGTGCGAGTTAGACTCCAGCACCCTGTCAATGAAAATTATATGAAAATCTGGTGCGAGTTAGACTCCAGCACCTATGCATGTAAAACTCTAGTGCGACCCCTTCCTCCTGCACTGATGCATGTATCACACAAATCAAAACTCGTGCGAGCTGAGCTCTAGCACATCACACTTTCATAAAATCATGTAGGCGACTCTGTTATCTCAAAACAATTTTCACAAGAAATCACATTGTTGAAAATATGCAATGCTATGCATTTTATTTAAAAGTTAGCCAGCCTACCCATGCATGTGTCAGACCACCTCAAAAACAAGCAAGAAACGTTCTTGCTTCTTGTAACTTTTCCTAATTTTGGAAATTTTACCCTTCACAAGGGTATTTTGGTCATTTACCCATCGAGGCACTAAAAATTTTATTTGAAATCTAGACCCTTCAAACAATTTAAGAGACTGCAAATGAAGTTGAAATTGCGTAAAGCTACCTCTAGCAGTCCGTAAGATTCCCTTACCTCATTTTTCTGTACAGTTTGACATTCTCATTGATGTCTCGTCACGCAGTCCGATTTGCTCCCAATCAAATCTCTGAAACTACGTATAAATATTCATCGGGTTAAATCCAAACATATAAATTCAGATTTCACTTTTACTGGGCTTAATTTAAATCATTGGGCCCGTTTACCCCTACTGGACCCGGTTGCACCTTAATGAGCTTTAATCGGCCTTAAGCCCGTTTTCCACTTACTATTCATATTATCGAGGCCTATTGGGCTCATTGGGCCCATCAGTATTTATTGGGCCTCGTTCTAAACTCTTGGATAACTTAATTTATTATTTACGATAATTATCTTACATTCCATAATTTATTCATTTATACGAAATAAATCCGTAATTTATGCGGTAAATTTTTAACACGCATAACTATGCCAATTGTCATAAATAAGGGTTAATTACCCGAGAGTCCATGATAGTACATATGAAGCTGTCTCGAGCTCTCGTTTAACGTCAATTGTCGAGCTACACAATTACATATTTTCGGGTAAATTTTCAGTCGGATATAAATCAAATTAAATATTCTGAAATTTAAATCGGTCAATTTCGACCGCTTATCGACTTACCCGTAGCTCAATTGCATCATCAAATTTTACTCCAATTTTTTCTCTTTTTCTTTTTCCCTTTTTCTTTTCTTTTTCTTCTTTTCTGGCTGAACCGGTTTAGTCTAGTTCAACCAAGTTCAGACCGATTCGGTTCAGTCGGTTTGGGGCTTCACCGGCCAGTTCTTCATTGGCTTTCCTCGCCAGCAGCTCCGCGGGACCTCACAAAGCTCGGATCTACCCTCGGTTTAGCCATGGCTGGTCGAAAAGTGGCCAGTTCGGCTCTTCTCCCTTCCTGCATCGGTACCCATTTTCCTTTCTCGTCGTTGTCGGCGCTGGTCATCGTTTCTCGGGCCGTTTTCGCCACCAATCATCTCGGCACTGCATGGGGGATCTTCGATTGGCAGTGGCTAGGGAGAAATCGGCGTCGGTGGCCGCCGATTATGCTTCTCCTCTCCGCGGCTTCTCTCCCTTGACCTGTCGGATTTCGGCATCGGTGGGCCGCGTCGCCTGTACCAGGGAGGTCACGTCGATGTCCTCTTCCTTTTTCGACCTTTCGCCTGGCCGCTGGGTCGCCAGTGGTCGTCCGGTCATCTCCTCGGTTTCGACTTCTTCGTTTCGTTTTGTTCTTTCTCTTTATTCGCAAAAATTTCAGTTTCTTTCTTTTTTTATATAATTTATTATATTATTATTTTAATGATTAAAATAAAATTAAAAATCCCAAAATATTAACAAAAATTATATTTTATTCAAATTAATTTATTTAATTAATTTATTATATTTTAACCATTTTTCGGTATATTTTCTCCGTATTTTCGGGATATTGTCTCGAGTGAATTTTCAGTAAACCTTAATAATTCTGAATCTTGATCAATTGGACTCAAAATTTGATAATTTTCTCATTATTGATCAAGATATCCTAAATCCTTATTTTTAATTAAAATTTTCTTCTCGAATTTATACCGAATTTCGATCTTTTGACCGTTTTACCCTTGTACATGTTCGGGATCAATTCAACACAACTTCCCTTCACAAACACTTTCTCATTTTGTGTTTTAAATTCTTATCTCCAATACGAATGGTTCAAATCCCATTCATTAAATATGTGGTCATTTCCATCCTTCATAAGAATTTACGATATAATTTCGGGTCTTACAGGGAGAAATGTGAAACAAATAACTTTTCATTTCATTATTTATTTAGAAACTAGAAAGCAATTATGATACTCGAAATAATATTATGCAGGCCCAGAGATAATCAAAACACTCGGATTAGTGGCACGAAGCTCAGGGTACAAAAATCGAGGTGGGGTTTCAAATTCAAGTATTTCTTTAAGATTGTAACTATAAGTATGCTTTGGTTGTTAGAAGGTGAAATTAAGGTACTGGAAGAAAAAAAGTTAGTAAAAACTTGAGTTAACACTAAATCAAGAAATTAGGTCTAGTAAGTGAAATAAATTCGAAATAAATTCTATAAATTCGTAAAAATTATTTCGAAGCCATAGGGAATTAACATAAGATATATTTGACTTGGATAATCAAAATTGATTGGTTTCAGTGATCAAATTAATTTTTAAAGTAAGCCAAAAACCTTAAGGAATTTCAATCGGTAATAACCAAATCAGGTAAAATGGACTCAAACAGGAAACTTTCTTAAACAAGTGGGCCACAAAATTTTTATGTAGAGGCTTAGTATAACATATGGAAAGTGGAAATTTGGAGGAAAATGGGCTAGAAATAATTTTTATGGATTTTACAAAAACACTAATTCGACATACTCCACAACTAAATCAGTCATATCCATACTCAACATAATTAGCATATTTCATTTGATTCCCAAAGCCTTGTAACTCCGTAAAATTAGATTACATCCCCAAAAGTATTTACACACTATTATCTGTACAATATAAACGTATGGAAATAAACATCATATGGTAAACCTGAACGTGTACTAAAGATAGTCTGGGAGGTTCAAAATCCACCAGTCTACTCAAGTACTCCGTAAATAGCTGAGCAGTCTCATCGTAGGTAATCTAAAATGAGAAAAAGGGGGAATGAGCTTCTGAAAAGCTCAGTAAGGAAAACATTTAAAATAATCCTAACAACCCCAAAAGTATATAGAATTTCAGGGTTAACATGTTTTCCAAAAGGTAAAATGAAGGAACTTAAGAGAGCCAGACCAAAAAAGGCACCCAAATAATATGAAAATTTTTTATGTTAAAATTTGGGCTAACTTAGGCTTAAAGTAGACTTAAAATGGAACAATTTTGCTGAGGAACATGGTGAAATTCAGATGGCATGGTTGAGAAATAAAATAAATCAAAATAGTGTATGAGCTTACTTACTCTGCCAACATGTGATCCAACGTGATTCCATGATTTAATGGGTAAGTTTCACTTAAAATCTTGATTTAATCAGAGCTTAGACTTTAGCTCCTATATGTGTTATGTTTATAGTAAATTTAGGGTCCATGCCCTTTCCTCCTTCAACTAAAAAAGAGAGAAAACCAGCTCATAAGTTTGAAACCCTATATTTGATGTGTCAACAACAGCCTCATCTTCTTGATTTTTTTGAGCATACAAACTACCTTGTTTGGCTTGGGTTTTTATAGATCAATTTTATCCCTATAAGATTGCTCCAACATATATTTTTTATGGGAATTTAGAAGGCCATATAAGAGGTGTTTTTTGGCTTGGAAGAACAGGGCACAGAAACTGCCTTGCATCAAAGTAAGCCAAGTTTTGAGGTTTCTTTTCTAAGGTTGTTTTGCTTGATATTTTATGAAGTTTTAAGACTGATTTTGAGTAATATTTTATAGCTGAAATATTGAGGAAGAGAGATGTTCTTAGTTAGTCTAAAGTAAAGCAAGGGTAAGGAACTTTGATAACTTATTTTAGGTGTTTAAGTTGTTTTATTTCTATGCTAGAATGATGTTTGAATTTGCGGTTTGTGAAATGGCAAATATGATGACCATTAGGGTTTTGTCCAAGAAGAGTTTTTAGGATTAGAATGATGCTAAGTTGGGGTTGAATATGTTGTTATAATTGTAAGATTTAAGTAAATTGAATTATAATGATTTAGTGATGACATGAAGATAAAACCTAGAAATGCCTAATTTTGGGGTTTTCGGCCATCATAGAATTTTGGGGTTTGTAACTTTATTTAGGGTTATGAAGGAGTATTAAAATTAAGTAAGACTAAGTTAAGATGGATTTTGAGGTTAGAGGTTAGAAAGAAAGATTATAAGGCTGAGTGAAGTAATAAAAGCTTAAGTGAATAATGTAAGAAGACTTGGAATATATTTATGGAATTTTAACGATAATAAAGGAATAATTTAGTTAAATTAAAAGAATTATGAGGTTAAGGATTAATTATGATGAAGATTTAAGATTATGGGCCAATCAGCCAAGTTGAGAAAATGAAGAGAAAAGCTATGGTAATTAAGCTATACAAGCATTATGTTTAAGGAAGAAGATTAAGTTATGGAAAATATATTTGGAAAAATATATTTTCAACTTACAAAATGGAATAAATTATTTGACTGTTGAAATTATTAAGTATAATTAAAGTGAAGTTAAGGATAAGAAAATTTATTTAAGAAATTGATTTGGCGATGCAAGACTGACTGAAGAGGAGTGACAGAAGTATGCTATACATACATACATATATATATATATATATATACACACACACACACACACACACGTAGTCTGGAGTAGTCTCAGAGACCGAATCGGCTATCTGCATTGCAAGTTTAGGTAAGGGACGTGAGCACGAGACATCACTATCTAAAAAATACACGATTTGAAATTAAGTGCTTTTAATTGAAATTAAGTACAATTTATCGAAATTGATTTATTTTTTAAGTATGCCTTTTAAATTTATGAATTAAGACCTAAGTTTACGATTTAAGACCCGAGCTATATTCTTTTCTGCATGAATCATGCATAAACATAAGAATTTAATTTAAGTTAATCTAAGAGTTTTAAGTACTCGCCTTTTATGAAAATCGAAAATCCAACTAGGTGCATTAAAATATTTATATTTTAATAAGTTGCATAGTTTTAAAATAAAATTGCATAAATTATGATTTTTAAATCAATTTCAAATAAATAAAATTAATGATTTGATTTTCTTACTTGAATTTAGCATTGTTTTTCTTATTGTAACTATCAAAATACAATTATGATCTAAGTTATGAATTAAGGGGACGATCATCCTGATTTCTAAGTTTTATGCTATGAAATAAGTTTTTATTAAGGAGATAAAATCCCAAATTTTAATAATTATGATTTAAGTATAAGTTTCTTTAAGGGGATAATGACCTAGCTTTATGAATTGAGCTTTTAAAGTAAGTTTTGTTTTAAAGGAATAACATATCCCAAAGTATTATGCTTTAAGATAAATTTTTGAGACTATAGGCTTCCCTAGTATATGCACCATTAGCAATGCACATCCAACCTTTATGTTATGATTATGTTAAGCTAAGTTAAGTGGCTGCTAAACTTGGACATGTCTTCAGCCTTCCCAATAGTCACTTTGTATAGTGGGATTGCAGACCTTGATCATGACCATTAGATCACTTCCCTACTTGAGACCTATGTTATGATTGCATGTTACCGCTAAGATATCTACCTCATTTCACCTATGCTATGATTACAATTTATGATTTTAAGATTATAATTTGTGACTTTATGATTTATGACTTTATGAAAATGTTTTATGATTATGTTTTAAGTATGAAATTCCTATGATATTAAATATGATAAGCTATGATTTTAAATATGCTTTATGAAATTAAGAAAATTTAAGTTACGAATTTTATTAAGTTATGATTTATGCCTCTGATCATTTTCTTTTAAAGAAAGTCTTGACCAGTTTTAAATAAAAAATCATATAAATGATTTGATGTGCGTAGCATGATTTTACGTTTTTCGAGCTTACCCATTTTTTAAGTTATTTTTACCTAGTATACGTTCCTTGCTAGGCATAAGTTCACCCCTTTTTTTCTTTCCATTCAGACTATCTACAGTAGACTTAGGTAACTTTTAGAGTAGGGTATCGAAGGGTGTGTATTCCATCGACACTACTATTTTGTATAGAAGTATAATTATCCTCTTGTTCAATTTAGTTTATTATATTTAGACATTTATAAATGCACAGTTTATATATTTATGTTGGGATGTAAACATTGCATTATTTTGGGATGTATTATAGGCTATCTAATACAGTAAGTTAAACTATTTTGGACGTCAATTATAGTTCATTAAGAAGTAAGGTGATACACATGGTACTTTAAAATTTATGATTCCATAAAATATGTTTATTCTATGAGTTGAAGTTTAAGTTGAAATTGAAAAGAAATTTACAAAGTTAGGAAATGATATAACAAGATTAAATCATACACTATGATTGAGACCAAAACAACATTGAATCGATAAATAAATTGGTTAAGTAAGAATTTACACTGGACGTAGGTAATCTAACTAAAAAAATAAAAAACAATTATTCAAAAATTATAAAGAAATCCATACGTGATAGTTTGGCATCACCATAAAACAAAATAGGTAACATTGTTGTTAACTATTTTGAGTTGTTCCAAGCTTCTCCTGTATCACCGATGGATGACATTTTGAACATTATGAAGGAGAGGGTTACATTGGCGATGAATCGATCTCTTCTGGAGGCATATATAGCCAAGGAGATTAAGTATCTTTATTTCAAATGCATCCCAATAAAGCTCCGAGTGCTGATGGCATGCCTGCCTTGTTTTATTTTTGGGCACATAATTCAACAGGATGTAATCAATTATTGTCTGAGTTTTTTGAATGGGATATGACTCTCTCTCCTTAATTAACTATGCTCATATTATCCTTATCACCAAGATCAAACAGCTACTAAACATATCCCAATTTCGACCAATCAGTTTGTTCAATGTCCTGTACAAACTGATTGGGAAAACTTTAGCCAACAGGTTGAAAACAGTTTCACCCATGGTGATTTCTAGCAATCAGAGTGCATTTGTTTCGGGTTGAATGATTACTGACAATTTTTTGAACTCTTATGAATAGTTACATTCAATAAAAAATCGAAGACAGGGTAAGCATGGTTTTTGTGCTTTGAAACTGGATATGTGTAAAGCCTATGACAAGGTAGAATGGTGTTTTTTGGAAGCAATGTTGCGAAAATTAGGGTTTGCAGACCTGTGGGTTGGTAAAATTATGCAATGTATTCAATAAGTTACGTTCTCAATGAAGTTGAATCGTAGGCAGTATGGTTTCTTTCAACCAGGAAGGGGTCTTAGACAAGGAGACCCTTTCTCTCTCTCCATATCTTTTTATTCTATGTGCTGGAGGTTTAACTATGATGTTGAATCAAGCTCAATTAAGGGGCACTATCAATGGTGTCTAAGTGTCGTGCGGGGCTCCTGCTATAAATTCTTTATTTTTCTTGCTGATGATTCTGTTGTGCATGATATTAAGAAAAAAAAGTGCTCCAAGTGGCGCACGAAGAAAACATGTATAGGCATGAGAGAATTTGGCATTTAATGAAAAGGGCATATGCGTAATTAATGACAGAGAGAAACTCTTATAAATAGGGGTCAGGTATGATTCATAAACCAAATCTGAGAACTCCATACTAAAACTCTGCCAAACTCCCTGTTTGACTTAAGCATCGGAGTGCAAACGTAGGAACAATCCCTGCATTCCTCTGATCTTCTTTTTTTTTGTAGAAACTCTTGGCAACACGTGGTAGGGAACTCGAAGAGAAGACGTCAGCGATTCATCATCATTGTTTCAAGTAACAATAATTGGTGCCGTTTGTGGAAAACAAAAGAAAAAAGCTATGGTATGGACGCGTTCGGGAGGGACTAGAACCGATGAATCAAAATTCGAAGCCAAAACGACACTTTTTGGGGAAAAATCCCAGACAAACCACCCATAATGGTTTTCCCATCACGTAGATCTTGAAAAGTTACATGGATTCAAAAAAAAATTCACCTCAATCAGACCACGGAGCACAAAGTTATGGCCTTCCAAAGTTTCGAACACAATGAGAGACTCTATTGCCACTCCGTCGCGCACTCTGCCGCAACTCTGTCGCCTATGTCGCACCCCTGCCACACACTCTGGGCCACTCTATTGCACACACTGTTACCACTCTGTCGCACACTCTGTCGCCCCCTATCAACACTCTATCACGCACCCTATCGAGCACTCTGTCGCGCAACTGTCACGCAACTGTCGCGCATCAAGTTGCTCACTCTGTCGTACACTCTGCAGCCCTGCCGTGCACTCTGTCGCCCCTATGCGCACCTTGTCACGCACTTTGTCGCTACCCCCTATCGAACACTCTGTCGCTCACCCTATCGAGCAATCTGTCGCTCAACTGTCGCGCACCATATCGCACACTCTGCCACCATTCTATCGAACAGTCTATCGCGCACTCTATTGAGCACTCTGTCGCAAAACTATCGCACATCAGGTCACTCACTCTGTCGCCCTGCCGTGCACTCTGTAGCCCCTGCGTACACCCTGCTACGCACTCTATCACCACCCCCTATCGAACACTCTGTTGCTCACCCTATCGAGCACTCTATCGCGCAACTGTCGCGCACAATATCGCACACTCTGTCGCCACTCTATCGAACACTCTGTCGCGCACCCTATCAAGCACTCTGTCGTGCATCAGGTTGTTCACCCTGTCGTGCACCCTATCTTGCACCCCTTTCGCATACCTTGCCGAGCACCCTTTCGCGCACCTTGCCGAGCACTCTGTCGGGCACCCCTGTCGCGCAAGACCTTGAGGCATAGATTCAAAACCCTGCCACCAGGTTGAGTGAGTTAAACTCTGTCGTAGAGATCGGGAGGCAAACCTTTGTCGCAGAATTTAGTCGAAATAATTTCAAAATTTATTGGTCTGGGGAGCAGGGGAGACAGAGTCGTCCTTCAGCAACTAGAAGGCAGCAGGCTAGTGGTCAGAATAGTCTTAACTCTTTAGACTATTTCGAAGGTTCAATGTAAAATCATAGAATGAGAGGTGTTGGAAGAAAGCATCCAGCGCAAAGACACGGGAGAAGGAGCTTTCATTCAAATGACTCAGACTCTTCTAGTACCGAGGAAAAGAGAGCACATTCGACCCGAGAATCGTAGAAGAATATGGAAAAAGTCATAGAAAGGATTCATGAGAAGAAAAAGCTAGTGTCTTCAGAAGGCAGCCAAAGGAGGAGAATCCCATATTATCTTGAGATCATGGACAAGCTATTGCCAAAGAAGTTTTAGATGCCCTATATAGCTACTTATGCTGACAAAACTGACCCGTATGACCATATGCAAAATTACGAGTCTCCCTGATACTCAATGGATGAGAGGATGAAATAATGTGTAGAGCCTTTTCACTCACGCTAATGGGGCATACCTTGAAATGGTTGAATGGGCTGAAAGAAGGTTTCATCTCGTCTTTTGATCAATTACGAAGCGAGTTTTTGAAAGCCTTCATGATCAATACCCAGCGGAAAAAGGACGCGACCTACTTGCTTACACTAAAGCAAGGAAACAAGGAGTCATTGAAAATTTATGTTGATCATTTTCGGGATACGACTCTAAAAGTGAAAGATCTACACGTTGGAGTAGCTATGGCAGCAATGCTACAAGGAACAAAAGTTGAAATGCTATAAGAGTTTGTGTCCCTTGATCAACCCACAACCATCTTAGATTTATGTGCTCGAGCAAATAAGTATGTAGCCTAAGAGGATGTAATGAGGATGGTACAATCACGAGAAGTGAAGGAAGGAAGAAAAAGAGAGAGATGTACCTGAAAGGAGCTCTTCTAGACCTGATAGATTGGATAAAGCTCCCAGGCTTAGGTACGAAAGCTATGCTAAGCTAAACGAGCCTTGTGCTGATATTGAGGGGACTGGACTGTTAGAATTCTCGAAGAAGAAAGTAGGAAACGTAGGCCAACACGTAGATGCCCACTGTGACTTCCATTTCGCTCATGGTCATTTTATGGAAAGGTGCAGAGAACTGATGGACCAGTTAGAAAGGTTCGCGAGTGGAAGATTAATTGTTTCCTTTGGAGAAACGAAAGAGCTCATTACCCTCCCCGAGATCGAAAGGATAATCACCCACAAAATAGGCAAAACAGGCTAAGAAATAAGGAAGAAGTTAGACCAAATCCCAGAAGGTAACCGACAAGATAATAAACCAACTGGACCAGCTATAAATGTGAAAATTCAATGGCAAAAAATTCCTCTATCTCTCGTAAAACTTACGTGAGGCAAGCGTATCAAGTTCATGTTGTTATGGAGGAGAGAGTGGATGAAGAGCCTATTATGTTCACCCCAGCAGATCGGGGAGATAATATCATCCTCCACGATGATCCCATGGTTATCTCAGTAGTGGTGATGAAATAGTTAATCGACTCTTGGTAGACAATGAAAGTTTGGGGAACAAGTAAAGGTAGTCGAGAAAGCCCAAAACATGTAACTCGACAAGTGTTATTTATGGTCATAAAGTCAAGTTCGACTGTTTATAACATGATTCTGGGAAGACCTCTATTGAATGCCATGAGGGTTGTCATCTCTCCTTGCTACCTGTTAATAAAGTTTCATACCCCCAATGGAGTTGAACAAGTGCGAGGGGATCAAAAGAAGGCTCATACATGTTATATCGCCTCTACTACATGCAAAGGAATAGAGAGAAATGAGGAATTATCTATAGCTTACCTTCCAAAACCCCAACTTGTCGAAGATCTGGTGCTGAAAAATTCACACATAACCTATGCTCTGGAAGAGAATGAAATTCAGAGCTAATCGAGAAAGTCACATTAAATTAGACGGATGACTGGGCCCAACACCCGTAACCTTGAAATTTTGCAGGGAGGACATGGATTTCAAGTCACTTGAAATTATACTGGAATTAGCCATTTACATTATGTTTCCTTTATATATTTTTGCATCTTCACATTATTATCTGTTGATTTTGAATATGTTGTCATGAGATGGTTTGAGTAGATTGAATTTCTCTATTCTTATATTTATCTTACCGATACTTATAAATATGGATCTTGTGAAAGACGTGTTGTAAGAGCCTGAGGCGCAATAGTGTCACTGTGGCCAGACGTAAAAAATAGACGAGCCGTAAAAGCCTGAGGAGCAATAGCGTCACTGTGGTCAGGTGTAAAAGGCAGATGAGCCGTAAGAGCGTGAGGCGCAATAGCGTCACTGTGACCAGGTATGAAAAATAGATGAGCCGTAAGAGCCTGAGGCGCAATAGCATCACTGTGGCCAGGCGTAAAAGGCAGACGAGCCGTAAGAGCCTGAGGCGCAATAGCGTCACTGTGGCCAAGCGTAAAAGGCAGACGAACCGTAAGAGCCTGAGGCGCAATAGCGTCATTGTGGCCAAGCGTAAAAGGCAGACGAGCCGTAAGAGCCTGAGGCGCAATAGCGTCACTATGGCTAGGCATGAAAAATAGACGAACTGTAAGACCTTGAGGTGCAATAGTGTCACTGTGGGTAGGTGTAAAAGGTAGACGAGTTGTAAGAGCCTGAGGTGCAATAGCGTCACTATGGCCAGGCGTGAAAAAAAGATGAGTCGTAAGAGCCTGAGGCGCAATAGCGTCACTGTGGCCAGGCTTAAAAGACAGACGAGCCGTAAGAGCCTGAGGCGCAATAGCGTCACTGTGGCCAGGCGTAAAAGGAAGACGAGCCGTAAGAGCCTGAGGCGTAATAGCGTCACTGTGGCCAGACGTGAAAAACAGGTGAGCGGTAAGAGCCTGAGGCGCAATAGCATCACTGTGGCCAGGCGTAAAAGGTAGACGAGTTGTAAGAGCCTGAGGCACAATAGCGTCACTATGGCCATGCATGAAAAAAAGACGAGCCGTAAGATCCTGAGGGGCAATAACGTCACTATGGCCAGGTGTGAAAAATAGAAGAAGTCGTAAGAGCCTGAGGCGCGATAGCGTCACTGTGGCCAGGCATTGAAAATGAACAAGCTGTAAGAGCCTGAGGCGCGATAGCGTCACTGTGGCCAAGCATTGGAAACGAATAAGCAGTAAGAGCCTGAGGTGCGATAGCGTCACGGTGGCTAAGCGTTGAAGACAAATAAGCCGTAAGAGCCAGAGGTGCGATAGCATCACGATGGCCAGGCATCTGAAAAGACTTGCCGTAAGAGCCAGAGGCGCAAAGGCATCACGGCGGCTAGACATTTGAAAACAAGCAGGCCATAGTGCCAGAGGCGCGAATGGGTCGCGACGACCAGACATTAGAAAAAGATGTGTCATGATATGAGAGACGCGAATACGTCACGGCGGCCTGCCATCAGGAAAAGATTTATATAAAAGGGCTTGAAACGAAAAATGCGCGAGCTGAGTCATGAAGAAAAAGTGCAAAAGCTTGAAGTGAAAAATGCGCGATGTAAGCTAAGCACTCAAATAAGGGCTTGAAGCAAAAAATGCGCGAGGTAAACTAAACACTCCGATGAAAATTCGACTTCAGAATCTAACGTAAGGACTTGACGTGAGGTTACGATGAGAACATATGTACTCTTCCGTAAGGTTATACCTAGCGAAAGAGTGAGGAGCAATTGTTGTGCATGATATTAAGAATAAAAAAAGTGCTCCAAGTGGCGCACGAAGAAAACATGTATAGGCATGAGAGAATCTGACATTTAATAAAAAGGGCATATGCGTAATTAATGACAAAGAGAAACCCTTATAAATAGAGGCTAGGTATGATTCATAAACTAGATCTAAGAACTCCATACTAAAACTCTGTCAAACTCCCTGTTTGACTTAAGCATCGGAGTGCAAATACAGGGAACAACCCCTGTGTACGTTCCTCTAATCTTCTTCTTTTTTGCAGAAACTCTCGGCAACACGTGGCAGGGAACCCGAAAAGAAGACGTCAGCGATTCATCATCATTGTTTCAGGTAACAACAGATTCTATACTTTTTTACCGCTCAACTTTGCCCGAATGTTTGACTATTAAGAAGATATTGAACTGCTAGGAGCAAGCATTCAGACAACAGGTTAATTATGCAAAATCGATCTGTTGTTCAGCAACAGTTCTCATCCTACTTCGGTGGAGACGATTTCTTCGTTTTTGGAATGATAGTGATTCATACTATTAACCAGTATTCGGGGTTACCAATGGTGATAGGCAGATCAAAGCAGAAAGCTTTTACTACCATAGGAGAACACATACGGAAGAAACTAACATGTTGGAAGGAACGATTTCTGTGACAGGCTGGAAAAGAAGTGTTGATAAAAGCTGTGGCCCAATCTATTCCCATATACCATGTCAGTTTTTAAGCTGCCATATACTTTCTGTGAAGATTTGAATAAGCTTATCTGTCGCTTTTTGTGGAAACATGGGGATGGTAACCAGAGTGTTCATTAGGTGAGGAAAATTTCAGCCCACCCTTATAGCGATGAGATTCAAATCCTAACGCCTACCATCTATTTTTTTATTTCTGAACTTTGATCTTTTTTATAAAAGAAAAGGAAACTTTATTAGAGGGGAGTTTGGATATAGGGCTGAAGAATTATCAGAAGAAGCCGCCAATTCCATGGCGTTCTTCGAACTTGATCAAACCCGCGTTTCAGAGCCAGAGCCCAGAGGTGGACCTGAAATCATATATTGATGCTGCTGACTGAATGCCGATGATAGTCGCCAAAAACAAGTGTTTAAGCATGGATTACAGCTTGAAGGACGATCCTTTTGCCGAGGTGAAGGAGTTTCTAGTCCTGTTCAATCCTATTTTTCCGTTACAGTATTGAGGTCTGATAGTAATTTCATTGTGATTTTTTTTTATAACAAAACTAACAAGGAATTATAATAAATAGAATGAGAAATTACTTACATTTATAAAAAGATTAGAGTGACACGATAAAATGAGTAAAAGTCATTTATGTTAGTTTGAACATATATGACGTAGATTTGTGGACGTTCCAGTTAGAAGAGTGGAGGCTAAAAATGATATAGAAAAGATCAAGGTTATGAGAAGATTAAAAAAGATTTAAAAGGAAGTAATCTAAAAAGATATAACGAAATAAGTATTGAAAGAACATATTGCATTAGATAAGAATGAGTGGAGAGAGAATTTATACTGATGACTTTGCGTGAATTTATATATTAATTCATATAATCTGCCTTAAAATTAGGATAAAAGTTCTGGTAATGATCATAATGATAATGATGAACTTAGTCATTGAATTAACAAATTTAATTTTCTCTTTTTTTTTTCTTTTTCCTACCAAGAAAAACCCAAGGAGAATGAAATCAGGAAAATTTAAGTTCAATGTCTTAGTATTACTTACTGTTTGGCTTCTATTCCTTTACTTCATGTTTCCAGGGCCCAGAGCATAGTCTTTGCGAGTGCAATTTGTTAATTGCTATAAGTCTGACTTTACCTCCCTTTTACCCTATGGTTTTCTAAGCAGTGAAATCTGAAAAAGTGTGGAGCAAGAATGAAACGTGAGGTAGAAAGTCACTTCAAAAATGTAACAGTTACAGTAACAAATGCAAAGGCCACAAATGCACAAGGTACTGCAAGTTGCCATGAAACTAAAATGACCTCTTGAGAACTCATAATTCACTATTGGAAATTGAGAGTGGTTAGAGGATGATGAGATCAGATCCGTCCTTACACTGACCCTGAATAAACTATAGAAGCAGTACTTGACAAAAGAGATGATTGTGAATTTTAACTAACAAAAACATAAATCAAAGCACATATATGTGATGTTTTTGGCACATCTCATACTCTCAAAGTCAATCTTTCGGCCTGATCTAACATTATTAATGGCTAAACATATATTGTAAAGTTGAACAGTGCATTGTCGGCTAACCCCTTTGGCAAGGATTTCGACGGGAATAATATATTTATGTAGGATTAAAGCTGGATTCACTCGTGTGGAAGCACATTAAATTAGTCCACTGTATTTTCATTATTATCATAAAGAAGAAGCAAAAGGCAATCACGATAAAAGGGCTCTGGTTTAATTATGGTTGAAAAATATTTTGACCTTTAGGAAGAAATGTATGTCAACTGTAATTATATAGGACTAGTTTGAATGAACGATGAGATTTATTTTGGTGAGATTAAAAAAATTAAAATTATCATTAAAGATATATATTTTTAATAAAATAATAAAATGCAAAGACAAACTTATTTTGTCCTTAAAATTTTTGTCACTTTTTCAATGGATCGTAGGACAGGTTTCCATAGAGATCCAATGGAGGTCAAATTGAGTCTTAGGTTAGTTTAGATTGACGGTAAGATTAATTTCAGTGAGATGAGATTAACTCCGATAAAATTAAAAAAAAATTAAAATGACTTTTTAAATTTAATATAAAGCCAAAAAAAATTATAAACTAGGAGCACAACGTAATTTCACCCATCTCTTTTTGTCTTTAGTCATTACCAGGGTCTGGTGGCAGCCAAATGGAGCCTTAATAAAGTGCAAAAATGCAAGAGTAAATGGTAGCAAATGTCTGTCAATTGTGAATTATCGGTAAAAAATAGGGATGAGTTCAGGTTATATGCTTCTATAGTTATATTGCATCCAGCTTAGCAGAATTTTCATAATTTCATAAGTAATCTTTATTTATCAGGACATGTTATAGCCTTATAGGTAATTAATGTGAATGATTTCACACTAGAGAAAATAACAACAAATTCAATGTTGCAACAAGAATGCTAATAATTATGGCTCTCATTTAACATTTAAGCAGCCAAACCAGGATATGAATTGCCTAGCTGGCTAGTTACAGCCAGCTAAGGTTGCGACTTTAACCAGCAAGCCAAAGAGTAAAAAAGTTGCAGAGAAAAAGGGACTGTGGTCGCTGTCCAAAACATGCACTTGAGATGGTGGCCATCTTTTTATCATAGAGTCCTGTTGATCTGGTTTTATCACATTATCATGCATTGTCCTAATGTATATCCGGGGCACATTGTCCACAAATTCAGGCTCTTCTCTGAATTGAGCACTCTGTATTGCTAGGATCGGTCCCGGCCTTAAAAGCATTGCAGCTAGACTGGAATCCTGCAGCAGCAATGTACCATTAAAAGTGTCATAGCCGGGTTTAGAATGCATTTGGCTACTAGTTTGATACAACTCTTGCAACCAAAAAGAAAAAAAAAAAAACTTGTTAATCCAATCTAAACAATTCAGTTCATTTAATTTGTTCACTACTATACATTTGTCTACACAATTCAACTCACTACTGCCGTTTTTACTTCTATGCACAAGATGAGGACATATTTGGTTGTAGTTTCCTCTAGTCTTTTCACAGGAAAAGGAAATAGAAAAAAGGAAGAAAAGGGCGCGGGGTAGATTGACATGCTAAAGCATGACATAGGCGAGACCCAGACAATAAAGATAGTGTCAACTGGAATTGCCATAAAATTACCTCTTGAGGGCTCATTTGATAGATGATTTTCCGCTGGAATTCCTTTTTGACAATGGCACTGGTTGGTGGCTGCTCAGGTCCCAATCCAAATTCTAATTCGTACACGTCACCGAATTGGGATAAATCAGGTACTCCCTGCTTGATATTTACATATCATGTATCAACTATGTATGAAGCTTCACTTGACAGCTACTAATTATTGCTTACTTTTCCAGGATAATCATATCAAAATTTTAACTAACAAACTCACAAGTCACAAATTAATCGAATTATGTTTCTACCCTGTCTCAACTCTCAATCATTGATGGTAGATTAACCATTGTAGCCAAATGAAAAGTGACAGTACTTTAGTTAAACAAAAAGTAAACTTGAACAATGGCATTGTCGGCTAACGCCAACTGCAAGGATAAGAAGAGAATAAAATGCACGTACGTTTGCTATTTCATCAGACAACAAGACATGAAGAGAACAACTGCATGCATGCTTTCAATAATTGATGGGAGAATTTCCATATTGCAGTCTGAAACTCATGAAAGCGCAGATTGAAATCACGATTACTTGGGTATTACTTAAAATATTCTAGGGTAATTGGAGAGATCAAACTGGATAAAATGTAAGGATTATAACTGAAAATTATGTCCTGGGAAAGCTGATGTCTAGTTAAAACTACTAAATATAGGAATAGCAGTAACACCCAATTCAAATGAGAAGTGCGAAGATTTTGTATTGGAAAACTGATAGGTAACCGATTCTATTGCTTTTTTTTTTTTTAATTTTAAAAAAAGAACAAAAAACAAGACAACTAGAATCAAGTAAATGTGAAAAGGATCAAAAATTAATTACTAGCCATATGCAAATCATGAAGTCCTCTAGGCTTGGCCTTATCCTCAAGTAGGTAAGGCCCTTTTGATTCCCATGCCGCGTTTCAAGCCAAGAGGAGCGATGCGGATGGGAATGGGATGCATATGGCATCGCTAGGTGTGTATTATTGATGCTTCTTCTGTCCGACAGCAGAGAATCACTCCCTAAAAATGGTAAAGAAAAGAAGACAGAGGTTTGTTTGCTTCCTTTCTCAACCCTGTTTGTGCGGTTGAAAATAGAAGACTAAAAGGAGAAAGAGATCATTTGGGATTTTATATGAACCAACCAGCAGTTACACACTTCACTGGTGTTTAGTAATGGATCGTGCTTGATGCTTGCAAGCTGTGAACCTCGACCAGTGACTGAAGGCAATGGAGTAGGATGCAACGACTGTAAAGTTTTGGGTTCCTATACATGTATCTGTAGAGTATATGGGATGTGGCTGACAGCCAAAGCTTCATGAGAACAGTTGGCACTTGGCAGCCATCTCCTGGCATTACCAACCTATCCCTACGTTTCAAAGACCAAAAGTGGATACCAGGTAAAAAATGAAAAACAGAATTCAATACAGAACGGTTTAACAGGACAGAATTTTGATTGTCACTATGAGATAGATAGCTAGCAAGGAGAAAATGAAGAATGGATGACTAGTTAGAAAAGTTTTACATCTTTAACATCTTGATCAGTCAAGAACCCCGATTTTAGCATGGCGGCTGCTACATACACCGCCAGACGAATTTTCTTGGCGAATTTGTAAGTGGCTTGCGTCACACTTAACCCTCCAGCACTATGACCTACCAATATTACCTGTAAACGAGAGCAGCTTCCGTTGTGAGTATTGCGCCGAGTTATATATATATATATATATATATATAATAACATGATCAAGAAGATAGAATCATGACTAATAACCTGTTCAGTATCAGGCAAGGCAGACATGAAGTCCATGAGCGGTTTGTTGTAATCATCAAAGGATAAAATAGAATTGGCATCGGACTGATCAATCCCTCCACCTTTCAGATCGATGCATGAAACCTTGTAGCCGGAATTCTCCATGAGGCACCTGATTTTGTACCAGCACCAAGCTCCATGACTAATACCATGAACCAGCACAAAGTGTGGATTCATGGCTGCTATTTCCGGTTCTGTCATACTCATCACCTCCTCTCCCATAACTTTTCTTGTCAAGGCGAAATCAGTTGCTTTGGAGACTCAGCTTGCTGATTTTGCATCTATAGTTGGAATAGTCATAAAGGGTCATGATTTTTGCTTCATCTAATCATCATTAGAAGTTTTCAATAAGCTGTGCTTTTGTGTGGCCAGCTTCAATATAATTATTTTAATAAACTAACGTATTTCCACCTACTGGGATCTATCAACGGTTCAAAATGCTCCAAGGGTCAACCCAGACGGCACCAAATTGCATTAGACTG
The DNA here is from genome assembly GCA_033439115.1 of Firmiana major. Classification (NCBI taxonomy): domain Eukaryota; kingdom Viridiplantae; phylum Streptophyta; class Magnoliopsida; order Malvales; family Malvaceae; genus Firmiana; species Firmiana major. The sequence goes on along the minus strand of CM065913.1, from coordinate 17,947,194 downwards.
AGAATTCAGTGTGATACACTCACAAAAGGCAGATTAGTAAGATAAAGGATTTGACAATTCCTTGAAAAGTAACCTTTGGAAATGGTGATCTGTCATTGAACAGAGCAGCAAGGATTTTTGTATTGCTTTTCATCAACTAAAATAAGTTATTTTATTTCAACAAATGCCGGCATTTGTTGATTTATCGGCTTATTTTAATTCAATTCACTTGTTTGTTTTATTGGCATATTGCAGGCCAAAATTATCCTGGTTTTAATATCAATATTTTATTTAGATTAATTTAAATACGAAATCATTTTAATCAGTCAATGTTTCCCATGGCGGCAAATTGATAATGTAATTTTTCCTTGGTCGACTGGAAAAAGGTGACTTACATCGGTTATAAATATATAATTATTAAAATTTAAAGAGTTAGATACAATTATTTAAGATTTTATTAAATTTTTGAGTAATAATTTATAATAAAAAATTTTAAATTTGAATTATTATAAAGTTAAATTTTTTTATTAATACCGATCATAAAATATAAATAAAATTTAATCTCAAAACATCTTATAATTTATAATAAAAAATTTTAAAAAAATTAAATTTAATAAAGCATACGGTTCGAAAAGTAGTGTTCCACCGCGTATAAGGATGAAACAGATTTGGTTTATTTGTAATCCAATGCGGGTTAGTTCTTAATCACAAGAAAGTTGTTGATTGTTTTTATTATCGCCGCCTAGTCGCACCCAGGCTTTCATTTTCTAAAAAGAAAGAGGAATTAAATTACAAACTTCAAATTATATACATGGGCATCTTACTTTCTTTACCCTATCGCAATCTACATTGCATGGTCAAGTAAGTTAAAATTTGGTTGAAAATTAGATAATAGAATTATTTGAATTAAAATTCAAATCTTACAACAAATCATTAACATTACTTACCTTCATCCAAGTTTTCATTTTTTTAGAAAAAAAGGGAATTAAATTACAAACTTTAAATTATATACATGGGCTTCTTACTTTTTTTTTTCATTGCCATCTAAATTGCATGATCGAATAAATTAAAAGATCATCAAGTATTATATGAAAAATTATATGAATTTGAATTCAAATTTTATGATGTATTATAATTTATTTTTTCAATCACTCGACCAAAAAAAAAAATCTAGCTAACTGGCTAGGTCTAGCGTTGAATAATGAGTAAGCTGTCTTATATTTCCTACATCAAAGATTTCACGAAACGAAGGAAAAAGAAAAGGAAGCTGCTGGCGCCTGGCTTGCAGTCAAAAAAATTAAATAAGCTCCATTCACAATGTCAGCACACTATTAACTAAAAACATGCGAAGGGTAAATGACAGCCAAATCTAAAAAGTAAACAGTATTATTAATCAAAGTCAAATTATAGATTATTGGAAACTTTCAAATGCTTTTCCGCCATCAAACGTTAATTTTGTGTAAGTGGAATATTTTGGTAAGATGTAGTTTTCATACGAAGACTTTCAGCAAATTACTCTAAATCGATTTGTTCAACAATTGTATATTTTCATTTTTCTTTCTTTCAGTAACAGAGCTGTTGACCAATTGAGGGTTTGGTGACTTCTTATTATTAACCTGTAAGACTTGAAAATCAAGACAATATTTCTGATCATTTTGGCACTAAAAGGAAGTTTAAGGATATAAATCAATCTATGCTATTAATAATAGGTTTAGTCATTTTGGTTATGGTTGATGATTTTATATATATATATATATATATATATATATATATATATATATATATATATATATATATATATCATCAAAGTCCACGTGTATAAAGATCGACCAATCAGAGACCGCCACGCGTCAAACACAAGATAAGCCACGTGGCTGTTACAGCGTTAGAGTCTCCACACGACAGAGTAGCTTTGTAGGCGACAGAGTCTCTAGGCGATAGAGACTCTGTCGCGTAGGCTTTTGCTGCACAGTAGGTCGCGACATACCTCTACCGCCTATACTTCGACAGACCTCTGCCGCATAAACCGCGGGAGAGGTTCACACATACACTCTGCCGCCCGCTGAACTCTCCCGCAAAGTCGTCCAGCTCCGAACCGTGACAGAGTACAAAAGACTCTGTCGCGGCCCAGACACGCGCCTGGGCCTCAGCTCGAACCGACTTAGAGAAACCTACAAATATACAGGTGAGCTCTCAGAAAAAGGGGACCAAGAACAAAAAGGAAGGGAAAAAACTTAAACTCTCCGAATTAAGTAATACATTCTCTTCTTGATTCCTTCATACACAACTCCCGATTTCTGACTTAATCATCGGAGTGCGCGTGCAGGGACAAATCCCTGCCCCCTCTGACTCCTGTTGTTTTTGCAGACTATACGAGGAACAAGTTGCATCGACGTCATCTCCTTGTCGTCAGTGCAATCCGAATACGTGGAAGGTATATTCCTGTTGCTGCTTAACCAGGTTAACATCAATTGGCGCCGTCTGTGGGAATCAGGACAAAAAGCCAGATTTCCTATTAAAATGGTGAGGACACGTTCTACAGCAGCAGAGGAGACAGGGGAGCAGAATTCTGTAAGTCCCCCTGTCAGGTCAGAGCAAGGACGGAGAGGGAAAGAAAAAGACCATAGGCAGGCCTTCATTTCCCTGGAGGAATTTGAAACTCTAAGACGTCAGAATGAGGAGACAACGACAGTGTTGAAGGCTATGGTGAATTTTTTCAGAGACACTCTCCCCCAGTTTAGTCTACCCCCTGAAGTGCAGCAGATGGTGGGGAAAAACGTTCCAAGGCAAACATACGAGAGAGGTGAACCCTCCACCATGGTGAATGCTGGACAAGGGGAAGGAGCGCAAAATACTACCACCAGACTGATTTCGAACTCTACCGCATTTCAAAGGAATCACCCTGTGGCAGGGTTACGGGAAGTGAATACTACCGTTGACCCGACACGGCAGAGTTCACCCGCATCAGATAGGCGGCAGAGCTCGCCCGCGGATCGCAGGCGGCAGAGCTCTCTCGCAGCAGACAAGCGGCAGAGCTCACCCGCGGACCGCAGACTTCAGAGCTCTCCCGCAGCAGATAGGCGGCAGAGCTCACCCGCAAACCACGGGCGGCAGAGCTCTCCCGCAGCAGATCGGCGGCAGTACTCGCCCGCGGTCCGTAGACTTCACAGATCTCCCGCAGCAGGCATACCGCAGAGCTCACCCGCGGACCGAAGGTGACAGAGTTCGCCCGCAGCACCTGTGCGGCAGAACTCACCCGCAACAGAAAGGCGGCAGAGCTCACCTGCAGTCAACACGGGGCAGAGGTCTCCCGCAGCACGTATGCGACAGAGTCCTCCCGCGGTCTATATGCGGCAGAGTTTTCCCACATGGCGCGGTACTTCTCCCGCGGAGTTTGAGCATGAGTTAGGAGAACATCGATCCGGGGAGCGTCGAAGACAGAGGAATTCTGAGCCCTAAGATTGTCTCGAAAGGTCGAGTCACGGAATGGGAGGCGCTAGAAAGGGTGCTTACCAGTCGGACTCTTCTAGACCTGAAGAGAGGGGAGCATACTCAGTCCAAGGGTCGAAAAACGTGGAGAAAGTTGTCCAAAGGATTTTGGAAAAGAGAAAACTGGTATCTCCGGATGATAGTCAAAAAAGGAGGATTCCGTTCAGTCCGGAGATCATAAATAAACCTTTGCTGAAGAAATTCAAGATGCCTTCTATGGCCACTTACTCAGGCAAAGCAGACCCCTATGGCCACATACAGAGTTATGAGTCCCTCATGTTGCTGCATGGATGGGAAGATGAAATTATGTGCAGGGCTTTTTCTCTTACATTGTCCGGGCACGCTCTGAAGTGGTTCAATGGGTTGCGCCAAGGTTCCATCTCATCTCATCCTTCGACCAATTGCGAAATGAATTTTTGCAAATCTTCATGATTAATAGCCAGAGAAAGAAGGACGCCACTTACCTACTCACTCTGAAACAAGGGAATAAAGAATCCTTGAAGAGCTACGTAGATCGTTTTCGAGATGCAATCTTGGAGGTTGACGATCTACCGGTAGGAGTAGCCATAGCTGCAATGTTGCAAGGGACGAGATCTGAAAAGTTGCAAGAATCCCTCTCCCTCGACCAGCCGGTGACACTTTTCGACCTGTTTGCCAGAGCCAATAAATATGTGGCTCAAGAAGAGGTAATGAAGATGGTACAGCCCCAGTAACTCCCTCTCAGGGTACGATATAGCCAATTCCATTAGCACAATGGGGCTTGGACATTTTGGGGCCTTTCCCATTAGCCACAGGCCGAAGTCAGTAATAGGACTATTCTTCATGGGCTGAAGACCAGGTTAGACCAAGCTAAGGGGGCATGGGTGGATGAATTGTCTAGTGTTTTATGGGCATATCGTACCACTAGTCGGGTGTCGACCGGAGAAATGTCGTTCAGCCTCGTATACAGCGCGGAAACATTGATCCCCGTGGAAATTGGAGCACTGTCACCCAAGATGGTGCCCTTAGTAGAAGAAAAGAATTCACAAGCACTAAGGAAAAGCCTAGATCTGCCAGACGAGCCATAAGAGCCTGAGGCGCTATGCGTCACTGTGACCAGGCGTATATTCAAAAGACCCGTAAGAGCCTGAGGCGCTATGCGTCACTGTGGCCAGGTGTATATTCAGACGAGCCGTAAGAGCCTGAGGCGCTATGCGTCACTGTGGCCGGGCGTGAAAAATCAGATGAGCCGTAAGAGCCTGAGGCGCTATACGTCACTGTGGCCGGGCGTGAAAAATCAGACGAGCCGTAAGAGCCTGAGGCGCTATGCGTCACTGTGGCAAGGCGTGAAAATCAGACAAGCCGTAAGAGCCTGAGGCGCTATGCGTCACTGTGGCCAGGAGTGAAAATCAGACGAGCCATAAGAGCCTGAGGCGCAATAGCGTCACTGTGGCCAGGCGTATACTCAGACGAGCCGTAAGAGCCTGAGACGCTATGCGTCACTGTGGCCAGGCGTATATTCAGACGAGCCGTAAAAGCCTGAGGCGCTATGCGTCACTGTGGCCAGGCGTATATTCAGAAGAGCCGTAAGAGCCTGAGGCGCTATGCGTCACTGTGGCCAGGCGCATATTCAGACGAGCCGTAAGAGCCTGAGGCGCTATGCGTCACTGTGGCCAGGCGTATATTCAGAAGAGCCGTAAGAGCCTGAGGCGCTATGCGTCACTGTGGCCAAGCGTATATTCAGACGAGCCGTAAGAGCCTGAGGAGCTATGCGTCACTGTGGCCAGGCATATATTCAGACGAGCCGTAAGAGCCTGAGGCGCTATGCGTCACTGTGGCCAGGCGTATATTCAGAAGAGTTTTAAGAGCCTGAGGCGCTATGCGTCACTGTGGCCAGGCGTATATTCAGACGAGCCGTAAGAGCCTGAGGCGCTATGCGTCACTGTGACCAGGCGTATATTCAGACGAGCCGTAAGAGCCTGAGGCGCTATGCGTCACTGTGGCCAGGCGTATATTCAGACGAGCCGTAAGAGCCTGAGGCGCTATGCGTCACTGTGGCCAGGCGTGAAAGATCCGACTAGCCATAAGAGCCTGAGGCGCTATGCGTCACTGTGGCCAGGCAATGGAAACATAAAGGTCGTAAGAACTAAAGACGCGCTCGCGTCGTGATAGTCAGGCCTCAGAAAGGTATGTAAAATTCTTTCCGAAAATATATCTTTCTATTAAGAATCCTCTTTCGCAGGAAATATTCCCACCAAAGAGTGGGGAGCAATTGATAGTGGTCCTATCATCAAAGTCCACGTGTACAAGGATCGACCAACCAGAGACCGCCACTCGTCAAACACAAGATAAGCCACGTGGCTGTTACAGCGTCAGAGTCTCCACGCGACAGAGTAGCTTAGTAGGCGATAGAGTCTCTAGGCGATAGAGACTCTGTCACGTAGGCTTGTGCGGCACAGTAGGTCGCGACATACCTCTACCGCCTATACTGCGACAGACCTCTGCCGCATAGACTAGGTTCACACATACACTCTGCCGCCCGCTGAGCTCTCCCGCAAAGTCGTCCAGCTCCGAACCGCGACAGAGTACAAAAGACTCTGTCGCGGCCCAGACACGCGCCTGGGCCTCAGCTCGAACCGACTTAGAGAAACCTATAAATATCCAGGTGAGCTCTCAGAAAAAGGGGACCAAGAACAAAAAGGAAGGGAAAAAACTTAAACTCTCCGAATTAAGTAATACATTCTCTTCTTGATTCCTTCATACACAACTCCCGATTTCTGACTTAATCATCGGAGTGCGCGTGCAGGGACAAATCCCTGCCCCCTCTGACTCCTGTTGTTTTTGCAGACTATACGAGGAACAAGTTGCATCGACGTCATCTCCTTGTCGTCAGTGCAATCCGAATACGTGGAAGGTATATTCCTGTTGCTGCTTAACCAGGTTAACATCATATATATATATATATATATATATCTATATATATATATATATGTATGTATGTATGTATGTATTGGTCTATATGTAGGGATGGAAAGATAATTGGATTAGGGATATCAAGTTTGTCAAAAAATAGATAAAGATCAAATAATGTTGAAGTTGGGACTTATGCTTTGACATCCAAGTGAGTAAAATATTTGAAGAGTAGAGATGCTATATAGAATGGTTGTATGTAAATTAAAATAGACTTAAGGAGACAACATATCTTATACCTCTTTATATACTTTATCATAATAATTGTATTTGATGATAACCATACTTCGATATTCATATTGCACAATGATTTTGTCTTGATAATACTATTTAGTGTCTCATTTTCAATCTTCACCTTTGACCATAAGAGGATTGTGCTATTCGTTTGCTTGACGTAATTAGACTACCAATCTTTTTTTTGTTACCAGAGAAATACTTAATAACTGAGGATAGGATGACGTAACCATACTATCAGCAATATGAAATGGCTATAAGTGGGCTTTACAAGTTGACTTTATTTTGGTCATATGGTCTAGGGGTAATTATGTCATTACAATTTCGTCTCGAAGCATAAGGAGATTATAAACTAATTGCTCTTAAGCCTTTCAATATATATCTCTTTCTTAAACAAGGAGTTATTTAAGGATCGCTTAATTTAAGGCGTCAATATATACTACTAGAAAAAAGATTATAGACTACTATTACATAAAAAAATAGACTACAGTTAATGATAAAAGACTACATTTTACTTGAACGTACTTAAATAAAAAACTACAATTTTCAACAAACTACAGTTTTTAGAAATTAAAAGTACATAAAATTTACATTTTCATAAAAGTTATTGTAGCAAAAGACTAAAATTTAATATTATTAATTGCTTAAATATAATTTAATTGAAGAACATTATTTCTTATAGAAGATGAAAAGACTCGTTTGCTCTATTAAACTCATAATATTATATATAAATAGACTACGATTTTTTGTTTCAAACATGGTCTTCGTCCTTTAAGATTCATGAGTAGACTTCCAATTCGGTTATTTATTCGTCATTACCAGCCTGACTTGTAAGGCTTTTAATAAAGTGTCAAACTATATTTATTTCTTTGAGAATGTTTCATTGAATAAACTCAGCTTCTCGCCATGGCGTAAAAGGGAGAAGATCTTTTTAAAAAGATGCAAAGATGTCTAAAATGCAGAGGCATTATATAATATAGAAATGATCAATTAATTTAATTGAAAGAAAGCTAAGTCAGGATTACGTTACATTAAGTTATTAATCGACGAAAAAAGTCAGGCACTTGAAACCATGTATGTGTATGGTAGGTATTATCTTGATTTTCTTAGAAAGTGACCTAAGGAAACTAGAGCTTTAAGTTTCGTTTTCTCTTAATCTCAAAAGTTTTAGAAAAAGAAGTTTCGACATTGCTAGTTGTTGTTCAAAAACGAAGAAGTTCCTGAACTGCATGGGTCTACGTATCCTTGTCTGAGCCAAAAGAATTTTCGGAGGATAATATTATGCCATGACTAAACTAAGCTTGGGAAGGGAGCAACAACCTAATTAATAGCCTCCCTTCTTTTGACTCTTACTTTTTGGAGCAAGAAACATCTTTCTTTTGTAGTATACTTAGCAAATACCTAAAACCTTAATGTACTTTTTTATTTAATAATTAATTAAAAGTTTATTTATATTTCTATGATATTCTTTTGCATCATTTATAATTTAATTAATTAAAAGTTGCAATGCAAGGCAAATAAAATGAAAATTAGTAAATAAATTAATGATTCAATGAATAAATTATTAAGCAATATTTTTTATCACGTGTACATGAATTCATGCTAAAACCATAGTTTAAATATGTTAAAGACTAAGTTTTCATGATAAAGTGAGTCTATTTACCTAAAAATCCGAAGAGATTTACTTATATATTTCCATTTTTTAGATATATAGTGTTATTTAAAATTACGTTTCTTTTATTTTAGTGTAGTTTTTATTACTTTTTAAAACTACATTTCTTTTATTTAAAATTAGCCCTTCATGGTAAAAGCATTGTCTACTTACCTAAAAAATCAAACAGTTTTATAAGTTATATAAATAGTACTATTTAAGAATACATTTCTTTTAATAATATAGTGCTTGTTGTTCGTTTTATTGTCATAACTACTATTTTCATTTAGACAAAAGTTTTTATTTTATGAAATTAGATTTAAACAATTTTTTTTAAAGTGAGACCTCATTCATTCTCACTCATCTCTACCTTATTTTTGCCATTTTTCTTGTTTTGTCTTTCTCTCTTTAGCTAACCTCATGTGGTGTCAAAAAAACCATCGTTTTGCATGAAAACTCCATTTTCTCTCGCCTTTCCCTAAAGAGCTTAAAGTACATTTTATTTCTTAAAACGTAAAGAAAATCACTAAAGAGGTTTTCTTACCTCATTTGATTTTTGCATAAAGAGGCTTGGTGTAAAAAAAAAAAAACACTCACTTTGTATAAAAACCCTTTTTTCACACCTTTTTTCTTGATTCACTTTTCGCCTTTGGCTCGAAATACTTTTTGTAAACACCCTAAATTCTATGTATTTGAATTTATCTATAAATAACAATGTAGTCATTAGAATTAAAGACGCTATTTCTTAGTCAAAGATTTAAATTAAATGATATTTTTTCATCGTGGGATTTAGAAGAGTTAATTAAATAAAATATATTAATCCTAAGAATAAATAACTATGGGTATATGTATATATATATATATATGTATGTATATCTATATACAAATATATATATATATGTACATATATATATATGTATATATGTACATATATACATATGTACATATATATATATATATGTATATATATATATATGTACATATATACATATGTACATATATATATATGTACATATGTATATATATACATATATATATATATATACATATATATATATATATATATATATACACACATATGCAGCAACATGGTCGAGAGGTGTACAGCAAAAACATTGCTAAGGGAAATGATAACCAAAAACAAAACACAAAAAAAAAAAAAAGAGAGGAAAGAAACGTAAATTGAAGATGGCAATCTCAAGGACAGCCTTTACAAGGCATAAAAGAAAGGCTAAAAATGCATATATGCTGGATACAAGAAAAGGGAATAACCAGAGGTCTAAGGCAGCGTTAGGAAGCATTGACCATCGGTAGGAAGTGTTAAATGAATAGGAGTGTACCCCATATCTTGTTGATTTGGTGGAAGCAGACCGATGACTAATGCTGCAACAAAGAAATGACAAAAGAAGCAATAATTGTGAAGGTTGAAACCTGACCGGGTTAAGTGGAGAATGAAGCATGAAAGTCTGAAGTTTGAAGCAGACCCGAGAACTACAGTAGAAAACGTGAGAGAGGGAGTTCAAAACTTGACAAACAAAAAAGAAGAAGAGAAAAGAGCAGTAAAGGATGGGGGAAGTCTGTGATCAGACCAACCCCCTATTTCTCTTCCATTCTCATGCTAACAGACTCATTTCCATCACGTTTCCTCACCATGCCTTTTGCCTTGTAACCCGTACGTGTGTGAAGGCAAGGAAACAAAGAGATACAGTGGGAAGCAGGGGCATATGTGAGATCTGAGAATTTCAGGCATATTTTATTGATGTAATAATAATTTGAAGTGTAATTTATTGAGCTAAGTGAATTGTGGGAATGATAATTAGAGATTTATATGTTAAGTGTGTAAAATAAGCATGAAGTATGAGGACAGATCGATCTGGAAGAAGGAGAGATTGATCTGGTGAGTTAAAAATGACGAGGAAGGAGGAATTTGAGGAGCAGATCGATCTCCAATGGAAGAGATCGATCTCCAAATGATTCTGTTTGAGAAAGGATCGATCTCCTGAGGAAGAGATCGATCTCCAAATGATTCTGTTTGGGAGAAGATCGATCTCCTTAGGAGCAGATCGATCTCATAAAGCCATAAAGAGATCGATCTCACCCCTCGACAGATCGATCTCCTAGGCATAAAATTGCCCAGATCGTCCCCAAATTTCAAACGCAGATCGATCTCATCAAGAGGCAGATCGATCTCCTACCTCCAGTCTATATAAGGGACCCATGTTTTCTCCAGCAATTTTACTTTCTCTCTCTTCCAACCCCCATTTTTCCGAAAACCTAACTTTCTCACTCATCCAAATCCCCCATTTCTGGCCGAATCAGCTGTTGTGGCAACAAGGAAAGTTGTTCCTCATCAAAGGGAGAACAACATACTTGGAAATCGAAGGACGAATCGGATCGAGGCGTGGGTTGTGCGTCTCACAAGCTTTGGGTAATTTCTAAACCTCGATCTTGATATTTGAGATGATTTTGATGTTATTGGTGGTTGTCATTGCGTTGAAATAGTTGAGAAAGGATTTGGGAATTGATGAAATTGCAATGTAGTTGGAGTAATGTAGATATTTGGTAATTTTGAGAATTTGTGCTATAAATGGAAATATAGACAATGTGGTGAATTAGCGTAGATGATTTAACATGAGGAATATAGGACGTTGAACTATTGTGAATGAGGTTGTAGTTTAGGGTTGAGTTACGAGAACAAAGAGATTTGAGGAGTTATGAGCAATTATGCTCGATTTTGAGAATTGAGGTTTATGAGATAATTGAGTATTGATGTTTTAACATCGTTTGGACAGCTCGGGAGTTCCAGAGTGGAATGCGAGACTAGTCCGTGATACGGGGGAAACGATTGCACTATACGAGGTGCAAAGAGGTAAGGGAAATCTAAACCATTTGTGTATGTGAATTGTAAACTATTTTAGCATGAATTGTGGTTTATAAAACAAGCATGTTGAGTTTTGTGTTGAGATTTAATTGCACACGATTTTATAGCCGGTTGGAGCCCAATGTTTTTATGAGTTTATAACTGGGCTCTACGTTAAGGCAATATTGAGATTTGAGAAATGTGTGCGTGTGCTTTGCCGATTGGAACTCGGTTTTATTACGTTTTGTGTTGAGAACAAAATGATTTCAAATGAGTTTTATGAGAGAAAAACCATTACGAGTTCTACGTGAAGGCAAACTAGTCTTATGTGATAAGACTTAGGTGTGTGGTTGTGAGTACACACCGGGCATTGCTCTGGTAGCATGTAAGCCCGATTTCTTCTCCGTTCTGGTAACGTGAGAATAACCCATTGGTGGCTGTGCCACGTTATACCCCATTGGTGGCTGTGCCACGTTGAGAAACCCCATTGGTGGCTGTGCCACGTTGAGAAACCCCATTGGTGGCTGTGCCACGTTGAGAACCCTATTCTGTGGCTATGCCACGCGAGAAATTAAATCAGTGGCTTTGCCACGTGTGTTTTGTGGCTATGCCACGCGAGAAATTAAATCAGTGGCTTTGCCACGTGTGTTTTGTGGCTATGCCACGTGAGAAATTAAATCAGTGGCTATGCCACGTGTGTTTAGTGGCTGTGCCACGTGCATTATTATTTTTACTGTGATTTTATCACGTTATTTGAGAAAGCGTTTAACGCGTTATTTTCACATGCTTTGTTATTGCTCTAGAGTGAGCCTTTTTCTTCATGTTTTTACATGACTTGAGACATGAGAATGTCATTTTGAGTATTTTCATGCTATGGTTTTCAAATGAGTTTCACATACAAATAAACCTTTTGTGATGTGTATTTTGGTTTATGAAATGAGTTCCTTACCCCCTTTACTGAGCGATTTAGAAGCTCACCCTGTTTTCCTTTCCCCCCAGAGTTCTTCAAGTGAAAAAGGATCTCCCTGCGACGTACGGAGTAGTGGCTAGTGGAGGATTCGAGCTCCAGGCCATATATATTGTATCTTGAGGTATATTTTATCTTTTCATGTACCCAGACTATTATTGTAGTTGCAGAAACTTGATGTATAACATTATACGGGATGTATTAGGATTAATTATCTTGAGATGGATTAATGTATTTGGTATGATATATAAATCCTATTGATGAGATCCTGAGGCATGATAATTATGATGATGTATGACACTGCACAGGAATGCACCTTTAATTGTGAATTAACGAGTAAAAAATTTTAAATTAGCCCTATTTTCCGCATATTCGGGGCGTGACAGAGTTTTCTTGGTATCAGAGCTTAGGGTGTCTAGTACTGTCAGTGTCGGTTAAGTGAAATAGAATACATCCCAAGTGTCTGTAATAGTCTGGTCATGAACTGAAATTGAGGATTGAGATTTCAATCAATTTTGATATGTACGCGCAGGAGACGAGTTGAGATAGAGAATGAGTAAACGACGAGGTCGTTCGAGGAGGCAGGCAGAGTCCCCTCCGCCGCCTGTCCCACAACCAGAGAGTCTTAACTCTCGATTTAATCGATTGAGACCGATGTGAGGCAAGGTTTTGAGCAGATGGCAGCGTTATTCGCGCAACACTTTGGAGTTAATGCCTCGGATACTACCCCTACACCACCACAAGGACCTCCCATACCCCCAGTGCCTCCCGTCACCCAGCCTGAGGATAGAAGTATGGTCCGACCAAAGGATTTTCTGAAGATGAATCCACCCGCATTTAGGGGAAAGAAGGATCCTACAGAGGCTGAGGAGTGGTTGACGGAATTGAGAGTTATATTTGATTTTCTGGGGTGCACCGATGCTGAGAGGATCAGTATGAGTGCCTATATGCTGAAGGGGAGAGCTCGAGATTGGTGGGGTACTACCCAGGGTATTCTGATGTCCCGCCAGGATGTGATTGGTTGGGAAGAGTTCCAGATAGCCTTTAGGACCCAATATGTACCACGAGCCACCCAGAGAAAGAAACAAGCTGAGTTTTTGAGCTTGGTATAGGGTGACATGTCTGTGGATGACTATGAGAGCCAATTCACAGCGCTATTGAGATATGACCCAGAGACCTTCAAGAGTGAAGAGCTCCGCACAGAGAAGTTTGTGTATGGGTTGAAGCCCGTCATCAGAGATAGATTGATAGGGCTATGTATTACTGAGTTTGGAGATGCTCTGAGACGAGCACAAGAGATTGAAAGAGGAATTGAGATGGTACAATCCGAAAATGAGCTCAGAGCAGTGAATAGAGATAAGGGCAAGAGGCCAGCACTTTTCCAAACAGAGGCTCGGAGAGGTTCCTTCAGAAGAGGAAGGATTGAGGTACAGAAGGGCAGATTAGAGAGACCCAGAGGTTACCCTAATATTAGAGAGACCCTTCGAGATGTCAGGTCTGAGACAAGGTTTTGCAGAGATTGTGGCCGAATGCATGAGGGAAGTTGTACTGGGTCGATCCATGGATGTTTTAGATGTGGTGACATGGGTCACAGAGTGAAGGACTGTCCCTAACCTCAGATACCACATGCTCCGGAGCCCACTAGACAACAGCCTCAGAGAGTGGATCCCCGAAGACGGGCAACTGCGGCAGAGAAAGGGAAGAAACCTGTGGCACAGGGACGTATGTTTGCCCTGGATAAGGAAACCGCAGACACTTCGACAGAAACTATAAGAGGTACACTCTCTGTCTGTAATCATAAGGCTCATGTGTTGATTGATTCAGGATCCACGCATTCCTTTATTTTTGAGCATTTTGCATGTAGATTAAACTTGAAGTTTCAACCTCTAGGATACATACTACATGTAAATACCCCTATGCGTGAATCTCAGAGAACTGAGTTAATCTGTAGAGGATGTGAAATAAAGGTGGGAGATAGAGTGATGTTAGCAGATCTAATCATGTTGAATATACATGGGTTTGATGTAATTCTGGGGATGGATTGGTTGGCAACCAATCGAGTGAGTTTAGACTGCTACACTAAGATTGTAACTTTCTCCCTACCTGAACCTTACAGTGTACGATTGAGATATTGAGAAAATGAATATGTGGAATTCTAGTAGTAATTTGAGAATTTTGATATTATTTTGGAGAATATTAAATATGATTATTCATGTGAAGGTTATGAGACACTCATCTCAGACGATGAGCGGGAACATCCGAGGATTGAGGATATACCTGTGGTGTGTGAATTTCTGGATGTTTTCCCAGATGAATTGCCAGGTTTACCACCAGAGAGAGAGCTGGAGTTTACCATTGATATGGTACCAGATACTCAGCCGATCTCTAAACCTCCTTACAAGATGGCATTAGTGGAACTCGAGGAATTGAAGAGACAACTACAGGAGTTATTGGATCAAGGGTTTATTAGACCCAGTGTTTCGCCGTGGGGAGCGCCAGTACTATTTGTTAAGAAGAAGGATGGTAGTCTCAGATTATGTGTAGACTACCGGTTGTTGAATAAAGCCACGGTGAAGAACAAATACCCACTACCCAGGATTGATGATCTACTTGATCAGCTGAGAGGGGCATCAGTCTTTTCTAAGATTGATTTGAGATCGGGCTATCACCAATTGAGGATCAAGGAAGAAGATATTCCAAAGACGACCTTCAGGATAAGGTATGGCCATTACGAATTTCTGGTGATGTCCTTTGGATTGACGAACGCCCCTGCAACATTTATGAGATTGATGAACGAGGTGTTCAGAGACTATCTGGATAAATTTGTGATAGTCTTTATTGATGATATCCTGGTGTACTCTCGGTCGTATGAGGAGCATGCACAACATTTGTGGTTAGTACTTCAGATACTCCGAGATAAGCAATTATACGGAAAGCTTAGTAAGTGTGAGTTTTGGTTGAACCGGATAGCTTTCCTTGGTCATATAGTCTCAGAGGAAGGAGTATCAGTGGACCCAAGCAAGGTGGAGGCTGTGCTTAATTGGGAGAGACCGAAGACAGTCACTGAGGTGCGAAGCTTCCTTGGTTTGGCAGGGTATTACAGAAGATTTGTGGAAGGATTTTCAAGGATTGCCGCTCCTTTGACTAAACTCACGCGCAAAGAGACTCCATTTATATGGACTGATCGATGTGAGCTCAATTTTCAGGAATTAAAAAGGAGATTGACAGCGGCACCTATGTTAACCATTCCTGAGGGATCAGGAGGATTCTCGGTGTATAGTGATGCATCTCATCAAGGATTGGGGAGTGTGCTTATGCAGTATGGAAGAGTAGTCGCATATGGATCGCGACAGCTGAAGGACCATGAGCGGAATTACCCCACGCATAATTTGGAGTTAGCCGCTGTGGTATTTGCTTTGAAGATCTGGTGACACTACTTATATGGGGAAAGATTCCAGATCTTCACGGATCACAAGAGTTTGAGATATCTCTTTGATCAGAAAGAGTTAAACATGAGACAAAGGAGATGGATGGAACTCCTTAAGGATTATGACTGCGAGATTCTTTATCATCCGGGTAAGGTGAATGTAGTTGCTGATGCCCTGAGCAGGAAGAGTATGATATCTGCTATGATGATCAGGGAATGAGATTTGTTGGAGCAGTTCGCCAAACTTCGGATCAGAGTTAAAGAGGTAGAGACTGGATTTTTGGCTTGCCTGCGGATAAAGCCCAGGATCATGGATCAGAGTAGAACTGGGCAGCGCAGTGATCAGAGATTGATAGATATGGTTAGCCAAGCTGAGCAGAGTTCGCAGTCGGATCTCACCATCAGTGAGGATGGATTATTGAGGTTCAGAGGACGGATTTGTGTACCGGACGATGATACCCTAAAGAGACAGATACTGAGAGAATCCCACTGCTCGCGATACACCATGCACCCAGGGAGTACGAAGATGTACCGAGACTTGAGAAAGGTGTATTGGTGGAGTGGTATGAAGCGAGACGTGGCAGAGTATGTGGCCAGGTGTTTAGTATGCCAGCAAGTGAAAGCTGAGCATCGGAAGCCCGGAGGACTACTACAGCCTTTACCTGTACCTACCTAGAAATGGGAGCATGTCACTATGGACTTTATTATGGGTTTACCGAGGACCCGAAGAGGTCGTGACGCGATATGGGTCATTGTGGATAGATTGACCAAGAGTGCCCACTTCCTTGCCATCAAGAGCACAGATACTGTGGATGCCTTAGCTGAACTGTATGTCAGCGAGATAGCTAGATTACATGGGGCTCCAGTGAGTATTACTTCTGATAGAGATTCTCGGTTCACTTCCAGATTTTGGACCCAGTTTCAGGAGTCCATGGGATCTCGATTGAGTTTCAGTACCGCCTATCATCCTCAGACAGATGGTCAGTCAGAGAGGACTATTCAGACCCTGGAGGATATGTTGAGGGCGTGTACGATGGATTTTAAGGGATCATGGAATGATCACCTGCCCCTAGCAGAGTTTGCATACAATAACAGCTACCATGCGAGTATTGGAATGGCACCTTTCGAGGCTCTATATGGTAGGAGGTGTAGATCCCCTGTAGCTTGGGAAGAAGTCGGTGACAGAAAGATAAATGCCCCCGAGCTTGTTGAGCAAGCCGTACAGAGTGTGAAACTCATATGTGAGAGGTTACGGGCTACACAAAGTAGACAGAAAAGCTACGCGGATGTGCATAGATTGCCACTCGAGTTTGAGATTGGTGATGCAGTATTTCTGAGAGTATCACCGAGCAAGGGTATCATGCGATTTGGGAAGAAAGGGAAATTGAGTCCTCGATACATAGGACCATTCGAGATTCTTGAGAGAGTGGGAGAGGTAGCTTACAGATTAGCATTAACCCCACAGATGTTCGGAATACACAATGTTTTTCATGTGTCTATGTTGAGGAAGTACCACCCGGACCCTTCCTATGTCATAGAGTATGACGAGATGGACATTCAAGAGGACTTGAGCTACACTGAGGAACCCGTCCGGATTCTCGATAGAAAGGAGAAGGTACTGAGAACCAAGAGCATCCCATTAGTGAAAGTTTTATGGAAACATCACTCAATGGAAGAGGCAACGTGGGAACTAGAGAGTCTCATGAAGGAGAAATACCCCCATCTATTTTGACTAGTTGAGTTTAATTTGGAGGACCAAATTCTTTTTAAGGTGGGGAGGATGTGAGATCTGAGAATTTCAGGCATATTTTATTGATGTAATAATAATTTGAAGTGTAATTTATTGAGCTAAGTGAATTGTGGGAATGATAATTAGAGATTTATATGTTAAGTATGTAAAATAAGCATGAAGTATGAGGACAGATCGATCTGGAAGAAGGAGAGATCGATCTGGTGAGTTAAAAATGACGAGGAAGAAGGAATTTGAGGAGCAGATCGATCTCCAATGGAAGAGATCGATCTCCAAATGATTCTGTTTGAGAAAGGATCGATCTCCTGAGGAAGAGATCGATCTCCAAATGATTCTGTTTGGGAGAAGATCGATCTCCTTAGGAGCAGATCGATCTCATAAAGCCATAAAGAGATCGATCTCACCCCTCGACAGATCGATCTCCTAGGCATAAAATTGCCCAGATCGTTCTCAAATTTCAAACGCAGATCGATCTCATCAAGAGGCAGATCGATCTCCTACCTCCAGTCTATATAAGGGACCCGTGTTTTCTCCTGCAATTTCACTTTCTCTCTCTTCCAACCCCCATTTTTCCAAAAACCTAACTTTCTCACTCATCCAAATCCCCCATTTCCGGCCGAATCAGCTGTTGTGGCAAGAAGGAAAGTTGTTCCTCATCAAAGGGAGAACAATATACTTGGAAATCGAAGGACGAATAGGATCGAGGCGTGGGTTGTGCGTCTCACAAGCTTTGGGTAATTTCTAAACCTCGATCTTGATATTTGAGATGATTTTGATGTTATTGGTGGTTGTCATTGCGTTGAAATAGTTGAGAAAGGATTAGGAAATTGATGAAATTGCAATGTAGTTGGAGTAATGTAGATATTTGGTAATTTTGAGAATTTGTGCTATAAATGAAAATATAGACAATGTGGTGAATTAGCGTAGATGATTTAACATGAGAAATATAGGACGTTGAGCTATTGTGAATGAGGTTGTAGTTTAGGGTTGAGTTACGAGAACAAAGAGATTTGAGGAGTTATGAGCAATTATGCTCGATTTTGAGAATTGAGGTTTATGAGATAATTGAGTATTGATGTTTTAACATCGTTTGGACAACTCGGGAGTTCCAGAGTGGAATGTGAGACTAGTCCGTGATACGGGGGAAACGATTGCACTATACGAGGTGCAAAGAGGTAAAGGAAATCTAAACCATTTGTGTATGTGAATTGTAAACTATTTTAGCATGAATTGTGGTTTATAAAACAAGCATGTTGAGTTTTGTGTTGAGATTTAATTGCACACGATTTTATAGCCGGTTGGAGCCCAATGTTTTTATGAGTTTATAACTGGGCTCTACGTTAAGGCAATATTGAGATTTGAGAAATGTGTGTGTGTGCTTTGCCGGTTGGAACTCGGTTTTATTACGTTTTGTGTTGAGTACAAAATGATTTCAAATGAGTTTTATGAGAGAAAAACCATTACGAGTTCTACGTAAAGGCAAACTAGTCTTATGTGATAAGACTTAGGTGTGTAGTTGTGAGTACACATCGGGCATTGCTCTGGTAGCATGTAAGCCCGATTTCTTCTCCGTTCTGGTAACGTGAGAATAACCCATTGGTGGCTGTGCCACATTATACCCCATTGGTGGCTGTGCCACGTTGAGAAACCCCATTGGTGGCTGTGCCACGTTATACCCCATTGGTGGCTGTGCCACGTTATACCCCATTGGTGGCTGTGCCACGTTGAGAAACCCCATTGGTGGCTGTGCCACGTTGAGAACCCTATTCTGTGGCTATGCCACGTGAGAAATTAAATCAGTGGCTTTGCCACGTGTGTTTTGTGGCTATGCCACGTGAGAAATTAAATCAGTGACTTTGCCACGTGTGTTTTATGGCTATGCCATGTGAGAAATTAAATCAGTGGCTATGCCACGTGTGTTTAGTGGCTGTGCCACGTGCATTATTATTTTTACTGTGATTTTATCACGTTATTTGAGAAAGCGTTTAACGCGTTATTTTCACATGCTTTGTTATTGCTCTAGAGTGAGCCTTTTTCTTCATGTTTTTACATGACTTGAGACATGAGTATGTCATTTTGAGTATTTTCATGCTATGGTTTTCAAATGAGTTTCACATACAAATAAACCTTTTGTGATGTGTATTTTGGTTTATGAAATGAGTTCCTTACCCCCTTTACTGAGCGATTTAGAAGCTCACCCTGTTTTCCTTTCCCCCCAGAGTTCTTCAAGTGAAAAAGGATCTCCCTGCGACGTACGGAGTAGTGGCTAGTGGAGGATTCGAGCTCCAGGCCATATATATTGTATCTTGAGGTATATTTTATCTTTTCATGTACCCAGACTATTATTGTAGTTGCAGAAACTTGATGTATAACATTATACGGGATGTATTAGGATTAATTATCTTGAGATGGATTAATGTATTTGGTATGATATATAAATCCTATTGATGAGATCCTGAGGCATGATAATTATGATGATGTATGACACTGCACAGGAATGCACCTTTAATTGTGAATTAACGAGTAAAAAGTTTTAAATTAGCCCTATTTTCTGCATATTCGGGGCGTGACAGCAGAAGTGTCTATAGATGAATTAAATGTGACAATCGCTAGAAAGGAGGCATGACTGAGAGCTTTAGTTTAAAACAGAAAAACGCAACTAAAGCAGGGGCAGAAGTTGACTATAGGTGATGGAAGGTTGAAAAGTTAGCTGTTGGAAATTGGGGCAATCTCGAGTAGGGGTGTAATCGAGTCGAGCCGAGCCGATACAGTGAGGTGCTCGAGCTCGAGCTCGACTCGAAACTCGGTGCTCGATACTCAACTCGAGCTTGATCGAGCCTTATTTTTTAAGCTTGAGCTCAGCTCGAGATCGAATTCGAGCTACTCGAGCTCGTTCGATTAGGCTCGATTAAGCTCGATTAGGCTCGATTAGGCTCGAATCATTATATAAATATTATTATATTATTAAAATATATAAAAACTCGATGCTCAATTAAGCTCGCGAGCTACTCGAACCAGGTATCTAAGTGCTCGAATTCGACTCGATAGCTCGAGTAGCTCGAGCTTGAGCTCGACTCGACTAAAATCGAGCCGAATTCGAGTTTTGCTCGAGTCGAGTCTGAGTAGCTTGCGAGCACCACTGTATCGTTTACACCCCTAATCTCGAGAGAGAGAGAGAGGTAGAGTTGTAACGAAACACTGGCTCTCTTCTACCTTCTATTTCGTATATAAATAGTAAAATTTCTTGAAGAAATGCTGAAGCTGTGGCGATCAGAGTAAAAGAAGAGAAACTGAAGAAGAGTTGGCAAGGCAGGAAGAGGAGACCGAAGCTCCTCTGTTTTCTACATTCTTCTTCAAGCTATTGAAAGAGAGAAGATACAACTCAGAAGGAAAGGAAGAGCAGTAGCTCCTGTTCGGTAAGAAGAAGAAGAGGGTGAAGCAGGATCAGAACAGTGTTGAAGTGAAACTGACGGCTGGTTTGGTGGATGGCAGAAACCGAAGCATGAACAGGAGAGACAGGTGAGGGTGCTGGAAACGGAGATAGCAAAAGGACACAGCGTCGGCACAGAGACATTAGGATGATGGAGGTGGCAGTGCTACGAGTAAGGAAGACGATGAACAGGGGGCAGTGAAGAATAAAGGAAAAAAAGGCGCGAAAAAGAAAGAAAGAAAGAAAGAAAAAAAAAGAAAGCAAAAAAAAAAAATATTGAACACAGAGAAGAGTGCACAGATAAGTTGAGAAGCTCGAGAGAGGAAAAATATTATACACATGTTAATTTAAGCTCTAAAGAAATAAATTGATTAGGACGAACCCACTGACTTACATCACTGAGGTATGGAGGATTACTGAAAGACACCGAGGTAAGGAAAATTGTTATAAACTGTTAGTGATATCTACACGTATTTTCTGTTGAACCGTAGATATAAATTCTAGGAAAATTTTACAGTAAGGAAAATTGTTATGTGCTACTAGAGATAATTACATGTATTTTCTGTGGAATTGTAGACATAAAAGTTTAGGTCGATTTTATAGTCATCGAAATTATAGAATACTCTAAACTGATTTTATAGTTATCAAGTTTATAGAAAAACCTTAGCCTCAGTTAATCATCCTATCTTTACCGATATAAATTTATTTAGTTTATTTATATAAATATCAATGTAGTTTTTAATTATTGATTTTAATCAAAATATCCCTAGTCTTAATTACCATAGACTGCACATTGAGATTTTTAACCAAAAAATGATGAGTCAACCTCTTTTTGAATTGATTATGTACCGAGCTGAATTTATAATTAATTTGATGAAAATGAACTGCTGTTAAATTAGTAGCAATAAAATGTGCTTGAGCGCATGTTGACTGTGTGTCTCACGATCCAACTCACACTGGCTTTTGAGGCAAAGGAAATAATTAATCATGTTATATTATTATTGTTACTGAATCGCTACTGTTATTGTGGTCCACGGAGTACTATGTACCGTGCAACATGCATGTGAGTACGTTGTATCGTGCTATCGATCTTTAGAGATACTGTGTTGTGAGCCGTTTGGGTAGCTGACCACTCCCACGACGATTAACATCCCAGCACACCTGATCAGTGAGGCTCGGAGTCACCGACATTGGCCAATTGTCATATTGATTATCATTTATATCATGTTCTGCATTGTTTTGTCTATTTGATTTAGTGAATTGACCGTATGAACAACATTATTGTATGAAAATTGTTTATTCTAATGTATAAAGTTTTAGAAACTGTATTTATTACAGTTCAATGTTTATACTATCGGTACTGAAACTGTTCTTGATTTCCAACTTTGACTTTACTGGATTGATCGGTATATTTTACATAATAACCCTATTATGCAAATATGTAGATAGTATATTTATCTATTTGCCATCTATTTTTCTTACTGAGTACGTTGAACTCACTCCTTATTTTTTCCCACAAAGCTTTATCAGTAGCTGCACCGCTTTCATAAGTAGGATCATTTTGCTCAACCATAGTTCCACAGAGTATTTTTCCGCGTTAAGTATTCTTTTGTATCTAAAATTTTTGTAAGTACAGTAATGTATAGGAAAATATATCTGGGGAATGTGAATGATGATTATTTTATAAAAGAACAATTATGCTGATAAATTGGAAAGCACCTTCATTGGGTTTGTTTAAATTTGTCACCAGGAAATGTAATTGAACAGGCAAATACATTGTTTTGATCTATTATCGACACTTAGCCCAACCATATTATACCGAAAAAAGGGTCGTTACACATTTTATTTCTTATAACTTAAAGAAAATCTTGTTCCTATTATAGAGGTTCACTTACCTTATTTGGTTCCAGCATAAAAAGGTTCAGTGTAAGAAAAAAAAGCCTATCGTTTTGCATGAAAACCCCATTTCCATTTCTAGGGTTTAGTCTCTACTATTTTTAACTTCATTTTTGTTAGGCTTTTATTTTAGATATAATTTTGTTTAGTGTGTCACTTGTGTTTGTAGATTTGAAGGAGAAAATTGGTTGTTTGTGTAAGACCCACTTTTGGTGATGTATTCCTTATGATTCATATGGTGTACACACTTTCATATGTTAATTGAATCATAAGAAGAGCTTTCGGCTTGAATGAAATTGTAAAGAGAATGAATGAATAATCATGAATGCATGTACTGACTAAATAAGGACTTAAACGTGAATTTTAAGTACCCTTTTGCGATCCCAAGCAGTACACACAAGTCATATTTTATGTGAATCATAAGAAATGGATATTTTTAAGTTCTCAGTGCAAAAGAAGTGCAAAAGAAATGCAAAAGAAATACAAAATGAGTATTGAAGTAATTGAATGTGAAGTTACCTTTGAAAATATGGAAAAAATTGTAGCTAGAATGCTGCAGATGAAGGGTAGATCGATCTCATTGCAAGGAGCGATCGATCTCATTACCTTGAAATGCAACACCAAAGAATTCTACAAAGGAAGATCGATCCCTCATTCAAAGCAGATCGATCTCAAGTTGCTTCTGCCAGGATAAGATCGATCTCTTTCCATAAGGCAGATCGATCTCTAATTCCCTTTGGCTAGCAAAGATCGATCTTTTCCCATAAGCCAGATCGATCTCCAATTACCTTTGCCTAGCAAGGATTGATCCTATCCCTTGAGTAGATTGATCCCATCCAAAGAAGCATATCGATCCCCTAGCCTGTATGTTCAATTCGGGAGTTCAAAATAAGGGCAGATCGATCTCCCACCCTGAGAGATTGATCTCATAAGGCCAATTCTATAAATAGGCTCGACATTCAAGCTTTCTTCTCTAAAACATTAAACATCCCTCCATTTTAGCAAAGAAAAACCAAGTTTCTCAATCTAGAATACCACTCTTTCCAAAAAGATTTGAGAAAAAGCTATTTGAGCAAATTTGTTCATTGTGAGGAGGAGAACAACATACTTTGGAATCAACATTTAACTCATTGGATTGAAGGAACAAAAAGTCTTCCAATTTCGGATAAGAGAAAAGTCAAACTAGGTGAGTTTCCAATACACCAACTCTAAGTATGTTCATTTAGATGTTGTTAGGAGTTGATTGGTGTATGTATTGTTGGTTGAAACTGCCTAGAATATTATGAATCAACCATGACCTAAAATGGGTTTAGGAGAAAGTGAACTATGGATTGACTTGATGATGAAGTGAATATACTATGGTGATTTATATGCATGATTGTGAGACGGTTTTGTGAAATTAGTTAATGAAGTTATGAAATGTACACATAAGGTGTTGTGAAAATGCATGTGAATGGAAAACTAAGGCTATTAAATGTTTATTTAAATACCAAAGAAACTTGGTTCATAGTCGTTTAAGTGAAAAATTGAGAAAATAGAGAAAGTAATAAAAAAAGGGGTCCGAATGACCCCATTTTAGTTTTGAATGAATTTAAGTATGAAGTAGAGGTATAACGAGTAGCTGTGATGGTTTGATGTTATTTTGAGCAGCTTGAGAATCCGACATGTGAATCAAAGCTAGTCCAAGACCCGGGTATATTTAACCGCCTAAGGTGCAAGAGGTAAGGGATGAATCGTTTTGTGCATATGTGTTCTTTACCGATGAAAATGCTTTGGTAGCATAAAATAATTTTATAAACAAGCATATTTCTTAAGAAAAGTGTTTAAC
Source organism: Firmiana major (assembly GCA_033439115.1). NCBI lineage: Eukaryota > Viridiplantae > Streptophyta > Magnoliopsida > Malvales > Malvaceae > Firmiana > Firmiana major. The sequence continues at coordinate 17,922,734 of CM065913.1, read as the reverse complement.
TTAAGATTTATTACTTGAGTGCATGTTTTGCCGGTTTGAGCTTGGTTTGTAATTTGAATGTTTTCAAACAAATATACTTTATATTTGAATGAGATTTATAAAGCAAAACTATTATGAGCTCTACGTGAAGGTGAAACTATTTTTAGTATAATAATGACATATTTTTTAGACTAAGGACTCGTCATGATATCTGCACATCAATGCCTCCATTTTGGTAACTAGAGATCCCTCCGCTTTGGTAGCGTGAGATGCCTTCGTTTTGGTAACGTGAGATGCCTCCATTTTGGTAACGAGAGATGCCTTCGCTTTGGTAGTGTTAAATGCCACCGTTTTGGTAACGTGAGATGCCTCTGTTTTGGTAACGAGAGATGCCACCACTTTGGTATTGTGAGATGCCTCTGTTTTGGTAACGAGAGATGCCTCCACTTTAGTAGTGTGAGATGTCTCCGTTTTGGTAACGAGAGATGCCTCCGCTTTGGTAGTGTGAGATGCCTTCGTGTTGGTAACGTGAGATGTCTCCGTTTTGGTAACGAGAGATGCCTCCGCTTTGGTAGTGTGAGATGCCTTAGTGTTGGTAAAGTGAGATGCCTCCGTTTTGGTAACGAGAGATGCCTCTGCTTTGGTAGTGTGAGATGCCTTCGTTTTGGTAACGTGAGATGATTCCCTCGTTTGAGGATGCCCTTGTTGAGGATGATGTGATGTGATAATTGCATTCATGACATTTATATTATGCCTAGTCTCCATAACAGTTTTGAGAAATGACATGTAAAATTAAGATAAAGAATGTTTTGATGAATTGTAATTTTAATCACATGTTTATAATTATGTGAAATTATGCCATTATTACACTTATGCTTTGATGATAATTTCAAAATCTCATATGCACTCCTTACTGAGCTAGTTGAAAGCTCACCCTCTTTTTTTCCTCCCCCACAAATTTTTTACAATAAGCGTAAGTACCTGCTGCGTACGTGACATAGGCTGGTGGACGAGACTCTTTATAAGCTATTGCTTGTACACGCGTGAGGCATAATTCAATTCATTTTGTATCCAGACAATTATATAATGAAGACACTTATATTTAAGTAATGTTGGGATGTAATCAGAATGGTATATGTATATAAATTAGAAAAGTTAGTTTATTTTAATACCATGTTATTTGATTAAGTAAATGTTCATGTTGAGAGATCCATGGATTGTTGGTTGATGAATTAGGTATGAGATCCTCTGACACGGTACAAGAATGCACCTCGAGTAGGAAGTTGAATTTTAAGAAAAATTTTAAATTAGCCATATTTTTTGTGCTTCCGGGCTGTTACAGATTTGATGGTATCAGAGCGAAGGGTGCCTAGTATTGTCAGTGTCGATTAATTGGAAATAAATTATATCCCAAGTGTCTGTACTTGTTTAGTTATGAATTGAATGTAACATTTAAAATTATAACTAAGTTTAATGTATACGCGTAGATATGTAAGAGTTAAGATATGAGAGGGAAACGAGGTCATCCTCGGAGGCAGTCACAACCACCTCCACCACCTGCCCCACAGCCGGAGAGTCCTAACTCTCGAATTAATCGATTGGAGTAGGATGTACAACAAGGGTTTGAGCAGATGGCAGCGTTATTTGCGTAGCTTTTCGGGGCTAATGCCTCAGGTACCATACCTACCCTAGCTCACACACCTGTACCACCACATGATCTGCCCCCACCTCCTCTACAGACTGACTCGGTGCCACCTGTCGCTCCGCCTCCGGCACTGACTAGACCCCATGACAGAGGTACGGATTGACTATGAGATTTTCTTAAGATGAACCTGTCGGCATTTAAGGGGGTGAAGGACCTCATAGCTGCAAAGGAGTGGCTGACGGAGATGAGGATAATCTTTGATTTCTTGGAGTACATTGATACAAAGAGAGTCGGTATGAGTGCTTATAAGTTTAAAGAGCAAGCACGGTATTGGTGGAGTACCACTTAGAGCATATTGACTACCAGCCATCCTGTGATCAGCTGAGAAACTTTTTAGTCAACCTTTAGGACCCAGTATATCCCTCGTGCTGCCTAGAGGAAAATGCAAGCAGATTTTTTGAATTTAGTCCAGGGCCGTATGATAGTTGACGAATATGAGAACCGGTTCACCACTTTGTTGAGATATGACCCGAGACTGTCAAGGACAAGGAGCGCCGTACATAGCGGTTTGTATATGGGCTGAGACCAACTATTTAGGATAGATTGATGGGGCTCTGTATTACTGAGTTCATAGATGCTTTTACATAGTCACAAGAGGTCGAGAGGGGACTATATTTGGTACAGTCCCAATCTGAATCTCGGGTAGTGGTCAGAGAGAAGGGTAAGAGAACTGAAGCTTTTAGAACAAACCTTAAGAGAGGTTCATTTAAGAGACGGAAGATTGAGGGGCCTACAGTGAGGGTTGATAGACCCCGGGTTCTTTCAGGTGCCACAGAGACTCCTCGAGGTGTCAGACCAGACCTTAAGATCTGCAAAGACTATGGTTGGCCACATGAGGGCAATTGTTTCCATATGATATGAGGATGTTTTAGATGCGGGGACATGGGTCACAGGGTGAAGGATTGCCCGCAGCCACAGAGACCACATCCTCAAGAGCCCCTCGACAACGCCTCAAAGAGTGTTTCCCCAGAGACAGGCCACATCTACCAATAAGGGTAAGAAGCCGGTCACAGAGGGACGTGTGTTTGCTATTGATAAGGAGATTGCAGACACTTCGTTTGAGGCTATATGAGGTACACTTCTTGTCTGTAATCATGAGGCTCATGTGTTGTTTGACCCAGGATCCACCCATTCTTTTATTTTAGTAGACTTTTGCATGTAAGTTGAATTTAGAGCCTGAACTCCTAGCTCATATTTTACGAGTAAGTACACCTATGCGTGAGTCGCAGAGGACTGATATGGTATGTAGGAAGTGTGAGATTAAGGTGGGAGATAAAGTAATGTTAGCAGATCTAGTTTTATTAAGCATGTGTTGTTTTGATGTGATTCTAGGGATGAATTGGTTAGCGGCCAATCGCGTGAGTCTAGACTGCTATACTAAGACTGTAACTTTCTCCCTACCTGAAAAATTTAGTGTACGTTTGAATGTTAAGGAATAAAAATGTGTGAAGTTTGTTTTGAGAAATCTTAAGGTATAATTATGATTTTCGAAAAACACTGATTAAATTATTGATGTGAAGGTTACATCGCACTCATCTCCGATATCAGTCGAGAACATTCCAGGATAGAGGACATACCTGTAGTATGTGAGTTTTTGGATGTTTTCCCATATGAGTTGCCAGGTTTACCACCAGAGAGAGAGCTGGAGTTCATTATCGATTTACTGCCAGATACCCAGTCGATCTCTAAACCTCCCTATAGGATGGCATTGGTTGAATTGGAGGAGTTAAATAAATAGTTGCAAGAGCTGCTTGACTAGGGTTTTATTAGACCCAGTGTGTCACCATGGGGAGCCCTGACTTTTGTTTGTGAGGAAAAAGGATGGTAGTCTTAGATTATGCATAGATTACAGACTACTGAACAAGGCTACGGTGAAGAACAAATACCCCATACCAAGGATAGATGACTTGTTTGATCAGCTGAGAGGGGCTTCTATCTTTTCTAAGATTGACTTAAGATCAGGCTATCACCAGTTAAGAATCAAGAAAGAGGATATTCCAAAAATGACCTTCAAAACTAGATATGGCCACTACGAATTTTTTGTGATACCCTTTGGTTTGACGAATGCCCTTGCTGCTTTCATGAGTTTGATGAATGAGGTATTTCGAGACTATATAGATTAATTTGTGATCTTCATTGATGATATCCTTATATATTCTCGGTCCCAAGAGGAACACGTACAGCATTTGAGGATTGTGCTTCAGATACTCCGAGACAAGCAGTTGTGTGGAAAGCTCAGTAAGAGTGAGTTTTGGCTAGATCAGATAGCTTTCCTTGGTTACATTATATCTAAGGATGGGGTGTCAGTTGTTCCATCCAAGGTAGACACTGTACTTAATTAGGAGAGACCGATGACAGTTACAGAGATTTGAAGTTTTTTAGGACTTGCAGGGTATTACAAAAGGTTTGTTGAGGGATTCTCCAAGATTGCAGTCATTTGACTCAGCTTACACGCAAGGATGTTCCGTTTATATGGTCAAATCAGTGTGAGCAAAGTTTCCAAGAGCTTAAAAGAAGATTGACTACAACACCCATTTTAACTATTTCGAGTGGATTTGGAGGCTTCACAGTGTATAGTGATGCTTCCCATCAGGGTTTAGGCTGCGTACTCATGCAACATGAAAGAGTAGTCGCTTATGGGTCACGCAAGCTGAAGGACTATGAACGGAACTACCCCATGCATAATTTGAAGTTGGCCGCAGTGGTGTTTGCATTGAAGATATGACGGCATTACCTGTATGGGGAAAGGTTTCAGATCTTCACTGACCATAAGAGTCTGAAGTATATCCTCAACCATAAGAGGCTTAATATGAGATAAAGACAATGGATGGAGCTCATTAAGGACTACGACTATGAGATTTTATATCATCCGAGGAAGGCGAACGTAATTGCTGATGCCTTGAGCAGGAAGAGTATGGTTTCTATTATGATGATCAGGGAATGGGATTTATTGAAACAATTCACCGGACTCAGGATCAGAGTTGAGGAAGCAGAGGTCGGATTTATGGCTAGCCTAATGATAGAGCCCAGTATTATGGATCAGATTAGAACCGGACCGAGAAGTGATCAAAAGTTATTGGATTTGGTTAGCTAAGCTGAAAAGATCTTGCAGTCAGATTTTACGGTTAGTGATGATGGATTGTTGAGGTTTAAGGCCCGTATTTGTGTCCCGAGTAATGATACCTTGAAGCAACAAATTTTGAGGGAGTCTCACTGTTTCCATTACACCATGCACCTAGGTAGGACTAAGATGTACCATGACTTGCGTAAGGTGTATTGGTGGAGTGGTATGAAACGGGAAGTGGCAGAATTTGTGGCTAAGTGTTTTGTGTGTCAATAGGTAAAAGCTGAACATCAAAAGCTCAGAGGATTACTTAAGTCCTTGCCAGTGCCTAAGTGGAAATGGGAGCATATCACCATGGACTTTATCATGGGATCACCGAGGACCTGGAGAGGTCATGATGCAATTTAGGTGATAGTAGACAGATTAAATAAGAGTGCCCACTTCCTTACCATAAAGAGCACGGATACTTTGAGTGCCTTAGTAGAGTTATATGTCAGAGAAATAGCTCGATTGCGTGGGGCCTCAATGAGTATTACATCTGATAGAGATTCTAGGTTTACTTCCAGGTTTTGGACTCATTTCCAAGAAATCATGGAATCTCGATTGAATTTTAGTATTGCCTATCATCCTTGGACTGAAGGTCAGTTCGAGCGGACTATACAGACCTTGGAGGATATGTTAAGGGTGTGTATGATGGACTTTAAGGGATCATGGCATGATCACCTGCCCCTTGTTGAGTTTGCTTACAACAATAGCTATCATGCGAGTATTGGTATGGCACCTTGTGAGGCTTTATATGGTAGGAGGTGTAGATCCCTTATAGCTTGGTAAGAAGTGGGCGGTAGGAAAGCAATTGCTCTTGATCTCGTTGAATAGGCAGCTTAGAATGTGAAGATTATTTGTGACAGATTATGGGCTGCTTAGAGTCGACAGAAGAGTTATGCAGAAGTGCGTAGATGGCCACTTGAGTTTTAGGCGGGAGATTCTGTATTTCTCAAGATATCTCTAAGTATGGGTATCATGCGCTTCGGGAAAAAAAGGAAGTTGAGTCCTCGATATATAGGACTGTTTGAGATATTAGAGAGAGTAGGAGATGTTGTCTACTGGTTAGCTTTGCCTCCACAGCTTTTCTTAATACATAACGTCTTCCACATCTCCATGTTGAGGAATATAATTCGGATCCCTCTCATGTCATCGAGTATGAAGCATTAGACATCCAGGGAGACATGAGCTAAGTAGAAGAACTTGTCCGGATCCTCAACAAGAAAGAGAACGTACTTCAGACAAAGAGAATTCCATTAGTAAAGGTTCTTTGGAAGCACCACTTAACAGAAGAGGCAACTTGGGAACTAGAGAGCCTAATGAAAGAGAAGTACCCTCGTCTATTTGATAGACCCGATTAAATTTGGAGGACTAAATTTCTTTAGAGGGGGAGATTATGTAAGACCCACTTTTGGTGATGTATTCCTTATGATTCATATGGTGTACACAATTTCATATGTGAATTGAATCATAAGAAGAGCTTTCAGCTTGAATGAAACTATAAAGAGAATGAATGAATAATCATGAATGCATGTACTGACTAAATAAGGACTCAACCGTGAATTTTAAGTACCCTTTTACAATCCTAAGTAGTATACACAAGTCACATTTTATGTGAATCATAAGAAATGGATATTTTTTAAGTTCTAAGTGTGAATGAAATGCAAAATGAGTATTAAAGTAATTAAATGTGAAGTTACCTTTGACAATCTGGGAAAAATTACAACTGGAATGCAGCAGATGAAGGGCAGATCGATCTCATTGCAAGGAGAGATCGATCTCATTACCTTGAAATGCAACGCTAAAGTATTCTGTAAAAGAGATCGATCCCTTATTCAAAGCAGATCGATCTCAAGTTGCTTCTGCCAGGACAAGATCGATCTCTTCCCATAAGGCAGATCGATCTCTAATTTCCTCTGGCTAGCAAAGATTGATCTCTTCCCATAAGGAAGATCGATCTCCAATTACCTCTATTGAGTAAGGATCGATCCCATCCCTTGAGCAGATCGATCCCATCCAAAGAGGCAGATCGATCCCCTATCTTGTATGTCGAATTCGAGAGTTCAAAACAAGAGCAGATTGATCTCCCACCCTAGGAGATCGATCTCATAAGGGTCTGACATTCAAGCTTTTCTTCCCTGAAACATCAAACATCCTTCCATTTTAGCAAAGAAAAATCTAGTTTCTCACTCTAGAATTATAAGATCCGTATTTTCAGATGTAAACCTTATGAATTCATAAGTGATGTAATGTCCATAAATTCAATGTACACACTTGTAATAAGAGTTGGTGATGTAGGTACAAGTTTCATTATGTATGAATATGAAGAAATGGACTTTTGTATGTGAAGAATATGAGTGGAATGAAAAATGAGTAGTGCAATAAGATGGAAGGACGTTGCATGAGTTCTAGAAATCTTTATACTTCCATTTAGTTTGGTATGTTATACCTTTGGTTATACAATGAATGTACACAAGTTTTAATGTGCATAGAGTATGAATGGATGTCATTTTCAAGTCTTAAAGGTGGTTGGATGAGAAAATAACTATGACAGCAAAATTAAGGAGTTTTGTGTGAGTTACTGTAGAAAACTGCATCAAAATCTAAAAAATAAGAATGCCAAATCAATCTCATAGGATGAGAGATCAATTTGGAAGAGCCAAAATGCCCTTATTTGAGCAATAGAACAGGGTAGATCGATCTTCAATGGGGCCAGATTGATCTGCTAAATATTCTGTAAATAAAGAGATCGATCCTTAATACAAACAGATTGATTTTCTTAGCTCTCGAGTTGGAGAAGATCGATCTTCTCCCATAGCCAAATCGATCTCCTTAACTCTCTGCCTGAAGCAGATCGATCTCAAGCCTTCGATGGATCAATCTCATGCCTTCAAATGTCGTGAAAATGAGGGATTTAAGAGGACCAGATCAATCTCAGACCCTCGATAGATTGATCTCATCAAGCAATTTCTACAAATAGGAGCAGTGAAATCTTAAATTTCGAGAAACAACCTCACTCTTCCATTTCAACCAAAAACCTAGTTTTCTCTCTCTAAATCCACCCATTTCCAGTAAGATTTGAGGGAAGATCATTAGATACAAAGTTGTTCATCTTAAAGAAGAGAACAACATAGTGTGGAATCAAAGCCTCATTCGTTGGATTGAAGGAGCAAGGGATATTTTCATTTGGAGCAAGAAGAGAAACTAGATTGGTAAGTTTCTAATACTTCAGCCCAAGTACATTTGTCTATTTATTGATTTTGGAGTTGATTTGTATGTGTATTTATGGTTAAAACTACCTAGGATGTGATGAAGCAAGTAAAACCTAGAATAAGTCTAGTGTGAGAAAATGTGGGTTGAATGAGTTGATGAATTATGGGTATGCTAAAGTGTTTAGGAGATAATGTGAATGATTTGAGATGGGTAAATGAAACTACACTTCGAGGATAGTCAATTTATGAAAATGAGTATAAAAGATGTTGATAAAATGCCATAATGAAGAAATTGGCGAAATATGAACACTTTGAGCTTAATATCGATTTAATATCGATATAGCATAAATCAATGGACCTAAGGGAATCAACAGACTCGAGATATGAGTAGAATAACAAAAAGAGGTCTTATAAGTATTAATGGAGGCTATAGGTTGAATTGACTATAGCAAACACGAGAGTTGTGTTATATTAGGCTAAATTGGTGTGATATACGACTTTGTGCAGTTTCAAAGAGTTCGTTGGAGATGAATTGAACCGCACAAGTAAGCACCTCTAACGAAATGGAATCACGCGACGTGATTCCAGGTAAGGGAATTTTGTAAGTATATAGAGATTGCTGCTCATACTTTAAACTCGTGGGTGAATATAGGGCGTTTGCGAAATGCATGATTATTCACGAAAATGATTGTTGGTATATGTGAATTGATACAGATATGTATATGATTTGGATTATGAAATGATTCTTGAAAAGGGGATAGTAAGGCTAATAATTGCATAAATCATATGTTTTCAATGGTTTCACGAAACACATTTCTTTGTTTTAAGGAATTAATGTATGGGCTGGCTAGTGTTTAAATGACTTTGGGAAATAGCACAAGAGAGGTGCTAATCGTGATTTGAGATTGTTTTGGTTGATTTTGAGCCACCTATCGTGTTTGTGTGAATTAAATCATGCTGGAGACTCGCTCGCACGAGATTTTGGTATTTTCACTTTTATGAAACGTGCTGGAGCTTAGCTCGCATCTTGATTTGAAACTATAATGATGTTTTGTAAACTGTACTGAAGCTTCTGCTCGTACGTGGATTTTGAGTGGTTTTCTTATACATATAACTGTACTGGAGCTATGCTCCTACGTGGTTTCCTTATGTTTTTATGCATAAATGTCGTACGAGAGCGTTGCTCATACGAGGATATTTCTTGATGATGCATGAATCGTGCTAGAGCTTAGCTCACATAGGTTTTCACACTGTGGTATGTATGATGTCGTGGTGAGGTGTGAGAATTGTGAATTGTGTATACCCCATTTATGAGAATTGTAATTTTGTGTATGTAATTATGATATGTTTATGTACACGCAAGTTTTAAATATGATGAAGTATAAGAAGATGAGGTTTTTAAGTCTTGAATGTGTATGGATTGACATATAGACTATGGGGTAGATTTTGAGAAGGTTTACATTGAGTTTTGCTAAAATTGATACAGCAGCAATACAATCTGTGAAGGCCAGATCGATCTCCAAGGATGAGAGATCGATCTCATGGCTCCAGAATGTAGGAAATGTGCAAGAACTGATAGGCAGATCGATCTCATAGGCAAGCAGGTCGATCTCCAAATGTTTCTATAAAGAGAAGATCGATCTCCTCAAAGAGCAGATCGATCTCATGAAGTATTTTGTAAACAAAAGATCGATCTCCTGAAGGAGCAGATCGATCTCATGAAGCAATTATGAGATTGATCTCACCCCACGACAGATCGATCTCCTAGGCATAAAATTACCCAAAAACGTTCCCAAATTCAAAAGCAGATCGATCTCCTACAGGAGTAGATCGATCTCCTACCTTCGGCCTATATAAAGACCCTATTATTTTTTGGAAATTCATTCTCTCTCTCATCAGAAATCGAAATCCCTAGCTTTCTCTCTCCTTTAAATCACCCATTTTTGTTCGTATCAGAGGTTGTGGCAAGAAGGAAAGGTCTTCCTCATCCAAAGGAGAACAACATACTTGGAAATCGAAGGACGAAACAAATCGAGGTGTGAATAGAGCTCTGCATAAGTTTCGGGTAAATTTCTAAGCTTTAATCTTTGATATTGAGGTGATTTTGGTGATTGTGACTATGAGTGTTGTGATAAAATAGCTAGGAAATGGTTAGAGTTGATGAAATTGTGATTTTGTTAGAGTGATGATGATATTATACAATTTGTGGTAAATTTGGGATTTTGACTATAAATTGGAATCAAGACAATGAGGTGATTTTGGCATGGATATTATGCATGAAAAATCCAGGATTTAAAATGTAGTAGATGAGAATGTATGATGGGAATATGAGAAAAATGAGGTTTGTAGTATTTAACGAGAATATGAGCAAATATGTGCTCGATGATGTGATTGAGATGAATTATTGATGTTTTAGCATCGTTTGGACAGCTCGGGAGTTCCAGAGAGGAATGCGAGGCTAGTCCGTCGTTTGGGGGAACAATTGTACTATACGAGATGCAACGAGGTAAGGGAAAACTTAAACTCATTTGTGTATACGATTTTGTGATGATATTGTAGCATGAAATATGATTTGAGAAAACAAGCATGTTTTTATGAGTTGTGAATGAGTTGTTGCACACAGTTTTATAGTCGGTTGGGGCCTAATTTTTATGAGTTATAAACTAAATGTGAAATTGTTTTACAACCGTTTTGAGTTTAAAAAGTGAAAAGTGATTTGGGCTCTACGTTAGGGCGTACTGAGATTTGAGAAATGTGTGCATGGTTTTGTCGATTTGAGCTCAGTTTTGTCAAGTTTTGTGTTGAGTACAAAATGATTTTGAGATGAATTTTATGAGAAAAACCATTATGAGCGCTACGTGAAGGCAAAACGGTTTTATATGATACTGGTTATTACTGAGACTTAGGTGTGTCATGTTGAATACACATCGGGCTTTGCTCTTATAGCATGTAAGGCCAGGTCGTGCTCTAGTAGCACGTAAGACTGACGCCTCCATTCTAGTAACGTGAGATAACCCTGCTCCGCGGCAGCGATGGGTGGCATTGCTTTGATAGCATGTAAGACCAGACCGTGCTTTGATAACATGTAAGAGAGGGGGGTGAATCGGTTTTCTAAGGTTAATGGCAAATTTAAACTAAATTAAGTCTAACTGTAAATAATGAATAATCAATATAATGTAATACAATGAATTGAAAGAAGATAAGGGAAGGAAATAGCAAACTCAGTAGTTTATAGAGGTTCGACCAATCTCTTGCCTATGTCCTCTCTTCTTGACCTCCTTGTCAAGAGCTTTCTTTCACTCTTTCAATGAATGTTACACACTCCCTTTTACAGGTTAAGGAATAACCTCTCTACCCTTTTTACATAAAGATAAATTCACCCTTTACAAAGTTGACTCACAGAGGAAGTCTCCTCTTTTCTCTTAATTTGAGGATGAATATAAAGTGAAGCTTTCTTATGAGGGTAGGATAAGAATAGCTTTTACATAAAGGCTTATACAACAATATCAATAAATGAAGATTGGAGACATAAAATGTTGGAATGAAATTCTTGAGAATATACAGAATTTACAGTAATAGTCTCTCTGTTTCCAGTGTCTTCAATGCTTGATTTTATACTGGAGGATTGGTAGTTGGAGCATTTAATGATGTTTTTCCCGTTGAAGGTTTTGCAGAAAGAGCTGTTGGGAACCTCCAATAGAGTGCCAGATCGATCTCCCATTTTGACCAGATCGATCTCTTAGTTTGATTTCCTACGATTACAAAGCAACTTGAAGCATGGAGATCGATCTCATACTTGTAGAGATCGATCTTACAATTTGAAAATGTTAGTGAAGATGGATCTGTCGAACAAGCAGATCAATCTTCTAATCTCTCTGTTTGAGGTAAGATCGAACTTCAGAACAATCTACCAAGTATTCTCGTAGAGAGGAGATCGATTTCTAATCAACCCAGATCGATCTCCTTAGCTCTCTGACTTTGAGGAGATCGACCTCTTCCTATACCAGATCGATCTCATAAACTCTCTGTTTGAACATAGATCGATCTACAGATTGATCTACTGCCCTTTCCCTTTGTTTTAGAGGAGATCGATCTCTTCTTAGACCAGATCGATCTCATATACATTATGTAATAAACAGATCGATCTTATAACCCTTAGAGATCGATCTCTGCTTCCTCAATACCTTGTACAGTTCCTTTGAGGTTTCAATCTTTTAGCAAATCGATCTCATATTCTCAAGAGATCGATCTCTCATACTAGAAAACCCAAGAGATCGATCTCTCATATTACCAGATCGATCTCTCATCCTTAAACACTTAGTTTCTGGTACTGATAACCTCTAAACATGTTTTAAATCATTTATATATTATTGAATTTACTTATTTTGTCATTTCAAAATATATTGACTCAACAATCTCCCCCTTTTTGATATGACAAAACTTATTCAACAAACATGTTTAGTTACCCATTTGCATTATGCACAAAATATGTTTTGCTTTCACAAACTCTCCCTTACTGTAAGCTCCTTAACTTCCCCTTACTTTTAGATCCTTAACTCCCCCTGAATTTAAGCTTTCCTTTAAAACATTAAACATGTTTTCCTAACAGATTCTTCTCCCCCTTTTTATCATATCAATGGCAATAAAGGTATAAAGGCAATTAACTTTTAAAAGATATGTCATTTCAAAATGGTAACTCATTATAACACATTTCAAAAAGAACTATCATGTCATTGCATAAAGTAAGCATTCAAGCAAATAATGTTTTAAACAACCAACATTAAACATGAAAAACTATCTAAAATATGCCTAATAATCATGTCCTAAGGCTGAGGAGGAAATCGCTCCAGAAGTTTCTCTACTCGAGTGCGAGTAACCTGCAGATCATCGAACATAGCTTGCTGTGTGGCATGAAGGTTTGCAAATCCTTCATCCATCTTTCAATTAAGCTCCATAATCATCGCCATAATCGATTCCATCCCATCGGATGATGGTGAAGGTGCAGTGGGCTGAGTAGTCGATGAAGATGGACCCTTAGTAGTTTCAGCTGGTAGGGTAGTAGGCTCTGCTGATGGGTCTTCTTCCATGGCTGCCTCAGACTGCTGTTCTCGCTTCTTACTCCATTCCCCTTCAAAGTCCTTATAGTACCTTATGTGGTGTAGTGTGCCAATGTTCAATACGCTCTTTGGGGAAGGCACTTCACCAGTGTCACATGAACAATCGACCCCAACTCGTTGAAGCAAGTACGCAAGCGGTTGTGGAAAGACTATCGTGGAGGCTTAGCTGCGTACGATATTCAGCTAATCTTCGTATATGAAGTGGACCAAATTGGGTTTTTGACTTGAGGAGTGGAGGTGGTGGAGCCAAAATCAATCTAATATCCTAACCGTGGAGTGACGGGTACCAAATGGTCTAAGATTCCATGAGATGATAAGGTGGAGTAACCTCGGGTGCATCGGTAGGTCACTCGCCTTATCCTCAGGAAGGTCAAATTCTAAAGGGACTTCTTCCTCTTCATTGGTCAATCCCTCATCTTTTATGTCAAATACTCGGGGTAGTATGGATGTGTCTATAGATAGTGTTTTAGACATGACAAACGTTTTAAACCCTAGTATTTTACAGGTATCATCAGGGTTGTAAATGAGTTCAGCATTAGAAAAGAATGCCCTAACGATGTTTGGAGGTACCGGGGTGTTAATTTTAAGAAATAGAAGCCAACCGAATGCTTTCATTTTTGACAGATACAGAAAATCAATACGATTTAAGAAAGAAAAGTCAATTGTTCTCCAATGTTTAATTGACATAGTGGAGAAATACTCTTCATATCTTTTCCTTTTTGCAGGTGTTTGAAAACACCTATTAAAGGTAGTGACAGAAGAGGGAGGAGCTATTTGGGAAGATGACCCTCTATCAACATTTGGTCTAGGGGGTTTTTGGCCAACTCTCTTAAGACGAGGCATGATTCCAGCTAGTCACACTCTAAATTGTTTTGTAGTTCCTAGATAACAGTACTCTAGAAACCTAGGCAATGGAACAGTTCTAGAATTGCCCTAATGGAGATTTTCAGTACAAACAAAGAAATTTTTGAAGAAAACTTAACAATGTAGGTTTCTAGAACACAAATTGATGAAGAGATTTAACAAGAACCTTACCGAGATCGATCTGGGAGGGAGAATCGAGGGTTGAGGCATGATAGAGTTTGGGGATTCTAAAAATTTGGATGTTTGAAATTTGGAGATTTTGAAACAGATTTTATAGTCCAAGGCTAAGGAGATCGATCTGTCGAGGAACCAGATCGATCTGTTACTTCCAGAGACTTGAAGAGATCGATCTGTTGAATCAAAGGATCGATCTTCAAAATACAAAAGCTCAATGAGATCGATCTGCCAAATGCATAGATCGATATGCTGTTTTTCAGAGGCTTAAGGAGATCGATCTGCTGTTTTACAGAGGCTTAAGGAGATCGATCTGACAAATGCATAGATTGATCTGCCAAATGCATAGATCGATCTGCTGTTTTACAGAGGCTTAAGGAGATCGATCTTATAGTAAAGAAGATCGATCTGCCTAGCTTAACCTTTCTGCTTTAGGCCAATTTGGTGCATGAAGATCAATCTATGGTGATAGGAGATCGATCTCTCATACTTTTTGCCCAGAAAAATCATTGAAAAATTCATTTAAAATCACTTTGAAATTAAGGTTTTGAAGGGGATAAATCTTAATGAACATTCATGAGTCCTAATTCACCTCTAAGAACACAAAACCTATCTCTATCAAGAGGTTTGGTGAAGATATCAGCTATTTGATGTAAAGTATCAATATACTCTAGAATTATATCTACTTTTTGTACATGGTCTCTAAGAAAATGATGCCTAATCTCAATATGCTTAGTTCTAGAGTGTTGAATAGGATTCTTAGATAGATTAATGGCACTGGTATTATCACATTTGATTGAGACTTGCTTCATGTCAATACTATAGTCTTTCATTTGTTGTTTAATCCACAACACTTGAGCACTACAACTACCTACTGTTATATATTCAGCCTCTGTTGTGGATTGTGCTACACTATTTTGTTTCTTAGAGAACCATGAGATTAATCTATTCCCTAAGAATTGACATGTACCTGAAGTGCTCTTTCTATCTATTTTACAGCCCCCAAAATCTGCATCAGAAAATGCATGAAGAGCAAAGGTGGAGTCCTTGGGGTATTAAAGTCCTAGAGAGGGAGTGTCCTTAAGATATCTAAAGATTCTTTTGGCTGCTAATAAGTGTGATTCCCTAGGAGAGGATTGAAATCTAGCACAAAGGCATACACTAAACAGAATATCTGGTCTACTTACAGTTAGATAAAGTAATGAACCAATCATAGACCTATATAGTTTAGTGTCTACACACTTACCACTTTCATCTTTATCAATCTTGATGTTGGTGCCCATTGGAGTTGCTTAAGGTTTGCAATTATCCATTCCAAATCGTTTGAGCAAATCCTTGGTATATTTTGCTTGATTGATGAAGGTTCCATCTTTAGTTTACTTTACTTGAAGTCCCAAGAAGTTGGTGAGCTCTCCCATCATGCTCATTTCAAATTCACCTTGCATGATCTTAGCAAACTCTTGGCATAAAGATTCATTAGTTGATCCAAAAATAATGTCATCTACATACACTTGAACAACTAGTAAATCTTTATTTTTATTTTTGATAAACAAAGTAGTATCTACTTTTCCTCTTAAAAATCTTTTTTCTATTAAGAATTTTGACAATCTTTCATACCATGCTGTAGGAGCTTGTTTCAAACCATAAAGTGCCTTAGATAGTTTGAAGACATGTTTAGGAAATTCATGACTTTCAAAGCCGGGAGGTTGCTCAGCATAAACTTCTTCATTAATGAAACCATTTAAAAATGCACTCTTCACATCCATTTGATACAATTTGAAGTTTTTATAGCATGCAAAGGCAAGTAGCATTCTTATTGCTTCTAATCTAGCTACCGGTGCATAAGTTTCATCGTAGTCTATTCCTTCTTCTTACCTATAGCCTTGTGCAACTAGCCTAGCTTTGTTTCTTATGATCACACTATTTTCATCCATCTTGTTCTTGAAGATCCATTTAGTTCCAATTATAGAGTGATCACTAGGTCTAGGAACTAGTTTCCATACTTTGCTTCTCTCAGATTGATTTAATTCTTCTTGCATGGCTAAAAACCAATTATTGTCATCTAAGGCTTCATTGACATTTCTAGGTTCAATTTGAGATACAAAGGCTATATATTGACACACATTCCTTAGAGATGATCTAGTTTTAACTCCAAGAGTTGGATCTCCTACTATTTCACAATCTTTTACATATCCTAATTCTCTTGGTGCTCTTGACTCTCTTTCTAATATTTCTAGTTCTTCTTCACCCTCTTTATTAATGTCAAGTTTCTCTAATAGATTATTCTCTATGTTTGAGATTTCTTTCAAGTTTTCATCAAATATTTCAATATCCTCATCATTGGTTGAATTTTTAGATAAATCATTTGACTCATCAAATATTACATGAATTGATTCTTCAACCATCAATGTTCTTTTGTTATATACTCTATATGCCTTTGAATTCAAAGAATAGCCTAAAAAGATTCCCTCATCACTCTTGGCATCAAATTTTCCTAAATTGTCTTTTCCATTATTTAAGATAAAGCATTTACAACCAAAGGGATGAAAATAGCTAATATTAGGCTTCTTACCCTTGTAAAGCTCATAAGGGGTTTTCTTTAAAATTGGTCTAATCATAGCTCTATTAATGATATAGCAAGATGTATTGATAGCTTCAGCCCAAAAATATTTAGGTAAATTATTTTCACACAATATGGTTCTAGCCATTTCTTCCTATGTTCTATTTCTTCTCTCAACTACCCCATTTTGTTGTGGTGTCTTAGGGGCTGAAAAATTATGACTAATTCCTTGATCATTGCAATATTCATCAAATCTAATATTTTCAAACTCCTTACCATGATCACTTCTAATACTAGTTATGGTGTAACCTTTTTCATTTTGAACCACTTTTGTATAGGCAATGAATTTTTCTAAGGCTTCATTTTTTACTCTAAAAAAGAACACCCAAGTGAACCTAGTGTAATCATCTACAATTACAAACCCCTAATGTTTCCCACCTAGGCTTGTTGTTCTAGTTAGTCCAAATAGATCTAGATGAAGTAATTGAAGAGGCCTAGTGGTTGATACACTGTGTTTAGGTTTAAATGTTGTTCTTTTATGTTTTCCTTTAACACAAGCTTCACATATTTTGTCATGGTCAAAGGACAACTTAGGTAATCCTATAACAAGATCTTTTCTAGCTAACTTAGATAACACATGCATGCTAGCATGACCTAGTCCTTTATGCCACAACCAAGGTTCTTTTTCCTTATCTACCATTAGGCATATGTTTTCATTTTTAAGTTCATTTAGATAGACGATGTATATATTACCTTGCCTATGACCTAGGAAAAGAACTTTATTAGATTTAGGATCTATAACTTGACATTTCAAGCAATTAAAAATTACTTTGTAACTTTTGTCACAAAGTTAACTAATACTTAGCAAATTATGTTTTAGACCCCTAACAAGTAAAACTTTTTCTAGTGAGAAGTAATCATTACCTATTGAGCCACTTCCTTCAACTTAGCCTTTGGAGTTGTCCCCAAATGTGACTTCTCCACCAACTTTTGATTTAAATGAGTTGAAGTGGCTTCTATCACCGGTCATGTGTCTTGAACATCTACTGTCCAAGTACCAAGCTTCCGTTGTTTTAGCTTTGTGGCAATGCTCAATCACCTATAATCAAAATTCAAACTCATGTCTTAGGTACCCAAATTCTCTTAGGTCCTTTCGAGTTAGTGAATACAATTCTTGATCCCTTTGGGATCCATGTTACTATAGTATTAATAACTTTTAAATTGACTATCTCTTTTGGAACCCAAATTCTTTTTACTATTTTTCTTCTAAATGTGGTCATCTTCATATTTCAATTATATGATGCATGCCTCTTTTTATTATAATGTGAACAAATAGATGAGGGTTTATGCATGTTCTTTCTAGCTATGAAACTTTTGAGATGAGTCTCTCTACTTTTTCCATCATATCCTAATCCATTCTTATTAAAGAAGGCCCTTTGAGTTTCTAGCAAGTTATCTAACTTTTGTTGACCCATATAGAATCTAGTAAAAGAATTATGCAAGTTACTATTTTTTCCTTTTAGGTCACAAATTTCAAGATTTGTAATTTCTAGTTTCTTATCACATTCTAGCTTATCCTTTAGTATTAACTCATTTTCTTTCTTCAATTTAGATATTAATTTTTTGTACTTCATACTCATGCATTCATAATCCAATGCAAGATCATCAAAAGCATCTTGCAATTCATCAAAAGAATATTCATTGAGGTCTGAAGTTACCTTTTCATCCTCAATAGCCATGAAGCATAGGTTGGCATTATCCTCATTCGAATCATCATCGGAGCTATCACTGTCGCTCCATGTTGCCATCATTGCCTTCTTTTTGTGGAACCTATCATTGGATCTTTTAAGAAGATGGCAGTTAAATTTAATATGTCCAAGTTTTTTACATTCATAACAGACAATGGTATCTGTTATACCTAACTCTTCTTGATCTTTCTTGTGGTTTCTCCTACCACTACCACTTGCTCTCATTCTCATGAATTTGTTAAATCTCTTGGCAAACATTGCCATCTCAAGATCTTCTTCACTACCACTCTCATTTTTACTCTCTTCTTGAGTAGTGGATTTCAGAGCTACTCCCACTTTCTTACGTGGCTCTTCATTTCTTCTTAACTTTATTTTATAAGTGAGTAGTGATCCTATTAATTCATCTAGTGACAGTCCTCAATTGCAGTTACTTTAGCTTCCCATGATTTTGGTAGGCTATTCAAAATTTTCTTAACCATTTCTATATTTGAATAAATTTTTCCTAAGGATTTTAACCCATTTATTACATCGGTGAATCTAGTGAACATGTCACTTATTGACTCTCATTCTTTCATCCTAAACAGCTCATAATCATGTGTGAGCATTCTTACCTTAGTCTCCTTTGCTTGAGTTATCCCTTCATGAGTTATTGCCAATTTGTCCCATATTTGTTTGGCATTGTCACAACCAGAGACTCTATTATATTCATTTGGCCCTAAAGCACAAAATAGGATGTGCATGGCCTTAGCATTTAGCTGAGCACATTTTACATCATTTGAATCCCACTCATCTTCTTCTTTAGGGATGTCTCTTCCCTCTATTCTTTTAGTTGGGATTTAAGGTCCTTTAGTTATAATCCTCCATACCTCATAATCATTGGCTTGAATGAAAAGCATCATCCTAGTTTTTCAATAAGCATAATGTTCACCATTGAACATAGGAGGCCTAATTGTAGAATGCCCCTCTCCTACTATATTGGTTGCTACATTATTGTGAGCCATTAGATCATTTTTAACTCTTAGGAAGTTATTCCTCTATGATTAAAGAGTCCTTGCTCTGATACCAATTGTTGGCTCTACCGAGAGGGGGGTGAATCAATTTTCTAAGGTTAATGACAAATTTAAACTAAATTAAGTCTAATTGTAAATAATCAATAATCAATATAATGTAATACAATGAATTGAAAGAAGATAAGGGAAGGAAATAGCAAACTCAGTAGTTTATAGAGGTTCGACCAATCTCTTGCCTACGTCCTCTCTTCTTGACCTCCTTGTCAAGAGCTTTCTTTCAGTCTTTCAATGAATGTTACACACTCCCTTTTACAGGTTAAGGAATAACCTCTCTACCCTTTTTACACAAATATATATTCACCCTTTACAAAGTTGACTCACAGAGGAAGTCTCCTCTTCTCTCTTAATTTGTGGATGAATATAAAGTGAAGCTTTCTTATGAGGGTAGGATAAAAATAGCTTTTACACAAATGCTTATACAACAATATCAATAAATGAAGATTGAAGACAAATAGAATGTTGGAATGAAATTCTTGAGAATATACAGAATTTACAGCAATAGTTTCTCTATTTTCAGTGTCTTCAATGCTTAATTTTATACTGGAGGATTGGTAGTTGGAGCATTTAATGCTATTTTTCCCGTTGAAGCTTTTGCAGAAAGAGCCATTGGGAACCTCCAGTAGAGTGCCAGATCGATCTCCCATTTTGACCAGATCGATCTCTTATTTTGATTTCCTAAGATTACAAAGCAACTTAAAGCATGGAGATCGATCTCATACTTGTAGAGATCGATCTTACAACTTGAAAATGTTAGTGATCGATCTGTCGAATAAGCAGATCGATCTTCTAATCTCTCTGTTTGAGTTAAGATCGAACTTTAGATTGATCTACCAAGCATTCTCGTAGAGAGGAGATTGATCTCTAATCAACCCAGATTGATCTCCTTAGCTCTCTGACTTTAAGGAGATCGATCTCTTCCTGTACCATATCGATCTCATAAACTCTCTGTTTGAACATAGATCGATCTACAGATCGATCTACTGCCCTTTCCCTTTGTTTTAGAGGAGATCAATCTCTTCTTAGACCAGATCGATCTCATATACATTTTGTATATAACCCTTAGAGATCGATCTCTGCTTCCTAAATACCTTGTACAGTTCCTTTGAGGTTTCAATCTTTTAGCAGATCGATCTATATTCTCAAGAGATCGATCTCTAATACTAGAAAACCCAAGAGATCGATCTCTCATATTACCAGATCGATCTCTCATCCTTAAACACTTAGTTTCTGGTATTGATAACCTCTAAACATGTTTTAAATCATTTCTATATTATTGAATTTACTTGTTTTGTCATTTCAAAATATATTGACTCAACAAAGTGTATAGTGAACCATGGCCATAGGTGTATTATTGTCGACGAAATCTCTCGATTGGAGATGTCCGCCTAGAGGACGAGTTCAATCATTTTGATGTGCCATGACAAATTTTTATATGAGTTGTATTTGCCTAGTCTTATTTTACACATGAGATTGTGTTTGGTGGCTGCGTCATGTACATTACTATTGCGGTGATTTTCATCACGTTTTATGAGAAAAGCAATTATCGCATCCTGTTTTCTATGTGCTTATAACCATGGTTTGTATTGAGCAATTTATTATCATGTTTCTACATGAGCTTTGAGAAATGAGTTGAGATGATGTTTTAATTATTCATGCTAGACTTTTCTACTGAGTGTATTAGGTTTCCACCCACATAACAAAATGATTGTGCTGTGCAAATCATTATTTTATCAATGAGTCCCTTACCCCCTTATTGAGCAATTTAGAAGCTCACCCTGTTTTATCTTCCCCCTAGATTTCTTCAAGTGAAAAGAGTTTCCCTGCGACATATGGAGTAGTGGCTAGTGTAGGACTTGAGGTCCAGGCCATATATTGTACTCTGAGGTATATTTTAATATTTCATATACCTAGACTAATATTGTATTTACAGAACTTGATTAACAGTGATGTATGGGATTTATTAGGATTAATTAATTCAGAATTGAAGAATGTATATTATGTAATATATAGTGTGACATGTAAATTGGATGATGAGATCCTGAGGTTAAAGTTTTATAACATATATATAAATATATGATGATGCATGACACTACATAGGAATGCACCTAGAATCGTGAAAGGATATAAATAAATTTTAAATTTGCCCTGTTTTTCTCGCTTCCGGGGCATCACATGAGGATAACATGAATTGGTGTTCAGGGAACCCAAAATGGGCGAGTAAGGGCATGAGGGGATAGGATTTGACATTAATTCGAATTGGTGTTCAGGGAACCCAAAATGGGCGAGCAAGGCTATGAGGGGCTAGGACCTGGCATTAATCCATTTAGGGAACCCAAAAGGGGCGAGCAAGGCCATAAAGGGCTAGGACCTGATATTATTGAATACTCCCACGTGCACTTGAGACTATATCGGTTATGCATGGCATTAGGGTAGATAAGACCTACGGCTGGCATCCCCAACCATGTTATGGGTTCGTGAAGTACGTTGTATCCTATATATCACATGGAGTACGCTGTACCGCGTGGTTGAGTTACTGATGAGAAAGTCTAGCGGAGAACTAACCCACCTTCGCTCCAGCATGATACCCCACACACCGGGATCTGTGTGGTCTAGGATGATTTATGACATATTTAGCCAACATAGTCTTTGAGATATAGTGACCTGTCTCATGTAATATTACATAAGACCACAAGGTTTTAATACTTAAGTATGATTATGATCTATCCAGGGTAGACTCGAGGGAGGGGTCGAGCCTTGTGGGATTTGTGATTTAAAGAAATGATAATTTGAATTGTGAGGAGATATGATGTGATTTAAAAAGGATGTTTCTTAAATGAAACAGTTGTACAGTGGGAACAACCCAAGACAGTTATTGAGATCAGAACTTTTCTTGGGTTGGCAGGTTATTATCGGAGATTTGTTGATGGTTTCTCCAAACTAGCTACTCCATTAACGCGTCTCACGTGGAAAGATGTTAAGTTTGTGTGGGATGAGGCATGTGAGAGGAGTTTTGAGGAGCTTAAGTGTCAATTGACTACTGCTCCAGTTCTCACCATTCCTACCAGCTCAGGAGATTTCTCGATGTATAGGGATGCATCACACCAGGAACTGGGTTGTGTACTTATGCAGGATGGGAATGTAGTTGCCTATGGATCTAGACAGTTGAAAGATCACGAGAGGAACTACCCGACACATGATTTGGAGTTGGCGACCGTGATGTTTGCTTTGAAAATATGGCGCCATTATATCTATGGTGAGAAATTTCAGGTTTTCATAGATCATAAGAGCTTTAAGTACCTGTTCTCGCAGAAAGAGTTAAACATGCGACATAGGAGATGGCTCGAACTCCTGAAAGATTATGATTGTGAAATCTGTACCACCCGGGTAAGGCAAATGTAGTTCTCAATGCTTTGAGCAGGAAGAACCTCGGGTTGGTGTCTTATATGTGGATCTGAGAATTTCAGACATATTTCAATTATGTAATATGAACTTGAAGTATAATTTATTGAGCTAAGTGAATTGTGAGAATGATAATTGGAGATTTATATGTTAAGTGTTTAAAATAAGTGTGAAGCTATGAGGACAGATCAATCTGGGAGAAGGAGACATCGATCTGGCGAGTTAAAAATGACAAGGAAGGAGGAATTTAAGGAGCAGATCGATCTCCAATGGAAGAGTATCGATCTCCTTATGATTTTGTTTGAGAGAAGATCGATCTCATGAGGAAGAGATCGATCTCCAAATGTTTCTGTTTGGGAGAAGATCGATCTCCTCAAGGAGCAGATCGATCTCATAAAGCCATAAATAGATCGATCCCACCCCTCGACAGATCGATCTTCTAGGCATAAAGTACCCCAAATCGTCCCCAAATTCAAATGCAGGTCAATCTCATTAAGAGCCAAATCGATCTCCTACCCTCCGTCTATATAAGGAACCCCTGCTTTCTCCTGCAATTTCGTTTTCTCTCTCTTTCAAACCCCATTTCTGTCGAAGCCCTAGCTTTCTCACTCATCCTAAGTACCCATTTTCGTCCAAATCAGAAGTTGTGGCAAGAAGAAAAGTTATTCCTTATCCAAGGGAGAACAACATACTTGGAAATCGAAATACGGATCGAATCGAGGCAAGAGATAAGCTCTCCACAAGTTTTGGGTAATTTCTAAACCTCGATCCTTATATCTGAGATGATTTTGGTGATAGTGGTTGTTGGCATTGTGTTGAAATAGCTGAAAAATGATTAGGGATTGATGAAATTACAATGTAGTTGGAGTGATGATGATATTTAGCAACTTTGGTAAATTTAGAAATTTTTGAGCTATAAATGGAGATTTAGACAATGTGGTGTATTAGCATAGATATTGTGGCATAGGAAATATAGAATGTTGAGGTGTTGTGAACGAGATTGTGGTTTGTGATGGAGTTATGAGTATTGAGAAATTAGAGGTGTTATGAGCAATTATGCTCGATTTTGAGAATTGAGGTTAATGTGATAATGAGTATTGATGTTTTAACATCGTTTGGACAGCTCGAGAGTTCCAGAGTGGAATGCGAGGCTAGTCCGTGATACGAGGGAAACAATTGCACTATACGAGGTGTAAAGAGGTAAGGGAAAACTAAACCATTTGTGTACGTGTTTTGATGAACTGTTTGTAGCATGAACCACGATTTGAGAATACAAGCATGTTTGGTGTTGTGTTGTGATATAATTGCACACGGTTTTTATAGCCGGTTGGAGCCCATTATTTTATGAGTTTATAAGCTGAGTGTGAAATTGCTTTATAAACCTTTGAGTTTGCGTGAAAAGTAAATTGGGCTCTACGTTAAGGCGATATTGAGATTTGAGAAAATGTGTGCGTGTTTTACCGGTTGGAACTCGGTTTTAATATGTTTTGTGTTGAGTACACAAATGTTTTAAATGAGTTTTATGTGAGAAAACCATTATGAGTTCTACGTGAAGGCATAACGTTTTATAAGATAATGGCTAATGATTGAGACTTAGGCGTGTCATGTTGAATACACATCGGGCCTTGCTTTGGTAGCATGTAAGACCGATATAGTGGGACGCCTGGGAACCGAGCTAGGGACCATAGGCCTTGTTCTGGTAACATGTAAGTCCGATTATTCCTCCGCTTTGGTAGTGTTGGGAGGCCTTACTTTAGTAGCATGTAAGTCCGATATTCCTCCGTTTTGGTAATAAGAGATGCCTCCATTTTGGTAACGTGAGATAACCCCCGTTCTGGTAACGCTGGGTGGCCTTGCTTTGGTAGCATGTAAGACCGAGAGAGTGGGCCGCCTGGGAATCGACCCAGGGACCACGTGATAGTGTGCATGAGGCGAGGCATTGCTCTGGTAGCATGTAAGGCTCGGCCTTGTTCTGGTAACATATAAGTCCAATATACCATGCATACGACCATATTGTCAACGTTCCCTCTATACGAGGATGCCTGGGATGCGCACCCAGAGGAGATTACATATTTGATGTGCCATGACGAGTTTTAATTGAGTTTTATTGCCTAGTCTCGTTTTACACATGAGTTGTGTTTTGTGACCTTGTCATGTGCTATTTACCGAGGTGATTTTTTATCACGTATTTTGAGAACAGCCATTATCGCATATATTTACACATGCTTGTGAGTGCTCGATATTGAGCTTTTTTACCTCCATGTTTTCACATGATTTATGAGTTATGAGATGATGATGTTTTGAGAACTTTCATGCTACGATTTCAAATGAGCTTCATAAACAAATACATATTTGTGATGTGTGATATGGTTTATATAACTGAGTTCCCTTACCCCCCTTACTGAGAGATTTGGAAGCTCACCTTGTTTTCTCTTCCCCCCAGATCGCTTCAAGTGAAGTGAGTTCCCTGCGACGTACGGGTTAGAGGCTAGTGGAGGACTTGAGCTTCAGGCCGTATTTTGTGTACTGAGGTAGATATTTAATATTCATGTACCCAGACTAGAGTTATATTTACAGACACTTATTGTACAAAGATGTACGGGATGTATTAGGATTAATTAACTTGGAATCGAGTACTGTATATGATACAATATATACTATCTTATGATGAGATCTTGAGGCACGATAATTATGATGATGTATGACACTGCATAGGAATACACCCTTAATTGTGAATTGATGAGTAAAAAGTTTTAAATTAGCCCTATTTTTCGCGCTTCCGGGGCGTGACATTATATGATGGTACGGGAACTTGAGTTATTGGAACAATTTATGAACCTCAGTTTGGATGTAACCCCACTTGGATCGGAGAGACTGGATATCATGGCTAGTATGAGATTAGAGCCAGAGTTGATTGGCCGTATTTGACTAGCTCAATAGAGCGATCGACAGTGTATTGATTAGTTGAGTCAGATACAGACAGGTGTGGGTATTGATTTTGAGTTGAATACAGATGGCTTATTGAGGTTCAGAGACAGAGTCTGTGTTCCCTAGGATCCTAAGATCAGGAGACTAATTTTATCAGAGGCTCACTCATCAAAGTACACGATACATCCGGGGAGTACCAAGATGTATCGAAACCTTCGAAAGGTTTATTGGTGGTCTCGAATGAAAAGAGACATTGCAGAATATGTCGCTACGTGTCTCATTTGTTAGTAGGTGAAGGTAGAGCATCAAAAGCCTGTAGGATTATTGCAGCCTTTACGATACCGACATGGAAGTGGGAGCATGTCACCATAGATTTTGTGATGGGATTATTGAGGACCTGTAGAGGTCATGATGCCATATGGGTTATTGTGGATCGATTGACTAAATCAACCCATTTCTTAGCTATGAGAGCTACTGATACTCTGAGTCAGTTGGCGAACCCGTATGTATGAGAGATAGTACGACTCAATGGTGTACCGATGAGCATTGTTTCTGTTCGGGATGCTCACTTCACTTTTGATTTCTGGGAACATTTACAGGAAGCGATGGGGACTCACTTGAGCTTTAGCACCGCTTTTCATCCTCAGACAGATGGGTAATCAGAGAGGACTATACAGACCTTGGAGGATATGTTGAGAGCGTGTGTGCTGGATTTTGGAGGCTCCTGGGATGATCACCTGCAGTTAGCCGAGTTTGCCTATAATAACAGTTATCATATGAGTATCGGGATGACACCCTATGAGGCATTATATAGATGCAGATGTCGATCCCCCATTGGATGGGAAGCGGTTGGTGACAGACAGATTTTTACTCTGAACTTAGTTCAGCAGGCATTTAAGGACGTCTAATTGATATGTGAGAGATTACAGACAGCTCAGAGCTGGGAAAAGAGTTATGCTGATAAGAGACGAAGACCACTAGAGTTTGATGTGGGTGAGTCAGTATTTTTGAGAGTTTCACCTTTGAAGGGTATTTTGAGATTTGGTAAGAAGGGCAAGCTGATCCCTAGATATGTCGAACCCTTCGAGATTTTGGAGAGAGCGGGAAATAAGGCGTATAGGTTGGCATTACTACTAAACTTGGCAAATGTTCATAATGTCTTACACGCCTCTATGCTTCGAAAGTATCACCCGGACCTGGCACATGTTATAAGATATGAGCCATTGGAGCTCAATGAGAGTATGACATATGTTGAGAAGCCGGTTCGAGTATTGCATAGAAAAGAGAAAGTGTTCAAAATAAAGATAATTCCCTTGGTGAAAGTTCTTTGGCAACATCACATGGTGGAAGAGGCCACATGGGAATTTCAGAGTTTGATGCGGCAGAAATACCCCAAACTTTTTGAAGAGTAACTTGGTTCTAATTTGGAGGACCAAATTCTTTTAAGGAGGGGAGGAATGTAAGACCCGTATTTTCAGATGTAAACCTTATGAATTCATAAGTGATGTAAAGTGCATAAATTCAATGTACACACTTGTAATAAGAGTTGGTGATGTACGTACAAGTTTCTTTATGTATGAATATGAAGAAATGGGCTTTTGTATGTGAAGAATGTGAGTGGAATGAAAAATGAGTAGTGTGGTAAGATGGAAGGAAGTTGCATAAGTTGCATAAATCTTTATACTTCAATTTAGTTTGGTATGGTATACCTTTAGTTATACAATGAATGCACACAAGTTTTAATGTACATAGAGTATGAATGGATGTCATTTTCAAGTCTTAAAGGTGGTTGGATGAGAAAATGACCATGGCAGTAAAATTAAGGAGTTTTGTGTGAGTTACTGCAGAAAAGTGCAACAAAATTTGGAAAATAAGAATGCCAGATCGATCTCATAGGATGAGAGATCGATCTGGAAGAGCCAGAATACTCTTATTTCGGCAATGGAATAGGGTAGATCGATCTTTAATGGGTCCAGATCGATCTGCTAGACATTCTATAAATGAAGAGATCGATCCTTAATATAAACAGATTGATTTCCTTAGCTCTCGGGTTAGAGAAGATCGATCTCCTCCTATAGCCAGATCGATCTCTTTAACTCTCTGCCTGAAGCAGATCGATCTCAAGCCTTCGATAGATCGATCTCATGCCTTCAAATGTCGTGAAAATGAGGGATTTAAGAGGACCAGATCGATCTTAGACCCTCGACAGATCGATCTCATCAAGAAATTTCTATAAATAGGAGCAGTGAAATTTGTAAATTTCGGGAAACAACCTCACTCTTCCATTTCAACCAAAAACCTAGTTTTCTCTCTCTAAATCCGCCTATTTCCAGTAAGATTTAAGGAAAGACCATTAGATACAAAGTTGTTCATCTTAAAGAAGAGAACAACATAGTGTGGAATCAAAGCCTCATTCGTTGGATTGAAGGAGCAAGGGACATTTTCATTTGGAGCAAGAAGAGAAACTAGATTGGTAAGTTTCTAATACTTCAGCCCAAGTATATTTGTCTATTTATTGATTTTGGAGTTGATTTGTAAGACCCTTAAATTTCTAAGTACATACATATACATCCTATGTGAAGCATGAATGATGTAAAGCCCATAGATTGAATGTACATACTTGTAATATGAGTTGGTGATGTACGTACAAGTTTCGTTATGTATGAATAATAAGAAATGGCCTTTAGTATTTGATGAATGTGAATATATGGAAAACTGAGTAGTGTGGTAAAATGGATTTAAGTATGCATAAGTTTTATACTCCAATTGGTTGTAAATGGTATACCTTTGGTTATACAAAGGATACATACAAGTTTTAATGTGTATAAGGTATGAATGGATGTCATTTTCAAGCCTTAAGTGTGGATGAATGAGAAAGTGACCATGGAAGCAAAATGTATGAAGTTTGGCATGTGTTACTGCAGAAAACTGCAGTAAAATCTGGTAAATATGGATGAGAGATCGATGTCATGGGATGAGAGATCGATCTAGAAGAGCCAAAAATACTCTTATTTGAGAGATGGGACAGGTCAGATCGATCTCATTGGAGAACAGATCGATCTGCTAAACATTCTGTGTTGAAGGAATCGATCTCAGAAGAGCCAGATCGATTTCCTTAAGCTACTGACTTACAACAGATCGATCTCATGCAAGAGCAGATCGATCTCCTTAAGATTCTGTGTTGTAACAGATCGATCTCATGAAAGAGCAGATCGATCTCATATGGTCGAAAGGTCGGTTTCAAGAGGAAAAATGCAAAGTAGATCGATCTCCTAGGGTAGTAGATCGATCTTATCAAGACATTTCTATAAATATTGGACTTTTGCTTTTCATTTTCTGGAGAGTTATTATTCCATTTGGAAACTAAACCTAAACCTAGCCAATAAACACTAGAAAACTTCAATTTGTGATCAGTTTTGAGTAAGATACAGTTAAGCAAAGTTGTTTTTAGCAAGAAGAGAGCAACATACTTGGAAACAAGATATTGAAATCAAGAGTTCAAGGAGCAAGGAGGATTTTACCATTTTGGTGAAAAAGAAAAGAAAGTTCAACTAGGTAAGATTTAATGCGCCAAGTTGATATATGTTAAACTAGGTGTATTGATGAGTCGATTGATATAAATAAGAAATGTTGGAAATGAAAGGATCATGAAAAATAAGCATGACCTAGCTATTGGCATGAAAGTGAGAAAGTAATGAGGAAATGATGTTAACATTGATTTAATGATAGAATATGCATGTATGAAAGATTATGAGTTAATCTTATGAAATGCATATATTAGAAATAAGGAGTGATGAATATAGTTATATGAAAATATGGTATAATTCCATATTATGAGAAAACGGTGTAATGATGTGTTAAGTTGAGATTGATAAATGAGATGAGTATATTACTGTATACTAATATGAATAAAAAATAACAGCTTCAAAAATCACATTGGAAGCTGCTCGGACTGCGAAAGCGAGTTGCATAGAGGAAGAGAGGTCACTTGACGTGATCCGAGGTAAGGAAATTTTGTGAGTAGCTAGAGATGGCTACATGTATTTTAAATAAAGTTTTGATATTATACTCTATATGAATTCCCACGAATAGGCCTAATGTGTGATAGAGACAAATGAGATAAAGTGTGTTTTATCCAAAAATAGGATAAAAAGCCTGAGAAG
Source organism: Firmiana major (assembly GCA_033439115.1). Lineage (NCBI taxonomy): Eukaryota > Viridiplantae > Streptophyta > Magnoliopsida > Malvales > Malvaceae > Firmiana > Firmiana major. The sequence goes on along the minus strand of CM065913.1, from coordinate 17,892,709 downwards.
CATGTTGTGACCCATAATACATGAGTTGTATGATAAAATGGCTAATGTTTTCATGTATATGCGAAAATAGCACCTTTAAGTGCTAATTTGATTTGAAATGAAAGAGTTGGGATTTGAATAAGCCATCTATCTGGTTTTGTGTGAAAACCATAAGTGCTAAAGAATACTCGCACTATATTTTGAGATATGCATCACATAGTACTGGAAGATATACTCGTACTATATTTTAATGCTATTTTATGCATGTTAGAGTACTGGGAGCATTGCTCATACTCAGTTTGTGATTGATGCATATAGAGTATTGAGAGCTTTGTCCATACTCAGTTTTACATGATAGAGTACTTGGAGCGTTGCTCGTACTCGAGTTTTCATAATTTATACATGATATCGTACTAGAGCGATAGCTCGTACTTGATTTAAAAAGAGAAATATGCATTTACCTAGTGCTAGAGGTTACTCGCACTAGTGTTTGATATTTTGAGATGCATACACAGTGTTTAAGAGGCGAAGTGTTGATTGAGAGTCACACTCAAGACGCGTACTGTTGTTTTACGTGATATATAATACATGTTAAAGAGAGAAAAATCGTGACGATTTCCTTCGTGTAGACTGAGTGTTACACAGTTGAGATATTCGCACGTGGATTTAGAGACGTGGCGTTATTTCCATAGTATGAGGGCTAAGACTTATGGCACGCACCCTGACTATGATGTATTTCCGTGGTATGAGGACTAAGACCTATAGCAGGCATCCCGACTATGAGGAGATAGTCCATGGGTGTATGTTATACCGTATGAGTGGCATGGAGTACACTGTACCGTGTGGTGGAGTTATGGAGTTGAGGAGTTGATAGCTGGCGGTTGTGATGGACTGACCCCCCACCTATTACAGCAGTGATAACCACACACCGAGATCTGTGTTGCCTGGTATATCACATTATAGGATATGGCCATAGTCCAGGAGATTATTGCATTTAACCACCGAGTCTTGTATGTTATATCACTTGTTTTCATGATACGGTTAGACCTTAGAGAGAAAGGTCGGAAACCGGTTTGTGTTGTGTTGTGAACTGCTATATTTACTTGATTTACATGTAAATGGCATGATTGAGATAAAGGTATTCCTAATTTTATAAATATGAACTGTTTTACATGAATGCCTACATTTGATAAATAAGCATGATTTCAAGTACATGGAATTTAATCTGTACTGTATTATATCATTTTAATACATGCTTTGAGATGAGAGAAGGAAAGGCAAAGCCTTATTTTCAGTAGATAGTGCAGTTATCTACTTGCTTGTCTAATTTCCTTACTGAGCGCGTTGTATGCTCGTCCCCTTATTTTCCATCCTCTACAGATCATCCGCAGTAGAGTGAGTCCGGCTGAGGTATAGCATTCATTATATTCGCTACCTATCCATCTTACAAGAGGTATACACAGTCGAACATTTTGTACTAAACAATGTATAAGCACAGTTATGAAAATCAATTGTACGATCGGGATGTATATGTACAAATAATGTATAACAGTTTATATTATCGAAAGGAATATTAAATTCTATATGTATTGTGATTGAATGTGAGTGGATGACTAATATCAAATCACAATCCAACAGTTGAGGAGAGAAATATAAGTAAAGTAAAAAGCGAAAAATTTGTAGTGGGTTTTGGTAAGTCACGGATTGAGGTCGTGACATGATTTGTATGTGTATTTATGGCTAAAACTACCTAAGATGTGATGGAGCAAGTAAAACCTAGAATAACTCTAGTGTGAGAAAATATGGGTTGAATGAGTTGATGAATTATGGGTATGCTAAAGTGTTTAGGAGCTAATGTGAATGATTTGAGATGGGTAAATGAAACTACATTTCGAGGATAGTCAATTTATGAAAAATGAGTATAAAAGATGTTGATAAAATGCCATAGTGAAGAAATTAGTGAAATATGAACACTATGAGCTTAATATCTATTTAATATCGATATAGCATAAATCAATAGACCTAAAGGAATCAATAAACTCGGGATATGAGTAGAACAACAAAAAAAGACCTTATAAGTATTAATGGAGACTATAGGTTGAATCGACTATAGCAAACACGAGAGTTGCGTTATATTGGGCTAAATCGGTGTTATATACGACTTTGTGCAGTTCCAAAGAGTTCGTTGGAGACGAATTGAATCGCACAAGTAAGCAGCTCTAATGAAACGGAATCACGCAACGCGATTCCAGGCAAGAGAATTCTGTAAGTATATAGAGATTGCTGCTCGTATTTTAAACTCGTGGGTGAATATAAGGCGTTTGCGAAATGCATGATTGTTCAGAAAAATGATTGTTGGTATGTGTGAATTAATACGAATATGTATATGATTTGGATTATGAAATGATTCTCGAAAAGTGAAAAGTAAGGCTAATAATGGCATAAATCATATGTTTTCAATGGTTTCACGAAACACATTGCTTTATTTTAAGCGAATTAATGTATGGGTTGGTTAGTGTTTAAATGACAAAGATGTGCTAATAGTGATTTGAGATAGTTTTGGTTGATTTTGAGCCACCTATCGTGTTTGTGTGAATTAAATCGTGCTAGAGCCTCGCTCGCATCGAATTTTGGTATTTTCACATGTATGAAACGTGTTGGAGCTTAGCTTGCACCTTGATTTGAAACTATGATGATGTTTTGTAAACCGTACTGGAGCTTCTGCTCGTACGTGGATTTCGAGTGGTTTTCTTATGTATATAACCGTATTGGAGCTATGCTCGTACGTGGTTTGCTCATGTTTTTATCCATAAATGCCGTACTAGAGCATTGCTCGTACGAGGATATTTCTTGATGATGCATGAATCGTGCTAGAGCTTAGCTCGCACAGGTTTTCACACTGTGGTATGTATGATGTCGTGGTAATGATAACACGAATTGGTGTTTAGGGAACCCAAAAGGGGTGAGTAAGGCCATGAGGGGCTAGGACCTGACATTAATTCAGATTGGTGTTCAGGGAACCAAAAATGGGCGTGCAAGGCCATGAGGGGCTAGGACCTGACAATAATCCATTCAAGGAACCCAAAAGGGGTGAGCAATGCCATGAGAGGCTAGGACCTGATATAAATGAATACTCCCACGTGCACTTGAGACTATATCGGTTACGCATGACATTGGGGTAGATAAGACCTACGGCTGGCACCCCCAACCATGTTATGCGTCTGCGGAGTACGTTGTACCCTATATATCACATGGAGTACACTGTACCACGTGGTTGAGTTACTGATGAGAAAGTCTGGCGGAGAACAAACCTACCTTCGTTCCAGCATGAAACCCCGCACACCGAGATCCGTGTGGTTTGGGATGATTTATGACATATTTGGACAACATATCTTTGAGATATAATGACCTGTCTCATGTAACATTACATAAGACCATATGGTTTTGATAGTTAAGTATGATTGTGATCTATCTAGGGTAGACCCGAGGGAGGGGTCGAGCCTTGTGGGATTTATGATTTAAAGAAACGATAATTTGAATTGTACGGAGATATGATGTGATTTAAAAAGGATGTTTCTTAAATGAATTTCCCTTTTTGTCATGAGATTTAATGAGAATGAGCATGAGATGATTTTACATGTTGATATTTCCATGTTTTATGCCTATTTACATGATTTTCGATACATATATATGTATATACACGTGCACAGTTTTATTTCCTCATGCTCTGATTATAAATGGTTTATGCATAACATTATCAGCATGTAGATAGAATAGTTATCTACCATGCTTGCATTATTACCTTACTGAGTGTGTGGTTGCTCATCCCTCTCTACTTTCCCCTCTCTACAGAGCGTACATTGTGGCCCAGTGAGGACTGAGGCATTTTGTTGAGACATCCGCTGCATCTCCTTCATCCAGAGGTATATACACAGAAATTCTTTTTGTATCTAAACAATGTAAAAGCACAGTGATCATTTGAATTTGTAATATAGGGGATGTAAATGTTATAACACATAGTATGTATGACAATACTTTTGTTTTATTTGGAAAATAAATGGTAAAGAATGATTATTACTGCCTCACAGCCCAACTGTGTAGTAGTAAGTTTGTTCACGATCTGGTAAGGAAAGGAAAAATGTGAAAAATTTATAGTGAATTTTGGTTAAAAAGGATAAAAAGGGTCGTGACAAGAATACCACCCTTTCCAAAAAGATTTGAGAAAAAGCTATTTGAGCAAAGTTGTTCATTGTGAGGAAGAGAACAACATACTTTGGAATCAACATTTAACTCGTTGGATTGAAGGAGCAAAAAGTCTTCCAATTTCGGATAAGAGAAAAGTCAAACTAGGTGAGTTTCCAATACACCAACTCTAAGTATGTTCATTTAGATGTTGCTAGGAGTTGATCGGTGTATGTATTGTTGGTTGAAACTACCTAGAATATGATAAATTAACCATGACCTATAATGGGTTTAGTGTGAGAAAGTGAACTATGGATTAACTTGATGATGAAGTGAATATACTATGGTGATGTTATATGCATGATTGTGAGACGGTTTTGTGAAATTAGTTAATGAAGTTATGAAATGTACACATAAGGTGTTGTGAAAATGCATGTGAATAGAAAACTAAGGCTATTAGATCTTTATTTAAATACCAAAGAAACTTGGTTCATAGTCGGTTAAGTGAAAAGCCGAAAAAATAGAGAAAGTAATCAAAATGGGGTCTGAATGACCCCATTTTAGTTTTGTGTGAATTTAAGTATGAAGTAGAGGTATAACGAGTAACGTTGATGGTTTGATGTTATTTTGAGCAGCTCAGGAATTTGACACGTGAATCGAAGCTAGTCCGAGACCCGGGTATATTTAACCGCCTAGGGTACAAGAGGTAAGGGATCCAATCGTTTTGTGCATATGTGTTCTTTACCGATGAAAATGCTTTGGTAACATAAAATAATTTTATAAATGAGCATATTTCTTGAGAAAAATGTTTAACTTGAGATTTATTACTTGAGTGCATGTTTTGCCGGTTTGAGCTCGGTTTGTAATTTGAATATTTTGTGAACAAATATACTTTATATTTGAATGAGATTTATAAAGCAAAACTATTATGAGCTTTACGTGAAGGCGGAGCTATTTTTAGCATAATAATGGCATGTTTTTTAGACTAAGGACTCGTCATGATATCTACACATCAATGCCTCCATTTTGGTAACGAGAGATGCCTCCACTTTGGTAGCGTGAGATGCCTCCATTTTGGTAACGTGAGATGCTTTCGTTTTGGTAATAAGAGATTCCTCCACTTTGGTAGTGTGAGATACCTCTGTTTTGGTAACGTGAGATGCCTCCATTTTGGTACTGAGAGATGCCCCCGCTTTGGTAGTATGAGATGCCTCCGTTTTGGTAACGAGAGATGCCTCCGCTTTGGTAGCGTGAGATGCCTCCGTTTTGGTAACATGAGATGCATCCGTTTTGGTAACAAGAGAAGCCTCCGCTTTTGTAGTGTGAGATACCTTCGTTTTGGTAACGTGAGATGATTCCCTCGTTTGCTTAAATGACTTTTATATTATGCCTAGTCTCCATAACTGTTTTGAGAAATGACGTGTTGTAAAATTGAGATAAAGAATGTTTTGTTGAATTGGGATTTTAATCACATATTTATAATTATGCGAAATTATGACATTATTACACTTATACTTTGATGATGATTTCGAAATCTCATATGCACTCCTTATTGAGCTAGTTGAAAGCTCACCCCCTTCTTTTTCTCCCCCACAGATTATTTAAAGTAAGCACAAGTACCTGCTGCGTACACGACATAGGCTGGTGGACGAGACTCTCCCCAGGCTATTGCTTGTACACGCGTGAGGTATAATTCAATTCATTTTGCATCCAGACAATTATGTAATGCAGACACTTATATTTAAGTAACGTTGGGATGTAATCAGAATGATATATGTATATAAGTTAGAAAAGTGGGTTTATTTTGATACCATGTTATTTGATTAAGTAAATGTTGATGTTGAGAGATCCATAGATTGTTGGTTGATGAATTAGGTATGAGATGCTCTGACATGGTACAGGAATGCTCCTCGAGTAGGAAGTTTAATTTTACAAAAAATTTTAAAATTAGCCATATTTTTCGCGCTTTCGGGCTACCACAATTTGCTCCTTCAACGGGTTCCTATAGAAAAGAAGGTTCAGTTCTTAATTTATTGTTTCTATTCTTATATTTGTGGAAAAATATCACTATACTGTGTTTTTCCTAAGAAGTTGAGATACTGTTAAAGTATGGTAATTTATATATCTTAATAGATGTTGATAATTTCTTTATGATAAATTTCTATACTATGTGTCACATCTCGACTATGACTGTTCAACATAACTTGCGAATGACCGAAGTCAGGGTCTTTTATTTGGATCAGTTTTTTTTTTTAAATTAATTTGGATTTATAAACCCAAGTTTGTCCTTCATTATATTCCAGATATCTTGTGTAGGACACATCTAGAATGCCTCCTGAAACTATTGGTATTCACGTAATAAAAAACTTACGATGAACTTCAATAGATTCAAGGAGAAATTTGAGTTCTCTCTTATATAAGATATCTAGGAAATAATAAAGATTAGGCTTGTGTTCATAAATCCAAGTTCCTTCCTAAAACATTCGATGTAGGTAAAGGACCCTAACAATAATATGCCACATAAAACTAATTAGATGCACATAAACAATTTCCTAAAACATAAATATATAATGATAAATTTGGTGCTAGTTAATAGACGAAGGACATGGTTTAATTTCATATATAGTGTAGGTTTTAGTCTTGAACAAGAATCAAAATAGCTCAGCAAAATATTAAAATATTACAAGTAAGCACCGAAACCTCTCATAGACCAATCTTTGTTCAATTATTGACATACCTTGTGTTGAGCACTTGTAAACTCGAGACTATAAATTTCCACTTGCTCTTGAACACCTTAGTTAGTTTCTTACAAACTAAAGCCGTTTTTTAATAGTTGGAACCTTGAGATTAAATTGTAATATGGACATCTCTATACTAGTAGATTAAGATTCAAAATCTCACTATCCACATTTGTTAAGCTTTTCTTGATGGAAGAAACCATTTTCTTCTTTAATAAGACAAAGAAAGCAAGAGAGGAAGAGAAAACACAAGGTAAGTGTTAGGTTGATATATTTTGAAATGACAAAACAGTAATTGAAAAATGGTTATGATAAATCAAGGAAGGTTTAAAACATGTTAAGAAATTAATTGGAACAGAATTGAAAAATGGTTATGATAAATCAAGGAAGGTTTAAAACATGTTAAGAAATTAATTGGAATAGATTGAGATATAATCATTGCCAAAAACTAGATTTTAAAGGATGAGAGATTGATCTCATGAGATGAGAGATCGATCTGCTCAAAGGTTAAAGACACAGAAGAAATACTGGGATGAGAGATCAATCTCCAAGGGTTATGAGATCGATCCTTGTTCAAACAAAATGTTTATGAGATCGATCTAGTCAAGTTAGAGATCGATCTCCTCTAAGGCAAGGTTAAAGGTCTTAAATCGATCTGTAGATCGATCTATGTTCAAATAGAATGTTTATGAGATCGATCTCCACCTTACGAGGAAACTTGCAAGATCGATCTTCTTCAAACAGAGAGTTTATGAGATCGATCTGATGGTTTGATAAATCGATCTTCACTAACATATTATGAATTATGAGATCGATCTACACAATAATGAGATCGATTTCCTTGCTTTGAATTGCTTTGTAATTGCAAGAGTTTGAATTGGAAGATCGATCTGGTCAAGATAGAAGATCGATCTAGCACTCTACTGGAGGTTCCCAACGGCTCTTTCTGCAAAATCTTCAACGGGAAAAACTGCATTTAATGCTTCACCAACTTGCTAAGCCTATAAATAGAAGTCATTAAGACATTTAAATGAAGAGAAGCAAGCCTGAAAAATACTGCAAGTATATTCTTTGTGTTTTCAATTTAGAGTGCATTAAATCTCTATTCAAAGCTTGTAACCAAATGTTTTCTTGTTGTACCTACCTTTGATCAATTCACTTTTGTATTCATTCTCATTCAAAAGAAAAAAGGAGAGAGAGTTTCCTTGTGATTAAGTTCTATAAAAGAGAGTGAATAGTCTTATTTGAGAAGAGGTAGAGAGGTTATTCCTTAACCTTGAAAAGGAAATTGTATTGATCACTTAATAGTGAAAGAGAAGCCTTGACAAGAAGGTCAAGAAGAGAGGATGTAGGAAAGCGTTTTGGCTGAACCTCTATAAATCTTTGAGTTTGCTATTCTCTTCCTTATCTCCTTTGTTTTACTGCACTTTATTCTATTGCTTAATATTGTCATTTATTTGGTTAATTACAATTCTATCTAAAAAAGCTTAAATTTAGCATTTAGATTAGAAAAATCGATTCACCCCCTCTCGGTTGAGCCAACAATTGGTATCAGAGCTTGGACTCTTGATTATATTGGAGTGAAATCCTGAGAGATTAGAAAGATCCTATGGCTCAAACTAGTGTAGCAAACCATATGGTAGGGGAAGGGCATTCTACAGTTAGACCACCTATGTTCAATAGTGAAAATTATGCCTATTGAAAAACTAGGATGATGCTATTTATTCAAGCCAATGATTACAAAATATGGAGAATTATAGTTAAAGGACCTCAAATCCTAACTAAGAAACTAGAAGGAAAAGATGTCCCTAAGGAGGAAGATGACTGGGATAATTTTGACATAAAAACCATTCAACTAAATGCTAAGGCAATGCACAAATTGTTTTATGCTTTAGGACCAAATGAATACATGTCAATAACTCATGAAGGAACTACTCAAGTCAAGGAAACCAAACTAGGAATGTTTACTCATGACTATGAGTTATTTAGAATGAAAGAAGGAGAGTCCATTAGTGAAATGTTCACTAGATTTACAGACATTATAAATGGGCTTAAATCCTTAAGAAAGATCTATACTAGCATAGAAATGGTTAAGAAAATTTTAAATAGTTTACCAAAAACTTAGGAAGCCAAAGTAACGGCCATCGAGGAATCAAAGGGCCCTTATACATTATCTCTAAATGAACTAATTGGGTTACTCCTTACTTATGAGATAAAACTCAAAAGAAATGAAGAAATTCTCAAAAAGGTAGGAGTTGCACTAAAATCTACTACTCATGAGGAACTAAGGGACGGTTATAATGAGGAAGATATAGAAAGGCAATGTTTGCCAAAAGGTTCAAGAAATTTATGAAACTAAGGGAAAATGGTAGTTCTAGGAAATTCCATAGGAAAGAACAAGACAAAGAAGAATTAGGTAGAAAATATTGAGATACTATTGCTTGCTATGAATGTAAAAAACCCGGTCACATTAAATTTAATTGTCCTTTACTAGAGAGATCAAGTGATAGGAAACACAAAAAGAAGGTGATAATGGCAACATGGAGCGATAGTGACAGCTCCGATGATGATACAAGTGAAGAAATTGCCAATCTATGCTTCATGGCACTTGAAGATGAAAAGGTAACTTCTAATCCTAATGATTATTCTTTTGATGAATTACAAGATGCATTTCATGATCTTGCAATGGAATATGAGTGCATGAACTTGAAGTATAAAAAAATGATTTCTAAACTAAAGAAAGAAAATGAATTGCTCTTAAATGTTAAAATAGAATGTGAAAAGAAATTAGAAAATGCAAATCTAGAGATCCATGACTTAAAAGAAAAGAATAGTAATTTACATAATTCTTTTACTAGATTCTACATGGGTAAACAAAAACTAGATCACATGCTAGAGACACAAAGGGGCATTCTTTTATAGAAATGGGTTAGGATATGATGGCAAAAGTTAAAAAACTCATCTAAAAATTTCTTGGTTAGAAAGAATATGCATAAGTCCTCTACTACTTGCTCACATTGTAATAAAAGAGGACATAAATCATATAGATGCAATCTGAAAAAGACCACATTTAGAGGAAAAATAGTTAGAAAGGTTTGGGTACCAAAAAATGTGGTAAATTTAAAAGATATTGATGTAATATTGAAATGGATCCCAAAAGGACCAAAACTTCTACTTACTAACTCTAAAGGACCCAAGAAAATTTGGGTACCTAAAACAAAAGTTTGAATGATGATTATAGGAGCTTGAGCATTGCTACAAGGCAAAGACAAAGGAAGCTTGGTACTTGGATAGTGGATGCTCAAGACACATGACCGGTGATAGAAGCCACTTCAACTCATTCAAATCAAAGGTTGGTGGAGAAGTCACTTTTGAGGACAACTCTAAAGGCCAAGTTGAAGGAAGTGGATCTGTTGGTAATAATTCTTTCTCAATAGAAAAGGTTTTACTTGTTAAAGGACTAAAACATAATTTTCTTAGCATTAGTCAACTTTGTGACAAAGTTTACAAAGTAATTTTTGATTGCTTGAATTGTCATGTGATAGACACTAAATCAAATAAAGTTCTTTTCTTAGGACATAGACAAGTTAACATATATATAGTATATTTAAGTGAACTTAGAAATGAAAATGTATGCTTTATGGTAGATACAGAAAAAGAACGTTGGTTAGGTCATGCTAGTATGCATGTATTATCTAAGCTAGCTAGAAAAGATCTTGTTGTAGGTTTACCTAAACTGTCCTATGATTATGAAAAGATTTGTGAAGCTTGTGCCAAGGGAAAACATAAAAGGATATCATTCAAATCTAAAAATTGTGTGTCAACCTCTAGACCTCTTCGACTACTTCATCTAGATCTTTTTGGTCTAGCTAGAACAACTAATCTTGGGGGTAAACACTATGGATTTGTTATTGTAGATGATTATACAAGATTTACATGGGTGTATTTCTTAAGAGTCAAGAATGAAGCTTTAGAAAAATTTATCACCTATTCAAAATTAGCCCAAAATGAAAAATGTTAAACAATAACAAGTATTAGAAGTGATCATGGCAAGGAATTTGAAAATCTTGGTTTTGATGAATTTTGCAATGATCAAGGAATTAACTATAACTTTTTAGCTCCTAGGACACCACAACAATATGAGGTTGTTGAAAGGAGAAATAGAACCCTAGAGGAAATGGCTAGAACAATGTTATGTGAGAATAATCTACCTAAGTATTTTTGGGCGGAAGCCATTAACACCTCATGCTACATTACAAATAGAGCCATGATTGGACTAATCTTGAAGAAAACCCCCTATGAGCTTTACAAGGGAAAGAAACCAAATATTAGCTATTTTCATCCATTTGGTTGCAGATGCTTTGTCCTAAATAATGGAAAAGACAACTTGGGAAAATTTGATGCTAAAAGTGATGAAGGAGTCTTTTTGGGTTATTTTTTAAATTCAAAGGCATACAGAGTGTACAATAAAAGAACCTTGATGGTAGAAGAGTCAATACATGTAATATTTGATGAGTCAAATGATGCATCTAAAGTTTCTACCAATGATGAGGATATTGAAATATTTGATGAGATTTTGAAGGAATCCTCAAGGATAGAAGATAACTTACAAGAAAATCTTGACATTAATAAAAAGGAAGAAGATGAAGAAGAACTAGAAATACTAGAAAAAGAATCTAAAGCACCAAGAGAACTAGGATATGTCAAAGATTGTGAAATTATAGGTGATCCAAATATAGGAGTTAGAACAAGGTCTTAGCCTTTGTATCTGAAATTGAACCAAAAAATGTCAATGAAGCTTTAGATGATAACAATTGGTTTTTAGATATGCAAGAGGAACTAAATCAATTTGAAAGAAGTAAAGTGTGGAATTTAGTTCCTAGACCTAGTGATCATCCTATAATTGGAACTAAATGGATCTTCAAGAACAAGATGGATGAAAATAGTATGATAAGAAACAAGGCTAGGCTAGTAGCACAAGGTTATAGGCAATAGGAAGGGATAGACTATGATGAAACCTATGCACCAGTAGCAAGATTAGAAGCAATAAGGATGCTACTTGCTTTTGCATGCTAAAAAAATTTCAAGTTGTATCAAATGGATGTAAAAGGGGCATTTCTAAATGGATACATCAATGAGGAAGTTTATGTAGAGCAACCCCCTGGTTTTGAAAATCTAAATTTTCCTGAACATGTGTACAAACTTTCTAAAGCACTTTATGGTTTGAAACAAGCTCCTAGAGCCTGGCATGAGAGACTCTCTAAATTTTTAATAGAAAAGGGTTTTTTCAAGAGGAAAAGTAGATACAACATTATTTATCAAAACAAAGAATAAAGATTTACTAGTTGTTCAAGTTTATGTAGATGACATCTGTCACGACCCATTTTTCCTAAAAACCCTACAAATTTTTCACTTTTTCATTTCCTTACCCGCTGTGAACAGTTTCACTACTAATAGTTGTGTTATGAGTCGATGTTAGTCCCTCCTGTCATGTTACTTACCTTAACATCTATTTTCATATCACATTTATTTTAACTAAATACATCCCCAATATTACATCCGTGTACAGTACTGTGACTCTATATGTTCAGATACAAAAATTATACGAATGTGTATACCTGGTCTTTATAGGAAGCAACGGATAATCGAAATGTAAGACTACTGTCACTCTCTTCTACTGAATGTACCCTGTAGGTTGGAAAATGAAAGGGTGAGCGCAACTTGCTCAATAAGGCAATAATGCAAGTAGGTAGATAACTATACTATCTACATACTGGTAAAGGCATGACATGTAAAACTGTGAGGACCCAGCCTTATCCCTCATTCGGGCTCATCAGCTGGACCTCCCACCCTTATCCCTCATTCGGGCTCATCAGGTGGTTTTAACATCAAACCCGTATTGTCCGCTTTGGCACGTTGGACCTCACGGTTTTGTTCCACTGGCCCATCCACACCTTATCCCTCATTCGGGCTCATCGGTTGGGAAAGCCAGGAAGACGCGTCCCGGAAGGCTCGAACTCAGGTCAACACCCTTGTTCTTGCACTTCCTAATGCCTTTGAGCCAACTTAAAAACGTGGCTCATTGGCATTAGGAAGTGCAAGAACAAGGGTGTTGACCCGAGTTCGAGCCTTCCGGGACGCGTCTTCCTGGCTTTCCCAACCGATGAGCCCGAATGAGGGATAAGGTGTGGATGGGCCAGTGGAACAAAACCCTGAGGTCCAATGGGCCAAAGCGGACAATACGGTTTAATGTTAAAACCACCTGATGAGCCCGAATGAGGGATAAGGGTGGGAGGTCCAGCTGATGAGCCTGAATGAGGGATAAGGCTGGGTCCTCACAAAAACATTTATATCTTGAGCATGAGGCAATTAAAACCATCCCATGTATGAGTATATCATATATCGTAAAACATGAATCGACATGTAAAACAAGAAAAACATCTCATTTAAAACCTCTCATGCTCGATACAGTAAAACTCATCAAAACAATCCCAGAGGGATTCAACACATCTTTAAAATCATTAATATCCTCATAAAACCCATAAATTTCTCATTTAATACCACATTTCATGAAAATCGTCACAAATCGGGGCTCAACCCCTCTCTCGGGTCTACCTTGGTCTAACAAGACAAATCAAATATATATCATGTGAGACATGCAGGTTACTATATGGAAACAATCGAGGACTATGACCCTGTGATCCTAGGCTACACGGATCTCGGTGTGCGGGGTATCACAACTGTAACAGGAGGTGGGTCACCCTAACCGCCAAAATATCACATCACATGAATACAATAGTCATGACTACATGGTACAGCGTACTTTGTGTGACATACACGGTACAACGTACTCCATGAACCAATATCACAGTTTGGGGATGCCTGCCATAGGTCTTATCCCACTCCAAACCATGTCGATAACCAACCCATGTCTCAATCTACACGTGTGAGCATATCCTCTCACTGTAACACACAGTCTACAGGATGCTTCAGCACAGTCAAATGCATGTCATAAAATTCCTGTGCGAGCGAAGTCCAGCACGGCTTCATTCATATTCATGATATCAGAAAAACATTCGTGTGAGCGAAACTCCAGCACGGTTTCATAAAAATCAATGAAATCGGCTTACGAGCAGCGCTCCAGTACGACTTAAAAATAACTATAAATCCAATTTAAATTCACGTACGAGAAATGCTCTAGTACGGATGCATAAAACCAAGTAAAATCCACGTACGATTTAAAACTCATAAAAACATGATAGGCTGCTCAATTTCACTAAAACAAATAAAAAATCACAACTGTCACCTAATTCGTGCCCTTTCATGGAAAAACATGAAATAAATAGCCAGCCTATCCATAATTTACTTAAATTAAAGCAATATAATCATAGGAATATCAAAAACATGAAAATCATGTAATTTCATAGCCTTACTACCCTTTTTGAAATTTTCCTAACTAGGGGCAAAAATCATAATTTTCACATATACCACAATTTTCGTAAAAATTATTACTCTATTTCTAGATACCATATGAAATTCTACGTAATGTAAATAACCCCAAAAATACGCGTAGATATCTATAAGCACTTACAAAATTCCCTTACCTCATTTTTTTGTATAGCCTAACCTTTTCCACTGATGTCTCGTCACACAGTCCGATTTGCTCTGAATCCAATCTCTGAAACTGCGTATAAATATTTATTGGGTTAAATACAATAAACTTATCCATATTTAACCTTTATTGAGCTTAAATTTAAAATGTTGGGCCCGTTTACTCTTATTGGGCCCGATTGTTCTATAATGGTCTTAATCGGCCTTAAGCCCGTTTTTCACTTACTATTCACATTATTGAGGCCTATTAGGCTCATTGGACCCATCAGTATTTATTGAGCCTCATTCTAAATTTTTGGATAGCTCAATTAATTATTTACGACAATTTATTCCAATTTGCAAAATTTAATTCATTTCATGCGAAATTTAAATCCGTAATTTATGCGGTAAATTTTTAACACGTATAACGATGCAATATTGTCGTAAATAAGGGTCACTTACCCGAGATTTCATGATAATATGCAAATCAAGGCTATCTCGAGCTCTCGTTTGACGTCGATTGTCGAACTACATGATTAAATATTTTTTCAGGTAAACTCTCAGTCGAATATTAATCCAATTAAATATTTCAAAATTTTAATCGATCAATTTCGACCGCTTAATGACTTACCCGTAGCTCAATCGCATCACTGGGATTTTTTTCCAATTTTTCCCTTTTTCTTTTTCCCTTTTTCTCTTTATTTTCCTTCTTTTTTGGCTGAACCGGTTCGGTCTGGTTTAACCCGAAACAGATCGGTTCGGTCCAGCCGGTTCAGTCTGGTTCGACCGGTTTTGGGTCTCGCCGGTCGATTTTCCTCCAGTTTCTACCACCAATAGATCCGCGGGATTGTCCGATGCACGGATCTGGTGGCATCCACGTTGGGATCGGTGGCAATGAGGCCAATTCGGCCTTTCTCCTCTTCGACGTCGGTGGTGTTTCTTCTTTTTGCCATATCAATTTAACCCGAAATTTAATTATTTCTTCGTTATTGATCAAGATTCTCAAATCCATTATTTTTAATTAAATTTTCTTATCTAATTTATACCGACTTTCAGTTATTTGACCATTTTGCCCTTACATGTGGTTGGGAATTCCATTTCAATCCTTTGCATTTTTTAAATGCATTCGAAAATTTTTATTCATTCCCTTTGCTCTTACGATAAAAATCGGGTCTTACATAATCTCTCCACTTAAGAAATTTGGTCATCCAAATTAGAACCAAGTCAAATGGATCCATAAACAACTCTGGGTATGTCTATCGTATTATATACTGTCATTCTCAAGTGACTTTTTTTTGGAGTGTAATACTACCAACATACTTGACTAGGGAGATCATCTTAAGCCTTAACACTTTCTCCTTCCATCTAATACCCGAATCGATTTTCTAATCATACGTTATACTTTTATTGAGCTAAGCTGTTGGAGCTCATATCCAACCACATATGCTGTGTCCGGATAGTATTTCCGAAGCATCAAAAGATGGGACACATTGTGGATGCCTGCTAATTTAAGTGGTAACGCTAACCTACAAGCCTTATCTCCCACTTTGTCTAATCTCAAAGGATTCAATCTAACGGAATTCAATTTGCCTTCTTTCCGAATCTCGTTATGTCCTTAGGACAAGTAATTTTCGACAATATTGATTCACCCTCAGTGAATTCCAATGGTTTTTATCTCTTGTCAGCATAGCTTTTCTATCTGCTTTGATGTGTTCTTAATCTCTCACAATCAATTGAACATCCTCAGAGGTTTGTCTTACCAATTTGGGAATAATTTTCTATCTGTCACCCACTTCTTCTTATCCAAATCGAGAACAACCCCTACGACCATACAATGCCTTATATATAAAGTCATCCCAATACTCAAGTGACAACTATCATTGTTGGCGAATTCTATTAGTAATAACTGATCATCCAAGGAGCTTATCAAATCAATGGCACATGCTTTCATCATATCCTTAAAAACCTATACAGGCCTCTCTGATTGACCATCTGTCTGAGGATGGAAAGCTGTGCTAACACTCAGTCGGGTTCCCATAGCTTCCTGAAAACGTTCCCAAAAATGGGAAGTGAAGCGGGAATCCTTATCTGATATATTACTCACTGGAATGCTACATAATATTCCACAATCTTGCTTACATATAACTCCGCCTATGCACTTAGAGTATCTGGGGATTTCCATAGCCAGAAGGTGGTAAACTAAATCAATCTATCGACTATCACCCAGATAGCCTCATGATTCATTCGGGCCCTCTGTAACCCATCACGAAATTCATGGTAACTTGCTCCTATTTCTGTGTCAATATATGTAGAAACTGCAATAACCCTGCAACTTCTTTTGCTCTACCTTAATCTTCTGACATACGAGATACTTTTTCACAATCTCTATAATGTCTCCTTTCATATCTGACAACCAATACCCTTTTCTAAAATTTTGATATATTTATTACTTCTCAGATGTACTGTATATCCCGAAGAGGGAGCTTCTGACAATAACTATCACATCACTGTGGTCATGAGGAGCACTTATACTGTCTCTGAACCTCAGTAAGCCATCATCACTTTGTGAACACTGTCACTGTACCCATCTGAATCTGACTAACACTATTGATACCATGCCGATCATCACGCTAAGCCTGTCAAATTTGATCAACCAAATTCGATTCTAACATTAGGCTAGCTGTCACATAATCACTGTCATCATCAGAAGGGATCACATCACTACTAAGGCTCACAAATGGCTTTATAGTTCATTCTCCCTGACCATTACCATCCCGGGCCTCTTTCTATTCAAAGTATCAACCATTATATTAGCCATTTCCTGGGTGGTACAATATCTCACAATCATAATCCTTCAAAAGCTCAAACCCTCTTTGTTATTTCATATCCGACTTTTTCTTGTGAAAACAAATACTTGAGGCTTTTATGATCAGTGCATACCTAAAATTTCTTACCGTGTACATAGTAGTGTCATATACTCAGTACAACCATTATCACTGTCAACTTTAAATCATGGGTCGGATAGTTTCTTTCATGATTCTTGAGTTGTCTGGATCCATAAGTGACTATCATCTCATTTTGCTTCAACACACAGCCCAATCTAGGTTTCAAGACATCCATATACCCTGAGAAACCTCTTAATCTGTTGGGTATGGTGAGAATAAATGCGGTGGTCAGTTCATACTTTAGTACACCAAAACTCCTGTCACGTCTATCATCCCATTCAAATATAACTTTTTCTAAGTTAAACGTGTCAACAAAGTAGTCCATTTCGAGAACTCTGAACAAATCATCTGTAAAAACAATTTCCAATTATTGCTTATGATTTTTCCTGGACTTTAAATACACCCAAAATATCATTAATAAGGATGATAACAAATCGGTCCAGGTAAAGTTTAAATACCTCATCGTAGTTGAGTTCCACTAAATATTTCAACCACCCATATCCTTGACCTATGTACGCATAAACGTATAATGTCATTTCGAAATCGCTTTCGTTCAAGATACTAACCCGCATCATTTCCTTTTTCCTATATTAACTGTTTTTGTAAGATTTTAATTTTTAAACCTTCATGATTAATCGAATTCTATATTTCTTTATCGTATAAGTAAAGGTACCCTAGTTTTAAACGTATATATTATGACTGTCGATTTCAATTTATAGGTTGTGTATACTTTTAGACGCTGTCAAGTCTTCAGGCGGGGAGGTATTTTGAAATACCTTTATTAACCCTCAGACTTGACCACATGGACTGGTTATGGATATATCCACCCCTTATCCTTAGTCGCAATTCATATCTACTACATATCGCTTATAACAAACTCTGTCATTACTCATTCCATGAGTACAATCATTTACTCCTTCAATTTCAATCGCTACACCCCTTTTTATCACTTGTCAAAACTTACAGTATACTTTCAGGGGTAAACATATCACTATCTTAGGATAGAAATCTAAACAGCATATTTATTCTTAAATATTACTTCAAATTATTCATATTCCATTGAATAAAATCGGCTGACTTATACTTCTTCCCCCGTCTTCGACTTATAATCTCTTCATAATTATTCCGTTAGTTAACCCTTCTTCATTGGGGTACTAACTATCAGTCTTGTACCCAAGGGTGTAGGCATTCATGTCTTTCACTAACTTATATACAAATGAAGGCGGTATGAATAAATACGTAGTACCAGGATCAAGTAACATAATTACGTCTTTATTCATAACCAGTGCGGTATCTTTCACCATATCATATGAAACATCAATAGTGTCCTAGTCCAAGGCATACACTCGCCCTCGTCCAACAACCTACTTTCCCTTTCTCTTTGGCTATGGCCTCCCTTTTTCAGTGTAGAGATACCAACAAGGTTTTCTCTATCTCTTTGCCCTTCTGTGGGGCAGTCTCACCCAACTCTGAGCAATCATTAAATAATTGACCCGTCTTACCACACTTAATGCCTATTTTAGTAAATAAAGTATAGATGTAGGCCCTACTTCCGTGGTATCTACCACACATCCTACACTCCTTACACTGCTACGGAGGAGGTCGGGGTCCTCTAATCACAATACCCCTCATAAGTGTTGAAATTGGATACACTGGGGCCTTACCAATCATCTTGCCCCGTGACTCATCAACTCTAATCTCTTACCGACTGGTCTCTTTCTCGCTCTGACATCTCTGTCATTCTTTATTCTCTTCTATCTCTATTTCGGCCCTTACTACCTTTCCCAATCTCAAAGGCATGCAACACATGATCTTAATCACGCAACTGTATTCTGCACACTGCCTCGACATAGGTAGTGATATCTAAAGGGGCCAATCGGACTCTAATCGATAATTTGAGCCATTCCATGAACTTTTAGACATCTTGACTCTCACTGTTTATAGTGTCAGAGTCATATCTGCCTAAGAATATAAACTGAGTTTCATACTCATCAATCAACCAGTTTCTTTGGGTCAGAGTAAAGAATTTCGTCTGTAATTTCCTTAAACAATATATGGGATATTCTGTCACCGAAATATATATAGAATTATTTTCCATGTCCATTATGGATGTCTAACTCTTAAGATAGGTCGAGTGGACTTCCACCAATACTTCGCCTCGCCCTTCAACATAAACGTATTTAAAAGTCACTTTCTCAGTCGACATACACCGAAAGAATCCATACAACTTCGCTATCTCATTCACCCAGTCCTTAGTAACTATTGGTTTCTTTACTTCGCTAAATACCGGAGGGGTGTGAAAATCTCTATAGTCTGAGGCATCTGTTCAGGCTTTACCCTACCTATCCTCAGCTACCTGCATAGATTGAGTAAACAACTCCAAAATATTTTCTACACTCCACTCCATCCTCTTGGAGCGTGTCTTAATACTGTTTGGTCTCTTTATAGGACCCTATGGAGTATGCTTAACATCAGCCTCCACCTTTCTCTCATCTTGAGTCTCATGTGACGACTCATTCGACTCTCAAGCCTATCTCTATGGCCTCGAGCATGTGTACTCGCCCCTCTACCATAGCAGCTATCAGTTATAAAAACTATATTCTTGCATTCGAACTAAATTCTTAATTGCACTTCCACCTTGATATACATAATTGTATCTAAACAATGCACAGTACATGGGGATGCAAATTTACTTAACCACTAACATCGACTCATATCAGGTAAACACAGCTCTGATACTACCTCTGTCACGACCCATTTTTCCTAAAAACCCCTACAAATTTTTCGCTTTTTCATTTCCTTACCCGTCGTGAACAGTTTCACTACTAACAGTTAGGCTATGAGTCGGTGTTAGTCCCTCCTATCATGTTACTTACCTTAACATCTATTTTCATATCACATTTATTTTAACTAAATACATCCCCAATATTACATCCGTGTACAATACTGTGCCTCTATATGTTCAGATACAAAAATTATACGAATATGTATACCTGGCCTTGATAGGAAGCAACAGATAATCGAAATGCAAAACTACTGTCACTCTCTTCTACTGAATGTACCCTATAGGGTGGAAAATGAAAGGGTGAACGCAACTTGCTCAGTAAGGCAATAATGCAAGCAGGTAGATAACTACACTATCTACATGCTGGTAAAGGCATGACATGTAAAACATTTATATCTCGAGCATGAGGCAATTAAAATCATGCCATGTATGAGTATATCATATATCGTAAAACATGAATCGACATGTAAAACATGAAAAATATCTCATGTAAAACCTCTCATGCTCGATACAGTAAAAATAATCCGAGAGGGATTCAACACATCTTTAAAATCATTAATATCCTCATAAAACCCATAAATTTCTCATTTAATACCATATTTCATGAAAATCGTCACAAATTGGGGTTCGACCCCTCATTCGGGTCTACCCTGGTCTAACAAGACAAATCAAATATATATCATGTGAGACATGCAGGTTGCTGTATGAAAACAATCGAGGACTATGTCCCTGTGATCTCAGGCTACACGGATCCCGGTGTGTGGGGTATCACAACTGTAACGGGAGGTGGGTCACCTTACCTGCCAGAATATCACATCACGTGAATACAATAGTCATGACTACATGTTACAGCGTACTCCGTGTGACATACATAGTACAATGTAATCCATGAACCCAATATCACAGTTTGGGGATGCCTACCATAGGTCTTATCCCACTCCAAACCATGTCGATAACCAACCCATGTCTCAATCTGCACGTACGATCATATCCTCTCACTGTGACACACAATCTACAGGAGGTTTCAGCACGGTCATATGCATGTCATAAAATTCCTGTGCGAGGGAATCTCCAGCACGGCTCCATGCATATTCATGATATCAGAAAAACCCTCGTGCGAGTGAATCTCCAGCACGGTTTCATAAAAATCATTTAAATCTACGTACGAGCAGCGCTCCAGTACTACTTAAAAATAATTATAAATCCAATTTAAATTCACATATGAGAAATGCTCTAGTACGGATGCATAAAACCAAGTAAAATCCACGTACGATTTAAAACTCATAAAAACATGATAGGCTGCTCAATTTCAATAAAACAAATAAAAAATCACAACTGGCACCTATTTCGTGCCATTTCATGTAAAAACATGAAATAAATAGCCAGCCTATCCATAATTTACTTAAATTGAAGCAATATAATCATAGGAATATCAAAAACATGAAAATCATGCAATTTCATAGCCTTACTACCCTTTTTGAAAATTTCCTAACTAGAGGCAAAAATCGTAATTTTCACATATACCATGATTTTCGTAAAAATTATTATTCTATTTCTAGATACCTTATGAAATTCTACGTAATGTAAATAACCCTAAAAATACGCGTAGATATCTCTAAGCACTTACAAAATTCCCTTATCTCATTTTTCTGTATAGTCTAACCTTTTCCACTGATGTCTCGTCACGCAGTCCGATTTGCTCATAATCCAATCTCCGAAACTGCGTATAAATATTATCGGGTTAAATACAATACACTTATCCATATTTAACCTTTATTGAGTTTAAATTTAAAATGTTGGGCCCGTTTACTCTTATTGGGCCCAATTGTACCATAATGGTTTTAATCGGCCTTAAGCCCGTTTTCCACTTACTATTCACATTATCGAGGCCTATTGGGCTCATTGGACCCATCAGTATTTATTAAGCCTCATTCTAAATTTTTGGATAGCTCAATTAATTATTTATGACAATTTCTTCCAATTTCTAGAATTTAATTCATTTCATGCAAAATTTAAATCCGTAATTTATGTAGTAAATTTTTAACACGCATAACGATGCAATATTGTCATAAATAAGGGTCACTTACCCGAGATTTCATGATAATATGCAAATCGAGGCTGTCTCGAGCTCTCGTTTGACGTCAATTGTCGAGCTACACAATTAAATATTTTTTCGGGTAAACTCTCAGTAGAATATTAATCTAATTAAATATTTCAAAATTTAAATCGGTCAATTTCGACCTCTTATCGACTTACCTGTAGCTTGATCACATCACTGGGATTTTTTCCCAATTTTTTCTCTTTTTCTTTTTCCCTTTTTCTCTTTCTTTTCCTTCTTTTCTGGCTGAACCGATTTGGTTCGGTTCAACCCGATTCAGACCGGTTCGATCCAGTCGGTTCAATCCGGTTCGACCGATTTAGGGCCTCAGGGGCTAGTTCTCCGTCGGTTTCTGCCACCAACAGATCTGCGAGATCATCTGATGCACGGATCTGGTGGTATCCACGCTCGGATCGGTGGCAATGAGGCTGGTTCGGCCTTTCTCCTCTTCGACGTCGGTGGTGCTTCTTCTTTCCACCGTTTTCGATGCCGTCCATTAGTTTTGTCAACCGTGGCCACCACCAATCTGCTTGTATTTGCCTTAGGAATGCTTGGGCAGGGGCGGGGTTGGCCAGATCAGCGCCGGTGGCCGTCGATTTCTCTTCTAACTTCGTGGCACTCTCCTTCTCGATCTGGCGTTCTTCGGCGACGGTGGGGCGCATTGCTGGTTGCAGGAGGTCACGCAGACGTCCTCTCCCTTTTTCGATGGCCGTCGGCCCTCGCCTGGCGCAGGTGCTCCTCGATTGCAGATTTCGATCCTCGGGTCGCCTCTTTGCTTCGTTTCTCTTTAGTTTTCTCGTTTTGAATTTCAGTTTTTTTAATTTAATTTAATTTAATTTATTTATTTATAATTTTTTATAATATTTTAATCTATTAAATATTATTATTTTTGCCAAAATATCTAAAAAAATTTATATTTTATTCATTTAATCTATAAATGAATTTATCGATATTATTTCGACTTTTCAGTATATTTTTTGATTATTTTCGGGATTATTTTTTGAAGTGAAAATTCTGATTTATTTCAATAAATTCATATCTTGATCAATTTAACCCGAAATTTAATTATTTCTTCGTTATTGATTAAGATTCTCAAATCCATCATTTTTAATTAAATTTTCTTATCGAATTTATACCGACTTTTAGTCTTTTGACCGTTTTACCCTTCAACGTGTTCGGGAATTCCATTTCAATCCTTTGCAGTTTTTAAATGCATTTGAAAATTTTTATTCATTCCCTTTGCTCTTACGATAAAAATCAGGTCTTACGACATCATTTTTGGATCAACTAATGAATCCTTATGTCAAGAGTTTGCTAAGATTATGAAAGATGAATTTGAAATGAGTATAATGGGAGAGCTCACCTATTTTTTGGGACTTCAAGTAAAGTAAACTAAGGATGGGATCTTCATCAATCAAGCAAAGTACACCAATGACTTGCTCAAAAGATTTGGCATGGATAATTGCAAGCCTCAAGCAACTCCAATGGGCACCAATATAAAGCTTGATAAAGATGAAAGTGGTAAGTGTTGACACTAAGCTATATAGGTCTATGATCGGCTTATTGCTTTATCTTACTGCAAGTAGACCCGATATTTTGTTTAGTGTGTGTTTATGTGCTAGATTTCATTCCTCACCTAGAGAATCACACTTACTAGCTACAAAAAGAATTTTTAGGTATCTTAAAGACACATCTTCACTAGGATTATGTACCCTAGAGATTCCACTTTTGCTCTTCATGCATATTCTGATGCAGATTTTGCAGGATGCAAAATAGATAGGAAAAGTACTTCAGGAACCTACCAATTCTTAGGGAATAGATTAATATCATGGTTCTCTTAGAAACAAAATAGTGTAGCACAATACACAACTAAGGCAGAATATATAGCAGCTGGTAGTTGTAGTGCTCAAGTGTTGTGGATTAAGCAACAAATGAGAGATTATGGTATAGACATGAAACAAGTTTCCATTAAGTGTGATAATACCAGTGCAATTAATCTCTCCAAAAATCCAATTCAACACTCTAGAACTAAACATATTGAGATTAGGCATCATTTCCTTAGGGATCATGTGCAAAAAGGGGATATAATTCTAGAATATATTGATACATTACATCAAATAGCTGATATTGTCACAACCCTCAACTTATCAAAATACGTGCAAATTTTTCGCATTTTCATGCATCATTTATTATTCGTCCTTTCCCGATTGTGAACAACTATTCTCCTCAACAGTTGGGCTGTGTGTCAATGTCTACCTCATCCATCTATAACCATTTAATTTGCAATATAATTTTAGAAGTAAACACTTTTATAAATACATCAAAGTTACTGTTTACAAGTGTTTACATTGCTTTACATCCCCAATGTATACATACAAAATGCTACTGTGCTATGCCTAGTTTAGATACAAAATAATTTCAAGTGTGTATACCTTTAGTGATGGGATGCAGCGGATACCAAAAGGGATAGGCCTCCAGTCACCTATAATCTATACTCAAAGCTCTGTAGAGAGAGGTGGAAAATGAGGGGGTGAGCAATCCACACGCTCAATAAGGGAATCATACGAATAGGTAGATACTGCACTATCTACGTGATCGTGATGCCATGCTCAAAACATACATTTCCTCGTTTCACAAATTGTGAGTCCATGCTTGTGTTAATGGTATGTAAAGCATTCATGCTATTCAAATCCAGTGCACAATTCAATTCAAAGCATGGTATAAATCATCATGCATATTTCACAATAAAGCATAGCATTAACTATCATGCATTTTTCACAATAAAGCATGACATTAATCATCATGCATTTTTCACAATAAAGCATGGTATTAATCATCATTCATTTTTCACAATAAAGCATGAAATTAATCATCATGCATTTTTCACAATAAAGCATTGCATTAATCATCATGCTTCAGTGCACTTTAAAACCATTAACAAATCAATCCAACACTTGTCAAGTCTCAACCCATCCCTCAGACTATCCTGACCCACAAATCATTTCAAACATGGATTTTTTCACAAAACAATACATATGTGAGATAGGCAATACAATATAAGGTAATAACCTCTTGGTCTATGGCCATAATCTATGATACCGGCTACACGGATTAGGTGTGCGGGATATCACCACTATCTGCTTCCACACAGGGGTGGGTTAAATCCTGCCCGTCAGTCCATAGCAAATCTCGTTCGAAGATGGCATATCACATCTCAACACGGTACAACGTACTCCATGCTACTTGCACGGTATAACGTACTCCGTGGACCCACATCAACATATCATATCACGCCACATCTCAAAATGCACGTGTGAGCCTATTTAATCGGTACGACCTCTTATCTACCCGAAGCTCCTAACACGGCTAACAACATGTCAAAATATCACAAATGCACATGCGAGCCTATTTAATCGGTGCGACACCCAGTCTGCCCGAAGCTCCAAGCACGGTAACAAATAAGGTGGGTATCTAGTGCGAGCTAAGCTCCAAGCACCATGCCAAAACTAGTATAAAATCCATGTGAAAACTAGTGCGAGCTAAGCTCCAACACTCATGTGTATAAAACACGTCAAATCTTGTGCGAGTCATACTCTAGCACGCTTTCATTCTCACGAAAACCATGTAGGTGGCTCAAATCTTTGCAAAGTATGGTTGACAAAAATCAAAACAGCTCATTTCTTTTGTAAATCATTTCAATGTCAGCCAACCTACCAATCATTTGCTAAAAAGCAATAAAACATGATTTTCAAAGCACTATGCTTTTATTTTCATGCACATTTCTCAAACACCCAACTTTTACCCTTCAATCACCCAATTTCATTTCCTAATATCTCATGCATTCTAGCAAAGCATTTAAGCGCCCAAATTGCACACAGATATCTCTAAGAGTCCACACAATTCCCTTACCTCAATTTACTTGAGTGTGACTCTCTTTTCCTCTTAACTTCTTGCGCCCTTGGCTCACCTTGCTTCGGTGTATCCTCGGAAGCTGCGATTCAATCATCCAAACCACTTGAGTTAAAGTTGTTAACTCACATTTGACCTCATTAGTCAATATAACTCATCTTTTCATTTACCAATGCCTTAATCCACATTTTACCCCTTTTAGGTAAATCTCACAATTTATCCACTAACAACATCTTAAAATCATACTATAACACTAATATTAACCTCAATATATTCCATTCGTCATTAATCTCAACACATTTCACTTTCTCACACTAAACCATTTCGAGGTAACGGTGGATTCATTACTCCAAAATCAATATCTACACAATGTACTTGAGTTATTTCATTTAGAAACTCACCTAGCTTGATTTTCTCTTTGCTCCAATGGAAATACACCTTTGATACTTCAATCCAACAAGTGGGGAAATGCCTCCAAACTATGTTGTTCTTCTTTTTGATGTGAACAACTTTGTCTCTAATAGCTTTCCCTCAAATCTTACTGAAAATGTGTGGATTTAGGAGTGAGAAAGCTAGGTTTTAGGTTAAAAATGGGAAAGATTGGTTTTTATCTCGAAAATGCAGATCCAATTGCTCTATATTTATAGATTCAGCTTGATGAGATTGATCTGCCTTGGGTGGAGATTGATCTGGTCCTCTTAAAATCCCTCTTTTCCATAACAGTTTGAAGGCAGGAGATCGATCTGTCGAGTAGGGGAGATCGATCTGCTTCCCACCCAAGAGCTAAGGAGATCGATCTGTTCCATTAAGGATCGATCTGCTCTATTTCATTGCTCAAATAAGAGCTTTCTGGCTCTTCCAGATCGATCGCTCATCCTATGGGATCGCTCTGACCTTCATATTTCCAGATTTTCTGCAGTTTTTCTACAACAACTCATATCAAACTTCATACATTTTGTTGCCATGGTCATTTCCTCATCCAATCATTTTTGAGACTTGAAAATGGCATCAATTCATACTTTATATCTATTCAAACTTGGGTGAAATCTTTGCATATCCAAAGGTACTTAATATAAACCAAATAGAAGTGCACAACTTATGCAATTCTCTTTCCATTTACCACACTACTCATAATCCATTCTACTCACATTCTCCACATGTTTAAGTCCATTTCTTCACATTTATACATAATGTAACTTGTATGTACAATCACAACTCTTATTACATATGTGTACCTTAAACTGATGGACTTACATTACATACACTTCACTTATGAATTCATAGTATAACTCCATTTACATTTCTATGTACATGTTACAATTATACATATATGAGGCCTCATAGATATTTTCACCAAACCTCTTAACAAAGATAGATTTTATGTTCTCAAGGTGAATTTGGACTTATGAATGCTCCTTAAGGTTTATAGTCTTCAAAACTTAAATTTCAAACTCATTTTCATCTGATTTTTCAACTCATTTTGTAGGCAAATGCTATGAGAGATCGATCTTTGTGAGATCCGCATCTTTGTATGACATTCCTTATGATTTCCACATTGTATGACAGTATTATCTATTAATGGATTCATAAGATGGTTGATTTGGATATGATAAAAGTGGATGAAATGAAATAACGTACGTAAAATCGCATAAGAATAAATCGAGAAAGTAAGAACCCAAAAATTTAGTGAAAGAAATTTAATCAAGTTGATAGAAAATAAGAATTTAAAATCAGAAAAGATTGTGAGTTTATGAAGGAAAGTCGGTTTAATTTGGTCCTGAACACGTGCAAGGGTAAAACGATCAAAAGACCAAAAATTCGGTATAAATTCGATAAGAAAATTTCATTAAAAATATGGAATTGAGAAATCTAGATCAATAACGAAGAAAATATTTAATTTCGAGTCCAATTGATCAAGATATGAATTTATGGGAATGAATCGAAATTTTTACTTTGAAAAATTATCCCAAAAATAATGGAAAAATATACCGAAAAGACGAAAGAAGACCGATAAATTCATTTATTAATTAAATGAATAAAATAATATTTTTTGAAGATATTTAGGATTTTTAATGTATTTAATGGATTAAAATAATAATAAAATAAATAAATAAGTAAGAAAAAAAAGAAATAGAAATATGATTTTTTGAGGAGAGAGAAACTGAAAACCAAAAACAGAGAATAGAGAAGCCAACCCGAGGAAGACCCGAGACCCACCGACGACCACCGACGATCGACGAGGCAAGGCGAAGGTCGGAGAAGAGAAAAGGTAGCCCGATAAACATTCTGGCACCGGTGACGCGCATCGACAACGCCCAAGTCTGGTGAATAGGCGAACGAAAATTTGAGGAAGAAACCGAGTTGGTTCCGACGATCCATGATGATTCAGCTCCGATTCGACCCAGCCGAGAGATCCCCTTGATGAGGCAGTTCTTTTGGTACCGGTAGCGGCTGACGAAATGGTCGGGAACGTCGACGACGCTGAGGGGAGAAAAACGACACCTTAGCCGGATAGGGGAAGAAAAAGAAAAAGAAAAAGAAAAAGGAAAGAAAGAAAAGAAAGAAAAGGGAAAAAAGAAAAGAAAATTTATCGGGGACGACTTGAGATTCAGGTAAGTTGACCGAGGGTCGAGATTGACCTGCAGGTAAATTTTGAGAATTTATTTAATATTATATTAATGAAAAATAACCCAGATTAAACTAATTGTGCAGTTTTACGACAGAGCCCGAACGAGAGCCGATTGAGCTCCAATTTTTGTACCCTGCATAATATTAGGTAAGTACACTTTAATTACGACAATTTGAGTCCTTAATGCAGAGTTAAGATCATTTTATGGATTTTATGGATTAATTCTGCATAAAAGGAATTGTATTTAGAATTTTAAAGTAATTATCGTAAATAGTATACGAGCTATCCAATGAGTTTGGAACGAAGCCCGATGAGTATTGGTAAGCTAAATGAGCCCAATAAACCTGGAGAAGGGATTTAATAAGTGGAAACATGCTGAAAAAGGGGTCGAGGCCTATTAAGCTGCAATCGGGTCCAAAAAAGTAAAACGGGCCCAACGCTTTATATTTGATCAGTAAGAGTGAAATATTGATAAATATATTTGAATTGAACCAATATGTGATTATATGCAGCTCCGTAGACTTAGGTTGGAGCGAATTGGACTGAGAGACCTGGTACGATCGAGACGGGATAAGCTCGCGCGTGATTCCAGGTAAGGGAATTTTATAAGCATTTAGAGGTAGCTGTATGTAGTTTCGAGGGAATTTACATTATGTTAAATTCATTAGGCTACCCGAAAATAGAATAATAATTTTTACGAAAAATGTAGAAAATGCGACAAATTACTATTTTACCCCCAGTTAAAAAATTTTCAAAAAGGGTACTAAGGTTATGAAATTGCATGAATTTCATGATTTTGATATTGTTACGATGACATTGCTTTAATTCAAGCAATTTATGGATGCGTTGGCTATTATTTTCATGTTTTAATTGAAAAGGCACAGGTTAGGTGCCAATTGATATTTATTTGACAAGTTTTGATGAAATTGAGCCGCCTATCAGTTTTATATGAGTTTTAATCATGCTGGAGCACTGCTCGCACTGGATTTCATATTTTAACACATACACAGAGTGCTGGAGCCTTGCTCGTACTATTTTACAGACTTATTTCACATGACTACCATATTGGAGTTCTTCTCGTACGAGGTTTTCACTGAGTTTTTATACATATCCATACTAGAGCATTGCTCGTACGTGGATTTTAATTGAAGTTATGGTTATTTTAAGTCGTACTAAAGCATTACTCGTACGCAGATTCCATTGATTTCTATGAAACCGTGCAGGAGCTTCTCTCGCACGAGGTTTTTAGATATCATGTATATGCATGAAGCCGTGCTGGAGTTTTCTCCTGTAGACTGTGTGTCATAGTGAGATGGTATGCTCACAAGTGCATACTGAGACATAATTGGCATGGGTGGATAAGACCTATTGCAGGTACCCCTGACTGAAATTAGGTTCATGGAGTACCGTATACCATGTATACCACATGGAGTACGTTGTACCGTGGGGATTTTTGGAGTGGAGTGGCATTAGCCATGAGGCAGCAAGCCTTTCCCTAGCAATCCTGATGTTATGCTGTTCTGGTAGGTAGGACTGACCCACCTCCTATTTCAGGTGTGATACCCCGCATACTAGGATCCGCGTAGCCAGGGATCAAGAGGTTATGGCCATAGTCCTAGATATTACCAATATAATCACCTACATGTCTCACATGATAATCCTTTGGTTTTGATAGATCAGGGTGGCCCCGAGGGAGGGGTCAGGCCTCGATCTTCTTATGAATTCGATTTAGATTTGATTTTTCCACAGAGAAATTTTTATGAAACTTTCATGACTTGCAACCTTGAGAGAAGGGTGATTTTATAACGAAATTTTATAACAAGTTATTTTTTTGAATTGAATTAAATCCATTGAGTTTATCACATTTTAACCCAGATGGGGTGTTTTAAAAAAAACTTATTGATTCAATTAAGCATGAGATGTTTTCATGTGAGAATCATTCCATGTTTTATATGCCGATTTCCTGTTTTAGAATAGATGATATTATATGTATGGCATATCATTGTTTTTACCTCATGCTCACACATATATCCTGATTTCCTATCAGCATGTAGATAGTATAGCTATCTACCCGTTTATATTATTGCCTTACTGAGCGTGTGAAGCTCACCCTTTCATTTTCCACCCCCTTTCAGAGTTTCCACCTTAGAGATAGCGGGTGTAGAGAGTAGACGACATAGCTGATTATCTGTGGTTCCCATCGACTGTCAGGTATACACTAAGTATAGAATTTTGTATTAGTATGCTTATAGCACAATAGTGTATATGAAGAAATATTTGGTGATGTAAATATAAGTAGATAAATTGTCAATGTATGAGAATTATGTGATGTACAAAACATGCCGACCACTCTATTATATTATAAATGATATCAGTATGCATGTATACATGTGATATTTCTTAATGGTTAAAAGGGTATATCGATATTGATTCATAGCCCGACCTGGTCAGAGAGATCTATCATAAGGAGGTAAGAAAGATTTTCCAAAAGTGAAATGTTTGTACTGATTTTGGGTAAGTATTGGGTTGTGACAGAAAAAGTGGTATCAGAGCAGGGGTCGGTCGGACATGAATCAGTATTGATAAATATACAATCAAGAGTTAGAGTTTGTTGGATAAGAATCAGTAGTGGTCGTTATGAAAAAATTACATCCCCCTTAGTACTGTGCTGTATGAGATGTCAAAGTGTATATTAGATGGGAATTAAATTAACAAATGGTTTTGGATTATAGGATTTACATTATGTTGGTCACCCGCAGTGGTAGAGGGGCTAGTACACATACTAGAGGCCGTAGGGGCAGTCTTGAAGGCCGTGGTGATGGTATACAGACTGGTTAGGTACCCAAGGGTACTGCTGTGAGACCAGATGAGAGTGAGGCACGCTTTGCTAGACTTGATCGGAGTATTGAGAACCTGGTTGAGATTGTAGCGCAGCAAGCAATGCTTGGTGCTAAGGATAGACGAGATCTAGCAGGACAGGCAACAGCTGCTCCTGAGATGCCGGCACAGGCCGCAGAGTTACCTGAGGTTCAGGCATAGGCTTTAGAGACAGTGAGACCCCAACCAGCTCAGGATACTGGATATGAGTGTGACCTTGATAGATTTAGACACTTTCAGAAGTTTAGACCTCTAGTCTTCCATGAGAGGAAGGACCCAGTAGTAACAGAGGATTGGGTGTATCAGATGGAGAAGTTATATAGGCTTTTCAGGTGCACTACTATCGAGAGGGTTGCTTTTGCCATATTTGTATTTCAGAGGGTGACAGAGCATTGGTGGAGATCTACCGAGCCTATTTTAAGAGCTAGACATGCCTAGATCACATGGGAGATATTTTTGGATGCCTTCAGGAGGCAGTATGTTCCCGCGACTGCACAGTGGAAGCTGAGGATGGAGTTTATGAGTTTGGTTTAGGGGAACCAATCTATTGATGAGTATAAGACTCGATTCATTTCTTTGGGGAGATATGATTTAGAGACGATGAGCAGTGAGGACCAGAAGGTCCAAAAGTTTATAGATGGACAGAGACCAGCCATCAGATCTCAGTTGGCTCCCTTTGATGTTTCGACTTTTGAGGAGGCAATACATAGAGCTCAATTGTGTGAGTAGGATTATGAACAGAACGTCTCCGAGTTAAGAAAGATTAGTAGGAGTAGAGATAGAGACGGAAGAGACTCGAGAGAGATAGATTTATCAGGAGAGGGGGATGACTCTTTGATAAGAGGTCGAAGAATGAGGAGGTTCAGGAGAAGACAGCTAGACTCCCTATTCATCTAGCTTTACCACCAGCTAGAGGCATTGTCATTGGAGGACCACGCCCTACTACTGATCGATGTAGGCGATGTGGCAGATATTATGGTACCGGACCTTGTCCACTACCTATAGCTACAGTAGTATGTTACCGTTGTAGGAGGCCAGGGCATGTGGTGAGAGATTACCCAGAGAGACCAGACACTGCCCCACAGAAGGGCAAGGAGCCAGAGAGAGCTCTAGTGCAGGTTCCTGCTCAGAGGAGGAGAGCTACCGCCTAGAAGAAAGGGAAGTAAGTGATGGGTACAGGGCGAGTTCATGCCTTGGACCAGGATACGATAGACCAGTCGTCGGATGTGGTGAAAGGTACCATCATGATCTTTGATTTAGAAGCATATGTTTTGATTGATCCTGGTGCCACGCATTCATTTGTATCGCCTTCATTTGCATATAAATTGCTTAAGTATGTAAAGCTTACCCCTCTGAGTAGTAAATTATTAATAATTACCCCCATAAACACTAGTCAGCTAGTAGAGTATGTAGTCAGGGACTATAAATTGAAAGTCGGGGAACAAGAAATGTCAGCCGACCTTATTTTGATGTATATAAGGGACTTTGTTGTAATACTAGGAATAGATTGGTTGGCTGCCAATCGTGCTGTGTTAGATTGCTTTTCTAAGATGTTAATGTTTAATACCCCCGAAAGATGTATTGTAAGATTTCCCTGAAAAGTAATAAAATTAGTGGTTGTTCTAAATGGAGCAATGAATTTTTGTTGATTTTAAGATTTATATTTTAAACGATTCATCGCATTTGGGGTTGATACGGACCAGGTACGACCAGATTTGAGAGGCATTCCAGTGGTTAGGGAGTTTTTGGATGTCTTTCCAGACGATTTACCAGGATTACCACTAGCCAAAGAGATGGAGTTTAGGATAGATTTGGTACCTGGTACAGAACCGATTTCTAGACCACCATATAGGATGGCTCCGATTGAGTTGGAGGAGCTGAGAAAGCAGTTATAGGATCTGCTTGAGAAGGGGTTTGTTAAATCGAGCGTGTCGCCTTGGGGAGCTCCGATCTTGTTTGTAGGAAAGAAAGATGGCAGCCTCCGATTGTGTATAGATTATAGATTGTTGAATAAGGCTACCATTAAAAGTAAGTATCCCCTTCCACGCATTGACGATTTGTTAGATTAGCTTCGGGGAGCATAGGTCTTTTCTAAGATTGATCTGAGGTCTGGGTATCATCAGTTGAGGATATGGAGGGAGGATGTGCCGAAGATAGCATTTAGGACCCGTTATGGTCATTATAAGTTTTTGGTTATGCCTTTCGGGTTGACTAATGCCCCCGCAGTATTCATGGCTTTGATGAATGATTGTTCAAGCCATACCAAGATCGATTTGTGATTGTGTTTATCGATGATATTTTGGTATACTCCAGATCCAGGGAGGATCAAGAGCAGCACTTGAGAATAGTTCTACAGACCCTCAGAGAGAGACTGTTGTATAACAAACTCAGTAAGTGTGATTTCTGGTTTGAGCAGATTTCTTTTATGGGCCATGTGGTATCGAGGGATGGGGTGTCAATAGACCCATCCAAGATAGAGGCAGTTGTTCAATGGGAGCAGCTCAGAATAGTCACAGAGATTCAACGTTTTCTCAGTTTGGCAGAATACTATAGGAGATTTGTTGAGGGTTTCTCCAGATTAGCTGCTCCGTTGTCCCGTCTCATACGAAAAGATGTTGCGTTTGTGTGAGATGATGCCGTGAGAGGAGTTTTCAAGAGCTGAAGCATCGGTTGACGACTGCTCTGTTCTCACCATTCCTACCAGATGAGGAGGTTTCTCAGTATATACAGATGCATCGCATCAGGGACTGGGCTGTGTATTTATGCAGGATGAGAGGGTAGTTGCTTATGGATCTAAACAGTTGAAAGACCACGAGAGGAACTATCCGACCCACGATTTGGAGTTAGCTGCCATAGTCTTTGCACTAAAGATATGGCGTTATTACTTATATGGTGAGCAGTTTCAGATTTTTACAGAATATAAGAGTCTGAAGTATTTATTCTCGTAGAAGGAGCTGAACATGAGACAGAGGAGAGGGCTCGAGCTCCTGAAGGATTATGATTGTGAGATATTATACCACTCAGGTAAGGCTAATGTAGTTGCTGATGCTTTGAGCAGGAAGAGCCTAGGGTTGGTATCATTTATGATGGTTCGGGAACATGACTTGTTAAAGCAGTTCGCGAGCCTCAGTTTGGACATAGCACCACCCGAGATTGATAAAGCTGAGATCATTGCGAGCTTAAGGTTGGAGCCAGAGTTGATTGATCGTATCCGGCAGGCTTAGCAGAGTGATCAACGATGCACTGAGTTGATGAGTCAAGTACAGGCAGGTGCAGATACTGATTTTTGATTGAGTAGTGATGGATTACTGAGGTTCCGAGGTAGGATATGTGTTCTCGAGGATCCTAAGATCAGGAAGATGATTTTATCAGAGGCTCACTCAGCGATGTATACAGTACATCAAGGGAGTACGAAGATGTATCAGAATCTCCAGAGAGTTTATTGGTGGTCTAAGATGAAGAGAGGCATAGCAGAGTATGTCGCGAGATGTCTCGTCTGTCAGTAGGTAAAGGTAGAGCTTCAGAAGCCTGCAAGATTATTGCAGCCTCTACCGATACCGACATGGAAGTGGGAACATGTCACCATGGATTTTATGACGGGATTACCGAGGACTCGCAGAGGTCACAGTGCCATATGGGTAATTGTGGATAGATTGATGAAGTTCGCCCATTTCTTATCTATGAGAGATATAAATGCTCTGAGTACGTTGGCGAACTTATATGTTTGAGAGATTGTCAGGCTACATGGCGTTCCAATGAGTATTGTTTCTAATAGGGATGCCAGCTTCACTTCTCACTTTTGGGAACACTTTCAGGAAGCGTTGGGGACCCAGTTGAGATTTAGTACCGCTTTCCATCCTCAGACAGATGGTCAATCAGAGAGGACTATACAAACTTTAGAGGATATGTTGAGAGTGTATGTGCTGGATTTTGGAGGCTCCTGGGATGATCATTTGCCATTAGGCGAGTTCACCTATAATAATAGTTATCACTCGAGTATCGGGATGGCACCGTATGAGGCACTGTATGGTCACAAATGCCGTTCCCTTATTGGATGGGAAGAGATTGGTGACAGAGAGTTATTTGCTCTTGACTTGGTTCAGCAGGCCTCTTAGGATGTCAAATTGATATGCAATAGATTGCGGATAGCTCAGAGCCGACAGAAGAGTTATGCTGACAGAAGACGTAGACCACTACAGTTTATAAAGGGTGAGTCGGTGTTTTTCAGAGTTTCTCCTTCCAAGGGTATCATGAGGTTTGGTAAGAAAGGCAAACTGAGCCTTCGTTTTATTGGACCCTTTGAGATTCTAGAGCAAGTGGGAGATAAGCCTTATAGATTGGCATTGCCACCAGAGTTGGCAGGTGTACACAGTGTCTTCCACATTTCTATGCTTCAGAAGTACAATCCAGATCCGTCACATGTGATTCACTACGAGCCGTTAGAGCTCAGTGACAGTATGACTTATATTGAGAGACCGGTTCAAATATTGGATAGGAAGGAGAATGTATTGTGGTCTAAGATGATCTCCCTGGTGAAGGTTTAGTGGCAGTATCATACTCCGGAGGAAGCTACTTGGGAGCTAGAGAGCAAGATACGGGAGAAGTACCCGGAGTTGTT
The DNA here is from genome assembly GCA_033439115.1 of Firmiana major. Taxonomy (NCBI): domain Eukaryota; kingdom Viridiplantae; phylum Streptophyta; class Magnoliopsida; order Malvales; family Malvaceae; genus Firmiana; species Firmiana major. The sequence continues at coordinate 17,856,359 of CM065913.1, read as the reverse complement.
TACCGACTGATTTGATTCTAATTTGGAGGACCAAATTCTTTTAGTGGGGGATATTGTGAGATTCGCATCTTTGTATGACATTCCTTATGATTTCCACATTGTATGACGGTATTATCTGTTAATGGATTCATAAGATGGTTGATTTGGATTTGATAAATGTGGATGAAATGAAATAACGTACATAAAATCGCATAAGGATAAATTGGGAAAGTAAGAACCCAAAAATTTAGTGAAAGGAATTTAATCAAGTTGACGGAAAATAAGAATTTAAAATAAGAAAAGATTGTGAGTTTATGAAGGAAAGTCAGTTCAATTTGGTCTCGAACACGTGCAGGGTAAAACGGTCAAAAGACCAAAACTTCGGTATAAATTTGATAAGAAAATTTCATTAAAAATATGGAATTGAGAAATCTGGATCAATAATAAGGAAAATACTTAATTTTGAGTCCAATTGATCAATATATGAATTTATGGGAATGAATTGAAATTTTTACTTTGGAAAATTATCTCGAAAATAATGGAAAAATATACCGGAAAGACGAAAGAAGACCAATAAATTCATTTATTGATTAAATGAATAAAATAATATTTTTTTGAAGATATTTATGATTTCTAATGTATTTAATGGATTAAAATAATAATAAAATAAATAAATAAGTAAAAAAAAGAACCGAAATATGATTTTTCAAGGAGAGAGAAACTGAAATTCGAAAATAGAGAACCGAGAAGCGGACCCGAGGAAGACCCGAGACCCATCATCGACCACCGACGACTGACGAGGCAAGGCGAAGGTCAGAGAAGAGAGAGGACAGCTCGACGAACATTCTAGCACAGGTGACGCGCGCCGATAATGCCCGAGTTTGACGAATCAACGAACAGAAATTCGAGGAAGAAATCGAGTCGGTTCCGACGATCCACGACGATTCAGCTCCGATTAAACCCAGCCGAGAGATCCCCTGGCCGAGGTGGTTCTTTTGGTACTGGTAGAGGCCGACGAAACGGCCGAGATCACCGGCGACAGTGAGGGGAGAAAAACGGCACCGTAGCCGGAAAGGGGAAGAAAAAGAAAAAGAAAAAAGAAAAAAGAAAGAAAGGAAAGAAAAGGGAAAATGAAAGAAAATTTATCGGGGATGACTGGAGATTCAGGTAAGTTGACCGAGGGTCGAGATTGACCTGCGGGTAAAGTTTAGGAATTTATTTAATATTATTAATGAAAAATAACCCGGATTAATTTAATTGTGCAGTTTTACGACAGAGCTCGAGCGAGAGCCGATTGAGCTCCAATTTTCATACCCTGCATAACATTGGGTAAGTACACTTTAATTACGACAATTTGAGTCCTTAATGCAGAGTTAAGCTCATTTTACGGATTTTACAGATTAATTCTGCATAAAAGGAATTGTATTCAGAATTTTAAAGTAATTATCTTAAATAGTATATGGGCTATCCAATGAGTTTGTAACAAAGCCCGATGAGTATTAGCAAGCCAAATGAGCCCAGTAAACCCGAATAAGGGATTTAATAAGTGGAAACGGGCTGAAAAAGGGGTCGAGGCCCATTAAGCTGTAATCGGGTCCAATAAAGTAAAATGGGACCAATGCTTTATATTTGATCAGTAAGAGTGAAATACTGATAAATATATTTGAATTGAACCAATATGTGATTATATGCAGCTTCGTAGACTTAGGTTAGAGCGAATTGGACTGAGAGACCTGGTACGATCGAGACGGGATATGCTCGCGCGTGATTCCAGGTAAGGGAATTTTATGAGCATTTAGAGGTAGCTGTATGTGGTTTCGAGGGAATTTATATTACGTTAAATTCATTTGGCTACCCGAAAATAGAATAATTTTTTTTGCTAAAAATGTGGAAAACGTGGTAAATTACTATTTTGCCCCCAGTTAGGAAAATTTCAAAAAAGGGTACTAAGGCTATGAAATTGCATGAATTTCATGATTTTGATATTGTTACGATGACATTGCTTTAATTTAAGCAATTTATGGATACGTTGGCTATTATGTTTTAAATGAAAAGGCACAGGTTAGGTGCCAATTGATATTTATTTGACAAGTTTTGATGAAATTAAGCCGCCTATCAGTTTTATATGAGTTTTAATCGTGCTAGAGCACTGCTCGCACTGGATTTCATATTTTAACTCATACATAGTGTGCTGGAGCCTTGGTCGCACTATTTTACAGACTTATTTCACATGACTACCGTTCTAGAGTTCTTCTCGTACGAGGTTTTCACTGAGTTTTTATACATATCCATACTAGAGCATTACTCGTATGTGGATTTTAATTGAAGTTATGATTATTTTAAGTCGTACTGGAACGCTGCTCGTACGCAGATTCCATTGATTTCTATGAAACAGTGCAGTAGCTTCGCTCGCATGAGGTTTTTAGATATCATGTATATGTATGAAGCCGTGCTGGAGTTTTCTCCTGTAGACTGTGTGTCACAGTGAGATGATATGCTCACACGTGCATACTGAGACATAATTAGCTTGGGTGGATAAGACCTATTGCAGGCACCCCTGATTGAAATTAGGTTCATAGAGTACGTTGTACCATGTATATCACATGGAGTACCCTGTATCGTGGGGGTTGTTGAAGTGGAGTGGCATTAGCCACAAGGCAGCAAGCCTTACCCTCGTAATCCTGATGTTATGCTATTCTAGCGGGTAGGACTGACCTACCTCCTGTTTCAGGTGTGATACCCCGCACACTAGGATCCGTGTAGTCAGGGATCACGAGGTTATGGCCATAGTCCTGGATATTACCTATATAGTCACCTACATGTCTCACATGATAATCATTTGGTTTTGATAGATTAGGGTGGACCCGAGGGAGGGGTCAGGCCTCGATCTTCCTATGAATTCGATTTAGATTTGATTTTTCCACAGAAGAATTTTTATGAAACTTTCATGACTTGTAACCCTGAGAGAATGGTGATTTTATAATGGAATTTTATAACAAGTTATTTTGTTGAATTGAATTAAATACATTGAGTTTATCTCATTTTAACCCAGATAGGGTGTTTTTTTTTTAAAAAAAACTTATTGATTTAATTGAGCATGAGATGTTTTCATGTGAGAATCATTCCATGTTTTATATGTCGATTTCCTGTTTTAGAATAGATGATATTATATGTATGGCATGTCATTGTTTTTACCTTATTTTAACACATATATCCTGATTTTTTATCAGCATGTAGATAGTATAGCTATCTACCCGTTTATATTATTGCCTTACTGAGCATGTGGAGCTCACCCTTTCATTTTTTACCCCCTTCCAGAGTTTCCACCTTAGAGATAGCGGTTGTAGAGAGTAGACAACGTAACTGATTATCTGTGGTTCCCATCGACTGTCAAGCATACACCAAGTATAAAATTTTGTATTAGTATGCTTTTAACACAGTATTGTATATGAAGGAATATTTGGGGATGTAAATATAAGTAGATAAATTGCCAATGTATGAGAATTATGTGATGTATAAAACATACTGAAAACTCTATTATATTATAAATGATATCAGTATGCATGTATACATGTGATATTTCTTAATGGTTAAAAGGGTATATCGATATTGATTCATAGCCCGACCTGGTCAGAGAGATCTGTCACAAGGTGGTAAGAAAGATTTTCCAAAAGCGAAAAATTTGTACTGATTTTAGGTATGTATTGGGTCGTGACAGATCTCTTCATATTATAGATCGATCTAACATACTCAAATTGGCCTAAAGTAGTAAGGTTATGCTAAGAAGATCGATCTTCAATCCCATAAGATCGATCTCATTAAGCTTCTGTATTTTACAGATCAATCCCTGCATTTGGAAGATCGATCTCCTTAAGCCTTTGTATTTTACAAATTAATCTCTGCAGTTGGCAGATCGATCTCCTTAAAGCTTCTGTATTTTTCAGATCAATCTCATTAAACAACAGATTGATCTCCTTGAGTTTTTGGGGATTACAGATCGATCTGGTCACTCGATAGATTAATTTTCTTAGCCCTAGGCTATATATACCGTTCGAAAAATCCCCAAATTTTTAGAAACCCATTTCAAAATCCCTAACCCTGCGTCGCACCTCTCCTTTCGATTTCTCTCTAGGATCGATCTCTGGTAAGGTTTTCATCGAATCTATTCCATTAATCTTCATCTTAGAAACCTACATTGTTGATTTGAATTCAAAATTTCTTGCTTTCATAAATTAATCTTCATTAGGATTCCTATTGAACTATTCTATTGATTAGGAATCAGTTAGAGAACTCTTTAGAGCATTCTTAGGTTGGGTCTTGGCTGATTGAATAGTGAACATAATGCCTCGTCTTAAGAGAGTCACAAACAAAGAATCTAGATAACCGTCAAATGTTGCTAGACCCTCCTCCTCTCAGCCCTCAAATGTCCCTTCATCCTCTGTCACCACATTTAGTAGGTGTTTTTAAACACCTGCAAAACAAAAACAATTTGAGGAATACTTCTCTACCATGCCTATTAAACACTGGAGAACCATAGAATTCTCTTTCCTTTCACATATTGACTTTCCATATTTGACAAAAATGCAAGAATATGGTTGGCTTCCCTTTCTCAAAATTAAGACCCCTGCTCCTCCTAATTTTATTAGGGCATTTTTCTCCAACGCTGAACTCATTTATGATCCTGATGACCAGTGTCAAATTCTCAATTTTAAAAGCTTTGTCATGGCCAAGACCATCATAATAAATACCAATCTCTTAGCACGAGTTTTTGAGATTGAAGACGTAGGTTTAACTAATGAGGAAGAAGAGGTACCTATCGAATTCAATCATCCTGGAGACAAGGCAAGTGACCTACCGATGCACCCTAGGTTACTTCACCTAATCATATCCTAGAACCTCAGACCCTATGGTACCCGACACTCCATAATTCGTAAACTAGATCGTTTTTGGTTCCACCATCTTCATTCCCCTCAAGGATAAAAACCTAACCTCGTCCACTTCATTTATGAAGATTGGTTAAAGATAGTGAAGGGTTAAGCATCCACCATTGTTTTTCCTCAGCCGCTAGCCTTTTTTACTACAAAAACTCGAGGTTGACTGTTCTTGCGAAACTGGTGAGCTGCCCTTTGTGAAAAGTGTCCTTAATATCGACACCCTTCATCACGCGGGATACTACACAGACCTCCATGGACAGTGGCGAAAGAAGAGCGAGTTATCTTTGGAGGCGCCATGGAGGAGGACATTCTAACTGAGCCTTCCGTACCTTCGACTGAATCTTCAGCACCTCCCACTGCAAACACTGCCCCTACGGCTTCATCTTCCGACACCATGGAATCGGTTATAGCTATGGTTATACAAGTTAATATGAAGATGGAAGAGGGATTTGCAAATCTCCATGCCACAAAGTAAGCCATGTTTGATGAGTTGCAAGTCACTCGCACACGTGTTGACGAACTCTTGGAGTGCTTTCCTCTTCCATCTTAGGATTGTTTTTCTAGTTGTACTTGACTTACTATAACAATTTTGCATGAATTGTGTTCCCTTATTTTGAAATGACTCATTGGTGGTTGTTTATTGATATTGTGATTTTTGAAATGCTTGCCTTCTTGATATGACAAAAAGGGGGAGAAAAGAGTGCATAAATTAAGGGGGGTTTGGAACTGTGTTTAAGGGGGAGTTTGAGTTTGGAACTGTGTTTAAGGGGGAGATTAAACATGTTTTAAACTTAGTTTATTGAATAAGTTTTGTCATATCAAAAATGGGGAGATTGTTAGGTTGATATATTTTGAAATGACAAAACAGTAATTCAAAAATGGTTATGATAAATCAAGGAAGGTTTAAAACATGCTAAGAAATTAATTGGAATAGATTGAGATATAATCATTGCCAAAAACTAGGTTTGAAAGGATGAGAGATTGATCTCATGAGATGAGAGATTGATCTGCTCAAAGGTTAAAGACACAGAACAAATACAAGGATGAGAGATTGATCTCCAAGGGTTATGAGATCGATCCTTGTTCCAACAGAATGTTTATGAGATCGATCTGGTTAAGTTAGAGATCGATCTCCTCTAAGGCAAGGTTAAAGGTCTTAGATCGATCTGTAGATCGATCTATGTTTAAACAGAATGTTTATGAGATCAATCTTGTCAAGTTAGAGATCAATCTCCTCTAAGGCAAGTTTAAAGATCTTAGATCAATTTGTAGATCGATCTATGTTCAAACAAAATGTTTATGAGATCGATCTCATATGGATAGAGATCGATCTCCTCAAGATAGAAAGATTATGAGATCGATCTAGGGTAATTAGAGATCGATTCCACCTTACGAGAAAACTTACAAGATCGATCTTCTTCAAACAGAGAGTTTATGAGATCGATCTGATGGTTCTACAGGTCGATCTTCACTAACATATTTTCAATTATGAGATCGATCTACACAATAATAAGATTGATCTCCTTGCTTTGAATTGCTTTGTAATTGCAGGAATTTAAATTGGAAGATTGATCTGGTCAAGATAGAAGATCGATCTAACACTCTACTGGAGGTTTCCATCGGCTCTTTCTGCAAAATCTTCAACGGGAAAAACAGCATTTAATGCTTCACCAACTTGCTAAGCCTATAAATAGAAGTCATTAAGACATTCAAATGAAGAGAAGCAAGCCTGAAAAAGACTACAAGTATATTCTTTATGTTTTCAATTTATAGTGCATTAAATCTCCATTCCAAGCTTGTAACCATGTGTTTTCTTGTTGTACCTACCTTTGATCAGTTCACTATTATATTCATTTTCATTCAAAAGAAAAAAAGGAGAGAGAGTTTCCATGTGATTAAGTTTTGTAAAAGAGAGTGAATAGTCTTATTTGAGAAGAGGTAGAGAGGTTATTCCTTAACCTTGAAAAGGAAATTATATTGATCACTTAATAGTGAAAGAGAAGCCTTGACAAGAAGGTCAAGAAGAGAGGATGTATGCAAGCGTTTTGGCCGAACCTCTATAAATCTTTGAGTTTGCTACTTCTCTTCCTTATCTCATTTGTTTTACTGCACTTTGCTCTATTGCTTAATATTTTCATTTATTTGGTTAATTGCAATTCTATCTAAAAGAGCTTAAATTTAGCATTTAGATTAGAAAAATCGATTCACCCCCTCTCAGTTGAGCCAACAGTAAGGATTGCTGACAAGGTTTATTTTCTCAAATTTTGTTACCACTTTTTCTTCTATAATCTTCTTAGATGGTCGACCATAATAAAACTTCATATATGTTATGGATAAGTCTCATTGATTGGTGCAATTGCCCCTAGCCCTCAGATTTATTTTAATTATAATTGGACCACCACTTAATTAAACAATTCTAATTAAATCCACTTAATTAACCATTTTAATTAGGCTCAATTATAATTCTTTAAATAAGTCTAATTAGGAAGTTTCAAATTTCTTAAGTTTGTCAATTTATTTTATTCCATTTACTACTTTTTATATGTGGTTCATTAGGCTTCCAACATATTCACAATAAATTTGAATTTTTTTTTCATTCAAATTCATAAATCATAATTAAGTATCTAGTAATACTTCATGACCATTCAAGTGTTAAAACAGTCAAATGGTTTAACTAGCCTAGCCGGTGTATAACATTCTAGTGTAATTCGATTGTTTCATCTAAAAAATCTTAGAAATAGATAGAGTATAACTCGATGTTTGCTATATGCACATTTCTATATTTAACCTTAAGCTGTTAATGTTAACTTAAACTTGTTGTATGCCTTGGCCAAGGACTTCAGAGTTAATACAAACTAAGGTAGATGAGATATTATCCCCTTAGCCACTCGGGGTGATGAATCCTCAGTTTGACTACTCATCCACCTTTATATGTTTCGAACATTCTTAAAAACATCCTTCTTAGGCATCTAGCAATACAAACTCATAGAGGCGAAATCAAAGAATGGTAGTTCACATATAAAATAACCTAATATCTCAAGTCAAAAGATTACTTATACTGTTGTCACATGGAAGTATATTCCATAGACACTCAAGTGATACTACCAAATGAAACTCTCATAGCAGGTTATGTTCAGTGTACTTATTCTCTAATAAACACTAACATGTTTTTTTTTTCAAATATATCCATATTTCAACCTATTGGATCGGCTTCACTCTTCAAGTAAGATATTTAGCATGCACTGACCTTTTAGCACTATCAGTGCTCATTTTTATGATGACTAGGAACAAGACTAAGAATAAAGCATTGATGGATAGTGATCTAAAAATTGTAACACTATGTCCCTAGTTTTATGTTCATAATTATAATAATTACAATTATTCTTTTTACTTGTGCATAAAGAAATAATTCAATATTATCAATACTCAATATGATAAATGTTAATGACATGGAAATAACCTAAATACTTTTAAAAACCTAACAAGTATTATTAGGCTTACAAAGGCTTACATTGACACTTAGTAGGCGAGGTAATAATAATATTTGTATTATATATTATAATGTTGTTCATATGTATCTAGTTATTTCTATTTGGTACATTTTAGGGTTTTTTGTTTGCTTTGGTTTTCTTAATAAGAAACTTGGATTTAAAGTTATACTCAAACATCAACCTAAGGATGATCTATATTATTTCAATGAGTTCTCGAGTTGAAGGAATTTTGAAAGTTACCATGAAACACTTTAAATACCACCGTACAATTGCACATTAGGATTAAAAACAATTTTATTATCATTTAATTTGTCTAATCTTCTACCTTTCAATTGCAAGCTTTAGTTTGTCTCCTATCTTCTACCTTTCAGTTTCAAGTTTCAGAGGCATGCAGTCTAAGACCAATAACTTTGGTAATAAATTTCTTCCTTTTCTTTGATTAAAATGTTTGGGTTTTCTTATTCCTATCTTTTTTTTTCAGTATAAGATTTTGTTTGTTTTTCCATTTTTCAAATTTTGTTTGTTTTTCCATTTTTCTCTAACCATTCCTTAGCTCTTCAGTTTGGTATGTTGAAATTCTACTACTGTTTTCCTTGCATTTTCATTGTTGTGTGAGTAAGAACTGAATGGCTATTAAAAAATCTATCAAAAAGTTTAAGGCAAGAGTCTTTGATGAGGATGTGTTGAGGGATAGTGAATGTAGTTCTATCATGGACGCTAGGGCTTCATTCAGTAGTTCTTTAGGGAGTTTTGATGGTGATTCTGATAGTTTTAGGAATGTAGGATGTCATAATTATAGTTATGTAAAACAAATAGATGGTTTGCTGATGATTTCACTTGTAACATTTTGTGTAGAGCAATCATTTATGCTTTATAGAAGGCATGTTTTAATAGGAATAACATTAGGTTTTCCATTTGTATTACTAAAAAGGACACTATTATGTTAATGTGATTAGCTTTGGAGTCGGGGAATAGGACTCTATACTTCTATTTTTTTGCTCAGGCCTCTATTTACCATTACACCATTTTTTCCATAGGGTCTTAGAGAAATATAAACTAAAGGCTCTCGATTTACCCCAAACTACTAGGGTGTGATTGTCTCTTATTTCATATAGTATAGCATTAAAGGCTGGGTCCTATTTGTTAATGTCATGATTACCTTATATAATCTTAAAAGATATAGTGGGTTATTTTACTTATAAGGTCACTTTTATACTAATATTGTAGGTTAACCTTTTAATACCCATGCTATCATTGTCCCTATACGAGAGGGAGATTTTAGGTCCTTTAAAGCGAATTGGTCCTTACCCAACCACACAGCCAAAATTGCTCATGAGCTCGTCAGTTTTGAATAACTACAACATAACTATTTGTGGACGTTATCCGAAAGTATAAAGAGATAGTCATTGAGGAAAATTTTAGGGGATACCGCTTGACTATTGATGATGCAGAAGAGATTTTGAAAGGTGTAAAAGTTGGCTCATCAAAGCTAAGTGATAAAGAAGGAAGTAAATACAATATTTTCTCGATAAGAACTTTAGCGTATTAAATCCATGCCATCAACTAAAGGTAACCATATGGATTTTTTGTTTTAGGGTATTGGGAACTTATTAAGGTAGTAAGAGGAAGGATAATTATTTGTATAATGGGGTAGGATTAATAATGGCGAGCAATTATATTATGCTAACTTCCTTAGTGTTGTTACAATGTCTTTTTTATGTGCTCACCTTTTGTGTTTTGCGTTTGTAAATAGGGATATGGATGAGTTTTGACCAATATTGCTCAATATGAAAAAGCTAATAGTAAATGGCCAACCTTAGGTAATGGCCCTTTTCCTAAAAGACTAGTTTTAGGACATTTGCGTGAAGAAAAAAATCAGGCAAAATGTCGAGGCCTCGCAAAACCTTTTGTTGCTCTAACAACTCCTTTGCAATTGTTTTCACCTAGTAATCATGGTGAGTGTGGTTCAAGCAAAGGAAAAAGGTTGTGGCTCAAGGGTTTTTCCATTTCTACTTTTTCATTAAAGGATGAAGACATGGCTCAAGGGGTGGTTCTTTAAGGTAACAAAAACCTCCTCTAATGTCTTAAGTACATGTTTGACTAATTTAAAACCTGGTTCAACTTCTTTCCTTGATGTTCTCGTAATAATAGATTAGAAATTTTATCTTGTCTTAGAGACTTTTTTTAGTAGGCGAAAACTCATATTTTTCCCACTAATTTAAATAGTATTGAGGATAATTTTGTGATGCGAACTTGTGGTTTGATATTGGGAACTCCATTAAAGTATTTTGATTGTTCTAAACACTTTTCTTTTGAGGACATTTGCCTATATTAAAATTATGCTTAATTGTTGATTACCTTTTCCAAACACTAGTAAACAAGATGATAATTTATACTCAAGTTCCTGGTCTATGAAGGTTTTAAGCTCATGCAATTAACAATTATAACTTGATTTAACAATGACATAGTAGAATTTAAACAAAATGTTGACCCCAAATGGTATCTATGTACAAGTATACATGGTCATACAAGTAATAGGAAGATAAGTCCAGAATATCGTCCCACAAAGACTAAGTTAACTAAATTGATTACTAGATAATTGCAACCTAAGCATATTCTAGCAAATTATAAAAAAAAGTTATTTACTGAGGTTAATTAGATAAAATAAAGTAAAAGAAAATAAACAAAAGTAATAAAATGTAATAATAAGAAAAATGAGATTAAGAAATTCCTAGAAAGCCCAAATAGAAAATATAAAGTAACTAGAAAAGAAAAATAACAAATTAAAATCAATAATGAAAATGAGCTAAAATGCAAATAATAAAAAATATGGGCTAAAATGCAAATAATAAAAATAAATCTAAAAAATTATAATATCAAATGAAAATGCGTGTATCTAAATTAATTAAGTGAAATAAAAATATAAAATAACCTAAACTAATACATGATAAAATAAATTCCTAATAAGAACCTTAAAAATCTTAAATGGTAATTCTAACCCAAATATTCCCTGAATTGCAAACCTTAAATCTTATCCCTAAAGCTCAAATCAAAAAATTTAAGCTCAAATTTTCAAAAATTTTGGAAGATTTTTCAATTTTAGCTTAAAAATGTTTTGAAAATTGCTCAATGTAACGACCCGAGACCTGTAAAAATTCGAGGGAAAATTTTTTTTTTTAAAAAAAACTTCGGCTTGCAACTTAGTCCTTTATTCATTTAGGCTGTATTCTTGTTCAGTGTCAATCCTCTTTATTACTTTTTCTCCGTAATTATATTTACGTTTAACATTTGAATTTTATATGGCCGATAAAAATTTTGACAGCATAACGACTAATATATAAGCCTACCCACCTGCAATTTCTCACAATATCAACCCTAGCTATCCACAACTATCAGACATGTTTTCCAAGTCTATCATTAAATCATTCTACATATTCCAAACACGTCGAGTTACTCCTAAAAATCAATCCTTAAAAATATTTTATTTATCCTTATACAGATTATATCCCGACACATTACTTTCAATAGATGTTTGTGCATACAAATGGTCTGGTAAAGAGATAGATATGTATACCTCACACATGTACAAAAGGTAGTATGGGGAAACTTGTATCTGCCAGCCTACGTCGTCTACGCAACAATTATCAACTGTAGTTTTACTGTAACACATCTGAGAGGTGAAGGGGTGAGATTTTGGGAAAAAGCCCAGTAAGAAAATACATTTAAAATAGTCCTGATATGTAAAGACATGTAAAATATTCATAAACCAATATTTTAAAAGATGTGTAAACTTTCATTTCGTGCATAGTCATCATAAGAAATTATGAAGCATGAGTTTCTTTAAATCAAATACATGCTTAACTACTTCATAAAATTTTCATCATTCATTGATGATTTCATAAAATCACCATCATTCGTAAACGTTTCATAAAACATAATCATTCTTAAACATTTCGACATAAATCATAAGTGTTCATAAACATTTCGTCATAAATCATAATTGTTCGTAAACATTTCGTCAAATCTCATAAAAACATAGTCATTCATCATCATCATCATCATCATCATCATCATCATCATCATCATCATCATCATCATCATCATCATAAACATATTCATAATCATAATCATAATCGTGGAGACTAGGCTATAATTAAGTCATGTGATATGTGTAATTTTCTGTAGAGAGTCAATCATACCTATGGCCATGGTAAGGAGGAGCTGTAGACTAGATCAGGGTCGTACAACACTTTCATACAAACATGGGTAGTATTTATCTTTCTTACATTTCTCTAGCACTCAGCTAGGGCACGAGCACCAAAAGCACTCTCCGTGCAGGAAACATTCATGCGTGCTGCGCAGGCACGAGATACTACCACAACATCATTATCATAAACCACAAGTAGCAACACATCTACCACACAGGTGGAGTCAAGTGCTACAGGGACCCTACGTACCGACACTCAAGTGATGGAGCCGAAGCACCACAAGAAGTAACCATGCATGAAGCCTATAGTCTCAAAATTCTTTTCCTTTTTCATAAATACTTTTGAAAATGCCAAAAGTTCCTTTCAAAGCATAAATATAGAGTTTCAAATCATCATAAAACTTCCATGCATTTTCATGTTTCAGGAAATGCATTTCATAAACATAAACGTACTTGGTGAACATTTCCTAAAACAAAATCATGTTGCGTAAACTATTCCCTAAGTATGAAAACAATTATAAATCATTTCAAAACATAATTGTCACGACCCTCTTTCATCCTTTTAATCGAAAACCATTACAAATTTTTTGCATTTTTCATTTTCCTTACCCGATCGTGAACAAACTCACCACTATACAGTTGGGCTGTGAGTCAATAATAATCATCACTCATCATTCATTCTTAAATAAATCAAAAGAAGTGTCATTCATTTGAAAGTTAAGTTATACACTTGTACATGACACATTTTCTAACTTTTACATCCCTCACATTACAATACAAAATGAATACTATGCCTTTACATGTTTAGATAGAAAAAGAATCCCTGTGTGTATACCTTTTGGCGATGGAAGCAGCGGATGTCCAAAGTACAACGCCTCAGTCCTCACTGGGCTGCTATTTACGCTCTGTAGAGAGGGGAAAGTAGAGAGAGATGAGCAATCACACGCTCAATAAGGTAATAATGCAAGCATGGTAGAAAACTACTCTATCTATATGCTGATAGTGTTATGCATAAATCGTTTATAATTGGAGCATGAGGAAATAAAACTATGCCACGTGTATATACCTATATCTGTCACGACCCAATTCCATTCTCTTTAACCGAAATCACTGAAAATTTTTCGCGTTTTACTGTTACCTTACCCAGTCGTGAACTAAGCTCACCACAGACTGTTGGGCTGTGAGTCAATAATAAACACCACATCTCATTCATTCTCAATTAATTAAAACGATGTCATACATGTGCATTTAATTGTGTACTTATACGAATACATGATTTACTGACATCTACATCCCCCATAAGTACAACTCAAAAGAATACTGTGCTTTTACATTGTTTAGATACAAAAAGAATCACTGTGTATATACCTCTTAGCGATGGAGATGCAGCGGAGTCCAAAATAATACGCCTCAGTCCTCACTGGGCTACTATGCACGCTCTGTAGGGGGGAAAATAGAGTGGGATGAGCAACCACACGCTCAGTAAGGCAATAATGCAAGCATGGTAGATAACTACTCTATCTACATGCTGATAGTGTTATGCATAAATCGTTTATAGTACGAGCATGAGGAATAAAACTATGCCATGTGAATATACATATATATCATGTATCAAATCATGTGCATTGGCATATAAAACATGGTAGAGACATCATGTATAAAACATCTCATGCTCAATCTCATTTAAATTCATAAAAGGGCAATTCATTTAGAAACTTCCTTTTTGAACCAACAACATAACACCACCAAATCAACTCACAAACCACAACCACGTTTACATTCCACAATTCACGCATGTGTATAAATCTAGGTCACTATATCAGAAGTGCCTATGTGAATCATTACAACATAAATCATCCCAGACCACACGCATCCAGGTGTGCGGGGTATCATGCTGGCATGAAGATGAATTATCCCTCGCCAGACTTTCTCATCACATAACCATCATGCGGTACATCGTACTCCATGTGATATACACGGTACATCGTACTCCGTAACTCATATCATGATTGGGGGTGCCATTCCTAGGTCTTATCTACCCCATACCAAGAGTTTTCCATATTCCGTGAAGGAGAGCCTTCCTGCCGAACAGAGCCTCCCCGCCTAACAGAGCCTCCCTGCCTCCTCGGGCTTAAGGATGTTAGCTTAAGGATGTAGGGCTTAAGGGTCCTTTCCGTAAGAGAGCCTCCCCACTGAACAGAGCCTCCCCTCCTAACAGAGCCCCCCCTGCCTCCTCGGGCTTAAGGATGTTAGCTTAAGGATGTAGGGCTTAAGGATCTTACCTTCACCATACCCATGTAGGAGAGCCTCCCTGCCTAACAGAGCCTCCCCGCCTCTTTGGGCTTAAGGATGTTGGCTTAAGGATCCCACCGTAAGAGAGCCTCCCCACCAAACAGAGCCTCCCCGCCTAACAGAGCCTCCCTGCCTCCTCGGGCTTAAGGATGTTAGCTTAAGGATGTAAGGCTTAAGGATCTTACCCACTTTCACAACCCTATACGAATCCCATTGTACAAGCTTGTGCGAGTAAAACTCTAGCACGACTCATGCATCATGCATCTTCTCATAAAGAGGCGCGTACGAGCATAGCTCTAGTACGGTTATACTCATAAGATAACCATTCACAATCCACGTACGAGCAGAAGCTCCAGTACGGTTTATAAACATCATCACAATTCAATTTCAAAGTGCGAGCTAAGCTCAAGCACGTTTCACACAAGTGAAAACATAGAAATCTCGCGCGAGCGAGGCTCTAACGTGAATTATATCACATACACGCGATAGGCGGCTTATGTGCATTCAAAACATCACATAATATGCTTAGTGCCTCATATGGGCTATTTCACAACATCATTCAAGTACCAGCCAGCCTATCCTTTTATTTGCTCAAATCAAAGCATTGTGTTTTGTAAAAGCATTCAAAACACATGATTTATGCAATTATTAGCCTTACTATCCCTTTTTCATAACATCCACTTCAAAACCAAAACCACGCATATACCCATCATATTTCACAAATACCATCAACATTTATTTGAGCAATTCATGCATTTCATACAACACCCAATATTCACCCAGTTCAAAATACGAGCAGCTATCTCTATATACTCACAAAATTCCCTTACCTGGAATCGCGATGCGTGAGTCCACTTCCTTAAGCTGCTTACTCGTACGATTCGGTTCGCCTTCAACGAACTCTTCGGGACTGCACAAAATCGTATCCCGCATTATATTCGACCCATATATTGCAACCCTTATGCTTGCTATAGTCAATTTAATCTATAGCCTCTATTAGAGCTTATTTGGCCTCGTTTCATTACTTTATCCATAACTCGAGTCTATGGATTTTCTTAGGCCTATTAACTTATTCAAAGTCGATATCAAATCGATGTAATGCTCATAGCGTTCATATTCCATGAATCCCCCCACTATGGCATTTATTCATCACATACATATCCATTTCCACATTTCTTCCAACCCACCATGTAATTTCATCTAACCATCTAAATCATAACATTATCCCAATGACAACTTTAAAATGCCATAAACCATAAGTTCATTCAATCCCACATATCCTCACATTATACCCATTTTAGATTTCTAGGTCACACCACTTCCACTACATTCTTAGGTAGTTTATCCATCAATACTCATACCAATCAACTCCAAAATCAATTAAATAGCTAATGCATTTAGATTGGAGTGTTAGAATCTTACCAATATGATTTCTCTTCTTGCTCCAATTGGTAATGCCCTCAACTCCTTCAATTCCAAAAATGGGAAAATGCCCTCTCACTATGTTGTTCTCCTCTTTGATAGGAACAACTTTGCCTTTAATGATCTCTCTTCAAATCTCACTGAAAATGGTTGATTTTTAGAGAGGGAAAGTTAGGTTTTTGGGGTTGAAATTGTTAGGTTAAGTGTTTTCCGAGATTTCCAGATTTTTCAGCTCTCCTTATATAGAAATGACTTGAGGAGATCGATCTGGTCCAAGAGGAGATCGATCTGGTCCTTTAAAATCCCTCTTTTTCACGGCATTTTTAAGCCTGAGATCGATCTGTCGAAGCAATGAGATCGATCTGTTGAGGCATGAGATCGATCTGTCGAAGCATGAGATCGATCTGGTCCCAAACAGAGAGCTAAGGAGATCGATCTGGCTGCTTGAGGATCGATCTGTTCACTTACAGAATGCTTGGCAGATCGATCTGGCTCCATTGGAGATCGATCTGCTCTATTCGTTCACCCAAATAAGAGCATTCTGGCTCTTCCAGATCGATCCTCATCCTATGAGATCGATCTGGACCTCATGTTTTTCAGATTTCCTGCAGTTTCATTGCTGCAACTCATACCAACACACCCTCAATCTATTGCCATGGCCATTTCCTCATCCATCCACTTCTATAACTTGAAAATGGCATCCATTCATAACTTATGCACATTGAAACTTGTGCGCATTCATTGTATATTCAAAGGTATGCAACATAAAACCAAGTGGAAGCATAACTCCATTCCATTTTACCACACTACTCATTTTGAGTCTCAATCACATCCATCACTTGCTAGAACACATTTCTCCGTATTCATACTCAATGCAACTTGTATGTACGTTACAATTTATATTACACACACATACATTAAATCCATGGACTTACATCAATCATACTTTACATCACAAGTCCATTCATATTATTTGATCCAAGTACACACATTACCCTTATACATATACGGGGTCTTACATTCTCCCCTCCTTAAGGAATTTGGTCCTCCAAATTAGAACCAAGTCACTCTTCAAACAGTTGGGGGTACTTCTCCCGTATCAAGTTCTCCAATTCCCACATGGCCTCTTCCGCCGTGTGGTGTTGCCAGAGCACTTTCACCAAGGGAATTATCTTATTTCGCAACACTTTCTCTTTTCTGTCCAATATCCGAACCGGCTTCTCAACATACGTCATACTCTCATGGAGCTCCAACGGCTCATATCTTATCACGTGTGCCGGGTCCGGGTGATACTTTCGAAGCATCGAGACGTGGAAGACGTTGTGGACATTTGCCAAGTCCGGTGGCAATGCCAATCTATACGCCTTTTCTCCCACTCTCTCTAAAATCTCAAAGGGTCCGATATACCTAGGGCTCAGCTTGCCCTTCTTGCCAAATCTCATAATACCCTTCGATGGTGATACCCTCAGAAATACCGACTCACCCTCATCAAACTCTAGTGGTCTTCGTCTCTTGTCAGCATAACTCTTTTGTCGGCTCTGAGCTGTCCGTAATCTCTCACATATCAACTGGACGTCCTCAGATGCCTGCTGCACTAAGTCCGGAGCGAAAATCTGTCTGTCACCAACCTCTTCCCATCCAATGGGGGAACGGCATCTACGCCCGTATAATGCCTCATAGGGTGCCATCCCGATACTAGCATGATAGCTATTATTATAAGCGAACTCGGCTAACTGCAGGTGGTCATCCCAGGAGCCTCTATAATCCAGCACACACGCTCTCAACATATCCTCGAGGGTCTGTATAGTCCTCTCTGACTGCCCATCTGTCTGAGGATGAAAAGCGGTGCTAAAACTCAGTCGGGTCCCCAGCGCTTCCTGAAAATGTTCCCAGAAATGGGAAGTGAAGCGGGCATCCCTATCAGAAACAACGCTCACTGGTACACCATGTAGCCGTACTATCTCTTGGATATACAGGTTCGCCAACTGACTCAGTGTATCGGTAGCTCTCATAGCCAAGAAATGGGCGAACTTAGTCAACCGGTCCACAATAACCCATATGGCATCATGACCTCTACGGGTCCTCGGCAACCCCATCACAAAATCCATGGTGACATGCTCCCACTTCCATGTCGGTATCGGTAGAGGCTGCAATAATCCTGTAGGCTTCTGATGCTCTACCTTCACTTGCTGACAAACGAGACACTTAGCGACATATTCCGCAATGTCTCTTTTCATTCCAGACCACCAATAAACCTTCCGAAGGTTTTGATACATCTTGGTACTTCCCGGATGTATCGTATACTTCGATGAGTGAGCCTCTGATAAAATCGTTCTCCTGATCTCAGGATCCCTGGGAACGCATACTCTGCCTCTGAACCTCAATAAGCCATCAGCACTCTGCTCAAAATCAATACCCACACCTATCTGTATCTGCCTCAGCTAATCGATACACCGTCGATCGCTTTGCTGGGCTTGCCGAATACGGCCAATCAACTCTGGCTCTAGTCTCAAACTAGCCATGATCTCAAGTCTCTCAGATCTAGGTGGGGTTACATCCAAACTGAGGTTCGCAAAGTATTCTAACAATTCATGTTCCCGTACCATCATATAAGACACCAACCCAAGGTTCTTTCTACTCAAAGCATCGACAACTACATTTGCCTTACCCAGGTGGTACATGATTTCACAATCATAGTCTTTCAGGAGTTCGAGCCATCTCCTCTGTCTCATATTCAGCTCTTTCTGCGAGAACAGGTACTTAAGGCTCTTATGATCTGTGAACACCTGAAATTTCTCACCATAGAGATAGTGGCGCCATATTTTCAAAGCAAATACTACGGCCGCCAACTCTAAATCATGTGTCGGGTAGTTCCTCTCATGATCTTTCAACTGTCTAGATCCATAGGCAACTACCTTCCCATCCTGCATAAGCACACAGCCCAGTCCCTGGTGTGATGCATCCGTATACACCGAGAATCCTCCTGAGTTGGTAGGAATGGTGAGAACTGGAGCAGTCGTCAATCGACGCTTAAGCTCCTCAAAACTCCTCTCACATGCCTCATCCCATGTAAACTTAACATCTTTACGCGTGAGGCGTGTCAACGGAGCAGCTAGTCTGGAGAAACCCTCTACAAATCTTCGATAATATCCTGCCAATCCCAGGAAACTTCTGATCTCAGTTACTGTCTTGGGCTGTTCCCACTGCACAACTGCCTCTATCTTGGATGGATCCACTGATACCCCATCCTTAGACACAACATGCCCCAGAAATGAGATCTGTTCCAACCAAAAGTTACACTTGCTGAGTTTGGCATACAATTCTCTCTCTCGGAGGGTCTGCAGAACTATCCTCAAGTGCTCCTCATGATCTTCCCTGGACTTGGAATACACCAAAACATCATCTATGAAAACAATCACAAACTTGTCCAGGTATGGCTTGAATATATCATTCATCAATGCCATAAATGCTGCGGGAGCATTCGTCAATCCGAATGGCATCACCAAAAACTCGTAGTGGCCATAACGGGTACGAAATGCTGTCTTGGGTATATCTCCACTCCTGATCCTCAATTGATGATACCCTGACCGCAGATCTATCTTAGAAAATACTTCGGCTCCGTGGAGCTGATCCAACAAATCATCGATTCTTGGAAGGGGGTACTTGTTCTTAATGGTGGCCTTATTCAACAACCGGTAATCTATACACAGTCGGAGGCTTCCATCCTTCTTCCTTACAAATAGAACCGGTGCTCCCCAAGGTGAGACACTCGGTCTAACAAACCCCTTCTCCAACAACTCTTGCAGCTGTTTCTTCAGCTCTTCCAATTCTATCGGAGCCATTCTATAGGGTGGCTTCGATATCGGCTCTGTACCAGGCACTAACTCGATGCAAAATTCCATTTTCCTTTCAGGTGGTAGTCCTGGTAATTCATCCGAAAAGACATCAGGGTAATCCGTAATTACGGGTATGTCCTTCAATTCCGGGGGTGCCTCATCTATATCGACCACATAGGCAATGAACCCTTCACAATATCCTCTCCATCATTAGTAAAATAAACCACCACTCCACATTCAATATTTATCAAAATAAATGATTTATTTCTCAAGCATTATGCATTTAAAATCATACTCCTTTATTTACCACAAGTATACAAGTTTTCATATCATTTCTTTTCATCAAAATTTACAATAAGATTGTCTAGTCCTGAAAACATTAATGTTTTGGCATGACAATCCATCACAACACGATTGGTAGCCAACCAATCCATTCCCAAAATTACATCAAAATCATTCATATTTAATAAAATCAGATTGGCTATCATTTCCTTCCCCTCTATCTTTACTTTACAATCCCTACATACATGCTCAGTCAATTGACTATCATTCATGGGTGTGGAAATCATCAACATTTTATCCAACAATGTTGGTTTCACATATTTCAACAATTTATGTGCAAAGGAAGGTGATATGAAAGAATGTGTGGCACCAGGATCAAATAATACCAATGCTTCTAAATCAAAGATTCGGATGGTACCTTTTATCACATCCGTCGAAGCATCTGCGGTGTCCTGATCCAGTGCATGAACTCTTCCTCTGCTCACACCCGCAATCTGTTTCCCCTTTTCCTCAGTTGTAGCCCTCCTCCTCGGGGCTGCTGTCTCAACTGGAGCTCCCTCAGGCTCCTTGCCCTTCTGTGGGGCAATCTCCATCTTCTCGAGACAATACTTAGCCATATGTCCTGGTCTCTCGCATCTAAAACACACCATAGGGGTCATCGGACAGGGCCTATCCCATGGAATCTCCCACATCTCCTACACTGATCAGTAGTAGGTCGTGGTCCCCCAATAGTCATGCCCCTCGACGCAGTCAAGGCTGGGTATACGGGAGGTCTAGCAGCTCTCTCCCGCACCTCCTCAATCTTTGGCCTCTTCTCGAAAAATCTTTGGCCATCTCTCTTGGCCACTCGTCCAAACTCGGATCTCTTCCGATCCTTATCCTTTTTAACACCGACTCTCCCAAGTTCGGAGGCATTTCGCTCAAAGTCTTGTTCACATAACTGAGCCTTGTGTACCGCCTCCTCATAAGTCAAAATATCGAAGGGAGCTAGCTTAGTTCGGATGGCCAATCTCAATCCATCCATGAACTTCTGAATCTTTCGGGTCTCACTACCCATCGTGTCCGGGTCATATCTCCCCAAGGACATAAACTTGGACTCATACTCGTCCACAGTACGGTTCCCCTGAACCAAATTCATAAATTCCATCCGCAGTCTCCTCTGTGCCGTAGCTGGGACATATTGTCTCCTGAAGGCCTCTAGAAATATCTCCCATGAGATCTCAAAGTGTCTGGCCCTCAAAATAACCTCGGTGGACCTCCACTAATGCTCGGCCTCGCCTTTTAGCATAAACACGGCAAAGGCAACCTTCTCACTTGAAGTGCATCGAAAAAACCTATACAGTTTCTCCATCTCATACACCCAATCCTCCGTAATCACTGGGTCCTTCACCCCTCTGAACACTGGGGGTTTCAGCGCTTAAAACTCTCGCAACCTGCTCAAGTCGCAGTCATAACCCACATCACTACCGCTCTGCTATGGAGCGATAGGAGAATCTGTATCCTGGGTTGGAGGTGGTGTAACTGTAACTGTCTCAGCAGTCTGAGGTCTCTCCTCCTCTGCAGCTGCCTGTTCAGTAGTAGGCTGTGCCGCGGGACCTCGTCTGTCACTGGCGCCCAAGGCCTGCGTGACTATCTCCACCAGACTCTCAATACTCCGCTCTAATCTAGCGAAGCGAGCCTCAGTATCACCCGCTCTCTCAACAGGGTTCTGTGGAGCCTGCTCAGCCTGTGGCTCCGCACGGCTCTCAGGCCTACCTCTACGGCCTCTAGCACGTGCTCTCGCCCCTCTACCTTTGCGTGTAACTGGCATAGTGCCTAACTCCCTGTATTATAATAATTCATTAAGCTCAATCCATCACAGTATACACAGTTATATCTAAACAAAAGCACAGTACTATGGGGATGTTCTTTCCTACATTTTATTAATGACTCACATCAGGCCAACACAGCTCTGATACCAATCTCTGTCACGACCCAATTCCATTCTCTTTAACCGAAATCACTGAAAATTTTTCGCGTTTTACTGTTACCTTACCCAGTCGTGAACTAAGCTCACCACACACTGTTGGGCTGTGAGTCAATAATAAACACCACATCTCATTCATTCTCAATTAATTAAAACGATGTCATACATGTGCATTTAATTGTGTACTTATACGAATACATGATTTACTGACATCTACATCCCCCATAAGTACAACTCAAAAGAATACTGTGCTTTTACATTGTTTAGATACAAAAAGAATCACTGTGTATATACCTCTTAGCGATGGAGATGCAGCGGAGTCCAAAATAATACGCCTCAGTCCTCACTGGGCTACTATGCACGCTCTGTAGGGGGGAAAATAGAGTGGGATGAGCAACCACATGCTCAGTAAGGCAATAATGCAAGCATGGTAGATAACTACTCTATCTACATGCTGATAGTGTTATGCATAAATCGTTTATAGTACGAGCATGAGGAATAAAACTATGCCATGTGAATATACATATATATCATGTATCAAATCATGTGCATTGGCATATAAAACATGGTAGAGACATCATGTATAAAACATCTCATGCTCAATCTCATTTAAATTCATAAAAGGGCAATTCATTTAGAAACTTCCTTTTTGAACCAACAACATAACACCACCAAATCAACTCACAAACCACAACCACGTTTACATTCCACAATTCACGCATGTGTATAAATCTAGGTCACTATATCAGAAGTGCCTATGTGAATCATTACAACATAAATCATCCCAGACCACACGTATCCAGGTGTGCGGGGTATCATGCTGCACGAAGATGAATTATCCCTCGCCAGACTTTCTCATCACATAACCATCATGCGGTACATCGTACTCCATGTGATATACACGGTACATCGTACTCCGCAACTCATATCATGATTGGGGGTGCCATTCCTAGGTCTTATCTACCCCATACCAAGAGTTTTCCATATTCCGTGAAGGAGAGCCTTCCTGCTGAACAGAGCCTCCCCGCCTAACAGAGCCTCCCTGCCTCCTCGGGCTTAAGGATGTTAGCTTAAGGATGTAGGGCTTAAGGGTCCTTTCCGTAAGAGAGCCTCCCCACCGAACAGAGCCCCCCTGCCTCCTCGGGCTTATGGATGTTAGCTTAAGGATGTAGGGCTTAAGGATCTTACCTTCACCATACGCATGTAGGAGAGCCTCCCTGCCTAACAGAGCCTCCCCGCCTCTTTGGGCTTAAGGATGTTGGCTTAAGGATCCCACCGTAAGAGAGCCTCCCCACCAAACAGAGCCTCCCCGCCTAACAGAGCCTCCCTGCCTCCTCGGGCTTAAGGATGTTAGCTTAAGGATGTAAGGCTTAAGGATCTTACCCACTTTCACAACCCTATACGAATCCCATTGTACAAGCTTGTGCGAGTAAAACTCTAGCACGACTCATGCATCATGCATCTTCTCATAAAGAGGCGCGTACAAGCATAGCTCTAGTACGGTTATACTCATAAGATAACCATTCACAATCCACGTACGAGCAGAAGCTCCAGTACGGTTTATAAACATCATCACAATTCAATTTCAAAGTGCGAGCTAAGCTCAAGCACGTTTCACACAAGTGAAAACATAGAAATCTCGCGCGAGCGAGGCTCTAACCCGAATTATATCACATACACGCGATAGGCGGCTTATGTGCATTCAAAACATCACATAATATGCTTAGTGCCTCATATGGGCTATTTCACAACATCATTCAAGTACCAGCCAGCCTATCCTTTTATTTGCTCAAATCAAAGCATTGTGTTTTGTAAAAGCATTCAAAACACATGATTTATGCAATTATTAGCCTTACTATCCCTTTTTCATAACATCCACTTCAAAACCAAAACCACGCATATACCCATCATATTTCACAAATACCATCAACATTTATTTGAGCAATTCATGCATTTCATACAACACCCAATATTCACCCAGTTCAAAATACGAGCAGCTATCTCTATATACTCACAAAATTCCCTTACCTGGAATCGCGATGCGTGAGTCCACTTCCTTAAGCTGCTTACTCGTACGATTCGGTTCGCCTTCAACGAACTCTTCGGGACTGCACAAAATCGTATCCCGCATTATATTCGACCCATATATTGCAACCCTTGTGCTTGCTATAGTCAATTTAATCTATAGCCTCTATTAGAGCTTATTTGGCCTCGTTTCATTACTTTATCCATAACTCGAGTCTATGGATTTTCTTAGGCCTATTAACTTATTCAAAGTCGATATCAAATCGATGTAATGCTCATAGCGTTCATATTCCATGAATCCCCCCACTATGGCATTTATTCATCACATACATATCCATTTCCACATTTCTTCCAACCCACCATGTAATTTCATCTAACCATCTAAATCATAACATTATCCCAATGACAACTTTAACATGCCATAAACCATAAGTTCATTCAATCCCACATATCCTCACATTATACCCATTTTAGATTTCTAGGTCACACCACTTCCACTACATTCTTAGGTAGTTTATCCATCAATACTCATACCAATCAACTCCAAAATCAATTAAATAGCTAATGCATTTAGATTGGAGTGTTAGAATCTTACCAATATGATTTCTCTTCTTGCTCCAATTGGTAATGCCCTCAACTCCTTCAATTCCAAAAATGGGAAAATGCCCTCTCACTATGTTGTTCTCCTCTTTGATAGGAACAACTTTGCCTCTAATGATCTCTCTTCAAATCTCACTGAAAATGGTTGATTTTTAGAGAGGGAAAGTTAGGTTTTTGGGGTTGAAATTGTTAGGTTAAGTGTTTTCCGAGATTTCCAGATTTTTCAGCTCTCCTTATATAGAAATGACTTGAGGAGATCGATCTGGTCCAAGAGGAGATCGATCTGGTCCTTTAAAATCCCTCTTTTTCACGGTATTTTTAAGCCTGAGATCGATCTGTCGAAGCAATGAGATCGATCTGTTGAGGCATGAGATCGATCTGTCGAAGCATGAGATCGATCTGGTCCCAAACAGAGAGCTAAGGAGATCGATCTGGCTGCTTGAGGATCGATCTTTTCACTTACAGAATGCTTGGTAGATCGATCTGGCTCCATTGGAGATCGATCTGCTCTATTCGTTCACCCAAATAAGAGCATTCGCTCTTCCAGATCGATCCTCATCCTACGAGATCGATCTGGACCTCATGTTTTCCAGATTTCCTGCAGTTTCATTGTTGCAACTCATACCAACACACCCTCAATCTATTGCCATGGCCATTTCCTCATCCATCCACTTCTATAACTTGAAAATGGCATCCATTCATAACTTATGCACATTGAAACTTGTGCGCATTCATTGTATATTCAAAGGTATGCAACATAAAACCAAATGGAAGCATAACTCCATTCCATTTTACCACACTACTCATTTTGAGTCTCAATCACATCCATCACTTGCTAGAACACATTTCTCATTATTCATACTCAATGCAACTTGTATGTACGTTACAATTTATATTACACACACATACATTAAATCCATGGACTTACATCAATCATACTTTACATCACAAGTCCATTCATATTATTTGATCCAAGTACACACATTACCCTTATACATATACGGGGTCTTACAATATCATTTATTGAAAATCATGTAAGTAGGCATAAAACATGGAAATATCAACATGTAAAACATCTAATGCTCAATCTCATTAAAACTCATCACAAAAGGGAAATTCATTTAAGAAACATCCTTTTTAAATTTATCTTTTTCTCAAACCACATTAAAATCCCATTACAATCATTCTTTTTCACAAATATCATTAACATTTCTCAATCAAAATCCCACAAGGCTCGACCCCTCCCTCGGGTCTACCCTGGACAATGACAATTACATTCATGTATCAAAACCATATGGTATTATGTAATATTAAGTGAGACAGGTCACTATATCTCAAAGACTATGTTGGCCAACTATGTCATAAATCATCCCAAACCACACGGATCCTGGTGTGCGGGGTATCATGCTGGAATGAAGGTGGGTTAGTTCTCTACCAGACTTTCTTATCAGTATCTCAACCATGCGATATAGCATACTCCATGTGATGTACACGGTACAACGAACTCCACGGGCCCATATCATGGTTGGGGGTGCCAGCCATAGGTCTTATCTACCCCAATGCCATGTGTAACCGATATAGTCTCCAGTGTATGTGGGAGTATTTCTAATGTCAGGTCCTAGCCCCTCATGTCCTTGCTCGCCCCTTTTGGATTCCCTGAATGGATTAATGTTAGGTCCTAGCCCTTCATGGCCTTGCTCGCCCCTTTGGGGTTCCCTGAATTAATCTGTATTACCCTCACCACGACATCATACATACCACAGTGTGAAAACCTGTGCGAGCTAAGCTCTAGCACGATACATGCATCATAGAGAAATCTCCTCGTACGAGCAATGCTCTAGTACGACATTTATGCATAAATTCATGAGAAAACCATGTATGAGCATCGCTCCTGTATCGTTATATGCATAAGAAAAACCACTCGAAATCCACGTACGAGCAAAGCTCTAGTACGGTTTATAGAACATCATTAGAATTTCAAATCAAAGTGTGAGCTAAGCTCCAACACGTTTTATACATGTAAAAATGCCAAAATCCCGTGTGAGCGAGGCTCCAACACTATTTAACTCACATAAATATAATAGGTGACTCGTATACATTCAAAACAAATCTCAAAACATGTTTAGCACCTCCTATGTGCTATTCCACAACATCATTTAAACACTATCCAGCCTACCCGTAGATTTGCTTAAAACAAAGCAATGTGCTTTGTAAAAACATCAAAACATGTGATTTATGCAATTATTGGCCTTACTATCCCCTTTTCAAGAATCATTTCATAATCCAAATCATATACATACTCATAGCAATTCACACATACCAATAATCATTTTCGTAAACAATCATGCATTTCATAAATGCCCTATATTCACCTAGGAGTTTAAAGTACAAACAGCTATCTCTCTATACTCACAGAATTCCCTTACCTAGAATCACGTCGCGTGATTTTATTTCCTTAGAGCTGCTTACTTGTGAAGTTCAATTCGTCTCCAACGAACTCTCTGAAACTGGACAAAGTCTTATATCACATCAATTTAGTCTAATACGACACAACTCTTTTTTTTTGCTATAATCGATTCAACCTATAGCCTCTATTACTACCTATAAGGCCTCGTTTTATTGTTCTACTCATATCTCGAGTCTACTGATTCTGTTAGGCCTATTGATTCATGCTATATCGATATTAGATCGATATTAAGCTGATAGTGTTCATATTTCATCAATTTCGTCACTACGGCATTTTATCAACATCTTATATACTCATTTTCGTAAATTGACTATCTTCAAAATGTGGCTTGATTTACCCATCTCAAATCATTTCCATTACTCCAATAACAACTTATTATAATCCCATAAATCACCAACTCATCCAAATCATATTTTCACACTCTAGATTCATTCTATTTTCTAGGTCACACTAGTTCCATCACATCCTAGGTAGTTTTAACCATCAATATTCATACAAATCAACTCCAAAATCAATAAATAGATAAATGTACTTGGGCTGAAGTATTAGAAACTTACCAATCTAGTTTCTCTTCTTGCTCCAAATGAAAATGTCCCTTGCTCCTTCAATACAACAAATGAGGCTTTGATTCCAAAGTATGTTGTTCTTCTCTTAGATATGAACAACTTTGTATCTAATAGTCTTCTCTCAAATCTTTATTAGAATGGGCAGATTTAGGAGTGAGAAAGCTAGGTTTTGGGTTGGAAATGGAGAAAATGGGGGTTGTTTCTGTGATTTGCAAATTTCACTACTCCTATTTATAGAAATTGCTTGATGAGATCGATCTGTATTATAAGGAGATCGATCTGGTCCTCTTAAATCCCTCATTTTCACGCCAATTTGAATTCATGAGATCAATTTGTCGAGGGCTTGAGATCGATCTGTTTTTAGGCAGAGAGTTAAGGAGATCGATCTGGCTAAGGGAGGAGATCGATCTGCTCCAACCCAAGAGCTAATGAAATCAATCTGCTAAGGGAGTAGAAATTAGGTATTTTATCAGTATATTTTTTTGAACACTGTAGCGTCGAAAATGTCACGACCCTCAACTTACCAAAATACGTGCAAATTTTTTTTTGCATTTTCATGCATCATTTATTATTCGTCCTTTCCCAATCGTGAACAGCTACTCTTCTCAACAGTTAGACTGTGTGTCAATGTCTACCTCATCCATCCATAACCATTTAATTTGTAATATAATTTTAGAAGTAAACACTTTTTATAGATACATCAGAGTTACTGTTTGCAAGTGTTTACATTCTTTTACATCCCAATGTTTACATACAAAATGCTACTGTGCTATGTCTAGTTTAGATACAAAATAATTCAAGTGTGTATACCTTTAGCGATGAGATGCAATGGATACCAAAAGGGAAAGCCTCCAGTCACGTTCACTCTATACTCTAATCTCTGTAGAGATAGGGAAAATAAGGGGGGTGAGCAAACCACACGCTCAGTAAGGCAATCATGCGAACAGGTAGATACTGCACTATCTACATGATCATGATACCATGCTCAAAAGCATTTAGTTCATCATTTATCTCAAAACACGAGTGTATGATTGTGTTAATGGTATGTAAAGCATTCATGCTATTAAAATCCAGTGCACAATTCAATTCAAAGCATGATATAAATCATCATGCATAATTCACAACAAAGCATGGCATTACCAATCATGCGTTTTTCTCAAATAACCATGGCATTAACCATCATGCATTTTTCACAATAAAGCATGGCATTAATCATCATGCATTTTTCACAATAAAGCATGACATTAATCGTCATTCTTCTCTGCACTTTAAACCATTAACAATTGATATCTCAAAATAATTCAACACTTGTCAGGTCTCAGTCCCTCCCTTGGACTGTGCTGACCCACAATTCATTACAAACATGGATTTATTCTCAAAGCAATAGACATGTGAGATAGGTAATTCAATAAAAGGTTATAACCTCTAGGTCTATGGCGATAACATATGATACTGGCTACACAGATCAGGTGTGCGGGATTTCACCACTATCTGCTTCTACACAAAAGGTGGGTCAAATCCAGTTCGTCGGTCTATAGCATATCTCGTCCAAAGATGACATATCACAATCTTAACACGGTACAACATACTCCATGCTACTTGCATGGTACAATGTACTCTGTGGACCCACATCAACATATCATATCACGCCACATCTCAAAACGCACGTGTGAGCCTACTTAATCGGTATGACCTCTTGTCTACCCGAAACTCCTAACACGGCTATCAACATGTCAAAATCACAAACTGCACGTGCAAGCCTATTTAATTGGTGCAACACCAAGTGTATCCAAAGTTCCAAGCATGGCAACAAATAAGGTGGGCATCTAGTGCGAGCTAAGCTCCAAGAACCATGCCAAAACCAGTATGAAATCCATGTGAAAATTAGTGCGAGTTAAGCTCTAGCACTCATGTGTATAAAACACATCAAATCTAGTGCGAGTCATACTCTAGCACGCTTTCATTCTCACGAAAACCATGTAGGTTGCTCAAATCTTTGCAAATTATGGTTAACAAAAACCAAAACAACTAATTTCTTTTGCAAATCATTTCAATGTCAGCTAACCTACCAATCTTTTGCTAAAAAGTAATAAAACATGATTTTTAAAACTTTATGCTTTTGTTTTCATGCACATTTCTCAAACACCCAACTTTTTCCCTTCAATCACCCAATATCATTTCCTAATATCTTATGCATTCTAGCAAAGCATTTAATGCGCCCAAATTGCGCACAAATATCGCTAAGGGTCCACACAATTCCCTTACCTTAATTTACTTGAGTGCGACTCTCTTTTTCTCTTAGCTTCTTGCTCTATTGGCTCGCCTTGTTCCGGTATATCCTCAAAAGTTGCGATTCAAATCATCTAAACCACTTTAGTTAAATTTGATAACTCACATTTGACCTTATTAGTCAATTTAACCCATCTTTGCATTTACCAATGCCTTAATCCACATTTTACCCATTTTTGGTAAATCTCACAATTTATTCACTAACAACACCTTAAAATCATACCCCAACACTATTATTAACTTCAATATATCCCATTCATCTTTAATCTCAACACATTTCACTTTCTCACACTAGACCATTTCTAGGTCATGGTGGATTTATTACTTCCTAGGTAGTTTCTACCCTTTCTATGCATACCAAACAACTCCAAAATTAATATCTACATAATGTACTTCAGTTATATCATTTAGAAACTCACCTAGCTTGATTTCCTCTTCGCTCCAATGGAGATGCACCATTGATCCTTCAATCCATCAAGTGGGGAAATGCCTTCAAACTATGTTGTTCTTCTCTTTGATGTGAACAACTTTGTCTCTAATAGCTTTCCCTCAAATCTTACTGAAAATGTGTGGATTTAGGAGTGAGAAAGCTAGGTTGTAGGTTGGAATTGTGAAAGATTGGTTTTTGTCTCAGAAATGTAGATCCAACAGATCCATATTTATAGATTCAGCTTGATGAGATCGATCTGCCTTGGGTGGAGATCGATCTGGTCCTCTTAAAATCCCTCTTTTCCAAGACATTTTGAAGTAAGAGATCGATCTGTCGAATAGGGGAGATCGATATGCTTCAAACAGAAGGTTAAGGAGATCGATTTGGTCTTAGGGGAGATCTATCTGCTTACAACCCGAGAGCTAAGGAGATCGATTTATTCCATTAAGGATCGATTTGCTCTATTCCATTGCTCAAATAAGAGTTTTTTTGCTCTTCCAGATCAATCTCTCATCCTATTGGATCGATCTGGCCTTCATATTTCCAGATTTTCTGCAGTTTTTCTGCAATAACTCATACCAAACTTCATACATTTTGTTGCCATGGTCATTTCCTCATCCAACCATCTTTGAGACTTGAAAATGACATCCCATAATACTTCATACACATTAAAACTTGTGTAGAATCTTTGTATATCCAAAGGTACATGATATAAACCAAATAGAAGTGCACAACTTATGTAAATCTTCCTTCCATTTTACGATACTACACATATTCCATTCTACTCATATTCATCACATATCAACGTCCAATCCTTCACATTCATACATAATGTAACTTGCATGTACAATCACAACTCTTATTACATGTGTGTACATTTAATTTATGGACTTTACATTATTTATACTTCACATTACAAGCACATCACTATTTACATATATATACAAAGTCGTGCTTATACATATATAGGGTCTCACATTCTCTCCTACTTAGAAAATTTAGTCCTCCAAATTAGAACCAATTTAATCTGTGAATAACTCGAGATACTTCTCCCACATCAAACTCTTCAATTCCCATGTGACTTCTTCCAGAGTGTGATGTTGCCAGAGGACTTTCACCAAGGGAATTGTCTTTATCCTCAACAATTTATCTTTTCTATCCAGTATCCAAACTGGCTTCTCAATATACGTCATGCCTTCATTGAGCTCCAATGGCTCATATCTTATCACATGCGCCGGGTCCGAGTGATACTTCCTTAACATGGATACGTGGAAGACATTTTGCACGCTTACCAACTCTGATGGAAATGCCAATCTATAAGCCTTATCTCCCACCTTATCAAGTATCTCAAATGGCCCTATATATCGAGGGCTCAACTTTCCCTTATTCCCAAATCTCATAATTCCCTTCGAAGGGGAGACTTTCAAAAACACTAACTCACCCACATCAAACTCTAGTAGTCTCCGTCTCTTGTCAGCATAACTCTTTTGCCAGCTCTGAGCTGTCCGTAATCTCTCACATATCAATTGGACTTTCTCAGATGCCTGCTGCACTAAGTCTGGAGCAAAAATCTATTTGTCACCAACTTCTTCCCATCTAATAGGGAACAACATCTATGCCCATACAATGCCTCATATGGTGCCATCCCGATACTCACATGAAAATTGTTATTATAAGCCAACTCTACGAGTGGCAAATGGTCATCCCGGAGCCTCCAAAATCCAATACACACGCTTTCAACATATCTCCAAGGTCTGTATACTCCTCTCTGACTGACCATCTGTCTGAGAATAAAACACGGTGCTAAAACTCAACTGGGTCCCCATCACTTCCTGAAAATGTTCCCAGAAGTGGGAAGTAAAGAGGGCATCCCTATCAGAAACAATGCTCACCGAAATTCCATGTAGCCTCACTATCTCACGTACATACAAGTTCGCTAACTGGCTCAGAGTATCGGTAGCTCTTACAGCTAGAAAATGGGCTGATTTCGTTAACCGATCCACAATCACCCATATGGCATCATGACCTCTCTGGGTCCTCGGTAATCCCATCACAAAATTTATGGTTACGTGCTCTCATTTTCATGTCAGTATCGGTAGAGGTTGTAATAACCCTACAGGCGTCTGATGCTGTACCTTCACCTGCTGATAAACGAGACACTTAACAACATATTCAGCAATGTGCTTTTTCATCCCAGACCACTAATAAACCTTTCACAGGTTTTGATACATCTTGGTACTCCCTGGATGTATCGTATACCTCGATGAGTGAGCTTCTGTCAAGATCAATTTTTTGATCTCTGCATCATCAGGAGCACATATCTTACCTCTGAACTCAATAATCCATCCGAACTCAACTCAAAGTCCGTGTCTGTACCCCTCTATATCTGCCCGACAATATAAGTGTACTATTGATTAACTCACTGAGCCTGTTGGATTCGATCTATCAGATCCGGTTCTAACTGCAGGCTATCTACCATAACACCACCATCAGCACTGGGTGGGGTCATATCCAAACTGAGGTTCATGAACTGTTCCAACAGCTCGTGTTCCCTCACCATCATGAATGACACCAACCCGAGATGCTTTCTACTCAATGCATTAGCAACCACATTTGCTTTACCCGGGGTGTACAGGATCTCACAATCATAATCCTTTAAGAGCTCGAGCCATCTTCTCTATCTCATGTTCAACTCTTTCTGCGAGAATATGTATTTAAGGCTCTTGTGATTCGTAAACACTTGAAATTTCTCTCCATAAAGGTAGTGGCACCATACCTTCAGTGTAAACACCACCACTGCCAACTCCAAATCGTGGGTCGGGTAGTTCCTCTCATGATCATTTAACTGTCTTGATCCATAGGCTACTACCTTCCCATCCTGCATCAATACACAACCCAGTCCTAAGTATGAAGCATCCGTATACACCAAGAAACCTCCTGAACTGGTAGGAATGGTGAGGATCGAAGTTATGGTTAATCTTCTTTTCAACTCCTCAAAGCTTTCCTCACACTTATCGTCCCACACAAATTCAACATTCTTCCTTATGAGACGTGTCAAAGGAGCAACTAACCTTAAAAATCCCTCTACAAACATTCGGTAATACCCAGCTAAACCCAGGAAACTTCTAATCTCTGTCACTGTTTAGGGTCTCTGCCACTATGTCACTGCCTCAATCTTTGATAGATCCATAGATACTCCATCCTTTGAGACTATATGACCTAGAAAAGAGATCTGTTCCAACCAAAAGTCGCACTTACTAAGTTTAGCGTATAACTTTTTCTCTCTGAGGGTCTGTAGCACTATCCTTAAATGCCTTTCATACTCCTCTCTAGACTTTGAGTACACCAGTATATCATCAATAAATACAATAACAAATCGATCCAAATACTGGTGGAATACCTCATTCATCAACGACATAAAAGCTGTGGGAGCATTCGTCAACTTGAATGGTATAACCCTAAATTTATAATGTCCATACGAGGTACGAAAAGTTGTCTTGGGTACATCTCCACTCCGTATCTTCAACTGATGGTACCTAGATCTCAGATCTATCTTAGAAAAGACCTAGGCTCCCTTAAACTGATCCAACAAGTTATCAATATGTGGAAGGGGATAGTTATTCTTGATGGTGGCCTTATTCAACAACCGGTAATCTATACACAGAGGCTTCCATCATTCTTCCTTACAAAAAGAACTGGTGCTCCCCAAGGTAAGACACTCGACCTGATGAACCCCTTCTCCAGCAACTCTTGCAATTGTTTCTTTAGTTCTTCAAACTCAACTTGAGCCATTCTGTATCGTTGCCTGGATATCGGCTCTGTACCAGGTGTCAAATCTATACCAAACTCCATTTCTCTATCTGGAAATTCCTTAGCCACTAGTATGTCCCCCAATTCCGAACGTGTCTTATCCGTCTCAATCACATAAGCGATGAACCCTTCACATTATTCCTTCCACTATCAGTAACACAATCATCATATGCACATATATAATAGATAACAAAATCAATCTCTCAAATATCATGTATTGAGATCATACTCTTTTCTTATTTATAAAGATTATGTCATTTCATTTCTTTTCATCAAAATTTACAATAAGGTTGTCCATCTTTAGAAACATCAAATTTTTTGCATGACAATCCACAATAACATGATTTGCAGCCAGCCAATCCATCCTTAGGATTACATCAAAATCACCCATATTTAATAAAATTAAATCGACTGCCATTTCTTTACCTCCTATTCTCATCTTGCAATCTCTATACATATGCTTAGTCAACTGACTGTCATTCATAGGGGTAGATATCATTAGCATCTTATCAAGCAGTGTGGGTTGTACATACTTCAACAATTTACATGTAAACGATGGCGATATAAAGGAATGCTCTACGATTAATAATAAATATTCTTCTAAATCAAAGATTTTGATGGTACCTTTAACCACATCCAAAGATTGATCCGCAGTGTCTTAGTCCAGCGCGTGCACTCACCCTCTGCTTACACCCACTGCTTGCTTCCCCTTTTCCTCAGCTGTAGCCCTCCTTCTCGGAGTAGTTGTCCCAACTGGAGCTCTCTCTGGCTCCCTGCCCTTCTGTGGGACTCTCTCTATCATCTCTAGGTAATCTCTGATCATGTACCCTGATTTCCCACATCTGAAACATACTGCAGGTTGTCCATAGCAAGGTGGAGTACCATAGTACCTGCTACACTTGTTGCACTACTCTGTCATAGGCTGTGGCCCTCCAATCATAATTCCCTTAGCTGGAGTAATGGCCGAATACATGGGATTATTCACTGTCCTCTCCCGGATCTCATCAATCCTTGGCCTCTTTCTAGAGAATCTATTGCTTCTTTTATAACTGAAGCCTCTATCTACCATTGGTCTCTTTTTCTCTCTGTCCCTCATCTTACCAACCTTCCCAAACTCTGAGGCAATCCTATCAACATCTTGCTAGCATAATTACGCCCTGTGCACAGCCTCTTCATAGGTTAGTATATCCAGAGGAACCAATCTGGACCTGATGGTCGGTCTCAATCCATCCATAAATTTTTGGATCTTCTCGACCTCATTACTCATCGTATTGGGATCATATCTGCCTGGGGAGATAAAGGTTGTTTCATACTCATCTACTGTCCTACTCCCTTGGGTCAGTCCCAAAAATGCCATTTTCATCTTTCGTTGTGCGGTATCCAGAACATACTGTCTTCGAAATGCCTCCAAAAATATATCCCAGCTGATCTCAATATGCTGGGCTCTCAAAATAGGCCGGGTGAATTTCCACCAATGTTCTACAAACCCTTTCAGCATAAAAGCGACAAACACTACCATCTCGGTGGTAGTGCACTCGAAGAACCCATACAGCATCTCGATCTCATTTATCCAATCCTTAGCAGCTACTAGGTCCTTAACTCCATTAAAAAATGGTGGTCCAAACTTCTGAAACTGTCGCAATCTATCCAAATCACATTCATATCCCCAGCCTCTACTCCTTGGTGTAGCAACCGATATAGGCACATCCTATGTGGGTGGGGTATCTGTAGTCTGAGGTCTCTGGGCTGGCTTTGCCCATGCCTCAGGACCTGTCGCCTGCTCGGCATCACCTTGTGTAGTAGGACTCTGTCTACCATCAACTCCAGGTAAAGATTGAGTGACAACTTCAAGATCATCTTAATACTCCGCTTAATCCTTGCAAAGCGAGCCTAAGTACTCTCGGGTCTCTCCTCTGGACCCTGTGGAGCATGCTCAACCTCAGCCTCCATCTCAATATCATCCTGAGTCTCGTGTGTTTTCGGCATAACACGACCCCTAAGCCTACCTCTATGGCCTCTGACTTGCGCCCTCACCCCTCTACCGCGACTGGTTTTAGGCATAATGTTTCACTTCCCTACATACACATCAATTACTTAGTCAACCCATTGACACACACACAATTGTATATAAATAAGCACAGTAACATAAGGATGTAATTTTCTAACTTATTAAGTATTTTAGACATGAGACACGTCAGACCGACTGAAGCTCTGATACCAACTTCTGTCACGACCCTCAACTTACCAAAATATGTGCAAATGTTTTTAGCATTTTCATGCAACATTTATTATTCGTCCTTTCTCGATCGTGAACAGCTACTCTCCTCAATAGTTGGACTGTGTGTCAATGTCTAACTCATCCATTCATAACCATTTAATTTACAATATAATTTTAGAAGTAAACACTCTTATAGATAAATTAGAGTTACTGTTTACAAGTGTTTACATTGCTTTACAACCCCAATGTTTACATACAAAATGCTACTGTGCTATGTTTAGTTTAGATACAAAATAATTCAAGTGTGTATGCCTTTAGCGATGGGTTGCAATAGATACCAAAAGGGAAAGCCTCCAATCACGCTCACTCTATACTCAGATCTCTGTAGAGAGGTGGAAAATAAGGGGGTGAGCAAACCACATGCTCAGTAAGGCAATCATACGAATAGGTAGATACCGCACTATCTATGTGATCGTGATGCCATGCTCAAAAGCATTTAGTTCATCATTTATCTCAAAACATGAGTGTATGATTGTGTTAATGGTAGGTAAAGCATTCATGCAATTAAAATCCAGTGTATAATTCAATTCAAAGTATGGTATAAATCATCATGCATAATACACAATAAAGCATGGCATTACCCATCATGTGTTTTTCTTAAATAAGCATGGCATTAACCATCATGCATTTTTCACAATAAAGCATGACATTAATCATCATGCATTTTTCACAAAAAAAGCATGACATTAATCATCATGCATTTTTCACAATAAAGCATGGCATTAATCGTCATGCTTCAGTGCACTTTAAACCATTAACAATCGATATCTCAAAAGAATTGAACACTTGTTAAGTCTCAGCCCGTCCTTCGGACCGTCCTGACCCACAAATCATTTCAAACATGGATTTATTCTCAAAGCAATAGGCATGTGAGATAGGCAATTCAATCGAAAGGTAATAACCTTTAGGTTTATGGCAATAACCTGTGATATCGGCTACACGGATCAGATGTGCGGGATATCACCACTATCTGCTTCCACATAGGAGGTGGGTAAAATCTAGCTCACTGGTCCATAGCAGATCTCGTCCGAAGATGGTATATCAAAATCTTAACATGGTACAATGTACTCCATGCTAATTGTATGGTACAACGTACTTTATAGACCCACGTCAACATATCATATCACACCACATCTCAAAATGAACGTGTGAGCCTATTGAATCGGTATGACCTCTTATCTATTCGAAGCTCCTAACACGGCTATCAACATGTCAAAATCACAAACTGCACGTGTGAGCCTATTTAATCGGTGCGACACCAAGTCTGCCCGAAACTCCAAGCACAATAACAAATAAGGTGGGCATCTAGTGCGAGCTAAGCTCCAAGCACCATGCCAAAACCAGTATAAAATCCATGTGAAAATTAGTGCGAGCTAAGCTCCAACACTCATGTGTATAAAATATATCAAATCTCATGCGAGTCATACTCTAGCATGCTTTCATTCTCACGAAAACCATGTAGGTGGCTCAAATCTTTGCAAAGTATGGTTAACAAAAACCAAAATAGCTAATTTCTTTTGCAAATCATTTCAATGTCAGCCAACCTACTAATCTTTTGCTAAAAAGCAATAAAACATGATTTTTAAAGCTTTATGCTTTTATTTTCATGCACATTTCTCAAACACCCAACTTTTTCCCTTCAATCATCCAATATCATTTCTTAATATCTTATGCATTCTAGCAAAGCATTTAATGCGCCCATATTATACATAGATGTCTCTAAGGGTCCACACAACTCCCTTACCTCAATTTACTCGAGTGCGACTCTCTTTTTTTCTTAACTTCTTGCGCTCTTGGCTCTAAGGGTCCATAACCTATGCAGCTCCAACATTACCACACACCAACAGCTGAGAAGATGCCCTCGCTTAAGGAAATGTTTACAATAATCCAGCAAAATCAAGCTGCCTCAATCAAGAATTTAGAAGTTTAGGTTAGACAGATAGCCAATGCTCTTAGCCAACGTCCACAAGGGACCCTTCCTAGTAACACTGAAGTTAATCCTGTTAAGCAAAGGGAGGGTAAGGAATATGTTAAATCCATCACCCTTAGGAGTGGCAGAGAGCTAGATGATCCACAAGTTAATTCCAATCCTGTTAAGCCAACAGTGGTAGAGCCCTTAGGGTCTAAAGAGGCAGCTTAGAAAGAGCAGGAACCAAATGATCAGGTTGCAAAGGAATCTAAAGTAGGCATTTCTTCATCTGTACCTTCTTCTTCTTCACAGCCTTCCTTGTCCTCTGATTC
Source organism: Firmiana major (assembly GCA_033439115.1). Lineage (NCBI taxonomy): Eukaryota > Viridiplantae > Streptophyta > Magnoliopsida > Malvales > Malvaceae > Firmiana > Firmiana major. Next base: position 17,817,244 of record CM065913.1, on the reverse strand, counting down.
TACACATGTTAACACTACACCTTCCTTAGTTAGACCACCAGTAACCTTTCCTCAGAGGTTCCAAAATCAAAAACTTGATCAACAATTTGCCAAATTTCTTGAGGTTTTTAAGAAACTTCACATCAACATTCCTTTCGCAGATGCTTTAGAGCAAATGACGAGTTATGTGAAGTTCCTGAAGGATATCCTCTCGAGGAAGAGAAGATTGGAAGATTATGAGATGGTGGCCTTAACTGAGGAATGTAGTGCAATCATCCAGAGGAAATTAGCCCTAAGCTCAAGGATCCCGAGAGTTTTACCATACCCTGCACTATTGAAAATCTATTTTTTGGTAGAGCCCTGTGTGATTTTGGAGCCAGTATCAATTTGATGCCTTTGTCTATCTACCAAAAGTTAGGAATAGGGGATGTCAAGCCTACCACAATGACTCTTCAGCTAGCTGATCGATCCATTAAATATCGGAAGGGAGTCATTGAGGTTGTTTTAGTATTTATTTTCCCTGTGGATTTTATTGTTTTAGACATGGAGGAAGATAGGGAGGTCCCAATTATACTAGCTAGACCTTTCCTAGTGATTGTTAGAACTTTAATTGATGTACAAAATGAGGAATTGACTATGAGAGTCCTAAATCAGGAGGTGACATTTCATGTTTTTAAACCTTTGAAGCTCCCTGATGACTCTCACAAGTGTTTTAAGTTGGATGCTGAGGAGGATATAAGGCTTGAGCACAAGAAATATAAGAGAATGAGGGAAGTTGATAGAGCTAAGGAGGTGTTAACTTTCAACATTCTATCACCACCCTGGCTGATCCTCCTACTCTTTGCCCTGCTGCTGAGTGTTGTTTTCTTTAGCTGCATTTGAAGTAGCTAAATTTTTCTTTTCATTTTGTATATAGTCTTTTTCTTTTTCTTTTCTGTTGTCTCTTTGTTTATTTTACAGATTTCTTTTCTAGTATTATGCTTTCAATCAAGCTTCAGTTGTTCATCATCATCATAAAAAAGGGGAGTACTCTGTTCTTGAGCTTAAATGTTTATATTATTTGTACACTGAGGAGACTGTGCACTTTAAGTTTAGGGGAGGGGATATAACTTGAGCATTTTTCAAAAATTTGGGCAAAATTGAAATTTTTTTCAATATTTTTCGAAAATCTGAGCTTAAATTGTTTGATTTTGGGATGATTTAGTACTTAGCATGTAGTTTTCCCATATTACGATGATATGATTAAGTTCGATTTTCATTGACTGAGAAGCATGATTATAGGAAAAGCATGAAGTTGAATTCTTGAATTTATCTTGATTCTGATTGTGATTTCCTCCTTTTATGCACATGCCATGTCATGAATCTATATATTTATTTAGAGAAAGCTTATGTGGACATAGGATTGCATTTGTTCAATTGATTTTGTGCATCATATTCTAGAATTTGTTTGATATTGTCTTGAGGTGAAATATTAGATCACACGTAATTAGAGAGATGATTCAGGCCATTTTTGGATCGTTTGAGCATTTCTAGCCACCCTGTACATATTTTACCCCTAGTCACCCATCTGGGCCAAATAAGCTTTTCTCTGTAAAACACCTGCTTATTTTTCCTTAGCTTAAATACTCTATTCCTATCCCTTACCCCAAAAGCATGAAAAGTCATTGGGATATATTGTGAGCTTTATACATATGGGTATCTGGTGATAGTGAAAATTCGAAAGAAAATGAAAAAAATGAAAAAAAAAAGAAAAGAAAAAAAGAAAGAAGAAGAAGAAAAAAACAAAAATAGAATAAAATGTTTAGTGAAATAAATAAGTTTGGGATAAATAAATTTGAGCTCTTACATTAAAGATCCTAGAAGTAATGCATGTTAAGGGGTAATTAAACCTAAATCGACTTTATCACACCTTAGCCTCAGCCTTACATTACAACCTTAATGAAGTCCTATTGATCTTTAGTTAAGTGTGGCTACATTAGTGGAGAGATAGGTGAAAAGCAAACTTATGGGAATGATCACTTGTCATTGACTTTGTATTCACTGTGTTTACATAATCTGATCAGGTAATGTACTGAGTAGTGGCTTTGACATTTTCACACACACACGAGGAGTCCAATTTGGGTTAGGACTTATGATTGAATGATTTTGAATGTTGGACTTGTAATTGTGACGCTTTAAGATCATAGTTTGTACTTTATCTTTGAGGATAATTTGGGGAGATTATTATGTCAGGTACTTATCATTCCTACATGAATTTTGTTTTGCTTGAGGACAAGCAAAAGCTCAAGTTTGGGGGTGTGATGATTCTATTTTTAATAGAATTATTTGTGCTTAATTTCCTAATTAATTATTTAAATCCCCATATTATTTTATTATTTATCCCCTCTATTTAATTAAAATTCTCTAATGTGTAGGTAAATTAAATTCGGATGAAACCTAGTCGTTTCAGTCAAAATTGGGCTGAAAACGGACTAAAGGAGACTGGACCACTCCCAATTTACAGACCGAGTCACCAGTCGTTTGGACACGTGTGATGCTAGGTGTCTGTATTTTATTTGTTCCAAAACGATAAGATCGACGGACACCGTGCCAACCTTCTGGAAGACATACGTAGGGCCACATCGCACAGCCAACTGGACAAATCAACAAGTGACGTGGAAATATCTCCTCTGCAGAAAATCAAATGAAGACAAGTGGCCAAACAATGCCAACTCATCTAGGATAGGAAATTTTCATTGTACCCCTAAGTGTGTATATAAATAGAATATGATGGCAATTGAAAAAAATCAAGTAGTGTAGTTAGGGTAGAATGGGAGTAGTGTTGGTAGAGTAGTTTTTAGGGTTATTTCCTTTCTAGTATTTTTTTTTTTTAGCTTTCCCGTTTATTCTACTTTTCAATTTTTTTAGCCACCATTTCTTTATATTACTATTCATAGCAATTTTCTAGATCTTCATGAAAGCTTTTGTTCATTTCCAGTTCTCTGATATTTTTACATTAATGAATAGTTACCATTTCCTTCTTCTTCTTCTTCTTCTTCTCGATTTGTTCAAGCTTCATTACTTAAGGAAAAGTTTTTATTTTTTTATTTTTATTGCTGCTCTAGGTTTGCCCATTATTAAGTTTCCATGTCTTTGTTCTTCAATTTTTTCATTCGGGTGACAAGGTTCTCCTATTACTGCCATAGGTGTTCTGATGCTTTGATGTGGATTTAATGCAAAGCATTTTTATACATCAAAAGCACGCTGGAAACAAGGTGGTAGCAGACACTGAAGCAACCCGAGGTCACTGTTGCTTCACCATTTCTCTGTTCATGGATGATTAGTATTTTCTCTTTAGTCACCAATTTTACATAGCTTTTTATTTTTTAGTTGATTACCTACTATTGCATGGTCATTTCTTTTACATGAATCATTTCCATTTGCTGCAGTATATTAGGACCTTTCTTTTCTGCATTTTATCATATATATTTATGTTCAGTTTCGACATATCAGCATATAGTTGAGTTTCAATTTGTTCTGCAAATGTTCATCTCAGTATTTTCTATTTTGTTTAGTTGTTTGTTCATTCGTTGCTTTCTAGTTGGAAATGAAAATAGTGTATTAGGCCGTTCGGTGTAGAGTTTCAAGTAACAGTCGACTATTGCAGTAGGGCATAGTTTGATTCCTAGCAGAAACAGTAGCACGTACTACGTCCTCTGTTTAGCTCTATTTTTGCATCTCATTATTGTTCACCATAGTTTCATTTTTATTTGTAATATTCTAATGTTATTTTTACTATTGCTCTCAGTTGCAGGAAGAAGTTGAAGCATGTACTACTAGCTGGGCAGATAACAGCTTGCTACTGTGCGTGTGGGTTCAGCTGTATGCATGATTTTATAGAGCATGGAGCTAGTAAGCAACGCAGGTATCATCTGAAGGAGGTGTCAAGACAGTGCGGGATGCAGTGTTACTGGACAAGCTTAGCGGGAGCATCACCGACAGCTGCTGTTGGTTACTGACTTAACGCAGGAGCTGTGTGCATGTTTTTCTGCAGGTTCAGTACAATGTAGCTGCTGAGCAGCACCTGGATAACACCTGATGCAAAAGTAGCTGGACAACACTTTAGGCAGTAGCGGATAGACCTGGACAGCGCATGAAGCAGAGAACAAATGCATGGTGAGAGTATCAGGCCGAGGATAGTGACCTGGAGTAGAAGCAGCATACAGTGCCTGTCGGCAGCTCCTAGACAAAGCATGAAGGTAGCACATGGATAAGACCGAGAGTAGCTAGAGTACCTGGAGACAAAACCAATATGGAGCATAAACAATGCTAGTATCGGGACCACTCGGCTAGCAAGATTTGTTAAGGCCTTGTTTGGCCATTGCATTTTAGCTACAAAATTCATTTTCAAGCATTTTTAGAATAGCTTACTTTCAATTTGATTTGTTAGCTTAAGAAGTTAGAATTTTAAATTTATTTGCATGATTAGTTATAGTTTAATGGCTTGATTAGTTCAAAATTTAGATTTAATTATGTCATTAGTTAATTTTTATTTTAGTAATAGGTGTCACAATTAGAATTAAATTAGAGTAAAATCATTTTATGCATTTTTTAAAGCTAAGTTTTATTTTTTTAGGATAGCTTAATTTGCATTTTTATTAATTAGTTTAATTACATGCATATTTTATTTTAGGTTTGTTTAATTTTAGTTTAATTAATTTTGTTTCTTTATTTTTACATTTTAGTTTAATTGTGTTAATTAATTTTAATTGCTTTAATTATCTTTTGTAGGTATTTGCTTTTAATTACTTGCGTAGAGCTCTGTAAGTAATTTTAGCTCGGTTTTATTTTCTTTATTTTATAGTTTTTATTATTTTCATTATTGATAGCCTTGTAGATCACCCATCATAAATTCATAATTTGCTAGGATATACTTAGGGTAAGATTAACCGGTAGTTAATTAGGCTAATCAATTTCTCTGTGGGACGATAATTCGGGACTCAAATCCCATTATTACATGTACGACCCGTGCACTTGCGGATAGAATATCTAGGTCACTTATAGTGGGCACTAGTTTCGTATCAAACAACACCTTAAAATCATACCCCAACACTGTTATTAACTTCAATATATCCTATTCATCTTTAATCTCAACACATTTCACTTTCTCACACTAGACCATTTCTAGGTCATGGTGGATTCATTACTTCCTAGGTAGTTTCTACCCTTTCTATGCGTACCAAACAACTCCAAAATCAATATCTACACAATGTACTTCAGTTATATCATTTAGAAACTCACTTAGCTTGATTTCCTCTTTGCTCCAATGGAGATGAACCTTTGATGCTTCAATCCAACAAGTGGGGAAATGCCTCCAAACTATGTTGTTCTTCTCTTTTATGTGAACAACTTTGTCTCTAGTAGCTTTCCCTCAAATCTTACTAAAAATGTGTGGATTTAGGAGTGAGAAAGCTAGGTTGTAGGTTGGAAATAGGAAAGATTGGTTTTTATCTTGGAAATGTATATCCAACTGCTCCATATTTATAGATTCAGCTTGATGAGATCGATCTGCATTGGGTGGAGATCGATCTGGTCCTCTTAAAATCCCTTTTTTCCAAGACATTTTGAAGTAGGAGATCGATCTGTCGAATAGAGGAGATCGATCTGCTTCAAACAGAAGGTTAAGGAGATCGATCTGGTCTTAGGGGAGATCGATCTGCTTACAACTCGAGAGCTAAGGAGACCGATCTATTCCATTAAAGATCGATCTGCTCTATTCCATTACTCAAATAAGAGTTTTCTAGCTCTTCCAGATCGATCTCTCATCCTATGGGATCGATCTGGCCTTCATATTTCCAGATTTGCTGCAGTTTTTCTACAACAACATACATTTTGTTGCCACGGTCATTTCCTCATCCAATCATCTTCGAGACTTGAAAATGACATCTCATAATACTTCATACACATTAAAACTTATGTAGAATCTTTGTATATCCAAAGGTACATGATATAAACAAAATGGAAGTGCATAACTTATGCAAATCTTCCTTTCATTTTTCCATACTACACATATTCCATTCTACTCATATTCATCACATCTCAAAGTCCATTCCTTCATATTCATACATAATGTAACTTGTATGTACAATCACAACTCTTATTACATGTGTGTACATTTAATTTATGGACTTTACATCAATTATACTTCACATTACAAGCACATCACTATTTACATATATATTCAAAGTCGTGCTTATACATGTCTCACAGAAAAAGGGTGGCCGAACGGGGAAGGACAGGGCAAGGGAGGTCGTCGGGGCTCGAGTTCAGAGGGAGGCCGACGTCGGGTCTTCTCCAGCTTTGTCGCAGCTTGTGAAACAGAGAAAAACTCCTCTGTTTCGTTTTCGGTTCAAACGAGGGGAGAGGGAGAAGGAAAGGGGAATGGGTCATCGGTGGTCAGAGGGGGAGGGAAGGACGTCGATCGGGCTGTTTCTCGGTCGCTGGCGTCCTGGTTATGATCAGCATAAACTGGGGAGAGGGAGAGAGTTTCGGGTGAAGCAGAGTGAAATGAGAGAAAGAAAGGGCTAGTTTGCATTCCGGGCGAGGAGAGGCTTCCGGTTGTCACTGGTTCAGTTGGTTGGTAGTCTAAAGGGTGATTGACAGGGAGAATCGGGGAGAGGGCGATTGGAGAAGGAAGGAAGAAAGGGGGGGTTCCCTTAGGGTCGCGCTACAGGCTTCCTGTCGCGCGATCCTAATTTTTTTTCGTTTCTTTTCTTTCTTCTTTTTTTTTGTTTCTTTCTTTTTTTTCTTTTTCAGTTTATTTATTTTATTATATATATTTTTTTATTTATATATTTTTATTATATATTATATATATTTATATATTTTTTATTTTTTATTTCATTTTCAAAATAACAAATATATAATATATTTATTTATTTATTGTTTTTAAATACATTTTCAATTTAACAAATATATATATATACATATTTTATTATAACACATTTTAATTTAATTTTATTGTCTAATTAAATACAGTAAATTTTGCAGTGTTTACATTCTCCCCACCTTTAAAGAATTTGGTCCTCCAAATTCATCTTGGTGCTGCAGAATAGATGAGGGTACTTCTCCTTCTTGAGGCTCTCTAGCTCCCATGTAGTTTCTTCAACTGAATGGTGTTGCCAGAGAACCTTTACCAGAGGAATAATCTTCGATCGAAGTAGCTTTTCCTTTTTGTCCAAAATTCGGATAGGTTGCTTTATGTAGCTCATATCCTCTGGAATGCTCAAGGGCTCATACTCAATGATGTGTGAGGGATCTGGATTATACTTCCTTAACATCGAGACGTAGAAGACATTATGTACCCCGAAGAGATGCGGCAATAGGGTAAGTCTATAGGCTACATCTCCCACTCTCTCCAGAATCTCAAAAGGACCAATGAAGCAAGGGCTCAGTTTCCCCTTCTTTCCAAAGCGCATAATAGCCTTGCTCGGGGATACTTTCAGAAACACGGAGTCCCTAATTTTAAACTCGAGTGGCCACCTATGCTTATCCGCATAACTCTTCTGCCTACTTTGTGCGATCTTAAGTCTATCACAGATTATCCAAACATCTTTTGCTGCCTGTTCCACCAAATCAAAAGTTAAAATCTTTCTGTCACCCACTTTTTCCCAAAGCCACTGGGGACCTACATCTTCTACCATACAAGGCCTCATACGATGCTATCCCGATACTAGCATGATAGCTATTCTTATAAGCAAACTCTGTAACATCTCGTTTCATTTCAGGCCACAAAAACACCTTTCGTCGATTTTGGTACTACCAGGATGCAGAATGTACTTACTACTATGGGTTTCAATCAAAATTAACCTCCATATTAAAGATCAACCACTTGTTAAATTAACAATAATCCCAAAGTTTGTAACTTAAATCCAATCACACTTCAATTGCTCCCTCTAATATGTCATTCGAATATAATCATGAAAACCTCAAAGTTATTGTTCATAACATTGTTCGGGATCAACATAACTCCTTGCTCACCAAATTTCTTAGACTAAAATTTTCAAATCATGTTAAGTAATTATAACCACATAAAACTTTAAATCTAAATAATGATATCAACAATTTTTCTAGTTACTTATAAACTATTGGATTTCCTTTTCTTTTTCACTATATCAGAATATTTATCATCAGTTGACCATTATACACTACAATAAAGATGAAATCAATATAACAAAAATTTGTAATAAACATAAGTTTTTCACACCCAACAAATTCAAACATAAATCTATGAGTATCCAACTCATCTCTAATCTCAAATATTAATAGCTTTCAAGTACCATAGATCAATTATAGATGACGATGAAACTCTTCCCAGAGCTTATAATATCATAATCCAAAATTTTATATTAACCAATTACACTATTAAATCCAACTAAAAGTTAGAGCCTAGGAACAGTAGGAAAAACCAGTCGATAATTTCAATCATTATAACTCCAAATAAAAAAATTCATATCAAGATCACAACTCCAAACACCAATCATATGCATCACATAATCACGTTGATTCCTCGATCTTTATAACCATTATCATAAATTAATCACTCTCTTCATTAACAAATTAATAGCACTCCATGTAGAAGTTTAAAGATTGTCCTGCAACGACTGAAAAAATATCAATTCATATCCTCAAGTTGAGATACTTTTCTCTTTCTTTTACCAAACCGAAATCACTTCAAATTAAGTAATTATCCTCTTTAAATGCAAGATTGATTCCAGCTAACAAAAAATCTTACAATATACAATGATAAATTTTGTGCTGATGATTTTCAATTACTGCCTAAAATCTACGGTCCCACATAGCATTTCTTTGCACTTGATATTGAACCATTGATCCATATTCCATAGTTCATACGATTTCATCATAATGAAATTCATTTCTTCACCTTCACAAGTAATGGTATCCTGACTTCCAACAAGAATATGATGACTATCAATTTCAATTTATAGGTTATGGATTAGGGTACTTCTAGATGCTATCAAGTCTCTCAGGCGAGGAGGTATTTTGAAATACCTTTGTTAGCCATGCGACTTGACCACATAAACTGATTATGGATATAAGGATTCAAGGTTCAGTCTCAATAGAAAGTAGGATACCATAATTTATCACTATTTCACATTCATCCTTTAGTCAGAACTTATTCTCAATTCATATCACTTGATTCCCCATCACATCACATAACATAGATATTCTTACTTTCCGTACACCTCTTATTCCATTGTAACTTCTATTCAAAATCTATCACATTTCAAACTTGTCTCATTTCGTACATCAATTATATCATAACTCTTTCCTTATTCCAATTAAGTCTCGCATTCGAAACATAAGCATAAGCAATTTACAATCTTTAGACTTGATACGTAATGCATATTCCAAGGTCTCCCTATATCTCAAACTCTGAATCATCTTTAAGAGTTTTGGGTCTTTCCCACTGATCCATAATTTCTACTTTGAAAGAATCTAATTAGCTCTCATTCTTGACATATCGTGACCCAGAAGACTTCGGGTCTCCTTAACAATTAATGCCAATACACACCAAAGTGAATCACCTGGTCCGGTAATCTCCTTTTCATGTAATCCATATAATTGGTTTTTTTTTTAGCATTTCTAATTCAATCAAAGTAATTTAGTACAGTGGTCTAAATAATTAATTTGATGCCAGGTACTAAATCAATTTTAGAATTCACCTTTCAATTTAGTGGTAACTCTGATAGATCATCTGAATACGTGTCAAAAATCCCTCTATCTACTGAGGTGTCTTTTTACTTCAAACACGCCCTAACTTTATCAATCCTGTAAGAAGTGTGACCTTCACTTATACTTTTAGTTCTGTAATTCACCTTTTCAGTTTGAGTGACTCCACTCTATCACTCTCACTGCTTCCTTAGTACATCACTTTTCTTGTCACTCTCTCTACCTTTTCATTTTCTTAGTAACCTTGAGAGTATATATCTCATATTGTCATAGTTGCGCCTTACATATTGTTTCTTCAATATAACCTCCAATGGGACTAATTAAGCTCGATTGAGGATCTTAGTACCTCTTATGAGTTTCTTGGATTTCCCCCGTTCCATATCTCTACTTATCCGAATTATTCTTTTTCCAAAGCTATAAATTTAATTTCATAATCATCCATAGACTTGTTATTTTATGTCCGATTGCAATCATTTCATCTATAATTGCCACTTTATTTCATCCAGAATGTGTTGTCGCCTAAGGGCCTTCAGAATATATCTCATGTAATTTTTTGATGTCGGCTCTCGATTAAATTGGGGAACTTCCCTTTGAGTACGACTTTCCATTTTAATACTGATGCTACAAAGGCTACTTTCTCTATAGTAGCACACTCTGAAAATTTGTGCAGCTTCTCCAATCCTATAACACAAAAGTTGCAAAAGCAACTTTCTCGGTAGAGTTACTTCTAAATCATCAAGCTTCTTTTTTTTTATCTCATTCATTCAACACTCCGAATCACTAAATTCTTAACCTTGTTGAAAAATGGAAGCTTAAGCTATTGAAACTGCCCCCCAGTCTATTAAGCTCACAGTCATACTCTAAGAATCCATGTAAGTTTTCTAATTTAATTTTCCAGTTTTCCATTACAATTAGATTCTTGACTTTAGTATGTAATAGCATACTATCCTCCGAAATCAGCTTGATCTCCATCCGTTAGTAAATTTACAGACATTTCTTAACTTCACTGCTCATAATGTTGGGTCATACCTTTCCAGGGATATAAATCATAATTCATACTCATTGACAGATCGATTTCCTTATGCTAGACCCATAAATTTCATTCGTAGTTTCCTTAATCTCATTCGTACAATTCTCTATAACTACTAGGTCTTTTATCCCATTTAACAATGGTGGTCTGCACTTTTGAAACTGCCTCTTCTCGTGTAGCTCCTACTCCAAACCCAAGTCATCATCATTCTGCTATGGAGCTATAGGAGCTGGTATATTTGTAGTCTTGAAACATCTTTATAGGTTGTACAGGTGTATCGGGAGTAATCTGCTTGTCTATTCTTCCATCTACCCTATCACTTAACATAGCTTGTGTCCTAAGTTTTCCATAGTATGTTCAATATTCCGCTCAATCTTAGCAAAGTGTATCTCAATACCCTCTATCCTTTCCACAAGACCTGATGGAGCACGCTCAACATCAGTTTCAATCTTAGTATCATTTATGAGTCTCATATGACAACTCTAAATGATTCTCAAGCCTACCTCTGTGGCCTCTAGCCCGTGATCTAATTCCTCAGATAAACCAAACATTAAGTCTTAACTTCATTAGGTATATTTAATCTACAACCAAACAAGCACAGACATTTGGGATGTAATCTCATCCTTATTATTGACACTGACAGTACTAGACAGCCTTTGCTCTGATACCACCTTAAACTGTAACGATCGGAGACCTATAAAAATTCGAGAGAAATTTTTTTTTGAAACTTCAACTTGCAACTTAGTCCTTTATTCACTTAGGTTGTATTCTTGTTCAGTGTCAATCCTTTTTCTTACTTTTTATTCGTAATTATATTTACGTTTAACATTTGGATTTTATATGGCCGATAGAAATTTCGGCAGCATAACGACTAATATATAAGCCTACCTACCTGTAATTTCTCACAATATCAACCCTAGCTATCCACAACTATCAAACATGTTTCTCAAGTCATACCATCAAATCATTCTACATATTCCAAACATGTCTAGTTACTCCCAAAAATCAATCCTTAAATATTTCATTTATCCTTATACAGATTACATCCCGACACATTACTTTCAATAGATGTTTGTGAGTACAAATGGTCTGGTAAAGAGATAGAAATGTATACCTCACACATGTACAAAAGGTAGTATGGGGAAACCCATATCCGCTAGCTTACGTCGTCTACGCAACAATTATCTACTATAATTTTACTGTAACACATCTAAGAGGTGAAGGGGTGAGCTTTCGAAAAAAAGCCTAGTAAGAAAATACATTTAAAATAGTCATAATATGTAAAAGCATGTAAAATCATTCATAAACCAATCTTTTAAAAGATGTGTAAACTTTCATTTTGTGCATAGTCATCATAAGAAATTATGAAGCATGAGTTTCTTTAAATCAAATATATGCTTAACTACTTCATAAAATTTTCATCATTCATGGATGATTTCATAAAATCACCGTCATTCGTAAACGTTGCATAAAACATAATCATTCTTAAACATTTCATCATAAATCATAATTGTTCGTAAACATTTCGTCATAAATCATAATTGTTCGTAAACATTTCGTCAAATCTCATAAAAACATAGTCATTCATCATTATCATCATAATCATCATCATAATCGTAGAGACTAGGCTATAACTAAGTCATGCGATACGTGTCATTCTCCGTAGATAGTCAATCATGGCCATGGTAAGGGGGGTAAGGCTGTAGAGTGGATCAGTGTCGTACAACACTTTCATACAAGTATGGGTAGTATCTATCTTTCTTACATTTCTCTAGCACTCAGCTAAGGCACGGGCACCAAAGCCACTCTCCGTGCGGGAAACATTCATGCGTGCTGCGCAGACAGAGATACTACCAAAACATCATCATAAACCACAAGTAGCAAGACATCTACCACACAAGTGGAGTCAAGTGCTACATGGGCCCTACGTATCGGCACTCCAGTGGTGGAGGGAGAGCACCACAAGAAGTAACCATGCATGAAGACTATAGTCTCAAAATTCTTTTCCCTTTTTTCATAAATACTTTTGAAAATGCCAAAAGTTCATTTCAAAGCATAAATATAGAGTTTCAAATCATCATAAAGCTTCCATGCATTTTCATAATTTAGGAAATTCATTTCATAAACATAAACGTACTTAGTGAACATTTCCTAAAACAAAATCATGTTTCGTAAACCGTTCCATAAGTATGAAAACAATTATAAATAATTTCAAAACATAATATTGCTTCGTAATTTTTTTTTTATCAATGCAACAAGGGTTCATCATCAGAACTAAGTTAAATAGTACCCCTTACCTCGATTTATCAAAAATTCCAAGTTCGAGTGGTGACGCCTCCAAGTATCTCCCTTAAATCCTTCTACAATTCTCCTACACCAAAATTTGTATTCCTAGTATCCTATTTATTCGAATTATCCACAATGCATCAAAATCGTAACCTTATTCATCTAGGAAAAATATACTTGAAATTTAAATTCAAACTTTCTAAGATCACATCAAAATATAAAATCAACCTCATGGAGTTTACCAATTTCCCTATTTTCTTCCAGTTCCATCATACATTCAGAAATTTAATCCTACTACAAACTTTTTAGTTACATTCCTAATTAAATTGTCCCTTTTTCTCTTATGAGCTTACACAGTTCCTTTTATGCTACTTCTTTGTGTGTGTATATAATTGTTGATATACACTTATACTAACACGCACATTTATTATAAATATATATATATATATATATATATATATATATATACATAAGTATATATATTTAATTATTTGTCTACTTCTCATTCCTTCTCTGGTTTTGTCGATTCAAGACCCATTTAAACTACCCAGCAAGGAAAGGGCTGGTCTACGTTTCGAGCGAGGAGAGGCTGCCGGTTGTCGCTGGTTCGGTCGGCCGGTAGTCTGAAGGGTGATCGGCAAGGAGAATCGCGTGATCCTAATTTTTTTTTGTTTATTTTCTTTCTTCCTTTTTTTTGTTCCTTTCTTTTTTTTCTTTTTCAATTTATTTATTTTATTTTATATATATATATTTATTTATATATTTATATATATATATATATATTTATATATATTTTTTATTTTTTATTTTTTTATTTCATTTTCAAAATAACAAATATATAATATATTTTTGTATTTTTGTATTTATTGTTTTTAAATACATTTTCAATTTAACAAATATATATATATACATATTTTCCTATAACACATTTTAATTTAATTTTATTGTCTAATTAAATACAGAAAATTTTGCTGTGTATACAATCAAGTTAACCTCCCCCAAACTTAAAGTTGTCCTTAGTGTACAGATGAATACCATGAAGCTCAACACTAGGTGTGTCACGACCCTTTTTCATTCCCTTTTACCGAAAATCTCAATAATTTTTTCGCGTTTTATTGTTACCTTACTCGATCGTGAACAACTCACGATATACAATTGGGCTGTGAGTCAATAATAACCACCACTTACCATTCATTCACAATTTAATGAAACGATGCCATACATTCTAAGTTAATCGTTTACTTATACAAAATATGATTTCTGACATCTGCATCCCCCATAATTACATTTCAAATGACTACTGTGCTTTTACATTGTTTAGATACAAAAAGGAATAACTGTGTATATACCTCTGAGTGATGGAGATGCAGCGGATGTCCAAAATACCATGCCTCAGTCCTCACTGGGCTACTGTGCACGCTCTATAGGAAGGGGAAAATAGAGAGGGATGAGCAACCACACGCTCAGTAAGGCAATAATGCGAGCATGGTAGATAACTACTCTATTTGCATGTTGCTAGTGTTATGCATGAATCGTTTATAGTAGGAGCATGAGGAAGTAAAACTATGCCATATGAGTATAGATATATATCATGTATCAAAATCATGTACATTGGCATATAAAACATGGTAAAAACATCATGTATAAATCATCTCATGCTCAATCTCATTTAAATTCATAAAAATGGCAATTCATTAAGAAACCTCCTTTTTAAACCCACATCATAAAGCTCTTTCTCAAACACATACAATCCCATCACAAACCATTTTCCTAATCACAAACATCATCATCGTTTCACAAATCAAGTCTACAAGGCTCGACCCCTCCCTCGGGTCTACCCTGGACAGTCACAATCACACATATAGATTAAAATCATGTGGTAGTAAGTAAATCAAGCAAGGAGGCAGGTCACTATATCTCAACTGACTATGTTGGCCAACTGTCTCACATATCATCCTAGACCACACGGATCTCGTTGTGTGGGGTATCATGCTGTTACGAAGGTGGATTAGTTCTCCGCTAGGCTTTCTCAACTCAAGTAACCACCACGTGGTACATCATACTCCATGTGATATACATGGTACATCATACTCCACGAACCCATAACATGGTTGGGGGTGCCTGTATTAGGTCTTATCTACCCCATTCTGAGTGAAACCTCTAGTCTCAAGTGCACGTGGGAGTACTCTTAATACCAGGTCCTAGCCCCTCATGGCCTTGCTCGCCCCTGTTGGGTTCCCTGATTCAGGTCTTACCCCTCACCCTCACCCCACTCAAGAGGTCTGTTAGGCCTGTTGGGTTCCCTGAATGGATTATGTCAGGTCCTAGCCCTTCACCCTCACCCCACTCAAGAGGTCTGTCAGGCCTGTTTGGTTCCCTGAGTTAATCCGTATTACCCACACCACGGCCTCATACATACCACAGTGTGAAAACCAGCGCGAGCTATGCTCTAGTGTGAATTCATGCACCAAAACCAATCACCTCGTATGAGCAATGCTCTATTACAACATTTATGCATAAAAACATGTAGAAACCATGTACGAGCATAGCTCCAGTATGGTTATATGCATAAGAAAACCATCGAAAACCATGTATGAGCAAAAGCTCCAGTACAGTTTATAAAACATCACCCCAAATCAAATCAAAGTGTGAGCTAAGCTCCAGCATGTTTCACACAAGTGAAAACAGTGAAATCCAGCGCGAGCGAGGCTCTAGCATGATTTATGTCATACAAATACGATAGGCGGCTCATACACAAAATCAAACAATCCCGGTAACTGGGTTTAGCACTTCACAAATGCTTTTTCCACAACATCAATAAAATACTAGTCGGTCCATCTACAAGCTTGCTTAAAACAAAGCAATTACGTTTTGTAAAACATCAAAACATTAGATTTATGCAATTATTAGCCTTACTATCCCATTTCATAGAATCCTTTCAAAACCTAAATCTCATACAAATTCTCGTAGCTAATCATGCATATCAACAACCATTTCCTGAAACCTTCATGTATTTCATAAACACCCTATATATCCACAAAATACGAGCAGCTACCTCTATATACTCACAAAATTCCCTTACCTGAAATCGCGACGTGTGATTCCGTTTCCTTAGCGCTGCTCACTTGTGTGGTCCGATTCGTCTTCAACGAACTCTACGGGATTGCACATAATCATATTTCACATTATATTCGATCCATATAACAAGACATCGTGCGTTCACTATAGTTGATTCGACCTATAGTTTCTATTAACGCTTATAAGGCCTCGTTTCATTTCTCGAGTCATGGATTCCTTTTAGGCCTATTAACTCATTCCAAATCGATATTAAATGATATTAAGCTCATAGTGTTCATATTTCATTGATTTCCTCACTATGGCATTTTATCAAGCATCTCCTATACCCATCTTTATAACTTCTCTAAACTCACAATATAACTCCACATAACCATTTCAAATCACCCACATTACTCAGATGACAACTCAACAAATCCCATAAATCATCAACATACCCAGTTTACACTTTCTCACTCTAGACTATATCCATTTTCTAGGTTACATTAGTGTAAGACCCGAATTTAATTAAAATACGAAATGAATGAGTATTCGTGAAGGGAAGTCGAGTTAAATTAATCCTGAACACGTGTAAGGGTAAAATGGTCAAAAGACCGAAAGTCGGTATAATTTCGATAAGAAAATTTAATTTAAAAATATGGATTTGAGAAATTTTGGTCAATAAGGATGAAATAAATTTATTTTTGGTTAAATTGATCAAGATATTAATTTATGGGAATTAATCGGGATTTTAAGTTCGGAAAAATAATTTCGAAAAATAATCGAAAATTATACCGGGAAGCCGAAATAATACCGAGAAATTAATTTATAGACTAAATGAATAAAATATAATTTTTTTAAAATATTTTGAATATTTTAGACTAATTTAATCAATTAAATAATAAAAATAAAAATTTAAAAAAAAAGAAAGAATCAGAAAGTTTCGTGGAGAGAGAAAGAGAAGAGAGAAACTGAGGATGATCGCACGTGGCTCCTCTGACCCACGACCACCCACAACCAACGGCTCCGACGAAGGGTCGAGGAGGAAGAGGAGAGGCCGACGAAGCTGTTGGCACCGGTGACGCGCGCCAAGGAGGCCGGAGATCGCCGAACAGAGGAAGAGAAGCCCATGGGGAAAACGGAGTTGGTCCCGACGATCCACGGCAGCTGGGCTCGAACGGCGTGTACCGGTGTGATCGGGAGGAGGAGCCGGTTCTTTTGAGATCGGTATTGGCTGGCGAAACCGTCAGAATCCGGTGGATCAAGGGAGAGAAACCGACGGGGAGATGAGAGATTTTTTTGGCGATCGGCGCCGATTTGAGCCCCACCAAGGCTCAATTTTGGAAGCCCAGGCGACGGTGAGCCAATTGGTACCGAAAGCAACCACCGAAACCAACGGACAGCACCGGAAACGGTGAGAAAAGAAATGGGTTTCGATGTCGAAGAGGAGAACGACCGGATCGGCGACTTTTCGGCGGCCTTAGACGAAACCGAGGCCAGATTCGAGCTGCGGACAACCTCACGGAGCTGCTGACGGTGGAAGCCTGCAGAGAATCGACCGACAAGGCAGTGAACCGATGGTGAACCGACTGAACCGGAGTGAACCGACGGTCTGAACCGGTCCGAACCGGACTGAACCGGTTCAGCCAAAAAGAGAGAAAAAAAGGAAGAAAAAGGGAAAAAGAAAAAGAGAAAAAATTGGAGAAAATTCCAGCGATGCAATCGAGCTTCGGGTAAGTCAATAAGCAATCAAATTGACCAATTTAAATTTTGAAATATTTTATTTAATTAATTTTCGACTGGAAATTTACTCAAAAAATTATGAAATTATGTAGCTCGACGATTGGCATCCACCGAGAGCTCGAGATAGCCTCGATTTACATATTAGCATGGAATCTCGGGTAAGTGACCCTTATTTACGACAATTTACATCGTTATGCGTATTTCGAATTTAAATTTCGCATAAATTGAATTAAATTATGGAAAATTTAGATAAATTGTCGTAAATATTAAATTTAGCTATTCGAGAGTTAGAACGAGGCCCAATAAATTATTGGTGGGCCCAATGAACCCAATAGGCCTCGATAATGTGAAAATTAAGTGGGAAACGGGCTTAAGGCCGATTAAGGCCCATTAAGGTGCAATCGGGCCCAATAGGGGTAAATGGGCCCAACGATTTAAATTAAGCCTAGAAAAGATTAAATACAGTTAAATTATATGTTATCTGACCTGAGGAATATTGATACGCAGTTCCGGGCATTTGATTGGGAGCATAACGGACTGCGCGACGAGATAACAATGGAAAAGAAAAGGTCAGACTCGACAGGAAAATAAGTTAAGGGAATTTTACGGGCTACTAGAGGTAGCTTTACGCAATTTTGAATTCATATACAGTCTTTTAAAAATGTTCTGGAGGGTCTAAAGGTCGAAGAATAATTTTAGTGCCCCGTATGGGTAAAATTACCGAAATACCCTTGTTAAGGGTAAATGTTTCCAACTTTAGGAAAAATTGGGAGGAGCAAGGACAAGAGGTTCCTGCTCATTCTGGAGGTATTTTAACACATGCATGAGTAGGCTGGCTCGCTTTTAAAGAAAAATGTATAGCATTGCATACCTTAAACGATGTAATTTCTGTGAAAACTATTTGGAGATAACCGAGCCGCCTACGTGTTTTTATTTACATATGACGTGCTAGAGCTCAGCTCGCACGATGTTTGATTTGTGTTATGCATGCATTAGTGCTGGAGCGAGAGCTCGCACTAGAGTTTTACATGCATAGGTGCTAGAGTCTAACTCGCACAAGATTTTACATGATTTTTGTGACACGGTGCTAGAGTCTAACTCGCACCAGATTTTTATAAGATTTTCATGTGATTTATATATAGAGTGCTAGAGCCTAGCTCGCACTAGTTTTACTGGATTTGTGGAGTAGCGCTGTCTGCCCTTGGAGTCAGCCAAAAGGCCCAACAGGCTCAAAAGACCTCTTAAGTAGGGTGAGAGTGAGGGATGAGGTTGGCGACCTTGTGGGGATGTAAAGCGGGCTCTGCTGATTTTACTTGATTTGATGAGAGTACTGAGCATCGCTCGCACTGATTTTATGAGAACATGCGATGAGCCGTGCTTGGAGCATCGGGTAGACTGTGTGTCACCGATTTAATAGGCTCGCACGTGCATTTTGAGACATGGCATGAGTATTGAGAAACAAAACCTCTCTGTGGGAAGCAGGTCATTTGGGCTGGAGTACCTAGAGTGATATGGGTCCATGGAGTACGATGTACCGTGCAAGTAGCATGGAGTACGATGTACCGTGGGGTATCTTCGGATACGGTATCTTTGTGATACAGGGTATCTTCGGATATGGTATCTTTGTGATATGGGGTATCTTCGGATACGGCATCTTTGGATGCGTAGGATCGGATAAGACCGATGGGTTGGATTGACCCACCTCTCGGGCGGTTCTCGATCAGGGTGAGACCTCGCACACTGGGATCTGTGAAGCTAGAGGGACTCACGAGGACACATATGGCCAGTCCTGGTTATTGCCGTTATACAGATATTGCCTCGTCTCGCATGTCGACGATTTTGATGATTTAAACTGGGTTTTTAAATTAAATGTGCATGATGCTATTTCCATGCTTTTTAAACCCATGTGTGATGTATACCGATTTTCATGATTTTGTGTGAGTCAGGATCACCCGAAGGAGGGGTCGAGTCGTGACTTTATTGTGAAAATTTTAAACGAGAAAGATATGATTTTGAATATAATTGCATGTTAAATTTTTCGTGCAAACTTGATTTACATAACATCATAACTCATATCATCTGTTTTAAAATGTGTGGAGAAAGGGTGGTTTATGCATGGCATCACGTTCATGTAGGTAGTATAGTTACCTACTTGTTCGTAGGATTGCCTTACTGAGCTTGATGTGCTCACCCCTTTCATTTTCTCCCACAGATAATCTCCAGTTGAAGTTGAGGTGACTCAGTACTGCATTCTAGATATCCGCTGCTGCCCATCAACATAAGGTATATACACTTGTACATATTGTATCTACATAAGCATAGCACAGTAACATGTTTGTAAGTGTCTCTAGGGGATATATAAATATTGTAGACATTTTATAAATGACTGGAGAAGAAATAAGTTACATGGT
Organism: Firmiana major; assembly: GCA_033439115.1. Lineage (NCBI taxonomy): Eukaryota > Viridiplantae > Streptophyta > Magnoliopsida > Malvales > Malvaceae > Firmiana > Firmiana major. The sequence goes on along the minus strand of CM065913.1, from coordinate 17,797,009 downwards.
AAATGTATGGTGGGACTGGCATTGACGCACAGCCCAATTATTAGTGGAGTGTGGTCACGATCAGAAGACAGGTAAGAATTTAAGTAATAAAAATAACAAAACGCGAAAAATTAACTCTGATTTTTGGGTAGTTTGGGTCGTGACATATAAAGGTGGTATCAGAGCAAAAATTGGTCTGATGTGTGTCAGTGTCAGTAATTAGAAAATTACATCCCCGTGTTACTGTGCTTGGTTAGATACAATAGTGTATATCGAGATGGGTTTTGACTAAGAAATGGTCGAGAATGCAGGAATGCCTAATATGAGTCGCGTTAGTTGAGATAGTGCACGAGCAGAGGTCGTAGAGGTAGACCTGAGCCTGCTAGTCGTGCTGAGTTGACCTGTGAGAATCAAGGTGAATTTGAAATAAGAGGCTAATGTTGAGCATGCCCCACTGAATCCGATAGAGAGATCGGACAGTATTGAGACACGCTTCGCGAGATTGAAGCGGAGCATGGGAATTATTTTGAGGAGCTAATTGCTCAGATTATGAATGAGATCAGAGGGCGCAGCGGAACATTGGTGGAAACCCGCTCGACCCATCTTAAGTGTTAAACATCCATAGCTAAGATGAGAAATCTTATTGGATGTATTCCGGTGACAGGATATCCCTGACATGATTTAACGAAAAAATTTCTTACACTGCCCAGGAATACTAAATTGATTATGAGTATGAAACTCAGTTATATTCTTTGGTAGACATTACCTCGACACATGAACAGTGACAGTCAAGATGTCTAAAAGTTTATGGAAGGGCTCAGATTGTCAATCAGAGTCCAATTGGCCCCGTGAGATATTACCTATACCGAGGCAATGCGCAGATTTACAGTTGGGTAAATAAGAACACGAATTGCACGCCTCTGAGATTAGAAAAGGTAGTGAGGGCTGAAATAGAGACAGAAAAGAGAATCGAGAAATGACAAAGATGTTAAAATGGGAAAATAGTAATTGATAAAAGATTTAATTTGACGAGTTATAGAGTAAGATAATTGGTAAGGCCCCAGTGCATCCAATTTTGGCACTCTTGAGGGGCATTGTGATTGGAGGACCCCGACCTGCTATGAAGCAGTGTAGCAGTGTAAGTACTGTAAGCAGTGTGGGATGTGTGGTGGATACCACGGAAGGAGGGTCTATACCTACACTGTATTGATGAAAATGGCCGTTAAGTGTGGTAAGACGGACCATTGATATTGATTGCGCAGAGTTGGGCGAGATTGCCCCATAGAAAAGTAAAGAGACAGAGAAAAATTTCGTTGGCATAGCTGCAACGAAAAGGGAGGCAATAGCCGAAAAGAAAAGAAAAAAAAAGGAAAGTAGGCTGTTGGACGAAGGCGAGAGGATGTCTTGGACCAGGACACTATTGATGTTTCATGGATGTGGTGTAAGATACCACACTTGTTATGAATAATGAAGTACATATGTTCATTGATCCTGGTGCCACACATTTATTCATACCGTCTTCATTCGCATATAAGTGAGTAAAAGACATGAATGCCTACATCATTGGGTACAATACTGATAAATGAATACCCCAATAGAGGAGGATTAATTAACGGAATAAGGATATAGAGATTTTAAGTTAAAAAAATAAAAAAGGGGTGCACGGTTGAAATTAAAGGAGTAAAGGATTGTACTTACGGAATGAATAATGAAGGAGTTTCGTTATAATTGATACACTAAGGAGATAATTTTTGAGATAAGATAGATCCTAAATACAAGATGTATTAGAGTAAGAGGCGTATGCTAGGTAAGAACATCTTTACGATATGAAGTCAATATTATTAAAGCAATTAGTAGCGAATACAAGTTGTGACCACATGGACTGGTATATAAAGTATATGTGGTTAAGTCTGAAGGTTAATAAAGGTATTTCAAAATACCTCCCCGCCTGAAGACTTGACAGCGTCCAAAAGTATATATATATAACCTATAACGTGAAATCGATCTTCGTAATAAATACCTTTAGCATTAGGATACCTTTACTAGGACGATAAGAATATTAAAATTTGACAAATCATAAAGGTTATCATAGTAAAGATTTAATAAGAGCCATTAAGATAAGAAAAGGAAATGACGCAGGTTAGTACCTGAAAACGTAAGCGATTTTATAAGATTTTATACGCTTATGCATAAATAAGTCAAGGATTAGACCGATTTGTAATCATCATTATCGATGATATGTTGGGTGTAGTTAAAGTCTAGGGCAAATTATAAGCAACAATTGGAAATTGCTTTTACAAATGGGTAGTTGCGAGTTCTCAATATGGTATACCTTGTTGTCACGTTTAACTAATAAAACATGATCTTTAAATGAGATGATAAATAAGATGATAGATGTGACAGGAATTTCGGTGTAGTAAAATATGAACTGACCATCGTGATTAATTTCACCATACCCAACAGCTCAAGAGGTTCACAGTGAGTATGGATACCTCGAAATTATGAAGGAGCTGTGTATTGATGTATAATGGGAAGATAGACAATTTTTGGAGTTAGACAACTCAAGGATCATGAAATAAACTATCTGACCCATGATTTAAAGTTGGCAACAGTATTTGTACCGAGGATATGGTACTATTATGTATACGGTGAGAAATTTTGGGTATGCACTAATTATAAAGCCATAAGTATCTGTTTTCACAGAAAGAGGCAAATATGAGAATACATAGTGGGTTAGAGCTTCTGAGAGATTTAGATTGTGAAAATTGTACCACCCAGGGAAGGCTAATGTGATGGCTGATGCCTCGAGTATAAAGAGCCTCGGGAAGGTACCACATATGATGGTCAGGGAGCGTGAGCTGCTTGAGCAGTTGTGGACCTCAGTATTGATGTGATCCCTTCTGATGATGACAGTGATTGTATGACAGCTAGCCTGAGACTAGAATCGGATGAGAGTGCCCGGATTTACCAGGCTTAGCGTGATGATCGGCAGGGTGTCGATAGTGTGGGTCAGATTCAGACGGGTACAGTGATAGAGTTCACAGTGGGTGATGATGAGTTACTGAGGATTCAGAGACAGTATGAGTGCTCCCTAGGACCACAGTTGATGAAATAGTAATATTGTCAGAAGCTCACTCTTTGGGATATACAGTGCATACGGAAGTAAAGAATATATTGAAATCTCGAAAAGGGTATTGGTGGTCAGATGTGAAAAGAAATACGGTAGAGTATTAAAAGTCTGCAGAGTTATTGCAGCCTCTACCTATATAGACACGGCACGAAAAATGAGAGCAAGTCTCCATGAATTTCGTGATGGGTTACAGAGAACCTAGGTGAATTATGAGGCTATTTGAATGATAGTCGATAGAGTGACTAACTCTACCCACCTTCTGGTTATGAAATCCCCAAATACTCAAAGTGTATATGAGGATTTATGTGTAAGAAAGATTGTGGAACATTAGGTAGCGTTCCAGTGAGCATGGTATCATGTAGGGATTCCCGCTTCACTTCCCACCTCTGAGAATATTTTAGGAAGCTATGGGAACCCGACTGAGTATTAGCACAGCTTTTCATCCTCAGACAGATGGTCAGTCAGAGAGGACTGTACAAGTTCTGGGGGATCCGATGAAAGCGTGTGCCCTTGATTTTTAAGCTCCTGGAATGATCAGTTGATTTCTAATTGAATTCGCCAATAGTGACAGTTGTCACTTGAGTATCGGGATAACAAGATATGAGGCAGTGTATGGCTGTAGGGGTTGTTCCCCAAATTGGATAAGAAAAAGTGGGTGACAGAAGAATTATTTTCGACTTGGATAATAAGTCTCTGAGGATGTTTAGTTAAGGATGAGAGATTAAAAATGCCTCAGAGCAGATAGACAAGTATTGGAATTCACCCTTGGTGAATTAGTATGATTGAAATGTTTCTTGTCTTAAGGGAATAAGGACATAGCGAGCTTTTGGAAGAAGGTAAGTTGAGTTTCGCTGGATTGAATATTTTGAGAGATTGGACAAGTGGGAGATAAGACCTGTAGGTTGCTGTTATCACTTGAATTAACAGGCACCCACAATGTGTCTCAGCTTTTGATGCTTTGGCAATACTATCCAAATCCAGCACAGGTGGTAGGATATGAGATCCAACAGTTCAGCTTAATGCAAATATAAGTATATTGATAAGTTGATTCGGGCATTAAACAGGAAAGAGAAAGTAATGAGGTTTAAGATGATCTCCCTAATTAAAGTCTTTTAGCAGTGTTACACTCCGAAAAAGGTCACATAAGAATTAAAGAAGTATGATACGATTGATGTACCCGGAGTAGTTTATGGACTCATATGAATTGGTTCTAATTTGGAGGACCAAATTCTTAAAGTGGGGGAGAGTTGTAAGACCCGAATTTAATTAAAATACGAAATGAATGAGTATTCGTGAAGGGAAGTCGGGTTAAATTAATCCCGAACACGTGTAAGGGCAAAATGGACAAAAAACTGAAAGTCAGTATAATTTCGATAAGGAAATTTAATTTAAAAATATGGATTTGAGAAATTTTGATCAATAAGGAAGAAATAAATTTATTTTAGGTTAAATTGATCAAGATATTAATTTATGAAAATTAATCGAGATTTTTAGTTCGAAAAAATAATCCCGAAAAATAATTGAAAATTATACCGGGAAGCCGAAATAATACCGAGAAATTAATTTATAGACTAAATAAATAAAATATAATTTTTTAAGATATTTTGAATATTTTAGACTAATTTAATCAATTAAATAATAAAAATAAAAATTAAAAAAAAAAGAAAGAATCAGAAAGTTTCGGGGAGAGAGAAAGAGAAGAGAGAAACCGAGGATGACCGCGCGTGGCTCCTCTGACCCACGGCCACCGGAGACCGACGGCTCCGACGAAGGGTCGAGGAGGAAGAGGAGAGGCCGACGAAGCTGTTGGCACCGGCGACATGCGCCAAGGAGGCCGGAGATCGCCGAACGGAGGAAGAGAAGCCCGCGGGGAAAACGGAGTTGGTCTCGGCGATCCACGATAGCTGGGCTCAAACGACGTGTACCGATGTGATCGGGAGGAGGAGCCGGTTCTTTTGAGACCAGTATTGGCCGGTGAAACCGCCGAAATCCGACGGATCAAGGGAGAGAAACCGACGGGGAGAAGAGAGATTTTTTCGGCGATCGGCGCCGATTTGAGCCCCACCAAGGCTCTATTTTGGAAGCCCAGGCGACGGTGAGCCGATTGGTACCGAAAACAGCCACCGAAACCGATGGACGGCGCCGAAAACGACGAGGAAAGAAATGGGTTCCGATGCCGAAGAGGAGAACGATCGGACCGATGACTTTTTGGCGGCCTTGGACGAAACCGAGGCTAGATTCGATCTGCGGACAACCTCACGGAGCTGCTGGTGATGGAAGTCGACAGAGAACCAGCCGGCAAGGCAGTGAACCGATGGTGAACCGACCGAACCGGAGTGAACCGACGGTCTGAACCGGTCCGAACCGGACTGAACCGGTTCAGCCAAAAAGAGAGGAAAAAAGGAAGAAAAAGGGAAAAAGAAAAAGAGAAAAAATTGGGGAAAATTCCAGCGATGCAATCGAGCTTCGGGTAAGTCGATAAGCGGTCAAATTGACCGATTTAAATTTTGGAATATTTTATTTAATTAATTTTCAGTGAAAATTTACCCAAAAAATTATGAAATTATGTAGCTCGACGATTGGCATCCACCGAGAGCTCGAGATAGCCTCGATTTATGTATTAGCATGGAATCTCGGGTAAGTGACCCTTATTTACGATAATTTACATCGTTATGCGTGTTTCAAATTTAAATTCCGCATAAATTGAATTAAATTATGGAAAATTTAGATAAATTATCGTAAATATTAAATTTAGCTATTCGAGAGTTAGAACGAGGCCCAATAAATTATTGGTGGGCTCAATGAGCCCAATAGGCCTCGATAATGTGAAAATTAAGTGGAAAACGGGCTTAAGACCGATTAAGGCCCATTAAGGTGCAATCGGGCCCAATAGGGGTAAATGGGCCCAACGATTTAAATTAAGCCCAGAAAAGATTAAATACAATTAAATTATATGTTATCTGACCTGAGGAATATTGATACGCAGTTTCGGGCATTTGATTGGGAGCATAACGGACTGCGCGACGAGATAACAATGGAAAAGAAAAGGTCAGACTCGACAGGAAAATAAGGTAAGGGAATTTTACGGGCTACTAGAGGTAGCTTTACGTAATTTTGAATTCATATACAGTCTTTTAAAAATGTCCTGGAGGGTCTAGAGGTCGAAGAATAAATTTAGTGCCCCGTATGGGCAAAATTACCGAAATACCCTTGTTAAGGGTAAATGTTTCCAACTTTAGGAAAAATTGGGAGGAGCAAGGACAAGAGGTTCTTGCTCGTTCTGGAGGTATTTTAACACATGCATGAGTAGGCTGGCTTGCTTTTAAAGAAAAATGTATAGCATTGCATACCTTAAACGATGTAATTTCTGTGAAAACTATTTGGAGATAACCGAGCCGCCTACGTGTTTTTATTTACATGTGACGTGCTAGAGCTCAGCTCGTACGATGTTTGATTTGTGTTATGCATGCATTAGTGCTGGAGCGAGAGCTCGCACTAGAGTTTTACATGCATAGGTGCTAGAGTCTAACTCGCACCAGATTTTACATGATTTTCGTGACACGGTGCTAGAGTCTAACTCGCACCAGATTTTTATAAGATTTTCATGTGATTTATATATAGAGTGCTAAAGCCTAGCTCGCACTAGTTTTACTAGATTTGTGGAGTAGCGCTGTCTGCCCTTGGAGTCAGCCAAAAGGCCCAACAGGCTCAAAAGACCTCTTAAGTAGGGTGAGAGTGAGGGATGAGGTTGGCGGCCTTGTGGGGATGTAAAGTGGGCTCTGCTGATTTTACTTGATTTGATGAGAGTGCTGAGCATCGCTCGCACTGATTTTATGAGAACATGCGATGAGCCGTGCTTGGAGCATCGGGTGGACTGTGTGTCACCGATTTAATAGGCTCGCACGTGCGTTTTGAGACATGGCATGAGTATTGAGAAACAAAACCTCTCTGTGGGAAGTAGGCCATTTGGGCTGGAGTACCTAGAGTGATATGGGTCCATAGAGTACGATGTACTGTGCAAGTAGCATGGAGTACGATGTACCGTGGGGTATCTTCGGATACGATATCTTTGTGATACGGGGTATCTTCGGATATGGTATCTTTGTGATACGGGGTATCTTCGGATACGGCATCTCCAGATGCGTAGGATCGGATAAGACCGACGGGTTGGATTGACCCACCTCCCGGGCGGTTCCCGATCAAGGTGAGACCTTGTACACTGGGATCCGTGAAGCTAGAGGGACTCACGAGGACACATATGGCCAGTCCTGGTTATTGCCGTTATACAGATATTGCCTCGTCTCGCATGTCGACGATTTCGATGATTTAAACTGGGTTCTTAAATTAAATGTGCATGATGCTATTTCCATGCTTTTTAAACCCATGTGTGATGTATACCGATTTTCATGATTTTGTGTGAGTCAGGATCACCCGAAGGAGGGGTCGAGTCGTGACTTTATTGTGAAAATTTTAAACGAGAAAGATATGATTTTGAATATAATTGCATGTTAAATTTTCCGTGCAAACTTGATTTACATAACATCATAACTCATATCATCTGTTTTAAAATGTGTGGAGAAAGGGTGGTTTATGCATGGCACCACGTTCATGTAGGTAGTATGGTTACCTACTTGTTCGTAGGATTGCCTTACTAAGCTTGATGTGCTCACCCCTTTCATTTTCTCCCACAGATAATCTCCAGTTGAAGTTGAGGCAGTACTGCATTCTGGATATCCGCTGCTGCCCATCAACATAAGGTATATACACTTGTACATATTGTATCTACATAAGCATAGCACAGTAACATGTTTGTAAGTGTCTCTAGGGGATATATAAATATTGTAGACATTTTATAAATGACTAGAGAAGAAATAAGTTACATGGTAAATGTATGGTGGGACTGGCATTGACGCACAGCCCAATTATTAGTGGAGTGTGGTCACGATCAGAAGACAGGTAAGAATTTAAGTAATAAAAATAACAAAACGCGAAAAATTAACTCTGATTTTTGGGTAGTTTAGGTCGTGACAATTAGTTTCTAACATAACCTAGGTATTTCCAATCATCCATACTCATGCCAAACAACTCCAAAATCAATAAATTAGACAATGTACTTGGATTGGAGTCTTAGAAACTTACCAAATCAAATGTATCTTCTTTCTCCAAAGGGAAATGTTCCTTGCTCCTTCAATACCAACAATGCGGTTTTGGGTTCCAACTATGTTGTTCTCTTTCTCAAGATGAATAACTTAGTGTCTAATGGCCTCCCCTCAATTCTTACTGGAAATGGCTAATTTTAGAGAGAGAAAGTTAGGTTTTGGGGTTGAAAATGGAAGGATGGTGTTTTTCTCAAAATTTTTATATTTTCAGCACTCCTTTTATAGAAATAGTTTGAGGAGATCGATCTTCACTATGAGGAGATCGATCTTCACTATGAGGAGATCGATCTAGTCCCCTTAAATCCCTCTTTTTCATGGAATTTTAAGCATGAGATCGATCTGTCGAAGCTTGAGATCGATTTGCTCCCAAGCAAAGAGCTAAGGAGATCGATCTGTATGCTTGAGGATCAATCTTTTCATTATATAATGGTTAGGAGATCGATCTAGCCCTATTGGAGATCGATCTGCTCTATTCTATTGCCCAAATAAGAGCATTCTGGCTCTTCAAGATCGATCTCTCATCCTATGAGATCGATCTGGCCTTCATATTTTCTAGATTTTTTATAGTTTTCCTGCTGCAACTCAAACCCAAATGTCCTTAATTTATACCATAGCCATTTTCTCATCCATCCACCTTTATGAATTGAAAATGGCCTTTATTCATACCTTATACACATTGAAACTTGTGTGCATTCCTTGTATATCCAAAGGTATACTATATAAAACCAAATGGAAGCCTTTATATTCATGCAACTTCCTTCCATTTACCACACTACTCATTTTGAGTTCCAATCACATTCATCACTTACAAGAACTCATTCCTCCATACTCATACACAATGAAACTTGTATGTACATTACAAATCATATTACACACATGTACATTGAATCCATGGACTTACATTAATTACACTTCACATTACAAGTCCATTAGCATTCATTGATCCAATTACACACGTCACAACCATACATATACGGGGTCTCACACGGTGTAGCTACCAATGACACCTACAAAAGAAAAGAAAAGAAAAGAAAACAAGTATCATACTAGAAAAAAACTGTGTAAAATGAAAAATAAGGAAAAGAAAAAATAAAGCAGGTAAACTAAAGTTGGGTTGAGTTTATAGTCCTTAGCAGACTAATATGAAGTTGTATAGCAAGAATCAATTGGGCTCTAGAGGCATGCAATTGGCACAATCATTTTTCAGTAAAGCACTCCTCACAATGGATGGTGCCCTAGTAATCAATGCCCTATTGGGTAAAGTGGCTCTCTTATAGTGGTCTCTCCAAAATCTTCTATTGACATCCTTCTCTTCAGAGACTTCGAGGATAAATTCGCTCACTTCTTCATCAGTATCTAAAATCCTCCAAATCCCATCCTCTAAAACCATAGATGTAGTGATCACTCCATAGGATTTAGAATCTTTATCCTCAAAAAGCCTATTAACATCCTTCTCAGATGTTAAGTCATTCTTCACCCCTTTTGATTGACCATTCAAATCTTTGTTCTTCTTACCCATCATTTTATATTTAACTTGCTTACCATTGAGCCTAAAAATCAACTCTCCTAGCTCCACATCTATCAAGGCTCTTCTTGAAGCCAAAAAAGGTTTACCTAAGATGATCGATGTACTCCTGCTCTCTCGTATATCTATGATCAAGAAATATGCTAGAATAGTGAACTTATAAAGTTAGATGGGTACATCTTCTGCCACTCCTTAAAGGTATCTAATAGATCTATCAACTATTTACAGGTAGTCATTGTAGGCTTACATTCCCATAACCCTAACTTCTTAAATATCACTGAAGGCATAATGCTGACACTAGATCGAAGTCAAGAAAGGCATTAGGAAATTACTGGTCCATGATAGTGCATGGAATAGAAAAGCTACCTAAATCACTAAGTTTAGGCATCATGTCTCTTAATAATAGCTTTGTACATCTCAGTAAGTGCTATGAGATCTAAACTAAGGAGAGACCTAGAAGAATTAGGCTTAAAAAGCATTTGTTGAAATGAAACTGAAAGCCTGTAAACTGTAGGCTGACAGGAGTGAGGCTCATCTATCTTACATGGCTCTAAAGATGTGGACTCTAAAGGAATTATCTCAACATGAACAGGTGCAACAGAGGTGATATTTAGAAAAATTAGCTTAAAGTCTGAGCCCGATGAAACAGAAGATGAAAGTAAGTAGAAACTAGGATCAATTGAACTGACTCCATCAAAAAATGAATGTGGGTCGGAGCTGAGCTCAACTGTACTCATAACAATATCAGAAGGAATAAGCTCATCCTCATGGCCTATATCTGACTCTTCTTCAGTCAACTACCCTTTATCATGTAATTCATGGCACTGCTCCTTACCTGGTCCCCCAATAGGATTCGACTCTGTGCTGCTGGGTAAGGCACCTTGTAGGTGTTGATTGAGAGCACTAACTATCTAACCCACCTACGCCTCCAGATTTTTAATGGAAGCTACTTGATTTCGTAGGATCTTAGTGAACATGTCATCAAGCAAGGGCTTCTTTTCAATTACATGTCCAAGTTGGAATTGAGCAGATAGAGGCAAAATAAGTGGTGGTTAAATAAGTAGTGGCCGGAATGGCTGATAAAACTACTGCAGCTAAAACTATTGAGATGATGGTAGTTGAGTAGATGGAGGAATATAAGAAGGTGAAGGCTAAAAGCTAAAAGGTCCTACAAGTTTGGAAGTGGAAGATTGCACATGATTTTGGCTCCATGAAAAGTTAAGGTGATTTCTCCATCTTGAATTGTAGGTGTTTATAAAAGGGGTTGTGCTATTACTTAGGAGTGGGGTAAAATACTAAGTTTTCTTAAACCTAATCGGACACCTATCTATAGAGTGAGTACAACCACAATGATGACATAAAGAAAACAACTCCGAATGACCATGACAAGACTATGGCTATGCTGAATAATTAAAGATTCTACCTTTTTAGTAAAGGTGGCAATCTGTGAGGTCAAGGTAGATAAAGCATCAAGCTTATATACTCTAGTAGCCTTCCTAGATGTGTGTTTCTAACTGACCACTGATAATTATTGGTGGCCATCTTGCCTAGTAGTGAATAAGCATCCTCATCCATCTTGTACATAAGTGCTCATCTTACTGCAATGTCGATAATGGTCCTATTCTGACTAATAGGACCATTGAAGAAAGTCTAGACTTAAAGCCATAGGGGTAAGCCATGGTGTGGACACTTATATCTATCCCATGCGTCATATAAGGACTCAATATCTAACTGGACAAAGAATGAGATGTCATTATGAAGCTTGGCCATTTTAGACAGAAGGAAAATTTTGGCTAAGAATTGTTGGGCTAGCTCATCCCATGTAGAAATAGATTCTGGAGGTAAAGAAGTCAACCGATCCATAATTACCCAGATGGCATCATGACCTCTGTGGGTCCTCGTTAAACCTATCACAAAATCCATGGTGATGTGCTACCACTTCCATATCAGTATCGGTAGAGGCTGCAATAACCCTGCAGGTTTTTTACGCTCCACCTACACCTGCTGACAGATGAGACATCTAGCAACATACTTAGCAAAGTCTATCTTCATCTCAGACCACCAATAAACCTTTCGAAGATTCTAATACATTTTTGTACTCCCCGGATGTATTGTATACCTTGATGAGTGAGCCTCTGTTAAGATCAACCTCTTGATCCCTGGATCATTGAGAACACATATCATACCCCTAAACCTTAGCAATTCATCTAAACTCAAATCAAAATCTATCTTTGTACCCCTCTATATTTGCTCGAAAACATCACTACACTGTCGATCAATCCGCTAAGCCTGCCAGATACGATTAAGCACATTCGATTCCAACCGTAGGTGATAATTCTATTTTTAATAGCATTATTTGTGCTTAATTTCCTAATTAATTATTAAAATCCCCAATTTATTTTATTAATTATCCCCTTTATTTAATTAAAATTCTTTAATGTGCAGGTAAATTAAATCCAGATCAAACTCAGTCGTTTCAATTAAAAATGAGTTGAAAATGGGCTAAAGGAAACTGGACCACTTTTAATTTGCAGACCGAGTCACCAGTCATCTGGACACGTGGGATGCCGAGTGTTAGTATTTTATTCGCTCTGAAATGATAGGATCGACGGATACCATGCCAACCTTTTGGAAGACACACGTCGGGCCATATCGCATAGCTAAGTGTACTAGAAGACGAATGACATGAAAATATCTACTCTGCAGCAAATAAAATGAAGACAAGTGGCAAAACAATGCCAACTCATCTAGGATGCAAAATTACCATTGTATCCCTATGTTTGTCTATAAATAGAACATGATGAGTAATTAAAAATTATGTAGAATTTAGGATAGTTTTTAGAATAGTCTTATTCTAGATTAAATTTTTCATTGCTATGTTTTATTTTATCGTTTCCTTTTAGAATTTTCGTTAATTTATTTTCCTTTAAACACCATTGTTCTAGCAAGCTTTAAACACTTGTACTTTGTCATTTTCAATTTTTTTTTTTATAGAAGCATTTTCTTTTCGGTTACTAAGTTTTCTTCTACTGTTCATATGGCTACATTTTTATTTTTCGCTTCTTGCTCTCACGGTGTAACTGATTTGATTCGAGATTGATTTGAGTAGCTTGTGTGCTTGATGATTTCAGTCTCTCTTTACAGTTGCATCGAGTTGTTGAAGGAGCTGGTGACAGCAGTACATCCTTTCGATCTTCCCATGCTTTTCTCTACATATTTCTTTTAATTTTGATTTTAGTTTGCTTAAAGTTTAAACATTAGCATAATCTAGTCTATCTATTTCCATTTGTTATTTTGATTTTCAATCATATTTTTATATTTACACTGAATCGTATTGCTTGATGCATGATGAGGCTGAGTTTTCTGGGTTCATATTTACCTTTTCCAACGAATCGAGAACTTTTGATTGTTTCTGCTTCGTTTGTTGGTTTTTGGTACAGGTTTTTGCTGTTCAAGGAGCTGCTGATTGTTGCTGCTAGTACAGGATGAAGGTGATAGCATGTTGAGCATTCAAAAATAGGAAAAGGCAAGCTGTCAATGTAGATGCAGTAGAATGGTGATTTGTTGTTCCAAGCTGTAAACCGTGACTGGGTAGTTTTCTTCCTCTGTTTAACTCTGTTTGAAGCATAGTGTATTGTTCACCTTTGTTTTTTTGCACATTTTGCATTACTCCGTTGTACCGAAACTTGGGTTTATACTGGAATGCCACTTAAATTGTTTAGCTCCTGTTTACTCTTTGCATAGCAAGTTTAGTTTAGGATCAAAGTTGTTAATCCGTTTACTTTATTTCTTTGCATTATTTTCTCTTTCGAGTTATCTCATTACTTAGTTAAATTCTGTTTTAGAATTTTTTCCAAGTAGATCTCGGTTGCAGGAAGGGACCAGCTGAAGCAAGAGTTGGCGTGAAGGCAGAACATTGCTGGTTGGATAGCGTCAGCTAGTAGAGATGCAGACCAGGAGAAACGGTGCTACTAGGCAGAGCATGACTTGGCAGCTGTGTACTTAGAGCAGGACGTGTTGAAGCGGTGTTTGGCTGAGGTAGGACTTGGCGAGATGATGGCAGGGTTCGGTTGAAGCTTGAAGCAAAACAAGCTAGTGACGTGTGGCTTGCTGTTGTTGCAGGGAATGGAGCAGAGCAGGAATGGACATTCACCATCTGCTGAGTGCAGTGCACAGTACCAGTGCATAGTCGGGGCAGTTGGCAAATTACACATTTCAGCTAAGGCCATGTTTGGCATTCCATTTCTGCATATTTCCATTTTTCATGCATACCTATCATTATATTTTTATTAGTATTCCTTTTAATTTTATTTGTTAGCTTAGATTATAGACTTAATTTAATTTACATATTATTGTTCCCTGCATGTTAGTTTATATTTAGTTTTAATTAGGAATTTAGAATTAAATTTAGCATTTAGGTAGTACATAATTAGAATTAGTAGTAGAAGTATTTTAGGTAATTTTAAGTAAGTTTGCACTTTAAATTGAAAAATCCAAAAATATTTATTTCTCATGCATTACTTAAATTATTAATTAGCTACAGTGAGGATTAATTTAGAATCAATATTTTAGACATTTAGACTTATAGTTATTTTCTTAACCTTTTAGGATTTTATTTCATTAGATTTTAAGTTAGTTTAATTTGCATTTTCATTAATTAGATTAATTACTTGCATATGTTATTTTAGGATTGTTTAATTTATTCTAATTATTTTCGTTTCTTTATTTTCATATTTGTATTCTAGTTTATTTGTATTAATTAATTTTAATTGTGTTAATTATCTTTTGTAGGTTATTGCTTTTAATTGCTTGGAGCTCTGTCAGTAATTTTAGCTCTGTTTTATTTTCTTTATTTTATAATATTTATTCTTTTCAGTACTTTTTAATTCTAACCTTGTAGATCACCCACTAAAAAGTCATAATTTGCTAGGATATACTTAGGGTAAGATTAATCAGTACTTAATTAGGCTAATTAGATTCTCTGTGGGACGATAATCCGGGACTCAAATCCCATTATTACTTGTGCGACCCGTGCACTTGCGGATAACACGTCTAGGTCACTTAGAGTGGGCATAGTCACTATCAAGTTTTTGACACCGTTGCCGGGAAAGATAATTAGCCAGTAATTGATATCGGTGAAATTATGCTTAGGTGTCATTCTAGCTTGAAAATATTTAGGTTGTAAATATTTAGAAGTTTAATCTAAATTAATTAATTTTCTCTCTCATAAAAAAAATTCTTGAAGACTTATTGATGATTACATGCGTAGAGCCAAGAGTTATGATTGCTTTCCTTTATATCCTAAAATTGAAAGAACCCTTAGGAAAATTTGAAAGGATTCTAGGAAATTAATAGCTCCGTTGCACAACACCATGGCAGAAAATAAAGAAATTAGGATCGTTAGAGATTATGCAGTACCGACCATTGGAGGGTATTATACCAGCATTAGCCCACCAGTTGTCCCTGCAAACAAGTTTGAAATTAAGCCTTCAATTCTTCAGATGATCCAGACTTCTTTACAGTTCAGTGGGCTTCCTCATGACAACCCACATGCTCACTTTGGGCAGTTTCTTGACCTGTGCAACACATTCAAGCACAATGGATTATCTGATGATGCGCTTAGGCTTAGATTATTCCCCTTCTCGCTTAGGGATAGGACGCAACACTGGTTAACCTCCTTACCTCCAGGATCCATTTCTACATTGGATGAGTTAGCCAATCAATTTCTTGCTAAGTTTTTCCCTCCCTCTAAAATAGCCAAACTCCGTAGCGACATATCTTCCTTTGCCCAGTTAGATTCTGAATCTTTTTACGAAGCTTGAGATGGTATAAGGAGCTTCTTAGGAAGTGCCCTCATCATGGCCTACCTTTGCGGCTGCAAGTCAAGACCTTCTACAATGGACTTACAAGCTAAAATAGGACGATCGTTGACGCTGTTGCAGGTGGAGCCCTGATGTGCAAAACAAAAGAGGAAGCTTACGAGTTGTTAGACAAGATGGCTGCGACCAATTACCAATGGTCTTCGGAGAGGCAGCTGCCTACGAAGTCGGGGGGTATCTATAAGTTAGACACACTGTCTACCTTGACTTCTCAAATAGCTAACCTTACAAAAAAGGTAGAGTCACTCAGTACCTAGCATAATCCATCCACTAGTCCTAACCTTATTTATTATGTACAAAGTCCTTTTCTTTCCTATGATCTGTATAGTGGTACACACTCTGTAGATAGGTGTCTACTTAACTTAGAAACGGTTCAGTACCTTGCCCCATCTCAGAAGCAACAGAACAATCCATTTTCAAACACCTATAATCCAGGGTGGAGGAACCATCCAAACTTTTCCTGGAACCAAAACCAAGGGCAATCTTCTAATTCTAAACCGGTAGGACCCCCTAGTTTTCAAGCTCCATTGGTTTTTGTACAACAACAACATCAATTTCCACAATATCCACCACATCAGTCATATCCACATTACCCACCTAATCACTCCTATCCACCTTACTTCCATCAACCACCACCTTAACCCCAGCACTTACTAGAAGCTGAGAAGAAGCCCTCGCTTGAGGAAATGTTCACAACGATCCTACAAAATCAAGCCTCTTCTATTAAGAACTTAGAGGTTCAAGTGGGACAAATAGCGAATGCTCTTAGTCAGCGTCCTCAAGAGACCCTTCCTAGTAACACTGAAGCCAATCTTGTTAGGCAAAGGGAGAGTAAAGAACATGTGAAAGCCATCACCCTTAGGAGTGGCAAAGAGCTAGTCGATCTATCAGTTAAGTCCAGACCTGAAAAGTCCATAGTTGAGAAATCCATAGGTTCTGAAGAAGCAGCTAAGAAAGAGCAGGAACCAATTGATCAAGCTGCATAGGAAACAAAGATAGGCGCTTCTTCATCTGTACCTATTTCTTTGTCACAACCTTCCTCATCCACTGATGCTACACATGTTTCCACTACACCTTCCCTTGTTAGACCATCGATCCTTTTCCTCAAAGGTTCCAAAATCAAAATCTCCATCAACAATTTGCCAAATTCCTTGAGGTTTTTTAGAAAATTCACATAACATTCCCTTCGCAGATGTCTTAGAGCAAATGCCAAGATATGTAAAGTTTATGAAGGATATCCTCTCTAGGAAAAGAAGATTGGAAGATTATGAGACGATGGCCTTAACTGAGGAATGTAGTGCAATTATCCAGAGGAAATTACCGCTCAAGCTCAAGGATCCTGAGAGTTTTACTATACCCTGCACTATTGGAAATCTATTCTTTGGTAGAGCCCTGTGTGATTTAGGAGCCAGTATAAATCTAATGCCTTTGTCTATCTATCATAAGTTAGGAATAGGGGATGTCAAGCCAACTACAGTAACCCTTCAGCTGGCTGATCGATCCATTAAATATCCAAAGGGGGTCATTGAGGATGTTTTAGTAAAGGTGGACAAATTTAATTTCCCTATGGATTTTATCGTGTTAGACATGGAGGAAGACAGGGAAGTCCCCATTATACTAGGCAGACCTTTCCTAGCGACTAGTAGAACTTTAATTGATGTACAGAAGGGGGAGTTAACAATGAGAGTTTAAGATCAGGAAGTGAAGTTTAATGTTTTTAAATCTGTAAGATTCCCTGATGACTCTCATGATTGTTTTAGGATGGATTTTGTAGATAAAGACATCACTGAGGAGTTTTCTAAGACTCATCCTTTGAACCCTCTAGAAGCCTCCTTAGTGAAATCTGTTAAGCTTAAAGAATACAGTGAAGATGATGATGAGGTCTATGAAGCTTTACAATTATTAGAGGTCTCCTTTTGAGGAAATTACCCAAATTGAGATGTTAGACCCTTCATTTATTCCAGCTTCAAATATCTTTCCATCCATTAATGATCCTCCAGCATTAGAGCTCAAACCTTTACCCTCACATCTTAGGCATGCTTACTTAGGTGAATTTTCCACTCAACCAGTAATAGTGTCTGTTGCTCACTCTAGTGATCGGGAAGATAAATTATTACAAGTGTTGAGAGAGCATCAGAAGGTTATAGGTTCGTCTATCTTTGATCTTAAGGGTATTAGTCCATTTATCTGTATGCATAAGATACTACTGGAGGAAGGGTATAGGTCATCAATAGAGCATCAACATCGGTTAAACCTTGTAATGAAAGAAGTTGTCAGGACAGAGATCATTAAGTGGTTAGATGCAGGGATCATCTATCCCATTTTCGACAGTGCCTGGGTGAGCCGAGTAAAATGTATCCCTAAGAAGGGAAGGATGACAGTGATTGAAAATGAGAATAATGAGCTCATCCCCACTAGGACTGTCACTGGTTAGCGAGTATGCATTGACTATAGGAAACGCAACAAAGCCACCAGAAAAGACCCCTTCCCTTTACCATTCATTGACCAAATGTTAGATCGGTTAGCTGGTCACAAATTTTATTACTTGTTGGATGAATATTCTGGGTATAATCAAATAGCTATAGCCCTAGAAGACCAAGAAAAGACAACCTTCACCTCTCCCTATGGGACATTTGCTTTTAGAAGAATGCCTTTTGGCCTATGCAATGCACTCGCTACCTTCCAGCATTGTATGATGGCCATATTTCATGATATGGTGGAGGATTTTCTATAGCTTTTCATGGATGATTTTTCTGTATTTAGGGATAGCTTTGATTTATGTTTGCATAATTTGGCATTAGTACTAAGGAAGTGTGAAGAAACGAATTTAGGGCTTAATTGGGAGAAATGCCACTTAATGGTGAAAGAAGGTATAGTGCTTAGGCATAAAATTTTTGCTAAGGGGATAAAAGTGGATAAAGCTAATGTGGAAATTATTGAGAAGTTACCTCCCCCTACATCTGTTAAAGGAATTAGAAGTTTCCTGGGCCATGCAGGATTTTACAAATGGTTCATTAAGGATTTTTCTCAGATATCTACGCATTTATGTATTCTCTTGGAAAAAGACACTACATTTTGCTTTTATGAACGATGCTTAGGAGCATTTAAGACTTTGAAGGAAAAATTAGTTACAGCCCCTGTAATCATAGCTCTAGATTGGAGTTTACCCTTTGAGCTTATGTGTGATGCAAGTGATTATGTTGTTGGGGCTGTACTAGGACAAAGAAAAGGAAGAGTCTTTTATGCTATCTATTATGTAAGTAAAACTCTGAATGACGCCCAGTTGAACTTTGTTACTTTCAAGAATGAGCTGTTAGCTGTAGTGTTTGCTTTTGATAAGTTTTGCTCTTATCTCATTGGTACTAATGTAATAGCTTATACTGATTATGCTACCATTAAGTACTTAGTCTCCAAGAAGGATGCAAAGCCTCGACTAATTAGATGGAACCTCCTACTACAGGAGTTTGACTTGGAGATGAGGGACAGGAAAGGAATGGAGAATCAGGTTGCTGACCATTTATCTTGATTAGAGAGTGGACTTAAAGAAGATGGTAAAGCTATTAATGAGTCCTTTCCTGATGAGCAGTTATTTACTTTCGGGCATTCCGAATGGCCCTGGTACGCTGATTTTGTGAATTACAAAGGACAGCTGTTAAGGTTTTACAGTCTGGATATTACTGGCCCACGTTGTTTAAGGATACCCATTACTTTGTATTGAAATGTGATAG
The DNA here is from genome assembly GCA_033439115.1 of Firmiana major. Classification (NCBI taxonomy): domain Eukaryota; kingdom Viridiplantae; phylum Streptophyta; class Magnoliopsida; order Malvales; family Malvaceae; genus Firmiana; species Firmiana major. Next base: position 17,777,609 of record CM065913.1, on the reverse strand, counting down.
ATGTCAGAGGGTAGTTAATATTTCTAAAAGAAATGAGATGCCTCTGACTAATATTTTAGAAGTAGAGCTCTTTGATTTGTGGGGAATTGACTTCATGGGACCTTTTGTTTCTTCATATGTCAATCTCTATATTCTAGTGGCTGTAGACTATGCATCGAAATGGGTTGATTCGATGGATTTATCGACTAATGATGCCAATGTGGTGATAAGGTTTTTGAAGAAGAATATTTTCACAAGATTTGGCACACCTAGGGCTATCATTACTGATTAAGGATCCCACGTTTGCAATCGGAGTTTTGATGGGCTTTTAAAGAAATATGGGGTCAAACATAAGGTAGCCACTGCTTTTCACCCTCAGACGAGTGGCCAAGTAGAGTTGTCCAATAGGGAAATTAAGGGCATATTGGAGAAAACAGTGAACCCAAGTAGGAAGGACTGGTCCATTAGGTTAAATGATGCACTTTGGGCCTATAGGACATCCTTCAAAACACCTTTAGGAATGTCCCCTTATTAGCTTGTTTATGGTAAGGCCCCCACGAATTTTCATGTATCCGATTTAAATAATAATTAAACAATAAGGATTAAGAATGTGCTTAGTCGGTGGATAATTAATATTTTCTTGACTTGAAGAATATAAGTGAATTTAATTAAATTCAGATATTAAATTCATGTAGTATCAATAGATACAAAACAATATAAGATACCAGATGAAATATAATGCAACATTATATTACAATCAATTATGTTATGGAGTGTTATTATTATTAGTCCAGTTTAACATTTAAATAGCAGGGATTAACTCTATGTTCTTAGCAAGACCGAAACTCTTAAAATTATGGACTATAATGGTGTACTACTATTGAATCATATATATATAATGCATTAAGTGTGTGCGTGGAACGACAGCAAGAAGCTGCACGTAAAGTCCTGGTTTGGCTTCATTAGAAGCCAAACCCGAGAGCTCATAGACTGAAACCAAGAAAAAAAAAGGAGAGAGCTGATGGTGGTATATGGACAACATAAGAAAACATTGTGAGAAGACTGATCAAGGTGATGATTTTGGTGAGTGAAAATAAGTAAATAAATAGGACAAGTCTACTCAACATAGGGAGGTGGGAAAGCCTGAAAATAGGTGAGGAAAGAGTAGAAAACGAAGCAAATAGAGGAAGTATTGAAGGCTAAAACCGAAGGGCAATGACCTAGACTAAAAACATGGTAGGTGTGAAATATATATATTTACATTACTAAAAATGAAAGCAAAATTATGAAGCAAAGTATGTGTCAGTCCCAGATTTTTATGTAGCTTATTCCTTATGATTCCTATGTGTATGAACACTCCGTTATTATAGTTGAATCATAAGAAGAGTATTTACTAGATTTAAAGTATTAGTGAAATGATTTAACACGCAAAAGCTATATAAAAAGCCTAATGTGAGCTATAAGAGTCACAGGCTAAACCAAGTAGATCTAAATCATTTTGACTGAAAATAAGAACTTAAAATGAGAAAGTATAGAGAGCTCATGAAGGAAAGTCAGCTTGATTTAGTCCCGAACATAGAAAACGAGAGTAAAAGCTAAAAATGGTAAAATGGACCTTTTCGGCGAGAGAAGGTGTTTCGAGTGAAATTATCCACCAGGAACGGTTGAAACATAAAGATGAGAGTGTAAGACATAAGATATGACACTTTCGAAATTTTGAGAAAAAGTCAACTTGGTCAATGGTTAAGGAAAAAGTCAACTATAGTTAAGAAAGTGGACTTTTACCATAGTTGACTAATCATGGTTAAAAATTAACCTAAGTGTGGAGAAAAAATTGGAGAAAAATATTCTTGGCTAGAATACAAGATAATCATCCCCAGAAGTAAGGAAAATTTATTCAGAAGGATTCCGAATTAAATTTAATGGTTAAAAACGTAATTGACCTAAGGAGAAAATTTTAAAGCCCATTAAGGTATACTAAACGTATATCGAAATTCTTAGGTCTTTTAGACCGAATTGTTGGACCAATTGATTGGCCAAATATTTAGACAATTAAAGGTCCGAGACATAGTAAAAATTTCAGCCTAAAAGCCCATTTAAAAAGCCCAAACCGAGAAGCCCAAATGGAAAGCCCATGAGATAAATATCTAACCATAGTTAAAGCTAACCATGACTCATAAGGTGACTCATTAGGTGACTCGTGGCTAAGGCTTGGAAAGTCAAGCTTAATGGCTGGAAAGTAAAGTTTAATGGCTAAGTAAGTGGCTTATAAAATCAGCCACACCATTGTCATCTTCATCACACCAAATTCGGCTAGAAGAAGAAACCATTGAAACATATTATCCGAGCTTTCTCTCATTAGAAATCACTAGGAATTAGGCATATTTGGAACTTGCAACCTTCATGGAAGTTGTTCCAAATTGAAAGGAGAGTGACATGTTTGAATTGGCTATCAAGGAGCCATATAGTGCAAACCGAGAGCCTTCAAAGATTCGACCAAAGGGTGAACACAACAATTGGTATATTTTCTAATTTTCAATTTCATATATGTTAATGTATGAATGATTTTAAGTATATTGATATATGTTTTAAGTATTGAAACATATTAAATCACTATGATGTTGGTTAGGCCGAGAGTGAGTAGTGGGATATTGAATTATGTCCATATGATTTTAGGGCATAAATGGATTGATGTACATGTGTTAATGATAATGGTGTAATTAGAATTAATCAATTTGATTAATTAATACATGTAATTAGTTGGCAATCAAGGTGTTTGATGAAATGCCTAAATGAACTATATGATGTTTTGGAATGTTACCAACCAAGTGTTTGTGAAAATGCCTAAGTGAATTGGCTAGATAAATAGGCATGGATGGCATGCCATGGTGTAACTAATGGCATGGATAGCTCTCGGCCATGGCATGTGGCCGAGAGGCCCAATGGGCCAAGCCCAAATATTTTAGGCCCAATGTGATGTAATGGGCCTAGGACAAGCCCAATAAGAGTTGGTGGGCCCCACAAGTCCAATAGGCCCAACGAAAATAAATAGTAAATGAAAATGTTCTTAAGGCATAGTTAGGCCCATTAAGGATTATTAAAGCCCATTAAGGGAAATAAACTGTATTTAATGTGAAATACAGTAGGAAAAGTGTAATTAACCTGATAAATGGTTATATGCAGCTCCAGAGAGTATTGGAGAAGCAAATCGGACTGTTGAAACGAGCAGCGCAGAGAAAGTGAAATTTCTCGAGTAATTGTAGGTAAGGGACTTTAGTGAGTAGTTAGAGATACTTGCACGTATTTTCATCTGCTTTTATATTCACTTAAAAATTCTGAGGGTCAGAGAAAGTGAATAATAATTAATGCGACCCGATAGTGGTAAATTATGATTTTGCCCCTAGTTAGTCAAAAAGTCAACTTTTGTGAAAAGTTGTAAAAAGTTGTAAAAAGCATGGAAACCACTATTTTCAGTGTTTAACTGCTGTTTAGCAGGAGAATAAATAGATGGGCTAACGATTTTAAGGTTGATGTGAATTAAGCACACTTTATAGTGCTGATTTTGATGTTTTGTAAATCATCCCTTTTTAAAGAGCCATATATCATATTTTGTGAGAATGAATCGTGCTGGAGCACAGCTCGCACTGGATTTCATATATTTTCCACATACATTAGTGCTGGATTTTGATTCGCACTAGATTTCCATGACATACATGATAGAGTACTGGAGTTATCACTCATACTCAGTTTTATATGATATATGCATGACAGAGTGCTGGAGCGATTAGCTCGTACTCAAGTTTTACATTAGATACATGACAGAGTGCTGGAGCGTTGCTCGTACTCGATTCTTCATGATTTATACATGACATAGTGCTGGAGCTATTGCTTGTACTTGATTTGATGATATTGTGCATAGCATGGTACTGGAGCTATTGTTCGTACTTGATTTAATACATGAACTATGCATTGACCTAGTTGCTAGAGGTTTACTCGCACTAGAGTTGAGTTTGTGATGTGAAACAGTGTTTGAGCGGGGTGTCGACTGTGAGTTGCACTCAAAGGCGCGCATTGTATGTGATATATAATACATGTTAAAACCCATGCCCGAGTCCTTGTGTGACTGAGTGTCACATCTTGTGAGAGGATATCTGCATGAGGGTAATAAAGACGTGGTATGATATTCCATGGTTTGAGGGCTAAGACCTATGGCAGGCACCCCGACTGTGATGTAGGGTCTATGGAGTACGTTGTACCGTGCATGTGGCATGAGAGTACACTGTACCGTGTGGTGTTGTGGAGTTGAGGAGGATATAGCTGGTAGTTGTGATAGACTGACCCCCCTCCCATTGGAGCAGTGATGCCCTGAACAACGAGTACTGTGTTGCTTGGGATCACATGTCGGATATGATCATAGTCCAGGATACTATTTACATTTCACCACTGAGTCTCACATGATATATCACATTGATTGACTGATTTAAATTGTGGACAGACCTGAGGGATGGGTCGGACTCCGATTTTGTGATGTGAATTATTTAATGCCATATTTATTGTGATTTAAATATACATGGCATGATTTACATAAAGGCATGTTTATATAAAGATGCATTGTTTTGCACTACATGCCTACATTTGAGAAAGAAATCATGATTTCTGTACATGGGATTTAATCTGTACAAGTATACATATATATATTTAAAGACATACTTTTAAAGTGAGTTAAGGAAATAATGTTTTCAAGGAATAGCATTATTTTAAGTAGATAGTGTAGATATCTACTTGCTTGCCTGATTTCCTTACTAAGCGCGTTCTGTGCTCACCCCCCTTTCTTTACATCTCTCTACAGAGCATCAACAGTAGAGCGAGAGCTATTGAGGGATAGTATTCCTGTGTCCACCGCTAGTTCCTATTGATCGCCATGTATACAGATCTTGTATGGTTATATATCTAAACATAGAAACAGCACAGTGATGTATACGATATATATTATGGGGAATGTATTTGTGTTAGATTTTATATAATCTCACATGTATTATAAAAGCAGTTACAGTCAGTAACAGTATATTGACATGTATGTATGATAATGGATAATGTGGTAAGCGAGGATTCTGACATCGAATCACAGCCCAACCATTGAAGAGAGGAAAGGTAAGTTAAAAATGTGAAAAATTTGTAGTGATTTTGGTTAAAGTCATGGATTGAGAACGAGTCCTGACAGTATGGGAGAACAATGCTGAAAATCGAAGCATGGGGAAGGCTGCAGTTCTGCCATGTACAGCAACCAAAGAATTTACAAAAAAATATAAGGGATAGTTGTGCTGAAGTTTGCAGCAGATGTCAGGCAAAGGTTTAATGAAGCAGCGACATTAATAAGAGTTGCTGCCAGAGAAAAAGCTGGTTTTGAGAAAATAATATATATATATATATATATTTATAGATGAAAGAGGCACCAAAGACATAGTAGAGGAAAGGAAACGCGAGATGTTTGCTAGGAGAGCCAGGATGTTCACCAATTTTTTTTTTTTAAGTTGAAGAAGAGAGCAAGTATGAGTCCCATCAGCATAAGAATTACAGGAAAGACCTAAGCTAAATTAATGGGAAACATGATTAGCACACTGCTGCAGGGAGGCATGCATGTGTGATAAACGGTGGAGTGACCTAAAAGCTGGTGTGTGGCCTGAGTTTTTACTGAAGATGTATTCGGTACCAACAAGGGAAGAGAGAGTAACGTAAAAAAAAAAAACCAGGACAAATTCTGCTGGAAGGTTACATGTAACAGCTAACAGAAAGAAATAGATATGAATTAAATACAAATATATATATATATAAAGTACTGAAGATACAGTAGAGAAAAGAAATTTGGAAGGGAGAGTCGTCCCATCTACACCCTAACTGAATCCATTATTAGGTATATATATGTATACATGTAAAGGACAGAGGAAAGAGGAGACAGAGAAAGGAAGGAGTAGTGCTCGGGGAAAGAAGAAATCTGTAGGATGATGACTATAAACAAAGGAGAAACAGAAGCTAGGAAAAATGCAAAGGGTGTTGAGTGCATGCTGTAAACTGTGGCAGGGAAGAGATAATCGACTAAGGCTGGTAGAACTAAACAGGGCATGTATATATATATATATATATACGTGAGACAGGAAACATCACTGGAGGGGAAAGCAAAAAAGGAGAAACCGAGAAGAGGAGCAGGGAGAGTGGCTCGACTACAACAAAGACAGAGGCAGACTGGTGCTGGCAAGGATGATTATCGGCAGATGCGAAAGAAGAGTGAGGGAGAGGATCCGAGAACAGATAACACAAAAAGAATGATGATGGAGCAGTAGAAGAGAGTGAGGGACCGAGAGAATTAAGAGTAAACTGGAAACAGGGACAGTGGAAAGGGGAAACAAATTAGTAGTATTGGAAAAAGAAAATGGATATGGTGGTGGCAGAAATAGGTGAGTAGAAAAGGGGCCAGTAGGTGGCAGCAGCGAGGATGGTGATGACAATGTATAGTGCTCGAGGATGAGCGATGCCGAGAGATGGTGGAAGAGAATGAAAATAGAGCAGGTGGTCGGGTAGGAACAATGAAGAAGAAAGGAAAAGAACAAAAATGGCAGGAAGGAAAAGAGTTTAAAAAAATGATGAAAAATGAATAGTAATCGAGAGAAAAGAAAAAAAATAATAATAATAAAAGGGGGATATATATATATTTATATATATATATTTGGAAATAGGAAAAAGGCACTGGGAAATTAAGAAATCCAGGGAAAGTTTCAGGAAGGAAAAATTAACGAAAGGATCGAATCCACTGACTCCAAACGCAAAGGTATCTAGGATTACGTGCAAATACCAAGGTAAGAAAAATTACAGTGTGCTATAGAGATAAATGTACGTATTTTTCGATGATTTTCGTAGATACGAATTTATGAAATTATATATATTTATTTATGTTGTAGAAAAATTACCTATGAACTGTCAAAATTATACTGCGTATATTTACTGTATATTTGGGGGAAGCAACGAAGACACTGTGGATTTGAGAAAACCCGAGGAAAAAGGCAATCGAAAATATTTATTTGAAATTTTTGATGAAATAAGTCGGGAGGGTCGGGTTCGTCGACTCACTAAGGCAAAGCAATCAAGGATTACAGACAGACACCTAGGTAAGGAATTTATGCAAGTTTTAGAGATAATTGTACGTATTTTATGATTCCAAGTGTTCTCTCCCTAGGTAAGCAAGATTATGATTTTGACGCATCGTAGTTAATTCGATAAAATAAGATACTAAGAATACAAATTTCGGTGTAGGAGAATCGTAGAAGGATTTAAGGGAGATACTTAGAGGCGTCCCTACTCGAACTTGGAATTTCGATAAATCGAGGTAAGGGGATATAATTTAAAACGGTAATAGTTACCTTCTGAACCATGATTAAAGAAAGCTTACAAAGATATGAAATATGATTTTCATGCATGTTTCTGAATTTGTATTTCTGAACAAGAATATGCTCTCTGTATTTGTGTTTTAGAATAAGTGCATATTTTCGAATTTGACTTCTGAAACAAGAGCATGTTCTCTGAAATTGTCTTTTGAATGAGATGATTTTATTTCGATATTTTTATATACAAAAACTATAGTATGTTTTGAGACTAAGGGCCATTTATGTCGTATACTAATGCATGTCAGCATCGCCTGTGTGGCATCTGAACTTCACCTGTATGGCGTCTGAACTTCGCCCTTGTGGCGTCTGAATTTCACCTTCGAGTTCTAAATGCTGTATGACCTTGATCTCATCTACAGCCTTGCCATGGCCATAGGTTTTGAATTTCACCTTCGGGTTCTGAATGTTGTACGACCTTGATCCCGTCTATAGCCTTGCCATGGCCATAGGTTCTGAATTTCACCTTCGAGTTTTGGACGCTGTATGACCTTGATCCCGTCTACAGCCTTACCATGGCCATATGTTCTGAATTCCCTCTACGGAGGATGACTTTGTTATTGCCCATGATAATTATATGGGCCGATGTAGTCTCTATATGAATTAAACTCTGTTTTCAAAATCTGATTTTATAATATGTGATTTGACATATATTCCTGTTTTGGAATTCTAAATATACGAAAAGTTTACGTAATATCTGTTAAGTTCATGTACTTAAAGAATTACGTTTTGAATCATGATGTTTCCGACCTTCTTATATCGAAAGTCTTTCATATTAGTTTTCAGAAACTAGTTATTATACTTATATTTATGTCTTTCTATCACTAAGACCATTTTAAATGCATTCTTCTTACTGGGCTTTTTCCCGAAAGCTCATCCCTCTACCTCTCAGATCTTTGCAGTGAATTACAGTTAATAAATACTGCATAGATGACATAGGCTGGTGGATATGAGCTTCCCTAAACTACCTTTTGTACATGCGTGAGGTATACATTCTTATCTATTTACCAGACCATTTGTATGCACAAACATCTATTAAAAGTAATGTGTCGGGATGTAACTTGTATAAGAATAAATGAAATGGAATATTTTTAAGGATTGACACTGAACAGGAATACAGCCTAAGTGAATAAAGGATTAAGTTGCAAGTTGAAGTTTCAAAAAAAAATTATCCTAAATTTTTATAGGTCACGGGTCGTTACACTGTCATTTACCAGTGGAGCTTGAGCACAAGGCCTATTGGGCCCTTAAAAACCTGAATTTCAATTTCGATGCAGCAGGAGAGAAGAGGCTGCTACAGTTTAATCAGTTAGATGAGTTCAGGTTACAGGCTTATGAGATGCCAAGCTCTACAAGGAAAAGACTAAGTGATGACATGCTAGGAAAATCAAGGAGAAACACTTCGAGCTAGGCCAACGAGTTCTGTTATTTAATTCACGCTTGAAGTTGTTTCCAGGAAAGCTTAAGCCTAGATGGTCAGAACCCTTTACCATTACACAAGTATTCCCTCATGGAGCTATTGAAATTATAGATGAGACTCTGAAGCAACCCTTTAAGGTTAATGGGGGCAGACTGAAATATTATTTCGGGGGACAATTTGATCGACAGCACTGTGTGACCACTTTAACTGACCCTCCTACTTCTGATCCTGCTACTTAGCTTCATTTTTCTTTGTACTTTTTATACAGTTCTTTTTTCTTTTATGCTGTTTCGTCTTTATTTATTTTGAAGATTGCTTTTATTGCATTACGTTTTCAATCAAGCTTCAATTGTTCATCATCATCAGATAGGGGAGTACTCTGTTCTTGAGCTTAAATTCTTATAGTAACTGCACAATGAGGACATTGTGTACTTTAAGTTTGGGGGAGGGGATATCACTTGAGCATTTTTGAAAATTTTGGGCAAAATTGAAAAAAATTTCAATTTTTTTTGAAAATCTAAGAAAAAATTTTCAAACTTTTTTTAAAAAATCTGAGCTTATATTATTTGATTTTAGGAAGATTTACTACTTAGCATGTAGTTTTCCCATATTCCGATGATATGACCCCATGATTAAGTCTGACTTTGATTAAATAAGAAGCATGATTATAGGAAAAGCATGAAGTTGAATTCTTGAATTTATCTTAATTCTGATTGTGATTTCCTCATCTTATGCACATGTCATGTCATGAATCTGTATAATTATTTAGAGAAAGCTTATGTGGACATAGGCTTGCATTTGTTCAGTTGATTTTGTGAATCATATTCTAGAATTTGTTTGATCTTATCTTGAGGTGAAATATTAGATCACACTTAATTAGGGAAATGATTTAGGCCATCTTTGGATCGTTTGAGCTTTTCTAGCCACCCTGTACATATTTTACCCCTAGTCACCCATTTAGGCCAAATAAGCTTTTCCCTGTAAATACACCTGCATAAATTTCCTTAGCTTAAATACTCTGTTCCTATCCCGTACCCCAAAAGCATGAAAGATCACTAGGATATATCATGAGCTATGTACATATGGGTATCAGGTGATAGTGAAACTTAAAAAAAATAGATAAAAAAAGGAAAAAGAAGAAGAAAAATACCCGAAGAAATAGAATAAAATGTCTAGTGAAATAAATAAGTTTGGGGGAAATAATTTGAGCTCTTACATTAAGATCCTAGAAGTAATGCATGTTAAGGGGTAATTAAACCTAAATCGACTTTATCATACCTTAGCCCCAGCCTTACATTATAAGCTTAATGAAGTCCTATTGATCTTTGATTAAGTGTGACTACATTAGTGGAGAGATAAGTGAAAAGCAAACTTATGGGAATGATCACTCGTCATTGACTTTGCATTCTCTGTGTTTGCATAATCTGATCCGAATAATGTACTATGAAGTGGCTTTGACATTTTTCACACACACACGAGGGGTCCAATTTGGGTTAGGACTTATGATTGAATGATTCGAAATGTTGGACTTGAATTGTGAGTCTTTGAGATCATAGTCTGTACTTTTTTTTAGGATAATATTGGGGAAATTATTATGTTGGTACTTGTCATTCCTGCATGAATTTTGTTTTGCTTGAGAACAAGCAAAAGCTCAAGTTTGGGGGTGTGATAATTCTATTTTTAATAGCACTATTTGTGCTTAATTTCCTAATTAATTATTTAAATCCCTAAATTATTTTATTAATTATCCCCTTTATTTAATTAAAATTCTTTAATGTGCAAGTAAATAAAATCCATATGAAACTCAGTCATTTTAGTCAAAAATGGGTTGAAAACGGGCTAAAGGAAACTGGACCACTTCCAATTTGCAGACCGACTCACCAGTTGTCTGGACACGTGGGATATCGAGTGTTAGTATTTTATTCGTTCCGAAACAATAAGATCGACGGACGCCGTCCCAACCTTCTAGAAGACACACGTCGGGCCACATCACACAGCCAAGTGTACTAGAAGAGGGGCAACGTGGAAATATCTACTCTGCAGCAAATAAAATGAAGACAAGTGGCCAAACAATGCCAACTCATCTAGGATGAAAAATTACCATTGTACCCCTATGTTTGTGTGTAAATAGAACTTGATGAGCAATTGAAAATTGTGTAGAATTTAGGGTAGTTTTTAGAATAGTTTTATTCTAGATTAAATTCTTCATTACTATGTTTTATTTTCTTGTTTCCTTTTAGAATTTCCGTTAGTTTATTTTCCTTTAAACACCATTGTTCTAGCAATCTTTAAACACTTTTACTTTGTCATTTTCAATTTTTTTTAATGAAGCAATTTCTTTTCGGATACTAAGTTTTCTTCTACTGTTCATATGGCTACATTTTCATTTTTCGCTTCTTACTCTCACGGTGCAACTGATTTGATTCGAGACTGATTTGAGCAGCTTGTGTGCTTGATGATATCAGTCTCTCTTTACAATTGCATCGGGTTGTTGAAGGAGCTGATGACTAGGGGTGTAATCGAGTCGAGTCGAGTCGATACAGTGAGGTGCTCGAGCTCGAGCTCGACTCGAAACTCGGTGCTCGATACTTGGCTCGAGCTCGATCGAGTCTTATTTTTTAAGCTCGAGCTCGGCTCGAGATCGAATTCGAGCTACTCGATTAGGCTCGATTAGGCTCGATTATATAAGTTCAATATTTTGTTCGAACTCGATTAGGCTCGATTAAGCTCGATTACGCTCGATTAGGCTCGAATCATTATATAAATATTATTATATTATTAAAATATATAAAAACTCGATGCTCGATTAGGCTCGCGAGCTACTCGAGTAGGGTATTTAAATGCTCGAATTCGGCTCGCTCGATAGCTCGAGTAGCTCGAGCTCGAGCTCGACTCGACTAAAATCGAGCCGAATTCGAGTTTTGCTCGAGTCGAACCCGAGTAGCTTATGAGCACCACTGTATCGTTTACACCCCTACTGATGACAGCTGTACATCCTTCCAATCTTCCCATGCTTTTCTCTACATATTTCTTTTAGTTTTAATTTTAGTTCGCTTAAAGTTTAAACATTAGCATAATCTAGTTTATCTATTTCCATTTGTTATTTTGTTTTTCAATCATTTTTTTTATATTTACACTGAATCGTACTTCTTAATGCATGATGAGGCTGAGTTTTTTGGGTTCATATTTACCTTTTTGGGCAAACCGAGAACTTCTGATTGTGTCTACTTCGTTTGTTGGTTTTTGGTGTAGGTTTTTACTGTATAAGGAGCTACTGATTTGTTGCTGCTAGTACAGGATGAAGGTGGTAGCATGATGAGCATACAGAAATAGCAAAAGGTAAGCTGTCAACGCAGATGCAATAGAATGGTGATTTGTTGTTCCAAGCCGTAAACGGTGACTGGGCAGTTATCTTCCTCTGTTTAACTATATTTGAAGCATAGTGTATTGTTCACCTTGGTTTTTTTGCACATTTTGCATTACTCCTTTGTACCGAAACTTGGGTTTATGTTGGAATGCCATTTAAATTGTTTAGCTCTTGTTTAATCTTTGCATAGCAAGTTTAGTTTAGGATCAAAGTTGTTAATCCATTTACTTTATTTCTTTGCATCTTTTTCTCTTTTGGGTTATCTCATTGCTTAGTTAAATTCTGTTTTAGAATTGTTTCCAAGTAGATCTCGGTTGCAGGAAGGGACCAGCTGAAGCAAGAGTTGACGTGAAGGTAGAACATTGCCGGTTGGATAGCGTCAGCTAGTGGAGATGCAAACCAAGAGAAATGGTGTTGCTACGTAGAGCATGACTTGGCGGCTGTGTAGTTGGAGCAGGACGTGCTGAAGCGGTGCTTGGCTGAAGCAGGACGTGGCGAGATGATGGATGGGTTTGGTTGATGCTTGAAGCAGAAGAAGCTGGTGACGTGTTGCGTGTTGTTGTTGCAGGGAATGGAGCAGAGTAGGAATGGACATTCACCATCTGCTAACTGCAGTGCACAGTCGGGGCAGTTGGCAAATTACACATTTCGGCTAAGGCCATGTTTGGCATTCCATTTCTGCATATTTCCATTTTTCATGCATACCTATCATTATATTTTTATTAGTATTTCTTTTAATTTTATTTGTTAGCTTAGATTATAGACTTAATTTAATTTGCATATTATTGTTCCTTGCTTGTTAGTTTTTATTTATTTTTAATTAGGAATTTATAATTAAATTTAGTATTTAGGTACTACATAATTAGAATTAATAATAGAAGTTTTTTAGGTAATTTTAAGTCAGTTTGCACTTTAAATTGAAAAATCCAAAAATATTTATTTCTCATGCATTACTTAAATTATTAATTAGCTATAGTGAGGATTAATTTAGAATCAATATTTTAGACATTTAGACTTATAGTTATTTTCTTAACTTTTTAGGATTTTATTTCATTAGATTTTAAGTTAGTTTAATTTGCATATTCATTAATTAGATTATTTACTTGTATATGGTTTTTTAAGATTGTTTAATTTTATTCTAATTAATTTCGTTTCTTTATTTTCATATTTGTATTCTAGTTTATTGGTATTAATTAATTTTAACTGTGTTAATTATCTTTTGTAGGTTATTGCTTTTAATTGTTTAGAGCTCCGTAAATAATTTTAGCCTTGTTTTATTTTCCTCTTTTTATAATTTTTATTGGTTTCATTACTTTTCAATTATAGCCTTGTAGATCACCCACTAAAAATTCATAATTTGCTAGGATATACTTAGGGTAAGATTAACCAGTACTTAATTAGGCTAATTAGATTCTCTGTGGGATGATAATTTGGGACTCAAATCCAATTATTACTTGTGCGACCTGTGCACTTGCAGATAACACATCAAGGTCAGTTAGAGTGGGCATAGTCGCTATCAAGTTTTTGACACCATTGCCGGGGAAGATAATTAGCCAGTAATTGATATCGGTGAAATTATGCTTAGGTGTAATTCTAGCTTGTAAATATTTAGGTTGTAAATATTTAGAAGTTTAATCTAGATTAATTAATTTTCTCTCTCATAAAAAAATTCTTGAAGACTTCTTGATGTTTGCACGTGTAGAGCCAAGAGTTATAATTGCTTTCCTTTAGATCTTGAAATTGAAAGAACTCTTAGGAAAATTTGAAAGGATTCTAGGAAATTAATAGCTCTACTGCACAACACCATGACAGAAAATAGAGAAATTAGGATCGTTGGAGATTATGCAGTACCGACCATTAGAGGGTATTATACCGGCATTAGGCCACCAGCTATCCCTGCAAACAATTTTGAAATTAAGCCTTTAATCCTTCAGATGATCCAGACTTCTTTACAGTTCAGTGGGCTTCCTCATGACGACCCACATGCTCACCTCGGGCAGTTTTTGGACCTGTGCAACACATTCAAGCACAATGGATTATCTGTTGATACGCTTAGGCTTAGATTATTCCCCTTCTCGCTTAGGGATAAGGCGCGACACTGGTTAACATCCTTACCTCCAGGATCCATTTCTACATGGGATGAGTTTGCTAGCCCATCAATTTCTAGCTAAGTTTTTCCCTCCCTCTAAAATGGCCAAACTCTGTAGCGACATATCTTCCTTTGCCTAGTTCAATTCTGAATCTTTTTACGAAACTTGGGAATGATATAAGGAGCTTCATAGGAAGTGCCCTCATCCTGGCCTACCTTTGTGGCTGCAAGTCCAGACCTTCTATAATGGACTTACGAGCCAAAATAGGACCATCGTTGACGCTGCTGCGGGTGGAGTCCTGATATACAAAATAGAGGAGAAGGCTTACGAGTTGTTAGACAAGGTGGCTGCTAACAATTACCAATGGTCTTCGGAGAGGCAGCTCCCTAAGAAGTTGGCCGGTATCTATGAGTTAGACACACTATCTACCTTGACTTCTCAAATAGCTAACCTTACGAAAAAGGTAGAGTCACTCAGTACAAAGCATAATCCTTCCATCAGTCCTAACCCTGTTTATTCTGTACAAAGTCCTTTTCTTTCATGTGATCTATGTAGTGGTATACACTCTGTAAATAGGTGTCTGCTTAACTTAGAATCGGTTCAGTATGTTGCCCCATCGCAGAAGCAACAGAACAACCCCTTTTCAAACACCTATAATCTAGGGTGGAGGAACCATCCTGACTTTTCCTGTAACCAAAACCAAGGGAATCTTCTAATTCTAGACCTGTAGGACCCCCTTGTTTTCAAGCTCTGCTGGTTCATGTACCACCACAGCATCAATTTCCACACCATCCACCACATCGTCATATCCACATCACCCACGTAATAACTCCCATCCACCTCACTTTCATCAACCACCACCTCAACCCTAGCACTTACTAGCAGCTCAAAAGAAGCCCTCACTTGAGAAAATGGTCACAACGATCCTGCAAAATCAAGCCGCTTCAATTAAGAACTTAGAAGTTCGGGTGAGACAAATAACGAATGCTCTTAGTCAACGTCCTCAAGGGACCCTTCCTAGTAGCACTGAAACCAATCCTGGTAGGCAAAGGGAGAGTAAAGAACATGTGAAAGCCATCACCTTTAGGAGTGACAAAGAGCTAGTCGATCCACCAGTTAAGTCCAAACCTGAAAAGCCCATAGCTGAAAAACTCATAGGTTCTAAAGAAGCAGCTAAGAAAGAGTAGGAACCAATTGATCAAGCTGCACAGGAAACAAAGCTAGGCGTTTCTTTGTCTATACCTGTTACTTTGTCACAACCTTCCTCATCCTCTGAGGCTACACATGTTTCCACTACACCTTCCCCTGTTAGACCACCGGTACCTTTTCCTCATAGGTTCGAAAATAAAAAAATCGATCAATAATTTGCCAAATTCCTTGAGGATTTTAAGCATCTTCACATAAACATTTCCTTCGCAAATGCCTTAAAGCAAATGCCAAGATATGTGAAGTTTATGAAGGATATCCTCTCTAGGAAAAGAAGATTGGAAGATTATGAGACAGTGGCCTTAACTGAGGAATGTAGTGCAATTATCCAGAGGAAATTACCCCTCAAGCTCAAGGATCCCGAGAGTTTTACCATACCCTGCACTATTGGAAATCTATTATTTGGTAGAGCCCTGTGTGATTTAGGAGCTAGTATAAATCTAATGCCTTTGTCTATCTATCATAAGTTAGGAATAGGGGATGCCAAGCCCACTATAGTGACCTTTCAACTGGCTGATCGATCCATTAAATATCCAAAGAGGGTCATTGAGGATGTTTTAGTAAAGGTGGACAAATTTATTTTCCCTACAGATTTTATCGTGTTAGATATGGAGGAAGACAAGGAAGTCCCCATTATACTAGGGAGACCTTTCCTAGCGACTGGAATAACTTTAATTGATGTACAGAATAGGGAGTTAACAATGAGAGTTCAAGATCAGGAAGTGAAGTTTAATGTTTTCAAATCTCTAAGATTCTCTGATGACTCTCATGATTATTTTAGGATGGATTTAGTAGATAAAGACATCATTTAGGAGTTTTCAAAGACTCATCCTTTGAACCCTCTAGAAGCCTCTTTAGTGAAATTTGTTGAGTCTAAAGAATACAGTGAAGATGATGATGAGGTCTATGAAGCTTTACAATTATTAGAGTCACTCCTTTTGAGGAAATTACCTAATTCGAGATGTTAGACCCTTCATCTATTCTAACTTCAAATATCTTTCCATCCACCAGTGATCCTCCAGCATTAGAGCTCAAACCTTTACCTTCACACCTTAGGTATGCTTACTTAGGTGAATTTTCCACTCGACCGGTAATAATGTATGTTGCTCTCTCCAGTGATCAAGAAGAGAAATTATTACAAGTGTTGAGAGAGTATCAGAAGGCTATAGGTTGGTCTATCTTTGATCTTAAGGGTATTAATCCCTCTATCTGTATGCATAAGATACTACTAGAGGAAGGGTATAGGTCATCAATAGAGCATCAGCGTCGGTTAAACCCTGTAATGAAAGAAGTTGTCAAGACGAAGATCATTAAGTGGTTAGATGCTAGGATCATCTATCCCATTTTTGACAGTATCTGGGTGACCCCAGTATAATGTGTCCCTAAGAATGGAGGGATGATAGTGATTGAAAATGAGAATAACGAGCTCATCCCCACTAGGACTGTCACTGGTTGGCGAGTATGCATGGACTATAGGAAACTCAACAAAGCCACTAGAGAAGACCACTTCCCTTTACCCTTCATTGACCAAATGTTAGATCGATTAGCTGGTCATGAATTTTATTGCTTGTTGGACGGATATTCCAGGTACAATCAGATAGCTCTAGCCTTAGAAGACCACGAAAAGACTACCTTCACTTGTCCCTATGGGACATTTTCTTTTAGGAGAATGCCTTTTGACCTATGCAATGCACCCGCTACCTTCCAGTGTTGCATGATGGTCATATTTCATGATATGGTAGAGGATTTTCTTGAGCTTTTCATGGACGATTTTTCTGTATTCGAGGATAGCTTTGATTTGTGTTTGCGTAATTTAGCATTAGTACTGAGGAGGTGTGAAGAAACGAATTTAGTGCTTAATTGGGAAAAAGGCCACTTTATGGTAAAAGAAGGTATAGTGCTTGGGCACAAAATTTCTGCTAGGGGGATAGAGGTGGATAAAGCTAAGGTGAAAATTATTGAGAAGTTACCTCCCCCTACCTCTGTTAAGGGAATCAGAAGTTTAATGGGCCATGCAGGATTTTATAGAATGTTCATTAAGGATTTTTTTCAGATATCTAAGACTTTATGTAATCTACTGGAAAAAGACACTACATTTTGCTTTGATGAACGATGCTTAGGAGCATTTAAGACTTTGAAGGAAAAATTAGTTACAGCCCCTGTAATCATAGCTCTAGATTGGATTTTACCCTTTGAGCTTATGTGTGATGCAAGTGATTATGTTGTTGGGGCTATACTAGGACAAAGAAAAGGAAGAGTCTTTTATGTTATCTATTATGCTAGCAAAACTCTGAATGAGGCCCAGTTGAACTATGCTACTACTGAGAAGGAGCTATTAGCTGTAGTATTTGCTTTTGATAAGTTTCGCTCCTATCTCATTGGTAATAAGGTAATAGTTTATACATATCATGCTGCCATTAAGTACTTAGTCTCCAAGAAGGATGCAAAGCTTCGATTGATTAGATGGATCCTCCTACTACAAGAGTTTGACTTGGAGATTAGGGACAAGAAAGGAACAGAGAATCAGGTTGCTGACCATCTATCTAGATTGGAGAGTGGACTTAAAGAATATGGTACAGCTATTAATGAGTCCTTTCCTGATGATCAGTTATTTACTTTCGGGCATTCCAAATGGCCCTGGTATGCTGATTTTGTGAATTACCTGGTGAGCAATGTGATGCCACCTGATCTAGCTGCCCAACAAAAGAAAAAGTTTTTGAGTGATGTTAAGTATTATTTTTGGGATAAACCCTTCCTGTACAAATAATGTAAAGACCAAAATTTAAGGAGGTGTGTCCCCATGGAAGAAGTAGAAGATATACTTAGACATTGCCATTCTTCTGATTATGGAGGGCACTTTGTAGGAGAAAGGACAGCTGCCAAGGTTTTTCAATTTGGATATTACTGGCCCACGTTGTTTAAGGATGCCCACTACTTTGTATTGAAATGTGATAGATGTCAGAGGGTAGGTAATATTTCGAAAAGAAATGAGATGCCTCTGACTAATATTTTAGAAGTAGAGCTCTTTGATGTGTAGGGAATTGATTTCATGGGACATTTTGTTCCTTCATATGGAATCTCTATATTCTAGTGGCTGTAGACTATGCATCGAAATGGGTTGAAGCGATGGCTTTACCGACTAATGATGCCAAGGTGGTGATAAGGTTTTTGAAGAAGAATATTTTCATAAGATTTGGCACACTTAGGGCTATCATTAGTGATTGAGGATCCCACTTACAGAGTTTTAATAGGCTTTTAAAGAAATATGGGGTCAAACATAAGGTAGCCACTGCTTATCACTCACAGACGAGTAGCCAAGAAGAGTTGTCCAATAGGGAAATTAAGGGGATAATGGAGAAAACAGGAACCCAAGTAGGAAGGATTGGTCCATTAGGTTAGATGATGCACTTTTGGCTTATAAGACAGCCTTTAAAACACCTTTAGGAATGTCCCCTTATCAGCTTGTTTATGGTAAGGCCTGTCATTTACCAGTGGAGCTTGAGCACAAGGCCTATTGGGCCCTTAAAAACCTGAATTTCAATTTAGATGCAGTAGGAGAGAAGAGGCTGCTACAGCTCAATCAGTTAGATGAGTTCAGGTTGCAGGCTTATGAGAATGCAAGCTCTACAAGGAAAAGACTAAGCGATGGCATGCTAGGAAAATCAAGGAGAAAAACTTCGAGCTAGGCCTACAAGTTCTGTTATTTAATTCACACTTGAAGTTGTTTCCAGGAAAGCATAAGCCTAGATGGTGAAGACCCATTACCATTACACAAGTATTCCCTCATGGAGCTATTGAAATTATAGATGAGACTCTGAAGCAACCCTTTAAGGTTAATGGCGGCAGACTGAAACATTATTCCGGGGGAGGATTTGATCGACAGCACTCTGTGACCACTTTAGCTGACCCTCCTACTTCTGATCCTGCTACTTAGCTTCATTTTTCTTTGTACTTTTTATATAGTTCTTTTCTCTTTTTTGCTGTTTCGTCTTTATTTATTTTGCAGATTGCTTTTATTGCATTACGTTTTCAATCAAGCTTCAATTGTTCATCATCATCAGATAGGGGAGTACTCTGTTCTTGAGCTTAAATTCTTATATTATCTGCACAATGAGGACACTGTGCACTTTAAGTTTGGGGGAGGGGATATCACTTGAGCATTTTTTAAAATTTTGGGCAAAATTGAAAAAAAATTCAAATTTTTTTTTGAAAATCTAAGAAAAAATTTTCAAAATTTTTTTAAAAATCTGAGCTTATATTATTTGATTTTGGGATGAATTACTACTTAGCATGTAGTTTTCCCATATTCCGATGATATGACCCCATGATTAAGTCTGACTTTGATTAAATAAGAAGCATGATTATAGGAAAAACATGAAGTTGAATTCTTGAATTTGTCTTAATTCTGATTATGATGGCCTCATCTTATGCACACGTCATGTCATGAATCTGTATAATTATTTAGAGAAAGCTTTTGTGGACATAGGCTTGCATTTGTTCAGTTGATTTTGTGCATCAAAATCTAGAATTTGTTTGATCTTATCTCGAGGCAAATATTTGATCACACCTAATTAGGGAAATGATTTAGGCCATTTTTGGATCGTTTGAGCCTTTCTAGCCACCCTGTACATATTTTACCCCTATTCACCCATCTGGGCCAAATAAGCTTTTCCCTGTAAATACACCTGCATAAATTTCCTTAGGTTAAATACTTTGTTCCTATCCCGTACCCCAAAAGCATGAAAAGTCACTAGGATATATCTTGAGCTATGTACATATGGGTATCAGGTGATAGTGAAAGTTAAAAAAAATTGATAAAAAAAGAAGAAGAAAAATATCCAAAAAATAGAATAAAATGTCTAGTGAAATAAATAAGTTTGGGGGAAATAATTTGAGTTCTTACATTAAGATCCTAGAAGCAATGCATGTTAAGGGGTAATTAAACCTAAATCGACTTTATCATACCTTAGCCCCAGCCTTACATTACAAGCTTAATGAAGTCTTATTGATCTTTGATCAAGTGTGACTACATTAGTGGAGAGATAAGTGAAAAACAAACTTATGGGAATGATCACTTGTTGTTGACTTTGCATTCACTGTGTTTGCATAATTTGATCCGGATAATGTACTGTGAAGTGGCTTTGACATTTTTCACACACACACAAGGGGTCCAATTTGGGTTAGGACTTATGATTGAATGATTCTAAATGTTGGACTTGTAATTATGAGTCTTTGAGATCATAGTCTGTACTTTTTCTTTGAGGATAATATTAGGGAAATTATTATGTTGGTACTTGTCATTCCTACATGAATTTTGTTTTGCTTGAGAACAAGCAAAAGCTCAAGTTTTGGGGTGTGATAATTCTATTTTTAATAGAATTATTTGTGCTTAATTTCCTAATTAATTATTTAAATCCCCAATTTATTTTATTAATTATCCCCTTTATTTAATTAAATTTCTTTAATGTGCAGGAAAATTAAATCTAGATGAAACTCAGTCATTTCATTCAAAAAGGGGCTGAAAACAGGCTAAAGGAAACTGGACCACTTCCAATTTGCAGACCGAGTCACCAGTCGTCTGGACACGAGGGATGCCGGGTGTTAGTATTTTATTCGCTCCGAAACGATAAGATCGACGGACACCGTGCCAACCTTCTGGAAGACACACATCGGGCCACATCGCACAGTTAAGTGTACTAGAAGAGGGGTGACTTGGAAATATCTACTCTGCAGCAAACAAAATAAAGACAAATGGCCAAACAATGCAACTCATCTAGGATGAAAAATTACCATTATACCCCTATGTTTGTTTATAAATAGAACATGATGAGCGATTGAAAATTGTGCAGAATTTAGGGTAGTTTTTAGAATAGTTTTATTCTAGATTAAATTTCTCATTGCTATGTTTTATTTTCTTTTTTCCTTTTAGAATTTTCGTTAGTTTATTTTCCTTTAAACACGATTGTTCTAGCAAGCTTTAAACACTTTTACTTTGTCATTTTCAATTTTTTTTTAATGAAGCAATTTCTTTTCGGTTACTAAGTTTTCTTCTACTGTTCATATGGCTACATTTTTATTTTTCTCTTCTTGCTCTCACAGTGCAATTGATTTGATTCGAGACTAATATGAGTAGCTTGTGTGCTTGATTATTTCAGTCTCTCTTTACAGTTGCATCGGGTTGTTGAAGAAGCTGGTGGCAGCTGTACATCCTTCCAATCTTCTCATGCTTTTCTCTACATATCTCTTTTAGTTTTGATTTTAGTTTGCTTAAAGTTTAAACATTAGCATAATCTAGTTTATCTATTTCCATTTGTTATTTTGTTTTTCAATCATTTTTTTTATATTTACACTGAATCGTACTTCTTGATGCATGATGAGGCTAAGTTTTTTAGGTTCATATTTACCTTTTCCAGCAAACTGAGAACTTCTGATTGTTTCTGCTTCATTTGTTGGTTTTTGGTGCAGGTTTTTGCTGTCTAAGGCGCTGCTGATTTGTTGCTGCTAGTACAGGATGAAGGTGGTAGCATGATGAGCATTCAAAAATAGCAAAA
The DNA here is from genome assembly GCA_033439115.1 of Firmiana major. Taxonomy (NCBI): domain Eukaryota; kingdom Viridiplantae; phylum Streptophyta; class Magnoliopsida; order Malvales; family Malvaceae; genus Firmiana; species Firmiana major. The sequence continues at coordinate 17,755,563 of CM065913.1, read as the reverse complement.
GGCAAGCTATCAACGCAGATGCAGTAGAATGGTAATTTGTTGTTCCAAGCTGTAAACCGTGACTGGGCAGTTTTCTTCCTCTGTTTAACTCTGTTTAAAGCATAGTGTACTATTCAACTTGGTTTTTCTGCACATTTTGCATTACTCCTTTGTACCGAAACTTGGGTTTATGCTGGAATGCCATTTAAATTGTTTAGCTCTTGTTTAATCTGAGCATAGCAAGTTTAGTTTAGGATCAAAGTTGTTAATCCGTTTACTTTATTTCTTTGCATTATTTTCTCTTTCGGGTTATCTCATTGCTTAGTTAAATTCTATTTTGGAATTGTTTCCAGGTAGATCTCGGTTGCAGGAAAGGACCAGCTAAAGCAAGAGTTGGCGTGAAGGCAGAACATTGTCGGTTGGATAGCATCAGCTGGTAGAGATGCAAACCAAGAGAAATGGTGCTGCTACACAGAGCATGACTTGACAGCTGTGTAGTTGGAGCAGGACGTGATGAAGCGGTGCTTGGCTAAAGCAGGACGTGGCGAGATGATGGCTGAGTTCGGTTGATGCTTGAAGCAGAACAAGCTGGTAACGTGCTACATGCTGTTGTTACAGGGAATGGAGTAGAGTAGGAATGGACATTCACCATCTGCTGAGTGCAGTGCACAGTCGGGGCAATTGGCATATTACACATTTCGGCTAAGGCCATGTTTAGCATTCCATTTGTGCATATTTCCATTTTTCAGGCATACCTATCATTATATTTTTATTAGTATTCCTTTTAATTTTATTTGTTAGCATAGATTATAGACTTAATTTAATTTGCATATTATTGTTCCTTGCTTGTTAGTTTATATTTAGTTTTAATTCGGAATTTATAATTAAATTTAGTATTTAGGTAGTACACAATTAGAATTAGTAATAGAAGTATTTTAGGTAATTTTAAGTAAGTTTGCACTTTAAATTGAAAAATCCAAAAATATTTATTTCTCATGCATTACTTAGATTATTAATTAGCTATAGGGAGGATTAATTTAGAATCAATATTTTAGACATTTAGACTTATAGTTATTTTCTTACTTTTAGGATTTTATTTCATTAGATTTTAAGTTATTTTAATTTGCATTTTTATTAATTAGATTAATTACTTGCATATGTTATTTTAGGATTGTTTAATTTTAGTCTAATTAATTTCGTTTCTTTATTTTCATATTTGTATTCTAGTTTGTTGGTATTAATTAATTTTAACTGTGTTAATTATCTTTTGTAGGTTATTGCTTTTAATTGTTTAGAGCTCCGTAAGTAATTTTAGCTCTATTTATTTTCTTTATTTTATAATTTTTATTGTTTTCAGTACTTTTTAATTCTAGCCTTGTAGGCCACCCACTAAAAATTCATAATTTGCTAGGATATACTTAGGGTAAGATTAACTGTACTTAATTAGACTAATTAGATTCTCTGTGGGACGATAATCCGAGACTCAAATCTCATTATTACTTGTGCAACTCGTGCACCTGCTGATAACACGTCTAGGTCACTTAGAGTGGGCATAATCGCTAACTGTAGGCTAGCTACTATTCAACCACTATTAGTATCAGGCGAGGTCACATCTAAACTGAGGTTCGTGAACTGTTCCAACAGCTCATATTCCCTATTCATCATGTACGATACCAACCCGAGATGCTTCCTACTCAGTGCATCAACTACTACTTTCGCCTTACCCGGGTAGTATAGGATTTCACAATCGTAATCCTTTAGGAGTTCGAGCCATCTTCTCTGTCTCATGTTCAGATTCTTCTGCGAGAACAGATACTTAAGGCTCTTGTGGTCTATAAGTACCTGAAAATTCTCACCATAGAGATAGTGGCGCCATATCTTCAACGCAAACACTACGACCGCCAATTCTAAATTGTGAGCCGAATAGTTCCTCTCGTGATCTTTCAGTTGTCTGGATCCATAGGTAACTACCTTTCCATCCTGCATAAGTACGTAGCCATGTCCCTCGTGTGATGCATCCATATACACAGAGAAACCTTATGAGCTAGTAGGAATGGTGAGAATCAGAGCAGTGGTCAATCGACGCTTAACCTCCTGAAAACTCCTCACACATGCCTCGTCCCACACAAACTTAACATCCTTCCATGTGAGATGTGTCAATGGAGCAACTAATCTGGAGAAACCCTCTACAAATCTCTGATAGTAATATGCCAATCCTAGAAAACTTCTGATCTCAGTGACTGTCCTGGGCTATTCCCATTGAATAGCTGCCTCAATCTTGGATGGATCTACTGATACCCCATCCCTCGATACAACATGGCCCTAAAATGAGATTTGCTCCAACTAAAAGTTACTCTTACTGAGTTTGGCATATACCTCTTTCTCTCGGAGGGTCTGCAGAACTATCGTCAAGTGCTATTCGTGATCTTCCTTGGACTTGGAATAAACCAATATATCATCGATAAACACAATCACAAAATGGTCAAAGTATGGCTTGAACACATCATTCATCAAAGCCATAAATGATGCGAGGGCATTCGTCAATCCAAATGGCATAACCAAGAACTCGTAGTGGCCATAACATGTACGAAATGCTTTCTTGGGTATATCTCCACTCCGTATCCTTAACTGATGGTACCCAGACCATAAATCTATCTTAGAAAAGACCTGTGTTCCCCGAAGCTGATCCAACAGATCATCGATGTGTGGAAGGGGATACTTGTTCTTAATGGTAGCCTTATTCAATAATCGGTAATCTATGCACAGTCAGAGCCTCCCATCCTTCTTCCTCACAAACAAAACCAGAGCTCCCCAGGATGAGATGCTTGGTCTAATAAACCCCTTCTCCAGCAACTCCTGCAACTGGTTCTTCAGCTCCTCCAACTCAATTGGATCCATTCTATACGGTGGTCGAGATATCGGTTCAGTACCAAGTACTTGCCATGCACCTCTTCCCGTGACTTAACTTACTATTACAATTGGGCTGTGAGTCAACATCCATATCGACATCTCATCCATTCATAATTTAAAATTCATTTAATGAAATAGAAATTGTTCTTTTATAAATATGCGAAAACGTTTACATCAGTTTCTGTTATATACATCCCTTATGTACAAAAGATAACTATACTATGCATTAAATTTACAGGATACAAATTTTTTTCTCTCATAAGTGTATACCTCTGTACTGCTGGAGAACTGGAGAACACCGTAGCAGGAACAATTGCAGTAACTCACTACTGTGTAGAATCTCTGGAGGAGGAATTAAGGGGGTGAGCTAAAGCGCTCAGTAAGGAAAATATGAAAGCAGGTAGATAACTACACTATCTACATGCTTAAAATATAAACATTAATATTCCTTATAAAACATATGCATTCTTTTAAAATAACTTCCATCAATTGCAAAATCATTAACTCAGTAGATGGGTATAGGCACATTTCTTTCTTAAATCACACAGAATCACTTTTCATTTCACATAGTACACACTTATAAATCTCTTTGCACAAAGCAAATTACTTAGGAAATTAATTTACATGAGACATAGTATGGGATATCAAATCAATCACACAACAGAGGGACATATGTCACATCACACAGTAGTGACAAAATGTCATATCACATAGATAGAAGAACTTATGGCCATAGTCTAGATTCCAAGCAACACTGATGAGGTGTGCAAGAATCACATGCTTGGGGAAGCAGATCAATCATCCCTTCAGCTCACACAGAATCAATAAGATATCACGACACATCGTACTCAATGGCTAACACACATGATACATCGTACTCCCGTGGATCCTTATCACCCATTTCCATTGTCTCAAAATCACGTACGAGCAGGTCTCTGCAAGATCATTCAGCAATACATGATGGCTCCAGCACGATTTTACTCATCATACAGTAAACATCATAAACCACGTGCGAGCAACTCAGCGTAAGATCACACAGCATACCTGAGGCATCGAGCACGATTTTACTCATCACACAGAAAACTTATAAAACCATGTGTGAGCAATTCAGTGTAAGATCACACAGCATACCTGAGGCATCGAGCACGATTTTGTCCTATCACATAGAAAGCTTATAAAACCACGTGCGAGCAACTCAGCGTATGATCACACAGCATACCTGAGGCATCGAGCACAGTTTTGCTTATAATCACTATAAATCAAGGGAGGCACATGCGAGCATAGTCAGCGCATGATCACTTAGCAGTACTCGATGACTCTAGCATGAACCCAAAATCTAGTGTGAGCTTTCGAGTGGATCACACAGCTTCACTTAGCTCAAGCACTTTTTTTTTCTCTTCTCAAAAACCCTTTTTAAAATTTTATGTGAGCAAGGCTGATAAATCTACCGTGCCACTTTGGCTCTAGCACAAGTTCACACAAAAAAGAAATAGATGGCTCCATTCATCAAGCATGAGTGAGAGGGAAAATCTCTCTTCAATCACTCGTTAAACGCTTTTCATGTAAAATAACTAAACCAGGAGCCAGTCTGTTAATATTCTTTCTTAAAACACTTGCAAAACATCTTTTCACAACAAGAACATTGATGTAATGCAATTCATGCATATAAGCTTCTTCTCATCACTTAGCTTTCACGTAGATATATCAACATAATCATTTTGTAATTCATTCACACTTAGAACTTAAAAACATCCATTTCTTATGCTTCATATATAATGTAACTTGTCTGTACATTTTGGAATAAAAACAATACATAGAAATTTACGGGCCTTGCATTCCTCCCCATTTTCAAGAAATTTGGTCCTCCAAATTAGAACCAAGTCATTCCTTAAAAAGTCGGGGGTACTGTTCCTGTATCAGGCTCCTTAACTTATAAGTAGCTTCCTCTGAATTGTGGTGCTGCCAGAGAACCTTACCAAACGAAATTGTCTTATTCTGTAACACCTTTTCCTTCCTATCCAGTATCCGAATCGGTCTCTCTACATATGTTAAATCATCTTTGAGCTCCAATGGCTTATACTGAATCACATGAGTCAGATCTGGATGGTACTTCTGAAGCATCGATACGTGGAAGAAACTATAAATGCCGCTAGCTCTGGTGGCAACGCTAGCTTATAGGCCTTATCTCCCACTCACTCCAGTATCTCAAATGGTCTGATATACCGAGGGCTCAACTTACCCTTCTTACCGAACCTCATAATCCCTTTCGAGGGAGAAGCTTTCAAAAATATTGAGTCACCTACAGTGAGCTCTAGTGGCCTTCGTCTCATGTCAGCATAACTTTTCTGCCTGCTCTAAGCTATTCTCAATCTCTCACATATCAGTTGAACAACCTCAGAGGCTTGCTATACTAAATCAGAAGCAATAGTCTTTCTATCACCCACTTCTTCCCAACCAATAGGGGAACGACACCTTTTACCATACAATGCCTCATATGATGTCATCTCGATACTTGAGTGATAACTATTGTTGTAAGCAAACTCAGTTAATCGTAGGTGATCATCCCAGGAGCCTTTAAAATCTATAACACCCGCTCTTAGCATTTCCTCTAACGTTTGGATGGTTCTCTCTGATTGACCATCAGTTTGAGGGTGAAAAGCAGTATTGAAACTTAACTGGGTTCCCATAGCTTCTTGAGAATGTTCCCAAAAGTGGGAAGTAAAACGAGAATCCCTATCCGATATAATGCTCATTGGAACACCATGTAGCCTCACTATCTCTGACACCTACAAATTTGCCAAAGTACTCAGAGTATCTGTTGATTTCATGGCTAGAAAGTGGGCGAATTTCATCAATCTGTCTACCTACCACTACCCAAATAGCATCATGGTTCATCTTAGTCCTTGGCAATCCCATGATGAAATCCATGATGACATGTTCCCATTTCCAAGTCGGTATAGGTAGAGGCTGCAACAACCCGATAGGCTTTTGATGCGCTACCTACACTTGCTGACATACCAAACATCTTGCCAGAAACTCTGCGATATCCTTTTTCATCCCTGACCACCAATACACTTTTTGGAGGTTCTGGTACATCTTGTTACTCCTTGGATACAATGTATATCTCGATGAATGAGCTTCTATCAAAATCAATCTCTTTAACTCTTGGTCATCGGAAATGCAAGTCCTGCCTCTAAACCTTAGTAGGCCATCATCACTCATTAAGAAATCGGCCACGTCACCCCTTTGAATCAGACTTGCACGATCCTCATATAATAGATCGACATGTTGAGCCTGTAGTATCCAATCAATCAAAGTTGATTCCACTCGCAGGCTAGCTATCACACAGTCACTGTAAACATCAAGAGGGTCTATATCCAACCTGAGGTGAGCAAACTGCTCGAGCAACTCATGTTCCCTGATCATCATATACGATACCATTCCGAGGCTCTTTCTACTCAGGGCATTAGCCACAACATTAGCCTTTCCCGGATGGTACAATATCTCGCAATCATAATCCTTCAGAAGCTCTATCCATTGTCTCTACCTCATATTCAACTCTTTTTGTGAAAACAGATATCTAAGGCTCTTATGATCTGTGAACACTTGAAACTTCTCACTGTACAAGTAGTGGCACCATATCTTTAATGCAAATACCACGACTACCAACTCTAGATCATGGGTCGAGTAGTTTCTCTCATGGTCCTTAAGCTGTCTGGATCCATAGGTTACTACCTTCTTGTCCTGCATCAATACATAGCACAGTCCCTGTCCAGAGGCATTTGTATACACTGAGTAACCTCCTGAGCTGGTAGGTATGGTGAGAATAGGTGAGGTAATCAGTCTGTGCTTTAGCTCATACAAATTACTTTCACTTTTATCATCCCACTTAAATACCACAGTCTTTCGAGTGAGACGTGTCAATAGAGCAGCCAGCTTAGAGAACCCCTTGACAAACCGTCGATAATAACCTGCTAAAGCTAGAAAATTACAGATCTCTGTAACCATCTTAGGTCTTTCCCACTGTATCACAGCCTCTATCTTAGACGGATCCACTGATACCCCATCTCTTGAGACTACATGACCCAAAAATAATATCTCACTCAGCCAGAAAATCACACTTATTGAGTTTAGCATACATCTGCTGATCTCGGAGGGTCTGTAACACTGTTCTCAAATGTTGCTCATGCTCTTCCCTGGACTTCGAGTGCACCAATATGTCATCTATAAAGATAATCACGAAGCTGTCTAGGTATGACTTAAATACATCATTCATTAATGTCATAAATATTGCAGGAGCAATTGTCAACCCAAATGGCATAACTAAAAACTCATAATTGCCATAACGGGACCGAAACGCTGTCTTGAGCACATCTCCACTCCGAATCCTCAACTAATGATACCCAGACCTCAGATCAATCTTCGAAAAGATCTGTGCTCCCTACAACTAATCCAAGAAATCATTAATCTAGGAAGGGGATACTTATTCTTGATGGTAGCCTTGTTCAACAACCGATAATCTATACACAGTCGGAGACTCCCATCTTTCTTCTTTAAAAACAGAACTGGTGCTCCTCAAGGTGATACACTCGGTCTGATAAACCCCTTGTCCAACAACTTTTGCAACTATTTCTTTAGCTCCTCCAATTCTACTGGAGCCATTCTATATGGTGGTTTGGATATTGGTTTCGTACCAGGCACCAAATCAATACAGAACTCCATCTCTCTATCTGGTGGCAACCTTGGTAATTCTTCCGGAAAGACATCGAGAAATTCTCTAACCACTGGGATGTTAACTAATTCCAGGTGCGCCTTATCCAAATCAACCACATATGCTATAAAACCTTCAACATATTACGATCACATTTGTTAGTAAAATCATCCATCCTTAGAAATAATTCACTACTTCTTTCATTACTTAACAAATTTTACAACATATTCTTTCGGGGTGGAAAACATTACTGTCTTAGCATAACAATCTAAAATAGCATGGTTTGTATCTAACCAATCCATTCCTAATATTACATCGAAAACCTTCATGTTTAACAGAATAAGGTTGGCCAACATATCCATTTCCCCTACTTTTAGCTTACAATCATTACATAGATACTTAGTTAGTACATTATCTCTCATTGGAGTACTTATAAGCAATATCCTACCTAGAGGTACAAGTTTCACATGTTCAAACAATGTACATGCAAATGAAATCGATATGAATGAATACGTGGCACCAAGATCAATTAATGCTAATACTTTAAAATCAAAGACTAGGATGGTACCTTTAATCACATCCGTAGAACTTTCTGTAGATGCTTGGCCTAAAGTAAACACTCGCCCTCGACCAATAGCTTGCTTCCCTTTCTCTTCAGCTGTGACCTTCCTCTTAGGAGTAGGCTTCTAAACTATAGCCTTATCTAGCTCTTTGCTCTTCTGTGGGGTTGTATCAACCAACTCTGGGCATTCACAAGCTATGTGCCCTGGTTTACCGTATCTATAACATGATCTCATCAAAGGGCATGGTCTACTCCCATCATATCTACCACACATCCTGCACTGCTCGGTGGTAGGTCGGGGTAGTTAATAACTAAGCCCCTCGAAGCTGGAGGTAAAGCTGGATACACTAGAGGTTTCGCAGACCTTTCTCGTATCTCCTCAATCTTTGGCCCTTTACCAAATAATCTCTGGCCTTTTCTGAATCCTTTATCATCAATTGACCTCTTTCAGTCTCTATCTCTACCTCTACCACTCTTACTTAACTTCGAGGCATACAACTCATAATCCTTCTCACATAGTTGAGCTCTGCGTATTGCCTGGATGTAGGTGGTAATGTCAAATGGGGCTAATCCAGCTCTGATCGAAGGTCTCAATCCTTTCATAAATTTTTAGACCTTCTTGTCCTGACAGCTCATGGCTACTGTGTCATACCTCTCCAGGGATGTAAATCCTGACTCATACTAATCAACTGTATAGTTCCCTTGAGTTAAGGTCATGAATTCGATCTGCATCTTCCTCTGAGCAGTGGCTAGAATGTATTGCCTCCTAAAGGCATCAAGAAATATATCCCAAGTCACCACCGGGTGACTTGCACTCAAAATCGACTGTGTGGCCATCTACCAATGCCCGACCTCACCCTCTAATACGAAAGCCACAAAGGTGACCTTCTTTGTGGTAAAGTAATGGAAAAACCTGTAGAGTTTCTCCATACTGCGAATCCAATGGTCCACTAACACTGGGTATTTCACCTCACTGAACGAAGGTGGTCCAAACTTCCTGAACTGTCTTAATCTACCTAGGTCACAATCATAAACTCCTTCACTACCAACCTGTTGTGGAGCTAGAGGATCCTGAACTGGTAGGGGAATATCTTAAACTAGAGGGGGTGCAGGAATCTCTGCCTCTGCAGCCCGAGGTCTAGGTGCAGGCTGTCCAGGCTCATGTCTCTCAAGTACAGCAGCCTCACCAGTAGGGTTCTCTTGCCTACCCTCAAATTTGGCCATTGCCTGTGTAAACATCTCCATAATTGTGTCTACACTGCGCTGTAACTGCACTATACGTGCCTCAGCAGCATCACTAAGACCAGGTGGATCTCTACTACAACTGGACCCACTGCGCCTCTTGGGCTCATCTCTATGCCCTTGAGAGCGCGGACTCTCTCCTCTACGTGTGCATCGCTATCTGACATCTTGCATACTCAATAACAAGTGTCTCAGTTACATTTTCAGTTTAGTATACACAATTGTATCCAAATAATGCACAATACTTTAGGGATGTATAATTTTCTAACTATGGATATTAACTCACACCAGACGAACTCAGCTCTGATACCAATCTCTGTCACGCCCCTCTTCCCTTGACTTAACTTACTATTACAGTTGGGCTGTGAGTTAACATCCATATCCACATCTCATCCATTCATAATTTAAAATTCATTTAATGAAAAAAGAAACTATTTTTTATAAATATGCGAAAACGTTTACATCAGTTTCTATTATATACATCCCTTACGTACAAAAGATAACTATACTATGCATTAAATTTATTGGATACAAAAGTTTTTTCTCTCATAAGTGTATACCTCTGTACTGCTGGGAACTGGAGACCACCGTAGCAAGAACAACTACAATAACTCACTACTGTGTAGAATCTGTGGAGGAGGATTAAGGGGGTGAGCTAACACGCTCAATAAGGAAAATATGAAAGTAGATAGATAACTGCACGCTCATGGTACATCATGCTCCTGTGGATCTTTATCACACATTTCCATTGTTGCAAAATCACATGCGAGTAGATTTATGCAAGATCACTTAGCAATACATGACGGTTCCAGCACGGTTTTACTCATCACACAGCAAACATCATAAACCACGTGCGAGTAACTCAAAGTAAGATTACACAGCATACCTGAGGCATCGAGCACGATTTTACTCATCACACAGAAAGCTTATAAAACCACGTGCGAGCAACTTAGTGTAAGATCACACAGTATACCTGAGGCATCGAGCACGGTTTTGTCCCATCACACAGAAAGTAAATAAAACCACGTGCGAGCAACTTAGCGTAAGATCACATAGCATACCTGAAGCATCGAGCACGATTTTGCCGATAATCACTTTAAATCGAGGGAGTCACTTGCGAGCATAGTCAGAGTAAGATCACTTAGCAGTACTCGATGGCTCTAGCCTGATCCCAAAATCTAGTGCGAGCTCTTGAGTGGATCACACAGCTTCACTCAGCTCAAGCACCTTTTCTTTCTCTTCTAAAAAATCCTTTTTAAAACGTTGTGCGAACAAGGCTAATAAATCTATCATTGCCACTTTGGCTTTAGCACGTTCACACAGAAAAGAAATAGATGGCTTATTCATCAAGTATGAATGAGAGGGCAAATCTCCCTTCAATCAGTTGTTAAATGCTTTTCATGTAAAATAACTAAACTGGGAGCCAATCTGTTAATACTCTTTCTTAAAACACTTGCAAAACATCTTTTCACAATAAGAACATTGATGTCATGCAATTCATGCACATAAGCTTCTTCTTATCACTTAGCTTTCATGTAGATATAATAGTATCTATACACTTTATAGCATTCATTTGCACACCACATGTAAGAAACATACGTATAGCTATCTCTAATAGCTCGCATAAATCCCTTACCTCGAACCACACTCAAATCGCTTTCCTTGATTTTCAATGCTCATGATTTGGTCTTATCGACTCCAATTTTATCTCCAAGAGCTGCAAGCATTAGCTAATCACATTAGTATACTTTAATATACTCTATTCTCATTTGCATGAAGTTCTATTCAATGCATTGGGCCATTTTACACCAATTTGGCCTCGTTACATCTTATTGGACTTTACTCTCTTAAGTCCATTTCGATTGCTCTATTCATTTTCTCCAAAATCTATTAGAATCATCTGGTCTATTGACTCATGTTAAACTGACATTAATCTCATAATGCCTTAAGTTTATCATTTTTTTCTTTGTGGCGTTTTATCAAACATCTTTTATGCCTATTTTCAATCATCATCCATTCCAACATATGGATTTCACAAAGTTATCTTAAAATCATTTATACATGCTTATTAGCATCTCTACATGCTTAAATCATCATCAACTCCATGCCATTTAAACTTTCTCTCACTAAGCCCATTCTAGGTCATGGTTGTTTAAGCATGTACATGAACATTTCAGCCAACATTATATACACCAATCAACTCATCAAGATGTCTAGATTAACATAGTAGAAGATGGTGTATTGAAATCTTACCTAAATTGACTTTTTCCTCTTTTTGTCAAATTGGGGGAAAACCTCTTGTCTCCTTCAATCCATGGTCTCAGCTTCCAATCTTTGACTATGTTGTTCTCTTCCTCACTAGGAACAACTTTGCTCAAAGGAACTTCTCTCAAAACTAATTGGAAAGTGATGATTTTAGAGTGAGAAAGCTAGTTCACTTGTTGAAAATGGAGGAAATGAGTTGTTTTCGTGAAATGCAGGACTCAGCTATCGGGTTTTATAGAAATGACCTAATGAGATTGATCTCCAAGGGTGGTAGATCGATCTGCCGTTGTTTAAACTCCTTCAAAATTTGACTTGCAGGTAGGGGATCAATCTGCCTATTGCATGAGATTGATCTGCCTATTTGCATGAGATCGATGATCCTATTTACGAACTATGAGATGGGATCGATCTTAGCCGGGCAAAGGACTTGAAAGATCGATTTGACCTTAAGAGGAGATCAATCTTGGCTAACCAGAGGCAACTAGAGATTGATCTGCCTTATACGAGGAGATCGATCTGGTTCAAACAGAAGCAACTTGAGATCGATCTGCTTGAGTGAGGGATCGATCTCGCTCTTGCAGAATGCCTTGTCATTGCATTTCAAGGATATGAGATCGATCTCCCCTTACAATGAGATCGATCTGCCCTGTATCTGCAGCATTCCAGCTGCAATTGTTGTCCAGATTTTTAAAGTTAAACTCCCATTCAATTGCTTCTATACTCATTTGGCAATTCATTCACACTTAAAACTTAAAAACATCCATTTCTTATTATTCATATATGATGTAACTTGTCTATACATTTCGGAATCATAAACAATACATAGAAATTTGCAGGCTTTACAATACCAAATATATACAAAACTCCATCTCTCGATCCGGTGGTAATCCTGGTAGATCATCTAGAAAGACATCAGAAAACTCTGCAACCATTGGAATGTCTCTCAATTTCGGACGGTCCTTATCTGAGTCAACCACGTATGTAATGAACCCTTCACATTATTAATCATTTAGTTAGTATAGAATTTCATCCATTTCAATTACAACAACTACTGCTTTCATTACTTTTCAAGGGACCTTTACAATACTTTTTTTCGGGGAAACTTATGGTAACACTATCTACCCCTGAAAACGTTACCTTCTTAGAAAAACAATATAAAATAGCACGATTTGCAGCCGACCAATCCATTCTAAAAATTACATCAAAATCACTCATATTCAATAGAATAAGATCGGCTGCCATATCTTTTCCCCTATCTTTAGCCTACAATCACTATACACATATTCAGTCAACTGATTGTCGTTCATGGGCATAGAAATCAATAACATTCTAACTAATGATGTAGGCTCAACATATTTTGACAACTTACATGTAAATGAAGGCGATATGAAGGAATGCGTGGCACCAGGATGAAATTGTACAAATGCTTCTAAATCAAAAATTAGGATAGTACCTTTAATCACATTCGCTGATGCATCTGTGGTGTCCTGGTCCAGTGCATGTACTCGCCCTCTGCCAATAACCCGCTTCCCTTTCTCCGAGGCAGTGGCTCTCCTCTTTGGAGCAGAAGTCTCAACAGGAGTTCTCTCCGACTCCTTACCCTTCTGTGGGGCAGTCACAATCATCTCGAGGAAATCTCGTACAATAAGCCATGGCTTCCTACAACGATAGCACACTACCAAAGACATCGGACAAGGCCTGTTACCATGATATCTGCCACATCTCCTACACTGTTCGGTAGTCGGTCGTGTCCCTCCTACCCTTCAGTGGTGCTAAAGTCAGATGCACCAGAGGCTTAACCATCCTCTCCTGTACCTCCTCAACTGGAGGTCTCTTATCAAACAGTCTCTGACCTCCTCTCCTACTACTCTGTCAACCCTGAATCTCTTACGATCTATGTCCTTACCTTTATTGATCTTCCCAAACTCAGAGGCATTCCGCTCAATGTCCTGTTCACACAACTGCGCCCTGTGCACTGCCGCCTCATAAGTCAGTATATCAAAAGGAACCAATCAGGATCTAATGGCTGGTCTCGATCCATCCATAAACTTTTGCACCTTCTTGACCTCACTACCATCATGTCAGGATCATACCTGTCCAGGGAGATAAATTTCGTCTCATACTTCTCTACAGATCAGTTCCCCTGGGCTAACCCCATAAACTACATCTGTAGCTTTCTCTGAGCAGTGTCAGGAACATACTGCCTCCGGAAGGCCTCCAAGAATACCTCTCAAGTGATCTCAGTGTGCTAGGCTCTTAAAATCAGTCTGGTGGACTTCCATCAATGCTTTGCCGCTCCCTTCAGCATGAACGCACAAAACGACCATCTCTGTAGTTCTACACTCAACCGTACAACTTCTTTATCTCACTCACCAGTCCTCAACAACTACTGGGTCCTTTACCCCACTAAATGACGATGCTCTAAATTTTTTAAATTGCCGTAATCTATCCAAATCACATCCATAACCCCAAACTCTGCTACCCTACTGTGGAGCAACAGATGATGTTGTACCGAAACTGTTGGGGGTGTAGGTGTATCTGACGTCTATGGCATTTACGCTGGTTGTGTAGCCGTATCAGAAGCAACTGCTTGTCTAGTATCAGCAGATCGGGTAGCTGAACCCTGTCTCTCCCCAGCTCCTTGCATGACTGAGCGACTAGCTCCATAATAGTCTCCATACTCCGCTCCAACCTAGCGAAGCGTGCCTCAATATCCCCTAGCCTCTCACTAGGCCATCTGTAGGATCTGACAAGTCTGTGGCTCTGCACAGCTCTCAGGCCTCCCTTTACGAACCCTACCACATGCACTCGCCCCTCTACCACTGCGTGTGACAAGCATAATGCCTAAATTCCTACATCCATAATTATTCATTAGTCTTACACATCTGATATACACATTTATATATAAACAAAGCACATCAATATGAGGATGTAAATTCCCTTATTACTAACTCCGACTCATATCAGGTCAACTCAACTCTAATGCCACCTCTGTCATGAGCCCCTTTCATCCAAAAACCACTACAAATTTTTCACTTTATACCTTAACTTCCCCCGTCGTGAATAATTTTTACATCAATTAGTTGAGCTATGACCCGTAGTTTGTTACCTCTTACCATATACCATATCATTTATCATTTATATTAAGTAATTGTAAACACTTAAACTATTTACACCGTAACTTTATTATTTAGTATATGCCTACAAATATTAACATCCCCCAGATTTACATTCCAAAAGTATAACTGTGTTGTACTGTTTAGATATAAAATGATATTAATATGTATAACTCTCAGCGATGGGCAGCAGTGGACACTGGGAGTGCAAGTCTCTGCTCGCTCTCAATCACTATGGATGCTCTGTCGAGATAGAAAGTGAAAGGGTGAGCACAACTTGCTTAGTAAGGAAATAATTCAAGTAGGTAGACAGCTACACTATCTACATGCTTACAATGTCATGATATAAAATCATTTACATCTGGAGCATGAGGTAAAATAAAACCATGCCACATGAATATGTATAGAATATATGAATACTCATAAAATCAGGCATGATAACACATGGAAAATCATCATGTAAAAAAAAAAAAAAATTTCATGCTCATCACATCAAAACTCATTAGTTTCATCTCAAATCATAGATTTCATTATAAGTCATTTAAATCAAAGCTAATCCCACTCTTCGGGAATATCTTGTGCAAAAACCACATTTCTTTTAAAACATAATCACGGGTGTCACCCCTCCTTCGGATCTACCCGGTCTATTAACATAATATGATATCACGTGAGGTATGTAGGTTACATGACAGAAACAAATTGGGAACAATGGCCATATATAAATCCTGGTGATCCCAGGCTACACGGATCTCGACGTGCAAGGCATCACAACTGCAACGAGAGGTGAGGTCAATGACATGCCCTAAGGGTATTGTCCGCAAGTGCACCGGTCGTACAAGTAATAATGGGATTTGAGTCCCGGATTATCGTCCCACAGAGAAGTTGACTAGCCTAATTAACTACCGGTTAATCTTACCCTAAGTATATCCTAGCAAATTATGAAGTTTAATGTGTGATCTACAAAGCTAATAGTACTGAAAATAATAAAAAAACTATAAAATAAAGAAAATAAAACCAAGCTAAAAAATACTTACAATGGTCCAAGCAATCAACCTACAAAAGAAAACTAAAACCGTTAAAATTAATTAACGCAATAAAATGCAAATATGAAAATAACTAAAAAAGACTAATTAAACTAAAATTAAACAATTATAAAATAAAATGTGCATGTAATTAAACTAACTAAGAAAATGCAATTTAAACTAACTTAAAGTCTAATAAGATAAAAATCTACTTACCTAAAGAAATTCTTAAACTTAACTCTAACTAAATGCTAATAAACAAAATCTACTAATGCATGAAAATAAATTTAATCTAAATTAATTCTAAATATAACTCATAAAATACTACACTAAAAATTAAATCCTAATACATTATATCTAAAATTAACTATTAACTAAGACTTAAAAAGTAAGATTAAATTAACAACTTAAAACATTAAATTTAACCTACAATTATCAACTAAAAACTACACTAAACTAACAACTACTAAAACAATTAAAATAATAAAAATGCCATAAAAACTAAACTAAACAAAATAGAGGTGGCCAAACAAGGCCTTAAACAAATTTGGAAATTAAGTGGTGATCCCGAGCATGTGTGCTGTGCACTGTTCATTGTCTTTTTTTCTATTTCCAGGTGAGGGCCTCGGTTTGTCCAGTCTTCTGCTCCAGATACTGCTGTCGGTTGCTCTAGGTATTCACGATTTGCTTGTGTCCTGCTGTCTGCTGCTCCAAACGACAACCAGCCAGCAGGCATGTCCAGCCTGTTGTTCTGCTTCTGTCATGCTACTGCTCTCGACTATCCACTAGTGCTGCTCTGCTGCATGGTTCTGCAATCGACTGCTGCTCCAGGTTTGCTGTCCTACTCTCTCTCTAGTACAGTCCAGGTGCTGCATCATTACTGTTGTCCATTCCCTGCGTTGTTTGTTTTTGCCTCCTGGTCTGTCCGCTACACATCGTCCTACCCAGCTTAAGTGTTGCAACTAGTTCTAATTCTTCAGTCCACAGCCAGCACCGATCAGCAACTAAGAAAGAAAAAGATCTAAGCAGAAAATGCAATAGGAACCTAAGCTACCATGGAATAATGCTATCTAAGCTAGTATATGAAAGTGAACAGTACTGAGGAATGAAAACAGAGCATAACAGAGGGTGAACTGGAAGGCAAAAAAAATCAGCTTCATTCATGCTTCCCAACAGCTTGCATACCATCCTAATGCTTTGCTTCAGCACAAAACAGAGGCCGCTACCCTTGCTTCACACTTCCACAACAGAATTTATCCAGGACAGAAGGAAATAGAAGAACAAAACAGCACCACTACCACTCGAACATAAAGAGGGAGAATGTAGAACAAAGATAGTAAAAACAATCTGGATAAAGAAGTTGGTAAGAAGAACCGAAACTACAATCCAGGAAATGAAGCTAAAAAAAATACAAGGATTAAATCATAGATGCAATAATCATGAGGGAAAACAAAAGAAACTCAAAACACAACTAATGCAAACTAAAATTCTAATGAATCAATATAGTAAAATATTTGAAGAAGATAACCACTGTCACCGATGTCTTCTTCCTCTCCTTACTATTCATCAACTCAAACTAAAATAAAATAAAATAAACATTATGGAGTGTTAATTTGTCACCCGAGCCTCCCCTCCATTCAACATGAGATAAACATAAGCAAAACAAGAAAAGAGCTTTAAAAATTAAAGGAGTAAACCGAGAATAACTAAAGAAATCCAACTTCTTCATAAAGAAAATAAAATTAACCTGAACAGTGACTAAAAAAATTGCTAACGGGAAAGTGTTTGGAAATTAAAAAAAAAAAACTTATAAACTAAACTACCCTAGATTACTCTAAAAACTACTCCTAAATTACTTCTATTCTAACCTAGGCTACTTCCCCCTTTTCAATTGCCATTATATTCTATTTATACACACACTTAAGGGTACATGGAAATTTTTCCATCCTAGATGAGTTGGTATTGTTTGGCCACTTGTCTTCACACCATTGGCTCCTTGAAAAGATATTTCCATGTCATCGGTCTTCTTGTCTAATTGGATGTGCTAGGTGGCATGGCTCGTGTTGTCCACATGGCTCAATCTCAATTTTAGCCCAATTCCGGTCCATTTTCTACCAAAATATTCAAAATTCATCCGGATTTAATTTATCTGCAAACATGATAATTTTAATTAAATAAAGGGGATAATTAACAAAATAAATTGGGGATTTAAATAATTATTAGGAAATTAAGTATAAATAATTCTAAAAATATAGAATTATCAGTCAACCCTACTCGTGTAGTAACTCAACCAACTAGTCATCAAGACTATACGGTACAACGTACTCCGTGTGACATACATGGTACAACGTACTCCATGGACCCACATGGTCTGCGGTGCCTACCATATGTCTTAGCCCACATCATTGTCTGGGGTGCCTGCTATAGGACTTAGCCCACATAACTGTCCGAGGTGCCTCCCATAGGACTTAGCCCACATCATGGTTTGGGCATGCCTGCCATAGGTCTTAACCACCTTATACCATGCCAATAACCATCTCATGTCTCTAAATACGTGTGCGACATATCATCTCACTGTGACACACAATCTACAAAAGGCTTCAGCACAGTTTTATGCATGTCATGATATCTAACATCTTGTGCAAGCAAGGCATCAACACAGTTTTCTATAAAGCATATAAAATCCTCGTATGAGCAACGCTCCGGTACGGCTTTCATGCAAAGTAAATCAATATAAAATCATGTACGAGTAAGGCTCCAGTACGGCTTTCATGCATAGTAAATCAATATAAAATCACGTATGAGCAAGGCTCCAGTACAGCTTTCATGCAAGTTATCAGTAAAAACTAGTGCCAGCAGGGCTCCAACACTATCAGCATGAGTCAAAACATCGAAATCTAGTGCGAGCTAGACCTCCAGCACTATTTGTACTCATAAAAATATGATAGGTTGCTCCAGTTTAAATAAAGTATTTTCAAAACTAAAACTTAGCACATAATTCGTGCTAATTCATGCAACCACAGAAAGTAATAACCAACATATCCTCCTCATTTCATTCATATCAAAGCATTTTATCATGATAAAAACATCAAAATCATAAAAGTCCATGCATTTTAGGATCCTTACTACCCTTTTCAAGAAATCTCTCTACCAGGGTTAAAATCACCATATTTCATTATATTCAGAATTTTTCTCAAATTTTCTTATTTTATTATTAGATAGCTTAGAGAAATTCATGCCCTATAAATCTCCTCAAAATACGTATAGCTACCTCCAGGCACTTACAAAATCCCCTTACGTCAAATCACATCGAGCGTAGTACAAGTTCCACTGCTAGAAGCTCTTCTAGTCTAATTTGCCCTTGATCCAGTCTCTGGAGCTACAAACATTCATCAATCACTTCAGTCAACACTGATAACTCGTTTTACAACTTCATCATAATCGATATATCTTATTGGACCTTATTGCATCAAGCTTGGCCATTCATGCATTTTCACATCACCTTATATGCACATTTCATAATTTCACCAAATCCTATTAATTGATTTCACAAAACCATTTTAAACTCATGCATATAATAGCACCAACACCATAGTATAATCACTTCATCATTAAATCAACCATAGTTCACTTCCTCACACTAAATTCATTTTAGGTCATAATTTATTCATCATGTTCTAGGTAGTTTCAACCAACAATACATACACCAATCAACTCATAATAATGTCTAGATAAACATACTTGGAGTTGGTGTGTTGAAAACTTACCTAGCTTGTCTTTTCTCTTGTCCGAAATTAGAATACCCTTTTTGCTCCTTCAATCCAAGGATTTGAACGCTGATTCTAAACTATGTTGTTCTCCTCCTCACAATGAACTACTTTGCTCAAAGCAACTCTTTTAAAATCTCTTTGGGAGGGGATGTTATTCTAGAGAGAGAAAGCTTGGTCTTTTTGGGTAAAAATGGAGAGGTGTTTTGCTTTTCTGTGGAAGAAGACTTTACCATCATGTTTTTATAGAATAGAGATGGAGAGATCGATCTTCTAGGGTAAGAGATCGATCTTCCTTTGGTTTGAACTATTGAAGTATTCAGGCATGTAAAGGTGGGATCGATCTACTCTTTAGGAAGAGATCAATTCTTTCCTGGCAGAATCAAGTGGAGATCGATCTGCTCATAGGGAGAGATCGATATGCTCTTGGCAGAATCAAATGGGGATCGATCTGCACTAGGGAAGGGATCGATCTGCTTGAATATGGGATCAATCTGCTTTAAATAAGGGATCGATTTGGCCTTCATCTGCAGGTTCTAAACTGCAGTTTTTCCCAAAATTTCAAAGAACAACTTGCATTCAATTGCTTCACTAACCATTTTGCATTCTATTCACACTTAGAGTATAAAAGGATCCATTTCTTATGATTCACGTATTATGTAACTTGTGTGTACATGATGGAATCATAAAAGGTACATAGAATTCACGTGCCTTACACATCTTTGCATTTCAGTCATTTTTCAGAGGTGAATTTGCTAAAACAGCTCAAACATTCCATGTTGAGCTCGTTCATCCCCTTTTTGGCATTTTCACTACTTCACTATGTTCGGGTTAAACCGAACCAACTTCTTTTCATGAACCCTTTCTCATTTCGTGTTTTAAGTCCTTATTTATCAATTACATGGATTCATGAGTATTCATTCATTCTCTTTGCAATTTCATTCAAGCAAAAGCTCTTCTTATGATTCAATTAACATAGAATAATGTCATACATGAATGAATCATAAGGAATATCATGCATACATGGGGTCTCACAGATGGCACCATTCCTCGACCAACAGCAGATGATTTACTTTTTAATGCTCTGAACAGATACAACAACATGGTCATTTCTTAGATCTTGAACTCTATGGACCAAGACATTGTTGATAGTCTTTTTTATATCTCTACTACAAAAAATTGACAGATCTTAAAGATCATTTCCATTAGAGTCATGGCCCTCTAGTATTACAAATTAAGAAGCATATGGTTGCTCTTCATATCAATGCCTATTACATGCGATTAAAAATTTATTGGGATGAGCTCCAAGATTTTCAACCACTAGTTACTTATCATTATAGAGGATTGAAACCTTAAATGGATTTTCAACAACAAAAACAGGTCGTCAAACAACTTTTTATGTGGCTCAACAATTCCTATTCTCAAACTCG
The DNA here is from genome assembly GCA_033439115.1 of Firmiana major. Lineage (NCBI taxonomy): Eukaryota > Viridiplantae > Streptophyta > Magnoliopsida > Malvales > Malvaceae > Firmiana > Firmiana major. The sequence goes on along the minus strand of CM065913.1, from coordinate 17,734,559 downwards.
AGCTCAAATCCTCATGATGGATCCCTTGCCCTCTATTTCTAAAGTGTTTTCTCTTGTCATCCTAGAAGAGAGACAACGAAGCATCACTCATGAATCTTTTTTTTCTTTTGATCGATTCTTGGTATAATCCTCTTCTATAAATTCCTCTGTTAATGCATTTATACAAACCAGTAAGATCAAGAAGGATAGACCATTTTGTATTCATTGCAAGACTCAAGGGCATATTGTTGATCATTGTTATTAGTTATATGGATATTCACTAAGATATAAATAAAAAAAGCAATCTTCTCAGTCATCTGGCAAACCTCAAATTAACCAAACAACTCTCCATATACTAGAAGGTTCAGAGTTAGTTTCTCATTTTACAAACACACTTACTATTGCACAATGTTAGCAGTTGCTTTCCCTTCTTAAATCCAAACTTCATTGATCTAGTAGTTCATCTGCCACTTTAAATCAAACTCAACATATTTATGCACCAAAATTCACTAGTATTGCATCTTCTAAACTCTTTCCTTTAATTTTTTCAGTTTCTTTTTCTCAAATATCTTAGGTCATAGATACAGCAGCAACACATCATTTGAGATGCTTTCTTTCATCATTTTGTCATTCTAAACTAATGCAAAACTCTTCTATCACACTTCTAAATGGAAATCTTGTTTCAAGAGCTAGAATTGGTTTTGTTCATTTACTTGATGCTCTGGTTCTTAACAATGTCTTGTGTGTTCCATCATTTCGTTTAAATCTTCTTTCTATTAGTGCACTTACTCAAACACATTACTATTTTGTTAATTTCCTTTCCAATTCTTATGTTATTCAGGATCATTTACAAGGAACGATGATTGGGATCGGTAAATGTTTTAGAAACTTGTATGTTTTGGATGTGTCATAGCCTCTTTCAGCACCTACTGTATGTCATACTACATTCTCTACTAATGAGCTTTGGCATTATCGCATAGGCCACCCTTCTTATCTCAAGTTTCAACATTTGAAAAGTGACTTAGAAATAAATAATATTTTTGATTTTCCTTCTTACTGTTCTATATGTCACTTAGCAAAACAAAACAAAATTGCATTTTCCTTCTTCAAACCATTTGTCTACTTCTGTATCTGACTTGATTCACTGTGATATATGTGGTCCCTTTTCTGCTGTTACTATTGAAGGCTATAGATATTTTCTTACTTTAGTTGATGATTATATAAGATTCCTTTGGATCTATTTTCTAAAAAATAAATCTGAAGTTACAAGTCTTTTTCCAGAATCTTTTACTTATGTTCATACTCAATTTGGTAAACCAATCAAATCTGTAAGATTTGATAATGCACCAAAGTTGGCTTTTACTAATTTTTTTCAAAGCCAAAAGGTATTCTATCTTACCATTCGTGTGTTGATGACCTCAATAGAATTCTATTGTAGAACAAAAACACCAACATATACTTAATGTCGATAAGTCCTCGTTGTTTTAATCAACTTTTCCTTTAACATACTGGAATGAATGTGCTTCTATCGCTGTCTACCTTATAAATAGAACTCCATCTATTATTATCTCTGTTAAGACACCTTTTAAGTTGATATGAAATAAGAAACCTTCTTATATAGATTTAAAGGCTTTTGGCTATTTGTGCTACGGTTCTACTCTAAACAAGAATCGCACTAAATTTTCTCATAGAGAAGTGCCTGCTATTTTCATTGGTTATCATCCAAGTTATAATGCTTATAAACTTCTTGATCTTTCTTCCAATGTTATTTTCATATCTAGAGATGTCAAGTTTCATGAAAATATATTTCCTTTTTTTCTTCATATACTTCCACTGAGTCTGATTCTTTATTTTTTTTATAGAGTTTTGCCTTATCATCCACCTATAGACACAACTTCTTTAACTCCACCTTTTACACACAGTGATATGCCTTATTCTACTTCTAATCATATCTCATCTTTTAATCCATGTTCTTTTAGACCAATTTGACACATTAAAACACTTTCATACCTCAAAGATTATCATTATCACAGTACTTCTTATAACCAGTGTTCTACTACATATCCTCTTTGTAATGTCTTATCCTATGATAAAATTTATTCTTCCTATTTTTTTTTTTGTTCACTCCATTTCTTCTCAAATTGAACTTACATTATACAAACAAGCTACCGGCATACCACAATGGCAATGTACAATGCAGGAAGAGTTACAAGCTCTTAAGCAAGATGGTACTTCGTCAGTTGTTTCCTTACCTCTAGGTAAGCATCCAGTTGGTTGTAAAAGGGTGTACGAGCTAAAATACAAAGCAGATGGTTCCTTAGAGCATTATAAAGCTTGATTGGTTGCCAAAGGGTACACTCAACAAGAAGGGACTGATTACTTGAAGACATTCTCTTCTGTTGCTAAATTAATCACTATTAAAGTTCTTCTTACCTTGGCTGCTATATATGGTTGGTCATTTACTCAACTGGATGTAAATAGCTCATTTCTTCATGGTGACTTAATGAAAAAAGTGTACTTGAGTCTGCCTACTAGTTACCATCGTGAGGAAAGCATTTGCCTATCAATCCAGTACGTAAGCTCAATAAATCCTTATACGGTTTGAAGCAAGCTTCGAAGTAATGGTTTTTTAAGTTTTCTGTTGTTCTTTTGGATGTTAGTTTTGTTCAATTATTTACTAACAACTCTCTTTTCAGCAAGATTTGTGATGATTCTTTTCTTGCCTTATTAGTGTATGTTGATGATATTGTGATAGCTTCCAACACTCAATAGCAAGTGGATCAATTGAAGACTTTCTAAGATAGCAAGTTCAAACTCAAAGATCTTGTAGACTTAAAATATTTTTTGGGTTTAGAAGTTGCTCTATCAAGTAAAGGCATTCATATTTGTCAGCGTCATTATGCTTTATAAGTTCTTTTTGATATAGGTTACCTAAGTTGCAAAGACTAAACAAACTCCAATGGATCCTAATGTGAAGCTTTCATTAGATGAAGGAGAGCTTCTTAACGATCCTTCCCAATAAAGGAAATTAATTGGTAAACTGTTGCACCTCACAATTATCAGACTAGATTTGTCTTTTTCAATTAACAAGCTCAGTCAAATTTTTGCACAGTCGAGGCTTCCTGATTTACATATTGCACAATGAATCTTGCAATATGTTAAAGCTACATTGGCCAAGGCATTTTATTCTCCTCTACTTCTACTATTCAACTAAAAGCTTTTGTTGACACTAACTGGGCATCTTGTCCCTATAATTGGAGGTCTGTTACTAGCTTCTATGTTTTTATTGGTGACTCAATTATTTCTTAGATGTCAAAGAAAAAGCACACTATCTATCGATCTTCAGCTAAGGCAGAGTATCGCTTCATGGCAAATACCACTTTTGTCACAACCCTCAACTTACCAAAAATCGTCACAAATTTTTTGCTTTTCATACATTATTTCTTTTTCGTTCTTACCTTACCTCGATCGTGGTTAACTACACTCTTAATAGTTGGGTTGTGTGTCAATGTCTACCTCATCCAACCAACAATTTAATTTGCATTATAATTTAGAAGTAAACACTTGTATAAATAAATCAGAGTTGTTGTTTACATGTGTTTACATTGCTTTACATCCCCAATGGTTACATTCAAAATGCTACTATGCTATAGAAAGTTTAGATACAAAATTACATCAGTGTGTATACCTTACGTGATGGGATGTAGCGGATACCAAAAGGGAGAGCCTCCAGTTGCTCTCAGTTTATACTCAAATCTCTGTAGAGAGGGGAAAATAAAGGGGGGTTGAGCAAACCACATGCTTAGTAAGGCAGTCATGCGAACAAGTAGATAATGCACTATCTACGTGATCGTGATGCCATGCTCAAAACCATACAGTTTCTCATTCACGTCTCAAAAGTATTAATTCATGCTTGTTTTAATGGCATGTAAAGAAAATCATGCTATTTTTTAGTGCAAAAATCAAATTCAAAGCATGGCATAAATCATCAAGCATATTTCATAAATAAGGCATGAAAAAATCATCATGCATCAGTGCACTTTAAAGCCATTGTCAAACTCTCTCATCTCATAAAATCAACACTTGTTAGGATTTAGCCCCTCCCTCGGACTATCTTGACCCACAAAACATTTCAAACATGGATTTATTCAGAAAAGAAAGACATGTGAGATAGGCAATATAATAAGGGAAATCTCCTCTAGGACTATGGCCATATCCTGTGATCCCAGGCTACACTGATAAGGTGTGCGGGGTATCACCACTATCTGCTTCCACACGGGAGGTGGGTCACGTTCAACTCTTCGGTCCATAGCAGATCTCAACATCGTCCGAAGACGGCATAACACAATCTCAACACGGTACAGCGCACTCCATGGACCCATATAAACACATCATATTCACGCCACATCTCAAAATGCATGTGCGAGCCTATTTAATTGGTGTGACACCCAGTCTACCAAAGCTCCTAGCACGGCTATCAATCATGTCATAAATCACGTGCGAGCAATCTCAATCACGAAAACAAATATGATGGGCATCTAATGCTAGCTGTGCTCTAGCACCATGCCAAAGCTAGTATAAAGCTGTGCGAGCTCAACTCTAGCACAACATCATAGAAATCCAAGTGAAAACTATTACGAGCTAAGCTCCAGCACTCATGTGTGTAAAACACAGTAAATATCGTGTGTGTCATACTCTAGCACGCTTTCATTCTCACGAAAACCATGTAGGTGGCTCAAATCTTTACAAAGCATGGTTATAAACCAAATCAAATAATTTATTTTGCAAATCATTTCAAATGTTAACCAACCTACCAATCACTTGCTCAAAAGCAATAAAACAAGGTTTTCAAAGCATCATGCTTTTGTTTTCATGCACATTTTATCAAAAACCTAACTCTTGCCCTTCAATCACCCAATATCATTTCCTAGTATCACATGCACTCTAGCAAAACATTATGCACCCAAATTGCACACAGATATCTCTAAGAGTCCACACAATTCCCTTACCTGGGGTGCGACTCTCTTCCTCTTAGTTTCTCGTGCTTTGGCTCAACTTGCTCTGGGTGTATACTCGGAAGCTGCAATTCATTCACCAATCACTTGAGTTAATGTTGCTAACTCACATTTTGACTCCAACTAGCCAATATATTTCATTGAGCCTATTTCATTTAGTTTGGCCCATTCTTGCATTTGGCTATCATCAAGCCTTCTAACCAAACTTATTTAGTAACTCACTTAGTTACTTATTTTAGGACTGGATTGTGAAATACTCTACCCTTACTCTCCCATTCATTTATGCATTTTACCCAATGTCTTAAATACACATTTTACTCTTTTTGGGTAAATCTCACAATTCATTCCATAATACCATCTTAAAATCATACTCACAACACTATTATCACTTTAAGATATCCCATTCATCATTAATATCTCTACATTTCACTTTCTCACACTAACCCATTTCTAGGTTTTAATAATTCCATTGCATTTTAGATAGTTTCTACCATTAATAAGCACACTAATCAACTCCAAAATAAATAACTTAAACAAATGTACTTGAGTTGGTGCTTTAGAAACTCACCTTTTTAGATTTCCTTCTCACTCCAAATGACAATGCTTCTTGTCCCCTAAATCCAACAAATGGGGGAATGCCTCCAGGCTATGTTGTTCTTCTCTTTGATGTGAACAACTTTGTATTTAATAGCCTTCCCTCAAATCTTACTGGAAATGGGATGATTTAGAGAGAGAAACTAGGTTTTGGGTTGAAAATGGTAGAGTGAGAGTGTTTCCTAAAATCTGCAGATCCAACTGCTCCTATTTATAGATTTAGCTTGATGAGATCGATCTGCTTTAGGTGGAGATCGATCTGGTCCTCTTAAAATCCATCATTTTCACGACATTTGAAGGCATGAGATCGATCTGTCGAGGGCTTGAGATAGATCTGTCTCAAGCAGAGAGTTAAGAAGATCGATCTGGCTAGGGAGGAGATCAATCTGCTCCAACCCGAGAGCTAAGGAAATCGATCTGCTTGCCTTAAGAATCAATCTTCTCATTACAAAATATTTGGCAGATCGATCTTGCCCCATTAGAGATCGATCTGCCCTGTTCCTATTGCTCGAATAAGAGCATTTTGACTCTTTCAGATCGATCTCTCATCCTATGAGATCGACTGGCCTTCATATTTCCCAGATTTAGCTGCAGTTTTCTGTAGAAATTACACCAAAACATCCTTAATTTGTTGCCATAGTCATTTCCTCATCCAGTTACCTTTAAGACTTGAAAATGGCATCCATTCATACTTTATACACATTAAAACTTGTGTTAAATTTCTGTATAACTAAAGGTATATATTATAAACTAAATGGAAGTGCACAACTCATGCAAATCTTCATTCCATTTTTCCACACCACTCAAAATTCAATATAATTACATTCCACTCACGAAAATATCCTTCTTACACCCGCTATACACTTTAAAACTTACTTGTATTCATTTCACAATCCAGTATACACATATACAAGGTTATACATATATGGGATCTTACATTCTCCCCTACTTAAAAAATTTGATCCTCCAAATTGGAACTAATCATCTTTTGAATAACTCGGGATACCTCTCCCGCATCAAACTCTCTAATTCCCATGTGGCCTCTTCCACCGTGTGGTGTTGCCAAAGAACTTTCACCAAGGGAATTATCTTTATCCTCAACACTTTCTCTTTTCTGTCTAATATCCAAACCGACTTCTCCATGTATGTCATGCTCTCATTAAGCTCCGAAGGCTCATACCTTATCACATGCACCGGTTTTGGGTGATACTTCCTTAACATGGATATGTGGAAGATGTTATGTACATTTGCTAGTTCAGGTTGCAATGCTAGCCTGTATGCCTTATCTCCCACCTTATCAAGTATCTCAAATGGCCCTATATACCGAAGGCTCAACTTCCCCTTCTTCCCGAATCTCATAATCCCCTTCCAGAGAGAAACCTTCAAAAGCACTGACTCACTCACATTAAACTCTAGTGGTCTCCGTCTCTTGTCAACATAGCTCTTTTGTCTGCTTTGAGCTGTCTGTAACCTCTCACAAATCAACTGGACATCCTCAGAGGCTTGTCTAACTAAGTCAGGAGCAAAGATCTATCTGTCACCAACCTCTTCCCATCCAATAGGGGAACGACATCGCCCATATAATGCCTCATATGGTGCCATCCCGATGCTCGCATGAAAACTGTTATTATAGGCTAACTCTGCAAGTGGCAAATGGTCATCTCAAGAGCCTCCAAAATCCAATGCAAGCGCTCTCAACATGTCCTCCAGGATCTGTATAGTCCTCTCTGATTGACCATCTATCTGAGGATGAAACGCGGTGCTAAATCTCAACTGGGTCCCCATCGCTTCCAGAAAATGTTCCCAAAAGTGAGAAGTGAAGCAGGCATCCCTATCAGAAACAACGCTCACTAAAATTCCATATAGCCTTAATATCTCGCGTACATACAAGTTCGCTAACTGGCTCAGAGTATCGGTAGCTCTTATAGCTAGAAAGTAGGCTGACTTCATCAACCGATCCACAATGACCCATATGACATCATGACCTCTGCGGGTCTTTGGTAATCCCATCACAAAATCCATGGTGACATGCTCCCACTTCCAAGTCGGTGTTGGTAGAGGATGCAATAATCCTACAGGCTTCTGATGCTCTACCTTCACCTGCTGACAAACGAGACACTTAGCGACATATTCAGCAATGTCTTTTTTCATCCCAGACCACTAATAAACTTTTCACGGGTTTTGATACATTTTAGTACTTCCTGCATGTATCGTATACATCGATGAGTGAGCCTCTGTCAAGATCGACTTTCTGATCTTTGGATCATTAAGGACACATATCCTACCCCTGAACCTCAACAATCCATCTAAACTTAATTCAAAATCCGTTTCTGTACCCCTCTATATCTGCTTGACAATATCACTACACTGCTGATCCATTCGCTGAGCCTGTCGCATTCAATCTACCAGATCCGGTTCCAACTACAGGCTAGCTATCATAAATCCACTATCAGTGTCAGGCAGGGTCATATCAAAAATGAGGTTCATGAAATGTTCTAACAGCTCGTGTTCCCTAATCATCATAAATGACACGAACTCGAGATGCTTTCTACTCAATGCATTAGCAACTACATTCGCTTTACCTGGGTGGTACAGGATCTCACAATCATAATCCATTAAAAGCTCGAGCCATCTCCTTTGACTCATGTTCAACTCTTTCTACAAGAACGGGTACTTAAGACTCTTATTGTCACGACCCTATTTGTCCAATTCGTCTAAAAATCACAGCTAATTTTTCGCATTTTCCTTTTTCCTTACCCGGTCATGAACATCCTCACCAATACACAATTGGGCTGTGAGGTAGTAATAATCATTCTTAACCATCCATTTTCCAATTAATCAAAAGAAATGTAATACATTTAAGAGTTAAGACACATGTTCATACACGACACACTTTCTAACATTTACATCCCCCATATTACAATTTCAATGATCACTGTGCTTTAACATTGTTTAGATACAAAAGGAATCTCTATGTATATACCTCTGGGTGATGGAGATGCAGCGGATGTCTCAACAAAATGCCTCAGTCCTCACTGGGCCACTATGCAGGCTCTGTAGAGGGGGAAATAGAGAGGGATGAGCAACCACACGCTTAGTAAGGTAATAATGCAAGCATGGTGATAACTACTCTATCTACATGCTGATAATGTTATGCATAAATCATTTATAGTCGGAGCATGAGGAAATAAGATGATGCCACATGTATATACATATATTATGTATTGAAAATAATGTAAATAGGCATAAAACATGGAATATCAACATGTAAAATCATCTCATGCTCAACTCATTAAATCTCATCACCAAAAAGGGGAATTCATTTAAGAAACATCCTTCTTATATCACATCATATCTCACCATAAATCAAATTATCATTTCCTTAAATCACAAATCCCACAAGGTTCGACCCCTCCCTTGGGTCTACCCTGGACAACCACATTAACACATATATCAAAATCATGTGGTACTATGTAGTATCAAAATCAATTGTCTCAAGTGCACATGGAGCTTTCTATATCAATATAAGAGAGCCTCCCTGCAGAACAGAGCCTCCCCACCCTCTTTGGCCTGAGGATGTTGTGCTTAAGGGTCTTATCCTAAGAGAGCCTCCCCACTAAACAACGCCTTCCTGCCCTCTCTGGCTTGAGGATGTAGGGCTTCAGGATCTTACCGTAAGAGAGCCTCCCCACCGAACAGAGCCTCCCCGCCCTCTCTGGCTTGAGGATGTTGGGCTTGAGGATCTTACCAACTTCTACGGCATCATACTTACCATAGTATGAAAACTTGTGGGAGCTAAGCTCTAGCACAGTTTATGCATCATAACTAAACCACCTCGTATGAGCAATGCTCTAGTATGACATTTATGCATCAAATCATGAAGAAACCATGTACGAGCACAACTCCAGTTCGGTTATATGCATAGAAAACCACCCAAAATCCACGTACGAGTAAACCTCCAGTACGGTTTATAAAACATCATCATAATAAATCAATGTGCAAGCAAAGCTCCAACATGATTCAATTCACACAAACACGATAGGCGGCTCATGCACAATAAAAATAATCTCAATTCCTGTTTAGCACTTCACATGTGCTATTTTACAAAATCATTCAAACAATTGCCAGCCTATTCGTTAATTTGCTAAAAACAAGGTAATGGGTTTCTCAAAACGCCAAAACATGTGGTTTATGCATTTATTAGCCTTACTATCCCCTTTTTAAGAATCATTTCATAATAATCATTTCAAAAAACCCAAATCCCATACAACTACTCATAGCTATTCACGTATACCAACAACCATTTTCTCAAACATTCATGCATTTCGTAAACACCCTATATTCACCCACAAAATATGAGCAGCTACCTCTATACACTTACAGAATTCCCTTACCTGGAATCGTATCATGTGATTCCACTTCCTTAGAGTTGCTTACTAGTACGATCCGCTTTGGCTCCAGCAAACTCTCCGAAACTGCACAAAGTTGTATATCACATCAAATTTATTTCACGTAACAACACTCTTGCGTTTACTATAATTGATTCGACCTATAGTCTCTGTTAACGCTCATAAGGCCTCGGTTTATTGTTCTATTCATATCTCGAGTCCAATGATTCTTTTAGGCCTATTGATTCATACTCAATCGATATCAAGTCGATATTAAGCTCATAGTGTTCATATTTCATCAATTTCTTCACTATGGCCTCTTATTAATATCTTACATGCCCATTTTCATAATTTCTCTAAACTTACATTGTGTCTTCATTTAATCATCTTAAATCATTCACATTACTTCAACAACAACTTAGTATAACTCATAATTCATCAACTCCTCCAAACCACATTTTCTCACTCTAGACATAATCTAGGTTATAAGTGTTCCATTGTTTTCTAGATGGTTTCTATCCTAAATATTCACACCAATCTACTCCAAAATCAATAAATAGACAATGTACTAGGGCTAAAGTGTTAGAACTTACCAAATATAGTTTCTCCTCTTGCTCTAATGAAAATGCCCCTTGCTCCTTTAATCCAACAAATGAGATTTTAATTTCAAACTATGTTATTATCCTCTTGGATTTGAACAACTTTATATCTAATAGCTTCCTTTCAATTCTTGCTGGAAATCGGCTGATTTTAGAGAGATAAATCTAGGTTTTGGGTTGAAATGGAAGTAATGGGGATTTGTTTCTGTGATTTGCAGATTTCACTGCTCCTATTTATAGAAATAGCTTGATAAGATCGATCTATCGAGGGCTTGAGATTGATCTGTCCCAGGCAGTAGTTGAAGGAGATCGTTCTACTTCTAGGGGAGCTCGATCTGCTCCAACCCGAGAGCTAAGGAAATCGATCTGTCTTTCATCAAATCAATCTTCTCATTATAGAATGTTTAGTAGATCGATCTGGCTCCATTGGAGATCGATCTGTCTTGTTCCATTACTCAAATAAGAGCATTTTTGCCCTTCCAGATCGATCTCTCATCCTATGAGATCGATCTGGCCTTCATATTTTCCAGATTTGCTGCAGTTTTCGAAAGTAACTTCACGCAAAACATCTTCCATTTGCTACCATAGTCATTTTCTCATCCAACCGCCTTTAAGACTTGAAAATGGCATCCATTCATAATTCATACACATTGAAACTTGTGTGCATTCATTGTATAACCAAAGGTATACAATTCATAGCCAAATGGAAGTACAATTTGTCATGACCCTTTTCATTATCTTTAACCAAAAATCTCGATAAATTTTTCGCATTTATTCCTTTCCTACTAGATCGTGAACAAACTTACCACTACACTGTTGGGTTGTGAGTCAATAATAATCCACTCGCAATATCCATTCTCAGTTAATAAAAGTGATGTCATACATTTGAACGTCAATCATTCATTTATACAAAATATAATTACTAACATCTATATCCCCCATAATTACAACTCACAATGATAACTGTGCCTTTAAATTGTTTAGATACAAAAAGAATCTTGTGTATATACCTTTTGGCGATGGAAGCAGTGGATGTCCAAAACACAATGCCTCAGTCCTCACTGGGCTATTATGCAAGCTCTATAAGAGGGGGAAAATAGAGAGGGATGAGCAACCACACGCTCAGTAAAGCAATAATGCAAGCATGGTAGATAACTACTCTATCTACATGCTGATAGTGTTATGCATAAATCATTTATAACAGGAGCATGAGGAATTAAAACTATGCTATATAAATATACATATATCATGTATTAAAATCATGTAAAAATTGGCATATAAAACATGGAAACATTAACATGTAAAACTGTCTCATGCTCATTCTCATTTAATCTCATAAAAAGGGCAATTCATTTAAGAAACCTCCTTTTTAAATCACATCATAAAGCTCTTTCTCAACACATACAAACCCATCACAAACCATTTTCTCAATCACAAACATCATTACCATTTCACAAATCAAATCCCACAAGGCTCGACCCCTCCCTTGGGTCTACCTTGGACAATCACAATCACACATATGTAATAAAAAGACTAGGTCACTATATCCCAAGTGACTATGTGGACCCACTACATCATAAATCATCCCAGACCACATGCATCCAGGTGTGTGGGGTATCGTGCTGGCACGAAGGGGGTTAGTCCCTCGCCATACTTTCTCATCACGTAACTAAAACGTGGTACATCGTACTCCATGTGATATACATGGTACAACGTACTCCGCGGAATCATATTGTGATTGGGGGTGCCAGTCGTAGGTCTTATCTACCCCATACCAAGAATTTTTCATATCCATGTAGGAGAGCCTTCATGTCGAACAGAGCCTCCCCGCCCTTCCAGGGCTTAAGGATGTTAGCTTAAGGATCCTTCTGTACCCATGTAAGAGAGCCTCCCTACCCCTCCAAGGCTTAAAAATGTTGGCTTAAGGATCCTTCCGTATTAGAGCCTCCCCACCGAACAGAGCCTCCCCGCCTCCTCGGGCTTAAGGATGTTAGCTTAAGGATGTAGGGCTTAAGGATCTTACCGTAAGAGAGCCTCCCCACCGAACAGAGCCTCCCTGCCTAATAGAGCCTCCCTGCCTCCTTGGGCTTAAGGATGTTAGCTTAAGGATGTAGGGCTTGAGGATGTTACCAACTTTCACGACCTCATACGTATTACGATATGCAAACTTGTATGAGCAAAGCTCTAGCACGACTCATGCATGCTATCATAAAGAAACCACATACGAGCATAGCTCTAGTACAGTTATACGCATAAGAAAAACCACTCAAAATTCACGTACGAGTAGAAGCTCCAGTTCGGTATATAAACATCATCATAGTTTCCAAATCAATATGGGAGCTAAGCTCCAGCACATTTCAACAAATGAAAAACATCGAAATCTAGCGCAAGCGGGGCTTCAATGCGAATTAAATCACATACACACGATAGGCAACTCACATACATTCAAAACATCTCAAAACATGTTTAGCGCCTCACATGGGCTATTTCACAACATCATTCAAGTACTAGCCAGCCTATCATTTTATTTGCTCCAATCAAAGCATTGTGTTTTGAGAAAACATTTAAAACACGTGATTTATGCAATTATTAGCCTTACTATCCCTTTTCTTACATCCATATATAAGACTAAATCATACAACGTTCGTGACCATTTTCGCATACCAAACAACCAATATCTCAAACATTCATGCATTTCATAAACACCCTATAATCCCATAAAATACGAATAGCTACCTTTATATACTTACAGAAATTCCTTACCTGGAATCGCGACGCATGATTCCACTTCCTTAAAGCTGCTTACGTGTGCGTAGTTCGATTGCGTCTCCAATGACTCTTCCAAACTGTACAAATTTGTATTTCGCACTATTTCAATCTATTACACGCAACCTTTGGGTTTTGCTATAGTCAATTCACTCTATAGCTTTTATCATCTCATATAAGGCCCCATTTCATTTCTCTAGTCATATCTCGAGTCTATGGATTCCTTTAGGCCTATTTATTCATAATGAATCGGTATTAAACCGATATCAAGCTCATAGTGTTCCTTTAGGCGTATATATTTCCTCACTATGGCTTTTCCATCAACACTACATGTGCTCATTTTCCTAATTCCACTCAACCCACAATGTAGTTTCATTTACCCAATTCAAATCAACCACATTATTCAATTGACAACTTAATAATTCCCACAAATCACCAACTCATCCAAATTACACTTTCTCACACTAGACTTATTCCATTTTCTAGGTCACACTCTAGTTCCATCACTTCCTAGGTATCTCCAACCATCAATACACATGTAAATCTACTCCAAAATCAATTAAACATACAATGTACTTGGATTGGAGCATTAGAAACTTACCAATCAAATTTCTCTTCTTGCTCTAAAGGGAAATGCTCCTTGCTCCTTCAATGCCAACAATGGAGTTTTGGGTTTCAACTATGTTGTTCTCTTCCTCAAGATGAACAACTTTGTGTCTAATGGCCTCCTTTCAAATCTTACTGGAATGGGTGGATTTTAGAGAGAAAAATCTAGGTTTTGGGTGAAAAATAGAAGGGTGATGTTGTTTTCCCAAGATTTTCAGATTTTCAGCGCTCCTTTTATAGAAATAGCTTGAGGAGATCGATCTGCACTAGGAGGAGATTGATCTGGTCCCCTCAATTCTCCTTTTTTCACGGCATTTTAAGCATGAGATCAATCTGTCGAAGCTTGAGATCGATCTGCTCCAAACAAAGAGATAAGAAGATCGATCTGTATGCTTGAGGATCGATCTTTTCATTACAGAATGTTTAGGAGATCGATCTGGCCCCATTGGAGATCGATCTGCTCTATTCCATTGCCTAAATAAGAGCATTCTGGCTCTTCCAGATCGATCTCTCATCCTATGAGATCGATCTGGCCTTCATATTTTCCAAAATTTCTTGTAGTTTTCTGCATTAACTTACACCAAAACATCCTTAAGCTGCTGCCATAGCCATTTTCTCATCCATCCACCTTTATGACTTGAAAATGGCATCCATTCATACCTTATTCAAATTGAAACTTATGTGCATTACTTGTATATCCAAAGGTATACTACATAAAACCAAATGGAAGCATTTATATCCATGTAACTTCCTTCCATTTACCACACTACTCATTTTGAGTTCCAATCACATTCATCACTTATATAAGCTCATTTCTTCATGTTCATACACAAGGAAACTTGTATGTACATTACAAACTCATATTACACGTATGTACATTACATTTATAGACTTTACACCAGTTGTACTTCACATTACAAGTACATTACCACACTTATGATTTCATAACATTTACATCCAAAAATACGAGTCTTACATTCCTCCCCTCCTTCATGGAATTTGGTCCTCGAAATTAGAACCAAGTTAATCTTCAAAAAGTTTGGGGTACTTCTCTCGTATCATATTCTCCAATTCCCATGTGGCTTCTTCCACCGTGTGATGTTGCCAAAGAACTTTCACCAAGGGAATTATCTTATTCCACAATAGTTTCTCTTTTCTGTCCAATACCCGAACCGACTTCTCGACATATGCCATACTCTCATTGAGTTCCAACGGCTCAAATCTTATCACATGTGTTGGATTCGGGTGATATTTCTGAAACATCGAGACGTGGAAGACGTTATGAACATTTCCTAAGTCCAGTGGCAATGCCAACCTATACGCCTTATCTCCCACTCTCTCTAAAATCTCGAAGGGTCCGATATATCTAGGGCTCAACTTGCCATTCTTAACGAATCTCATAATACCCTTCGATGGTCAAACTCTCAGAAATACCAACTCACCCACATCAAACTCTAGTGGTCTCCGTCTCTTATCAGCATAACTCTTTTGCCAGCTCTGAGCTGTCCGTAATCTCTCACATATCAACAGGACATCCTCAGATGCTGCTGCACTAAGTCTAAAGCAAAAATCTGTCTGTCACCAACCTCTTCCCATCAAATGGGGGATCGACACCTGCGTCCATACAACGCCTCATAGGGTGTCATTCCGATACCTGCATGATAGCTATGATTATAGGCGAACTCGGCTAACTGCAGGTGATCATCCCAAGAGCCTCTGAAATCTAGCACACACGCTCTTAACATATCCTCGAGGGTCTATATAGTCCTCTCTGACTGCCCATATGTCTGAGGATGAACAGCGATGATAATACTCAATCGGGTCCCCAACGCTTCCTAAAAATGTTCCCAGAAATGGGAAGTGAAGCTGGCATCCCTATCAGAAACAACACTCACTGGAACAATGTGTAGCCGTACTATCTCTCAAATATACAGGTTCGCCAACTGACTCAGTGTATAGGTAGCTCTCATAGGCAAGAAATGGGCGGACTTAGTCAATCGATCGACCATAACCCATATTGCATCAAGACCTCTGCGAGTCCTCGGCAACGCCATTACAAAATCTATGGTGACATGCTCCCACTTCCAAGTCGGTATCGATAGATGCTGCAATAATCTTGCAGGCTGTTGATGCTCTACCTTCACTTGTTGACAAACGAAATACTTAGCGAAATAATCAGCAATGTCTCTTTTCATTCTGGACCACCAATAAACCTTCCAAAGGTTTTGATACATCTTGGTACTCCCCGGATGTATCGTATACTTCAATGAGTGAGCCTCTAATAAAATCAGCTTCCTAATCTCAAGATCATCAAGAACACATACTCTGCCCCTAAACCTCAATAACCCATTAGCACTCAGCTCAAAATCAATACCCACACCTGTCTGTATCTGCCTCAGCCAATCGATGCACCATTGATCGCTCGGTTGGGCCTATCGAATACAGCCAATCAGCTCTGGCTCTAATCTCATACTAGCCATGATATCCAATCTCTCTGATCCAGGTGGGGTTGCATCCAAACTGAGGTTCGCAAAGTATTCCAACAACTCATGCTCCCGTACCATCATATAAGACACCAAACCAAGGTTCTTTCTACTCAAAGCATCGACAACTACATTTACCTTACCCGGGTGGTACATGATTTCACAATCATAGTCTTTCAGGAGTTTGAGCCATCTCCTCTGTCTCATATTCAACTCTTTCTGCCAGAACAGGTACTTAAGGCGCTTATAATCTATGAACACCTAAAATTTCTCACCATAGAGATAGTGGTTCTTAAGGCTCTTATAATCTATGAACACCTAAAATTTCTCACCATAGAGATAGTGGCGCCATATTTTCAAAGCAAACACCACGACCGCCAACTCTAAATCATGTGTCAGGTAGTTCCTCTCATGATCTTTCAACTGTCTAGATCTATAGGCAACTACCTTCCCATCTTGTATCAATACACGGCCCAATTCCCGATGTGATGCATTCGTATAAATCAAGAATCCTCCTGAGCTAGTAGGAATGGTGAGAACTAGAGCAGTGGTCAATCGACGCTTAAGCTCCTCAAAACTCCTCTCACATGCCTCATCCCATACAAACTTAACATCCTTACGCGTGAGGCGTGTCAACGGAGCAACTACT
The DNA here is from genome assembly GCA_033439115.1 of Firmiana major. Lineage (NCBI taxonomy): Eukaryota > Viridiplantae > Streptophyta > Magnoliopsida > Malvales > Malvaceae > Firmiana > Firmiana major. The sequence continues at coordinate 17,717,480 of CM065913.1, read as the reverse complement.
CTAGAGAAACCCTCTATAAATCTTTGATAATATCCTGCCAATCCCAAAAAACTTTTGATCTCAATAACTGTCTTGGGTTGTTCCCACTGTACAACTGCCTCTATCTTGGATAGATCCACTGATACCCCATTCTTTGATACAACATGGCCTAGAAATGAGATCTGCTCTAACCAAAAGTTACACTTACTGAGCTTGGCATACAACTCTTTCTCTTGGAGGGTCTGTAGAACTATCCTTAAGTGCTCCTCATGATCTTCCCTAGACTTAAAATAAACCAAAATGTCAACAATAAAGACAATCACAAGCTTGTCCAGGTATGGCTTGAATATATCATTCATCAGCACCGTAAATGTTGCGGGGGTATTCGTCAATCCGAATGGCATCATCAAGAACTCGTAGTGGCCATAGCGGGTACGAAATGCTGTCTTGGGTACATCTCCACTCCTGATCCTCAATTGATGATACCCTGAACGCAAATCTATCTTAGAAAATACTTTGGCTCCTCGGAGTTGATCCAACAAATCATCTATACGTGGAAGGGGGTACTTGTTCTTAATGGTGGCCTTTTTCAATAACCGGTAATCTATACACAGTCTGAGGCTTCCATCATTCTTCCTTACAAATAGGACCGGTGCTCCCCAAGGTGAGACACTTGGTCTTATAAACCCCTTCTCTAGCAACTCTTGCAACTGTTTCTTTAACTCTTCCAACTCAATTGGAGCCATCCTATATGGTAGTTTCGATATCGGCTCGGTACCAGGCACTAACTCTATGCAAAATTCCATTTCCCTTTTAGGTGGTAGTCCTGGTAATTCGTCCGGAAAGACATCAGGGTAATCTGTAATTACTGGTATGTCCCTCAATTCCGGGTGTGCCTCATCTATATCGACCACGTAGGCAATGAACCCTTCACATCATCTCTTAAATATCATATATTAGGATTATACTCTTTCATTTAAAACAAACATACTTTTTTCATATCATTTCTTTTCATCAAAGTTTACAATAAGATTATCTAATCCTTAAAGCATCAATGTCCTAGCATGGTAATCCATAACAACACGATTGGTAGCCAACCAATCCATTCCCAATGTTACATCAGAATCATTCATGTTCAATAAAATCAAATTGGCTAGCATTTCCTTTCCCTCTATCTTTAACTTACAATCTCTACATACATGCTCAGTCAATTGACTATCATTCATGGGTGTGGAAATCATCAACATTTTATCCAACAATGTTAGTTTCACATGCTTCAATAATTTACGTGCAAAGGAAGGTGATATGAAGGAATGCATGGCACCAGGATCAAATAATACCAATGCTTCTAAACCAAAGATTAGGATGGTACCTTTAATCACATCCGTCGAAGCATTTGCGGCTAATGCATGTACTCTTCCTATGCTCACACCTGCTGTCTGCTTCCCTTTTTTCTCAACTATAGCCCTTCTCATTGGGGCAACTGTCTCAACTGGAGCTCCATTTGGCTCCTTGCCCTTATGCGGGGCAGTCTTAATTATCTTAGTACAATACCTCAAAATATGTTATGGCCTCTCACACCTAAAACATGATACATGGGGTATCTAACATGGTCTAGTCCCATGGTATCTCTCACATCTCCTACACTAATCGGTAGTAGGTCGTGGTCCTCCAATAACTATACCCTTTGGTGCGGGTAAGGCCAGGTACATGGGAAATCTAGCAGCTCTCTCTTGTACCTCCTTGATCTTAGGTCTCTTCTCAAAAAACCTTGGGCCTCCTCTCTTACCCACTCTATCAAACCCAGATCTCTTCCAATCTGTATCCTTCCTGATACTAATCCTCCCAAGCTCGGAGACATTCCGCTCAAAGTCTTGTTCTCATAACTGAGCCTTATGTACCACTTCCTCATAAGTCAAATGTCGAAGGGAGCTAGCTTAGTCCGGATGGCCAATCTCAATCCATCCATGAACTTTTGAATCTTTCGAGTTTCACTACCCATCATGTCCCGATCATATCTCCCCAAGGACATAAACTTAGACTCATACTCGTCCACAGTACGGTTCCCTTGAACTAAATTCATAAATTCCATCCGCAGTTTGCCCTGTGCGGTAGCTAGGATGTACTATCTCCTGAAGGCCTCCAAAAATATCTCCCATGTAATCTCGAAGTGTCTGGCCCTTAAAATAGCTTCGGTGGATTTCCATCAATGCTCTACCTCGCCTTTCAGCATAAACACGACAAAGGCAACCTTCTCTGCAGAAGTGCATCGAAAAAACATATACAGTTTCTCCATCTCATACACTCAGTCCTCCATGACAATAGGGTCCATCATCCCTCTGAACACTAGGGGTTTCAACGCTTGGAACTCTCGCAGTCTGCTCAAGTCGCAGTCATAACCCAAATCACTACCACTCTCATATGAAGCGATAAGAGAATCCGTATCCTATACTAGAGGTGTCATCGTCTCAGTAGCCTGAGGTCTCTCTACCTCTGCAACTGCCTATCCAGTAGCATCAGTTGTGTTGCAGGACCTCGTCTGTCACCGGTACCCAAGGCCTACGTGACTATCTCCACCAGGTTCTCAATACTCCGCTCTATCCTGGCGAAGCGTGCCTCTGTATCTCCTGCTCTCTCAGCAGGGTCCTGTGGAGCCTGATCAGCTTATGGCTCCACACAGCTCTCAAGCCTACCTCTATGGCCTCTAGCACAAGCTTTCGCCCCTCTACCTTGGTGCGTAATTGGCATAATGCCTAACTTCATGTATTATAATAATAATTTATACACAGTTATCTCTAAACAAAAGCACAATACTATTGGGATGTAACTTTTCCTATGTTTTATTACTAACTCACATTAGGCCAACACAGCTCTGATACCAATCTCTGTCATGACCTTTTTCATTCTCTTTAACCGAAAATCTCGATAAATTTTTTGCATTTATTCCTTTCCTTACTGGATCGTGAAGAAACTTACCACTACACTGTTGGGCTGTGAGTCAATAATAATCCACTCGCAATATCCATTCTTAGTTAATAAAAGTGATGTCATACATTTGAACGTCAATCATTCATTTATACAAAATAAGATTACTGACATCTACATCCCCCATAATTACAACTCACAATGACTACTGTGCCTTTACATTATTTGGATACAAAAAGAATCCTATGTATATAACTTTCGGCAATGGAAGCAGCAGATGTCCAAAACACAATGCCTCAGTCCTCACTGGGCTACTATGCACGTTCTGTAGGAGGGGGGAAATAGAGAGGGATGAGCAACCACACGCTCAGTAAGGTAATAATGCAAGCATGGTAGATAACTACTCTATCTACATGCTGATAGTGTTATGCATAAATCATTTATAACAGGAGCATGTGGAATTAAAACTATGCCATATGAATATACATATATCATGTATCAAAATCATGTAAAAATTGGCATATAAAACATTGAAACATTAACATGTAAAACCGTCTTATGCTCATTCTCATTTAATCTCATAAAAAAGGCAATTCATTTAAGAAACCTCCTTTTTAAATCACATCAAAAAGCTCTTTCTCAAACACATACAATCCCATCACAAACCACTTTCTCAATCACAAACATCATTACCATTTCACAAATAAAATCCCACAAGTCTCGACCCCTCCATCGGGTCAACCTTAGACAATCACAATCACACATATGTAATAAAAAGCCTAGGTCACTATATCCCAAGTGACTATGTGGACCCACTACATCATAAATCATCCCAGACCACATGCATCCAGGTGTGCGATGTATCGTGCTGGCACGAAGTGGGTTAGTCCCTCGCCAGACTTTCTCATCACATAACCATAATGCGGTACATCATACTCCATGTGATAAACACGGTACAGTGTACTCCGCGGACTCATATCGTGATTGGGGGTGCCAGTCGTAGGTCTTATCTACCCCATACCAAAAATTTTCCATATCCATGTAGGAAAGCCTCCCTGCCAAACAAAGTCTCCCCGCCCCTCTAGGGCTTAAGGATGTTGGCTTAAGGATTATTTCGTAAAAGTGCCTCCCCACCGAACAGAGCCTCTTCGCCTCCTCGAGCTTAAGAATGTTAGCTTAAGGATGTAGGGCTTAAGAATCTTACCGTAAGAGAGCCTCCCCACCGAACAGAGCCTCCCCGCCTAACAGAGCCTCCCCGCCTCCTCGGGTTTAAGGATGTTGGCTTAAGGATGTAAAGCTTGAGGATCTTACCAACTTTCACGACCTCATACGTATTACGATGTGCAAACTTGTGCGAGCAAAGCTCTAGCACGACTTATGCATCCTATCATAAAGAAACCACGTACGAGCATAGCTTTAGTTCAGTTATATGCATAAGAAAACCCACTCAAAATCCACGTACGAGTAGAAGCTCCAGTATGGTTTATACACATCATCATAGTTTCCAAATCAATGTGCGAGCTAAGCTCCAGCACATTTCATACAAATGAAAACATCAAAATCTAGCGCGAGTGAGGCTCCAGCGCGAATTAAATCACATACACATGATAGGTAGCTCACATACATTCAAAACATCTCAAAACATGTTTAGCGCCTCACATGGGTTATTTCACAACATCATTTAAGTACTAGCCAGCTAACACGCCTAAAAGGTATATGTCCACAAGTGCACGGGTCGTACAAGTAATAATGGATTTGAGTCCCGAGTTATCGTCCCAACAGAGAAGTTGACTAGCCTAATTAACTACCGATTAATCTTACCCTAAGTATATCCTAGCGAATTATGAATTTTTGATTATCGGTGGTCTACTAAGTTTGAAATTAAAAATACTGAAAATAATAAAACTATAAAGAAAATAAAACCCAGCTAAGATTTACTTACCGAGCTCCACGCAATTAAAAACAAATACCTACGAAAATAAATAAAACAGTTAAAGCTAATTAACACAATTAAAATAAAATGTAAATATGAAAATAACAAAGCAAGATTAATTAAACTATAATTAAACTAACCTAAAATGCAATTAAACTACTTAATCAAAATGCAATTTAAACTAAACTAAAACTTAATGAAAATAAAATCCTAGAAAATTAAGAAAATAACTATAAACTACATGTCTAAAATAGTAACTCTAAACTAATCCTAACTATATCTAATTACTAATTTAACAATAAAATTTAACTAATGCGTGTAACAAATTTAATCTAACTTAACTAATGCATGATAAAAATAAAAATGAGCTAAGGACATAATTAAATATACTTCATGAACTAATCGAGAAAAATGGATTATTGTGCACAAGGTAAATGCCAAACAAGCCTTAAGCAAATTTAAACCATCCAAACTGTCCCTCCAAACACTATTCATGTATCTTTCTACTTTCATGCTCATTCCAGGCTTTCACAGATGCACTCTGCTTGCTCTCGGGTCTGATCATGCTGCTATTCCAGGCAAGGTCCATTTCTGTTGCTCCAGGCTTTCTCGGTCTGCTACAATGGTGCTGCTCCAGGCTTTCTCAGTCTGCCGTCTCCAATCGGCATGCTGCACTCTGCAACCCGTTCCTTGCTTTGTACTTCAGACCACCACGCCAGCTGCACGCATGCATGTGTACCTGCTCCTGCACTGGTTCTGCAATCTCAGCTGCTCCTCAACAGTCCTGCAGAATCTGCTTCATTCTTACCAATCACGGGTTACAGTTACTGTCAAGCCTTCATGCACCATACCGGCCTTGCTTCAGCACAAACCATCTCCCTGCAACAGACACTAAGGAATGCCCAATAGCTGGATCAGCAGCAGTCCAGCCTCCTGCAGTAGCACTGACCCGCAAATGCTAAATAATCTAATAAGAAAACCAGTAAAAACATAGCAGAAACCAAGCAACCATGGAGTAATGTTGATTAAACAGACAAATGAAAATGAACAGTATAATATTCATAAAGCAGAGCAGAACAGGGGAGAGTAACTAATGCTTTAAAACACAATTTCAACAACGTTATAAAGAAGAAGACATGTAGCTAAAAAAAAAGAGTAAATGAAAGCAAAATTGGCAAACGTAAATGAAACAGTGAGCTAGTATCGTGGTTCTCGATTTTCTCTTCCCCTCAATAGCAACTATATCCAATGAGAATAACCGAACAACACATTCCTTTTAGCAACCAGCCAGCTCAACTCAGTCTTCTAGACTGCTTTGCCATAACGTACCATGGCACTACACAACAATAAACTCTGGACGTAGCAAAGCCGAATGTGAAAACATGTAGAAACATAATGCAAACACAAAACAAGAAAGTATAAAATGATCTGTAGGAATCTAGAGGACAGAACGTATGAGTAGTAAATGAACACAATGGAAACCGAATTGAAAATGAGACTAGAAAATAACAAGAAACAGAGCTTTTCATTCACATAGAAATTGCATGAACAGTACTATAAAATGATGGCTAAAACAATCTACTTGGGAAAGCTTCTAAGGAAAATAAAATAAAACTATCCTAACACTACATTACACTACTCCTACTCTTACATTACATCCTCTTTCAATTGTCATCCTTTCTTATTTATAAACACACTAGGGGGAAAATTGTAATTTCTATATCCTTGATGAGTTGGCATTTTTTTAGCCACTTGTCTTCACACCATTGGCTCCTTGAAAAGATATTTCCATGTCATCGGTCTAAACAATCCAATTGGATGTGCTAGGTAGCATGACTCGTGTTGTCCGCGTGGCTCAATCTCAATTTTAGCCCAATTCCGATCCATTTTCTACCGAAATATTCAAAATTCATCCGGATTTAATTTATCTGCAAACATGAGAATTTTAATTAAATAAAGGGGATAATTAACAAAATAAATTGGGGATTTAAATAATTAATTAGGAAATTAAGCATAAATAATTCTAAAAATATAGAATTATCACCAGTCTATCCTTTTATTTGCTCAAATTAAAGCATTGTGTTTTGTGAAAACATTCAAAACACGTGATTTATGCAATTATTAGCCTTACTATCCCTTTTTATACATTGATATATAAAACCAAATCATACAACGTTCGCGACCATTTTCGTATACCAAACAATCAATTTCTCAAACATTCATGCATTTCATAAACACCCTATATTCTCACAAAATACAAGCATCTACCTCTATATACTTACAGAATTCCCTTACCTAAAATCGCGACGCATGATTCCACTTCCTTAAAGCTGCTTACGTGTGCGTAGTTCGATTACGTCTCCAATGACTCTCTGAAACTGCACAAATTCATATTTCGCATTATTTCAATCTATTACACGTAACCTTTGGGTTTTGCTATAGTCAATTCACTCTATAGCTTCTATCATCTCATATAAGGCCCCATTTTATTTCTCTAGTCATATCTCGAGTCTATGGATTCCTTTAGGCCTATTTATTCATAATGAATCGATATTAAACCGATACTAAGCTCATAGTGTTCCTTTAGGCCTATATATTTCCTTACTATGGCTTTTCCATCAGCACTACATGTGCTCATTTTCCTAATTCCACTTAACCCATAATGTAGTTTCATTTACCCAATTCAAATCATCCACATTACTCAATTGATAACTTAACAATTCCCACAAATCACCAACTCATCTAAATTACTCTTTCTCACACTAGACTTATTCCATTTTCTAGGTCACACTCTAGTTTCATCACTTCCTAGGTATCTCCAACCATCAATACACATGCAAATCTACACCAAAATCAATTAAACATACAATGTACTTGGATTGGAGTATTAGAAACTTACCAATCAAATTTCTCTTCTTGCTCCAAAGGGAAATGCTCCTTGCTCCTTCAATGCCAACAATGGGGTTTTGGGTTTCAATTATGTTGTTCTCTTCCTCAAGATGAAAAACTTTGTGTCTGATGGCCTCCCATCAAATTTTACTGGAATGCGTGGATTTTAGAGAGGAAAATCTAGGTTTTGGGTGAAAAATAGAAGGGTGATGTTGTTTTCTCAAAATTTTTAGATTTTCAGCGCTCCTTTTATAGAAATAGCTTGAGGAGATCGATCTGCACTAGGAGGAGATCGATCTAGTCCCCTCAATTCTCCCCTTTTCACGGCATTTTAAGCATGAGATCGATCTGTCGAAGCTTAAGACCGATCTGCTCCAAACAGAGAGCTAAAAAGATCGATCTGTATGCTTGAGGATCGATTTTTTCATTACAGAATTTTTAGGAGATCGATTTGGCCCCATTGGAGATCGATCTACTCTATTCCATTACCCAAATAAGAGCATTCTGGCTCTTCCAGATTGATCTCTCATTCTATGAGATTGATCTGGCTTTCATAGATTACTGATTTTCCTGTAGTTTTTTGTAGTAACTTACACCAAAACATCCTTAATCTGCTGCCATAGCCATTTTCTCATCCATCCACCTTTATGACTTGAAAATGGCATCCATTCATACCTTATTCACATTGAAACTTGTGTGCATTACTTGTATATCCAAAGGTATACTATATAAAACCAAATGGAAGCATTTATATTCATGCAACTTCCTTCATTTACCACCCTACTCATTTTGAGTTCCAATCACATTCATCACTTATAAAAGCTCATTTCTTCATATTCATACGCAAGGAAACTTGTATGTACATTACAAACTCATATTACACGTATGCACATTACATTTATATACTTTACGCCAGTTGTACTTTACATTACAAGTACATTACCACACTTATGATTTCATAACATTTACATCCAAAAATATGGGTCTTACACAATTACTTATGCAATTCATGCAACTTCATTCCATTTGTTGCACTACTCATTTTGAGCTCTAATCACATTCATCACTTATAAAAGTCCATTCCTCCATATTCATATAAAATGAAATTTATGTGTACATTACAAACTCATGTTACAAGTATGTACATCGAATCCGTGGACTTATATCACTTATACTTTACATTGCAAATACATCACCATACTCATGATTTCATAATGTTTTCATCCAAAATACGGGTCTTACATTCCTCCCCTCCTTCAAAGAATTTGGTCCTCCAAATTGGAACTAAGTCACTCTTCAAAAAGTTAGGGCTACTTCTACCACATCAAGTTCTCTAATTCCCTTGTGGCCTCATCCACAATGTGATGTTGCCAAAGAACTTTCACTAAGGGAATCGTCTTATTCCGTAACACTTTCTCTTTTCTATCCAATATCCAAACCGGCTTCTCAACATACGTCATACTCTCATTGAGCTCAACGGCTCATATCTTATCACATGTGCCGAGTCTGAGTGATACTTCTGAAGCATAGAGACGTGGAAGATGTTGTGAACATTTGCCAAGTCTAGTGGCAATGCCAACCTATGCGCCTTATCTCCCACTCTCTCCAAAATCTCGAAGGGTCCGATATATCTAGGGCTTAGCTTGCCCTTCTTACCAAATCTCGTAATACCCTTCAATAGTGAAACTCTCAGAAACACTAACTCACCCACATCAGACTCTAGTGGCCTACGTCTCTTGTCAGCATAACTCTTTCGTCGGCTCTGAGCTATCCGTAATCTCTCACATATCAATTAGACGTCTTAAGATGCCTGCTGCACTAAGTCAGGAGCAAAAATCTGTCTGTCACCAACCTCTTCCCATCCAATGGGGGATCAACATCTGCGTCCATATAGTGCCTCATAGGGTGCCATCCTGATACTCACATGATAACTGTTATTATAGATGAACTCAGTTAACTGCAGGTGATCATCCCGAGAGCCTCCAAAATCCAACACACACACTCTCAACATATCCTCTAAGGTCTGTATAGTTCTCTCTGACTACCCATCTGTCTGAGGATGAAAAGTGGTGCTAAAGCTCAAGTGGGTCCCCATATCTTCCTAAAAATATTCCCAAAAATGGGAAGTGAAGCAGGCATCCCTATCAGAAATAACGCTCATTGGTACACCATGTAGCCGTACTATCTCTCGGACATATAGGTTCGCCAACTGACATAGAGTATCTATAGCTCTCATAACTAAGAAATGGGCTGACTTAGTCAATCAATCCATAATAACCCATTAGCATCATGACCTCTGCGGGTCCTCAGTAATCCCATCACAAAATTCATGGTGACAGGCTCTCACTTCTATGTCGGTATCAGTAGAGGCTGTAATAATCCTGCAAGCTTCTGATGCTCTACCTTCACTTGCTGATAAATGAGACACTTAGTGACATATTCAGCAATGTCTCTCTTCATTCCAGACCACCAATAGACCTTCTGAAGGTTTTGATACATCTTGGTACTCCCTGGATGTACCGTGTACTTCGATGAGTGAGCCTTTGATAAAATCAGTAACCTGATCTCAGGATCCCCGAGAACACACTCTCTACCTCTGAACCTCAATAAGCCATCTGTAGTCAGCTCAAAATCAATACCCACACCTGCCTGTATCTGACTCAACCAATCGATACACTGTTGATCGCTCTGCTGAGCCTGTCGAATATGGCTAATCAACTCTGGCTTTAATCTCATACTAGCCATAATCTCAACTCTCTCCGATCCAGGTGGGGACACATCCAAACTGAGGTTTAAAATTTATTCCAATAACTCATGTTCCTATATCATCATATAAGACACCAACCCAAGTTTTTTCCTACTCAGAGCATCGACAACTACATTTACCTTACTCAGGTGGTACATGATCTCACAATCATAATCTTTTAAAAGTTGGAGCCATCTCCTCTATCTCATATTCAACACCTTCTACGAGAACAGGTACTTAAGGCTCTTATGATCTGTGAAAACTTGAAATTTCTCACCACAGAGGTAGTGGCGCCATATTTTCAAAGTAAACACCACGACCGCCAACTCCGAATCATATGTCGGGTAGTTCCTCTTGTGATCTTTCAACTGTCTAGATCCATAGGTAACTACCTTCCCATCTTGCATAAGCACACAGCCCAGTCCCTGGTGTGATGCATCCGTATACACCGAGAATCCTCCTAAGCTGGTAGGAATGGTGAGAACGGGAGCAGTCGTCAATCGACGTTTAAGCTCCTCAAACTCCTCTCACATGCCTTATCCCATATAAACTTAACATCCTTAAGTGTGAGGCGTGTCAACGGAGCAGCTAGCTTGGAGAAACCCTCTACAAATCTCCTATAGTAACCTGCCAATCCCAGAAAACTTTTGATCTCAGTAACTATCTTGCGCTGTTCCCACTGTACAACTACCTCTATCTTGGATGGATCCACTGATACTCCATCTTTCGATACCACATGGCCGAGAAATGAGATCTATTCTAACCAAAAGTTACACTTGCTGAGTTTGGCATATAACTCTTTCTCTCGGAGTGTCTATAGAACTAACCTCAAGTGCTGCACATACTCTTCCTTGGACTTGGAATATACCAAGATGTCATCAATAAAAACAATTACAAACTTGTCCAAGTATGGTTGAAACATATCCTTCATAAGTACCATAAATGTTGCGGGGGCATTCGTCAATCCGAATGGCATCACCAAGAACTCATAGTGGCCATAACGGGTACAAAATGCTATCTTGGGTACATCTCCACTCCTGATCCTCAACTGATGGTACCCTGACCAAAAGTTTATATTTGAAAATACATATGCTCCCCGGAGCTGATCTAGCAAATCATCTATGGTGGAAGGGGGTACTTGTTCTTAATGGTGGCCTTATTCAACAATCGACAATCTATACACAGTCGGAGCCTTTCATCCTTCTTCCTTACAAACAGAAATAGTGCTCCCCAAGGTGAGACACTCAACCTAATAAACCCCTTCTCTAGTAACTCTTACAGCTGTTTCTTTAGCTCTTTCAACTCAATCGATTCCATTCTATATGGTGGTTTCGATATCGACTCTGTACCAAGCACTAACTCTATCCAAAATTCCATTTCCCTTTCAGGTTGTAGTCCTAGTAATTCATCCAAAAAGACATCAGGATAATCCATAATTACGGGTATATCCCTCAATTTTGGGTGTGCCTTATCTATATCGACCACATAGGCAATGAACCCTTCACATCATTCTTGCTACCGTCAGTAACATAAACCATCACATCAACATTCAACATAAGCATAGGAATTCATCTCTAAAATAAATTCAATAAGATCATACTTTTTTCATTTATAGAAGTCAAGTTCTTTTATTTCATTTTACAAATCTTACAACATGATTTTCTATATCTGGAAACATCAAAGTCTTAACATGACAATCCATAACAACATGATTGGTAGCTAACCAATCCATTCCTAATATTACATCAAAATCATTCATATTTAATAAAATTAAATTGGTTGTCATTTCCTTTCTCTTTATCTTTAACTTACAATCTCTACATACATGCTCAGTTAATTAACTATCATTCATGGGTGTAGAAATCATCAACATTTTATCCAACAATGTAGGTTTCACATGCTTCAACAATTTATGTGCAAAGAAAGGTGACATTAAGGAATGCGTGGCACCAGGGTCAAATAATAGCTTCTAAATCAAATATTCATATGGTACCTTTAATCGCATCCGTCGATGAATCCGCAGTGTCCTGGTCTAGCGCGTGCACTCTTCCTCTGCTCACACCCACTGCCTGTTTCCCTTTTTCTTCGGCTGTAGCCCTCCTCCTTGGGGCAACTACCTCAACTGGAGCTCTTTTTGGCTCCTTGCCCTTCTGTGGGGCAATCTCCATCCTCTTGGAAAAATACTTTGCTATATGTCCTGGTTTCTCGCATCTGTAACACACTGTAGGGGTCATCAAACAAGGCCTAGTCCCATGAAATCTATCACATCTCCTGCATCGCTCAATAGTAGGCTTGGTCCTCCAATAACCATACCCCTCTCTGCAGTCAAAGCCGGGTACATGGGAGGTCTAGCAGCTCTCTCCTGCATCTCCTCAATCTTAGGGCTCTTCTCAAAATATTTCTAGCCCCCTCTTCTAGCCACTCTATCCATCCCAGATCTCTTCTAATCTTTATCTCTTTTGACACTAATCTTCCCTAGCTCGGAGGCATTCCGCTCAAAATCCTGCTCACATACCTGAGCCTTGTGTACTACCTCCTCATATGTCTGAATGTCAAATGAGGGTAGCTTAGTCCGGATAGCCAATCTCAATCCATCGATAAACTTTTGGATCTTACGAGTCTCACTACCCATCGTGTTCGGGTCGTATCTCCTCAAAGACATAAATCTCAACTCATATTCATCCACAGTACGATTCCCCTGAACCAAATTCATAAATTCCATCCGTAATTTTCTTTGTGCTGTGGCTGGAATGTACTGCCTCCTGAAGGCCTCCAAGAATATCTCCCACGTGATCTCAGAGTGTTTGGCCCTCAAAATAGACTCGGTAGATCTCCACCAGTGCTATGCCTCACCTTTTAACATAAACACGACAAAGGCTACCTTCTCAGCTGATGTGCATCTGAAGAATCGATACAGTTTCTCCATCTCATACACCCAATCCTCCTTAATAACCGGGTCCTTCACCCCTCTAAACACTGGAGGTTTCGACCCTTAGAACTCTCACAATTTGCTCAACTCGCAGTCATACCCCAGGTCACTCTTGCTCGGTCGTGGAGCGATAGGTAAAGCTGTATCCTGTACTGCGGGTGTCACCGTCTCAGTAGCCTAAGGTCTCTCCTCCTCTGCAGCTACCAGTCTAGTAGTAGGCTATGCTGCGAGACCCCGTCTATCATCGGCACCCAATACCTGTGTGACTATCTCTACTAGGCTCTCAATACTCTGTTCTATCCTAGCGAAGCGTGCCTCTGTACCTCATGCTCTCTCAACAGGGTTCTGTGGAGTCTGATCAGTCTGTGGCTCCGTACGACTCTCAGGTATACCTCTACAGCCTCTAGCATGTGCTCCCATCCCTCTACCTTGGCGCGTAATAGGCATAATGCCTAACTTCTTGTATTTAAAACATTATTAGACTCAATCCATCACGGTATACATAGTTATATCTAAACAAGAGCACAGTAATATGAGGATGTACTTTTCCTACGTTTTATTACTGACTCACATCAGGCCAACACAGCTCGGATACCAATCTCTGTCACGACCCTATTTATCCAATTCGTCTAAAAATCACAGCCAATTTTTTACGTTTTCCTTTTTCCTTAGCCGGTCGTGAACATCCTCACCAATACACAGTTGGGCTATGAGGCAGTAATAATCATTCTTAACCATCCGTTTTCCAATTAATCAAAAGAAATGTCATACATTTAAGAGTTAAGACACATGTTCATACACGACACACTTTCTAACATTTACATCCCCCCATATTACAATTTCAATGATCATTGTGCTTTTACATTGTTTAGATACAAAAAGAATCTCTGTGTATATACCTCTGGGTGATAGAGATGCATCAAATGTCTCAACAAAATGCTTCAGTCCTCACTGGGCCACTATGCACGCTCTGTAGAGGGGGAAATAGAGAGGGTTGAGCAACCACACGCTCAGTAAGGTAATAATACAAGCATGGTCGATAACTACTCTATCTACATGCTGATAATATTATGCACAAATCGTTTATAATCGGAGCATGAGGAAAGAAGATGAAGCCACATGTATATACATATATCATGTATGGAAAATCATGTAAATAAGCATAAAACATGGAATATTAACATGTAAATTCATCTCATGCTCAACTCATTAAATCTCATCACCAAAAAGGGGAATTCATTTAAGAAACATCATTTTCAAATCACATCATATCTCATCATAAATCAAATTGTCATTTCTTTAAATCACAAATCCCACAAGGCTCGACCCCTCCCTCGGGTCTACCCTAGACAACCACATTTACACTTATGTATCAAAGTCATGTGGTACTATGTAGTATCAAAATCCATTGTCTTAAGTGCACGTGGAGCTTTCCGTATCAATGTAAGAGAGACTCTCTGCAGAACAGAGCCTCCCCGCCCTCTCTGGCTTAAGGATGTTGTGCTTAAGGATCTTACCCTAAGAGAGCCTCCCCACCGAACAGAGCCTCCCCGCCCTCTCTAGCTCGAGGATGTAGGGCTTGAGGATCTTGTCGTAAGAGAGACTCCCCACCGAATAGAGCCTCCCCACCCTCTCTGGCTTGAGGATGTTGGGCTTGAGGATCTTACAAACTTTCGCAACATCATACTTACCACAGTGTGAAAACTTGTGCGAGCTAAGCTCTAGCACGATTTATGCATCATAACTAAACCACCTCGTGTGAGCAATGCTCTAGTATGACATTTATGCATCAAATCATGAAGAAACCACGTACGAGCACAGCTCCAGTACGGTTATATGCATAGGAAACCACTCAAAATCCATGTGCGAGCAAAGCTCCAATACGGTTTATAAAACATCATCACAATAAATCAATGTGCGAGCTAAGCTCTAGCACGATTCAATTCACACAAACACGATAGGTGGCTCATGCACAATCAAAATAATCTCAATTCTTGTTTAGCGCTTCACATGTGCTATTTTACAAAATCATTCAAACAATTGCCAGCCTATTCTTTAATTTGCTCAAAAACAAGGTAATGGGTTTCTCAAAATAACAAAACATGTGGTTTATGCATTTATTAGCCTTACTATCCCCTTTTCAAGAATCATTTCATAATAATCATTTCAAAAAAACCAAATCTCATACAACTGCTCGCAGCTATTCACGTATACCAATAACAATTTTCTCAAACATTCATGTATTTCGTAAACACCCTATATTCACCCACAAAATACGAGCAGCTACCTCTATACACTTACAAAATTTCCTTGCTTGGAATCGCATCACATGATTCCACTTCCTTAGAGTTGCTTACTCGTACGATCCACTTTGGCTCCAGCGAACTCTCTAAAACTGCATAAAGTCGTATATCGCATCAAATTTAATTCACGTAACGGCACTCTTGCATTTACTATAGTTGATTCGACCTATAGTCTCCATTAATGCTCATAAGGCATTGATTTATTGTTCTATCCATATCTCGAGTCCAATGATTCCTTTAGGCCTATTGATTCATACTTAATCGATATCAAGTCGATATTAAGCTCATAGTGTTCCTATTTCATCAATTTCTTCACTATGGCCTCTTATCAACATCTTTCATGCCCATTTTCATAATTTCTCTAAACTTACAATATGACTTCATTTAATCATCTTAAATCATTCACATTACTTCAACAACTTAGTATAACTCATAATTCATCAACTCCTCCAAACCACATTTTGTCACACTGACATAATCTAGGTTATAAGTGTTCCATTGTTTTCTAGATGGTTTCTATCCTAAATATTCACACCAATCTACTCCAAAATCAATAAATAGATAATGTACTAAGGCTAAAGTGTTAGAACTTACCAAATCTAGTTTCTCCTCTTGCTCCAATGAAAATGCCCCTTGCTCCTTTAATCTAACAAATGAGGTTTTAATTTCAAACTATGTTGTTCTCCTCTTGGATTTGAACAACTTTATATCTAATAGCTTCCCTTCAATTCTTACTAGAAATGTGCTGATTTTATAGAGATAAATCTAGGTTTTGGGTCGACATGGAAGAAATGGGGGTTTGTTTTCGTGATTTACAGATTTCATTGCTCCTATTTATAGAAATAGGTTGATGAGATCGATCTGTCGAAGCATGAGATCGATCTGGACCTCTTAAATCCCTCATTTTCATGCCAATTTGAATGCATAAGATCGATCTGTCAAGGGCTTGAGATCGATTTATCCCAAGCAGTAGCTTAAGGAGATCAATCTTCTTCCAGGGGAGATCGATCTGCTCCAACTCGAGAGCTAAGGAAATCGATCTGTTTTTCATCAAATCGATCATCGCATTACAGAATGTTTAGCAGATCGATTTGGCTCCATTAAAGATCGATCTATCTTGTTCCATTGCTCAAATAAGAGCATTTTTGCCCTTCTAGATCGATCTCTTATCCTATGAGATCGATTTGGATTTCATATTTTCCAGAGTTGCTGCAGTTTTCTGCAGTAACTTCACGCAAAACATCCTCAATTTGCTGCCATTGTCATTTTCTCATCCAACCGCCTTCAAGACTTGAAAATGGCATCCATTCATACTTCATACACATTGAAACTTACGTGCATTCATTGTATAACTAAAGGTATACATTTCATAGCCAAATGGAAGTACAATTACTTATACAATTCATGCAACTTCATTCCGTTTGCTACACTACTCATTTTGAGCTTTAATCATATTCATCACTCATAAAAGTCCATTCCTCCATATTTGTATAAAATGAAACTTGTGTGTACATTACAAACTCATATTACAAGTATGTGCATCGAATCCATGGACTTATATCACTTATGCTTTAATTACAAATACATCACCATACTCATGATTTCATAAAGTTTTCATCCAAAATATGGGTCTTACACTTATGGTCAGTGTAAACCTGAAATCTCTCACCATAGAGGTAGTGGCGCCATATTTTCAATGTAAACACTACGACTGCCAACTCTAAATCGTGGGTCGGGTAGCTCCTCTCATGATCCTTCAACTGTCCTATATGCAACTACCCTTCCATCTTACAGAAGTACAAAGCCCAGTCCTTGGTGTGATGCATCCGTATACACCGAGAAACCTCCTAAGCTGGTAGGAATGGTGAGAATCAGAGCTGTGGTTAATCTCCTTTTCAACTCCTGAAAACTTTCCTCACACTTATTATCCCACACAAATTCAACATTCTTTCTCGTGAGACGTGTCAAAGGAGCAGCTAGCCTCAAGAATCCCTCCACAAACCTTCGATAATACCAAGCTAAACCTAGGAAACTTCTGATCTCTGTCACTGTCTAGGGTCTCTACCACTGTATCACTGCCTCAATCTTTGATGGATCCATTGACACACCATCCTTCGATACTATATAACCCAGAAAAGAGATCTGTTCCAACCAAAAGTCGCAGTTACTGAGTTTAGCGTACAATTTCTTCTCTCGAAAGGTCTGCAACACTATCCTTAAATGTCTTTCATGCTCCTCTCTAGATCTTGAGTGCACCAGTATATCATCAATAAACACAATAACAAATCAATCCAAGTAGTGGTGAAATACCTCATTCATCAATGACATAAAAGTTGCGGGAGCATTCGTTAACCTGAATGGCATAACCATAAACTCATAATGTCCATACCAGGTGTGGAAAGCTGTCTTGGGTACATCTCTACTTCGTATCTTCAACTGATGGTACCTAGATCTCAGATCTATCTTGGAGAAGACCTGCGCTCCCTTAAGCTGATCCAACAAGTCATCGATGAGTGGAAAGGGGTACTTATTCTTGATGGTGGCCTTATTCAACAACCGGTAATCTATACACAATCGAAGGCTTCCATCCTTCTTCTTTACAAACAGAATCGATGCTCTCCTTGGCGATAAACTCGATCTGATGAACCCTTTCTCCAACAACTCTTGCAGTTTTTTCTTTAATTCTTTCAACTCCACTTGAGCCATTCTGTACGGTGGCTTGGATATCGACTATGTACCAAGTGCCAAGTCTATACCAAATTCCATCTCCCTATCTGGGGATAATCCTGATAACTCATCCGAAAATACATCTGGAAATTCCCTGACCACTGGGATGTCTATCAACTCCGGACGTGCCTTATCTGTCTCAATCACATAAGCAATGAACCCTTCACATTATTCTTTCCACCATTAGTAACATAATCATCACATTAACATACATACTTGATAAACAGATTTATCTCTCAGACATCATGTATTAAGATCATACTTTTTTATTTACATTAACCATGTCTTTCATTTCATTTCACAACACTTACCACAAGATTATCTATCTCTGGAAAAGTCAGTGTCTTAGCACTGCAATCCATAACAACATGGTTCGCTGTCAGCCAATCCATACCGAGGATTACATTAAAATAACTCATATTTAATAAAATTAAATTGGCTGCTATTTCTGTACCTCTTATCTTCATCTTATAATCTCTATATAGATGCTCAGTCAACTTACTATCATTCATAGGGATGCATGGCACCAAGATCAAATAGTATAAATGCTTCTAAATTAAAGATTTGGATGATACCTTTAACCACATCCGAAAACTGATCTGCAGTGTCCTAGTCCAGTGCATGCACTCATCCTTTGCTCACATCCACTGCCTGCTTCCCCTTTTCCTCAGCTGTAGCCCTCCTCCTCAGAGCAGCTATCCCAATTGGAGCTCTCTCTAGCTCCCTACCCTTCTGTGGGGCTCTCTCTGTCATCTCGGAGTAATCCCGCATTATGTGCCCTGGTTTCCCACATCTAAAGCATAATGCAGGAGGTCAATAACATGGTCGAGTACCATGGTACTTGCCACACTTGCTGCACTGCTCTGTATTAGGTCGTGGCCCTCCAATCATAATTCCCTTTTCTAGAGCTATGGCCGAAGAAATGGGAGGATTAACTGTCCTCTCCTGAATCTCCTCGATCCTTGGCCTCTTCTCAGTAAATCTCTTGCTTCCCTTATAACCGAAGCCTCTATCCATCACTGGTCTCTTCTTATCTTTATCCCTCGCATTATCAACCTTTCCAAACTCTAAGGCGATTCTATCAATGTCTTGCTCACATAATTGCACCCTGCGCATTGCCTCCTTATAGGTTGGTATATCCAAAGGAACTAATCTGGACCTGATGGTTGGTCTCAGTCCATCCACAAACTTCTAGATCTTTTTGACCCCATTACCCATCGTGTTGGGATCGTATCTGCCCAAGGAGATAAAAGTCATCTCATACCCATCCACAGTCCTACTCCCTTAGGCCAGTCCTAAAAATGCCATCTTCATCTTTCGCTGTGCAGTATTCGAAACATATTGTCTCTGGAAAGCCTCCAAAAATACATCCTAGCTAATCTATGTATGTCGGGCTCTCAAAATAGGCCTGGTGGATTTCTACCAATGTTCTGCTGATCCCTTTTAGCATGAATGTGGCAAAAGCTATAATCTCGATAGTCGTGCACTCAAAGAACCCATATAACTTCTCAATCTCATTTATCCAATCCTATGCAGCTATTGGGTCCTTAACTCCAACGAAAGATGACAGTCCAAACTTCTGGAACTGTCGTAGCCTATCCAAATCACAACCGTAACCCCAGCCACTACTGGCTTGTGGTGTAGCAACAGGTGTAGGCATATCCTGTTTAGGTAGGGGTGTAAGTGTATCTGTCGTCTGAGGTCTCTGGGCTTGCCGTGCCCATGCCTCAGGAGCTGCTGCCTGCTCGACATCACTCTATGTAACGGGACTCTGTCTACCCCTAATTCCAGGTAAAGATTGAGTGACCAACTCCAAGATCATCTTCATGCTCCGCTTAATCCTCGCGAAGCGAGCCTCAGTACTCTCGGGTCTCTCCTTTAGACCCTGTGGAGCATGCTCAACCTCAACCTCAACCTCAATCTTCTCTTAAGTCTCGTGTGTTTCAGGCTCAACACTACTCCCACGCCTACCTCTATAGCCTCTAGCTTACGCTCTCGCCCCTCTACCATGACTGGTATTAGGCATAATGCTCAATTCCCTACATTCACATCAATTTCGTAGTCAACCATCAACGCACACACTATTTGTATCCAAACCAGCACAGTAAATGGGGATGTAATTTTCCAACTTATTAAGTATTTTAGATATCGACACACATCAGACTAACTCAGCTCTGATACCAACTTCTGTCACGACCCTCAACTTACCAAAAATCGTCACAAATTTTTCGTTTTCCATACATTATTTCTTTTTCGTTCTTACCTTACCTCAATCGTGATCATCTACACTTTCAATTGTTGGGCTGTGTGTCAATGTCTACCTCATCCAACCAACAATTTAATTTGCATTTTAATTTAGAAGTAAACACTTGTATAAATAAATCAGAGTTGTTGTTTACATGTGTTTACATTGTTTTACATCCCCAATGGTTACATTCAAAATTCTACTATGCTATAGAAAGTTTAGATACAAAATTACATCAGTGTGTATACCTTACACGATGGGATGAAGCAGATACCAAAAGGGAAAGCCTCCAGTCGCTCTCAGTCTATGCTCAAATCTCTATAGTAAGGCAATCATCCGAACAGGTAGATACTGCACTATCTACATGATCGTGATGCCATGCTCAAAACCATACAGTTTCTCATTCACATCTCAAAAGCATTAATTCATGCTTGTGTTAATGGCATGTAAAAAAAATCATGCTATTTGTTAGTGCACAAATCAAATTCAAAGCATAGCATAAATCATCATGCATATTTCAAAAATAAGGCATGAAAAAATCATCATGCATCAGTGCACTTTTGTCACGACCCAAAACTACCCAAAAATCAGAGTAAATTTTTCATTTTTCTTTCATACTTACCTGTCCTCTGATTATGACCACACTCTACTAAATATTAGGTTGTGCGTCAATGTCAGTCCCACCATTCATTTACAAGTGTTTACAGTGTCTATACATCCTCAAAAGTTACTACAAACATATTACTATGCTATTCTTATTCAGATACAATATGTACAAGTGTATATACCTCACAATGATGGGTAGCAGTGGATATCAGGAATGTAGTACTCAGTCGTCTTAAAGTCTACTAAAAGAAATCTGTGTAGGAAAAATGAAAGGGGTGAGCACATCAAGCTTAGTAAGGCAATCCTACGAACAAGTAGGTAACCATACAACCTACATGAACATGGTGTCATGCATAAACCACCCTTTCTCCACATAATTTGAAAATAAACGTTCATGCATACCCATATGCCACACAAATTAATGTCAAGTAAAACCAGTTTACATCACGCATCGATTTAGATAGCATGGAAAATAACTTCATCCAAGTTTTAGTTTAAAACCCAGTTTCATTCTCATCAAAATCATATCTCAGTCAGGATCCAACCCCTCCCTCGGGTGATCCAAACTCACACAAAAGTCCACAAAACATGATTCTCCAAAACATTAAGTAATTGTCATGACCCTCAACTTACCAAAATACGTACAAATTTTTTACATTTTCATGCATAATTTATTAACCATCCTTCCTCGATCGTGAACAACCACACTCTCAACAGTTGGGCAATGTGTCAATGTCTATCTCATTCCACCATACCAATTTAATTTACATATTAAATTAAGGTAAACACTTGTATGAATAAATCAGAGTGATGTTTACATGTGTTTATGTAAGACCCCGTATATGTATAATGGTAATGTGTGTAATTGGATCAAATAAATATGAATGGACTTGTAACGTAAAGTATGAATGATGTAAGTCCATGGATTCAATGTACGTATGTGTAATATGATTTGTAACGTACATACAAGTTCTATTGAGTATGAATATGAAGAAATTAATTCTTATAAGTGATGGATGTGATTGAAACTCAAATGGGTAGTGTGGTAAAATGGAATGAAGTTATGCTTCCATTTGGTTTTATGTAGCATACCTTGGGACATACAATGAATGCACACAAGTTTCAATGTGCATAAGGTATGAATGGATGCCATTTTCAAGTTATAAAGGTGGATGGATGAGAAAATGGCCATGGCAACAGATTAAGGATGTGTTGGTGTGAGTTGCAGTAAGGAAACTGTAGGAAATCTGGAAAACATGAAGGCCAGATCGATCTCATAGGATGAGAGATCGATCTGGAAGAGCCAGAATGCTCTTATTTGGGCAATGGAATGGAGCAGATCGATCTCCAATGGGGCCAGATCGATCTCCTAAGCATTCTGTGATGAAAAGATCGATCCTCAAGCACCCAGATCGATCTCCTTAGCTCTCTGTTTGGGACCAAATCGATCTCATGCTTTGACAGATCGATCTCATGCTTCAACGGATCGATCTCATGCTTCGACAGATCGATCTCATGCTTAAAAATTTCATGAAAATGAGAGATTTAAGGGGACCAGATCGATCTCCTCTTGGACCAGATCGATCTCCTCAAGCTATTTCTATATAAGGAGGGCTGAAAATCTGAAAATTTTGGGAAAAACACCATTCTTCCATTTTTAACCCAAAAACCTAACTTTCCCTCTCTAAAATCAGCCATTTTCAGTGAGATTTGAAGAGAGGCCATTAGAGGCAAAGTTGTTCCTATCAAAGAGAAGAACAACATAGTGTGTAGGCATTTTCCCATTGTTGGTATTGAAGGAGTTAAGGGCATTGCCATTTGGAGCAAGAAGAAAAATCATATTTGGTAAGATTCTAACACTCCAATCCAAATACATTGTCTATTTAATTGATTTTGGAGTTGTTTGGCATGAGTATTGATGGATAAATTATCTAAGGATGTGGTGGAATTGGTGTGACCTAGAAAACCTAGAATGGGTTGAATGAGTTTATGATTTAGGGGCATGCTAAAGTTGTTATTGAGGTAATGTTTATGATTTTAGATGGTTAAATGAAATTACATTGTGAGTTTGGATGAATTGTGAAAATGAGTATGTATATGCTTGATAAAATGCCATAGTGAGGGAATTCATGAAATATGAACACTATGAGCTTAATGTCGATTTAATATCGATTCGGAATAAGTAATAGGCCTAAGAAGAATCCATAGACTCGAGTTTTGGGTAAAGTAATGAAACGAGGCCTCACAAGCGTTAATAGAAAGCTATAGGTCGAATTGACTATAGTGAATGCACGATATCATATTATATGGATCGAGTATAATGCGGGATACGATTTTGTGCAGTCCCGAAGAGTTCGTTGGAAACGAATCGAGTGGTACGAGTAGCAGCTTTAAGGAAGTGGAATCACGCATCGCGATTCCAAGTAAGGGAATTCTGTAAGTATATAGAGGTAGCTGCTCGTAATTTGTGGGATTATAGGGTGTTTATGAAATGCATGAATGTTTGAGAAATTGGTTGCTTGGTATGTGAAAATAGTTATGAATATTGGATGGTTTGGTTTACATGGATGTATAAAAAGGGATAGTAAGGCTAATAATTGCATAAATCTAATGTTTTGATGTTTTTCAAAACGGAATTGCTTGGTTTTAAGCAAGCTTGTAGATGGGCTGGCTAGTGTTTTATTGATGTTGTGGAAAAGCATTTGTGAAGTGCTAAACCCGGTTGCCGGGATTGTTTGATTGTGTATGAGCCGCCTAACGTATTTGCATGACATAAATCGCACTAGAGCCTCGCTCGCGCTGGATTTCTATGTTTTCACTTGTGTGATACGTGTTTGAGCTTAGCTCGGACCTTGATTTGGAAACTATGATGATGTTTATAAATCGTACTGGAGCTTCTGCTCGTACGTGGCTTTTGAGTGGTTTGTCTTATAAGTATAACCGTACTAGAGCTATGCTCGTACGCGTCTCTTTATGAGAGGATGCATGAGTCGTGTTAAAGCTTTGCTCGCACAAGTTTACACATTGTGATACGTATAAGGTTGTGAAAGTTGGTAAGATCCTTAAGCCCTACATCCTTAAGCTAACATCCTTAACCCCAAAGAGGCGGGGAGGCTCTGTTAGGCGGGGAGGCTCTGTTCGGTGGGGAGGCTATCTTACGGTGGGATCCTTAAGCCAACATGCTTAAGCCCTGGAGGGGCGGGGAGGCTCTGTTAGGTAGGGAGGCTCTCATACATGGGTACGGTAAGATCCTTAAGCCCTACATCCTTAAGCCAACATCCTTAAGCCCGAGGAGGCGGGGAGGCTCTGTTCAGTGGGAAGGCTCTCTTACGAAAGGATCCTTAAGCCCTACATCCTTAAGCTAACATCCTTAAGCCAGAGGAGGCAGGGAGGCTCTGTTAGGCGGGGAGGCTCTGTTTGGCAGGGAGGCTATCCTTCACGGATATGGAAAACTCTTGGTATGGGGTAGGTAAGACCTAGGAATGGCACCCCCAATCACGATATGAGTCTGCAGAGTACGCTGTATCGTGTATATCACATAGAGTACGATGTACCGCATGACGGTTATGTGATGAGAAAGTCTGGCGAGGGATAATCCATCTTCGTGCCAGCATGATACCCCGCACACCTGGATGCGTGTGGTCTGGGATGATTTATGATGTAGTGGTCCACATAGGCACTTTTGATATAGTGACCTAGTTTTTATACACATGCGTGAATTGTGAAATGAAAATGTGGTAGTGATTGTGAATTGATGTGATGAGATTGTATGTGTTTGAGAAAGAGTTTATGACGTGGGTTTAAAAGGGAGGTTTCTTAATGAATTGCCCTTTTTATGAATTTAAATGAGATTGAGCATGAGATGATTTATACATGATGTTCTTTTTACCATGTTTGATATGCCAATGTACATGATTTTGACACATGATATATATGTATACTCATATGGCATAGTTTTATTCCTCATGCTCCTACCATAAATGATTTATGCATAACACTATCAGCATGTAGATAGAGTAGTTATCTACCATGCTTGCATTATTGCCTTACTGAGCGTGTGGTTGCTCATCCCTCTCTATTTTCCCCCTACAGAGCGTGCATAGTAGCCCAGTAAGGACTGAGGCGTGGTGTTTTGGACTCCGCTGCATCTCCATCGCTTAGAGGTATCTACACAGTGATTCTTTTTGTATCTAAACAATGTAAAAGCACAGTATTCTTTGAGTTGTAATTATGGGGGATGTAGATGTCCGTAAAACATGCTTTTGTATAAGTACAAGATTTAAATGCAAATGTATGACATCGTTTTATTTCACTGAGAATGAATGAGATGTGGAGTTTATTATTGACTCACAGCCCAACAGTGTATGGTGAGTTAGTTCACGACCGGGTAAGGTAACAGTAAAACGCGAAAAAAATTTTAGTGATTTTCGATTAAAGAGAATGGAATTGGGTCATGACAGAGATTGGTATCAGAGCTGTGTTGGCCTGATGTGAGTCATTAATAAAACATAGGAAAGTACATCCCTATAGTACTGTGCTTTTGTTTAGATATAACTGTGTATACCGTGATGGATTGAGCTTAATGAATTATTATAATACAAGAAGTTAGGCACTATGCCAGTTACACGCAAAGGTAGAGGGGCGAGAGCACGTGCTATAGGCCGTAGAGGTAAGCCTAAGAGCCGTGCGGAGCCACAGACTGAGCAGGCTCCACAGAACCCTGCTGGGAGAACAGAGGATACTGAGGCTCGCTTCGCTAGATTAGAGCGGAGCATTGAGAATTTGGTGGAGATAGTCACGCAGGCCTTGGGCGCCGGTGATAGGCGAGGTCTCGCAGCACAGCTTACTACTGAACAGGCAGCTGCAGAGGTGGAGAGACCTCATGCTGCTGAGACAGCTACAGTTACACCACCTCCAGCCCAGGATACAGATTCTCCTATCGCTCCGCAGCAGAGCGATAGTGATTTGGGTTATGACTGCGACTTGAATAGGTTGCGAGAATTTCAAGCGCTGAAACCCCCAGTGTTTAGAGGGGTGAAGGACCCAGTGGTTACGAAGGATTGGGTGTATGAGATGGAGAAACTGTATAGGTTTTTTCGATGCACTTCAGTTGAGAAGGTAGCCTTTGTCGTGTTTATGTTGAAAGGCGAGGCCGAGCATTGGTGGAGGTCCACCGAGGCTATTTTGAGGGCCAGACACTCTGAGATCTCGTGGGAGATATTTTTAGAGGACTTCAGAAGACAGTATATTCCAGCTACCGCATAGAGAAAATTACGGATGGAATTTATGAATTTAGTTCAGGGGAACCGGACTGTGGACGAGTATGAGTCCAAGTTTATGTCACTGGGGAGATATGACCCTGACACGATGGGTAGTGAGACCCGAAAGATACAGAAGTTCATGGATGGATTGAGATTGGCCATCTGGACTAAGCTAGCTCCCTTTGACATCTTAACCTATGAGGAGGCTGTACATAAGGCTCAGTTATGTGAGCAAGACTTTGAGCGAAATGCCTCCGAGCTTGGGAGGATTAGTGTCAGGAAGGATAAAGACCGGAAGCGATCCAGGTTTGGAAGAGTGGCCAAGAGAGATGGCCAAAGATTTTACGAGAAAAGGCCAAAGATTGAGGATGTGCAGGAGAGAGCTGCTAGACCTCCCGTATACCCAGCCTTGACTGCGCCGAGGGGCATGACCATTGGAGGACCACGCCCTACTACTGACCAGTGTAGGAGATGTGGGAGATTTCATGAGAATAGGCCCTGTCTGATGACCCCTATGGTGTGTTTTAGATGCGAGATACCAGGACATATGGCTAAGTATTATCCCGAGAAGATGGATATTACCCACAAAAGGGTAAGGAGCCTGAGAGAGCTCCAGTTGAGACAGCAGCCCCGAGGAGGAGGGCTACAGCTGAGGAAAAAGGGAAACAGGCTGTGGGTGTGGGCAGAGGAAGGGTGCACGCGCTGGACCAGGACACCACAGACGCATCGACGGATGTGATCAAAGGTACCATCCGAATCTTTGATTTAGAAGCATTGGTATTATTTGATCCTGGTGCCACGCATTCTTTCATATCACCTTCCTTCGCACATAAATTATTGAAGCATGTGAAACCAACATTGTTGGATAAAATGTTGATGATTTCCACACCCATGAATAATAGTCAATTGACTGAACATGTATGTAGAGATTGTAAGTTAAAGATAGAGGGAAGGAAATGATAGCCAATCTGATTTTATTGAATATGAATGATTTTGATGTAATTTTGGGAATGGATTGGTTGGCTACCAATCGTGTTGTGATGAATTGTCATGCCAAAACATTGATGTTTTCAGGATTAGACAATCTTATTGTAAATTTTGATGAAAAGAAATGATATGAAAATAGCATGGTTGTTGTAAATAAAGGAGTATGATTTTTAAATGCATAATGCTTGAGAGATAAATTTATTGTTTATGATAAATGTTGAATGTGGAGTGATGGTTATGTTACTAACGATAGAGAGGATAATGTGAAGGGTTCATTGCATACGTGGTTGATATAGATGAGGCACACCCGGAATTAAGGGACATAGCTGTAATTATGGATTACCCTGATGTCTTTTCGGATGAATTACCAAGACTACCACCTGAAAGGGAAATGGAATTTTGCATTGAGCTAGTGCCTGGTACAGAGCTGATATCGAAATCACCCTATAGAATGGCTCTAATAGAATTGGAAGAGCTGAAGAAACAGCTGCAAGAGCTGCTGAAAAAGGGGTTTATTAGATCGAGTGTCTCACCTTGGGGAGCACCGGTTCTATTTGTAAGGAAGAAGGATGGAAGCCTCCGACTGTGTATAGATTACCGGTTGTTGAATAAGGCCACCATTAAGAACAAGTACCCCCTTCCAAGAATCGATGATTTATTGGATCAGCTCCAGGGAGCCGAAGTATTTTCTAAGATAGATATGCGGTCAGGGTACCATCAGTTGAGGATCAGGAGTGGAGATGTACCCAAGACAGCATTTCGTACCCGTTATGGCCACTACGAGTTTTTGGTGATGCCATTCGGATTGACGAATGCTCCCGCAGCATTTATGGCATTGATGAATGATATATTCAAGCCATACGTGGATAAGTTTGTAATAGTGTTCATTGATGACATTTTGGTGTATTCCAAGTCCAGGGAAGATCATGAGGAGCACTTGAGGATAGTTCTGCAGACCCTCCGAGAGAGAGAATTGTATGCCAAACTCAGCAAGTGTAACTTTTAGTTGGAACAGATTTCATTTCTAGGGCATGTTGTGTCAAAGGATGGGGTATCGGTGGATCCATCCAAGATAGAGGCAGTTATACAGTCGGAACAGCCCAAGACAGTTACTGAGATCAGAAGTTTCCTGGGATTGGTAGGATATTATCGGAGATTTGTAGAAGGTTTCTCCAGACTAGCTGCTCCGTTGACACACCTCACGCGTAAGGATGTTAAGTTTACATGGGATGAGGCATGTGAGAGGAGTTTTGAGGAGCTTAAGCGTCGATTGACGACTACTCCAGTTCTCACCATTCCTGCCAGCTCAGGAGGATTCTCAGTGTATACGGATGCATCACACCAGGGACTGGGCTGTGTGCTTATGCAGGATGGGAAGGTAGTTGCCTATGGATCTAGACAGTTGAAAGATCACGAGAGGAACTACCCGACACATGATTTAGAGTTGGCGGCTGTAGTATTTGCTTTGAAAATATGGCGCCACTATCTCTATGGTGAGAAATTTCAGGTGTTCACAGATCATAAGAGCCTTAAGTACCTGTTCTCGCAGAAAGAGTTGAATATGAGACAGAGGAGATGGCTCGAACTCCTGAAAGACTATGATCGTGAAATCATGTACCACCCAGGTAAGGCAAATGTAGTTGCCGATGCTTTGAGTAGAAAGAACCTTGGGTTGGTGTCTTATATGATGGTACGAGAACATGAATTGTTAGAACACTTTACGAACCTCAGTTTGGATGTAACCCCACCTGGATATGAGAGACTTGAAATCATGGCTAGTTTAAGACTGGAGCCAGAATTGATTGGCCGTATTCAGCAAGCCCAGCAGAGCGATCGACGGTGCATCGATTGGCTGAGGTAGATACAGACAGGTGTGGGTATTGATTTTGAGCAGAGTGCTGATGGCTTATTGAGGTTCAGAGGCAGAGTATGCGTTCCCAGGGATCCTGAGATTAGGAGAATGATTTTATTAGAGGCTCACTCATCGAAGTATACGATACATCCAGGGAGTACCAAGATGTATCAAAACCTTCAGAAGGTTTATTGGTGGTCTGGAATGAAGAGAGACATTGCTGAATATGTCGCAAAGTGTCTCGTTTGTCAGCAAGTGAAGGTAGAGCATCAGAAGCCTGTAGGATTATTGCAGCCTTTACCGATACTGACATGGAAGTGGGAGCATGTCACCATGGATTTTGTGATGGGGTTGTCGAGGACCCGTAGAGGTCATGATGCCATATGGGTTATTGTGGACCGATTGACTAAGTCCACCCATTTCTTGGCTATGAGAGCTACCGATACACTGAGTCAGTTGGCGAACTTGTATATTCAAGAGATAGTACGGCTACATGGTGTACCAGTGAGCATTGTTTCTGATAGGGATGCCCGCTTCACTTCCCATTTTTGGGAACATTTTCAGGAAGCGCTGGGGACCCGACTGAGTTTTAGCACCGCTTTTCATCCTTAGACAGATGGGCAGTCAGAGAGGACTATACAGACCCTCGAGGATATGTTGAGAGCATGTGTGCTGGATTTTAGAGGCTCCTGGGATGACCACCTGCAGTTAGCCAAGTTCGCTTATAATAATAGCTATCATGCTAGTATCGGGATGGCACCCTATGAGGCATTATACGGGCGTAGATACCGTTCCCCTATTGGATGGGAAGAGGTTGGTGACAGACAGATTTTTGCTCCAGACTTAGTGCAGCAGGCATCTGAGGACATCCAGTTGATATGTGAGAGATTACGGACTGCTCAGAGCCGACAAAAGAGTTATGCTGACAAGAGACGAAGACCACTAGAGTTTGATGAGGGTGAGTCGGTGTTTCTGAGGGTATCACCATCGAAGGGTATTATGAGATTTGGTAAGAAGGGCAAGCTGAGCCCTAGATATATCGGACCCTTCGAGATTTTGGAGAAAGTGGGAGATAAGGCGTATAGGTTGGCATTGCCACCAGACTTGGCAAATGTCCAGAACGTCTTCCACGTCTCGATGCTTCGGAAGTATCACCCGAACCCGGCACACGTGATAAGATATGAGACGTTGGAGCTCCATGAGAGTATGACGTATGTTGAGAAGCCGGTTTGGATATTGGACAGAAAAGAGAAAGTGTTACGGAATAAGACAATTCCCTTGGTGAAAGTTCTTTGGCAACATCACATGGCGGAAGAGGCCACATGGGAATTGGAGAACTTGATATGGGAGAAGTACCCCCAACTTTTTGAAGAGTGACTTGGTTCTAATTTGGAGGACCAAATTCCTTGAAGGAGGGGAGAATGTAAGACCCCGTATATGTATAATGGTAATATGTGTAATTGGATCAAATAAATATGAATGGACTTGTAACGTAAAGTATGATTGATGTAAGTCCATGGATTCAATGTACGTATGTGTAATATGATTTGTAACGTACATACAAGTTCCATTGAGTATGAATATGAAGAAATGAATTCTTTTAAGTGATGGATGTGATTGAAACTCAAATGGGTAGTGTGGTAAAATGGAATGAAGTTATGCTTCCATTTGGTTTTATGTAGCATACCTTGGGACATACAATGAATGCACACAAGTTTCAATGTGCATAAGGTATGAATGGATGCCATTTTCAAGTTATAAAGGTGGATGGATGAGAAAATGGCCATGGCAACAGATTAAGGATGTGTTGGTGTGAGTTGTAGCAAGGAAACTGCAGGAAATCTGGAAAACATGAAGGCCAGATTGATCTCATAGGATGAGAGATCGATCTGGAAGAGCCAGAATACTCTTATTTGAGCAATGGAATGGAGCAGATCGATCTCCAACGGGGCCAGATCGATCTCCTAAGCATTCTGTGATGAAAAGATCGATCCTCAAGCACCCAGATCGATCTCCTTAGCTCTCTGTTTGGGACCAGATCGATCTCATGCTTCGACAGATCGATCTCATGCTTCAACAGATCGATCTCATGCTTAAAAATTTCGTGAAAATGAGAGATTTAAGGGGACCAGATCGATCTCCTCTTGGACCAGATCGATCTCCTCAAGCTATTTCTATATAAGGAGGGCTGAAAATCTGAAAACTTTGGGAAAAACACCAATCTTCAATTTCTAACCCAAAAACCTAACTTTCCCTCTCTAAAATCAGCCATTTCAGTGAGATTTGAAGAGAGACCATTAGAGGCAAAGTTGTTCCTATCAAAGAGAAGAACAACATAGTGGGTAGGCATTTTCCCATTGTTGGTATTGAAGGAGTTAAGGGCATTACCATTTGGAGTAAGAAGAAAAATCATATTTGGTAAGATTCTAACACTCCAATCCAAATACATTGTCTATTTAATTGATTTTGGAGTTGTTTGGCATGAGTATTGATGGATAAATTATCTAAGGATGTGGTGGAATTGGTGTGACCTAGAAAACCTAGAATGGGTTGAATGAGTTTATGATTTAGGGGCATGCTAAAGTTGTTATTGAGGTAATGTTTATGATTTTAGATGGTTAAATGAAATTACATTGTGAGTTTGGATGAATTGTGAAAATGAGTATGTATATGCTTGATAAAATGCCATAGTGAGAGAATTCATGAAATATGAACACTATGAGCTTAATGTCGATTTAATATCGATTCGGAATAAGTAATAGGCCTAAGAAGAATCCATAGACTCGAGTTTTGGGTAAAGTAATGAAACGAGCCCTCACAAGCGTTAATAGAAAGCTATAGGTCGAATTGACTATAGTGAATGCACGATATCATATTATATGGATCGAGTATAATGCGGGATACAATTTTGTGCAGTACCGAAGAGTTCGTTGGAAACGAATCGAGTGGTACGAGTACCAGCTTTAAGGAAGTGGAATCACGCATCGCGATTCCAAGTAAGGGAATTCTGTAAGTATATAGAGGTAGCTGCTCGTAATTTGTGGGATTATAGGGTGTTTATGAAATGCATGAACGTTTGAGAAATTGGTTGCTTGGTATGTGAAAATAGTTGTGAATATTGGATGGTTTGGTTTACATGGATGTATAAAAAGGGATAGTAAGGCTAATAATTGCATAAATCTAATGTTTTGATGTTTTTCAAAACAGAATTGCTTGGTTTTAAGCAAGCTTGTAGATGGGCTGGCTAGTGTTTTATTGATGTTGTGGAAAAGCATTTGTGAAGTGCTAAACCCGATTGTCGGGATTGTTTGATTATGTATGAGCCGCCTATCGTATTTGCATGACATAAATCGCGCTAGAGCCTCGCTCGCGCTGGATTTCTATGTTTTCACTTGTGTGATACGTGCTTGAGCTTAGCTCGCACCTTGATTTGGAAACTATGATGATGTTTATAAATCGTACTGGAGCTTTTGCTCGTACGTGGCTTTTGAGTGGTTTGTCTTATGAGTATAACCATACTAGAGCTATGCTCATACGCGTCTCTTTATGAGAGGATGCATGAGTCGTGCTAGAGCTTTGCTCGCACAAGTTTACACATTGTGATGCGTATAAGGTTGTGAAAGTTGGTAGGATCCTTAAGCCCTACATCCTTAAGCTAACATCCTTAAGCTCAAAGAGGTGGGGAGGCTCTGTTAGGCGGGGAAAATCTGTTCGGTAGGGAGGCTCTCTTACGGTGGGATCCTTAAGCCAACATCCTTAAGCCCTGGAGGGGCGGGGAGGCTCTGTTAGGCAGGGAGGCTCTCCTACATGGGTACGGTAAGATCCTTAAGCCCTACATCCTTAAGCCAACATCCTTAAGCCCGAGGAGGTGGGGAGGCTCTGTTCGGTGGGGAGGCTCTCTTACGGAAGGATCCTTAAGCCCTACATCCTTAAGCTAACATCCTTAAGCCCGAGGAGGCAGGGAGGCTCTGTTAGGCGGGGAGGCTCTGTTTGGCAGGGAGGCTCTCCTTCACGGATATGAAAAACTCTTGGTATGGGGTAGGTAAGACCTAGGAATGGCACCCCCAATCACGATATGAGTCTGCGGAGTACGTTGTACCGTGTATATCACATGGAGTACGATGTACCGCATGACGGTTATGTGATGAGAAAGTCTGGCGAGGGATAATCCATCTTCGTGCCAGCATGATACCCCGCACACCTGGATGCGTGTGGTCTAGGATGATTTATGATGTAGTGGTCCACATAGGCACTTTTGATATAGTGACCTAGTTTTTATACACATGCGTGAATTGTGAAATGAAAATGTGGTTGTGATTGTGAACTGATGTGATGAGATTGTATGTGTTTGAGAAAGAGTTTATGACGTGGGTTTAAAACGGAGGTTTCTTAATGAATTGCCCTTTTTATGAATTTAAATGAGATTGAGCATGAGATGATTTATACATGATGTTCTTTTTACCATGTTTGATATGCCAATGTACATGATTTTGACACATGATATATATGTATACTCATATGGCATAGTTTTATTCCTCATGCTCCTACCATAAATGATTTATGCATAACAATATCAGCATGTAGATAGAGTAGTTATCTACCATGCTTGCATTATTGCCTTACTGAGCGTGTGGTTGCTCATCCCTCTCTATTTTCCCCCTACAGAGCGTGCATAGTAGCCCAGTGAGGACGGAGGCGTGGTATTTTGGACTCCGCTGCATCTCCATCTCCTAGAGGTATATACACAGTGATTTTTTTTGTATCTAAACAATGTAAAAGCACAGTATTCTTTGAGTTGTAATTATGGGGGATGTAGATGTCAGTAAAACATGCTTTTGTATAAGTACAAGATTTAAATGCAAATGTATGACATCGTTTTATTTCACTGAGAATGAATGAGATGTGGAGTTTATTATTGACTCACAGCCCAACAGTGTGTGGTGAGTTAGTTCACGACCGGGTAAGGTAACAGTAAAACGCGAAAAAAATTTTAGTGATTTTCGGTTAAAGAGAATGGAATTGGGTCGTGACAGTTTACATTACTTTACATCCCCAATAGTTACATACAAAATGCTACTGTGCTATAGAAAGTTTAGATATAACAAATCTCATCGGTGTGTATACCTTATGCGATGGGATGCAACGGATACCAAAAGGGAACGCCTCCAGTCGCTCTCAATCTATACTCAAATATCTGCAGAGAGGGGGGCAATAAAGGGGGTGAGCAAACCACACGCTCAATAAAGTAATCCTTCGAATAAGTAGATACTACACTATCTACGTGATCGTGATGCCATTGCTCAAAGCATACATTTCATCATTTTCTCAAAATATGAGTTCATGCTTGTGTTAATAGTATGTAAAGCATTCGTGCTATTAAAATCTAGTGTACAATTCAATTCAAAGCGTGAAATATCCATCATGCACATTTCACAAATAAGGCATGGAAAACACATCATGCATACGTGCACTTTAAAACCATTAACAAACCGACATCTCAAAATAATCCAACACTTGTCAGGACTCAGCCTCTCCCTCAGACTGTCCTGACCCACAAATCATTTCAAATATGGATTTATTCACAAAGTAATAGACACGTGAGATAGGTAATACAATAAGGGAAATATCCTCTAGGACTATGGCCATATCCTGTGATACCGATTGCACGGATCAGGTGTGTGGGGTATCACTATCTGATTTTACACGGGAGGTGGGTCACGTCTAACCCATCGGTTCATAGCAGAACAATCATCGTCCGAAGATAGCATATCACAATCTCAACACGGTACAATTTACTCCATACTACCTGCACGGTACAGCGTACTTCGTAGACCCAAATCAGCACATCATATCACGCCACATCTCAAAATGTACATGTGAGCCTATTTAATCGGTACGACATCTTGTCTACCCGAAGCTCCTAACACGACTATCAACATGTCAAATTCTCCAAACGCACATGCGAGCCTATTTAATCGGTGCGACACTAAGTCTGGCCGAACCTCCAAGCACGACAACAAATAAGGTGGGCATCTAATGCAAGCTATGCTCCAAACACCATGCCAAAACAAGTATAAAATCCATGTGAAAACTAGTGCGAGCTAAGCTCCAGCACTCATGCGTATAAAACACATCAAGTCTCGTGCGAAGCATACTCTAGCACGCTTTCATTCTCACGAAAACTATGTAGGTGGCTCAATTCTTTACAAGGTATGGTTAACAAACCAAAACAGTTCATTTCTTTTACAATTCATTTCAAATATTAGCCAACCTACCATTCACTTGCAAAAAGAAATAAAACATGATTTTCCAAAGCATTACGCCTTGTGTTTTCATGCACATTTCTCAAAAACCAAACTCTTTACCCTTCAATCACCCAATATCATTTCGTAGTATCACATGTACTCTAGAAAAACATTTAAGTGTCCAAATTGTGTACAGATATCTCTAAGAGTCCGCAGAATTCCCTTACCTCAATTTACTTGAGTGCGACTCTCTCTTCCTCTTAGCCTCTTGCGCTCTTGTTCGCTTTGCTCCGGTGTATCCTCGAGAGCTGCGATTCATTCAACCAAATCACTTAAGTTAAATGTTGTTAACTCACATTTTGACTTCACTAGTCAATATAACTCATTTATGCATTTTACCAATGCCTTATTCCATATTTTACCCCTTTAAGGTAAATCTCACAATTTATTCACTAACCACAACTTAAAATCATACCCATAACGCTATTATCACCTCCAGATATCCCATTCATTATTAATCTCAATACATTCCACTTTCTCACACTAGACCATTTCTAGGTCATGGTGGATTCATTCTACTCTAGGTAGTTTCTACCATTTCTATGCATACCAATTATTTCCCACATCAATATTCAAATAAATGTACTTGAGTATTTGCATTAGAAACTCACCTAGCTTGATTTCCTCTTCACCCCAATGGAAATACACCTTGTTCCTTAAATCCAACTAATGAGGAAAATGCCTCCAAGCTAAGTTGTTCTTCTCTTCGTTGTGAACAACTTTATGTCTGATAGCCTTCCCTCAAATCTTCTTGAAAATGGCCAGATTTAGAGAGTAAAATCTAGATTTTAGGTTGTAAAATGGAAAGGAAATGGTTGTTCTCGTGAAATGCAGATTTTAACTGCTCTTATTTATAGATTTAGCTTGATGAGATCGATCTGTCGAAACATGAGATCGATCTGGTCCCCTTAAAAATCCCTCTTTTCCATGACATTTTGAAGGCATGAGATCAATTTGTCGAAACCTTGAGATCAATCTGTCTCAACAGTAGCTTAAGGAGATTGATATGAACTTAGGGGAGATCGATCTGCTCCAACTCAAGAGCTAATGAAATCGATCTGTTTCACTAAGGATCGATCTGTATTTTACAGAATGTTTAGGAGATCGATCTGGCTCCATTCGAGATCGATCTGTCCTGTTCCATAACCCAAAATAAGAGCATTTTGGCTCTTCCAGATCGATCTCTCATCCTATGAGATCGATCTTGTAAGACCCCATTTATGTAAATTATAATATGTACATGGAAATGTAAATGAAGTTATATGATGAATTCAGAAGTGAAATATATGTGATGTAAGTCCATAAGTTAATGTACACACATGTAAAAAGAGTTGTGATTGTACATACAAGTTACATTACATATGAATGTGAAGGAATGGGCTTTGTTTTGTGAAGAATGTGAATAAAATGGAAAGTGAGTAGAGTGGTAAAATAAAATGAGGATTGCATAAGTTGTGCACTTCCATTTTGTTTATATTAAGTATCTTTGGTTATACAAGGATTCTACACAAGTTTTAATGTGTATGAAGTATTATGGGATGTCATTTTCAAGTCTCAAAGAAGATTAAATGAGAACATGACCATGGCAGCAAATTAAGGATGTTTTAGTATGAGTTGCGGTAGAAAGACTGCAGAAAATCTAGGAAATATAAAGGGCAGATCGATCTTATAGGATGAGAGATCGATCTGGATGAGCCAAAATGCTTGTATTTGAGCAAACGAATATAGCAGATCGATCTCCAATGAGGCCAGATCGATCTTCTAAACATTTTGTAATGAAAAGATCGATCCTCAGGCACCCAGATCGATCTCCTTAGCTCTCTGTTTGGGAGCAGATCGATCTAAAGCTTCGACGGATCGATCTCATGCTTAAAATGCTGTGAAAAAAAAGGATTTAAGGGGACCGGATCGATCTCCTCCTAGTGCAGATTGATCTCCTCAATCTATTTCTATAAAAGGAGTGTTGAAAATCTAAAAATTTCAAAAAAAAAAAACATCACCCTTCCATTTTCAACCTAAAAACTTAACTTTCTCCCTCTAAAATCAGCCATTTCTAGTAAGATTTGAAGAGAGACTATTAGAAGCAAAGTTGTTCATCTTGAGGAAGAGAACAACATAGTTTGGAGGTATTTACCCATTTATTGGATTGAAGGAACAAGGGGCACTTCTAATTGGAGCAAAGAGGAAATCCAAAGAGGTAAGTTTCTAGTGCACAAATCTAAGTACATTTGTCTAGTTGATGATTATGAAGTTGATTGGGGTGTGCACATTGTGGGTAGAAAATATCTAAAATGCATTGGAATGATTATGACCTAGAAATTGTCTAGTGTGAGAAAGTGGAATATGTGGAGATTAGTGAGAAATGGGATATCTAGAGTTGATAATTGTGTTATGGGTATGATTTTAAGATGTTGTTAGTGAATAAATTGTAAGATTTACCTAAAAGGGATAAAATGTAGATTTAAGCATTGATAAATGCAAAGATGGGTCATATTGACTAAAGAGGTCAAATGTGAGTTAACAACTTCAACTCAAGTGGTTTGGATGATTTGAATAGCAGCTTTCGAGGATACACCGGAGCAAAGCGAGCAAGAGCATAAGAAGCTAAGAGGAAGAGAGAGTCACACTCAAGTAAATCAAGGTAAGGGAATTGTGTGGACTCTTAGAGATATCTATGCGCAATTTGGGCACTTAAATGCTTTGCTAGGATGAATGAGATGTTAGGAAATGACATTGGGTGATTGAAGGACAAAAGTTGGGTGTTTGAGAAATGTGCATGAAAACAAAAGCATATTGCTTTGAAAATAATATTTTATTACTTTTTACCAAATGATTTGGTAGGTTGGCTAATATTTGAAATGATTTTGCAAAAGAGTTGAGTTGTTTTGGTTGTTAACCATGCTTTGCAAAGATCTGAGCCACCTACATGGTTTTCGTGAGAATGAAAGCATGCTAGAGTGTTACTCGCACGAGATTTGACGTGTTTTATACACATGAGTGCTAGAGCATAGCTCGCGCTAGTTTTCACATGGATTTCATAATAGTTTTGTCATGGTGCTTAGAGCTTGGCTCGCACTAGATGCCTACCTTACTTGTTGTCGTGCTTGGAGCTTCGGGTAGACGGGGTGTCACTTCGATTAAATAGGCTCCCACGTGCATTATTTTACATGATTGATTAGTCGTGTTAGGAGCTTCGGGTAGACAAGAGGTCGTACTGATTAAATAGGTTCACACGTACATTTTGAGATGTGGCATGATATGATGTGTTGATTGGGTCCATGTAGTATGTTGTACCATGCATGTAGCATGGAGTACGTTGTACCATGTTGAGATGTGATGTGCCGTCTTCGGACGAGATTTGCTATGGACTGGCGGGTAGGATTTGACACACCTCCCGTGTGGAAGCAGATAGTGGTGATATCCCGCACACCTAATCCGTGTAGCCGGTATCACAGGTTATGGCCATAGACCTAGAGGTGATTACCTTTTATTGAATTGCCTATCTCACATGTCTAATGCTTTGTGAATAAATCCATGTTTGAAATGATTTATGGGTCAAGACAGTCCGAGGGAAGGGCTGAGACCTGACAAGTGTTGAAATGTTTTAAGATATCGATTGTTAATGGTTTAAAGTGCACTGAAGCATAATGATTAATGCCATGCTTTATTATGAAAAATGCATTATGGTTAATGCCATGCTTATTTGAGAAAATGCATGATGGGTAATGCCATGCTTTATTGTGAAAAATGCATGATGGTTAATGCCATGCTTATTTGAGAAAACGCATGATGATTTATACCATGCTTTGAATTAAACTGTGCACTGGATTTTAATAGCATGAATGCTTTACATACCATTAACACAATCATACACTCATGTTTTGAGATAAATGATGAACTAAATGCTTTTGAGCATGGCATCACGATCACGTAGATAGTGCAGTATCTACCTATTCGCATGATTGCCTTACTGAGCGTGTAGTTTGGTCACCCCCCTTATTTCCCCCCTCTCTATAGAGTGTTGAGTATAGATTGAGCATGACTGGAGGCATTTCCCTTTTAGTAATCCGCTACATCCCATCGCATAAGGTATACACACTGTTGTAATTTTGTATCTAAACTTACGGTAGCACAGTAGCATTTTGTATGTAACTATTGGGGATGTAAAACAATGTAAACACATGTAACAACTCTTATATATATATATCCATTTATACAAGTGTTTACTCATAAATAATATGCAAATTGAATTGGTATGGTAGAGTGAGTTAGACATCGACACACAGCCGAACTATTGAGGAGAGTTGCTGTTCACGATTAAGGTAAGGATGAATAATAAATGATGCATGAAAATGTGAAAAATTCATACGTATTTTGGTAAGTTGAGGGTCGTGACAGATCTGGCCTTCATATTTCTAGATTTTACTACAGTTTTTTGCAGGTACTTACATCAAAACAACTTTAATTTACTGCCATAGTCATTTTCTCATCCAATCATCTTTGAGACTTGAAAATGGCAACTATTCATACTTTATACCTATTAAAACTTGTGTAAAATCTTTGTATAACCAAAGGTACTTGATATAAACCAAATGGAAGTGCACAACTTATGCAATCCTCCTTCCATTTTACCACACTACTCATTTTCCATTCTACTCCCATTCTTCACATGTTCAAGTTCATTTCCTCGTATTCATTCATAATGAAACTTGTACGTACAGTCACGACTCTTATTACATGTGTGTACATTAAACTCATGGACTTACATTACATATACTTCACATGACAAGTATATCACCATACTTATGAATTCATTTACATATATATACAAGGTTAAACCTATACGGGGTCTCACATTCTCCCCCACTTAGAAAATTTAGTCCTCCAAATTAGAACCAAGTTAATCTGTGAATAT
The DNA here is from genome assembly GCA_033439115.1 of Firmiana major. NCBI lineage: Eukaryota > Viridiplantae > Streptophyta > Magnoliopsida > Malvales > Malvaceae > Firmiana > Firmiana major. The sequence continues at coordinate 17,676,878 of CM065913.1, read as the reverse complement.
CTCGGGGTACTTCTCCCATATCAATCTCTCCAATTCCCATGTGGCCTCTTCCACCATGTGATGCTGCCAAAGAACTTTCACCAAGGGAATTGTCTTTATCCTTAACACTTTCTCTCTTCTATCCAATATCTGAATCGACCTCTCAATGTACGTCATGCTTTCATTAAGCTCCAAAGGCTCGTACCTTCTCACATGCATCGAGTCTGGGTGATACTTCCTTAACATGGATATGTGGAAGACCTTATGCACACTTGCCAACTCTGGTGGTAATGCCAACCTATAAGCCTTATCTCCCACCGTATCAAGTATCTCAAATGGCCCTATATACCGCAAGCTCAACTTTCCCTTCTTCTCGAATCTCATAATCCCTTTCGAGGGAGAAACATTCAAAAACACTAACTCACCCACCTCAAACTCTAGTGGTCTCCATCTCCTGTTAGCATAACTCGTTTGTCTGCACTGAGCTGTCTGTACCTCTTATAAATCAACTGGACATCCTCAAAGGCTTGTCTAACTAAGTCAGAAGCAAAGATCTATCTGTCACCAACCTTTTCCCATGTAATAGGGGAATGGTATCTATGCCCATACAATGCCTCATATGGTGCCATCCTGATACTCACATGAAAACTGTTATTATAGGCGAACTCTACGAGTGGCAAATGGTCATCCCAGGAACCTCCAAAATCCAATGTACACGCTCTCAACATATCCTCCAGGGTCTGAATGGTCCTCTCTGACTGACCATCTATCTGAGGATGAAACGCGGTGCTAAAACTCAACTGGATCCCCATCGCTTCCTGAAAGTGTTCCCAGAAATGAGAAGTGAAGTGGGCATCCCTAACAGAAACAACGCTCATTGGAATTCCATGTAGCCTCACTATCTCACACACATACAAGCTCACTAACTGGCTCAGAGTATTGGTAGCTCTCACAGCTAAGAAATGGGCTGATTTCGTTAATAAATCCATAATCACCCATATGGCATCATGACCCCTACGGGTCCTCGACAATCCCATCACAAAATCCATGGTGATATGTTCCCACTTCCATGTCAGTATCGGTAGAGGCTGCAATAACCCTGCAGGTTTCTGATGCTCTGCCTTCACTTGCTGACAAATGATACACTTAGTAACATATTCAGCAATGTGCTTTTTCATCCCAAACTACCAATAAACATTTTGAAGGTTTTCATACATCTTGGTATTTCCTGGATGTATCGTATACCTCGATGAGTGAGCATCTGTCAAGATCAACCTTCTGATCTATGCATCGTCAGGAACACATATCCTACCTCTGAACCTCAACAATCCATCTAAACTCAACTCAAAGTTCATCTCTGTACCCCTCTGCATCTGCTCGACAATATCAGTGCACTGCTAATCAACTCATTGAGCCCGTCGAATTTGATCTACCAGATTCGATTCCAACTACAAGCTAGCTATCATAAATCCACTATCAACGTCAAGCGGGGTCATATCCAAACTGAGGTTCGTGAACTGTTCCAACAACTCATATTCCTTGACCATCATGAATGATACCAACTCGAGATGCTTCTTACTCAATACATCAGTAACTACATTTACCTTACCCAGGTGGTACAGGATTTCACAATCATAATCCTTCAAAAGCTCGAGCCATCTCCTCTGTCTCATGTTCAACTCTTTCTATGAGAACAGGTACTTAAGGCACTTATGATCCGTGTAAATCTAAAATCTCTCACCATAGAGGTAGTGGTGCCATATTTTCAATGCAAACACTACAACTGCCAACTCTAAATCGTGGGTCGGGTAATTCCTCTTATGGTCCTTCAACTGTCTTGATCAATAGGCTACTACCTTCCCATCCTGCATCAATATGCAGTCCAGTCCTTTGTGTGAAGCATCCGCATACACCGAGAAACCTCCAGAACTGGTAGGAATGGTGAGTATCGAAGCTATAGTCAAACGACGCTTCAACTCCTTAAAACTTTCCTCACACTTATCATCCCACACAAATTCAACATTCTTTCTCATGAGTCGTGTCAAATGAGCAACCAACCTTGAGAATCCCTCTACAAACCTTCGGTAATACCTAACTAAACCCAAGAAACTTTTGATCTCTGTCACTGTCTAGGGTCTCTTCCATTGAACTACAGCTTCAATCTTAGATGGATGCACTAACACTCCATCTGTTGATACTATATGACCCAAAAAAGAGATCTATTCCAACCAAAAGTCGCACTTACTGAGTTTAGCGCACAACTTCTTCTCTCGGAGGGTCTGCAACACTATCCTTAGATGTTGTTGATAATTCTATTTTTAATAGAATTATTTCTGCTTAATTTCTTAATTAATTATTTAAATCCCCATATTATTTTATTATTTATCCCCTTATTTAATTAAAATTCTCTTATGTGTAGATAAATTAAATCCGGATAAAACTTAGTCGTTTCAATCAAAATTGGGCTGAAAACGAGTTAAAGGAGATTGGACCAATTCCAATTTGCAGACGGAGTCATCAAGTCGTCTAGATACGCATAATGCCAGGTGTCCGTATTTTATTCGCTCTGAAACAATAAGATCAAAGGACACTGTGCCAACCCTCTAGAAGACACACGCCGAGCCACATCGCACAGCCAATTGGACAAAAAGACTGATGACGTGGAAATATCTACTCCGCAGCAAATCAAATAAAGACAAGTGACCAAACAATGCCAACTCATCTAGGATGAAAAAATTACTATTGTACCCCTAAGTGTGTGTATAAATAGAACATGATGTCAATTGAAAAAAAGAAGTAGGAGTTGGGTAAGTAGAAGTAGTCTAAGGTAGGAATAGTGTAGAGTAATTTAGGAGTAGTTTTAATTTAGGGTAGAGTAGCTTTTAGGTTAATTTTAATGCTTTCCTTGTTTTAAATTTTCGAATAGTTTTCTTCCAAAAAACAATTTTATTTCACTGTTCATGGCAACTTTCTTAATTTTTTTTATGAAGTTTTTCATTTCTTTGCTCGGTTATTTGTAGTTCATATTATCAAAGTTATTACCTTTGCATTTGATTCAATGAAACTTAATGGAAATTATTTGCCTCTTTTTTACTAGCTCTCGGTTTTCTAAACTTTCTTATGTCTTTGTTTGATAAACCATTATTTTTCTTTTTACTCTCAGTTTGATCTTCTTTGGTGCTTTCAGGTGATATGAATGATTCATTCATTCTTCTGCCTTGTGGTTTTGTTACCTTGATGTGGGTTGATGCTGAGCATTTGTCTACATCAAGAGCAAAGTGGAACACAATGGGAGAAGAAAATGAAGGAAACCGTGGCCCCTGGAGCCTCCTGTTTTCATGTTTTATAACTTTCTTCATTATTGATTTAGTGTTCAGTGTTAGTTTTTAGCATTTTCTTCTTAGTTTCTGCTAGCTTGGAGATGCTTCCGTGTAGTACCGAGAGAGTGTGTTCAACAGGTAGCTGGACAGCAACAAGGAAGCAAACCAGCAGACCAATCATTTCTCTGTTCTCCCCTGTTTTAGAATGTTTTTACTGTTCATCATCTTTTAACTTGGTTTTAATCTAGTTTTACATTTTTAGAATGTATTTACTACTTTAGACTTTATTGTTAACAATTGTTTCTTATGTTTTAATTTCTATTTTACAGCAATAACTAGTGTGCAAACCTTGCCTGGAAAATGAATTGGACAGCAGCATGCCGAGGTTGCTTCCTGATTAACACTGGAAAATAGCACTTGAGTAGGGGGTTGATGGTAGTTTCACGTTAGCTACATATTTGGTTGTTGTGCAAATATATATGCCAACTGGGTAGTCCGAGTACATGCAGTGACTGTGCAAATCGAGACATGGAGCAAGGAATGGAAATAGCATGGTTCAGCAGTAAACATTCACTGCACCTGGAAATGAAATACTGGTAGTAGATGCACAATAGCCTGGAGCAGCAGACAGCAGCGAGCTAGGCAAAGTCGAGAGGCGTGGACAGACCGGATGCAGCAGACAGCAGGCCTGGACATGCGCTGGTGCAAGGACCGACAACATTGGGAGCAGAAGATAGGATGAGAGTGCCTGGAAATGCATTTTGGAAGAACGTGTACAGTGAAAAAATCGAGACCACTTGGTTTTTTATGTTGTCTAAGGCTATGTTTGGCTACATTACATTGTTGCTATAATTTAATGCATTTTTAGTATTATCATGCATTTGTTAGTTGTTAGTTAGTTAATTCAATCAATTAGAATGGTAGGTTAGCTTAATATCTTTGCATGTCAATTTAATTTTTAGTTTTTATTTTTTAGTTAGTAGTTAATTTTATATTATATGTTTTAGGACTTTATTTTAGTTTAGTATTTTATGAGTTGCATTTAGAATTAATTTAGATTAAATATATTTCATGAATTTTTAAATTAGTCTTCATTTTTATTAGATTTTAGGTTAGTTTAATTTGCAAATTTTTATTAGTTTAATTACATGCATTTTTATTTTAAGTTTGTTTAAATTTTAGTTTAATTTTATTTCTTCATTTTCATATTTGCATTTTATTTTAGTTGCGTTAATGAATTTTAACTGCTTTAATTATTTTTGTAGGTATTTGCTTGGAGCACTGTAAGTAAATCTTAGCTCGGTTTATTTTCTTTATTTTACTGTTATTGCTTTCAGTATTTTTTAATTCTAGCTTTGTAGACCACCCACATTAAACTTCATAATTTGCTAGGATATACTTGGGGTAAGATTAACCGGTAGTTAATTAGGTTAGTCAACTTCTCTGTGGGCCGAAAACTAGGGACTCAAATCCCATTATTCCTTGTACGACCCGTGCACTTGCGGACAATATGTTTAGATCGTACCAAGTTTTTGGCGCCGTTGCTGGGGAAGTTTTAATTAGTCATTAATTAATATCGGTGAAATTATGCTTAGGTGTAATTCTAGCTTGTAAATATTTAGGTTGTAAATATTTAGATCCTTAGTTTAGTTTAGTTAATTTTCTCTATCTCATAAAAAAATTAAAAAATTAAAAAATTAAAAAACTTAAAAAAAATTTCTAAGGACTTTGTGATGTTTGCATGCATAGAGCTAGAAGTTATGATTACTTTCCTTTAGATCCTGAAATTGAATGAACACTTAGAAAAAGGATTCTAGGAAATTTATAGCTCCGCTGCAAAGCATCATGGTAGAAAATAGGGAAATTAAGACCGTTAGAGATTATGCAATGCCGACTATTGGAGGATATTATTCCGGCATTAGGCCACCAGTTGTCCATGCAAACAATTTGGAAATCAACCCTTCAATTCTACAGATGATCCAGACTTCTCTGCAGTTCAGTGGGCTTCTGCATGATGACCCACATGCTCACCTCGGGCAATTTCTAGACCTGTGCAACACATTCAAACACAATGGATTATCTGATGATGCGTTTAAGCTTAGATTATTCCCCTTCTCGCTTAGGGATAGGGCGCGACACTGGTTAACCTCATTGCCTTCAGGATCCATTTCTACATGGGATGAGTTAGCCCATCAATTTCTAGCTAAGTTTTTCTCTCCCTCTAAAATGGCCAGACTCCGTAGTGATATATCTTCCTTTGCCCAGTATGACTCTGAATCTCTTTACGACGCATGGGAACGATATAAGGACCTTCTTAGGAAGTGCCCTCACCATGGCCTACCTTTATGGCTGCAAGCAAAAATAGGACCATTGTTAATGCTGCTGCGGGTGGAGCACTAATATGTAAAACAGAGGAGGAAGCTTACGAGCTCTTATACAAGATGGCTGCTAACAACTATCTATGGTCCTCAGAGAGGCAATTACCAAAGAAGTCGACAGGTATTTATGAGCTCGACACGCTGTCTACCTTGACCTCTTAAATCGCTAATCTTACGAAGAAGGTAGAGTCGCTCACTACCCAACATAATCCTTCCACCAGTCCTAACCCTGTGTTTTCTATCCAAAGTCCTTTTATTTCCTACTAGCTATGTAGTGGTACCCACTCTATAGATAGGCGTTCGCTTTACGTAGAATCAGTTCAGTATGTTGCCCCTTCTAAGCAACAGAACAACCCTTTTTCAAGCACCTATAATCCAGGGTGGACGAACCATCCTAACTTTTGCTGGAGCCAAAACCAAGGACGAACTTCTAATTATAGACCTGTAGGACCCCCTTGTTTTCAAGCTCCACCGGTTCAGGTACCACCACAGCATCTATTTCCTCATCATCCGCCTTCTCATCACCGATCAATATCAACATCACCCACCTCAGCAATATCAACATCACCTATCCCTACATCAATTTCATCTTCCACTACCACTTATGCATCCCCAACATTACCATGCACCAGCAGCTGAGAAGAAGCCCTTGCTTGAGGAAATGTTCACAACGATCCTGCAAAATCAAGCTGCCTCAATCAAGAATTTAGAAGTTCAGGTTGGACAAATAACCAATGCTCTTAGCCAACGTCCACAAGGGACCCTTCCTAGTAACACTGAAGTTAATCTTGCTAAGCAAAGGAAGGGTAAGGAACATGTTAGATCCATCACCCTTAGGAGTGGCAAAGATCTAGATGATCCACACGTTAAGTCCAATCCTGTTAAGCCCCCAGTGATAGAGCCCTTAGGGTCTAAAGAGGCAGCTCAGAAAGAACAAGAACATTGTGAGATCTGAGAATTTTAGATATATTTTAATGATGTAATGAGAATTTGAAGTGTAATTTATTGACTTAAGTGAATTGTGGGAATTATAATTGGAGATTTATATGTTAAGTGTGTAAAATAAGCATGAAGTATGAGGACAGATCGATATGGGAGAAGGAGAGATCGATCTGGTGAGTTAAAAATGACAAGAAAGGAGGAATTTGAGGAGCAGATTGATCTCCAATGGAAGAGATCGATCTCCTTATGATTCTTTTTGAGAAAGGATCGATCTTATGAGGAAGAGATTGATCTCCAAATGATTCTGTTTGGGAGAAGATCGATCTCCTTAGAAGCAGATCGATCTCATAAAGCCATAAAGAGATCGATCTCACCCCTCGACAGATCGATCTCCTAGGCATAAAATTGCCCAGATCGTCCCCAAAATTCAAACGCAGATCGATCTCACCCCTCGACAGATCGATCTCCTACCCTCAGCCTATATAAGGAACCCCTGTTTTTCTCCTACAAACTCACTTTCTCTCTCTTTTAACCCTATTTCCATCGAAAACCTAACTTTCTCACTCATCCAAAACACCCATTTTCGGCCAAATCAAGAGTTGTGATAAGAAGGAAAGTTGTTCCTCATCAAAGAGAGAACAACATACTTGGAAATCGAAGGACGAATCGGATCGAGGCGTGGGTTGTGCGTCTCACAAGCTTTGGGTAATTTCTAAACCTCGATCTTGATATTTGAGACGATTTTGATGATATTGGTGGTTGTCATTGTGTTGAAATAGCTGAGAAATGATTAGGGATTGATGAAATTGCAATGTGGTTGGAGTGATAATGATATTTAGTAATTTTGGTAATTTTAGGAATTTTGAGCTATAAATGGAAATTTAGACAAATGTGGTGAATTAGCATAGATAATTGGTATTAGAAATGTAGAACGTCGAGATGTTGTGAATGAGAGTGTAGTTTGGGGTAGAGTTACGAGAATCAAGGGATTTGAGGAGTTATGAGCAATTATGCTCGATTTTGAGAATTGAGGTTGATGAGATAATTGAGTATTGATGTTTTAACATCGTTTGGACAGCTCGGGAGTTCCAGAGTGGAATGCGAGGCTAGTCCGTGATACGGGGGAAACAATTGCAGTATACGAGGTGCAAAGAGGTAAGGGAAATCTAAACCATTTGTGTATGTGATTTGTAAACTATTATAGCATGAATTGTGGTTTATAAAACAAGCATGTTGAGTGTTGTGTTGAGATTTAATTGCACACGATTTTTTTTATAGCCGGTTGGAGCCCATAATTTTATGAGTTTATAAGCAGAGTGAGAAATTGCTTTATAAACCGTTGAATTTTGTGTGAGTAATGAATTGGGCTCTACGTTAAGGCAATATCGAGATTTGAGAAATGTGTACGAGTTTTGCCGGTTGAAACTCGGTTTTATTACGTTTTGTGTTGAGTACAAAACGGTTTTCAATTGAGTTTTATAAGTGAAAAACCATTATGAGTTCTACGCGAAGGCAAACCAGTCTTGTGTGATAAGACTTAGGTGTGTAATTTTGAGTACACATCGGGCATTGCTCTGGTAGCATGTAAGCCCGATTTCTTCTCTGTTCTGGTAACGTGAGAATAACCTATTCTGTGGCTATGCCACGTATACTTGGTGGCCGTTGCCACGTGAGAAACCCCATTGGTGGCCATTGCCACGTGAGAAACCCCATTGGTGGCCGTTGCCACGTGAGAAACCCCATTGGTGGCCGTTGCCACGTGATACCCTATTGGTGGCCGTTGCCACTTGATACCCCATTTGGTGGTCGTTGCCACGTGAGAAACCCAATTTGGTGGCCGTTGCCACGTGAAACCCTATTCTGTGGCTGTGCCACTTGTGAATTTAAATCAGTGGCTTTGCCACATGAGATAGTGGCTATGCCACGAGTGATTTTAAATCAGTGGCCATGCCACGTGTGTTTAGTGGCTATGCCACGTGAGAATTTAAATCAGTGGCTATGCCACGTGTGTTTAGTGGCTGTGCCACGTGCATTACTATTTCAGTGATTTTATTCACATGCATTGAGAAAGCGTTTATCGCATTATTTTCACATGCTTTGTTATTGCTCTAGAGTGAGCCTTTTTACTTCATGTTTTCACATGACCTGAGACATGAGAATGTCGTTTTGAGTACTTTCATGCTATGGTTTTCATATGAGTTTCACATACAAATAAACATTTTGTGATGTGCATTTTGGTTTATGAAATGAGTTCCTTACCCCCTTTGCTGAGCGATTTAGAAGCTCACCCTGTTTTCTTTTCCCCCCAGATTTCTTCAAGTGAAAAGGGTTTCCCTGCGACGTACGGAGTAGTGGCTAGTGGAGGACTTGAGCTCCAGGCCATATATTGTATTTTAAGGTATCTTTTATCTTTTCATGTACCCAGACAATTACTGTAATTGCAGACACTTGATGTATAACATTGTATGGGATGTATTAGGATTAATTAACTTGGAATTGAGTATTTGTATACGGTACAATATACGCTATATTATGATGAGATCCTGAGGCATAATAATTATGATGATGTATGACACTGCACAGGAATGCACCCTTAATTGTGAATTAATGAGTAAAAAGTTTTAAATTTGCCCTATTTTTCGCATTTTCGGGGCGTGACAGAGTTTTCTTGGTATCAGAGCTTAGGGTGTCTAGTACTGTCAGTGTCGGTTAAGTGAAATAGAATACATCCCAAGTATCTGTAATAGTCTGGTCATGAACTGAAGTTGAGGATTGAGATTTCAATCAATTTTGATAGGTATGCGCAGGAGACGAGTTGAGATAGAGAATGAGTAAACGACGAGGTCGTTCGAGGAGGCAGGCAGAGTCCCCTCCGCCACCTGTTCCACAACCAGAGAGTCCTAACTCTCGATTTAATCGGATTGAGATCGATGTGAGGCAAGGTTTTGAACAGATGGCAGCGTTATTCGCGCAACACTTTGGAGTTAATGCCTCGGATACTACCCCTACACCACCACAAGGACCTCCCATACCCCTAGTGCCTCCCGTCACTCAGCCTGAGGACAGAAGTATGGTCCGACTAAAGGATTTTCTGAAGATGAATCCACCTGTATTTAAGGGAAAGAAGGATCCTACAGAGGCTGAGGAGTGGTTGACGGAATTGAGAGTTATATTTGATTTTCTGGGGTGCACCGATGCTGAGAGGGTCAGTATGAGTGCCTATATGCTGAAGGGGAGAGCTCGAGATTGGTGGGGTACTACCCAGGGTATTTTGATGTTCTGCCAAGATGTGATTGGTTGGGAAGAGTTCCAGACAGCCTTTAGGACCCAATATGTACCACGAGCCGCCCAGAGAAAGAAACAAGCTGAGTTTTTGAGTTTAGTACAGGGTGACATGTTTGTGGATGACTATGAGAGCCAATTCACAGCGCTATTGAGATATGACCCAGAGACCTTCAAGAGTGAAGAGCTCCGCACAGAGAAGTTTGTGTATGGGTTGAAGCCCGTCATCAGAGATAGATTGATAGGGCTATGTAATACGGAGTTTGGAGATGCTCTGAGACGAGCACAAGAAATTGAAAGAGGAATTAAAATGGTACAATCCCAGAATGAGCTCAGAGCGGTGAATAGAGATAAGTGCAAGAGACCAGCACTTTTCCAAATGAAGGCTCAGAGAGGTTCCTTCAGAAGAGGAAGGATTGAGGTGCAGAAGGGCAGATTAGAGAGACCCAGAGGGTACCCTAACATTAAGAGACCCCTCGAGATGTCAGGCCAGAGACAAGGTTTTACAAGAATTGTGGCCGAATGCATGAGGGAAGTTGTACGGGGTCGATCCATGGATGTTTTAGATGTGGAGACATGGGTCACATGGTGAAGGATTGCCCTCAACCTCAGAAACCACATGGATTGGAGCATACTAGACAACAGCCTCAGAGAGTGGATCCCCGGAGACGGGCCACTGCGGCAGAGAAAGGGAAGAAACCTGTGGCACAGGGACGTGTGTTTGCCCTAGATAAGGAGACCGCAGACACTTCGACAGAAACTATAAGAGGTACACTCTCTGTCTGTGATCATAAGGCTCATGTGTTGATTGACTCAGGATCCACGCATTCCTTTATTTCGAGCATTTTGCATGTAGATTAAACTTGAAGTTTGAACCTCTAGAATATATGCTACATGTAAATACCCCTATGCGTGAATCCCAGAGAACTGAGTTAATCTGTAAAGGATGTGAAATAAAGGTGGGAGATAGAGTGATGTTAGCAGATCTAATCATGTTGAATATACATGGGTTTGATGTAATTCTGGGGATGGATTGGTTGGCAACCAATCAAGTGAGTTTAGACTGCTACACTAAGATTGTAACTTTCTCCCTACCTGAACCTTACAGTGTACGATTGAGATATTGAGGAAATGAATATGTGAATTTCTAGTAAGTAATTTGAGAATTTTAATATTATTTTGGAGAATATTAAATATGATTGTTCATGTGAAGGTTATGAGACACTCATCTCAGACGATGAGCGGGAACATCCGAGGATTGAGGATATACCTGTGGTGTGTGAATTTTTGGATGTTTTTCCAGACGAATTGCCAGGTTTACCACCAGAGAGAGAGCTGGAGTTTACCATTGATTTGGTACCAGATACTCAGCCGATCTCTAAACCTCCCTACAGGATGGCATTAGTGGAACTTGAGGAATTGAAGAGACAACTACAGGAGTTATTGGATCAAGGGTTTATTAGACCCAGTGTTTCACCGTGGGGAGCGCCAGTACTATTTGTTAAGAAGAAGGATGGTAGTCTCAGATTATGTGTAGACTATTGGTTATTGAATAAAGTCATGGTGAAGAATAAATACCCACTACCCAGGATTGATGATCTACTTGATCAGCTAAGAGGGGCATCAGTCTCTTCTAAGATTGATTTGAGATCGGGCTATCACCAATTGAGGATCAAGGAAGAAGATATTCCAAAGACGGCCTTCAGGACGAGGTATGGCCATTACGAATTTCTGGTGATGTCCTTTGGATTGACGAACGCCCCTGCAGCATTTATGAGGTTGATGAATGAAGTGTTTAGAGACTATCTGGATAAATTTGTGATAGTCCTTATTGATGATATCCTGGTAGCATTTGTGGTTAGTACTTCAGATACTCCGAGATAAGCAATTATATGGAAAGCTTAGTAAGTGTGAGTTTTGGTTGAACCGGATAGCTTTCCTTGGTCATATAGTCTCAGAGGAAGGAGTATCAGTGGATCCAAGCAAGGTAGAGGCTGTGCTTAATTGGGAGAGGCCGAGGACAGTTACTGAGGTTCGAAGCTTCCTTGGTTTGGCAGGGTATTACAGAAGATTTGTGGAAGGATTTTCAAGGATTGTCGCTCCTTTGACTAAGCTCATGCGCAAAGAGACTCCATTTATATAGACTGATCAATGTGAGCTCAGTTTTTAGGAATTAAAGAGGAGGTTGACAGCGGCACCTGTGTTAACCATTCCTGAGGGATCAAGAGGATTTTCGGTGTATAGTGATGCATCTCACCAAGGATTGGGGTGTGTGCTTATGCAGCACGGAAGAGTGGTCGCATATGGATCGCGACAGCTGAAAGACCATGAGCGGAGTTACCCCACGCATGATTTGGAGTTAGCCGCTGTGGTATTTGCTTTGAAGATCTGGCGACACTACTTATATGGGGAAAGATTCCAGATCTTCACTGATCACAAGAGTTTAAGATATCTCTTTGATCAGAAAGAGTTAAACATGAGACAAAGGAGATGGATGGAACTCCTTAAGAATTATGACTGCGAGATTCTATATCATCCGGGCAAGGCGAATGTGGTTGCTGACGCCCTTAGCAGGAAGAGTATGATATCTGCTATGATGATCAAGGAATGGGATTTGTTAGGGCAGTTCGTCGAACTTCAGATCAGAGTTAGAGAGGTAGAGACTGGATTTTTGGCTAGCCTACGGATAGAGCCCAGGATCATGGATCAGATTAGAACTGGGCAGCGCAGTGATCAGAGATTGATAGATATGGTTAGCCAAGCTGAGCAGAGTTCGCAGTCGGATCTCACCATCAGCGAGGATGGATTGTTGAGATTCAGAGGACGGATTTGTGTACCAGATGATGATACCCTAAAGAGATAGATACTGAGAGAATCCCACTGCTCGCGATACACCATGCACCCAGGGAGTACTAAGATGTACCGAGACTTGAGAAAGGTGTATTGGTGGAGTGGTATGAAGCGAGACGTGGCAGAGTATGTGGCCAGGTGTTTAGTTTGCCAGCAAGTGAAAGCTGAGCATCGAAAGCTCGGAGGACTACTACAGCCTTTACCTGTACCTACATGGAAATAGGAGCATGTCACTATAGACTTTATTATGGGTTTACCGAGGACCCGAAGAGGTCATGACGCTATATGGGTTATAGTGGATAGATTGACCAAGAGTGCCCACTTCCTTGCCATCAAGAGCACAGATACTGTGGATGCCTTAGCTGAACTGTATGTCAGCGAGATAGCTAGATTACATGGGGCTCCAGTGAGTATTACTTCTGATAGAGATTCCTGATTTACTTCTAGATTTTGGACCCAGTTTCAGGAGTCCATGGGATCTCGATTGAGCTTCAGTACCGCCTATCATCCTCAGATAGATGGTCAGTCAGAGAGGACTATTCAGACCCTGGAGGATATGTTGAGGGCGTGTACGATGGATTTTAAGGGATCATGGGATGATCACCTGCCCCTAGCAGAGTTTGCATACAATAACAGCTATCATGCGAGTATTGGAATGGCACCTTTTGAGGCTCTATATGGTAGGAGGTGTAGATCCCCTGTAGCTAGGGAAGAAGTCGGTGACAGAAAGATAAATGCTCCCGAGCTTGTTGAGCAAGCCGTACAGAGTGTGAAACTCATATGTGAGAGGTTACGGGCTGCACAAGGTAGACAGAAAAGCTACGCGGATGTGCGTAGACGGCCACTCGAGTTTGAGGTTGGTGATGCAGTATTTCCAAAAATATCACCGAGTAAGGGTATCATGCGATTTGGGAAAAAAGGAAAATTGAGTCCTCGATACGTAGGACCATTCGAGATTCTTGAGAGAGTGGGAGAGGTAGCTTACAGATTAGCATTACCCCTACAGATGTCTGAAATACACAATGTTTTTCATGTGTCTATGTTGAGGAAGTACCACCCGGACACTTCCCATGTCATAGAGTATGACGAGATGGACATTCAAGAGGACATGAGCTACACTGAGGAACCCATCTGGATTCTCGATAGAAAGGAGAAGGTACTGAGAACCAAGAGCATCCCATTAGTGAAAGTTTTGTGGAAACATCACTCAATGGAAGAGGCAACGTGGGAACTAGAAAATCTCATGAAGGAGAAATACCCCCATCTATTTGACTAGTTGAGTTGAATTTGGAGGACCAAATTCTTTTTAAGGTGGGGAGGATGTGAGATCTGAGAATTTTAGATATATTTTAATGATGTAATGAGAATTTGAAGTGTAATTTATTAAGTTAAGTGTGGGAATTATAATTGGAGATTTATATGTTAAGTGTGTAAAATAAGCATAAAGTATGAGGACAGATCGATCTGGGAGAAGGAGAGATCGATCTGGTGAGTTAAAAATGACAAGGAAGGAGGAATTTGAGGAGCAGATCGATCTCCAATGGAAGAGATCGATCTCCTTATGATTCTGTTTGAGAAAGGATCGATCTCATGAGGAAGAGATCGATCTCCAAATGATTGTATTTGGGAGAAGATCGATCTCCTTAGGAGCAGATCGATCTCATAAAGCCATAAAGAGATCGATCTCACCCCTCGATAGATCGATCTCCTAGGCATAAAATTGCCCAGATCGTCCTCAAACACAGATCGATCTCACCTATCGACAGATCGATCTCCTACCCTCAGCCTATATAAGGAACCCCTGTTTTTCTCCTGCAAACTCACTTTCTCTCTCTTCCAACCCCATTTCCACTAAAAACCTAACTTTCTCACTCATCCAAAACACCCATTTCCTGCCAAATCAAGAGTTGTGGTAAGAAGGAAAGTTGTTCCTCATCAAAGGGAGAACAACATACTTGGAAATCGAAGGACGAATCGGATCGAGGCATGGGTTATGCGTCTCACAAGCTTTGGGTAATTTCTAAACCTCGATCTTGATATTTGAGATGATTTTGATGATATTAGTGGTTGTCATTGTGTTGAAATAGCTGAGAAATGATTAGGGATTGATGAAATTGCAATGTGGTTGGAGTGATAATGATATTTAGCAATTTTGGTAATTTTAGGAATTTTGAGCTATAAATGGAAATTTAGACAAATGTGGTGAATTAGCATAGATAATTGGTATTAGAAATGTATAACGTCGAGATGTTGTGAATGAGTGTAGTTTGGGGTAGAGTTACGAGAATCAAGGGATTTGAGGAGTTATGAGCAATTATGCTCGATTTTAAGAATTGAGGTTGATGAGATAACTGAGTATTGATGTTTTAACATTGTTTGGACAGCTCGGGAGCTCCAGAGTGGAATGCGAGGCTAGTCCGTGATACGGGGGAAACGATTGCACTATACGAGGTGCAAAGAGGTAAGGGAAATCTAAACCATTTGTGTATGTGATTTGTAAACTATTATAGCATGAATTGTGGTTTATAAAACAAGCATGTTGAGTGTTGTGTTGAGATTTAATTGCACACGGTTTTTTTTATAGCCGGTTGGAGCCCATAATTTTATGAGTTTATAAGCTGAGTGTGAAATTGCTTTATAAACTGTTGAATTTTGTGTGAGTAATGAATTGGGCTCTACGTTAAGGCAATATCGAGATTTGAGAAATGTGTGCGTGTTTTGTCGGTTGGAACTCGGTTTTATTACATTTTGTGTTGAGTACAAAACGGTTTTCAATTGAGTTTTATGAGTGAAAAACCATTATGAGTTCTACGTGAAGGCAAACCAGTCTTGTGTGATAAGACTTAGGTGTGTAATTTTGAGTACACACCGGGCATTGCTCTGGTAGCATGTAAGCCTGATTTCTTCTCCGTTCTGGTAACGTGAGAAAAACCTATTCTGTGGCTATGCCACGTATACTTGGTGGCCGTTGCCACGTGAGAAACCCCATTGGTGGCCGTTGCCACGTGAGAAACCCCATTGGTGGCCGTTGCCACTTGAGAAACCCCATTGGTGGCCGTTGCCACGTGATACCCCATTTGGTGGCCGTTGCCACGTGAAACCCTATTCTGTGGCTGTGCCACGTGTGAATTTAAATCAGTGGCTTTGCCACGTGAGATAGTGGCTATGCGACGAGTGATTTTAAATCAGTGGCCATGCCACGTGTGTTTAGTGGCTATGCCACGTGAGAATTTAAATCAGTGGCTATGCCACGTGTGTTTAGTGGCTGTGCCACGTGCATTACTATTTCAGTGATTTTATTCACGTGCATTGAGAAAGCGTTTATCGCATTATTTTCACATGCTTTGTTATTGCTCTAGAGTGAGCCTTTTTACTTCATGTTTTCACATGACCTGAGACATGAGAATGTCGTTTTGAGTACTTTCATGCTATGGTTTTCATATGAGTTTCACATACAAATAAACATTTTGTGATGTGCATTTTGGTTTATGAAATGAGTTCCTTACCCCCTTTGCTGAGCGATTTAGAAGCTCACCCTGTTTTCTTTTCCCCCCAGATTTCTTCAAGTGAAAAGGGTTTCCCTGCGACGTACGGAGTAGTGGCTAGTGGAGGACTTGAGCTCCAGGCCATATATTGTATTTTAAGGTATCTTTTATCTTTTCATGTACCCAGACAATTACTGTAATTGCAGACACTTGATGTATAACATTGTATGGGATGTATTAGGATTAATTAACTTGGAATTGAGTATTTATATATGGTACAATATACGCTATATTATGATGAGATCCTGAGGCATAATAATTATGATGATGTATGACACTGCACAGGAATGCACCCTTAATTGTGAATTAATGAGTAAAAAGTTTTAAATTTGCCCTATTTTTCGCATTTTCGGGGCGTGACAAACATCAAGATCAGGCTGCAAAAGAATCAAATCTAGGCGCTTCTTCATCTATACCTTCTTCTTCTTCACTGCCGTCCTCGTCCTCTGATTCTACGCAGGTTCCCACTACACTGCCTCTAGTTAGACCACCAGTACCTTTTTCTCAGAGGTTCCAAATCAAAAACTGGATCATCAATTTGCCAAATTTCTTGAGGTTTTTAAGAAACTTCACATCAACATTCCTTTCGCAGATGCCTTAGAGCAAATGTCAAGTTATGTGAAGTTTTTGAAGGATATCCTCTCTAGGAAAAAAAGATTTGAAGGTTATGAGACGGTGGCCTTAACTGAGGAATGTAGTGCAATTATTCAGAGGAAATTACCCCTCAAGCTCAAAGATCCCGGGAGTTTTACCATACCCTGCACTATTGGAAATATGTTCTTTAGTAGAGCCTTGTGTGATTTAGGAGCCAGCATCAATCTGATGCCTCTGCCTATCTACCAAAAGTTAGGAATAAAGGATGTCAAGCCTACCACAGTGACCCTTCAGCTAGCCAATCGATCCATTAAATATCTGAAGGGGGTCATTGAGGATGTGTTAGTAAAAGGTGGACAAATTTATTTTCCCTATGGATTTTATTGTATTGGACATGGAGGAAGACAGGGAAGTCCTCATCATACTAGGCAGACCTTTCCTAGCGACTGGTAGAACTTTAATTGATGTGCAAAAGGGGGAGTTAACTATGAGAGTGCAAAATCAGGAAGTGAAGTTTAATGTTTACAAACCTTTGAAGCTCCTTGATGACTCTCAATAGTGTTTTAAAATGGAGATTGAAGAGGATATAAGGCTTGAGCATAAGAAATTTGAAAGAATGAGGGAAGTAGATAGAGCTAAGGAGAGTTAACTGTCAACATTCTATCACCACTCTGGGTGATCCTCCTACTCTTCGCCCTGCTGCTCAGTGTTGTGTTCTTTAGCTGCATTTGAAGTGGATGTTTTTTTTTCTTTTCACTTTGTATATAGTTCTTCTCTGCTGTTTCTTTCTTTGTTTATTTTACAAATTTCTTTTCTAGTATTATGTTTTCAATCAAGCTTCGATTGTTCGTCATCATTATCAGAAAGGGGAGCACTCTATTCCTGAACATCAATGTTTATATTATCTGCACACTAAGGAAATTGTGCACTTTAAGTTTGGGGGAAGGGATATCACTTGAGCAATTTTGGGCAAAATTGAAAATTTTTTCAAAAATATGAGCTTAAATTGTTTGATTTTGAGATGATTTAGTGCTTAGCATGTAGTTTTCCCATATTCCGATGATACGACCCCATGATTAAGTTTGATTTTGATTGACTGAGAAGCATGATTATAGGAAAGCATGAAGTTGAGTTTTTGAATTTGTCTTGATTCTGATTGTGATTTCCTCATTTTATGCACATGTCATGTCATGAATCTGTATATTTATTTAGAGAAAGCTTATGTGGACATAGGATTGCATTTGTTCAATTAATTTTGTGCATTATATTCTAGAATTTGTTTGATCTAATCTCGAGGTGAAATATTAGATCACACTTAATTAGAGAAATGATTTAGACCATCTTTGGATCATTTGAGCCTTTCTAGCCATCCTTGTACATATTTTACCCCTAGTCACCCATCTGAGCCAAATAAGCTTTTCTCCGTAAATACACCTGCATAAATTTCCTTAGCTTAAATACTTTGTTCCTATCCCTTACCCCGAAAGCATGAAAGTCATTGGGATATATTGTGAGCTTTATACATATGGGTATCTGGTGATGGTGAAAATTTGAAAAAAAATTAAATAAAAAAAAGAAAAGAAAATGAAAGAAAAAGAAAAATAAAAGAAGAAAGAAGAAAAATGCAAAAATAGAATAGTGAAAGAAATAAGTTTGGGGGAAATAATTTGAGCTCTTACATTAAAGATCCTAGAAGTAATGCATGTTAGGGGGTAATAAAACCTAAATTGACTTTATCATACCTTAACCCCATCCTTACATTACAAGCTTAATGAAGTCCTATTGATCTTTGATTAAGTGTGACTATATTGGTGGAGAGAGAAGTGAAAAGAAAACTTATGGGAATGATTACATGTCATTTACTTTGCATTCACTATGTTTACATAATCTGATCCGAGTAATGTACTGTGAAGTGGCTTTCACATTTTCACACACACACGAGGAGTCCAATTTGGGTTAGGACTTATGATAGAATAATTCTAAGTGTTGGACTTGTAATTGTGATTCTTTGAGATCATAGTCTGTACTTTATCTTTGAGGATAATATTGGGGAAATTATTATGTTTTCTACTTGTCATTCCTACATCTATTTTCTTTTGCTTGAGGACAAGCAAAAGCTCAAGTTTGGGGGTGTGATAATTCTATTTTTAATAGAATTATTTGTGCTTAATTTCTTAATTAATTATTTAAATCCCCATATTATTTTATTAATTCCCCTTATTTAATTAAAATTCTCTTATGTGCACATAAATTAAATCCGGATGAAACTCAGTCGTTTCAGTCAAAATTGGACTGAAAATGGGCTAAAGGAGACTGGACCACTTCCAATTTGCAGACCGAGTCATCAAGTCGTCTGGACACGCGTGATGCCAAGTGTCCGTATTTTATTCGCTCCGAAATGAAAAGATCAAAGGACACCGTGCCAACCCTCTAGAAGACACACGTCGGGCCATATCGCACAGCCAATTGGACAAAAAGACTGATGACATGGAAATATGTACTCTGCAGCAAATCAAATGAAGATAAGTGACCAAAAAATGCCAACTCATCTAGGATGATAAAATTACTATTGTACCCCTAAGTGTGTGTATAAATAGAAAATGATGTCAATTGAAAAAAGGAAGTAGGAGTAGGGTAAGTAGAAGTAGTCTAAGGTAGGAGTAGTGTAGAGTAATTTATGAGTAGTTTTAATTTAGGGTAGAGTAGCTTTTAGGTTAATTTTAAAGCTTTCCTTGTTTTAAATTTCTGAATAGTTTTCTTCCAACAAACAATTTTATTTCATAGTTCATGGCAACTTTCTTAATTTTTAATGAAGTTTCATTTTTTTTCTCAGTTATTTGTAGTTCATATTATCAAAGTTATTGCCTTTGCATTTGATTCAATGAAACTTAATGGAAATTATTTGCCTTTTTTTTACTAGCTCTCGATTTTCTAAACTTTCTTATGTCTTTGTTTGATAAACAATTATTTTTCTTTTTACTCTCGATTTGATCTTCTTTGGTGCTTTCGGGTGATATGAATGATTCATTCATTCTTCT
This sequence comes from Firmiana major, assembly GCA_033439115.1. Taxonomy (NCBI): domain Eukaryota; kingdom Viridiplantae; phylum Streptophyta; class Magnoliopsida; order Malvales; family Malvaceae; genus Firmiana; species Firmiana major. The sequence goes on along the minus strand of CM065913.1, from coordinate 17,656,950 downwards.
GCCTTGTGGTTCTGTTGCCTTGATGTGGGTTGATGCTGAGCATTTGTCCACATCAACAGCAAAGTGGAACACGGTGGGAGAAGAAAATGAAGGAAACTGTGGCCCCCAGAGCCTCCTGTTTCCATGTTTTATAACTTTCTTCATTATTGATTTAGTGTTCAGTGTTAGTTTTCAGCATTTTCTTCTTAGTTTCTGCTTGCTTGGAGATGCTTCTGTGTAGTACCGAGAGAGTGTGTTCAACGGGTAGCTGGACGACAACAAGGAAGCAAACCAACAGACCAATAATTTCTCTATTCTCCCTTATTTTAGAATGTTTTTACTGTTCATCATCTTTTAACTTGGTTTTAATCTAGTTTTACATTTTTAGACTGCATTTACTACTTTAGACTTTATTTTTAACAGTTGTTTCTTGTGTTTTAATTTCTATTTTGCAGCAATAACTAGTGTGCAAACCTTGGCTGAAAAATGAATTGGACAGCAACATGCCGAGGTTGGTTCCTGATTAACACTGGAAAATAGCACCTGAGCAGGGGGTTGATGGTAGTTTCACATTAGCTACATATTTGGTTACTGTGCAAATATATATGCCAACTGGGTAGGCCGAGTACATGCAATGAGCTGTGCAAATCGAGACATGGAGCAAGGACTGGAAACAGCATGGTTCAGCAATAAACATTCGCTGCACTTGGAAATGAAATACTGGTAGCAGATGCACAGCAGCCAGGAGTAACAGATAGCAGCGAGCTGGGCAAAGCCAAGAGGCTTGGACAGACCGGATGCTCAGACAGCAGGCATGGACATGTGCTGGTGCAAGGACCGACAGCATTTGGAGCAGAAGACAGGATGAGAATGCCTGGAAATGCATTTTGGAAGAACGTGTACAGTGAAAAAATCGGGGCCACTTGGTTTTTGATGTTGTCTAAGGCCATGTTTGGCTACATTACATTGTTGCTATAGTTCAATGCATTTTTAGTATTATCATGCATTTGTTAGTTGTTAGTTAGTTAATTCAATCAATTAGAATGGTAGGTTAGCTTAATATCTTTGCCTGTCAATTTAATTTTTAGTTTTAATTTTTTAGTTAGTTGTTAATTTTATATTATAGGTTTTAGGACTTTATTTTAGCTTAGAATTTTATGAGTTGCATTTAGAATTAATTTAGATTAAATATGTTTCATGCATTTTTAATTTAGTCTTCATTTTTATTAGATTTTAGGTTAGTTTAATTTGAAAATTTTTATTAGTTTAATTACATGCATTTTATTTTAAGTTTGTTTAAATTTTAGTCTAATTTTATTTCTTCATTTTCATATTTGCATTTTATTTTAGTTGCGTTAATGAATTTTAACCGCTTTAATTATTTTTGTAGGTATTTTCTTGGAGCACTGTAAGTAAATCTTAGCTCGGTTTAATTTTCTTTATTTAATTGTTATTGCTTTCAGTATTTTTTAATTCTAGCTTTGTAGACCACGCACATTAAACTTCATAATTTGCTAGGATATACTTGGGGTAAGATTAACCGGTAGTTAATTAGGCTAGTCAACTTCTCTGTGGGATGATAATTCGAGACCAAATCTCATTATTACTTGTACAACTCGGGCACTTACGGACAATACGTTTAGATCGTACCAGCTGTTCATGCTCCTCTCTAGATCTTGAGTACACAGTATATCATCAATAAACACAATGATGAATCGATCCAAATACTGGTGAAACACTTCATTCATTAGTGACATAAAAGCTGCGGGAGCATTCGTCAACCTGAATGGCATAACCATAAATTCATAATGTCCATACCTGGTGCGAAAAGCTGTCTTGGGTACATCTCTACTTCGTATCTTCAACTGATGGTACCCAGATCTCAGATCTATCTTGGAAAAGACCTGCGCTCCCTTAAGCTGATCCAACAAGTCATCGATGTGTGGAAGGGGATAGTTATTCTTGATGGTGGCCGTATTCAACAATCGGTAATCTATACACAATCGGAGGCTTCCATCTTTCTTCCTTACAAATAGAACCGGTGCTCCCCAAGGTGAGACACTCGGCCTGATGAACCCCTTCTCCAGCAACTGTTTCCTTAATTCTTCCAACTCAACTTGAGTCATTCTGTACGGTGGCTTGGATATCGGCTCCGTACCAGGTGCCAAATCTATACCAAATTCTATCTCCCTATCTGGAGGTAACCCTAGTAATTCCTCCGGAAAGACATCTGAAAATTTCCTAACCACTGGAATGTCTTTCAACTCCAGACGTGCCTTATCCGCCTCAACCACATAAGCAATGTATCATTCACATTATTCTTTCCATCATTAGTAACACAATCATCACATACACATATATAATTGATAAACAAATTCATCTTTCAAATATCATGAATTGAGATCATACTCTTTTATTTATGTTTAACGTATCTTTCATTTCATTTCACAAAACTTACTACAAGATTTTCTATCTCGGGAAACATCAATGTCTCAGCCCGACAATCCATAACAACATGGTTTGTAGCCAGCCAATCCATACCTAGGATTACAGCAAAATCACTCATGTTTAATAAAATCAAATCGGCTACCATTTCTTTACCTCCTATCCTCATCTGACAATTCCTATATACATGCTCGGTTAATTGACTATCATTCATAGAGGTAGATATCATTAATATCTTATCTAGCAGTGTGGGTTTTACATGCTTCAGCAATTTACATGCAAAAGATGGCGATATGAAGGAATGCGTGGCACCAAGATCAAACAATACAAATGCTTCTAAATCAAAGATTTGGATGGTACCTTTAACCACATCCAAAGATTGATCAGCAGTGTCTTGGTCCAGCACGTGTACTCGCCCTCTGCTCACACCCACTACCAGCTTCCCCTTCTCCTCAGCTGTAGCCCTCCTCCTTGAAGTAGCTGTCTAAACGGGAGCTCTCTCTGGCTCCCTGTCCTTCTGTGGGGCTCTCTCTATCATCTCCGGGCAATCCCTGATTATGTGCCCTGGTTTCCCACATCTAAAGCATACTGCAGGAGATACATAACATGGTCGAGTACCGTGGTACCTGCCACATTTGCTGCACTGTTCTGTCGGAGGCTGTGGCCCTACAATCATAATTCTCTTAGCTGGAACGATGATTGAATGCATGAGAGTATTAACTGTCCTCTCCCGGATCTCTTCGATCCTCGACCTCTTTCCATAAAATCTCTTGCTTCCCTTATAACTGAAGCCTCTAACCATTATTGGTCTCTTCTTCTCTCTGTCCCTCATCTTACCAACCTTCCCAAACTCTGAGGCAATCCTATCAACATCTTGCTCGCACAATTGTGCCCTGCGCACTACCTCCTCTTAGGTCGATAATTGAGGATTAGGAAAGAGGATGTTCTGAAAACGGCCTTCAAAATGAGATATGGCCACTATGAGTTCCTCGTGATGCCCTTTGGTCTAACTAATGCCCCAACTGCATTCATGAGCCTGGTGAATAAGGTGTTCCAAGAGTATCTAGATCGGTTCGTCATAGTTTTCATCGATGATATTCTGATCTACTCAAAGTCCCGAGAGGAGCATAAGCAGCATTTAAAAGTAGTGCTCCAAACTCTCAGAGAGAAGAAGTTGTATGGGAAGTTGGATAAGTGTGAGTTTTGGTTGGAGCAAATAGCATTTCTGGGCCATGTTATTTCTAAGGACGGGGTGTCAGTGGATCCGTCCAAAGGTTGAGGCAGTACTCAATTAGGAGAGGCTGAAAACTGTTATAAGAATTTAGAGTTTTCTGGGACTAGCTGATACTACAGGAGGTTTGTAGAAGGTTTCTCCAAGATTACCGCTCCACTGACTAAGCTGATACGTAAGGATGTTCCATTCGAGTGGATTGATCAATGTGAGCAGAGTTTTAAAGAACTTAAGAAGAGGTTGACCACCACCTTAGTCTTAACCATTCCTAGTGGGTGTGGAGGTTATGCAGTATACAGTGATCATCATACCATGCAGCATGGGAGAGTGGTTGCATATGATTCTCATCAACTTAAGAACCGTGAAAGGAATTACCCCACCCATGACTTGGAGTTAGCCGCGGTTGTTTTTGCTTTGAAGATATGGCGACATTATCTGTGTGGAGAAAGATTTCAGATTTTTATTGACCATAAGAGCTTGAAGTATATCTTTGACCAGAATGAGCTGAATAGGGACAGAGACGGTGGATAGAGCTCCTCAAGGATTATGATTGTGAGATTCTGTATCACCCGAGCAAGGCAAATGTAGTGGCAGATGTTCTGAGCAGGAAAGGGATGATTTCTTTTATGATGGTCAGAGAATGGGAGTTGTTAGAGCAGTTTGCCAAACTTAGTGTTAGTGTGGAAACAACAGATGTTGGGTTCATAGCTAGTTTGCAGATTGAACCTAGTATACTAGATCAGATCAAAACTGGACAGAGGGGTGATCAAAAATTATTGGACATGGCCAGCCAGACAAAACAGGACGTACAGTCAAACTTTGTGGTCGGTGAGGACGGGTTGATGAGATTTACGGGCCATATATGTGTCTCAAATGATGATTTCCTACCACAAAGGATCTTAAAGGAGTCTTATTGTTCTCGATAAACTATGCACCCAAGAAACACTAAGATGTACCATGATTTACGAAAGGTGTATTGGTGGGTCAGTATGAAAGAGACTTAGCTGAGTTTGTGGCCAAGTGTCTGATTTGTTAGCAGATTAAGATCGAACACCAAAGGCCAACAAGGTTACTTAAGTTTCTTCCGATGCCTACTTGGAAATGGGAGCACATTACTATGGACTTTATTATGGGTTTACCAAGGACCTGAAAAGGGCATGATGCAATCTGGGTGATTGTAGATAAATTGACTAAGAGTGCCCACTTCCTAGCCATCAAAAGTACAGACTCCTTAAGTGCTTTAGCAGAGTTATATGTGAAGGAGATAGCTTGGTTGCATGGGGCTCCCGTGACCATTACATCAGATAGAGATTCTCGATTCACTTCTAGGTTTTGGGCTCATTTTCAAGAAGCCATGGGATGATCATCTGCCTCTTGCAGAGTTTGCTTATAACAATAACGATCATGCTAGCATCGGGATGGTACCATATGAGGCCCTATATGGTAGAAGATGTAGGTCTCCAGTGGCTTGGGAAGAAGTGGGTGACAGAAAGATCTTGGCTCCCGAGTTGGTGGAATAGGCAGCAGAAGGTGTTCGAATAATCTGTGATAGGCTTAAGGCCACACAAAGTAGGAAGAAGAGTTATGCGGATAAGCATAGGTGACCACTTGAGTTTCAGATTGGGGACTCCGTGTTTCTTAAGGTATCTCCGAGCAAGGGTATCATGCAATTTGGGAAGAAGGGGAAATTGAGTCAACGCTTCATTGGTCCTTTTGAGATTCTAGAGAGAGTGGGAGATAGCCTACAGACTTGCCTTAACCCCACAGCTTTTTGGGGTAAATAATCTCTTCCACGTCTCGATGTTAAGGAAGTATAATCTGGATCCGTCACATATTATTGAGTATGAGCCTTTGAGCATTCAAAAGGACATGAGCTACATTGAGCGATCTATCCGGATTTTGGACAGAAAGGAAAAGGTACTTCGATTGAAGACGATACATTTGGTAAAGGTTCTCTGGCAATACCATTCAATTGAAGAAGCTACATGGGAGCTAGAGAGCCTCATGAAGGAGAAGTACTCACATCTATTCTAATGGACCCAGATGAATTTGGAGGAGCAAATTCTTTGAAGGTGGGGAGAATGTAAACACCATAAAATTCCTATATTTAATTAGACTATATAAAAATAAAAATAATATGTTTTAATGGAAGTGCGAATATTCGTTGTAGGGCTCGAGAAGTATGGGAGCCGAGAAGTCCGTGAATGATAGAGAGCCCGAAATACAGGAGGTGAGGAGCAAATGCAAGCATGGAGGGATTAAAAAATTTTGGTTCATTAGTTGAAAAATTTTATGTAAAGCCTATATTGTGGAATTATAAGGAATGATGAGATCCCAAGAATATTTCATTTTGAAATAATGAAACTTTTATGAAAACATGAATATTGTACCACTGAATAATTTTATTTTTAAATATATATATATATACTAAGACAAATCAAAATAAAATAAAAATAAATAAAACAAATGAATACTAATATATATATATATAACAAATATATGTTATGAAACATATGTGTTAGTAAATAAAACAAAGAACAAACAACAAACAAATATATATATTAATTAATGTAATATATATGTATGTGTACGGAATTGGCTTCCAAAGGAAGCCAATCTCGTACCTCATTGTTTCTATGAGCGAGAAAACCAGAAAAAAAAAAAGAAAAAAAAAGAGAAGATAAGGAAGCTAGGTTCACCGAGAAGGGGGAGAAAGAAAGAAGAAAGAAGAAAAGAAAGGGAGAGAGGAAGGGAAGGAGAGGTAGAGGCCGGCTAGGAGGAGAAAGGGGGAGAGGAAAGGAAAGCTGGAGCAGAACTGAGGGGAGCCGAAAACTGAAGCAGAACCGAGGCTGGAGCTGGAGCAGACCTGAGAGGAAAGGGAATTGAAGTAGACTGGAGCTGGGAATTGAAGTAGACTGAAGCTAGAAATTGAAGCAAAGACCGAGAGCCACTGGGCTGAAGCAGAACCGAGGAAGAGAGGGGCTGAGGAAGGAGTGGACCCGATAGAGGAAGAAAGCTGAAGCAAATCGAGAGTGAAGGAGAGCAAATCAAGGGACTGAAGGGAAGCAAATCAAGGGTGAGGGAGAGCAGACCGAGAGCAGAAGGGAAGAAAATCGAGAGTGATGAAGCTGAATCTGAGAGTTGAAGCTGAAACAAGGAATCGAGGAAGCAAAAAAAAGGTGACCGAATGAGGATGATGATGATGACGATGGAAGCCAAGCAGAGGAAGAAATCGGTGGGGAGGTGAGAAAGCAATAACGGCAGCTGGAGAAGAAAGAAAAGAGTAGTGATCAGTAGCCGAGAAGAAGAAAGGAAAAAAAAAAAAGAAAAGAAGAAAAGGGAAAAGAAAGGAAAAAAAAGAAAGAAAAGCTGGAAATTGGAAAAAAAAAAAGGAAGGTAAAAATTTATATATATATATATATATAATGTATATGTATATATATATATGTTGGTTATAAGCATGTAAGTGTAAATTAAAGTAGGTGTAAAATAAAAAGGGGATGAATGAAAAGTAGACAAAAATGTAATAATGAATAATAAAAATAAATAATAAAATATATATCTATATATGTGTGTGTGTATATACTTATGTGTATATATATGTGTGTGTGTGTATAATAAATGTGTGTGTTAGTATATGTGCATACAAAAAATATAAACACACGTGTTAGCCTAAGTATGTACAATTATACGCACACACGAGGTAGTAACAAATAAGGTTACGATTTTGACGAAATGTGGACAATTCGTATGAATAGGATACTAAGTATACAAATTTCGGTGTAGGAGAATCATAGAAGGAGTTAAGAGAGACACTTAGAGGCGTCATTACTCGAACTTGAAATATCCGATAAATCGAGGTAAGGCGTACAATTTAATTTAGTTCTGATAATGAATCCTTATTTCATTGATAAAAAGATTTTATGAAGCAGCATTATGTTTTGAAATGATTTATAACTGCTTTCATACTTATGGAACGGTTTACGAAAAATGATTTCGTTTTAAGAAATATTCCCCAAGTACATCCATGTTTATGAAATGAATTTTCCCTAAAGTATGAAAATGCATGGAAACTTTACATTGGTGTATGATTCTATATTCATATTTTGAAAGAAACGTTTGACAATTTCAAAAGTATATTAAAAAAAAAAGAAAGGGGAAAAGAAATTTTTGAGACTATAGGCTTCATGCATGGTTACTTCTTGTGGTGTTTCGGCCCCACTACTTGAGTGTCGGTACGTAGGGCCCCTGTAGCACTTGACTTTACCTGTGTGGAAGATGTCTTACTACTGGTGGTTTATGATGATGATATTTTGGTAGTACTCGTGCCTGGGCAGGACGCATGTACGTTTCCCCCACAGAGAGTGCCTTTGGTGCCCGTGTCCTAGCTAGGTGCTAGAGAAAGTAAGAAAGATAGATACTACCCATATTTTATGAAAATGTTGTATGACCTTGATCTAGTCTACAGCCCCCTTACCATGGCCATAGGTATGATGACTCTCTAAGGAGAATGACACGTATCGCATGACTTAGTTATAGCCTAGTCACCTCGATTTGATTATGAATGACGATTGTGATGATGACACTAGTGAATGATTATGTTCTTTTATGAGATTTATGACAATTGTTTACGAACAGTTATGTTTTATGAAATGTTTATGAACAACGATGATTTTAAGAACTCATCCATGAATAATAAAAATTTTATGAAATAGTTAAGCATGTTATTTGATTTAAAGAAACTCATGCTGTATAATTTTTATGATAACTATGCATGAAAGGAAAATTTACATATCTTTTTAAAGATTGGTTTTTCGAATGATTTTACATGCTTTTACATATCAGAACTGTTTTAAGCGTACTATCTTACTTGGCTTTTCCCCGAAAGCTCACCCCTCTACCTTTTAGACTATTTGCAGTGATCCATAGGCGCTACCTGCCGCGTACACGACGTAGGCTGGTGGGAAAGAGCTACCCTAGGCTACTTTTTGTACACGTAGAAAAGGTATACAATTACATTCCTTTACCAGACACATTTTGTATGCACAGACATATATTGGAAACATTTTGTTGGGATGTAATTTGTAAGGAAACAAAAGTAAAGAATACTACTTTTTGGCAAATTGTCTTAAAGTGATTGGTCTCGATTGAAATGGATGTTCTAGATTGATAATGTGGATTGGGAAAGTATGCTTAGTAGTTGTGGATATCTAGAACTGTTAAAAACAATTAGTTTGCAGGTGGGTAGGCTTATGTATAAGTCGTTATGCTGCCGCAATTTCTATCGGCCATATAAGTCAAAACGTGAAATTTAAATATAATTATGGATAAAGAAGTAGGAAAATGAATTGACACTGAACAGGAATACAACATAAGTAAATAAGGGAATAAGTGGAGAATTTAAGTTAAAAAAAAAATCCCTCAAATTTTCAAGGGTCAAGGGTCGTTACACGTCTAGCCTGCCGGTCCATAGCAGATCTCAACATCGTCTGAAGACGTCATAACACAATCTCAACACGGTACAGTGTACTCCATGCTACCTGCATGGTACAGCATACTCCGTGGAACCATATCAACACATCATATTCATGCCACATCTCAAAATGCACGTGCAAGCCTATTTAATAGGTGTGACACCCAGTCTACCCGAAGCTCCTAGCATAGCTATCAATAATGTCATAAATCACGTGCGAGCAATCTCAAGCACGACAACAAATATGATGGGCATCTAATGCAAGCTATGCTCCAGCACCATGCCAAAACCAGTATAAAGTCTGTACGAGCTCAACTCTAGCACAACATCATAGAAATCCATGTCAAAACTAGTGCGAGCTAAGCTCCAGCACTCATGCATGTAAAACACAAAAAATCTCATGTGAGTCATACTTAGCACGCTTTCATTCTCACGAAAACCATGTAGGTGGCTCAAATCTTTGTAAAGCATGGTTATAAACCAAATCAAATCATTTCTTTTACAAATCATTTCAAACGTCAGCTAACCTACCAATCACTTGCTCAAAAGCAAGAAAACAAGGTTTTCAAAGCATCATGCTTTTGTTTTCATGCACATTTCATCAAAAACCCAACTCTTGCCCTTCAATCACCCAATTTCATTTCTTAGTATCACATACACTCTATCAAAACATTATGCGCCCAAATTGCGCACAGATATCTCTAAGAGTCCACACAATTCCCTTACCTTGATTTACTTAGGGTGCGACTCTCTTCCTCTTAGCTTCTCACGCTTTGGCTTAACTCACTCCGGGTGTATCCTCAGAAGCTGCAATTCATTCACCAATCACTTGAGTTAATGTTACTAACTCACATTTTGACTCCAACTAGCCAATATATTTCATTGAGCCTATTTCATTTAGTTTGGCCCATTCTTGCATTTGGCTATCATCAAGCCTTTTAACCAAACTTATCTAGTAGTTACTTGTTTTAGGACTTGATTGTGAAATACTCTACCCTTACTCTCCTATTCCTTTATGCATTTTACCCAATGTCTTAAATACACATTTTACTCTTTTTGGGTAAATCTCACAATTCATTCCATAATACCATCTTAAAATCATACCCACAACACCATTATCACCTTAATATATCTCATTCATCATTAATATCTCTACATTTCACTTTCACACACTAACCCATTTCTAGGTTATAATCATTCCATTGCATTCTAGATAGTTTCTACCATTAATAAGTACACCAATCAACTCCAAAATAAATAACTTAAACAAATGTACTTGAGTTGGTGCTTTAAAAACTCACCTCTTTGGATTTCCTTCTCACTCCAAATGACAATGCTCCTTGTCCCCTAAATCCAACAAATGGGGGAATGCCTACAAGCTATGTTGTTCTTCTCTTTGATGTGAACAACTTTGTATCTAATAGCCTTTCCTCAAATCTTACTAGAAATAGGATGATTTAGAGAGAGAAAACTAGGTTTTGGCTTAAAAATGGTAGAGTGAGAGTGTTTCCCTAAATTCGCAGATCCAACTGCTCCTATTTATAGATTTAGCTTGATGAGATCGATCTGCCTTAGGTGGAGATCGATCTGGTCCTTTTAAAATCCCTCATTTTAAGGCATGAGATTGATCTGTCGAGGGCTTGAGATCGATCTGTCTCAGGCAGAGAGTTAAGAAGATCGATCGGGCTAGGAGGAGATCAATCTGGTCCAACCCGAGAGCTAAGGAAATCGATTTGCTTTCCTTAAGAATCGATTCTCTATTACATAATGTTTGGTAGATTGATCTTGCCCCATTGGAGATGTCAGGACCCATTCTCAATCCATGACTTAACCAAAAACCATTACAAATTTTTTGCATTTTTAACTTACCTTTCCTCTCATCAATGGTTGGGCTGTGATTCGATGTCAGAATCTCGCTTACCACATCATCCATTATCATACATACATGTCAATATATTGTTACTGACTGTAACTGCTTTTATAATACATGTGAGATTATATAAAAGCAAATACAAATACATTTCCCATAATATATATCGTATACATCACTATGTTGTTTCTATGTTTAGATACATAACTATACAAAAATAGTATACCTGGCAGTCGATAGGAACTGGCAGTGGACTCAGGAATACTATCCCTCAATAGCTCTCAATCTACTGCTGATGCTCTGTAGAGAGATGTAAAGAAAGGGGGTGAGCATACAACACGCTCAGTAAGAAAATCAGGCAAGCAAGTAGATATCTACACTATCTACTCAAAATAATGCTATGCCTCAAAACGTTATTTCTTTAACTCACTTTAAAAGCATGTATTTAAAATATATATATATACTTGTACAGATTAAATCCCATGTACAGAAATCATGCTTTCTTTCATCAAATGTAGGTATGTAGTGCAAAACAATGCATCTTTATAATATCACAATGCCTTTAGATAAATCATGCCATGTATGTTTAAATCACAATAAATATGGAATTTAAATCATTCACAACACAAAATCGGAGTCCGACCCATCCCTTAGGTCTGTCCGTAATTAAATCAGTAAATCAGGTGATATATCATGTGAGACTCTATGGTGAAAATGTAAATAGTATCCTAGACTATGATCATATCCGACATGTGATCCCAAGCAACACAGTACTTGGTGTGTGGGGCATCACTGCTGCAACGGGAGGGGGGTCAGTCCATCACAACCGCCAGCTATATCCTCCTCAATCCACAACAACACACTGTACAGTGTACTCCATGCCACATGCACGGTACAACGTACACCCATGGACCCTACATCACAGTCGGGGTGCCTGCCATAGGTCTTAGCCCTCAAACCATGAAATATCATACCACGTCTCTAGTATCCTCATGCGGATATCCTCTCACATAGTGTGACACTCAGTTTACACAAGGAATCACGCATGGATTGCAACATGTATTATATATAACATACAGTGCGCGCCTTTGAGCGCCACTCACAGTCGACACTCCGCTCAAACACTATTTCACATCACAAACTTAACTCTAGTGCGAGTAAACCTCCAGCAACTAGGTTAATGCATAGTTCATGTATTAAATCAAGTACGAGCAATAGCTCCAGTACCATGCTATGCACAATATCATCAAATCAAGTACGAGCAATAGCTCCAGTACTATGTCATGTATAAGTCATGAAGAATCGAGTACGAGCAACGCTCAAACACTCTGTCATGCATCTCATGAAAAACTCGAGTACGAGCTAATCTCTCCACCACTCTCTCATGCATAAATCATATAAAACTGAGTACGAGTAAGAAATCCAGTACTCTATCATGCATGTCATGAAAATCCAGTGTGAATCATAATCCAGCACTAATGTATGTGGAAAATATATGAAATCAGTGCGGGCTATGCTCCAGCACGATTCATTCTCACATAATATGATAAATGGCTCTTTAAAAATGGATGATTTATAAAATATCAAAATCAGCACTATAAAGTGTGCCTAATTCACATCAACCTTAAAATCATTAGCCCATCTATTTATTTTTCTGCTAAACAGCAGTAAAACACTAAAAATGGTGGTTTCCATGCTTTTTACAACTTTTCACAAAATTTGACTTTTTGACTAACTAGGGGCAAAATCATAATTTGCCACTATCAGGTCACAATAATTATTATTCACTTTCTTTGACCCTCAGAGTTTTTAAGTGATGTAAAAGCAGACGAAAATACGTGCAAGTATCTCTAACTACTCACAAAACTCCCTTACCTGCAATCACTCGAGAAATTTCACTTTCTCTGCGCTGCTCGTTTCAGCAGTCCGATTTGCTCCTCCAATACTCTTTGGAGCTGCATATAACCATTTATCAGGTCAATTACACTTTTCCTACTGTATTTCACATTAAATACAGTCTATTTCCCTTATTTGTGCCCGTTTACTCTAAATGGGCCTAAATACTTTAATTGGGTCTTAATCCTTATTAAGCCCATTTTCCACGTATTATTTCCCTTCATCAGGGTCTATCGACTTATTGGGCCTATCAATACCCATTGGGCTTTATTCCAAGCTCTTTGGATAGCCCGTATAACATTTACGACAGTTAATTCGAAGTTTCGAATATAATTTACTAAATGCGAAATTTAATCCGAAATGCATAAAATAAATCTTAAATATGCAATAATCACATAAATTACCATAAATGAGCTTTACTTACCTGAGATTATGCGATGGTACGCAAATCGAAGTTCAATCAGGCTTCCGTTCGAAATTTATCGTCGAACTGCATAATTTCGTATATTTAACTACGGGTCAATTTTTGATTAAATATAACTTAAATAAATTTATCGAAAATCAAATCGGTCACTTTTGACCTCGTATCGACTTACCCGAAGTTCGGTGAATTCTCGAAAATTTTTCATTTCCTTTTTCTTTCTTTTTTTCTTCTTTTTCCCATTTTCTCCTTGGCTGAACCGATCCGGTTCAATTTAGAAGGTTCTCCTTTGAACCGCCAACTTGTTTAGGGATCTTTTGGTCATGCTGGCGTCTTCAGGCTGGTTCCCGACACATCACCACCGCCGTTTGGTGCGCCACAGCCTGGGGACCTCTCGGCTGGTATCGATCGGGATCCAGCATCGTCGATGGCAGTCAGATTCCTCATTTCCTCCACGGCCTTCTCCTCTTCGATTCGCTGGCGTCCGACATCAGTGAGGCACGTTACCGGTGCCGATGGGTGCGCATGAACCTCCTCTGCCTTTTTCGGCCCCTTTCCTGGCCGTAGGGTCGTCGGTGGTGGCCGTCCGTTGGTCTTCTCCTCTCCTCCGGTTTGCGTCAGTTTCCCCTCTATTTTTCTCTCTCCCCGATTTTCAATCAGTTTTTAATTTCTTTTTTTTCAATTTCTTTTATTTATAATATATTTTTATTATTATTTTATTACTTAAAATAATAATAAAAATCCCAAAAATATCCCAAAATATCTAAAAATATCCTATTAAATTCATTTAGTCCGTAAATGAATTTATCAGTCCGATTTTACCTTTTCGATATATTTTTCCACTATTTTCGGGCTCATTTTTCAAGGTAAAAATTTTGATAAATTCTAATAAATTTATATCTTGATCAATTGGACTCGAAATTCAATATTTACCCCGTTATTGATCAAGATTTCTCGATTTCATATTTTTAATGAAATTTTCTCATCGGATTTATACCGGATTTCGATCAATTGATCGTTTTACTCTTATACTTGTTCGGGAATCACTTTAACCCTTATCTCGCTGTTATGTAGCTTACATGCATTTTTAATTTCTTAAATAGTCGATTGCATGATAGTAAATACTCTTCTTATGATTCAACTATAACAATAGAGTGTTCATACACATAGGAATCATAAGGAACAGCTACATAAAATCTGGGTCTGACAGGAGATCAATCTGCCCTATTCCTATTGTTCGAATAAGAGCATTTTGGCTCTTCCAAATCGATCTCTCATCCTATAAAATCGATCTAGTCTTCATATTTCCCAGATTTTGCTGCAGTTTTCTGTAGAAACTTACACCAAAACATCCTTAATTTCCTGCCATAGTCAGTTCCTCATCCAGTTACCTTTAAGACTTGAAAATGGCATCCATTCATACTTTATACACATTAAAACTTGTGTAAAATCTTTGTATAACCAAAGGTATATATTATAAACTAAATAGAAGTGCACAACTCATGAAAATCTTCATTCCATTTTTCCACTCCACTCAAAATTCAATATAATTACATTCCACTCACGGAAATATCCTTCTTACACCCGCTATACACTTTAAAACTTGTGTGTATTCATTTCACAATCCAATATACACATATACAAAGTTATACATATATGGGATCTCACAACTTGTGAACTCATTTGGTTGTTATCCTTGCTTCATGATTTACATATTCCACATCCATAGCCAACTCTCCTTTTTTGTGACAACACTGTTGCTTTTCATATTACCTCTAATCAAGTGCTTTCACGAGTGTACAAAACATATTGAAATAGACTATCATATGGTTCATGAGAAGATTTCCACTGGTCAGCTTAAAACACTCCATGTTACTTCTCAATATCAACTTAAAAAACCTTCTCATCAAACCTTTGTTTCCTACTCAGTTTCATGCTCTACTTTCTAAGATAGGAGTCTCTAATATATACTCTATATCTTGAAGGGGAGCATTAGAATATTAACTACAGTTACATTTCTGTTGTTAGTTAAAACTGTCAGTAGTTAAGTCAATTAATCAGTTTTAGTTAGCTATTTTAGCTGATATAAGAACATCCTCATACTGATGAACTTTCATTGATTTAGTTTTACAAAGTTTCAATATAGATTCATTCTTCCTTTCTCTCATTCTGTTTTCTAATATGGTATCAAAAGTCTTTTTTGTTGCACTGCTTTGATCTTCTTTTTCGCCATGGCCTGAGGTAAGCAAGCTTTACCTTGAATTGCTACAGAAAGTTCCAATTCCATTGAAGATTCTACCAGTCCTTTCTACCTACATAATGCTAATCATCTTGGTTTAGTTCTTGTCACTTATCCACTCACAGGTTCAAATTGGAATACATGGAATCTTGCCATGATCATGGTTTTAATTGCCAAAAACAAGATCAACTTTGTTTATGGCACCTTTCCTCGATCAGTAGCAGACGATTCGCTCTTTAATGCTTGGAACAAATGCAACAACATCTCATTTCTTTAATCTTGAACTCTATGGACAAGACCTTTTTTATAGTCTTTTCTATATCTCTACTGCTTCAAAAATATGGACAAATCTTAAAGATTGTTTCCATCAGAGTAATATGGCCCTCAAGTATTCCAAATAAAAAGGCATATGGTTGCTCTTAAATAAGGTTCTCTTCATATTAATGCCTATTACACTCGGTTGAAGATATATTGGGATGAGCTCAAAGATTTTCAACCACTTGTTACCTACCATTGTGGATGACTGAAACCTTAGATGGATTTTCAACAACAAGAATAGGTCACACAGTTTCTTATGGGGCTCAATGATTTTTACTCTCAAACTAGAGCTCAAATCCTCATGATGGATCCCTTGCCCTCTATTTCCAAAGTGTTATCTCTTGTCATCTAAGAAAAGAGACAATGCAGTATCACTCATGATTCTTTTCTTCCTTCTGATAGATTCTTGATACAATCTTCTTCTCCAGATTCCTCTATTAATGCATATGTACAAACCAAGAAGATCAAGAAGGATAAACGATTTTATATTCATTGCAAGACTCAGTGACAAAAGTTAATTGTTGTTATCAGTTACATGGATATCCACTAGGATATAAATCAAAAAAGGAAATCTTCTCAATCCTCTGATAAGCCTTAAATTAACTAAATAACTCTCCATGTACCAAAAGGTTCAAAGTTCATTTCTGATTCTGTAGACACACTTGCTACTACATAATGTCACCAACTTCTCGCCCTTCTTAATTCCAAAATTCATCAATCTCGTGATTCATCTACCACTTCAAATCAGATTTGGCATATTTCTGCGTCAAACTTCACTGGTATTGTATCTTCAAAACTCTTTCTTTCAATTTTTTTAGTTTCTTTTTTCTCAAACATTTTAAGTCATAGATACAAGAGCAACACATAATGTTTGTTGTTTTCTTTCATTGTTTCATCATTCTACACGAATGTAAAACTCTTCTGTCATACTCCAAATGGCAATCTTGTTCTAATACCTAGAATTGGTTCTATTCATTTACTTGATGGTCTGGTTTTTTACAATGCCATTATGTTCCATCATTTCATTTTAATCTTCTTTCAATTAGTACACTTACTCAAACACATAACTATTCTGTTAATTTCCTTTCCAACTCTTGTACTATTCAAGATCATTTACAGGGAATGATGATTGGGACGGGTAAACGTTCTGGAAACTTGTATGTTTTGGATGTGTCACAGCCCTTTTCAGCACCTACTGTATGTCATACAACATTCTCTACTAATGAGCTTTGGCATTACTGCCTAGGCCACCTTTCTTATCTCAAGTTGCAACATTTGAAAAGTGACTTTGAAATAATTAATATTTCTGATTTTCCTTCTCATTGTTCTATAAGTCACTTAGTAAAACGAAAAAAATTACCTTTTCCTTCTTCAAACCATTTGTCTACTTCTGCATTTGACTTGATTCACTATGAGATATGGGGTCCCTTTTGTGTTATTAGTGTTAAATGTTATAAATATTTTCTTACTTTGGTTGATGATTGTATAAGATTCACTTGGATCTATTTTCTGATCCAACCATAATATTGGTAATGATGTTGTTTTATTTTAAGGTTCAACCATGGCTTTTATCATTATTTCTTGTAGACAACATTAAATTATTGATGACTTTTCAGGACTAGTTAACATCAAGATGGAGAGATCCTCGAATTTAAATTACATGTCTATCAAAATAGAGAAAAGTGAAGAGGCATCAGAGTTAAAACTCTAAAAAGTGTTCTAACACTCAAATCAACAAAGTGTTTGAAGATGAAATAGCTAAGATAAAAGATATATAGTTGTGTGAAAATTAAAGTAGGGTTAGGGAGATACATGTGCCTACCTTATAACTCTTTAAGGAAAACCATACTATTATATTCGTATTGTACTGTAATTTTATCTTAATATCATATTTAATTGTAGCCGCCTCTTTTCGATTTTTGCATTTGATCACAAGACTATTATGCTACAAATTTGCTAATGGCGTAATTGGATTATCAACAATATAAAATGGTTATCAGTGATCTTACAGACTGACTTCATTTTGGACGTACGACCTGAACTACATGTATTTATTGAATTTGAGAAGATTCATATTTATGGGAAATATAATTAACCGTTTTGGATTGCAACACTATATCCAACTTAAAAAGGAAAAATCCTCACTAAACTAGTAATACAGATATGACGTATAATTGGATGGTTGATTTTTCCCCAAAAAATGAATGGTTTTCTATCACAGGTGCTCGAAAGCTACCTTATTCAACACATGATTTTAG
Organism: Firmiana major; assembly: GCA_033439115.1. NCBI lineage: Eukaryota > Viridiplantae > Streptophyta > Magnoliopsida > Malvales > Malvaceae > Firmiana > Firmiana major. Next base: position 17,638,820 of record CM065913.1, on the reverse strand, counting down.
AATCTACATAGTAAAAATTGGTGACAAACTTTAAATATCATTGGTCCACGTTTAGATTTCCTATGATTAACACATCAACATTTTACTGTTGCATTCTCTCTCTATAGTGTTTGGCTCAATTTGGCTTTTTGGTTTTTTAGTTTCTTTCTCTCGCAGAAACAGAAAAGTGAAGAAGGTTTTCTTTACTCTATCTTTTTTATTTTATTTTTTCTTGAGATGGAGGAAATCAAGCATCTTCTTCAATTTTTTCCATCCACTCAAGAGAAACTTCCTCAAACTTTCTCTTTCACTCTTCTTGCCTATCGTTACTTTGCTTTCCAAAACCTTTTGTTATTCCACCAAATTTTCTTCTCACACAGTTGATTTAATGCCTATCTCCTATGAGGTATGACTCTATCAAATCTAAAACGCTGTTGGTAACAAAGCTAATTCTTTTAATCACTTTCGTTTTATTTATTTATTTCAGATTCGGTTTAGGTTTGGCTTTGGTCTTTTCCGTGGCTTCCAAGGATGGAACAAATCGGAGTTTCACGTGCACCAAGTCCAAACTTAAGAGACCAAAAAAGGAGATAGGGAGAGAGCTAGAGGAGCAGAGATTCTTCTCTATTTGTTCGACCTCATTGCCATCACTACCTTAAACAATGTCATTTTCCAAGAGCTAAAAGCCAATCTAGAGCTTGACCTTTCGTTTTGCAAAGAAACGATTTTTTCTTTTTGCAAAGAAACACAACCTAAAGAAATAAAAAAATTACAAGTGCGATTTGTGGGAGGCTCGAGCTAAAGGATAACGTAGCACAAACATGACGATGACTTGTACATGGAATGCTAAGGGCAAAAAAAGGTTAAGGCTCATAGTAACGTTTGTTTTTAAAGGTTTTGGTTTTGGTTTTGCGATGGCAAAGACGTCGTCGGCCATATTTACTTAGAAGTGTAGAAATCAAACAGGTAAGAGTCAAGATCTAAAAAAAAGACCTAGAAAGGCAAGGTCTAAAAAATTAAGGAAAAAGGATAAGACTTGATGGGATTTAAGACTGAAAAGAAAAATTAAAAATTTCTCTTTTTTTTTAGTATTTTTTTCCTTTCTCATAGTAATCTCCATCACTTTCTCTTTTGATTCTTAAAAATCTAAAAAAAAAAAAAAAAGAAAAAGAGCCTTAAAAAGAATGTCCATGAAAAGTTGTAAAAATGAACCCAACATCACTCAAGACTTTAGTTTGATAAATGGATGGATGGGAAGGTGGGACTCAAAACTGAAAAAACTCAAAAAAAAAAAAATCCAAAGAGACCAGCTTCAAACAGTGTTTGACAGAGATAAATGTGCTTGGGCATAACCATCAAATGTTTTGGCAGGAAAAGAGAATCTGTCAGACCCGGAATTTTTGTAGCTTATGTCCTTATGATTCCTATGTGTATGAACACTATGTTATTATGGTTGAATCATAAGAAGAGTATTTACTAGATTTAAAGTGTTAATATAATGAATTAACACGCAAAAGCTACATAAAATGCCTAATGTGGATGATGAGTATCACAGGCTAAACCGAGTCATTCTAAATCATTCTGACTGAAAATAAGAACTTAAAATAAGAGAGTGTAGAGAACTCATGAAGGAAAGTCAGCTTGATTTAGACCCGAACATACAAAACGAGATTAAAAGCTAAAAAGGGTAAAATGGACCTTTTCGGCGAGAAAAGGAGTTTCGGGTAAAATTATCCACCGAGAGCGGCTGGAATATAAAGAAGAGAGTGTAAGACATGATATAAAACACTTTCGAAATTTGGAGAAAAAGTCAACTTAGTCAATGGTTAAGGGAAAAGTCAACTATAGTTAAGAAAGTGGACTTTTACCATAGTTGACTAATCAAGGTTAGAAATTAACCTAAGTGTGGAGAAAAATTTAGGGAAAAATATTCTTCGCCAGAATACAAGATAATCATCCCCGGAAGTAAGGAAAATTTATTCGGAAGGATTCCGGAATAAATTTAATGGTTAAAAACGTAATGGGCCTAAGGTGAAAATTTTAAAGCCCATTAAGGTATACTAAATGTATATCGAAAATGTTAGGTTCTTTAGACGGAATTATTGGACCAATTGATCGGCCAAATTTTGAGACAATAAAAGGCCCGAGGTATAGTAAAAATTTCAGCCCGAAAGCCCATTAGGAAAGCCCAAACCGAGAAGCCCAATTAGAAAAAGCCCATGAGATAAATATCTAACTATAGTTAATGTTAACTATGACTCATAAGGTGACTCATAAGGTGACTCATGGTTCAGATTTGGAAAGTCAAGCATAGTGGCTGAAAAGCAAGGCTTAATGGCTAAGTAAGTGGCTTATAAATGCAGCCACACCTTGGTCATCTTCATCACACAATTCCGGCTAGAGAAGAACACCATTGAAACATAACCATTCAAGCTTTCTCTCACTAGAAATCACTAGGAATTAGTCATATTTGGAACTTGCATTCTTCATGGAAGTTGTTCCAAATTGAGAGGAGATTAACATATGTTGGAATTGGCTATCAAGGAGCCATAGAGAGCAAACCGAGAGCCTCCAAAGTTTCGGCCAAAAGGAGAACACTACAATTGGTATATTTTCTAATTTCCAATTTCATATATGTTAATGTATGAATGATTTCAAGTATGTTGATATATGTTTTAAGCATTGAAACATATTAAATCACCATTTAGAGGGTTAGGCCGAGAGTGATCAATGAAATATTGAAATATGTCAATTGGATTTTTAGACATAAATGGATTAGTATACATGTATTAATGTTAATGGTATAATTAGAATTAATCAAATTGATTAATTAATACATGTAAATTGTTGGCAACCAAGGTGTTTGATAAAATGCCTAAATGAATAATATGATGATTGGTAATGTTGCCTACCAAGTGTATGTGAAAATGCCTAAGTGAAAATGGCTAGGAAATAGGCATGTATGACATGCCATGGTGGAAACCGAGAATGGTTAAGCTCTCGGCCAAGGCATGTGGCCGAGAGGCCCAATGGGCCAAGCCCAATATTTTTAGGCCCAATAGGGTGTAATGGACCTAAGACAAGCCCAATAAGAGTTGGTGGGCCCCACAAGCCCAATAGGCCCAACAAAAGTAAATAGTAAAATGAAAATGGACTTAAGGCCTAGTTAGCCCATTAAGGATTTTTAAGGCCCATTAAGGGAAATTAAACTGTATTAATGTGTAATACAGTAGGAAAATGATAATTAACCTGAGGAATGGTTATTTACAGCTTCGGAATTTACATCGAAAGCTGATCGGACTGCGGGATTGAGCAGCACCGAGGAAGTGAGGTCACTTGACGTGATCCGAGGTAGGGAACTTTTGCGAGTAGTTAGAGATACCTGCACGTATTTTCAACTGCTTCTGCATTCACTTAAAAACTCTGAGGGTCAGAGAAAGTGAATAATAATTATTGCGACCCGATAGTGGCAAATTACGATTTTGCCCCTAGTTAGTCAAAAAGTCAACTTTTGTGAGAAGTTGCAAAAAGCATGGAAAATGCTATTGTGAGTGTTTAATGGTTATTAGCATGAAAATAAATAGATGGGCTAATGATTTTAAGGTTGATATGACTTAAGCACACTTTTAGTGCTGATTTTGATGTTTTATAAACAATCCCTTTTTAAATAGCCATCTATCATATTATGTGAGAATGAATCGTGCTAGAGCACAGCTCGCACTGGGATTCATATGTTTTCCACATAATATTAGTGCTGGATTTTGATACGCACTAGATTTTCATGACATGCATGATAGAGTACTGGAGTTTTACTCGTACTCAGCTTTGAATGATATATGCATGACAGAGTGCTAGAGCGTGGCTCGTACTCGATTCTTCATGGTTTATACATGACATAGTACTGGGAGCTATTGCTCGTACTTGATTTTGATATTGTGCATAGCATAGTACTGGGAGCTATTGCTCGTACTTGATTTAATCAATAAACTATGCATTGACCTAGTTGCTTGAGAGTGCTCGCACTAGAGTCGAGTTTTATGATGTGAAACAGTGTTGAGCGGAGTGACGACTGTGAGTCGCACTCAAGACGCACACTGTATGTGATATGTAATACATGTTGAAACCCATGCCTGAGACCTTGCGTGACTGTGTGTCATAGCTAGAGAGGATATCCGCATGAGGTTGGTATAGACGTGGTATGATATTTCCACAGGCACGAGGGCTAAGACCTCTGTTAGGCACCCTGACTGTGATGTTGATATGTTCCACGGGAGTGAGAGCTAAGTCCTATGGTAGGCACTCTGGCCGTGAGAACGGGTCCACGGGTGTACTTTGTACCGTGTCTGAGTGGCACGAGGTGTACGTTGTACCGTGTGTTGTTATGGAGTTGAGGAGGATATAGCTGGCGGTTGTGATGGACTGACCCCCCTCCCGTTACAGCGGTGATTGCCCCGCACACCTAGTACTGTGTTGCTTGGGATCACATCGGATATGATCATAATCCAGGATACTGTTTACATGTACCACAGAGTCTTACATGATATATCACATTGATTGATTTACTGATTTAAACTGCGGACAGACCTGAGGGATGGGTCGGACTCCGATTTGTGTTGTGAATCATTTGATGCCATATTTATATGTGATTTAAATATACATGGCATGATTTACATAAAGGCATGATTTATATATAAATGCATTGTGTTGCACTACATGCCTACTTTTGAGAAATAAAGCATGATTTCTGTACATGGGATTTATTCTGTACAAGTACATATATATACTATATTTCAAGACATGCTTTTAAAGTGAGTAAGGAAACAAATGTTTTCAAGGCATAGCACTATTTTGAGTAGATAGTGTGGATATCTACTTGCTTGCCTGATTTCCTTACTGAGCGCGTTATGCTCACCCCCTTTTCTTTACATCTCTCTACAGAGCGTCAGTAGATCGAGAGTTATCGTGGGAGAGTGTCCCAGAGTCCACTGCTAGTTCCTATCGATTCGTCAGGTATACTTATTATGTACAGTTGTGTATCTAAACATAGAAACAGCACAGTGATGTATACGTTATATATTATGGGGAATGTATTTGTATTAGATTTTATATAATCTTACATGTATAATAAAAGCACCTACAGTCAGAATTAATATATTGACATGTATGTATGAGAATGGATATAATGGTAAGTGAAGACTCTGACATCGAATCACAGCCCAACCAGTGAAGAGAGGAAAGGTAAGTTAAAATGCGAAAAATTTATAGTGATTTTTGGTTAAAGACAGTTATATCAAACTGGGGTCCTGACAGAATGGTATCAGAGCAGAGGTTGGTCTGATGTGAGTCGGTGTTAGAAAATAGGAAAGTGTACATCCCCATAGTACTGTGCTGTGTTTAGATATAACTGTGTATACCGGATAGGAAATGGACTAATTCATTATTATGAATGCAGGAACCTTGCCTATATGGCAAATACGCGTAGTGGTAGAGGTATGAGAGGTAGGGCTCGAGGCCGGGGAGAGAGACCCGAGGGACGAGCCGCTGCTAGGCCATTACCTACGCATGAGACTGCAGGTGCTACTGAGGCACCCGATTGTGCTGAGACACGTTTCACGAGATTAGAGCGTGGTCTCGAGACTATTATTGAGATACTGGCACAGACGATGCCAGGTAGGCAGAGACAGGAGGCAGGAGCTGCTACTGGAGAGGCAGTTGCCCCTGATACACCTACGCAGACAGCTGATGCACAGAGGACAGTGGATACTCCTACACCCCCACCGGTTTCAGGTGGCAGTGGATTAGGATATGGATGTGACTTGCATCGGTTGAGGGAGTTCCAGAAGTTTAGACCTCCATCATTTAGTGGGGTCAAGAACCCCGTAGCTACTGAGGAGTGGTTGGCAGAGCTAGAGAAGCTCTATGGATACTTCGAGTGCACGACCTCGGAGATGGTCGCGTTTGCTACGTTCCTACTGAAGGGTGCCGCAGAACATTGGTGGAAGTCCACCAGACCTATATTGAGATCCCGACATACGGATATCACTTGGGATATATTTCGGGAGGCCTTTAGGAGGCAGTTTATTCCTGACACCGCACAGCGGAAGTTACATGCAGAGTTTTTGAGACTCAACCAGGGGAGTTTATCGGTGGACGAGTATGAGACTCGATTCCTATCCCTAGGGAGATACGACCCGGATACTATGTATAGTGAGACCAGGAAGGTCCACAGATTTATCGACGGGTTGAGACCGGTGCTACGGTCCAAGTTGGTTCCGCTAGACATAGTGACCTATGAGGAGGCAGTGCGCAGGGCGCAACTATGTGAGCAGGACTACGAGAGGAATGTTTCCGAGTTTGGGAAGTTTAGCCGTAGCCAAGACTTGCAGAAGAAGAGGCCGGCTAGAGATTTTAGTTATCGAGGGGGGAAGAAACCCTTCGGTAAGAGATCACGGATAGAGGGGACACGAGATAGATATGCTAGATCTCCTGCTTATCCGACTGCAGCCCCAGCGAAGGGCATTATGATAGGAGGATCGAGACCTGCTGCAGATCAGTGCAGAAGATGCGGCAGATTTCATGGAGATAGGCCGTGTTCACAGGGTGCTATAGTATGTTTCCGATGTGGGAAACAGGGGCATTTGGTTAGAGATTGCCCATCGCCATATGCGACTGCACCACAGAGGGACAGGGAGTTTGATAGAGCTCCAGCTGGTACGTCTGCTCAGAGAGGTAGAGCCACGGCAGAGGAGAAGGGGAAACAAGTGATGGGTCAAGGGCGAGTACATGCTTTGGACCAGGGGACAGCTGATGCTTCATCGGATGTGATTCGAGGTAACATCCTAATTTATGATATTGAAGCATATGTTTTAATTGATCCTGGTGCCACGCATTCTTTTGTATCGCCTTCATTTGCATGTAAATTGGCAAGACATGTAGAGCGTACACATTTATGTATGATGATGTTAATCAGTACGCCTATGGATAGTAGTCAAGTTGTAGAATATGTATATAATGACTGCAAGTTGAGAGTAGGGGATAAGGAGATGACAGCCAATCTAATATTACTAAGTATGAGTGACTTTGATATAATATTAGGAATGGATTGGCTATCTGCAAACCATGCTGTTTTAGACTGTTACGCTAAGACAGTTATGTTTCCTAACCCTACTAGATATGTTGTAAAATTTAATAAAGATAAATGAAAAGAGTAAATATGATTATTACATGACTTCTGATTTAGAAAACTTTCAACATATCAAGGTTTCATTGCGTACGTGGTAGATATGGATAAGGCACATCCGGAGTTGGCAGATATCACTGTGGTCAGTGAGTACCCAGATGTTTTCCCGGATGAATTGCCAGGGTTACCACCAGACAGAGAGATGGAGTTCTGTATAGATCTGGTACCTGGTACGGAGCCTATTTCGAGACCACCTTATCGCATGGCCTTAGTTGAGCTGGAGGAGCTCAAGAGACAGTTACAGGAGCTGTTGGATAGGGGTTTTGTACGACCGAGTGTTTCACCTTGGGGAGCACCGGTTTTGTTTGTGAGGAAGAAGGATGGGAGCCTCCGATTGTGTATAGACTACCGATTGTTAAATAAGGCCACCATCAAGAATAGGTACCCCCTTCCACGCATTGACGACTTGCTAGATCAGCTACAGGGAGCACAGGTCTTTTCCAAGATTGACCTAAGGTCTGGGTATCATCAGCTAAAGGTTCGGAGTGGAGATGTACCCAAGACAGCATTTCGTACCCGATATGGCCATTATGAGTTCTTGGTCATGCCATTCGGATTGACGAATGCTCCAGCTGCTTTCATGGCTTTGATGAACGATGTGTTCAAGCCATACTTGGACCAGTTTGTTATCGTCTTCATCGATGACATATTGGTGTATTCGAGATCCAAGGAGGAGCATGAGGAGCACCTCAGGATCGTGTTGCAGACGTTACGGGAGCATGAGTTATATGCTAAGCTCAGCAAGTGTGACTTTTGGTTGTCACAGATCTCGTTTTTGGGACATGTTATATCGAGAGATGGTGTATCAGTTGATCCATCTAAGATAGAGGCTGTAGTTCAGTGGGAACAGCCAAGAACAGTCACTGAGATCAGGAGTTTTCTGGGTTTAGCTGGATACTATCGGAGATTCGTTGAGGGATTTTCGAAGTTGGCTGCTCCGTTGACACGTCTTACTCGGAAGTGTGCACCGTTCATATGGAACGAGGATTGTGAGAAGAGCTTTGAGGAGTTGAAGCGTCGATTGACCACCGCTCCGATTCTCACTATCCCTACCAGCTCAGGAGGATTTGCAGTATATACCGATGCTTCGCATCAGGGACTGGGCTGTGTATTGATGCAGGACGGGAAGGTAGTTGCTTACGGATCCAGACAGCTGAAGGATCATGAGAAGAACTATCCGACCCATGATTTGGAACTAGCAGCAGTAGTGTTTGCGTTGAAGGTATGGCGCCACTACTTATATGGCGAGAAGTTCCAGATATTTACCGACCACAAGAGCCTCAAGTATCTGTTCTCGCAGAAGGAGCTGAACATGAGACAGAGAAGATGGCTAGAGCTTCTGAAGGATTACGACTGTGAGATACTTTATCATCCGGGTAAGGCTAACGTTGTAGCCGATGCCTTGAGCAGGAAGAGCCTGGGGATGGTATCGTATATGATGGTTAGGGAACATGATTTGCTAGAGCAGTTTGCTAGCCTCAGTTTGGGAGTCATGCCTTCTGACATGGATACAGGCTATGTGATAGCTAGTCTACGCTTGGAGCCAGACCTGTTGGACAGGATCAGAGTGGCTCAGCAGACTGATCCATTTTGTATGGATGTGAGTAGTCAGATGCAGAAGGGCACTGTGACTGATTTTGAGTTGAGTTCTGATGGACTACTGAGGTTCAGAGGCAGATTGTGTGTTCCTGAGGATCCAGGACTCAGGAGATTGATATTGGCGGAAGCTCATTCATCGAGGTATACCTTACATCCGGGGAGTAACAAGATGTATCAGAACCTCCGGAAGGTATACTGGTGGTCAGGCATGAAGAGAGATGTAGCAGACTTCGTGGCAAAGTGTCTCGTATGTCAGCAGGTGAAGGTAGAGCATCAGAAACCTGCAGGATTGTTGCAGCCTCTACCTATACCGACATGGAAATGGGAGCATATCACCATGGATTTCGTGATGGGTTTACCGAGGACCCGCAGGAATCACGATGCTATATGGGTGATCGTTGACAGACTAACGAAGTCAGCCCACTTCCTAGCTATGAGAGCTACCGATACTCTGAGTTCATTAGCAGAACTGTACGTACGCGAGGTAGTGAGGTTACACGGTGTACCAGTGAGCATAGTCTCTGATAGGGATTCCCGCTTCACATCCCACTTTTGGGGACATTTTCAGGAAGCTATGGGAACCCAGTTAAGTTTGAGCACCGCTTTCCATCCTCAGACAGATGGTCAGTCAGAGAGGACTATACAGACTCTGGAGGACATGTTGAGAGCATGTGTGCTAGACTATCGAGGCTCCTGGGATGACCACCTACCACTAGCCGAGTTCGCCTACAACAACAATTATCATTCGAGTATCGGGATGGCACCGTATGAGGCTTTGTATGGCCGTAGATGTCGTTCCCCCATTGGATGGGAAGAAGTGGGTGACCGTATGATTTTCGCTCCTGATTTGGTTACGCAAGCATCTGAGGACGTCCGCTTGATAGTAGAGAGACTGAGGACAGCTCAGAGCAGACAGAAGAGTTACGCTGACAGGAGACGTAGACCACTAGAGTTTGCAGTTGGTGAGTCCGTATTTCTGAGGGTTTCTCCTTCCAAGGGCATAGCGAGATTTGGGAAGAGAGGGAAACTAAATCCTCGCTACATTGGACCCTTTGAGATACTTGATCGAGTGGGAGATAAGGCGTATAGGTTGGCATTGCCACCGGACTTATCAGGTGTCCACAACGTCTTCCACATATCGATGCTTCGGAAGTATCACCCGGATCCGTCACATGTGATTAGTTATGAGCCTTTGGAGCTCCGAGAAGACTTGTCATATGTAGAGAGACCGATTCGGATATTGGATAGGAAGGAGAAGGTATTGAGATCGAAGACCATCGGATTAGTGAAGATTCTCTGGCAGCATCATACTTCAGAGGAAGCTACTTGGGAGCTAGAGAGTCTGATGCGAGAGAAGTACCCTCACCTATTTGAGGATTGACTTGGTTCTAATTTGGAGGACCAAATTTTCTGAGTGGGGGAGGATTGTCAGACCCGGAATTTTTGTAGCTTATGTCCTTATGATTCCTATGTGTATGAACACTATGTTATTATGGTTGAATCATAAGAAGAGTATTTACTAGATTTAAAGTGTTAATATAATGAATTAACACGCAAAAGCTACATAAAATGCCTAATGTGGATGATGAGTATCACAGGCTAAACCGAGTCATTCTAAATCATTCTGACTGAAAATAAGAACTTAAAATAAGAGAGTGTAGAGAACTCATGAAGGAAAGTCAGCTTGATTTAGACCCGAACATACAAAACGAGATTAAAAGCTAAAAAGGGTAAAATGGACCTTTTCGGCGAGAAAAGGAGTTTCGGGTAAAATTATCCACCGAGAGCGGCTGGAATATAAAGAAGAGAGTGTAAGACATGATATAAAACACTTTCGAAATTTGGAGAAAAAGTCAACTTAGTCAATGGTTAAGGGAAAAGTCAACTATAGTTAAGAAAGTGGACTTTTACCATAGTTGACTAATCAAGGTTAGAAATTAACCTAAGTGTGGAGAAAAATTTAGGGAAAAATATTCTTCGCCAGAATACAAGATAATCATCCCCGGAAGTAAGGAAAATTTATTCGGAAGGATTCCGGAATAAATTTAATGGTTAAAAACGTAATGGGCCTAAGGTGAAAATTTTAAAGCCCATTAAGGTATACTAAATGTATATCGAAAATGTTAGGTTCTTTAGACGGAATTATTGGACCAATTGATCGGCCAAATTTTGAGACAATAAAAGGCCCGAGGTATAGTAAAAATTTCAGCCCGAAAGCCCATTAGGAAAGCCCAAACCGAGAAGCCCAATTAGAAAAAGCCCATGAGATAAATATCTAACTATAGTTAATGTTAACTATGACTCATAAGGTGACTCATAAGGTGACTCATGGTTCAGATTTGGAAAGTCAAGCATAGTGGCTGAAAAGCAAGGCTTAATGGCTAAGTAAGTGGCTTATAAATGCAGCCACACCTTGGTCATCTTCATCACACAATTCCGGCTAGAGAAGAACACCATTGAAACATAACCATTCAAGCTTTCTCTCACTAGAAATCACTAGGAATTAGTCATATTTGGAACTTGCATTCTTCATGGAAGTTGTTCCAAATTGAGAGGAGATTAACATATGTTGGAATTGGCTATCAAGGAGCCATAGAGAGCAAACCGAGAGCCTCCAAAGTTTCGGCCAAAAGGAGAACACTACAATTGGTATATTTTCTAATTTCCAATTTCATATATGTTAATGTATGAATGATTTCAAGTATGTTGATATATGTTTTAAGCATTGAAACATATTAAATCACCATTTAGAGGGTTAGGCCGAGAGTGATCAATGAAATATTGAAATATGTCAATTGGATTTTTAGACATAAATGGATTAGTATACATGTATTAATGTTAATGGTATAATTAGAATTAATCAAATTGATTAATTAATACATGTAAATTGTTGGCAACCAAGGTGTTTGATAAAATGCCTAAATGAATAATATGATGATTGGTAATGTTGCCTACCAAGTGTATGTGAAAATGCCTAAGTGAAAATGGCTAGGAAATAGGCATGTATGACATGCCATGGTGGAAACCGAGAATGGTTAAGCTCTCGGCCAAGGCATGTGGCCGAGAGGCCCAATGGGCCAAGCCCAATATTTTTAGGCCCAATAGGGTGTAATGGACCTAAGACAAGCCCAATAAGAGTTGGTGGGCCCCACAAGCCCAATAGGCCCAACAAAAGTAAATAGTAAAATGAAAATGGACTTAAGGCCTAGTTAGCCCATTAAGGATTTTTAAGGCCCATTAAGGGAAATTAAACTGTATTAATGTGTAATACAGTAGGAAAATGATAATTAACCTGAGGAATGGTTATTTACAGCTTCGGAATTTACATCGAAAGCTGATCGGACTGCGGGATTGAGCAGCACCGAGGAAGTGAGGTCACTTGACGTGATCCGAGGTAGGGAACTTTTGCGAGTAGTTAGAGATACCTGCACGTATTTTCAACTGCTTCTGCATTCACTTAAAAACTCTGAGGGTCAGAGAAAGTGAATAATAATTATTGCGACCCGATAGTGGCAAATTACGATTTTGCCCCTAGTTAGTCAAAAAGTCAACTTTTGTGAGAAGTTGCAAAAAGCATGGAAAATGCTATTGTGAGTGTTTAATGGTTATTAGCATGAAAATAAATAGATGGGCTAATGATTTTAAGGTTGATATGACTTAAGCACACTTTTAGTGCTGATTTTGATGTTTTATAAACAATCCCTTTTTAAATAGCCATCTATCATATTATGTGAGAATGAATCGTGCTAGAGCACAGCTCGCACTGGGATTCATATGTTTTCCACATAATATTAGTGCTGGATTTTGATACGCACTAGATTTTCATGACATGCATGATAGAGTACTGGAGTTTTACTCGTACTCAGCTTTGAATGATATATGCATGACAGAGTGCTAGAGCGTGGCTCGTACTCGATTCTTCATGGTTTATACATGACATAGTACTGGGAGCTATTGCTCGTACTTGATTTTGATATTGTGCATAGCATAGTACTGGGAGCTATTGCTCGTACTTGATTTAATCAATAAACTATGCATTGACCTAGTTGCTTGAGAGTGCTCGCACTAGAGTCGAGTTTTATGATGTGAAACAGTGTTGAGCGGAGTGACGACTGTGAGTCGCACTCAAGACGCACACTGTATGTGATATGTAATACATGTTGAAACCCATGCCTGAGACCTTGCGTGACTGTGTGTCATAGCTAGAGAGGATATCCGCATGAGGTTGGTATAGACGTGGTATGATATTTCCACAGGCACGAGGGCTAAGACCTCTGTTAGGCACCCTGACTGTGATGTTGATATGTTCCACGGGTGTGAGAGCTAAGTCCTATGGTAGGCACTCTGGCCGTGAGAACGGGTCCACGGGTGTACTTTGTACCGTGTCTGAGTGGCACGAGGTGTACGTTGTACCGTGTGTTGTTATGGAGTTGAGGAGGATATAGCTGGCGGTTGTGATGGACTGACCCCCCTCCCGTTACAGCGGTGATTGCCCCGCACACCTAGTACTGTGTTGCTTGGGATCACATCGGATATGATCATAATCCAGGATACTGTTTACATGTACCACAGAGTCTTACATGATATATCACATTGATTGATTTACTGATTTAAACTGCGGACAGACCTGAGGGATGGGTCGGACTCCGATTTGTGTTGTGAATCATTTGATGCCATATTTATATGTGATTTAAATATACATGGCATGATTTACATAAAGGCATGATTTATATATAAATGCATTGTGTTGCACTACATGCCTACTTTTGAGAAATAAAGCATGATTTCTGTACATGGGATTTATTCTGTACAAGTACATATATATACTATATTTCAAGACATGCTTTTAAAGTGAGTAAGGAAACAAATGTTTTCAAGGCATAGCACTATTTTGAGTAGATAGTGTGGATATCTACTTGCTTGCCTGATTTCCTTACTGAGCGCGTTATGCTCACCCCCTTTTCTTTACATCTCTCTACAGAGCGTCAGTAGATCGAGAGTTATCGTGGGAGAGTGTCCCAGAGTCCACTGCTAGTTCCTATCGATTCGTCAGGTATACTTATTATGTACAGTTGTGTATCTAAACATAGAAACAGCACAGTGATGTATACGTTATATATTATGGGGAATGTATTTGTATTAGATTTTATATAATCTTACATGTATAATAAAAGCACCTACAGTCAGAATTAATATATTGACATGTATGTATGAGAATGGATATAATGGTAAGTGAAGACTCTGACATCGAATCACAGCCCAACCAGTGAAGAGAGGAAAGGTAAGTTAAAATGCGAAAAATTTATAGTGATTTTTGGTTAAAGACAGTTATATCAAACTGGGGTCCTGACAGAATCGATGACACGTGCCTCAGTGAGTTCACTCAAAGGTGACTCCTATTTTTGTATGAGAATAGAAAGAAAGACAAATGTCTTCAAGAGAGCCATAAAACATGGTCAAGATAAGAAAGAGAACAAAAACTAAGGATGGATAAACAAAGGAAAACGCGTGACGCAAACGATCATCAGTTGTCTCAAAAAAAAAAGAGTTACACAGAACAGTCGAAGCAAAATGACACGACCAAAGAGAACAAATGGTCAATCTCCAAGGAAACTGAAAAGAACTAAGGAGAAATCAGTCATTGACCATGTAGTGAGCAGCACCAGATGGGAACCCAACAAAGAACAAAACTTTAATCATGAACATAAGCAACCAAGAAGGATGACGAGACAGCTCTTATCACGACCCAAATTACCTAACAATCAGAGTAAATTTTTCATTTTTTCATTTATTATTTAATTCTTACCTTTCTCTCATCGTGACCATCCTACAAACAGTTGGGCTATGATTTGGTGTTAGTCACCTCTCACCTATTTACCATTCCATTTCCATAATCATATTCATATATCAGGATTTACTATCCTTTTACTTTAACTAAATACATATACAATGGTATTACATCACCTTACATCCTTGACATCATATCCATTTATAGTACTGTGCATTACATATTTAGATACAAAACTATACAAATGTGTATACCTGTCTCTCGATGGGAAGCAGCGGATACCAAGATGCAAGTTCTTAATCGCTCACTAACTACTGCGAGTACTCTGAAAAGATGGGAAAATAAGGGGGTGAGCAAACCACACGCTCAGTAAGGTAATTATGCAAGTAAGTAGATAGCTCCACTATCTACATGCTCATAATGTCATGCCTTTAAAATCCATTTCTTTTCATTAAAAGCTTACACACAAAATCATGCATATTTCAATGCCATAGTTATAAAAACTATTCGTACATATAAAAATCGTGCAGCTTATGCATCAATGGCATTTTATGTAACATCATAAAATCATAATTAGCATGAATTAAATTAGGATCATTAATTAGTTCATGCCATGTAAATCAAATCATGAGAAACAATTTTTTTCATGAATTTATCATTTAAGCATGGAAAACTCATCATGCTACTGCATTTAAATCACTTCATTAAAGCTGCAGTATAAAATAACCCGAAGGGGTTAAGAATCTCAGAAATCAATCTCTTAAAAATTCATTATAAATTCTTTGAAAAATTTAACATCATAGTAGAAAATCACAAAATCGGGGGGCCTAACCCCTCCCTCAGGTCTACCTTAGTCTATCGAGATCACAAGTTATATCATGTGAGACATGTAGGTGACTTTATCAATAACATCAAGGACTATGGCCATAACCTAGTGATCCCTGACTACACGATACCTAGTGTGCGGGGTATCACACCTGAAACGGAGGTGGGTCAATCCTGCCACCAGAACAACATAACATTAGGATTACGAGGGCAAGACTTGCTACCTCATGGCTAATGTCACTCCACTCCAACAATCCCCATGGTACAGCGTATTCTGCGTGACATACATGGTATAACGTACTCCATGAACCCAATCTCAGTCAGGGGGTGCCTGCAATAGGTCTTATCCACCCATACCAATTATGTCTCAGTATGCACGTGTGGACATATCATCTCACTGTGACACACAATCTACAGGAGGTCCCAACACGGCTATATGCATGTAATATAAATCCCTATACGAGTGAAGCTCTAGCACGACTCCATGCATATTCATGATATCTGAAAACCTCGTGCGAGCGAAGCTCTAGCACGGTTTCATAAAAATCAGTAAAATCTGCTTACGAGTAGCACTCTAGTACGACTTTAAAATAGTTATAAATCCATAGAAAATCACGTGCGAGCAAGCTCCAGCACGGTTTTATGCATAAATAAATCAGATCTCGTGCGAGCAATGCTTCAGCATGAATGAATGCCTAAGTAAATCAAAACTTCGTATGAGCAATGCTCCAGTACGGCTTTATGCAATTATCATATCAAAACTGGATGCGAGCTAAGCTTCAGCATCTCTCATGCATGTCAAATCATAAAAACTAGTGCGAGCAATCGCTCCAGCACCTTTTTATGCATATCAAGTCAAAACAGTCAAACCAGAGTGCGAGCTAAAATCCAACACCTCTCATGCATTTCACAATAGTAAAATCAGTGCGAGCAACCGCTCTAGCACATTTCATGCATATGATGTCACACAAGTCGGTGCAAGCAACCGCTCAAGCATATTTTATGCACACTCACAAACGCAGATATAGTGCGAGCTATGCGCCAGCACTATCTGTTTTCATATAAACCTGATAGTTGGCCCATTTTTCAAAGAAATTCCATTTAAATCTAAATAACACTTACGTAGTGTTATCTTGTGAAAATTTATGCAATTATTGGCCAATCTATCGATATGCTTTACTTAAAACCATGAAAATTCCTTAAATCATAAAATTCTTTAAATCATGCATTTCATGCATGTCATGCTTTCACCATCCTTAAGTGAATTTCCCTCAATAGGGGTAAAATAGCCTTTTACCTATTTCGGGTCCTTAAAATCTTTAATCTATTTCTAGGACCTTTATACATATTCAGTGTATACAAAAGCTATTAAAATATGCGTAGCTACCTCTAGCTACTCACACAATTCCCTTACCTCATTTTTCTGTAAAGTCTAATCTTTCACTGATGTCTCATCATGCAGTCTGATTTGCTCTCAATCCAATCTCCGAAACTGCAGATAATATTCATCAGGTCAAATACAATATAATTAATTGTATTTCATATTTTTCGAGCTTAATTTAAATCATTGGGCTCGTTTACCCCTATTGGGCCCGGTTGCACCATAATGGGCCTTAATCGGCCTTAAACCCGTTTTCCACTTATTATTTACATTATCAAGGCCTATTGGGCTCCTTGGGCCCATCAATATTTATTGAGCTTCATTCTAAATTCCTAGATAGCTTAATGAATTATTTACAACAATATATCTCTAATTCCAGGATATAATTCATTTCATGCGAAATTTAAATCCGTAATTTATGCGGTAAATTTCTAACACACATAACGATGCAATATTGTGGTAAATAAGGGTTACTTACATGATATTCCATGATCGTACGCAAATCGAAGCTGACTCAAGCTCTCGTTTGACTTCAATTGTCGAGCTACACAATTATATATTTTTTTAGGTCAATTTTTAGTCGGATATTAATCAAATTAAATATTTCAAAATTTAAATCGATCAATTTTGGCCGCTTACTGACTTACCCGTAGCTCGATTACATCACTGGGATTTTTCCTCAATTTTCCCCCTTTTCTTTTTCCCTTTTTCTCTTTCTTTTCCTTCTTTTCTGGCTGAACTGGTTCGATCCGGTTCAGCCCTGTTCAAACCGGTTTGGTCCAACCATTTCAATTCGGTTCAATCGATTCAAGGCTTCATCAGTCAGTTCTCCACCGGTTTCCACCGCCAGCAGCTTCGCAGGGTCGTCCGGTGCACGGATCTGCCCTTGGTTTCACCATGATAGGCCGAAAAGTGGTCGGTCCGGCTCTTCTCCTCTTCGACGTCGGTGACTTTCCTTTTCTCGCCGTTTTCCAGTGCTAGCCGTCATCCCACCGGTCGATTCAACCGCTGATCTGTCGACCTTCGCGTGGGCTTCCTCCGGTTGGCGGTGGTCAGGCCTAGATCGACGTCAGTCACCGGATTCCTCTCTCCCTCTCTCGATTTTCTCTCTTTCTCCTTTCGTCGGTGTGCCTCCTCGCCGTTCCTCGGTGGCTGCTATGGGTGGTGGCTCAGCTACCTCGTTGCCTATCGTCTTCTCACCTGGGCCGCCGTCGGCCGCTCCGTCCGGTGAGGGAAAAGAGCTTCTCCATTTTGCCTTCGTTCTCCTTCAGAAAATCGCGTTTCGTGATTTTCTATTTTTTTAATTTATTTATTTATTATTTATAATTTATTTTTAATATTATTTTAATCAATTAAAATATTATTAAAAATCTAAAATATCTAAAAAAATATTATTTTATTCATTTAATCAATAAATTTATACAGATCCGTTATGGTGAGAGATTTCAGGTTTATACAGATCATAAGAGCCTTAAGTACCTGTTCTCACAGAAAGAGTTGAACATGAGATAGAGGAGATGGCTCGAGCTGTTAAAGGATTATGATTGTGAAATCCTATACCACCCGGGTAAAGCAAATGTGGTTGCTGATGCATTGAGTAGGAAGCATCTTGGGATGGTATCACTTATGATGATCAGGGAACACGAGCTATTGGAACAGTTCACGAACCTCAGTTTGGATATGACCCCGCCTGATGCTGATAGTGGATTTATGATAGCTAGCCTACAGTTGGAACTGGATCTGGTAGATCAAATCCGATAGGCTCAGCGAGTTGATCAGCAATGTAGTGATATTGTCGGGCAGATACAGAGGGGTATAGAGACGGACTTTAGGTTGAGTTCGGATGGATTGTTGAGGTTCAGAGGTAGGATATGTGTTCCTGATGACGCAGAGATCAGAAGGTTGATCCTGATAGAGGCTTACTCATCGAAGTATACGATACATCCAGGGAGTACTAAGATGTATCAAAACCTTCAAAAAATTTATTGGTGGTCTGGAATGAAAAAGCACATTGCTGAATATGTTGTTAAGTGTCTCGTTTGTCAGCAGGTGAAGGTAGAGCATCAGAAGCCTGCAGGGTTATTGCAGCCTCTATCGATGCCGACATGGAAGTGGGAGCATGTTACCATGGATTTTGTGATGGGATTGTCGAGGACCCGGAGAGGTCATGATGCCATATGGGTGATTGTGGATCGGTTGACGAAATCAACCCATTTTCTAGCTATGAGAGCTACCGATACTTTGAGCCAGTTAGCGAACCTATATGTGCGCGAGATAGTGAGGCTACATGAAATTCCAGTGAGCGTTGTTTCTGATAGGGATGCCCGCTTCACTTCCCACTTCTGGGAACGTTTTCAGGAAGCGATGGGGACCCAGTTGAATTTTAGCACCGCGTTTCATCCTCAGACAGATGGTCAGACAGATAGGACTATACAGACCCTGGAGGATTTGTTGAGAGCGTGTGCATTGGATTTTAGAGGCTCCTGGGATGACCATTTGCCACTCGCAGAGTTCGCGTATAATAACAGTTTTCATGCGAGTATCGGGATGGCACCATATGAGGCATTGTATGGACGTAGATGCCGTTCCCCTATTGGATGGGAAGAGGTTGGTGACAGACAGATTTTTGCTCCCGACTTGGTTAGACAAGCCTCTGAGGACGTCCAATTGATATGTGAGAGGTTACGGACAGCTCAGAGCAGGCAAAAGAGTTATGCTGACAAGAGACGGAGACCACTAGAGTTTGATGTGGGTGAGTCAGTGTTTTTGAAAGTTTCCCCTTCGAAGGGAATTATGAGATTTGGGAAGAAGGGAAAGTTGAACCCTCGATATATAGGGCCATTTGAGATACTTGATAAGGTGGGAGATAAGGCTTATAGATTGGCATTGCCACCAGAGTTGGCAAGTGTGCATAATGTCTTCCACGTATCCATGTTGAGGAAGTATCACCCGGACCCGGCACATGTAATAAGGTATGAGCCATTGGAGCTCAACGAGGGTATGACCTATGATAAGAAGCCAGTTCGGGTATTGGACAGAAAAGAGAAAGTGCTGAGGACAAAGACAATTCCCTTGGTGAAAATACTTTGGCAACATCACACTGTGGAAGAAGCCACATGGGAATTGGAGAGTTCGATGCGGGAGAGGTATCCCGAGTTGTTCACAGAATAATTGGTTCTAATTTGGATGACCAAATTTTCTAAGTAGGGGAGAATGTGAGACCCCGTATATGTATAATGGTATATATGTACATAGAAATGTAAATAGAGTTGTACTATGAATTCATGAGTGAAGTATATATGATGTAAGTCCATAAGTAATGTACACACTTGTAATGAGAGTGGTAATTGTACATACAAGTTACATTAAGTATGAATGTGAAGAAATGGACTTAAACATGTGGAGAATGTGTGTAGAATGGATTATGAGTAGTTTGGTAAAATGGAAGTAGAATTGCGTAAGATGTGCACTTCTATTTTTGTTTATATTAAGTACCATTGGTCATACAAATATTCTACACAAGTTTTAATGTGTATGAAGTAAGGATGGATGCCATTTTCAAGTCTCAAAGATGAATGGATGAGAAAAGGATCATGGTAGCAAATTAAGGATGTTTGGTAAGTGTTGCTGCTGAAGAACTGCAGAAAATCTAGAAATTGTGAAGGGCAGATCGATCTCATGGGATGAGAGATCGATCTGGAAGAGCCAGAATGCTCTTATTTGGGCAAAGGAATAGAGCAGATCGATCTCCAATGGAGCCAGATCGATCTCCTAAGCATTCTATAGTGAAAAGATCGATCCCCAAGCACCCAGATCGATCTCCTTAGCTCTCTGTTTGGGAGCAGATCGATCTCATGCTTAAAATGCCGTGAAAAAAGAGGGATTTAAGGGGACCAGATCGATCTCCTCTTGGACCAGATCGATCTCTTCAAGCTATTTCTATATAAGGAGTGCTGAAAATCAGAAAATTTCAGGAAAAACACTAACCTTCCACTTTCAACCCAAAAACCTAGCTTTCTCTCTCTAAAATCAGCCATTTTCAGTGAGGTTTGAAGAGAGACCATTAGAGGCAAAGTTGTTCCTATCAAAGAGAAGAACAACATAGTTGGAAGGTATTTTTCCATTGTTGGTATTGAAGGAGTTAAGGGCATTTCCATTTGGAGCAAGAAGAGAAATCAAATTGGGTAAGATTCTAACACTCCAACTATGGTACATTGTTTATATAATTGATTTTTGGAGTTATTTAGCATGAGTATGGATGGTTAGAAACTATCTAAAATGCATTGGAATGATTATGATCTAGAAATGGTCTAGAGTGAGAAAGTAGAATTGTATGGAGATTAATGATGAATGAGATATGTAGAAGTTATTAATAGTGTTGTGGTATGATTTTAAGATGTGGTTAGTGGATAAATTGTGAGATTTACCTAAAAGAGGTAAAATGTGGATTAAGGCATTTGGAAAATGCATAAGTGAATAATATTGACTAGTGAGGTCAATTATGGGTTAAATACATTAACTCAATTGATTTAATGAATGAATCGCAGCTTCCGAGGATACGCAGAGGCGAGTTGAGCCAAGAGCGTGAGAAGCTAAAAGGAAAGGAGTCACACCAAGTAAATCGAGGTAAGGGAATTGTGTGGACTCTTAGAGATATTTGTGCGCAATTTGGGCGCTTAAATGTTTTGCTAGAATGCATGAGATTAGGAAATGATGTTGGGTGATTGAAGGGTAAAAGTTGGGAGTTTGAGAAATGTGCATGAAAACAAAAGCATATTGCTTTGAAAATCATGCTTTATTGCTTTTTAGCAAATGATTGGTAGGTTGGCTAACATTGAAATGATTTGCAAAAGAAATGAGTGTGTTTTGGTTTTGTTAACCATACTTTGCAAAGTTTTGAGCCACCTCCATGATTTCGTGAGTATGAAAGCGTGTTAGAGTATGACTCGCACGAGATTTGATGTGTTTTATACACATGAGTGCAAGAGGCACTAGTTTTCACATGGATTTCATAATTGTTTTGGCATTGTGCTTGGAGTTTGTCTCGCACTGGATGCCCACCTTGCATGTTGCCGTGTTTGGAGCTTCAAGTAGATTAGGTGTCACATCGATTAAATAGGCTCACACGTGCATTGTTTTGACATGATTAATTAGCCGTGTTAGGAGCTTCGGGTAAACAAGAGGTCATACCGATTAAATAGGCTCACACGTGCGTTTGAGATGTGGCGTGATATGATGTGTTGATTGGGTCCATGGAGTATGTTGTACCGTGCATGTAGCATGGAGTACATTGTACCGTGTTGAGTTGTGATGTGCCGTCTTCGGACGAGATCTGCTATGGACCGACGGGTAGGATTTGACCCACCTCCCGTGTGGAAGCAGATAGTGGTGATATCCCGCACACCTGATCCGTGTAGCTGGTATCACAGGTTATGTACATAGGCCTTGAGGTTATTACCTATTGTTGAACTGCCTATCTCACATGTCTACTGCTATTTGAGAATAAATCCATGTTTGAAATGATTTGTGGGTCAGGAAAGCCCAAGGGATGGGTCGAGACCTGACCAATGTTGAAATTGATTTGTTAATGGTTTTTAAAGTGCACGGATGCATGATGTTTAATGCCATGCTTTATTGTGAAAATGCATGATGGGTAATGCCATGCTTTTATTGTGGATTATGCATGATGATTTATACCATGCTTTGAGTTGAAATGTGCACTTGATTTTAATAGCATGAATGCTTTACATACCATTAACACAATCATACACTCATGTTTTGAGATAAATAATGAATGAAATGCTTTTGAGCATGGCATCACGATCACGTAGATAGTGCAGTATCTACCTGTTCGCATGATTGCCTTACTGAGCGTGTGGTTTGCTCACCCCCTTATTTTTCCCCTCTCTACAGAGATTTGTGTATAGAGTGAGCATGACTGGAGGCGTTTCCCTTTTTGGTAATCCGCTGCATCCCATCGCTAAAGGTATACACACTTGGATTATTTTGTATCTAAACTAGACATAGCACAGTAGCATTTTGCATGTAACTACTGGGGATGTAAAACAATGTAAAACAATGTAAACGCATGTAACAACTCTGATATATATACATTTATACAAGTGTTTACTCATAGATAATGTTTCAAATTGAATTGGTATGGTGGAGTGAGTTAGACGTCGACACACAGCCCAACTGTTATGAGTGTGGTTGTTCACGATCGAGGAAGGATGATTAAAGATTGATGCATGAAAATGCGAAAAATTTGTACGTATTTTGGTAAGTTGAGGGTCGTGACATAAGACAAAGGGTAGATCGATCTCTCATTTCTAAGAGATCGATCTCATAAGGAAATTCTATAAAAACTCAACTGCTGCATCTTCTTCCCCCAAAAAATCAAATTCCTCCATTGACTCACTTTAAAAATCATCACCTTTCAATAAGTTTTGAGAGAGATTTATTTCAGCGAAGTTGTCACTTGTGAGGAGGAGAACAACATAGTTGAAAACTAGAAGATGAAATCAAGGATTGAAGGAGCAAAGTGACTTTCCCCAAATTGGCAAAAAGAAGAAAAATCAAGATAGGTAAGATTTCAATACACCAACTTCAAGTATGTTAAAATAGGTATCTTGGTGAGTTGATTGGTGTATGTTTTGTTGGTTGAAAACACCTATGAACATGCTAAATCCTCAATGACCTAAATTAGTTTAATGTGATTTAGTGAAAGAAAGTCGATTTGGCATGGATTTAATGATGATTTAAGCATGTAGTGATGTTATTAAGCATGTATGTATGATTGTAAGATAGTTTTATGAAATACATGTGTTGGAATAGATGATGATTGAAAATAGGTATATGAGATGTATGGTGAAATCCTATAGTGGGAGAAAATGATGAACTTGAGGTATTAGGAGATTTATGTCGGTTCAATTTGAACTTGATGAGTCTAATAGGTTCTTGAGAAATGAATGGTAAAATCGAAATGGACTTAAGAGAGAGTAAGGTCCAATAAGATGTAATAAGGCCAAATGGGTGTAAAAGGCCTGATGCATTGATTTGAAATTCATGCTAATCAAAATTAAGTATATTAAGGTATACTGATGTGAATGGTTATCTACAGCTCCGGAGTTTATATTGGGAGCTGATCAGACTACGAGGTTTAGCAGCACCGAGGAAGTGAGGTCACGTGATATGATTAGAGGTAAGGGAATTTTGTGAGTAGCTAGAGGTAGCTATACCTATTTCGGATAGATTTTTGAGTATTTAAATTGTATATGGATTTTCGAATATGGAAAAATTTCAATAGGGACCCGACAAGGTAGAATTATGATTTTACCCCAATTAAGGGTAAAAAGCTTAGGAAGCATGTTTGTAACTAGTTTTAACATTGTTTGACAATTGCATAGATTAGATTGGCTAATGTTTTCATGTTATATGCGAAAACAGCACGTTATAGTGCCGATTTGATTTAATTGAGTGAATTTCAATTGAAATAAGTCATCTATCGACTTGTGTGAAAACCAACTGTGCTAGAGCACAGCTCGTATTAGATTTTACAAGATATGCATCACATAGTACTTGAGTATTTCTCGTACTTGATTTTAATGCAATTTGTGCATGATAGAGTACTAGAGCATTGCTCGTACTCAGTTTTATTGATTTATGCATGATAGAGTATTAGAACAATATCGTATTCAGTTTTACATGACATAGTGCTGGGAGCATTGCTCACACTAGATTTATACGACTTGTGCATGAGGTCGTGATGGAGTTTACTCGCAAGTATCGATTTTCAAAGAGATAGCATGAAACAACCGTGCTGGGAGCCTGTGCAGATTGTGTGTCGCACTGATTATATGCTCACACGTGCATTTTGAGATATAGCTGAGGGCTATCGAAACTATTATCCATGGTATGAGGGCTAAGACCTATGGTAGGCACCCCTACTGTGAGGTTTAGGTCCATGGAGTACTTTGTACCGTGTATGTCACATGAAGTATGATGTACCGTGAGTACACGATGATATAGAGTTGTTGGCTAACAGTTGAGGATTTGACCCACCTCCCGTTACAGTAAATGTGGGGCCCCACACATCGAGATCTGTGTAGCTTAGGATTACGGAAAAATGGGATATGATCATAATCCTCGAACACGTAGTCACATATCTCACCTCACCTGATATTTCTTGTTTGAATTGTCACATGATTTTTATAAATTGGGTAGACCCGAGGGATAGGTTGAGCCTCGACATGTGACCTTGTGTGTGATATGGGTAACTCGAGGGATGGGTGAAGCCTGGATTTCCATGTTTTTACATGATAATATGCTATCTTTGTTTTGATTTAATTGATACGGCATAATAAATGTGATTTACAGTATTTACATGACAATGCAATGTTTTGCATAAATTTATGAGGTTATTAAACCAGCATGTTTTCAATTTATACTGACGATTTGTATCTATATATACATACTTGCATAAATGTTTCAAAGAAAGATACATGCTTTAGATGTGAACTGAAAAGGAAATGATTTTAAGGCACGAGCATTATATTTTGTAGAAAGTATGGTGATCTACTTGCTTGCCTTATTTCCTTATTGAGCTAGTGAGCTCACCCCCTTAATTTTCCCCTTTATACAGAGCGTCCGCAGTAGTTGAGCATGGCTCAGGACTGGTATTCCTTTATTCGCTGCACACCCATCGCACAAAAGGTATACACATTCGCAAGGTTTTATACTGAACGATGTAAAAGCACAGTTATGTAAACGAATGTACTATCGGAGATGTATATGTAGTTATAATTAATGTATGATAGTTCAATTGTGATAAGTATAAATTAAAATGTATGCATTATATGAAACGAATGGTAAGGCATGTATGTTTGAGGTGACTAATAACGAATCATAGCCCAACTATCGGTAAGGTGGAAGGTAAGTAAAAAGCAAAAACTTTGTAGTGGGTTTTGGTAAGTCACGGGCGGTCGTGACACCTGACCAACCCCAAGAGTAAATCCATTTTTTGACACGAAAAATAGCAAAACAAATAGGTAGAGAAGCATAAAGCATGCCATGGCAGGAAAAAGAACAAAAGAGATAGGTGACACACTGAGATGGATAGAGCACTTGACGGGAAAAAAAAAAGCCAAAAAAAAAAAAACAGGTCGCATATGGAGAAGCACATATTTTTTTGTCTGCGCTATTACTTAGATGAAGCCCAAATGTCTACCAATAAGGTTCAAAGTTCGCTACCAATTTTAGAGAAGCATACACTTTCATATTTGCGCTTGCACTATGTGAGAGGAGGCATTGCAGAGAAAGTGCAGTCCTCTATTTATGTTGTACGAGGGGAGCCACTGTAGAGAGAGAGTAAACTGTTCTTTGCATAATAAACTCAAATTTGGTAAGCAAAATTTACGTTTTAGCTATAAATTTTTGGTATTCGAAAGAAGAGCTTGAAAGCTTTCTTGATTTCTTCTGAGTGAACTCTCAAAGCAATGAGTAACAATCTGTCGCAGCTTCTTTCATCAGGTAAGAAAAAAAATTTTCCTTCAATTTCTCAAGAAAATCAGACAAAAAACTAATTTTGGTTTCTTTTCTTTGTTTCTGCAAAGTTGATAGACAAGTGCCTAGGGTCCAAAATGTGGGTGATAATGAAAAGAGACAAAGAGCTCGAGGGTACTCTAAGTGGCTTCGCTGTTTGATAAAGAATTTAGGTTTCAATAAGAAATTTATTACCGTGATTCAGGTGTAATGAGCCAAAATTGAAGTTTTGAACGTACAGTGGATGTTCTTATTGCTTTCTCAACTATTTCAAGATTACAATTCTTTGACGAGTCGTGATTTGAATTTTGTTTTTTTTTTTAAAATTCATTCTATGTTCAATGTAATTATATTTGTGCTCTATAATCTACCATGGTGGGTTCAGGTGAAAGAGTCAATTGTCTAAGTATTACCCTCTATTGCAGATTGAAGGAGAAAGCAATAATGTTGCAAATTGTTTTTTCATATGTATCCTAATTCTTTAGTTTAAATATATTTTTCTCTATTAGTTATTATAAATGCTTCATTTTAGAGTTTTAACCATTTGTTATTGATGCTAAGGAAATTTCATCTATAATTTTGCGTCAAGCTATGAATTAAATATTTGGCATTGAACTGTTCTTTTTACTCTTCCTTATATGCATTTAAAAAGAGTTGTCGAAGTTACTAGCAAACACAAATATTTTAATAATTTTAGTTTTCTAAGTTTGAAAATTACTACTTTGGAACAATTTTCTCCTTTACTTCATGTCTTCCTTTTTTCATGTTAATATTCATTATTGAATATTGTTAGCTGCATTAGTTCGTGAATGTTATAAATTGTATTAATTCAGCATTTGTTGGTGGCTTGTATTTTAGTTCATAATAATGGATACTTGGAAGTTTAATATTTGTTGTTATTAAGTTCTTTCATTTTAAGGATTTTTAATATTGAAAACTTCATGGACTTACAATTTGTGTATTAGGTCAAGCTTTTTGCAATGTTAATGTAAATGTTATTGTCAATAATAGTTGAAAATGATCATTTAAAATTATAATATTTAACT
This sequence comes from Firmiana major, assembly GCA_033439115.1. NCBI lineage: Eukaryota > Viridiplantae > Streptophyta > Magnoliopsida > Malvales > Malvaceae > Firmiana > Firmiana major. The sequence continues at coordinate 17,611,422 of CM065913.1, read as the reverse complement.
TATTTACTGTAAATGACTTGTACTTGAAGGACATAACATACAAAAAAATACAAAAAATACTTAACGTATTTAATGAATTTATCTCTTAACGTTAATTAATACTTTTAATTTAGACATTTATTCCATTTGATGTTTAGATTCATTTTTGTACATTATTATCTATTCCTTTACTTATTATTTCTGAACTTTAGGAAAAATCAATTGGTAAATGATTGTTAGAATAATGATAATTTTGTATAAATTTTTTTTTGCTAATGATGGTGGTGCTGGTAGTAGTGGTGGAAGTATTCTCACGACCCAAAAATCGGAGTAAATTTTTTGTTTTTCTTTCATACTTACCTGTCCTCTGATCGTGACCATACTCCACTAACAATTAGGCTATGAGTCAATGCCAGTCTCACCTTTCATTCACCATATAACTTAAGTCCTTATTAAAGGAAAGATAAACACATGAGTTTTTCACTAATTCTTTCCCATTCATTTACAAGTGTTTACAGTGTCTATACATCCCCAAAAATTACTTACAAACATGTTACTATGATATTCTTATTTAGATACAATATGTACAAGTGCATATATCTCAAGTGATGGGCAGCAGCGGATATCAAGAATGCAGTACTCAGTCGCCTTAAAGTCTACTGAAAGAAATCGGTGTAGGAAAATGAAAGGGGTGAGCACATCGAGCTTAGTAAGGCAATCCTACGAACAAGTAGGTAACCATACAACCTACATGAACGTGGTGCCATGCATAAACCACCCTTTTCTCCACACATTTCAAAATAGATGCTACAATTCATGATGTCATGTAAAACAAGTTCACATATGGATTTCAAAGAGCATGGAAAACTCAACATGCAAATCCTTTTAAATCATTTCATTCTCGTTTAAATTTCACAACACAGCCAAGACTCCACCCCTCCATCGGGTGTTCTTGACTCACACAAAATCATGAAATTATATGCTTTTCAAAGCAATAATAACATGCGAGCATACCCATATGCCACACGAATGAATGTCATGTAAAACTAGTTTACATCATGCATGGGTTTAAATAGCATGGAAAATAACTTCATGCAAGTTTCAGTTTAAAACCTAGTTTCATTCTTATCAAAATCACATCTCAGTTAGGACTCAACCCCTTCCTCGGGTGATCTAGACTCACACAAAAATCCACAAAACATGTTTCTCAAAACATCAATTTATAACATGCGAGACTAGGCAATAATATATATCTCAGGCAAATAACCAGGACTATGGTCATATCCTTGTTATCCCACTGCTACACGGATCCTATATGCAGGGTTTCACCACTATTAGGAATCGCCCTGGGAGGTGGGTCAGTCCATCCCGTCGGACCTGTCTGATAACTCGCATCCGAATATGCCACTCGCATTCGAAGATGCCACTAGCATCCGAAGATGCCACATAATCAATCCCAGCACGGTACAGCGTACTCCATGCTATTTGCACGGTACAACATACTCTGTGGACCCATATCTCATATCAATAATCGTGCCTGTCTCAAAACACACGTGCAAGCATATTTAATCGGTGTGACACAGTCTACTCGACGCTCCAAGCACGACTCATCGTATGTCTCATAAAATCAGTGCGAACGATCCTCCAGCACTCTCATAAAATAAAGGAAAATCTTGTGCGAGCAAAGCTCCAGTGCGCGTTTCATAAAATCTCATAAGATCTAGTGCGAGCTAAGCTCCAGTACTCTGTCAAAATCATATAAAACTAATGCGAGCTAGGATCCAGCACTGTGTCATAAAAATCAAGTGAAAATTTGGTGCGAGTTAGACTCCAGTACCCTGTCACAAAAATCATATGAAAATCTGGTGCGAGTTAGACTCCAGCACCTATACATGTAAAACTCTAGTGCGAGCCCTTGCTCCAGTACTAATGCATGCATCACACAAATCAAAACTCGTGCGAGCTGAGCTCTAGCACATCACACTTTCATAAAATCACGTAGGCAGCTCTGTTATCTCAAAACAATTTTCGAAAGAAATCTCATTATTGAAAATATAAAATGCTGTACATTTCTATTTTAAAATTAGCCAACCTACTCATGCACGTGTCAAAATACCTCAAAAACAACAAAAAATCTCTTGTTCTTGCTCCTCCCAGCTTTTCCCAACTTTGGAAATTTTACCCTTCACATGGGTATTTTGGTCATTTGCCCATCCTGGCACCAAAAATTTTTATTTTAAATCTAGACCCTTCAGACAATTTTAAGGAATGTAAATGATGTCGAAATTGCGCAAAGTTACCTCTAGCAGTCCGTAAAATTTCCTTACCTAGAATAACGTGCGAGCTTACTTGTCTCGACCGTACCAGGTCTCTCAGTCTAATTCACTCCAAACCAAGTCTACGGAGCTGCATATAACCGCGTATTTGGATCAGTTCTAATATACTTATCAGTATGTCACTCTTACTGATTGAATCTAAAACACTAGGCATGTTTTACTTTATTGGGCTCAATTGCACATTAATGGGCCTCGACCCCTTTTCAGCCCATTTCCACTTATTAAATTCCTTCTTCGGGTCTATTGGGCTCATTTGGCTTATCAATACTCATCGGGCTTCATTCCAAAACTTATTGGATAGCCCGTATATCATTTACGACAATTAATTCAAAAATTCGAATATAATTTATTTTATGTAAAAATTAATCTGAAATCCGTAAAATAAATTCCAATTGCGCAGTAATCATACTATTGTCATAAATGAGCTTTACTTACCCGAAATTCTGCGGTGGTGCGCAAATCGAAGTTCGCTCAAGCTGACGTACATGATTTATCATCGAACTGCACAATTTTATATTTAAATCCGGGTAAATCTTTGATCAAATATAATTTAAAAAAATTTCTCGAAAATCAAATCGGTCACTTTTGACCTCTTACCGACTTACCCAAAGTCCGGTGTATCCCCGAAAATATTCCCTTTTTTTTTCCTTTTCCTCTTTTTCTTTCTTTTTCTCCATTTTTCCCTCTCTTTCTTGGTTGAACCGGTTCGATCCGGTTTAGCCCGATTCAAACCAATCGGTTCAGCCCGGTTCTCTTCTTATTGAACCAGTCTATCCCGATTCAAACTTCCATGTCACTGCTCATCTCTTTTTCGACCAGTTCCCGGGCCGTTTCTGCCACCAATCAGTGCGCCTGGAGCAGGGGAACGCTCGGCTAGCCTTGGGTTGGATAGAAACCCCGTTGGTGGCCGCCGTTCCTCTCTTCTCCCTCTCGGCCTTCTCTCCCTCAATCCGTCGAAATTCGACGTCGGTGTGACGCGTCACAGCTGCTAGTGGGTGGCGCGGTGTCGAGCAACGTTTTTGGGTGGTCGTGGGGCCTCGTCTGGCACCGGTGGTCTTCCGGTGCTCTCGGTCTAGCTTCATCTTCCTTCGCTATTCGCCTGCTTCTTTTTCTTTTTGTTTCAGTTTCGCAATTTGCGAAATCCTCATATTTCAGATTTTATTATTATTATTATTATTATTATTATTATTATTATTATTATTTATAATTTATTTTTATTATTATTATAATCATTAAAATATTATTAAAAATCTCAAAATATCTAATAAATTATATATTTTATTATATAATTAATTTATTCAATTTATTTAATTTATTTATTTTATTTTAACCTTTTTTTCGGGATATTTTCTCCGTATTTTCGGGATATTGTCCCGAGTGAATTTTCGGTAAATCTTAATAATTCATGATCTTGATCAATTGGACTCGGAATTTAATAATTTCCTCATTATTGATCAAGATTTCTCAATTCCATATTTTTAATGAAATTTCTTACCGAATTTATACCGGACTTCGATCTTTTGACCGTTTTACCCTTCTACACGTTCGGGACCAATTTAGATCGACTTTCCTTCTTGGACCCACTATAATTTCTCATTTAAAATTTGTATCTCTGTTCAGACAATTTAAATCTCATAAATTTAATTTGAAATTCCTTAACTGTCCGTTTTCAGATTTTTACGTACGTTCGACTACTTTATTCATATTTATTTGATTAAAATCATTTGTCTTATGATTCCATTAACATATAACAATATGCATACAATGTGTGAATCATAAGGAAATACGATAAAAATCGAGTCTTACATAATCTTCCCCACTTAAAAAATTTGGTCCTCCAAATTAGAACCAAGTTAGTCTGTAAATCACTCCGGATACTTCACACATATCATACTTTTACTCTCCAGCTCCTATTTAAATTTCTTCAAAATGTAGTACTACCGAAGGACTTTTATTTAGGGAGATCATCTTAAATCTCAACACCTTCTCCTTCCTGTTTAATACTAGAATCTCATTATACCTTTAGAAAGAGAAACTTCCAAACACACTGATTCACACTCGAAGAATTCTCACGATCCCCATCTCTTGTCAGCATAGCTTTTCTATCTGTTTTGAGGTGTTCTCATTCTCTCACAATCAGCTGAACACTCTTAGAGGCTTATTATACTAGATTGGTAGCAATTTTCTATCTGTCACCCACTTCTTTCTATCCATTCGAAAAAGCAACACTTACGGCTAAACAATGCTTCACACAATGCCATATCGATACTCGAGTGATAACTATCGCTGTGGGCAATTTAGCTAATAACAAATGATCATTCCAGGAGCTTCTAACATCATTTGCACATGTTCTCATCATATCCTCAAGAACTCATACAGTCCTCTCTGACTGACCATCTGTCTGAGGACGGAACACTGTACTCACACTCAACTGGGTTCCTTTGGCTTCCTGAAACATGTTCCCAGAAGTAGGAAGAGATGCGGGAACCCCTATCTGATACAATACTCCCTGGAATACTACCTATTGTTCCACAATCTTCTTACTTATATAAATCTGCTCACGCACTCAGAGTATCTATGGCTTTCATAACCAGAAAGTGGGTAGACTCAATCAATCTATCGACCATCACTCAAATAGCCTCGCGATTCCTATGGTCCTCTGTAACCTGTCACAAAATCCATGATAACCTGCTCCCACTTCTATGTCAGAATTGGTAGAGGCTGCAATAATCCTGCAGACTTCTAGTGCTCTACATTAATCTACTAACATACAAGACACTTCGCCACAACTCTTTAATATCTCTCTCATGCCTGACCACTAATACCCTTTTTAAAAAAATTCTGATATATTTTATTGCTCAGTGAATGTACTGTATATCCCAACTAGTGAGCTTCTGTCATTAACAATCTCAACAGCTGTGGCCCTAGGGAGCCATATTCTATCTCTAAACCTCAGTAAGTCATCATCACTCACTGTGAACTCTGTCACGGTACCCATCTGAATCTAACTAACACTATCGACACCCTACCGATCATCACGCTAAGCCTATCAAATTCGGTCAACCAAATCCGGTTCTAACATCAGGCTAGTTGTCATAAAATCATTGTCATCATCAAAAGGGATCACATCACTACTAAGGCTCACAAACTGCTTTACAGCTCACGCTCCCTGACCATTACTATCACCTGGCTCTTTTTGCTCAAAGCATCAGCCACTATATTAGCCATTTCCTGGGTGGTACAATATCTCACAATCATAATCATTTAGAAGCTCAAACCCTCTTTGCTATTTCATATTCATGTCTTTTATGAAAACAGATACTTTGGACTTTTATGATCAGTGCATACCTGAAATTTCTCATCATAAAAGTGGTGGCGCCATACACTCAGTACATTACTATGGCTACCAACTTTAAATCATGGGCCAGATAATCCTTTCATGGTCCTTGAACTGTCTGGATCCATACGTGACTATCATTTCATTTTGCTTCAACACACAGCCCAATCTTAATTTCAAGACATCCATATACCCTGAGAAAACCTCTTAATTTGTTGGGTATGGTGAGAATAAATGCGGTGGTCAGTTTATACTTCAATACACCAAACTCCTGTCATGTCTATCATCCCATTCAAATACAACTTTTTCCTAAGTTAAACGTGTCAACAAAGTAGTGCATTTCGAGAACTTTCAACAAATCATCTGTAAAAACAATTTCCAATTGTTGCTTATGATTTTCCTTGAATTTAAATACATCCAAAATATCATCAATAAGGATGATAACAAATCGGTCCAGGTAAAGTTTAAATACCTTATTCATCAATACCCTAACGAGTACAAAGAATTGTCTTGGGCACATCCACATTCCAAATTCCCAACGGATAAAACCAAGACTTTCAATCGATCTAAAAAAAATTTGCGCTCTTCGCAGCTAACCCAATGGATCATCAATAGTAGAATGAAATACTTATTCTTACGCTGATCCTGTTCGATTTGATAAATCAAGTCTAGTTTTCAACTTTTAAGCTCACTACCACAAAACAAATGTCCGTATGAGAAAAGAACTTCATCGTAGTTGAGTTCCACTAAATATTTCAATCACCCATATCCTTGACCTATGTATGCATAAACGTATAATATCATTTCGAAATCGCTTCTGTTCAAGATCCTAACCCGCATCATTTCCTTTTTCTTATATTAATGGTTTTTATAAAATTTTAATTTTTTAAACCTTCATGATTAATCGAATTCTAAATTTCTTTATCGTACAAGTAAAGGTACCCTATTTTTAAATGTATATATTATAACTGTCGATTTTCATTTATAGGTTATGTGTACTTCTAAACGCTGTCAAGTCTTCAGGCGGGGAGGTATTTTGAAATACCTTTATTAACCCTCAGACTTGACCACATGGACTGGTTGTGGGTATATCCCCCCTTATCCTTGGTCGCAATTCATATTCACTACATATCGCTTAATCCAAATTTCTTCACATATCAGATATATTCTTACCTTGCATACGCCTTTTATTCCAATATATCTTGTATTCAAGATCTATCACATCTCAAAGCTTATCTCATTTCATATATCAACTATAACAAAACTCTTTCATTACTTGTTAAAACTTACTGTACACTTTTCTAGGGTGAAACATCGCTATCTTAGAATAGCAATTTCAACAACATTGTTTGCAGCCAATCAATTTATTCCCCATATTACATTAAAATACTCATATTTCATAGAATGAGATTGGTCCGCATGTTCCTTTCCCCCACTTTCAACTTACAATCTCTACCGACATATTCAATTTGCAGACTATCCTTCATTAGGGTGCTAACTATCAGTCGTTCGCCTAATGATATAGGCTTCAAATATTTCACTAACTTATATGCAATTTGTTGAGTTAATATATTTTAAAATAACAAAACAAGTAAATTCAATAATATAAAGATGATATAAAAACATGTTTAGAGGTTATCAGTATCAGAAATTAAGTTCCTAAAGATGAAATATCGATCTAGTGATATAAGAGATCGATCTCCTGGGTTTTCTAAGATGAGAGATCGATCTCATGAGGATATGAGATCGATCTGCTAAAGGATTGAACTTGTACAAGGTATTGAGAAGTTGAGATCGATCTTATAGGGTTATAAGATCGATCTGTCTAATACAGGATGTTGATGAGATCGATCTGGTATAGGAAGAGATCGATCTCCACTAAAACAAAAGGTAAAGGCAGTAGATCGATCTGTAAGATCGATCTATACGCAAACAGAGAGTTCATGAGATCGATCTGGTATAGGAAGAGATCGATCTTCTCAAAGTCAGAGAGCTAAGGAGATCGATCTGGGTTGATAAGAGATCGATCTCCTCACTACGAGAATACCTGGCAGATCGATCTATAAATCGATCCTGCCTCAAACAGAGAGATTGGGAGATCGATCTGCCTATTCGACAGATCGATATGCTCTAACATTTTCAAATTGGGAGATCGATCTGCTCATATATGAGATCGATCTCCTTGCTTCAATTTGCTTTGACTTTGTAGGAATTACAACTAAGAGATCGATCTGGTCAAGATAGCAGATCGATCTGGCATTCTACTGGAGGTTACCAACGGCTCCTTCTGTAAAAATCTCAACAGGAAAAACAACATTAAATGCTCCAACTACCAATCCTTCAGTATAAAATCAAGTATTGAAGACACAGAAAACAGAGATACTATTGCTGTACATTCTGTACATTCTCAAGAGTTTAATTCCTACATTCTATTTGTCTTCAATCCTCATTTATTGAGCTTGTTGTATAAGCTTGGGTGCAAAAGTTGTATTTTTCCTACCCACATAAAAAGCTTGATTCTATATTCATCTTTACTTTAAGAGAGAAGAGGATTGTTCCTCAGTGAGATAAACTTTGTAAAATGGTGAATCCATCTTTGTAAAAAGGATAGAGAGGTTATTCCTTAACCTGAAAAAGGGAGTGTGTAACTTTCATTGAAAGAGAGAAAGAAAGTTCTTGACAAGGAGGTCAAGAAAAGAGGACGTAGGCAAGAGATTGGCCGAACCTCTATAAACTACTGTGTTTGATATTTCTCTCCCTTATCCTTTTTCAATTCATTGTATTTTGTGTTATTGATTATTCTCTATCAGCAATTTTACTTGATTAAATTTAAATTTGCCATTAAACTTAGAAAACTGATTCACCCCCTCCTCTCGGTAGAGCCAACACAATTGACGATGATATGAATAAATGTGTAGTACCAGGATCAATTAAAATAATTGCTTCAATGTTAACAATCAAGATGGTACCTTACACCATATCAAATGAAGCATCAATAGTGTCTTGGTCCAAGGCATACACTCGTCCTCATTCAACTGCCTATTTTCGTGGTAACTACCACACATCCAACACTGCCCATTAGCAGGAGGGGGTCCTCCAATCCCAATATCCATGTAAGCGTTGAAACTGGATACACTGGGACTTACCAATCATCTTACCCTATAACTCACTAACTGTAAATTTCCTACCAAACCACCTTTTTCCTGCTTTGACATCTCTATTATCCACTATTTCCTTTATATCTCTATTTCGGCCCTTATTGCCTTTCTC